>CM037882.1:31252753-32452753 GCA_021292165.1 Shinisaurus crocodilurus | reverse complement strand
TCTCACTGGCAGTTACTGGCAGCAAGAGCTTTAAGCTAAATAGGCTGGTAGTTTTTGTAATTACGTCCCCACCCCCTTTGCCTTTGGCCACGCCCACCACTAGAATGCGGCCCTGGAGAGCTTCTCCAACATTGAATTTGGCCCTCAGGCTGAAATAAGTTCCCCGCCCCTTCCTTAGTAGTTGCTCTCCGAACCCAGAGGTGGTTGTTAGGTCTGCTGTGGCGAGAGAACAAGTTGGAGGAGCAGTGTTGGCATCATGTCTGCGTCTCCAGCACAAGGGGGCTGTGAGATGCTGCCGTTTCTTATCCTTGTGCTGGAGACAGGATGTGGATGAGTTCTGCCTGCTTGCTCCTGAGCCTGCTTCAAGGTGCTGGTTATGAACCGGGTGGTATGTATGTGTGTTGCCGCTTCATGGGAATGTAGAATGTGGTACTAACCAGGTGCGTGGTCCCACTTTGTGAGTGTCTCAGTTGAATTTTTTTTAATGGAAAAACAAGTTTCTAGCCTTGATGGGCTGTGAAGGTTATTATATGGGTGATGCCAGCTGAAATCTCAGAAGTCGAGAGGGTGGTTTGGGGGTCAAATCTGGCCCTCCCAGGTGGCAACACCCCTTTTCGTTTGGCGCTTTCCTAACTTTTGCACAGATTTCTCCCCATTTTACAAGGTTGAAATGCCTCTCCTAAGGCTTAGTAACTGGGAGGAAAAGCTTGAAGCTACAATACACTGGCATTTTTGCGCCGCCTCTCTTAGCTTTGGCCCTGCCCCTTTTGACTTATGCCCCGCCCACCATTGGAATTCAGCCCCTGACAGCTTCTCCGAAATGGAATCTGGCCCCAGGACTGAAAGAACTTCCCCACCCTTGACCTTCCCTGACCAGGGGAGGCTTCCTGGGATCTCGCACACTTTCCGCTGGAGATGCCAAGGATCGAACGTGGGTCTCTGCCCATGAATATCTGAGTTACAGCCTACCTGGCTGCTAATCCAAGGTGCGTCCGGGTCAGGCTGCAGTTGCTCAGCCGTGGAAATGACGGCTGGTTCCAAGGACCATAGCTGGTGGTAGAAAAGTATTCTGGGGCTTTTCAGGAGAGCTCTGGCAGACTTGGCGTCATATTATTTGTACAGCCTGAGTCGATGAGACAGATTTGGGGAAAACATTGCTCTGTCGGGACAGGAAGTGTTTGGATTTTTCCAGCTTCACTGTGTCCCTGAGCCACAAAGAATGGTGGGGGAGCAGAGACAGATAAGAACATAAAAACTGTGCTGCATCAGACCGTCTATCTAGTCCAGCTTTCTGTTCACACAGTGGCCAACCAGCTGCCTGCAGGAAACCCACAAGCAGGACAGGAGTGCAACAGCATGCACACATGTTCCCCAGCAACTGGTGCACATAGGCCTACTGCCTCTGATACTGGAAGTAGCATATACGGTAGCTATCAGGACTAGTACCCATTGGTGGACTTCTCCATGAATTTATCTGAATCCCCTTTTAAAGCCATCCAAATTGGTGGCCACCACATCATCATTTGGTAGTGAATTTCATAGTTTATCTGTGATGTGCTGAGCTGTGTGAAGAAGTCCTTCCTTTTATTTGTCCTCAATCTCCCACCATGGGATGACCCCATTGAGTTCTAGTATTATGAGAGAGGAAGAAAAAAGTCTCCCTGTCCACTTTCTCCACACCAGGCATAATTCTCTAAACCTTTCTCATGTCTCCTCTTACTCACCTTTTTTCTAAGCTAAACAGTCCCAGGTGTTATAAGCTTTCCCCATAGGGGAACTGCTCCAGCCCCTTGACCATTTTAAGGTGCAATCCTATGCATGTTTAGACGGGGGGGGGGGGGAGTCATAAATGTCCCTGCATTCCCCAGCCAGCCATGCTGGCTGGGGAATGCTGGGAGTTTTAGGACTTTTCTCTGTCTAAACATGGCATAGGATTGCTTTCCTTAGTCGCCCTTTTCTGCACTTTTTCAACTCTACAGGGTTTTTTTTAGGTGCGGTGACCAGAACTGTATTCCAAGTGTGGTTGCACCATAGATTTGTATAAGGGCAGTATGATCTTGGCAGTTTTATTTTCGATTCCTTTCATAATTATGCCTATGATGGAATTTGCCTTTTTCGCAGCCGCATACTGGGACCCATTCCAAATTGGGCCAGCTTAGCTTTGACACTGCTACAATGATCTAGATGCATATATCCCAATCTGTTTGCTTTTTGAAAAATTGGCACTCGACCCCACAAAGGGATCCACTTGTACAGAGCACAAATTTGTGCTGCACTGAGCACAAATCCCTTTCTGGCGACCCCCTTCCCCTGGTTGTGTTCAGCAAGAAGCTGGAGACCTCTCTCCTTCTCCAGGTTTTCCGTACATCATGGAAAACGTGGAATCTCTGACATGCTTTGGAGTGCTTCCAGAGCCCTTGCACAAAGTGAGCAAACCGATTGCCGTAAGATCCCTGTATATACCAAGGGAGTCGGGGCGAATGGAGAGTGTCCAGCCGAGACCAGGGAAGCCCCAGTTGAAACCCCCGCTAAGGCATGAGGCTTGCTGGAGTGACTCAGGAATGACCTAAAGCCCAAAAGGGGCAACTTTCTCAGACTGTCCCTGAAGAAGGAACAGTTGCATTTCCGAAACAAGCTGGGCTTTAACAAACGCAGGCAAACTTTAACAGGCTTTGGAGAACTTATTTTAATGGCTGACTACCAGCTAAAATGTGTGTCTCTCTGACCTATGACATGGCAAATATGTTTTGTATATTTTAAGTATGTTGTAAGACGCCTTGAGTCTTTTTTGTGGAGTGTGTCTGATTATTATTATTATTATTATTATTATTATTATTATTATTGGGATAATAATGTCTATTATTATTATTATTATCATCATTATCATTATTATTATTATTATTGGGATAATAATGTCAAATAGTGTTTCTGAGTACATAAGAATGCATGTCAGTCAGAAAGAAACCACAGCCTGCCTTCATGCGTCTGGAGTTAGGTGTTGTTGCAAAGGCAGGGATGGGGGTGAGTGAGAGAGAGAGAGAGACAGAGAGAATATGAAAATTCCAGATCTGTAGTTTTCACATTGTGTATTCTGGGGTTCATTGAAAAGCTCAGCAAGGAAAAGGACATTAATGATAAACAGCTTCTCTGACATGACAGCTTGGCCAGAGGATTATCGCAAATGGATGAATACCCACCTTCTCCATCTGGGCTTCTTCTGTGGTGGTAGAGCACCTGCTTTGTATGCAGAAGGACTCCAGTTCAATCCCCAACACCTCAATTTAGGGCTGGGAAAGACCCCTGTCTGAAATCCTGGAGAGACACTGCAGGTCAGTGAAGACAATACTGGGCTATATGGACCAATGGCCTGACTTGGCATAAGCAGCTTCCGATGTTCCTATTTAAATCAGCCCTTTCATTCAGAACCATGAGGACTGGATTCTTACTTCCTTTTTAGGGGAAAGCCGATACCTCAGTGGCAGAGCTTCTCATGCTTTGCATGCAGAGGGTCTGCAGTTCAATCCCTGGCATCTCCAGGTAGGGCAGAGAAAGACCCCAGTCTGAAACCATGGAAAGCTGCTGCCACTCAGTATAGATCAGTAGTAGGGGACTCTTTTTTTTCTGTCAAGGTCCATGTTACCTTGGTTGGAACCTGTCGGGGTCTGTTCCAACACTGGGCGGGGCCAGAGCCCAAATCGGTGGAGTTCACAGGACTTTGACTCTTACCTTTATAAGAGGTACCATTTGGTGGGTGGGAAACATTTGCATTCGGGCATTCTCCAGCTTGTGCAAGCTTCGCTCCATCAGCTTTTGTAGTTGGAAGTGCGGGGCAGAATAAGTATCGATAACCCAGTGTGGGGCTAGTGAGGAGGCAACTCGTTGACGATAGGAACTGCTTGTCCCTGATAAAGCCAAGGCCATGCCGTGGCCAAAGTGGTGGTTGATGGGCTGGCCCCTGAACATGTACAGAGTGCCGAGTAACCGTAGTCTGCGTCTGAGGTTCAGAGGTAGCACGTCCAGGTCAGAGTGTGGGATGTGATGCGGGTTTAAATCTCAACACCATCAGGGAAAAATAAAAATGTTTTTAAAAGCAATTAATGACCGTGTCTCATCCCCGTAAGAAAACAAAAAAAACCCCGACCTAGTACAGTCTTCTCCCAACCTGTTAGGTGTCTTGGATAGAGATATGAAGGTCTGGGGAGGGAATGAAAATTCTTTTTGGAGGAAGGACCAAAAAAAAAATCAGAAAAGAACATTTCCCCCAAACTTTACAAAAATCCCTGGGGGGGAAACTGTTTTTGCCTCCTAATTTTTCCATCCCTCCCGCCCCATTTTTTTTTCCTGGGGCTTTCCCCAGGCCTTCACGTCTCAAGTTTTGGACCATGCTGGCTGGGGATTATGGGAGTTGTAGTCCAACACATCTGGAGCGCGCCATGTTGGTGAAGGCTGACTGTTGTAGATTCTGTGGATTGTGGGGACTAGATCTAGCCTTCTAGATCTAGGCTTCTCGATTCCCTGAGCCAGGAGGAGAGGGGCTGTGCTACAGTGCTTGTGTTTTCCCTCTTCCCCGTCACTTCTCTTGTAAGTTCAAGTTCTGAAAACCTGGGAAACAAACCTGTCCCAAATCGCCTGCATTTTGTCAACATCTGAAATATTTGGATGTGTGTGCGTGCGTGCGTGCGTGTGCGTGTGTGTGTGTGTGTGTCTTTCAAACTTCCTCTTTTTGGATTCAAAGTAAACTCTTTCTGCTTCTCAGTTTTTGGAACTCCTCTTTCGTGGGGTCACAGCTTCTGCATTGTGTGTCAGGCGTGTTTCATCTTTGTCCGTTATTTATTTTTTCCAGAGGGCTAGTCCTGTCGGCCCCTTTCTGTGAGTGCCCAGCGGTCCCTTTAAAGACGAGACAGATTTATTGGGGCATAAACCATCACAAGTGCCAGTGCGATGAGTGAGTCAGACTAGGAATGGAGAGGCCTGACTTCAAATCCACCAGTAGCCATGAATAATAATGATGATGATGATGATGATGATGATGATGATGATAATTATTATTATTATTATTATTATTATTATTATTATTATTATATTTATTTATTGCCCATCTGGCCGGCCACCCTGGGCGATGTACACAAGATAAAAACAAAAGATAAAAACAGGATAATACATTTAAAACAGTAAAAATTTAAAAAATCATTAGCCCACCCCATATTCCCGCCTGAATAGCCAAGTCTTTAATGAGCGGCGGAAGCTCAGCATGAAGCTTGCCTTTGACCAGCCTGAATGCCTCTCGGCCTAACCTACCTTGCAGGGTTGTTGTAGGATGAGGACTACGTACACAGCTTTGAGTACTGTTGAAGAAAGGTGGGATAGGAACGGGCTAAATGAAGGGTGGGCAACTTTGGGGACTCCGAGGCACGTTCCCCCCACCGGACTCCCCTGCAGGCCGCACTCCTCTGCAGGCCGCACTCCTGCTGTCGCTGCCCTGCTACTGAATGCAGCAGCAGCCAAAGAAATTGGCACTTTGCTGGCGATTTTTGGCAGCAAGCCACCACAGAAGGCCAAAACAGCCAAGCTAACATGTTGTCTGCTTGTTTTCAGTGGCAAACCACAGCAGGGTTTGGTTTGATTTTGATGCCGCAATTTTCAGAAGCGGGGTGGCTAGGGTGTTGGCCAGCCTTGTACTAAATAAATACATTGACTGGGTTCAGGCAACAGATGGCAACCGCACTCAACCCTTGAGTGTGGGCTGTTGAACCATGGGTGGGTTGTTGTCACTGAAATGTGGGTCATCGTGTTATCTGATCCCAGCTGAGATAACAAACCATGGTGGACAACCCACAGTTCACAACCCAACAACAAACCATGGGTTCCTTTTATGGGTTGTTCATGGGTACCAAGCCATGGTTTGTTAGTGCAGCCACGTTCAGACAACATGATAAGCTACGTTTCAACAACTGCCCACGGTTCAACATCAACTTACACTCAACCCTTGAGTGTGGGCTATTGTGTTGTCTGAACCCAGTCAGTAACTACTAAAAGCTCGGAAGAGTATTAACTAATTAAGGATGCAATCCTTCCAACTCTATGATCTATGAAATCTATGAAATCCTATGCATGTTTAATTAGAGAAAAAGTCCTACAACTCCCAGCATGCCCCAGCCAGCTATGCTGGGAATTGTAGGACTTTTTTTCTGCCTAAACATGCATAGGATTGTGCCATAAATGTTCATATTCAATAATAATTTAATGACTGTCTGGGAGCATGTGCAAAGAGTGGGTTATCGTGTTGTCTGGACCCATCGGGTCCAATGCATGGAGTGTGTTTATCCTAAGATGACAGATATATACTTGACTACAGCGGGGCAGGGAGATGTTATTTTATTTATTTATTTATACCCCGCCTTTTTTCCTGCAAGGAACCCAAGGTGGCTTACATAATCCTCCTCTTCTCCATTTTATCCTCACAACAACCCTGTGAGGTAGGTTAGACTGAGAGTCAGTGACTGGCCCAAAGTCACCCAGTGAGTTTCATGGCTGAGCGGGGACTAGAACCCGGATCTCCTGAGTCTCAGTCCAACACTCTCACCACTACGCCACACTGGCTCTCTTGTTAAAACCGTGCAACCAAAATGCCCGAGTTATAGTGGCTGTGTGACATTTCTCCACAAAGCTCCAGCATCTGTGTTACGGTAGTCTGTTTTCGGGTTCAAAATGCCCACACACACACACACACACAACTACCGACAACCTTATAACGGCAGAAGGTTTCATAGACTGGAGCCCACTTCATCAGATGCTGGATGCATTAGTAACTTTAACAGGCAGATCCAGGGGTGTGGTGTGTGTGATTGCGCATATGCTCCATAAAACTTTGTGATGCACTCCCGCCTTGCAACAACCATCAGATGGGCTTTAGGTGCTTTACGTCCAAGCAGGTTTTAAAATCTTCTGGGGAGATCTTCTTCTCTTAGTCCCGCTGCCAACAGAAACACGTTTAGTGGGGGACATGAGACAGGGCCTTTTTGGTGGCTGCTCCTAGGCTCTGGAATTTCCTGCCGAAGGAGGCTGGGTTGGCCCCCGTCAGGCAAAGACCTTTTTATTCAAACAGGCCTTTGGCATCTAAGCTGGTCTGTTGCTGAAAGGGGTCCTGTGGTGTTGGGTGCTGCTTTTATTTCTTTTAATTGTGTTTTTAATCTATTTGTTTCTATGACTGTTTCTGCTCAGTTTTTATTTTAATCTTGGCTTTATCATCATTAGCCGCTTTCAGCACCTTTGTTGTTGCTGTTTTTGGTGGAAAACCAGGGTATAAATCAAAATCAGTCAGATTTGAAGTTGGGTTTTCCACAGCAAAAGCCCCAACTCTCTAGTTTAGCAGCTTCTGCCTGGGAGGAATTGCTGGGGCTGTGTTTCGAAGAGAATGGCAGAAGCTGGCATTCTGTGCCCAGGTTATTTATTATTATTAATATTAATATTTATAGACCACCATTTTTCCTGCAGGGAACCCAAGGCGGCTTACATACCGGTAATCCTCCTCTTCGTCTCCATTTTATCCTCACAACAACCCTGTGAGGTCAGTGAAGCTGAGAGTCAGTGACTGGCCCAAAGTCACCAAGAGAGCTTCATGGCCAAGTGGAGACTAGAACCTGGGTTTCCCGAGTCCCAATCTGACACTCTAACCACTATGCCACACTGGCTCTCAGGTTATCTAAACTTCACACCGAGAAGAGCCGCATGGCGCGACTGGAATAAATTGACGCTCCCCAAAAGTTGCGCACAGCATCTCTTATTTTACATAAGTTCCCAGATCTTGCCTATTTCCCAGCAGATGGGAGATGCTACAAGGGGTGCTGACGCCCTTGCCTTTCTGGCCACTGGAAGTCTTCAGCCAACTTTCTGGCGCCTGAGAGATCAAGCTACGCTCGCACACTCTGAAGCCTGTCGTTGTAGCCATAGGGGCTAGAAACTTGTGTGTGTGCACACCTGCATGGCTTTCTCTCTCACTCCTTTTTTTGCTTTTAATTAAGAGCCGAGTCTCTCAGGAAGCTCAGTTCAGCACCCTTTTACCACCTTCGGAGCATTTTCTGCGCTCCGGCAGAATTGCAGCGTAACCACAGCCTCGGATAGAGCGGTCCGAGCATTTGATCTTCTTTTTTTTTTTTCTCTTTCCTTTTCTCCTTTTCTTCTTCTTGGTGTTATTTGCCATTAGCAGTTTCTGCTTTTTGTTTCATGCACTCTCCTGCCCCTCCTGCAAAACAAGTCTTGGGTTGATGGGCAAGTGCGCAGCCTTGGAGGCTCGCAGAGTTGGCACTGGTGCCGGTGGTTGATTCCTGCCCTCCCTCTGGTATCCTTGTCCTCTTGAACAATCACCGGAAGAATGCCAAGGGTAAAATCCAGTTGTGCTGCAGGCCGCCCTCGTCCAAATTTCACAGTGGTGCCAAGAGCCGCCTTCCTCAGTCCCAAGTGACTAGTGTGATTCAGTGGTTAGAGCAGCCTGGTGCCCTCCAGCTGTTTTGTACTACAATTCCCAAGATTCCTGACAGTTGGCCATGCTGGCTGGGGCTGATAGGAGCTGAAGTCCAAAACATTTGGAGGGCTCTAGGTTGGGGAAGGCTGCCTTAAGGTGCAATCCTATGAATGTTTAGACGGGGGGGGGGGGGGGAAGTCCTACAACTCCCAGCATTCAATGCAGGGAATTGTAGGACTTTTTCCTGTTTAAATATGCATAGGATTGCGCCCTTAGAGTGTCAGATTAGGACTCGACTCGGGAGGCCTTGGCTCAAATCCTTGCTGAGTCATGAAGATCACTGACTGGTAATCTTGGGCCAGTGGCTATCTCTCGGCCTAACCTACTGTGACGATAACATGGCCGTTTATTTAAATTTTATTTCTCTCCCTACCACCTGGCTGTTAGTTCACATTCACTAACCCACTGGCTGAGATAGGTTAGTTCCATGGCATCAGTTCCCTCGCTGTCACAAGATTTCCCTCTCTCATCAGACAAACCCGAGAGGACAATCTGTGTGTGAGAGATTAACTGTTAACATACCAGGGCTGGTTATTGTGGTTTTTATTTTCTTAAGTAAACATTTCTCTAAGCAGGTACAACTCCTTTTCTCTAACACTCTAAACCCTAAACCCTCAACTAAACTTTCTCACACACACAGGCACATATAAATATAGAGGTCCCCCTCCCATCAGAACCCTCTCCAGGCGAGCCCCGATTGGTTGTTGGGCGCATCTACTCTGCCTAACTGTTAACCCATTCATCACACCTACCTCACAGGGTTGTTGTGAGGATAAAAGGGGGGGAAATCGTGTGTGCCCCCCTGAGCCTGTTAAAGCAAAGATGTGGTATAAATGTACCCGTATTTTTCCGTCTATAAGACGCCCCATGTATAAGACGCCCCCACTGGGCAGTTTCGCAACCGCGCGGTTCTCTCCTTGGCTTACTTCCGTGTATAAGACGACCCTCAATTTTTAGTCTAACAATTTTAGGAAAAAGTATAGTCTTATACATGGAAAAATACTGTAAGTAAAAGAGAGAGAAGAATTCCAACTAAGCCAGCAGTGCAGAACTTCTTTTCCAGCCGAGGGCCAAATTCCATTTCACAGAAGTTCTTGGGGGTCGTATTCCAGTGGTGGGTGGGACCAAGGGCAGAAGGGGCGGGGTCAAAGATGCCAGCATATTTTAGCTTCAAGGGCCTAATGCCAGTAGGGAAGCCTTAGGGCTTAGGAAACCTTAGGGAAGCATGTCAACCTTTTGGAATGGGAGAAAAACTGCACGAAAGCCAAGATACCACCAAAAGATCTATGGTTGGGGATTTCACTACTGGTGAATAACACAACTGTGCCAGCTGGATTTATGATCCGATTTGATAGAAGAGAGATTCCGATGCTGCCACTCGAATTAGCCCTTTATTTGGAACCATGAGGCCTGGAAGCTTATTTTACTTTTAGGGGAAGGACTGTAGCTTAGTGGTAGAACACCTGCTTTGCATGCGAAGGTTCCAGGTTCAATCCCCAGCATCGCCAGATAGAGCTGTGGGACGGACTCCTGTCTGAAAGCTGGGAGAATTGCTCTTGGCCAGGGTAGACATTGCTGAGATAGAGGGATCGACGGCCTAACTTGGTATAAAGCAGCTTCCTATGTACCTATTCAGATTATCCCTTTTTCACAACCATGAGGACTGGAATCTTACTTCCCTTTATATGGGAAGGGTCATAGTAGCTCAGTGATCGAGTACATGCTAACCCGTCTTGTTTTTCTCTCTTCCCTCAGATTTTCTGCCACTGATCTTCCAGCAAAACTGGGGCCTTCAAGGTAAGAGTTGTATCTTGGCTCATAGATTTCATAGATCATAAGAGTTGGAAGGAGCCTACAAGGCTATCAAGTCCAACCCCCTGCTTAGTGCAGGAAAGTAGAGGAGGGGTCTCCCATCCAAGTAATAACCAGGCCTGACCCTGCTTAGCTTTCCACACTCAGACAAGCTGAGCCAGCATAAGCCACAGGCCTGTATCTTAGTCGTTCTAATGTTGTCACCAGTAATGTGGGTTTGCCAGAAAAAATTGAATTGGGGGGGGGGGGCAGGGTGTGTATGGAGAGAGATTTCCGCCCAATCTTTTTCTCTGCCCTAAATGGATGGATTTAGCATTTTAGTTTGACTTTAATTTAGTCAACTGGAAAGTTTAAAAGTATGGTGTTTTACATGATCTATAAATATCTCTACAAATTCCAATAGCCCCAAAACAGCTGAACTGAAATATTTGGCCTGTTTGGGGGGCGAGCTGCAATCCTCTACACATTTACCTGAGAGTAAGTCCCATTGAACTCAGTAGGACTTTCTTTTGAGTAAACGTGTATGGGATTGCCCTGTTGGTATGGGTAAAACGTTATATTCAGAGACACATGTAAACCTTTACTTGAAAACATACCGTAGAACTCAATGGGGTCATCCCACGAAGCTGATTGGGTGGGAGATGCAGCAATTCTCCAACACAGCACAGAGTTAAACTGTGGAATTTGCTACCACAAGCTGTGCTGATGGCCACCAATTTGGATGGATTTAAAAGGGGATTGGACAAATTCATGGAGGATCAGGTTATCAGTGGCCTACTAGTCATGGTGGCTATATATTACCTTCAGTCCCAGAAGGAGTATGCCTACGTCCACCATTTGCTGGGGAACATGGGCGGGAGGGTGCTATTGCACTCATGTCCTGCTTGGGGGATCCCGTGGGTTGGCCACTGTGTGAACAGAATGCTGGACTAGATGGACCCTTGGTCTGATCCAGCAGGGCCCTTCTTAGGTTCCTAAGGTTTAAAATGGCACAACTCAAGAGCATAAGGGAAATAAAAACCAGAAAGCATCAAACTGTTATATACTGATATTAGCATGCCTTAAGAGCTGTGTGCATAAATATTTGTGTTTCTAGGAACGGTCAATTTGAAAAACACACACATTGATTTTACGTTTTTTAGTGTCACACCCTTTCCAGTAGTCCAGTTGGAATACTGTTGTGTTCATTGATTATGTGACTTCATTATGTTACTAATTAACTTTATGAAACAATGCATTTCCAGAGAGTGGAATGTTTCCTGCAGAAAACGCACAGTAGCGGGAAATGTACCCAGATCACTGGCTGTGACTGAATGTCCTTTTTATACCATTTCCCGTTGATACCCAGAATCTGGAAAAGACTTGAACCCACCCCTCTAGAGCTGTGTATACTGTGTTGTCTGCCTTTTAACATTGTTTTAGCTTGCTTTTGTTTTGAAATGTATAAATCCCAAACAATCGCACAAATAGGAACGGTGACTTCTAAAGTTGTCAGATTCTTGCGTGCATTTGATATTTGGTAACGCAAAAATCATTTTGTGTTGTGAAACATATTGCTAGGTATTTGGGGTTAGAAAAATAGACTCACTTATACCTTAAGATGTGTGCAATTAAATGTTTGAGGCCAGTTACAAAATGTACTTATTCATGTATTCAAAGCATTGTTACCTCGTTCTTCAGCCACCAAAGGCTCTCACAAGGTGCAATCCTATGCTGGTTTAGATGGGGGAAAGCCTACAACTCCCAGCATGTGCATGCTGGGAGTTGTAGGCATTTTTTTCTGCCTAAACTTGAATAGGATTGCACATTAAAGAGCTTTGAAAGGTCAGCAGTAAGACAGTCCCTGCCATCAAGCTTACAATCTAAAAGGCACAGCACAAAAGGAAAAAAAATGGGAAGGAGGAGGAAAAAAGCAAGCTCAGGCACCAGTTCTTAGTTACAAAGTTCTTATAGGTGGTTTTCTGGCAGGGAAGGGCAAAGCAAACATCTTTCAGCTGTTCCTTTTCTGACTGATGGTTGGTCTCCCACTTGCCGCAATGTTCTTTCTGGGTTGAAGGGGGGTGCAGCCTCTCAGTGGCCCTTGGTCATCTGGCTGATGGACAAGGCCATAGCATGCTGTGCTTCAGAGATGGTTGAAAAGGATCACAGAGCTGTTTGCGTCCTTTCTCTCTTCTTCTTATCACTCCTTTAGCAATTGTTCCTAATGGGGAACACCTCAGGAATCCTCAGCAATCAGAAGCGTGGCTGATGCGTGGCTCCCTTTTCCAATGTGATGTGAGGAATGCAATATGTAGCCTCTTGGTTACGCCTAGGCTTGATTACTTTAATTTTCTTTATGTGGGGCTTCCCTTCAAAACTGTCCGGAAACTACAATTGCTGCAGAATGCAGCAGCTATGACGCTCACAGGAGCTAGGCAGTCGGATCATGTCACACCTGTTCTGTACCAGTCACATTGGCTGCCTGTTCATTACTGGGCCCAATTTAAGGTGCTGGTGTTAGCCTTTAAGGGTGCAATCCTGTGGGTTGCGCGCGCCCTCGTGAGATGGGAGCTTCTGAACCCAGAGGCCTCCGTGAGTCCAGGAGGAGCGACGGGGATGATTTTCGCCTCTCTATGCTCCTTTTGTTTCCCTTTTCCTCTACTCGGGCCTCTGTGCTCATGTAAAGATGGCACACTGGCAGAGGCAGGGCTGGGGGGGGGGGCATTGGATTCTTCATAATCTGGCCTCTCCCCTCCCCACGCACCGGAACGCCTCCTTACAGACCTCTCCGAGGTCCTGCGAGGACATTTGCGACCTCGGAAAGCAGCCGGTGTGGTTCTTTCTGCAGCAGCTGCTAGGGGAGGGCAACAGCAGTGTCTACGGCAGTGTTCTCCAACCTTGGGTCCCCAGATGTTTTTGGCCTACAACTCCCCGCATGCTGGGGGCTGTAGGCCAAAAACATCTGGGGACCCAAGGTTGGAGAACACTGGTCTATGGTCTTGGAGAGGGGACTCCAAAAGATGCTGTGGTCCCAGGGACCACGCTCCCAGGACCATAGGATTGCTCTCTTAAAGCCCTAAATGGTTTAGGGTTCAGATTATCTGAAGGCCTGCAGGCGTACAAGCCCGCCCAGACTTTAAGATCAGCATCCGAAGGGAAGGGCATCCAGGACCGAGGTGCAAAAAAGCTGGACACAACTTTCCCAGCTTTCTCTGGTATATAATTTTTAGGGATCTGACCGATTTTGTTTGTTTGTTACAAATTTCTCGAGCTGTCCTTTATCCAAATGTATTCAAGGGCAGGGTACTTTTATAAAGAAAAGAAAAACGCCCTCAGAATTACAACCTGGTGCCCTCCGGATGTTTTGGACTACAACTCCCAGAATTCCTGACCATTGGCCATGCTGGCTGGGATGAATGGGAGTTGTAGTCCGAAACATCTGGAGGGCTCCAGGTTAAGGAAGGCTGCAATCAATCAATAAAACAACCATTGTGTAAACCGTAGAGCTGAAATGGTAGAAACCACAAGCGGAAATGATAAAATCAGATTAAAATGCCTGGGCTAATAAAAATGCCTTGACCCGGCACCAAAGAGACTGTAATGGCAGCACGGGTCAGACTTCCTTAAGAAGGGTATTCCAGAGTCGGGGAGCCACCACGGAGAAGGCCTAGTGATGGCCCATTCCTGGAGATGTCTGATTTGGCCACACTGACACATGCCTTAGTTGCATCCCGTTTGGATTACTGTAACACGCTCTATGTGGCGCTGCCTCTGAAGAGTGTTTGGAAACTTCAGCTGGTTCAAAGAGCTGCTGCCAGACTGCTGACTGCGGCTGGTTAAATGGAACATACAACTCCTCTGTTACAACAGCTTCACTGGCTCCCAGTCTTTTTCCGGGCACAATTCAAAGTGCTGGTTATGACCTATAAAGCCCTATATGGCTCGGGTCCAGGTTATCTGAAAGACTGTATTCTCCCCTATGAGCCTGCCCGTACTTTGAGATCTTCTAAGGAGGCCCTTCTCTTAGTTCCACCACCATCCTGGGCGTGCCTGGCGGGAACACGGCAGAGGGCCTTCTTGGTGGTTGCTCCAACACTCTGCAACTCCCTTCCCAGGGAGGCTAGAATGGCACCCTCCTTGGTATGTTTTCAAAGGCAGGCAAAAACTTTCTTGTTCCAGCAGACCTTTGAAAATTGGACCTATGAGAAAGTGATGGATTTGCACTGTTCCTATAGTTATTGTTGTTTTAGCTTTGATATTTTATATAATTTTAATACTATTCCTGATTTAATTATATTTTTAACTTGTATTTCTCTATATGTTTTAACTGTACAAATTTTAATGTTGTGAAGCCACCTTAAGTCCCAGTATTGGGAAAAGGTGGGTTATAAATAAATATAATAATAATAATAATTAATGCAGGGGCAGGTTGGCACCGATGGTGGTCCTGTACCTTTTAAACTGCAAAACCGACTGAGAGTCAGAAGGTAAAGCTCTTCCCAGCTGATGCTGGTGAAGCTTCTGACACTGATTGGCCGGGCTGCTGCACGATGTCATGGAATGTTCACTAACATTCCAGCAGCAGCCTGGTGGACAGAGCAGTCAGAAATATTTGTGTTCCCTGACTGGCTTCCATAGGGGGGGGGGGGGAGTGGAATTGTCCAGTCTAACTGGGATTAAAACCAAGGGCCATGCTGGCTGGGGATGATGGGAATTGCATTCCAACACATTTGGAGGGCTCCGGGTTGGGGAAGGCTGCCCTGGGGCAATTTAAGAGGAGGTCCCAGGAGGAAGCAGAGCTAAGGGTTTAGGGAGCCCAGAGGCATCAACAAGAGTGGTGACCTATGAGGAGAAACCATTGGCAAGTGTGGCCTGAATTCCACAATTTGATTGAATCAGTTCTTTGGCTGCAGACTTATTTATTTATTACATTTTACGTCCGTTCCTTCCTTCAAGGAGGTCAAGGCTGGCCTGGGTACATGGTTCTTCCCCCTCCCCATTCTATCCTCACAAGAACGCTATAAGGTAGGCTAGGCCAAGAGAGAGCGACTGGCCCAAGGTGACCCAGTGAGTTTCGATAGCTGATTCAGTTTTTGAACCCAGGACGAGACCCTAACCCCCTGCCAGGGGTGGGGGGGGGGGAGAGAACCTGTGGCAACTAAAATGATCAGGGGGCTGGAGCAACTCCCCTATGAGGAAAAGTTACAGCAGCTGGGATTGTTTGGCTTAGGAAAAAGGCGAGTGAGGGGGAGACAGGATAGAGGTGTACAGAATGATGCCTGGTATGGAGAATGTGGACAGGGAGACATTTTTCTTCCTCTCTCATAATACTAGAACCCAAAGGGACATCCCATAAAGCTCAATACTGGGAGATTCAGGATAGATCAAAGGAAATCCTGCTTCACACAGCGCAGAGTTAAACTATGGAATTCACTTCCACAAGATGTCATGATGGCCACCAATTTGGATGTCTTTAAAGGGGGATTGGACATATTCATGGAGGAGCAGGCTATCAATGACTACTAGTCCTGATGGCTATGTGCTACCTCTAGTATCAGAGGAAGTTTGCCTATGTACACCAGTTGCTGGGGAACATGGGCGGGAGGGTGCTGTTGCACTCATGTCCTGCTTGTGGGATTCTGTGGGCAGCTGGTTGGCCACTGTGTGAACAGAATGCTGGACCAGATGGACCCCTTGGTCTGATCCAGCAGGGCTCTTCTTATGTTCTGATATTATTGCTGTCTGGGGCTGATGGGAGTTGGAGTCTGTTGGGTGGAGCAGATGGGAGTTGGAGTCCCCCTGCCCTAACTGCTGCACCACACTGGCTTCTGTCCTATGCAGCTCAGGGTGTCTGTGTGTTTGTGGTGGAGAGCGTAATTCCTCGTTTCCTTCTGCCACGTTCTCTGTCCAGGGAGGATTGCCTGTCCTCTAGCTGCTGAGTGTATGCTGCAGGTCCAGAGGTATGCCCTTCCCTGTTGTCATGGGAGGATTCTCTGCTTTGGGGGTTGTTCTGCCCTGCTTCATTCTGGGGTTTTTTTGCCTGTGCAAAGGTGTCCAGGGCATCACAGGTGACTCAAGGATCACTTATCCTGCCAGGCGAAGCAAGCAGGTGAGGTCGGGCGGTGTGGGGGGGTCGGGTCACCCCAGTGCAATGGGGATAGCTGCTACCCTTGGCTGTTTTGTTTTGTTTAATTGCCTTGGCTGGACTCTGCTCACATCTTGTGACTTAATCGTGGGCTGTACCAAACACACACACATACACACACACACACACACACACACTTTAAAAATTCCAGTATTGCTTCAAAGCACAGATCAGGGAAATCCCCAGGTTCCAGACACAGGAGGGGGGTGTTGGATTGACTCGGGGCTGGAACGGAAAGGGGCCCTTTTGTGAAGACTGAGGTGCGGGGAGCAGGAGAGGACGCGCACGTGCAAGTGTGTGTGTCTGAGTGAGTGAGTGAGTGAGTGACTTTTGGGACATTCTTTTCTTTACCCAGACAGAAAGTTGGCAAACTGTTCTTTTTTATCTGTCCAGTTAAGTAGTGTGTGTGTGTGTTCAAACTCTAGCTTGGCTCAGCTGTGTTGAAACTGATGGAAAGAAAAGAAGACACTTCTTTCTTTTTAAACCTTCTCCCTCTAAGAAAACAAAAAGGATCAACGGTTAGGAATGTGCAAAGAGTGCACACTGCTTTTGCTTCCCCCCCCCCCCCCGCACACACACAGACAACTGAGAGGGGCCAAGGCTCAAGTCCCCAAAGATACCATGAGGACCCCCTCCCCAAATCCCCGAGTTGGTTCCCCTCTGCCCAGATACCTGGGATCTAGTTGGGGGTGACACGGTGAAGAAAGGAACACTATACGTACTCAGAGGCACACGTTATGCCAAGGTTTCAGAACAGAAAGCTGGCTTTGGACATAGGTTGTCAGGTTTAGGTTACGCACCCCACCCAGCCTAAGGGTAATCTGGAAGAATTGGGCAGGTCCAATAAATAAGAGAAAAGGGATCTTACCTGTGCCAGTGGGCTGGGGCATTTATTAATACCTTAATTTTATTTTTTAATGTGAAGAGGCTCATACTAACCGGGACAGCTTTCTGCCCTGCTCCCAGATGGGTGGGCCTGGGTGTGCTTATTTAGTAGTGAAGAAAAGGTACTCTGCACATTCTCGGAGGCACTCTGCTTTAGTGGGGGGGGGGTTCCCCAGGCCAAGAATTATGGTGGGTGTTCTTGTATCCCGTGCGGGGTGGAAGCAACTGTTGATGCGCATATGTGTCTTTCACAACGTGCACTGATGGTTCTCTCTCACCCCCTTGGTACATGGGTGGTTGTGTTTGAATACCAAAGGTAGACAGGGGTGCTGCCTTAACGCGGGGCAGGGTTTTCAGTTACGTAAGCCATACGTTGTGGAACAGGTGGGAGGTCTTGTGTGTGTGTGTTTAAGAAACTAAACATGCACTCGGGAGACCCGGGTTCGAATCCCCACACAGCCACGAAGCTCACTGGGTGACATTGCACCAGTCACTGACTCTCAGCCTAACCTACCTCACAGGGCTGTTGTGAGGATAAAGTGGAGAGAAGGAGGATCATAGAGTTGGAAGGGGCCTACAAGGCCATCGAGTCCAACCCTCTGCTCAGTGCAGGAAACTAGAGGAGGGGTCTCCCATCCAAGTAATAACCAGGCCTGACCCTGCTTAGCTTTCCACACTCAGACAAGCTGAGCCAGCATATACAGTGGGATATAAATATAACAGGTAAATAAATAAATGCCACCTAGCCTGATGAAGAGTTCTGGAGAACTCGAAAGCTTGCACAATCTTTAAAAAAAAAAGAAAAGAAAAAAGCTAAACACGCTCTTTGTCTCTGGGCCTTGAGGACTAGAAGCATATATCGACTGCAGCCTTGGTTATTATTTCTCAATAGTGCAGAGTTGTTGAAGGGTTCTCATTTTCATTTGGAGTGGCGTTGTGTCTCACTGACATTAATGTGTCTTCTTTTTTCCTTCCTCATCTCCCCCCCCCCACTGAAGAGCCTGCCCCCAGCAGCACTCCTTTCGTGGAGATAATTGAACAACCCAAGCAGCGCGGCATGCGCTTTCGCTACCAATGTGAGGGACGCTTGGCTGGCTCCATTCCTGGGGAGCGTAGCACGGACACCACCAAGACCCACCCCACCATCAAGGTTAGACCCTCCCGCCCTGCTGCATTTTGAACAAAGGGTTTCCCACTGGCATCTGATGGTCTGAACGGCATAGCTCCGCCTCCCCCCTTCCAGCACCAACACCCCCTGGGACCCTCCAGATGTGTTCAACTACAGCTCCCAGCATCCCCAAGCAGGAGTTGTAGTTCCGCATATCTGGAGAGCACTGGGCTGGGGTGAGCAATGCTGTGCCAATTCTGTACAAGATGGAATAATTCATAGAACAGTCATATATATCAGTCATGTAAATAAATAAATTGTACACACGGTCGCTCCAACCTAAGCCATGCATGTCTAAGTACACACACACACACACACACACACACACACATATATATATATATATATATATATATATATATATATATAAAATATACCACTTCATATTCCAGTATGGAGATTTCAGGGTGGTGAACAATAAAAGATAAAACACGTAAAAGAATAAGACAAGATGTTAAAGACAAGATCAATAAAATCGTATCAATAAAACTGTGGTGGGTTAGGTCAGGAAGGCTTCCTGAAATAAAAGTGTTCTCAGGAGGTGCCAGAAACAACACAGTGTCGGAGCTTCCCTGACCTCCAGAGGCAGGGAGTTCCAGAGAAGTGGAGCCACCACACTGAAGGCCCTTCTCTTGGTGGACTCCAGCTGGGCCAAAGGTCCATGCGGAAGCACCAGGAGCATGTCCTCCGATGACCTCAGTGACCGGGCAGGTTGGTAAGGGAGAAGGCACTCTCTCAAGTATCCAGGTCCCAAGTTGTTCAGAGCTTTGCACACTAGTACCAGAACCTTAAACCTGGCCTGGGATCATATAGGCAGCCAGTGCAGTTCCCACAGTAAAGGAGTTGCATGCTGAAAAGGGGCAGCTCCCAACAACAGCCAAGCTGCTGCATCCTGCACTAGCTCCAGCTTCCGGAGTGGCCTTGAGGGCAGCCCCACATAGAGCGCATTGCAGTCATCCAGCCTTGAGGTTACTAGTGCCTGTCCCACTGTGGCCAACACACACACACACACACACACACACACAGAGAGAGAGAGTTTTGAAGCTATAAGGAAGTTGTTCTTTTTCCATTTATTTTTGGGGACGGGGCATGTGCTTTTATGTGCTCCCAGATAGGTAGCGAAGACTGGGGGGGGGGGGGACACCTCCACGGACATGATTATGTTAGTAGCGGTGGAATAGTGGGAGTGGCAAATAGCCAGCTCAGAAAGTCCAGTTTTGGGGGGAAGGGGCAAGCGAGCCGTAGAGTCCCCGGCCCCTAAGCCAACCCCACACCAGCTCTGCTGCCTTCTGTTCCCAGATCCATAACCACGTGGGCCCTGGCAAGGTGCGCATCTCGCTGGTGACGAAGGAGTCCCCTTACCGGCCCCACCCGCACGACCTGGTGGGGAAAGACTGCAAAGAGGGCTTCTACGAGGCCGAGCTGTCGCCGGAGCGCTCCATCCACAGGTGAGCGGAGGTGGGCCTCCGGACTTCTGGAGCAGGGCTCCGTAACCTCTGGCTTGGCCTGCGGGCCTGAATCCAGCCCTCGGGGTTTCCCCAGACGGCCATGCCCCCTGGCGCACACACCCCGACCACCAATTGTTTGGTGGTTTCCTGCCTTTTGTGCCGTTTCCCCTCCCTTTCCCATTCGGAAAGGTTGAAATGCCTCCCCTGAGGCTTAGTTCCTGGCAGGAAGCGCTTGAAGCAACACTAGGCTGGTCTTTTGGCCCCGCCCCTTTGGCCCACCCCTGGAACGCAGCCCCCGAGAGCCTCTCCGAAACGGAATTCGGCCCACGGGATGAAAGAGGTTCCCCACCCATGTGCTAAACATTAGGAAGCGCTTCCGGATGTTACGAGCCGCTTGGTGGTGGAACAGGCGGCCTGGGACGGGGGTGGCTTCTCCTTCGTTGAACATTTTTTAAGCAGTGGCTGCATGGCCCACCTCGTAGGGCTGCTGTACTAGTGGCACTGGTAGGGGTTGGACTAGATCAGGGGTAGGAAACCTCCGGCCCAAGGGCCAAATTCAGCCCTCGGAGGTTCCTCAGATGGCCACACCCCCTTATCCTGGCCCAACCCCTTTCGCCCAACCACTGACTGTTTGCTGGTTTCCCGGCTTTTGTGCAGCATTTTTCACCCATTCTAAAAAGATGAAGTGCCTCTCCTAAGGCTTCGTTATGGGTACTAAGAGCTTTAAGCTACAATAGGTTGGTATTTTTGATCACGCCCCTTTTGCCTTTGCCCCCCCCTCCCCCGAGAGCTTCTCCAAAAAGGAATTCAGCCCTTGGGCTGGAAGAGGTTCTCCACCTCTGGTCTGGAGAGTGTGAAGCTAGATTTGGAGGTCTCCCCCCTTGTCTCTTCCCCCCCCCCCCCAGTTTCCTTTTCTCTTCCTTTTCTCCCGTCCATCCTCTTGCTTCCCCATGCCTCCCCTCCCTCCGCGCTGACCCTTGTCGTTCATGTGCCCCTGCCCAGCTTCCAGAACCTGGGGATCCAGTGCGTGCGGAAACGGGACCTGGACAAAGCTGTGGCCAAGCGGATTGAAACCAGCAACAACCCATTCAGTGGTGAGAGAGGTCAAGCGGATGGGCTCCCCTTTGGCAGTGACATGGGCGGTGGGGTGCGGGTGCGGGTGCTGTTATACGGATGTGGGAGGCTGCCTTAGGCAAAGTCAGACGATTTGTCCCGGTGGACCGGTCTTGACCAGCAGGCGGCTCTTGGGAATCCCAAACCATTTCGGGATCAGTGGGCACATTTGGAATTTTGAGAGGGTGTCATGGGTGCTCTCACAAAATGGCCGCCATGGGGCGGGGCTTGCCCATTCATAAAATGGCAGGCCTGGTCGGTCACGAAGCACTCATTTCCCAGAAGGCAAACTTGGTGAGGCTGGAACAAAATAAGTAACTTGCCCAAGAACCTAAGTACTACTAAGTACAAGGCAGAGGTGGCGACTGAGCTCCAAAACACAAAAATCCACTTTTCTGTGAACTCAAATAAAGATGGCGCTGGACAGTGGCCATTTGCTTTGCAGCACGCCAGCCTCCCAGTTAAAAAAACCTTAAAATAAAAAAGTGTAAGAAACAAAATAGAAATCAGGAGAGGCAGGGAGCCTGACAAATGCCAAGAGAAGGGTCTGGGGTACATTGGTACCCATGGGCACCACTTTGGAGACTCCAAGTCTCAGGCAGACCTGAGTCTCCCCAGTCCTTAGTCCAATCAGACTTCACTTGTGTTCTTGGGGAGGGGGAGGTAGGGATGTGCAAGAGATCCGCTGGAGGGTCAAAATACGGTGGATTGGCCCAGCTCAGCCTCCCGGATTCCGGCCCGTCTACCAAGCACTGGCACCAGCTCGCTCCAACGCGGGTTGAGCCAGCATGCGGTCTTCCACTTTTAAAGCGGGCCGTGATTTGCGTGCTTTTTCTTAAAGGCAGAGACATTTGCGTAAAATGCAGCCGCAATTTGCATACACGCAACCCTTCTGTACGCAAAGCAGGGGCTCTACCACTGAGCTAAGGTCCTTTCCCTCCCCCCCAAAGTAAGATTCTAGTCCTCATGGTTCTGAAGAAGGGATTGATTTAAATGTGAACATAGGAAGCTGCCTTATACTGAGGTCAGACCCCTGGGTCCATCTAGCTCAGTATTGTCAACACTGGCTGGCAGCAGCGGCTCTCCAGGGTTTCAGGCAGGAGTTTTCCCAGCCCTACCTGGAGATGCCGGGGATTGAACCGGGGACTTTCTGCATGCAAGGCAGGCGCTCTATCCACTGAGCTATGTTCTGTTCCCCTTCTTTGGTCTAACTGTGCCGGTTTTACTCTCTCTCTCCTACCCCACTCTCCCCATCGTCCACTCAGTGCCCGTAGAGGAGCTTAAAGGCGACTATGACCTCAACGCCGTCCGCCTGTGTTTCCAGGTGTGGATCCGGGATGCGGGCAGCAGTCGCTTGGTCCAGCTGCCCCTGGAGATCTCGCAGCCAATCTACGACAATCGTGAGTGCCAACTGATCCGGGGGAGGCAGAAGATGTGGTTTGGGGGCGCGGGGCGGGACACATTTCCCTTCCTTTCGAGAGATGCCCCCGGGGGACAGGCTGTGGAGCAAAAACCAATGCTGATAGATTGTTTCAGCCTTCCCCGACCTGGGCCCTTTCCCATGTGTTGGACCGCAACTCCCATCATCCCCAGCCAGCATGGCCAATGGATTATTCATCATTTTGGTTCATATCTTGCTCTGTGTCACGGGCTCAGGGCAACTTACAGCCATCTTATTAAACGTTGATGGCTCTGCCCTCCGAAGGGGATCGTGATCTGAGGAAATCAGACGGTTCCAGGCATCAAACCAGTTACACCAAGTTCCCACAGAAAGGAGCGGAACGGATGGGATCTCGTCACCATTTTGTTGGGGGAAAGACAGGGTTCAAATCAATAAAAATAAATAAGTGAAGTGGCTTTTGTATTGGGCAGAACCGTGTCCTGAATTGTAGGGTATTCCCTCCAGGTGTTGTCAACATTTTGACCTTTCAGTTGGTTTTAATCGTGTCGTATCACTGAAGTTGTGAAGTTTATTCTTGATAGGAAGCTGCTTTGAGAGGATATTGTCCTATAAAGTTGCCTTAAGCACCTTTTCAAATAAGTAAATAAACTGAAGTTCAACTGATTGACTGCGTATATATGCGTCTACTCGGAAGTAAGTCTTGTTGAGTTCAGCAGGGCTTGCTCCCAGGTAAGTGGGTGTGGAGTATTTCCATTTTCCTTTCAAAGAAAAATAAAAATGAAGAGTTGGACTAGACCTTCGAGGTCATCTAACCCATTCCGCTGCTCACGCAGAATCTAGAATGTGTGGAAACCGTAGGGAAGCATTTCAGCTAAACATTAGGAGAAAAGTTCTAATGGTAACTGCTGTTTGACAGTAAGACAGAATGACTGGGCTCAGACAACACGATAAACCACACTCAAGGGTTGAGTGGGTTGTCGTTGAACCATGGGTTGCTGTTGAAACGTGGGTTATTGTGTTATCTGAACCCAGACGAGATAACAAACCATGGTGAACAACCCACAGTTCATAACCCAACAACAAACCATGGGTCCTATTCATGGGTTGTTCGTGGTTAACAAACCATGGTTTGTTAGCGCGGCTGGGTTCAGACAACACGATAACCCACGTTTCAACAACAACCCACAGTTCGACGACAACCCATGCTCAACCCTTGAGTGTGGGTGATCGTGTTGTCTGAACCCAGTCAATGCCTCTGGTGGTGATGGCCTTTTCTTTGCTGGAGATGTTTACGCAGAGTCCAGACAAGCATCTGTCAGGGATGCTGTAGCTTCATCCTGCATTGCTCAGTGGGTTAGACTGGATGACCTTCCAAGTCCCTTCCAACTCTAAAATTCTCTGCTTCCTCTTTGTATATGAAAGAAAAGTCAGGTTTCTCTTCTCCTTCCCTTTCCTGTTGGGTCTCCTCATTAGAAATTATCAGTTTGTGTGTAAAACTTTCTCTTGTGTAGTTCCTAGTGGGTTTGTTAACGCTGTATACATGCCATTGGCCATGCTGGCTGGGGGTAATGGGAGTTGTAGTCCAAAATATCTGGAGGGCACCAGGTTGAGGAAGTCTGAACACAAACAATGGAGAAGTTAGATATTTCCTCCTCCTTCCATTTCACTCCTCTCTTTCCATTGATCACCTGTAGGAGTTAAAGCAACACTTAGTTTCCTTATCCCCCCCCCAAAAAAAACCTCTTTGTGAAAAACTGCAACAATCATAATACATCCAAAGAGAAAAAAACAGAAAACATAAAAAATTAATCGTCCAATGTACATCCCTAAAAAGCAAAACAAAGTAAATACCATCTTGGAAAACATTGACCAGATTTGTAAAACAGCATTAGAAAAGCCAATTCTTAATGTATTGGGTGTTCCGAAACACAAGAACAGTATGCCTTTTCTTTTGAGGAGCTGTGGGACAGAAGCAGTCATGCTTCCTTGGCCATATCTGTGTCTGCCCATATTTTGCTACACATAAAACTTTCAACCGTTCCATTTTTGTGGGCATTTTTGCTGCTTTCCCATATCTGTCTAGAACAATTTCTCATGCAGCCGAGAGGTTCTTTAATGCAGGGTCTCCACTGCAGCGCCCTCAGGCACCCTGATGCCCACAGGAACCTCCAATGGCGCCCACAAAACTCTCTACTCCCTCCCCCTTCAAAAAAAACATTAATAGAAACCTTAGAAAATGTTAGGGTAGTCTTCTTTCTCTCCCTCTCTAGCCTTGTTTTTTCTCTCCCAGCTCCTCTTTAGCTCACTTTTGACAGGCCCTCGCGGCAGCCATTATGTGACTAGCCACATCCTCCGTGGGAGCCATTTTGTGGTGGTTCCCACAGCAGTTTCCCAAATTCCCAAATGCACCCACAGGTCCAAAAAATCTGAGAACCCCTGCTTTAATGACTATTTGAAACCTTTTAGGTTTAAATGTTAAGCTTTTTCTTTTTAATAGAATTTAACTTTTTCTCATGTGAACCCAGCCGATGTGAAAGTGTTATATCATTTTAAACCTCAGCCAGTCATTATTGTGGCTTATTTATTTAAAGCTTCATTTATTTTTTTTACCTTCAGCCACATAAACTCCGAGAACAGCTTACAAAAGTCAATAATAAGGCCTTATAATCTAGGAGAAACGACACAAAAGGAACGGGTTGGGAGGGAGGAGGAAAAAAGCAAGCTCAGGCACTAGTTCTAAGTTTCAAAGTTCTTATAGGTGTCCTTTCTGGCAGGCGAAAGGCAAAATGAGCTCCCTGCAGGTGTTGCTTCTCTGGCCGATGGACCAGTCCAGGCTAGTCCTCCCCTGGCCATGATGTTCTTCCTGGGAGATGGGGTGCAGTCTCCCAGTGGCCCTGGGTCTCCTGACCGGCACGTGCTTCCCTTCGGCTCTGCAGCCCCAGGTGCCACATGAGCCCTCATTTTTTTCTTCCTCCAGGTGCTCCCAACACTGCCGAGCTGAAGATCTGCCGTGTCAACCGCAACTCGGGGAGCTGCCTGGGTGGAGACGAGATCTTCCTTCTCTGCGACAAAGTGCAGAAAGGTAGAATTACTCTGGCAAATGTTTTGTCTTCTCATCCACTGTGCTCACACACACACACACACACACACACTCCCCGCCTGCTCGAGGTTTGAGAGACGGGGGAGATTTCGCCTTGGAAGAGAGCACCGAGGACTTTTGGACAGTCACGGTCCAGAGGGTAAAACGTTGTGTGTGTGTAGGCTGGTGACTCCTGTGTCAGCTGGGCTCCATCCCCAAAACAGGTTCACCGCCATGGAGCACCATGGATAGCTCCTTAAAAGCTCAGTATAAAAGCTGCAATGGATAAGGAGGTTTTTTTCCCCCTTCACTGGTCTAGTTAGAAGGAATGTTCTGAGTTAATCCGGAAAGTATCGATTATTTTAAGGACACATATTTATATGAAATGTGTTTGTATACACAAGCCTACTCCCTCCCTGGTGCCCTCCAGATGTGTTGGACTACAATTCTCAGCATTCCCCAGCCAGCCATGGCTGGCTGAGGATTATGGGAGTTGTAGTCCAACACATGTGGAGGGCATCATCATGTTGGGGTAGGCTGGTATTTATTGATTGATTAGTAATGCTTATATACTGCTTAATATAATAAAATCTCTAAGCAGTTCACATATAAGTATTGGCAATCACATTTAAATAACACCCTTAAAAACCATCTCAGCTGCAGGAGCAATACAAATCACACTTAAAATACACTATTAAAAACTCTCCCATACTACTAGAACCCAAAGGGGCCATCCCATGAAGCTGATTAGTGGGAGATTCAGGACAGATAAAAGGAAGGATTCTTCACACAGTGCGTAGTTAAACTGTGGAATGCGCTACCTCAGGATGTTGTGATGGCCACCAAGTTGGAGGGCTTTAAAACGGGATTGGACAAATTCACAGAGGAGAAGGCTATCAGTGGCTACTAGTCCTGACGGCTGTATGCTACCTCCAGGATCAGAGGCAGTATGCCTCTGTACTCCAGTTGCTGGGGAACATGGGTGGGAGGTTGCTGTTGCAATTATGTCCTGCTTGTGGGTTTCCTGTGGGCAGCTGGCTGGCCACTGTGTGAACAGAATGCTGGACTGGGTGGACCCTTGGTCTGATCCAGCAGGGCTCTTCTTATGTTCATAATTCCAACTACAATAAAGATACAAGGAATGGTAAGATAGGTGCAGCAGACGGTTAATTGCAATTAATTAGAAGCCAGAGAAAGCCTGGATGAACAAGTGTGTTTTTGTGGAGGCGTTGGACACATAACCACGTTTTCTACCTCCCAAACTGCATGAGAGGGTGGGTTTCCCAGGGTGCAGCCTCTGCTGTGTGTGCCTATTCATGAATATCTGTGAATGTATAAGATTTTTTTAATGACTATTTAGATATGACTTTGTGATTTTTGCTTTTTGATTTATGACTATTTATGATTAGGAATTACTTTAATTAAATAGGACTTTAAGTTAATGTATAGATTATTTATGGTTAACTCTTATAACTGATTAATGGGCTAATGTTGCACGAATGTATATGACTATATATCTATGACTATCCATATACGTATTCAGTTATGGTTTATTAGGAATATAGGGCTAGAGCCACAGGAGACCCATTAAAATCAATAGGACTTGAGTTATTCATGACTAACTTAAGTACCCCTGATTTCAGTGAGTTTACTCTTAAGTATGTATAAGTCTGGATCCAACCCAGAAGTTGTTGTTAAGAAAATTTAAGATGGGTAATTATAGAGAAGATATGGGGTAGGGTATCGGTTGGAACTATAGATGTATTAATTGCTTTCTGAATAAGAAAGTACTACGTATTAAGTTACCATAGAATTTTCCTGTCAGTCTTTGGATATACGTAATATGAAATGTATGTATGCATCACGTATTTAATGTTGGTGATACGCACTGAAGAGCCTTCCGCGTGGCGGCTCCATTTCTCTGGAACTCCCTGCCTCTGGAGGTCAGGCAGGCACCAACCTTGTATTGTATTTTCGGCGCCTCTTGAAAACACTTAAGAACATAAGAAGAGCCCTGCTGGATCGGATCAAGGGTCCATCCAGTCCAGCATTCTGTTCACACAGTGGCCAACCAGCTGCCCACAGGATCCCACAAGCAGGACAGGAGTGCAACAGCACCCTCCCGCCCATGTTCCCCAGCAACTGGTGTACAGAGGCACGCTGCTTCTGATACTGGAGGTAGCATGTAGCCATCAGAACTAGTAGCCATTGATAGCTTTCTCCTCCATGAATTTGTCCAATCCTCACTTTTGTTCAGGAAGGCCCGAACTTTGCACCCATCTGAAATTAACTGTCAGAAAACTCAAGCTGGCCATTTCTGGAACTACTTTAGTGGATTACTATGTTTTGCATGTTGAATCATGTTGAGATGGAGCTTATTTATCAAGGGAATATCATGCTGCGCCTGGGCTTGCATAACGGAGCTGCGAATGCCAACAAAATATTAAAAGCAGCGCAAACCCATTTACACAAATCGGCCTTGTCGACCCCGATTTGCGCAAATCGCGATGGATTATCTCAGTATGAATCTCATCAGGACTAATGGAGTCTGTGCTTATGCAGTGAGAGGCTGCTTCCATACTTCTCATGTTAAATACCTTTCAAGCAAAGCTGGCTTATATTTATTCAGCTAGAAAACAAAGGCTAGAACTACAGCAACAATGACTCGAATCTAACTAGTCGGCCCCGATTTATGCAAATCACAGAGATATGCAATTCTTGGCTCCCAATTTGCGCAAATTTTTCAAGCACACCTGCAGAAGCTGTGGGAAACCCCTGACTTGGCCCGCTTTTGGTATCCGTCGCGTTCAAACGGAACGAGTTTTCCAGCGTTGCATGTCCCTGGTTGGCACTCCCTCTTTTGTCCCTTCTCCCATCCCTTTCCTCACGCCTACAGTGACCCTGAAAACCTGTGGCTCATCCCCTGTCTCTCTGCTTCCGCTGTAGAGGACATTGAAGTCCGCTTCTTCAAGGACTCCTGGGAAGCGAAGGGCTCCTTCTCCCAGGCTGATGTCCACCGCCAAGTGGCTATAGTCTTCAAGACCCCGCCTTACATGGACCAAACCCTCCGGGAGCCCGTGACAGTGCAGATGCAGCTGCGCCGCCCATCCGACAAGGAAGTCAGCGGGCCCATGGAGTTCCGGTATCTCCCCGACGAAGGTATTTCCTCCAAGCCGGTAAAAACATAGCGCTCTATTCGGGCACATTTGCATCCTCCTTCCTTGGACAGCGACTGTTGCCGGCTTTGTCATTGCTGGGCGGAACGTCCACACGTTGCGGGATTACGCGATCGTGGTCCCTCGGTGCTTTGCCGTTCTCCCCCCGGAGCTTAGAGGGAAAGGAACACCTATACCAGGGGTGGGCAGCTGCGGTAGGTCGAGGGGGCCACTTTGCCCACTGGGTGCTGCGTGAAAGAAGTGGCAGAGTCCGGGCAGGCAGAAGGTAAATCGGGAACTGCTTGCATATCTCTGGGTTACTTTGGTCTATCAACAGGGGCTTCTGATTGTGCAATGATAACAACATCAGAAAGGTTTATTTCCCCTAAATTAGGCTGCTGAAGGAGATGTCTGTGGGGTGGGGTTTTGTGTGTGAAAGGAGTCTTGAGCTTCGTTCTGGTGCTGATCACAAATTCCTGGGCCGAGCATGTGCTGAGAGGCGCCCTCTTCCTTAATTCTTAGCCAGTGTCTGCCCCCCCCCCCCCCGGGCCTCTGTTTCATGCCTGGCTCCGATTGCTGGAGCTCGGGGTTCTTGGATTAAAACGAAAAAACCAAATTAGTTCCCTCAAGCCCCAAGTGTGCCCGAGCCCTGAAGTATAGGATTGCGCTGTAAATAAATCTCTGCGTGCACCAACGACTTTGCAGTGCAGACTTAAAAAGCATAGAACAAAACTTCTGCCTGCTGCCCCTCACTCTTGCATGTTTATGCTTATGATCCCAAATGCTTATGATCCCAACTTGGTCCAATCCCAACGTGTTGGACTACAACTCCCAGCAGCCCCATGTCAGCCTCCTGGGGGTAAGGGTTTCCAGGGTAGGGGAGAGAATGAGCACACATGAGCCAGTGTGGCGTGGCAGTGAGAGTGTTGGGCTGGGACGCGGGAGAGCCGGCTTCTAGTCCCCGCTTGGCCATGAAGCTCACTGGGTGACTTTGGGCCAGTCACGGACTCAGCCTGACCTACCTCACAGGGTTGTTGTGAGGATAAAATGGAGAGGAGGAGGTGGATTATGTAAGCCGCCTTGGGTTCCTTGCAGGAAAAAGGGTGGGATATAAATATTACATATATCTTCCAGACAGACATGACGTCCCCACCCCTGGGGCACTCCTGGCATTTTAGAAATTAATCACTGGTGGAGGGGGGGTAACTGGGGGCGGAGAGGGGGGACATTCTCTGCCCCCTTTCAAACCAAGTTGCCGTCTTGTTGTTTTCCCCCTCTCCTTTGGGACAGGCGACTTTCACCGTATTGAGGAGAAACGCAAGCGGACGCTGGGTACCTTCAAGAGCTTTGTGCAGAAAACGCCCTTTGCAGGTAGGGAGGGAGGTGGCAGAAAGGTGGTGGGCTGAAAGAGCCCCAGCAGGGCTCAAGATGTAGTGATGGTCACCAATTTGGAGAGCTTTACAAGGGGATTGGACAAATCTATGGAGGAGAAGGCTATCACTGGCTGCTAGTCCTCATGGCTATATGCTACCTCCAAGATCAGAAGCCATATGCCTGTGTACACCAGTTGCAGGGGAACATGGGCAGGAGGGTGCTGTTGCACTCCTGTCCTGCTTGGGGGATCCCATGGGCAGCTGGTTGGCCACTGTGTGAACAGAATGCTGGACTAGATGGACCCTTGGTCTGATCCAGCAGGACTCTTCTGATGTTCTTATGTTCTTAGGAGGTATATGGGAAGTGGAGGCAACCTTGGAATCCTATGGGGACTGCTCTTTGGCAGGGTTGTTGAGCACCAGGCCCCACAGGCAGATCCTGCCTTCCTGGAGTCCCAAGTCCACCTTCCAGGAGTTTCCCAGACAGCCCCAGCCCCTTTCCCAATCACTGATCGCTTGGTGGTTTCCTGGCCTTTGTGCAGATATCGCCCCCTCTATTTCTAAAACATTGAAATGCTTCTCCCAAGGCTTAATGACTGGCAGGAAGAGTCTGAAACTAAAATATGGTATCTATTTTCATTTATGTTTTATTTCTGGCCCCGCCCCTTTTGCCTTTTCCCCCTTCCTGACATTGATGTGTTTGGCTCCGCCCACCACAGGGATGCGGCCCGCGAGAGTTTCCCCGCAACTGAACTCGGCCCTTGGGCTGAAAGACGTTGTTCCCCCGCAGCCACCCCTGTGGAGAGGCCTGCTTCTTTTCGAGCTCGGTGGCAGAGCTCCCTTTTGCACGCAGAAGGCCCCAGGTTCAATCCCCGGCATCTCCAGGGTCTACAGCAGTGTTCTCCAACCTTGGGTCTCCAGATGTTTTTGGCCTACAACTCCCAGCATGCCCCAGCCAGCATAGCTTGGAGAACACTGGTCTAGAGGGTCAGGTTGCAGGCGATGGGAAGGGCAAGACCCTCTTCTGCCCAAGACCCTCGAGGACCACTGGCAGTCGGGGTAGACAGTCATGGGCTAGCTGGACCAAGGTTCTGACTCGGTATAAGGCAGCCCCCTCTGCCCATGAGGAGCGCTCCGGAGAATCGGGCATGTGTGAGGAAGGAGGGTTCAACACTAGGATGGGGCGCTCTGTACTTGTTGTTATTATTAATTATTAGTATTATTTTCATTTCTATACCGCCCAATAGCCAAAGCTCTCTGGGCGGTTCACAACCATTCATACAGTACAATACCATACAAAATACAAATGTACAACAAAAACAGCAACACATTTCAATACAAAATTTAAATCCGAATTTAAGACAATTTGAACAAATTGGTCAGAGAAGCTGCAGCTTCTGAACAGTCTTCAAGGGCAGCCCCACGTAGAGTACATTGCAGTAATCTAACTTGGTGATTACCAGAGCATGGATTCCTGAAACCAGGCTCTCCCTGTCCAGATAGGGGCATAGCTGGGCTATACATTGCCATACGTTCTACCTGCTTCCTTTTCTCCCCAACAGTCGGAGCTCCAGAATCACGCTCCCCGCGCCGCATCGCTGTTCCAAAACATGGCCTGGGGCGGCCCAATACCGCCGGTAAGGAATCTCTAGGCTTTCTCCCTCTGAAAGCACTTCTGTCCAGTTCACTATTTTGCCCGTGGAAGCTGGCTTCGTCTGCCTGGGAAAGCTTATAATGCCGGGGTTTATCATCCCCCAGCATTGGCTATGCCAGCTAGCACTGGCGGGAGTTTTCATCGATTTCATAGATCATAGAGTTGGAAGGAGCCTATAAGGCTGTTGAGTCCAACCCATGCTCAATGCAGGAAACTAGAGGAGGGGTCTCCCATCCAAGTAATAACCAGGCCTGACCCTGCTTAGCTTTCCACGCTCAGACAAGCTGAGCCAGCGTAAGCCACAGGCCTGTATGTTACAGGCCACAACATCTGCAGGGCCACTATCCCTGTTGTAAAGTAACTAATATTTATTGTACAGTCACAGACCCATAGAAACAGTACAAACAAGACAATAAGAGTGGGGTGGAAAACATAATCGTTAAAATGCTATCTAAAAAAGGACAAAAATTACAGTAGGGGTGAAAAGATCATCTTTCAAGACCTTATTACAGAAATGAGGAACTTAGCCACTAACTCTGACGTTGACTGGTATACGCCAGCCAGAAAATATTCCAAATACCATTTCAGTGACCTTCCAGGGCATTTGCTCATAATGGGGCTAAGTAGTCTGTTACGTTCTTCACCATGAAGACTACATTTAAATTAAACATGTCCCAAGCATTCAGCTACTTCATCCCACAGGGACACAGCTGGTCCTCACATGGGACACCCTGATATCACCCTTCCAAAATTGTAGAAGGGAGGCAATTGAATCTGGCCCTGGGAAAAACATGGGAATACTTGGGAACAGTCAGATTATCAAGATATCTAGCTCGTTTAGGAAACTTAAAAGTTAAACCAAGATATACTGGAGAACAAGTTCTGCAAGCATTTGATGAAGAATATTGAAGGTCTATATCCTTTATCCATTGTTCTAGGATAGATTTTACAGAGCAAGAATCATATGTACAAAGAAAATCCATAGAAAGGCCTAATAGAAACAGTTTGATAGTAAAACCTTTACTAATAAAGACATCTTTTGAAGAAAATAAAGATATCCCAGAGATGGGTCAGCATAAACAACCTTTAGCCAATATCGAAAAGCAAGGGTCCATGCCCTGCATTCTATAGATGTAAGGCCTGCCTCCAGCCGTTGTAAAGCAATAGCTTCTTTTTATGACATCACTGTGGACTAGCAGCTTAAGCTTTTTGTATGAAACTGTTAGGTGACACTCAGCCTGTCTATGTACCACCTCTTCTTCTTTTTTGGCCTCTTTTTTATGTTGTTCCTTGGTTTCCCATAGTCCTCAAGCCTTCTGTGCCTGACCCTACTTTTCCAACCAACAGTGCACATGTGCGCGTACACCCACACACACCCTCCTCCATGGCCCCATGTAAGCGTTTTCCAGCCAAACTAGCCTCCCATTTTCTTTACAGAAGCTGTGCCTTCTGTCAACCTTCTCTCGCAGTTACTTTCTCTCTTGAGCAATTAGTGTGTTATGACTATTTCATAGTTCGTAGAGTTGGAAGGAGCCTGCAAGGCTATCGAGTCCAACCCCCTGCTCAATGCAGGAAACTAGAGGACGGGTCTCCCATCCAAGTAATAACCAGGCCTGACCCTGCTTTGCTTTCCACGCTCAGACAAGCTGAGCCAGCGTGAGCCACAGGCCTGTATTCCTTGACATCACAGCAGTCTGGCCAATAGATTGCAGGAGACAATACATTAAAGGCACAATCCTATGCACGTTTAGACAGGAAAAAAGCCCTACAGCTCCCAGCATGCCCCAGCCAGCCATGCTGGCTGGGGCATGCTGGGAGTTGCAGGACTTGTTCTTCCTATATTGCGATTAAAGAATCCGCTTTTCCAATGGGATTATACCCTGGTGGTACGTAGGGAGTTAGTGGAGGTACGTAGTAACAGTCTCTTCTCTCTCCTCCTCGGCAGGCGTCTCTGGACTCATGGGAGCACCGGGGCAGCCTCCGCCCCCAGCCCCCAAGCCACAGACCGTGACTCAGGCTTCTGGCTACTTCGGAGGTCCCAGCCACCCCACACCACCTCCTCCGGCTGCCGCGCAGCCTGGCTTGAGCACGGTGAACATAGAAGAGTTGTCAGGCCTGGGCATGGGCCAGCCGGTCCAGCCAGATGCGGAGGCGAACATCGCCGACGCCTTCCTGCACCTCCACTTTGAGGGGGGGGACGCGGGGGCCATGGAGCTCGGGGGGATCCTGGACGACATGCCCTACACCAGCCTGGAGTCCATCAACACGGCTGAGTTCCGGCAGCTGCTCACGGAGGGGCACGGCACGGCGGCAGGCACGGCCTCAGACAACCAGGCAACTTTGCTCACCTACCCAGAGTCGATCACCCGCCTGGTCAGCCAGCGGAGGGCTGAAGGGGAGCCGTCCGGAGGTGGGGAGGGCGGCGGCTCGGCCAACAGCTTCATCAACGGTCTGTTGGGGCCCCTCCCCGGCGAGGACAGCTTTGCATCTATGGCTGACCTGGACTTGAACTCATTTCTGAGCCAGCTGAACTCATAAGGGCGGGGTGGACTCGAGACTGCCGGGCCTCTCTCTTTGGACTCGCGTCCTTCTTCCCTGAACTCGCAATTGTGCTCTCCGCTTGCTGGTGTTTCCTCGCTGGTTTTGGGGGGCATGGATGGACCAGCCTTCACGGAGGGGCTGGGTAGGGTGAGGGACTGATTTCTTGGGACTAAAACAAGATGCTTCACCGCCATCTCTCCGGCGCCACCACTTCTGTGGATCACGTCACCTGAATTGGGATAGGGTGTGAAGTCTCTTGGTAAGAGAGGTGGAAACTGGCAACTTGGCATACACCAGGGGTGGGCGACATGTGGCCTGCACACACACCCTCCCAGGACAGCCCCTGCTGCCTTTCTAATTTTTGTTAAAATGGTCCTCCATAGTGACTACAGAGCGTTCAAAAGGTCAAATGTAGCTTCTTGAGCTAAATTTGACCCCTTTAAGTGCGCCGTAATCACTACAGGGCGCTAAAAGGGTCAATTTTTCACCCTTTCTGACACATGTTATTGCACTGTGCCTACAGACCCCTCCATGGTTGCCCACCCCTCATATAGATGGTTCTTATTTCTCTGCTGAAGTTGGCTGTACTACTACTTCGGGGATGAAGAGACAAAAGTCTCAGGATGTTGAAAAAATGTATGTGGTTTTATTCCAAGAAACAGCCCTGCACATTTCAGCTCTGAATATAGGCCTCCTTTGGGGTCAGTTCTAATATTTTATTAAATATATAATATTTAATATATATTATTATATAATGCAGGCCACATGCTGAAGCTAAGCAGGTATGAGCCAGGTCAGTGCTTGGATGGGTGACTGCCTGGGCTGCCCACATCTGTTCTCCTGCACTGAGCAGGGGGTTGGACTTGATGGTCTTATAGGCCCCTTCCAACTCTACGTACAGTCATGCCTTGGATTGAGAGCATAATTCATTCTGGAAACGTGCTTGTAATCCAAAACACTCTTATATCAAAACGAAATCCCCCCAAAAAAATTTGTACAGAGATTTTTAATTTAAGCCGTACTACAGTACTTGTATTGCAAGACGTCGCTTGTATATCAAGTCAACAAAAATTAAATAAATATTTTAAAATTTGCTTGTCTTGCAAAACGCTCTCAAACCAAGTTACTTGCAATCCAAGGTATTACTGTATTCTGATTCTATGATATATTAAAGGCCCCATATTCAGGGCTGAAATGTGCAGGGCTGTTACTTGGAATAAAACCACCTATATTTTTTCAACATCCGGAAACTTTTGTCTCTTTATTTCATTGGATCATTTTGGATGTTCTCCAGTTTTGTTTTACCCTGCTCTCCTTCCACAACATATGTGCGGCGGTGGTCTCAAAAAACGTCTCTGGGTGTTGGGGAGAGTCCTGCCCTTCTCTCTGTGCCTTCATGAACGCACCAGCCTGCCCCGTTTCCCACCAAATGGTATCTAACGTTGCCAGTACAGGCAATCCCCAAGTTAAGAACGTCTGACTTACAGACAACCCATATTTAAAAACGGACTTCTGGGTTCCCCGGCAGTACGTTATTTACGTAGAGTACATAGCGTAGTATACTACGCAATTTGCGTAAATGCCGATTTTAACGTATAGAATGCTATGCTGTTCCGACTTACATACAAATTCAACTTAAAGACATTCTTAAGAACGGAACTCGTTCGTAACCTGGGGGCTGCCTGTATTTCTTGTTCTTTTCTTTTTTGCTAATAGGGCTCTTGTGCCATTAAGAACCATGTTTTTAAAAAAATCCAGAGGAGGAAGCCGTTTTAGTCTATAACAGCAAAAACAACAAAGCGTCTTGTGGAACCTGAAAGGCTAACAAATTTATTCCGGGATAAGCTGCATCTGAAGAAGTGGGCTATAGTCTGGTGAAAGCTTCTCTCGGAATTTGTTCGTCTTTAAGGAGCCACAAGACTTTGTTTACGTGAAAAAGCAAACTCAGTGATGAAGACTCCGCTAATGTTTGGTGGTGTCGATGTTCTTAAAGGTACAGTAGCTTTACCAGGATTTTAATTTTAGTACAAGGTAACTACCTTTTTGTATCTGGAGTGCCTTAAAGCATTGTCCCAGCCTCTCTCTGGGACAAAACGTGCCTATCAAAGCAAGGCAAGGGTACTGTTCAATCCACTGTTAAATAGAGGCAGAATGGATCCCTCCACTGGGGGGGTTTCAGCCTGAGGCCCATGTTGGTGGGACGATGGCTCGTCTTTTGGCCTTTGCATTCTGCTCCCTTGAGGAGGGACGTGAGTGCAATGAGCTGCATGCAGGACTTCTGTTCCTCATAGTTCTTACTAGGCGGCCAGCTAGGCCAACCTAATGAAATGTGGGGGGTGGAGGAGAGACAGGGGCCATATCCTCTCTTGTTTCTGCTGACTGGATGCCAAAACCTCCAGGCTAGTGCCCTACTTCCTTGAGGAAGGGGCGGAAAATGGGAAGGGGTCACAGAAATGCTGAAGCTAAACAGGTATGAGCCGGGTCAGTGCTTCGATGGGTGACTGCCTGGGCTGCCCACATCTGTTCTCCTGCATTGAGCAGGGGGTTGGACTCGATGGCCTTATAGGCCACTTCCAACTCCACTATTCTGTGATTCAATGAAAACCTAGGCAGTTGTCTCCTTCCCTCTTTGAAGCTGACGTTGGAAAGGCTGCCTAAGATGGAACAACCCCCCCCCCTTGGGGTTAGTAAAGGGGTTAGGGGGAGCAGCAGGTGGCTTTCCTGTAGACCAGCCTTCCCCAAGTGGGTCCCCTCCAAGATGTTTGGGCCTTCGACTCCCAGCAGCCGTAGCCAGCATGCCAATGTTCAGGAATGCTGGGAGTTGCAGCCCCAAAGCGTCTGAAGGGCACCCCGGTCACGCAAGGATTGTTGTATACGCAGTTCAGCCCTGGAGCCTGTTCAAGTTTTTCTTCCGTTGGCTCAGTCGAGAGCCCCATCAAGGAGAGGGGGTTTGAGGCGTTCCCGTGTTCCATCAGCCTGATTCTCCCCATGGGCCAGCCCTCAAAAGAAGTCTGCTTGCAGGACGAAGGAGATGGAGCGGGGTGACGGTAAGGGGAAGACACCCTCCCTTCCCCAGTGGAAAAAAATGGATGGAACCAAAGCCCTAAAAGTTTGTACCCAGTAACCTCTGAAAAGGGGCCAAGGACCCATCCATCTCCCAGCCTGCATCTGACGTGGGTTGCTGGAAAAATATTTTCTAGGCCCTCGGTCCAGCGGGGTGCAGCAATGGGGCAGGGTGTCTTGCCTGTCCGTTCCCTCTGTGAGTGCTTCCGTGCCTTGATCCTTTTTATACTATTCGCTGCATTTTCTTTTTTAAAAAGGGGGTGAATGTTTAAAGATACTTAAGTGCTGTTGCTATTACAACTGTATCTCTCCCCTACCCCCCCCTTTCCTGTAGCAGGTTCCTAATAAACTGAAGCCTCAGCTTTACCGTTTTCTTATTTTAGCATTGGGATGTTTCAGATTTTGTAGGACTCCCGTAGGGGAGAGGTTTCCTTAAGCAGCAGTGCAGAGCCTCAGGCCTAGGGGCAGAATCCAGCAATCCTAGGGTCCAACCTGGCCCTCCAGCGTTTCCCTGAGAGCCCTACCAACTTTCCCCCGATCTCTGATTTTTTTTCCTAGGCTTTTGTGCCACTTTTTGTCCATTCTAAAAGGTTCAAATGCCTCTCTGAAGGCTTAGTTACTGGTGCTAAGAGCTTTCAGCTACAATATGCTGGTATTTTGGCTCCGCCCTTTTTGTCTTTGGCCTCGCCCACTACTGGAATGCAGCCCACCCACCCCACCCCCACCCCCGCTTTCCCAAAATTGAATTCAGCCCTCAGGCCAAAAGAGGTTCGGCACCCCTGCTTTAAGCTTTGGGAGCTATCTCAATATCCTGTTTGCAGGCTCTTCCGTGCTCTCAAAGCTGTAACAGCGTTTGAAAACCTGAATTCACCCAGAGGCGAGGAAGTATCATGCTGCATGGCTACCAGGTGCCTTGCGGGCACGTTGGCGTAAGCGTAGGCATACAGCGGCAAGGACAGAAAGCTGGTCTGCCACCTTTAAAAAAAACAAGCCGAGAATTAATAGAATATAGCAGAAAGGGTAAGCAACCTGGTGCCCAGTGTTGTGGACTACAACCCCCATCATCTCTGACCATTGGCCATGCTGGCTGGGGCGTGTGGAAGTTGTAGTCCAGAAAACATTGCTTACCCCTGAAATAGGAGGGTTTTGACATCGGAAGGGACCTTTGAGGTCATCTCGTCCAAACCTTTTGCTCAGTGCAGGATTTCTAGTTGCAGGGGGCGGCAACAGCATCCCTGACAAATAGCCATCCAGCCTCTGCTGAAATGCCTTGATAGAGACTCCCTGAAATAACAGCCATCGATTAGGGATGCTATTTCAAACAGGTTGCAAGTACCGCAAGCTAAATACCAAATCTTGGATGGGTGCGTGCGTGTACACATATACCTCCCTGCGTGCAGGAACAAAAGCAGTCCCGAGAAAACCCATAGAATTCCTTTACAGCATTCGTGGCTCTCTCAGCAAGCAGTAGCGCAAGAAAGAGTTGAGCTTTGAGCTAGAATTTTCAAGTCTCTTCTGTCCTAGCCTCAATCCTCCCACTCTGTTAAGGATGGCATATGCTGAAGACAGAGCAAGGCACTTTCTACATTCAAAGTGCTCTCTAAAGAAATAACTGATTTTTATACCACTTTCTCTTTTCGCCTGCTTTCTCTTTCTTCTCCATCCTCCCACCCCAGCAATAAACACTCAGCCAGAGGAGGAAATTACTTTTATTTTCAACCTATTTACAAGTGAATGTATCTGAGTCATATTTTCCGCAACCTTAAAAGGACAGAAATGTACTCAGAGATCTTCCCTCTGAGTAAAGATGTGGGATTTGTACTCCAGTGAGGCTGGAGTGATGATTAGGACCCAATCCGTAGGAACATATTAAATGACCGTACATATTTGGGGAGTGCCTACATTTTGCCCCTCTGCCAAAACTAACCAACACCCCTTTGCCGCAGCATTAGAGAAGTTTCTGAAGAAAAAGCTCCCTAGACACACCAAAGATGGAAGCTGTAGAAATCGCTTTACCAACTGCTAGTGATCTGTTTCGATATCCCCCCACGAAGCACAGGGAAGTAGATAAAATGATCATCTGTTAGACTGACTTAGATTGGAGCAAGAGCATCCAAGCTTTTGCATTTCATGGAACACCTCCAGGGGCTGGTTAAAACAATTAGGCTGCAAGATGAACAGGTCTGTGTTGCTAAAAAAAACAATCTTGTATACTCTCACCCCATCAAAGGCTGCTCACTTAGGAACTCATTTTACTTACCACGCCTTTTCGACCGCTACAGCAGTTTTCTCTACTTTGCATAAAAAACACCCTGAGTGCTTCTGCAGCTGTAAATGGTTTAATACCAAAGTAGCAGCAACAGGAGGGAGTCACTGGTCACCCTCAGGCATTATGGTGCCGCACACACAGGCAACAGAGGAAAAAGTGCAGAGATGAACTATTAAGAGGTTCTTGGAAACGTAACAAGGGCAGTACATGCTGGTTAGCAGTTTAAAAGAGAAATTCAAAGTTCATCAATGTGGCATCATTTCAGCACAGCAGCCGACAAGAGCCGTGTCCCCGCCCCGCCCCCTGCAGCAGAATAGGAAAATCCTGTCCCCAAAAGCTCCTTTCCTGGCAGACTGTAGTTGGCAGCAGTCTCCTCCCAGCAGTTGCTTAGGAAGTCATGAGGTCTGGGGGGGGGGGGGGAGGCGAGTGAGCCTTACATGCTGGGACTTGTTAATTCCCAGCCCTAGCACCATTTTCCCAAGAGCGCCGCCCCATCCAGAGGAGGCATGTTAAGTCACTTCTGTGTTGCTCACTTTGTTGATGATGCGGGAGCGGCGGGGGATACATTCCAGGTCAAACTTGCTTTCGTAGATGGTGGGGCAGAGGTGCCAGCGGTTGTCGCGGTAGATGCCCAGGTAGGTGTACACATCAGGCTTGTAGGACAAGAGGCACTTGATGCCCGTGGCACGGATGACAGCGTCAGCCACCAGCACCTGCTCCTCGTCAGTGAAGTCGTCCGTGTAGACGCAGATTACCTGCTTGCGCTCCGAGTTGGGGCAGCAGGGGCTGACCTTTGCCACGCCGATGCGCCCATCAAGCACAGCGCGGGCAATGCCGCACCAGGCGTGGTCCACCTTAAAGCCGCTGTCCAGATGCATCAACCACTTCCCCGTCAGCACCCGCCAGTTCAGGGCCAGCTCCTTGATGGTGTCAAAAGTGACATGGCGCCCGCTGACCTGTAGCCGCTCCCAGTCTTCCTGCAGCCCCAAAACATCTCCACCTTCAGGACAAAAACTGGGCCCATAGACCGCGATCCAACCCACCGGCTCTGCGTTGCACTCAGGATCTCCGAACCGGAACACCCGGGATGGTTGGTAGGTCTGCAGCCACTCCTCGAATTCAGCCCGTGGAGTCTTCCGGGCATCGAAGACCACCCAGGGGTCCATGTCTGCTGCCATGGACTCGGCCGCCAGGTGCTCAGCCGCAAAGGCCCCATCCTTCCCTGGCTCCTCGTCATGCTGGCTGGACATGGCTCTGCAAGGCACCCGATAGAGGGAGAGGTTAACATCAGAAGAGCCCTGCTGGATCAGACCAAGGGTCCATCTAGTCCAGCATTCTGTTCACACAGTGGCTAACCAGCTGCCCATGGGATCCCCCAAGCAGGACAGGAGTGCAACAGCACCCTCCTGCCCATGTTCCCCAGCAACTGGTGTACACAGGCATCCTGCCTCTGATGCTGGATACATTAGGTTAGCGCAGGGTGAAATTTTACAACTATATCCCAGCTTGCGCTGTGTTTCTACAGCATTCTAAACCAACCTTCCCCAGGCTAACACCCTCCAGATATTTTGAACTACAGCTCCCAGCATTCGTGAGCATTGGTCATGCTGCTAGTGTTGGGGGGAAAGCTCCAATGAACTCCACTTGCACATTCTCAGATGAAGAAAGAGTGAAAACTTTATTCATTAACGTAGCTGTGTGGAACTTGGAAAAACCCAGTTGAAATCCAAAACCTCTGGAGGGCACCAGCTTGGGGAAAGGGTGTTCAAAACCAACTCTCATCTCCTCCATGCTCACAGCCAATGTGGTAGGTTTGGCACAGTCCCATCTTAGACACTGGAGAGCACAGAGGCCAAGCCTCACCCCTAAGATCATCGCCAAACATATCCAGTGCAGAAATTAATCTGCAACTGTCGCCCAGTTTGGAATTCTGAGGCTGGAATTCCAGAAAGGAACTGTGATCCAAACCCTTTTTTTTCTCCCCTCCGTTACTCAAAACGGCCAGGCAGTATGGGGCAGAGGAAAGAAGGTTGCAGGGCCATCCCAAGACATTTTGCTGCCTGAAGCAAGGAACAAGATGGTGCCCCCTCCCATTCTATGTACAAAAGCCAACCGGACCGGCAGTTGAATCTTACTTCCATAGTGGGGATGGGACAGTATTCTCCTACTGCACCTGAAGGTAGGGTAGTTTAGGGGGCACAGGAAACACTGCATGGCCCACAGCTCTCTCTTCCAACACCTTGTTGCTGCCTCCCAGCATCTTTTTTTAAATTATATTTATTGCTTTTTCAAAAGAAAAAAATACATATACAAAAAAAAAACACATTAATATTAATACATAATCCCACCCCAATCCCTCCCCCAACTTGGTCAGTTTCAAATTTTTCATCTTCCACCTTTTATTTCCTATTTCCAGAGTACTATGTTGATTTATCCTATTTCATTCCTATATAATCTTCCTTTCATGAGTCCCACGGATTTCTATAAGCTTCTTCCAAGGTTATTCTATTCGATTATTTTTTCATATACCGGTAATCTATATATTTTCGCCAGTCCTTCCTAAAAGTATCTCTTTTCTCTATGCACTCTTAACTTCTGTGTCAACTTTTCGTTTATTGACATGTCCCAGATTTTTCCCCCTCCACATAGGTATTGTCAACATCCGGGCAGTCTTGCCACCTCCCAACATCTGCTGGCTGAGGTGACTGCCTCACTCTGCCTAACAGTAGGGCTGGCCCTGGGGGGTTGGACTTGGATTTGAGACCTGGCTCCAAATGCCCACTCAACCATGAATGCTCACTGTGTGGTCTTCTACAGAAAGTTACTATCTCTCTGCTTAATCTACCTCAAGGGCTGTTGTGATGATAAAGGGAGGAAACATGTACACTACACTATGAGATGGGATAAGAAAGATGGGAATACAGATATAACAGCTAAATAGTTTCTTCCATACCACACACACACACACACACACACTTCAAGTGCTGTAGTTAGTTTAAAAAACAAACCTCAGATTCAGAGAGAAATGAATTTATAAGCATTTAAGCAAATAAGTGTTTTGTTTTAATGTTAAATTATAGTGCTTAAAGTGGTGGGGACACGTTGTAGAAATAAATCTACCAGTTAAATAAAATTACACATGCACATCAATACCAACTGCAGGACATTTGACAAAAGGAAGGACTTCATAAACAGTGGACTTCACTACCACAGGATGTAGTGATGGCTGTAAATTTGGACAGCTTTAAAAATGGGTTAACAAAGTAATGGAAGTTAAGGCTATCAGTGCCTACTAGTACTGATGGCTGTATGCTGCCTCCAGAATCAGTGGCTCTATGCCTATGCACACAGGTTGCTGGGGAACTCAAGCGAGAGGGTGCTATTGCACTCATGCCCTACTTATGGGCTTCCCACAGGCATCAAGTTGGCCACTGTGTGAACAAGATACTGAACTAGATGGACCTTTTGTCTGATCCAGCATGGCTCTTATGTTAACATTTTAGACATGGGAGTACTGCAGAAATTAGCCATGTGCAAATTACACAATTGCCAGGTCAACGTTTTTAAAACACCTCCCTTTTAATAGGCAAGTAACAATAGGGCAATCTGAACCAGCCCGAGTAATAGTCATCTATTAAGAAAGGACAGGCGGCTTGGAGAGGGAGTGTTGTCCTTAAGAACGCTCCTTTCAGCAGCTAAGGAAATAGCCAATTTGACCTTGGAGTGCGCTAAAAAAAAGTGTGAGCGCAGACTCGGTAAGTCTCCAATTCAAATTTCCCCTTAAGCCAGGGGTGGGCAACTTGTGGCCCTCCAGATGTTTTGGCCTACAACTCCCATTGGCTATGCTGACTGAGGCTGATGGGAGTTGTAGGTTAAAACATCTGGAGGACAAAATGCCCAGCCCTGCCTTAGGCAAGCCAATGTGAATCTTGCTCTCATCTCCACCCAGCCCATCTGCAGTATAGGGATAAGAGTAATTATATTGGCCTACCTTGCAGGATCGTTGTAAGATAAGGCAGGTGACGCGTTTTGAACACTCTACAGCACTACATAAAAGTTGCTAAGTATAACGACAATGATGATGATTTACATGCACTGGAATAAATTTGCATATGCAAATGAGAACCACCACTATTCTCCTCTCCCCGACCATTAGAGAGGAGCTGAGCAGCGTGGGTGGGACCCTCTCCTCGCCCCTTCAGGGGCCCGATTCGGCCCCACCTGCCCGGCCGCAACTCCGCCTTCCCAACGGCCTGGGGCAAGCGGCAGGGCGCGAGCACACCCCGGAAGTGATACGGGGAAGAAGTTGAAAGATGGACCGGAAGTCGGGAAGAACCGGAAGTGGGATAGGAAATCCAGATTAATCTTTTTTTAGCAGCCGTTTCTTTAGTTTTTTCCAATATTAGACAATTATCAAACTCTCCCAAGCATAAAAGATTGTTAAAAACAAAAAAAAAAGACACACACACACCATAAACTTCTGGTCACGAACGGAAGGCGGCCATTTTGGGCCATGATTTTCGACAGGCGCGTGAAGCGGTGACACTCTAGATCTTGACAACTCTATGGAGAAACACAGGCACGCCTGACTGCGCTTTGCATGAGAAGTTAGGCGTGATGCGGAAACTTCCGTTTTAGCCCGGAAGTGACGCAAAAAGGGATGTCAATCTCAACGCTGCGATTTCTTTTCCTGCAGGGTGAAAGTTTGGTCGCTCTAGGCTTAGGCATCTCTGTGGTAAAGGCCCTTTGTAAACTGGTTTAGTTTTAGCCCGGAAGTGCCGTTCAGGGCTGCCCTAAAATTTGACCCCTTCAGTCCCAGGGCCAAATATAACATCTCGCTCAGACGCCCCAAATATGCAATATGGGGGAATCATAAAACTGGCCTACCTTGCAGGGCTGTCATAAGCCCCCCCCCCTCTCTCAGCCACAACCTGCAGTAGAGGGAATAACGGAATTGTATTGAAAGACAGGTTATATATTCCTAAAATACAAATAAAATAAATGATATAATCATAATAACACTGGACTACACTGCAGGGTTATTGTTAACTACTCTCAGCCATATATATAATATATATAATGGTTCTCACTGAACAAATCCCGAAGTGGTTTACACCACACACACATATTTATTTATTTATTTGTACTATTTCTATACCACTAAATATTAAGAAAAATCCCTAAGCGGTTTCCATATAAATATTAAAATCACAATTAAAATAACATTTAAAATACAATTTTAAAAACAATACAATAACAATAATAATAACAACACATAATAATGCTCAGCAGTACAGGAGCAGTAAAATGGGACAACATAGTTAATTTAATTACGGGTCAGAGAAATATAAAGATAATAGCATTGGACTACATTGCATAGCTGTTGTGAGCCTCTTTCTCTCAGGCACAGTGCGATAGGTGAACAACACAGAACTACATTGCCAGGTTATTGAAAGCCACGCACATACACCCAAATCTTTAATATAATGATAACATTACATACGTATAACTCACATTTATGAGGACTACTTTGCAGGGCTGTCATAAACCCCTTTCTCCACCCTCCCACCTACAATACAGGGATGTACGAAGGAAAGTTCCATTGTAATCTCCGTGACTTCTTGCATGTCAGATCTCTGTCTGAGATGGGGTGGGGGAACTGGACCCAGTTTACCAGAGTGGCAGTTTTGGGGGAATCAATGTCTGTTGGGCAAGCGAGGTTAAAATGGTCCCAGGTGTGCCATGTAGGCAAAAGCTGTTCTGCTCCCACACAAAAAGCCATTTTAAATATATGATTTGTGCATTTAGGGTGCAATCATGCATGTGTAGACAGAAAAAAGGCCTACAACTCCCAGCTGGGGAATGCTGGGAGTTGTAGGCCTTTTTTTCTGTCTAAGTAGGCATAGGATTGCATCCTAAATGGTTGTGTGTGGGGGGTTTTTATTGTACTGCAAATGCACAAATACAGCCCATATTATGGTTGTAATATTAGGGTTGTAATTAGGGTTGTAACCGAAGCCTCACAAGCACACCCCATTTCAGAAGTGATTACAGTTCCCGAGGAGGAAGCCATGAAAGCTATAATATGATGATGATGATGATAGAATCATAGAAAAGTAGAATTGGAAGGGGCCTACAAGGCCATCGAGTCCAACCCCCTGCTCAGTGCAGGAAACTAGAGGAGGGGTCTCCCATCCAAGTAATAACCAGGCCTGACCCTGCTTTGCGGTCCATGCTCAGACAAGCTGAGCCAGCATGAGCCACAGGTGATGATGATGATTATATTGTCCAGGCATCTGATCTGTAGCTCATTGTATTTCTCAGTGCCCATCTAAAGAGTAACATGGACTGGAGACAAAAGCCCTTGAACATCACCTACGCAAGATTTTGCCCTTTTACTCATTATCAATTCAGCCAGAATAATTAAGGCTGCAGGCAGTTGCTTACTCATAGGTGTGACTTAACAGATTTTTATTTATTTTTCACAGGCAGGCATTCAACCAGTGACCCTGTCCAGGGTGGAGTGGGGGGTGGGACACGACACATTGGTAGCCCTAGAATTTATGATGACTACCAGGTGGTTTGACACTGTTGATGGCTAACAAAGTTTGTTTGTTAATTAAAACACACATTTATTTATACAGAGAGGGTGGGGGTGGGGAACAGAGGATAATGTTACCGGCTGGCCCCAACAGTGAAAATAGCCTCTAAGGCCAAATCTTTGCTCAAAACTAAGGCTTGGTGCTGTAGGACGAAACTCTGCACATGGTTCAGAAGCACTCTGTTAATGAAGCATATATCCCAAGGCTGAAGCCGTAGCACAGCCCGCTTTGGCGGGCTCAAAAGAGGGGATGTTGAAAAGGCTATGGCTCAAAGGTTCTCTTCTTTTATACGGTAGTTCCTCCATGACTTGAGCCTTGACACTGAAAGCAAGTTGAAGAGCTTGAACCAGCAAAATCCTAGATTCAAATATCACCTTGACCAGCAACATTCTCTAGGAGTGGCTGTGGTTGTGCCCATGACAACTTGCTTTCCTGCAGAGTTGAAAGCGAGGGGTTTAGACAGCAATCCCATGCGCACACTAATCTGGGAGTAAGTCCCATTGAGCTCGATGGGTCTTACTTCTGAGCAGACTGGTAAAGAATTGAGCTGTTAGATCAGGCGCACAGCACTTTGAACATTCGAAAGCCCCGTGTAAATGCTGAGTGTGGGCAGACATAGCCGCTGAGAGGCCGAGCTGCACATCAGACAGTCCTTATTCTGATTCGCACGCTGTACTGACTGACCCTACATTGTCCGTGCAAGTATTTTGAGCATTTTGCCTGGTGTGGTGAAGTGGAAAGGAAGACATTTTTCTCCCTCTCTCATCATACCAGAACCCAAAAGGGTCATCCCAAGAAGCTGATGGGTGGGAGGTTCAGGACAGATCAAAGTAAGGGCTTATTCACAGGGTACAGAGTTAAAACTATGGAATTCACTTCCACAAGATGTCCTGATGGCCACCAATTTGGAGGGCTTTACAAGGCGATTGGACAAATTCATGCAGCAGCAGGCTAATCAGTGGCTACTAGTCCTGATGGCTATATGCTACCTTCAGGATCAGAGGCAGTACACCTATGTACACCTGTTGCTGGGGAACATGGGCGGGAGGGTGCTGTTGCACTCATGTCCTGCTTGTGAATTGCCCATAGGCATTTGGTTGGCCACCTTGCGAACAGAATGCTGGACTAGATGGACCCTGGGTCTGATCCAGCAGGGCTCTTCTGGTGTTCTTATGTACTCTATAAATTCCAAGTCAGCCTTCCAGATGTGTTGGACTACAACTCCCATAATTCCCAGCCAGCATGGCCAATGGCCATGCTGACTGGGAATTATGGGAGTTGCAGACTAACACATCTGGAAGGCGCCAGGTTGAGGAAATCTGTTTTAAGTTACAGTTGCTATTGTTCTTAGAGATTGAGGGAATGGCTGCGTTCGGACAATCCTGAGAGCTGGAGGTGATAGAAGCAGCCCCAATTTAATTGTATTATTATTATAATCGTCGTCAATAATTCTTATTTGTAAGTTGCTTTGGGGGAACCTTCTGAATCAAATGGCAGTGTGGAAGTAATAAGAACAATAAATACACACTCTCTTCAAGCAAGCCTTTTCTAACTAAGGTTGCAATTCCAGACCCCTTTACCTGGGAGTAAGCCGCACCGAAGGCACTTCCTTCCGAGTAGACATTTACAGGGTTGCAGTTCAGCCCTGGAGATGTCGTTTTCACACCAGCTTTCATGTTTTCAGTGCGACACTGTTAGAATGTTGTCATTTGTTCTAGCTGTGGCTGTTTTATTGGTACAGCTGACATTTGATTGGAACTTTATTCTTATTCTTCTCTCTGGCTGTAAATAGCTTTGACTGGAAACAAAGCCCTATGGGAGAGCCTGAAGGAACCGGGCATGTTTAGCTTTCAGAAGAGAAGACTGAGGGGAGATATGATAGCGCTCTTCAAGTCCTTGAAAGGTTGTCACAGAGGAAGGCCAGGATCTCTTCTCGACCATCCCAGAGTGCAGGACACGGAATCATGGGCTCAACTTACTGGAAGCCAGATTCCGCCTGGACATCAGGAAAAACTTCCTGAGTGTTAGAGCAATACGACAATGGGACCAATGACCTAGGGAGGTTGGGGCTCTCCCACACTGGAGGCATTCCAGATGCGGCTGGACAGCCATCTGTCAAGGATGCTTTTCCTGCACTGAGCAGGGGGTTGGACTAGATGGCCTCAGAGGACCCTTCCAGCTCCACGATTCTACAATTCTACAATGGTTGACAGCAGGCCATGCATTTGCCAAACAAACAAACAATGCAATCCTAATTGTGTCTACTCAGAAGTAAGTCCCACTGAGTGTTCAGTGTGCATTACTAGGACGGTTTGTAGCCCTAACCCTAACCCTAAATACATTTGAGTGGGTGGTTGCAGGTAACACTCTGCACATGGCTCTCCTCTCCTTCCTCTCAGCCCTTCTGCTGTGATCTAATTTGTTGTTGATTTAAAAAGAGAGAGAGAGAGCTGCGCTAGTCCATGATGAAAAACAATAAAAACAAAACAAAAGTCGGGCAAGATTTTATGAGGACCAATCAAAATTTTGCAACACTGTGCAAGGTTTTGAGTCCTCCAGAACTCTTAATCAGGCTAGCCTGGCCTTCCCCAACTGACTGCCTCCAGATGGGTTGGACTACAACTCCCAGCACCGCCTAGCCAGCCATGGCTGGGTGTAACCTTCCCCAACGGAATGTCCTCCAGAAGGGTTGGACTACAACTCCCAGCATCCCCCAGCCAGCCACGGCTGGCTGGGGGATGCTGGCAGTTGTAGTCCAACCTCCCTGGAGGGCATCCGCTTTAGGAAGGCTCAGCGGTACCCAAAAGTCAGGGGATGTGTGTGGCGGGGTGGTGCGGGGGAAGATGTTCCGCTGTTACTGACATTTTTTATGAATGGGCCTCGCGGGCTCCCATTCATGACTTTCCACATCCCCCATAACATGGGCGGCGCTAGGACCGCGCGGAAGCGGCTGGGCCGGGCCGGGCGAGGCGGTTGCTTCCGAGGTTGCTGCCGCCGCCGCCGCTTCGGATCCTGCTCCGGCTCTTTGCTCGTTTGCAAGGCCCGGCAGGAGCAGCGGCAGGAGGAGGAGGGAGAGGGCGATCATGCCGAGCAAAAAGAAGAAATACAACGCGCGCTTCCCGCCGGTGAGAGCCTCTCCCCTCCCTTCCCCTTTACCCCGGGGTAGAGCTTGCACCCAGTCCACCCCGCAGTAGCCCCTGGATTTACCCCGGGGTTGGTTCGGGTCGGGGTGCGTGCAGGAGCACCCTTCGCAAATTGCGCTGTGCAATCCAAGACGGTTTCGTTCCCCCTTTTATTTTTAAGGCATTGCTTCTCAAGCCCACCGCCTCATTTCCTTCCCATAACCTGCCCCCTCATCTAAGCAACGTGGGGGGAGAAGAGAGGCCAAGAGGTTCCCTATTGGAGACCCCTCCCTGAAAGACACTCGCCCCGCTCCCTATGCAAACATTTATTTCATTGCAATTTATTAGAACAAGAGCCTTTCTCTCCCTTCTCACACCACCGCCCCCCCCCCAAACCTTCCCCTTCAGCTGTAGGGTATAAAATAACCCCACAACCATCCTCCTGACACACATAGAGGCAGTTGATCCCTCCCCACAGAAGAAAAGCTCTGTTCAATAGGAGAAGCTTTCTCCTGCTGGGGGTTCCATAGGACCCCTTCTTTTGGCCCCATAGCAACTTTTATTCTTTCTTAGCACCTCTTTCGCAGCCCCATGGATACACCTCATCAAACAAGCCCCATCCCCCCCACCCCCATTAGAAATAGGCTTTGGGAGCCCTCATGGCCCTGTCCCCCAATCTGGTACTCGCCAGACATGTTGGACTGCAAACCCCATCATTCCCAGCTAGGGCATGATGTTGAATTGCAGCCTAACACACCTGAAGGGCACCCGCTTGGGGCAGATAGCCGTGTTGGCTGGGACTGATGGGAGTTGCAGCCTGACACATCTGGAGCATACCAGATGTGAACCAAAGACAGCATTCAGTGTGTGTTCGCCCCCATATCTAATCTTGGACTACAACTCCCATCATCCCTGTTGGGAACACATCTGGAGCGCTTAAGCGGTTGCTGCCTCTCCTACCTGCTAATGCGGTTTGTTGGGCCGTTCTGGTGTTCTGTCCGGCTTTCTGGAGCGGGCCTTTTCCTACGGGGCCGAGGCTCTTTTAATAGATGGTCTTCCTGCAGATGGAGATTGGGGGGGGGCGGGCTCTTTTTTTCTATCCCAAGTCTACTGCTGGACAATTTATTTGGATTTCCTGCGTTTGGAACAAGACAGGTTTCTCTCTCTCTCTCTGTACCGTTCATCATTTTATAAGACCTCTATAATTATGGTTGATGTTACATCATCATCATCATCATCATCATCATCATCATTTAAAAGCTCCACCCTTATCCTTTAAGAAAAGTCATTGACTGAGTTCAGACAACACGATAACCCATGCTTAGAGCATGGATTGAGTGTGGGTTGTTGTTGAACTGTGGGTTGTCGTGTTGTCTGAACCCAGCTGTGCTAACAAGCCATGGCTTGTTAACCACAAACAACCCATGAAGAGAACCCATGGTTTGTTGTTGGGTTGTGAACTGTGCGTGGTTCACCATGGTTTACTATTGTGGCTGGGTTCAGACAACACGACAACCCACGGTTCAACAACAACCCACACTCAACCCTTGAGTGTGGGTTGTCGTGTTGTCTGAACCCAGTCATTATTTTTTTCTTCCTAGTCCCAAATACCTGTCCCATTGACAGTCTCCCAATTCCTTTCTGTGAAGGAGCGGTTAGAGATTCATGGAGAAAAAGGCTATCAATGGCTGTTAGTCATGATGGCTATATGCTACCTGGAGTATCAGAAGTAGCATGCTAGGGGACAACAGCAGGAGAGAGCTGGGTTCAGTCAGCACCCACACTTAAGGGTTGAGTGTGGGTTGTCACTGAACCGTGGGTTGTTGCTGAAACATGGGTTATCATGTGTCTGAACCCTGCCAAGATAACAAACCATGGTGAACAACCCGGTTTGTTGTTGGGTTGTGAAGTGTGGGTTGTTCGTGGTTAACAAACCATGGCTTGTTATCTTGGCTGGGTTCAGAGAACCTGATAATCCATGGTATAACAACAACCCACGGTTCAACCACAACCCACGGTTCAACCACAACCCACGGTTCAACCACAACCCACGGTTCAACCCTTGAGTGTGCGTTATCATGTTGCTTGAACCCCTTCATGTCCATCTTGCGCGCTCCTCTGCCGCATCTCTTGGCACTGTAGGCAATAGTTTGCTAGACGTGCCTTTGGTCTGAACCAACAGGGCTCTTTTGTGTTCTTAAAACAAACGTCATAAAATATCTAACATATGTGAAGTTAGATTGGGATTGCCTCAATATATATTTGCTTACACTGGATATTATTTGCCTCATTATCTAAATTATGGTCCTACTGCCTCTTGGCTGCTTTCCTGTTTTATATATTGAAAATATTTTTGTTTTATTATTAGCCTTATACCGTAGCAATTGCTCCTCGGATCACTTCCTAGCTTGCGTTGTTGTCGATTCCTATATGACTTGCCAGCATTTGTGCTCTTTTAAAAAAATAATAAAATCCTTCATTTGGACTAGGTTTCTCCTTTAAAATCTCCTTGTGTCCTCTGAGCCTGCTGTTTAGCCATGCTGGCATCTTTCTAGACTCGCTTGTCCCTCTTGTGAAACTGTAGTATACATTTTGTTTGGGCCTCTATTATACATTTTTAAATAACCCCCAGGTAATTTGAATGGGGTTGACCCTCCTAACTGTGTGTCTTTCAGTTTCTTTTTAACGCTTTTAAAAACCAAAATTTTTCCCCCTTTTGAAATTAGGGTTCTTTGTTGAATTTTGTAGCCTGTTCATTCCCAGAGAGAGAGAGAGAGAGAGAGAGAGAGAGAGAGAGAGAATTTGACACTACAGTGGTTGCTGTTTCAAGTGAAGCTTGTATGTTTGGTTTCTTTTGGATAACTTTCCAGTATCAGAGGCAGTGTGCCTACGTACCCCAGTTGCTGGGGAACATGTGCTGGAGGGTGCTGTAGCACTCATGTTCTGCTTGGGGGTTTCCTATGGGCAGCTGGTTGGCCACTGTGCGAACAGAATGCTGAACTAGATGGACCCTTAATTTGAACCAGCAGGGCTCTTCTTATGTTCTTATGTTGGATGCAAAGAATATATTTGATCAGCTTGAGAGTGCGGTAGTTTGTTTGAATGAGGCTTGTGCAGGATAACTCCCTGGTGAATCATGCCTTGGGTTAAGTAGTGAGAGAGGACACTGACTGGGTTCAGACAACACGATAACCCACACTCAAGGGTTGAGTATGGGTTGAGTGTGAGTTGTTGTTGAACTGCAGGTTGTTGAAACGTGGGTTATCGTGTTGTCTGAACCCAGTCTGTGTGTGATGAGCATATGAATTTAGCCGACTATTTTCTCTCCTGACTAATAGCTGTTCTCCATGGCATCAGGCAGAGAAGGGGTTTTCCCATCACCTGCTGCCTGAACCTTTTAAACTGGAAATGCCTCCCAGGAAAAGGTGTCACAGCATCCTGGCCTCCTACATCGGCCAGAAAAGGAACAGCTTTAGGGAGCTTGTTTCACCCTTCGCTGCCAGAAAAAAAAATGTCTTTAAGAACTTTGAAACTAAGAACTGGTGCCTGTGTTGTTGTTTTGTTTTTTCCCCTCCTCCCTCCCAATCCCTTTCCTTTACAACAACTGAGGACAGGGATTGTCTCATAATTAATCTTTGTAAGCTTTTCTTTTAGCTGAAGAGTGAGGTAAAAGTAATGTACGTAGATAAAACATTGAACCCGGGACCTTCTGCCTGCAAAGCACAGGCCCAACCAGTAAGCTACAGCCCTTCCTGAAAGCTAAAGATACAGCCTCCCTTTACCTGTCTAGCAAAGGTAGCTTGATCTTCTGCCTCAGGGGTCAAAATGTCCCCAAATGGGAGGCTCAAACATGGCTTTCTCAACCCCATGCCCAATAATGTGACCACTAGTTCATGCTCTCTCTGCCCACTTGCCAACAAAGGTGTCTGAAGGCCATCTTTAGTGGCAAACAAGGGGCACGGTGCTTCAGCCAGGACATATCCTGGGTGTGATGCTAGAAAAACAGGATCTCCAAGTGTGGTGTGTCTTTTTCCTCGGTTGGGTGTTGGCTGGGAGTGCCCTGCTACGTCCCAGGCAGGGTTTGGGCAAAGCCTAATGCCTAGGAGAGAGACTGAGCCTTGGCCCTTGATCCCTATGAGCTGCAGGGAAATGCGCTCTGCACATGCTCGGAGGAGCCTTCGTCTTACCCCGTGGGCTCCAGAGCTGGACTGCTGGGCTTCCCAAACAAGTGAGCCCCTGGTTCAAGTTGAGGGCCAGGAGGGCATCTTTAGACTTTTTTCAAGGGTTTCCCAGCCCCGATGACCATCCAGTGGTGACGGTTATTGTAGTGTCACACCAAAGTGGCCAAGCTACAAATCAAGGAGTCTCCTATTCGAATCTTGCCTCTGCCATGAACTCAGTAGGTGGCCTTAGGCAAGCTGCTCACTCTCAGCCTCAACTCCCCACCACATCTTCCATAATGGAGATAATAATACCAGTGGACCTTAAAGGGTTGTTGTAAGGATGACTACCAGGATGGCGGTCCAAAGTACTATAGCTGTGGCCTTCCAAATGTTGTTGGACTACAACTGGCATCATCCCTGACCATTGACTGTGCTGGCTGGGGCTGATGGATGTTGGAGTCCAACAACATCTGGAGGGGCACCAGTTGCTCATCTCTGTACTGTACAGAGGTTAAGGATTATTGGTTTGGATTCAGACTTCATCGTACGTGGACAAATTGATATCAGTGGGGCCTAATTAAAGGCACAATTCTGTGCATGCTTAGTCAGGAAAAAGGCCTACAACTCCCAGCACTGCTGGCTCGGGGGTGCTGGGAGTTGTATGCCTTTTTTCTGTCTAAACGTGCATAGGATTGCGCCCTAAGTCGTGGTTACCTTGTCCAATCCATTTCAATGGGTCTACTCTAAGTATGACTTAGAGTCTGAATCCAACCCATAAATTACTAGTATACAAGTGAGAAGCTGATGCAGTTAGTCAGAACGGCTTGGTGGTGGATTTTTTATTTCTTATTACATTTATACCCCACCTTTTCTTTCCTCCTGCAAGGAACCCAAGGCGGCTGACATATTCCTCCTCCTCTCCATTTTATCCTCACAACAACCCTGTGAGGTAGGGTTAGGCTGAGAGTCAGCGTCTGACCCAATGGCACCCAAGGAGCTTCATGGCCGAGTGGGGACTAGAACCCAGGTCTCCTGAGTCCCAGTCCAACACTCTCACCACTACGCCACATTGCCAGATGTGATTCTGCTTTATGCAGTGGGCAGTGATGGGGGTTTTCTGGAAATTTTTTGAAGTGGGCTAATATGCATAGAGTCATTTGCATTGGACATTTTTCAGTTTGAGGGGGGAAATTAAAACACACTTAATGTGACGGTGCAGTCCTATGCGTGTTTAGACAGAAAAAAGTCCTACAACTCCCAACATGCCCCAGCCACCATGGATGTATAGGATTGCGCCCTTAAATGTTATTTTAGTAGGGGCAAAAACTGGAATACTTGTGAAAAAATGGAGCATGTCCTTCCCTTACATTGTTTAAATGTAAGGAAAAAGCAAGGGTACTGAAAACTGTTGACACACTAATATCACCCTTCCCCAACCGGGTGCTCTCCAGATGTGTTGGACTACAACTCCCAGCATTCCTCAGTCAGGGGAAAGCTGCACTAATTAATGTTAGCAACCCAAAGAACTGTGCATGATATGCTGAGAGCCACTCATCTGTTTCAACAGAGTTCAGATCATCTTCTTTTTCCCCCATTCATTTTTTATTGTGAATGTCAGAAAAACAAAATAAAAAAAGCATTTTTAAAAAATAGATAAAAGATAGTTCAGTTCTCTTCCACTACAGTTGTTGGGGCCCCTTCAGCTTTGCTGTCACTATTCATTAGTCCCATTTCACACTGACTGGGTTCAGACAACACGATAACCCACACTTAAGGGTTGAGTGTGGGTTGTCGTTGAACCGTGTGCTGTGGTTGAAACGTGGGTTATTGTATTGTCTGAACCAAGCTGCGCTAACAAGCCATGGCTTGTTAACCACAAACAACCCTCGAAGAGAACCCATGATTTGTTGTTGGGTTGTGAACTGTGGGTTGTTCACCCTGGTTTTTTTTTTTATCTCGGCTGGGTTCAGACAACACGGTAACCCACATTTCAACAACTACCCACGGTTCGGCGACAACCCACACTCACCCCTTGAGTGTGGGTTATCGTCTTGTCTGGACCCAGAGACATATATGCATTTCACAGTGACATGTATTTACTCTTTCACATACGTCCTACTAGGCATAATCACCCCAAAAACATTAATTATCACTTTGAAACTTCCAAGCATGCCTAATATTGGTCCTTTGCAACCGGCATCCGTTCATCATTGCAGACGAACGTTTGAAGCGGGGAAATTTTTCGTGGGAAACGAAGTGCTGGAAAATGTTCCGGGTTTGAAAAAGTGTTTCCCCCACATTACTGGCGGTGGGCGGGCTTGAACTGGAGGGGGAGTCCCATCACACGTGCACGAGCGCGCGCCCCATTTAATCTTCTCTCCCGTTCTCTTCCTCTTTTGCCCAGGCCCGAATCAAGAAGATAATGCAGACGGACGAGGAGATCGGCAAAGTGGCTGCTGCGGTCCCTGTGATAATTTGTATCCTTTTTGCCGCACCCTCTGGGGTCCATCCCGCCCTTGCAGAAGCACAAGTGGACAAGACCGCGGGGATGTGTAATACCTTATGTGCACGGCGTGCTTCCCTGGAGGAGATGGTTCTAAAACAAAATCCATTTCTTTCATGATTCCACACATGCTCTATATAAGGTGTTCCCGATGCATTTCGGGGCTCCATCCCAACCCCAATCCACCATTCGATTATATACAGAAGCTCCGTCGACTTGCAATGCAACCAAATTGCATTTCTTAAATATACCGAAAACCTGAAGTAGATCGCATTTTCCCACAAAAAAAACAACGACCACCCACTCTAGAAAAACACACACATAAAATCCCCTCTTTGCTGCTGTCTTCTGATTCTGTCTTGCCCAATCACAGTTATGCTAAAATCCTGGATTTCTCCTTTGTTTGTCTTTTATGGGCAGCTGTCAATTCCATCCTGGGAGAGAAAAAAAAAAATAGGGTCTAAAGGAACCAGGAAATTCCATTTCCAGAAAATGGGGTGAGTTACTCTAAAAAAAATAAATTCTTATTTCTATGGCCTTAACGGCCAACAACTTTCTGCAAGTCCCGGAAGATCACAGGTCCTTCTTGGGCCCATTTTTTGGTTTGTTTTTAATGTTTGTTTCTTTTAATATACAAACTTCTACATACCAAGGGGGTCCCCTGAGTATGTAGACACCACATCCTTATTTTTAGGTGGGGCCCGTTTCACTCCCAAACTGATGCCCACCACCCAACCACCCAAGTTTGCTATTGGCATGCCTATTAAGTTTTAGGACTTTTTTCTTTCTAAGCATGAATAGGATTGCGCCTTTAGTATCTTAGTTTGTATTGTATTCATATATCCTTTTAAACCAGGCTAATTTTAGTGACACCTAAGATGCAATCCTATGCATATTTAGACAGAAAAATGTCTGACAACTCCCAGCATTCCCCAGCCAGCACAGCTGGCTGGGGAAAGCTGGGAATTGTAGAACATTTTTCTTTCTAAACATCATCATCATCATTATTATTTACAGTATTTGTATATCGCTCCACATCAAGCAGATTCCTGAGCGGTGAACAATAAAAAGACAAAAACAGATAAAAGAAACAAAAACAACACATTGAAAACAAACTAAAATTACATTGGTGGTTGAAGAGCACAGAAGACTTCCCGGAACAAGGAGGTCTTCAGCAGATGCCGAAAGCAGCACAGTGCCGGAGCCTGCCTGACCTCCAGAGGCAGGAAGTTCCAGAGAAATGGAGCCGCCACACTGAAGGCTCTTCTCCTGGTGGACTCCAATCGGGCCAAAGGTCCATGTGGAACCACCAGGAGCATGTCCTCCAATGACCTCAGTGACCGAGCAGGTTGGTATGGGAGAAGGCACTCTCTCAGGTAACCTCGTCCCAAGTTGTTTTGGGCTTTGTACACAAGTACCAGAACCTTATACCTGACCCGGTAGTGAATAGATAACCAGTGCAGTTCCCACAGCAAAGGAGTTGCATGCTGAAAAGGGGCAGCTCCCGACAAAAGCCAAGCTGCTGCATTCTGCACTAGCTCCAGCTTCCGGAACGGCCTTAAGGGCAGCCCCACATAGAGCGCATTGCAGTAATCCAGTCTTGAGGTTACTAGCGCCTGTGTCACAGTGGCGAAGCTATCCCTGTCCAGGAGAGGCCGCAGCTGGCGAACCAATTGAAGATGGTAAAAGGCACTCCGAGTTGCCGCAGTCACTTGGGACTCCAGCGACAATGATCGATCTAGGAGTACCCCCAGGCTACATGCATAGGATTGTGCCCTTAATGTAACTGAATTTAAAATGCACACACAAACACACTTAATTTTTAAAAATCAGATTCAAATTTTTAAAAAAACAAAACTCAACTATGATTGATTTTTAGCCACCCTGATTTGCTTCTCCTTCTTGCATGAAACTCTTCAGCAAAACAAAAAAATAAAAGTGTAAGACACCATGATTAAAATTTGGTAGTGCTGTTGGGGACCAGATCTATGTTGACTCTGGGAACCAGGCAAAAGTTGATTCGTCCCGGACACCTCATGCTTTGTTGGGTCAGCCCTTCACGAAACCAGTAATAACCATGAATAGTTTCTAATCGAGACAAACCGACGCGCACACCCCAGTCACTATTCAAACCCTGTGAGTGCACGGCTTTCCTGTGGAATTTGGTACAACTGTGGTTTGGCAGCCGAAATGGAAAGCTTGCACTCACCCAGTTGTGATGGGGCTAGTTATGTCCCTGTCCATCCACCCCCCCTGTCCCCGCCCCATAGCTCAGTGGTAAAACACCTCTTTTGTGTCCCAAATTCAATCCCCATCATCTCTAGTATTTAAAAAAGGTCTCCTCCTCTTCTTTCTCATCATGGCTACCGCTTGCTTGCCAGGCAGAGAGCAAATCGGCCGTGGCATCTCCTGCTCCCCCTTCTCATCACCACTGTTCTTTGGGCCGGAGCAAGAGGCAGATGAACAAGCAGACCGCAATGGGGAAGAGGAGGAGCAAGTCCAGGGAGCTCTTGTCAGTGAGACCCTACCGGGCTGTGGGGCCTCGGCAAGAGCCCAGCCATGCCTACCCTTGGCGCCAGCCCTGGGTTGAGGGCACTTGTAGAGGCTCAGTCACATGTACTTCATAAGTTAGATTTCCCACGTTTAGGGAATCGACCAGTGACGCCTCTAGGTTTTGAGGACCCTCGGGCAAGGCACGCTCAATGGACCCCTCCCTCAGTGAGTCTACTTTCTCCCTGCCATGGTCACCAGCTGCTCTTGCTCCTCCTCCTCTTCCTCATCATGGCTGCCGCTTGCTTGCTTGGCAGGCAGGCAGAGAGAGCCAGGGAGCAAGCAGGCCGTGGCATCTCCTGCTCCTCCTTGCCACCACCATTGTCTGGGCCAGAGCGAGAGACAGGCGAACAAGCAGGTTGCAATGCGGAAGAGGAGCCGCAAGTCCAGCGAGCTCTTGTCAGTGGGCCCCTGCTGGGGTGTGGGCCCTTGGCAGTTGCTCGATCATGCCTACCCTTGACGCCAACCCTAGCTAGATGGACGAAGAGTCTGACCTGGCCTAAGGCAGCGTCGTGTGTCAAGCTTTGACTTTGTGCTCCTCTTCAGATTGGCGGGGTGGGGCGGGGGCTCCCTTCCTGGCATCCCTTAACTCTTGGCCACCCCAAGCTCGAGCACTGGAGCTCTTCCTTGAATCCTTACTGAAGAAGGCCTGCCACGTGACGCAGTCCAGAAACGCCAAGACCATGACGACATCACACCTGTGAGTATCGGCTGCTGCGCATCCCTCTTTCCCCCCACTCAACCCTGCAAAGGCCTAAAGGGCCATAGCTCAGTGGGCAGAGTACCTGCTCTTGCGTGGCATGCAGAAGGTCCCAGGTTCAATCCCCAGCATCTCCAAAGCGGGCTGTGGAAGGCCTCTTGCCAGAAACCTTGAAGAGCTACTGCCAGTCAGTGCAGAGCAGGGGGGAGGAGGTAGATCTCCAGGTGTTGGGGGCAACAGCTCCCAGGACCCCTTGCAAGCATGGCCAATGGTCAGGAATGCTGGGAGTTGACGTCCAAAATATCTGGAGATCCATTTTCTGCCCTCCCCTGGTGTAGACCAGCCTTTCCCAATCTGGCACCCTCCAGATGTGTCGGACAACAGTTGCCAACATCCCCAGCCAGTGTGGCCATGGGCTGCACTGGTTGGGGATGATGGGAGTTGTTGACCAACACATCAGGCGGGAGCCAGGTTGGGGAAGGTGGGTGTAGGCAGCACAGAGCTAGCTAAATAGAGCAACAGTCTCCTGACTTGGTATAAGGCAGGTTCACATGTTCCTATTTAAATCGGCCTTTTATTCAGGACCATGAGGACTGGAATCTTACTTTCCTTTTTAGTGGGAGAGCAACAGCTCTGAAGTCAAGCCCGTGCTGTACACACAGAAGAAGGCCCTGTCTCTGGGTAGGGCTGAGAAAGACCCCTGTCTGAAGCCCGGAGAGCCGCTGCAAATCAAAAGTAGACCACACTGATTTAGAAGGGCCAAGGGTCTGACTCAGTAGCAGGCAGCTTCCTAGGTTCATGAATCTAGTACATCTTCTCTGAAACCATGAAGGCTAGAAGCTTGCTTTTTATGTTTTAAACTGAAGTTGAGTATCTGCCGCACCTGGCTGCATACACTGAGCCTGTGATGATGTGATTTTACAGGAAACAGTGCATAGAGCTAGAGCAGCAGTTTGACTTCCTGAAGGACCTCGTTGCCTCCGTGCCGGATATGCAAGGAGAGGCAGAAGACAACCACATGGAGGGGGAGAAGGTTTCCCGGAGGTAAGGGAAGGAGCGGAGAGGGACACAGCTTAGTGGTAGAGGACCTGCCTTGCGTGCAGAGGGTCCCCGGTTCGATCCCCAGCATCTCCAGATAGGGCTGGGAAAACTCCTGCCTGAAACCCTGGAGAGCCGCTGCTGCCAGTCAGTGTCAACAATACTGGGCTAGATGGACCCAGGGTCTGACTTCAGTATAAGACAGTTTCCTATGTTCACATTTAAATCAGCCCCTTCTTCAGAACCATGAGGACTAGAATCTTACTTTTGGGGGGTGAAGGGAAGGACCTAAACTCAGTGGTAGAGCCCCTGCTTTCCGTGCAGAAGGACCCAGATTCAATCTCTGGCATCTCCAGGTAGGGCTGGAAATACTCCTGCCCGGAATCCTGGAGAGCCGCCACTGCCAGTCAGTGTTGACGATACCCGACTAGATGGAACACGGGTCTGAAGCCGCTCCCCATGTTTCTAATTCTTCGCTGTTTTCACTGATTCTTCATAATGCATCCACCGCTACCACCACCACGGTCTTTTCAAACTAATTCTACAGCCATATGAACCTGCCCCTCCCACTCCCCCAGAACACAAGTGAAGTCTGGTTGGACTAAGGACTGGGAGGACCCAGCTCCAAATCCTTACTCAGCCATGAAGCTTACTGCGTAACCCTGAGGGCCATTCATTCCCCCTCAACCTGACCTACTTTGCAGGGGAGGTGGGGTTAATTCCCCCCCCCATTTTTAAATTAGTAAATGTCAACAAAACAAAAACGAGAAAAACGCTCAAAATTTGCATGTATCCATTTTAATTGAGACTTTGCAGGGTTGTTGTGAAGATAAAATAGGGGTGGGGAGACGGCTGCGCATGCCACCGGGAGCTCTTTGGAGGAACAGCAGGATATAAATGCCACTCAGTAAATGCAGCCGCTCCCAAGGTGAAACTCCTAAAATGGGGAGTGCCAGGGCAGAATTTCTAACCTCTGCCCGTGTGAGCGGACAGGTTTTTAAAGGTTTGTGTGTGCTGGAGAAAAGCCAGTGTGGTGTAGTGGTGAGAGTGCTGGACTGGGATTGGGGACATCTGAGTTCTAGTCCCCAATCAGCCATGAAGCTCGCTGGGTGACTTTGGGCCAGTCACTGACTCTCAGCCTAACCTACCTCACAGGATTGTTGTGTGGATAAAAGCGGGGACGGAAACAGCGTAAGCTGCCTTGTGCTTCTTAGAGGAAAGATGCATGTATGCGTATATGTAAGGAATTAAACTGCTGGCTGGCATTCTGTGGAACTTCGGGGCCACTCCAGAAGGGAGTGGAGCCTAGGAGTGAGAGCTGGTCTTTGGGGTGCCATGAGGAACCTCATGGGACCAGTTCCCTCCTCTTTGGTGAGGGCCTGCCTTTGGTTTTGCACATCTCACTATCGTCTGGTAGTCTGCCAAGAGAGCCAGTGTGGCGTAGTGGTTCGAGTGTTGGACTGGGACTCGGGAGACCCACTTAGCCATGAAGCTCGCTGGGTGACTTTAGGCCAGTCGCTGCCTCTCAACCTACCTCACAGGGTTGTTGTGAGGATAAAAAGGAGAGGAAGAGGATCATGCACACCGCCTTGGGCTCCTTGGAGGAAACAACAAGGTGTGATCTATAAATATAAGAAATCAACAATAAGGAAAAGCCTGTGGCACTCCCTCCTGCGTACACACCTCTGCTTTCTCCTCTCTGGTTCAGGGGCCGGAAGCCTGGCAGCGGGAGGAAGAACGGCGGCATGGCGGGCAAGGGGAGGGATCCGAAGCAATCCGGCACAGACTCGGAACAAGAGGTGGGTTGGCCGCCGGGCCAGGAAATCCCTTCTGAGAGGAAGTAGCGCGAGGGGCCTGCCCCGCTTCGCCTTTGGATAGACATACTCTCCCTTTGTTGTCCGTCCTGCATGCGTTTTGCTCTTTGCCTTGTGTCTAGCTCAAGGCTGCAGAACCTCTTTCAACCCCAGGGCCAAATTCCATTTCAAGAAAGCGGGGGGGGGGGGATTCCAGTGTGGGCGGGGCCAAAAATACCAGCATATTTTAGCTTGAAGCTCTTACTGCTGGCAACCAGTGGTCAGTGGAGCTGGGCCTTCCAAGAATTCAGCGCTGGTGTTTTTTATTAGCAGGGACACTGATGTCATCTGCCACCCCCCTCACGCTTCCCTGTGAGCTTAGCTGCAATCCGCTCAGTAGCTATGGGGATGGTGGCAGGGGAAATGAATTTTCCCAGCAACAATATATTGCTCCTCGGGAGAGGCATTTCAACCTCTTGGAACGGGGGGTGGGGGTGGGTGGGGGAAAGCTGCACAAAAGCTGGGAAGCCACCAAATGGTGGAGAGCCAGTGTGGCGTAGTGGTGAGAGTGCTGGACTGGGACTGGGGAGATCCGGGTTCTAGTCCCCACTCGGACAAGAAGCTCACTGGGTGACTTTGGGGCAAGTCAATGACTCTCAGACTAACCGACCTCACAGGGTTGTTGTGAGGATAAAATGGAGAGAAGGAGGAGGATTATGTAAGCTGCCTTGGGTTCCTTGCAGGAAAAAAGGCGGGATATATATAATAATAATATTATTCATAGGATCATAGAGTTGGAAGGGGCCTACAAGGCCATCGAGTCCAACCCCCTGCTCAATGCAGGAAACTAGAGGGGTCTCCCATCCAAGTAAAAACCAGGCCTGACCCTGCTTAGCATCATCATCATCATCATCATCATCATCATAATAATAATAATAATTGCTCACTGCTTGTTGGAAAGGGGGAGAAGCCCAGGGAAGGGGGCTCCTTTTCCTCTCATCACTTCTTGGAGAGGGCAGGTGAACAGGCTGCAAGGGCAAAGAGAAGGCACTGTGGCCCTCGGAGGTTTCGAGGGCCAACAGCGGGTCTCCAGGCTGGGATGTGAGCTTCAGTGGGTGCCGGCAGGCACAGCCCTGTTTACTTCTCAGTCCTCTGCCCCGTTTCCTGCTCCCGTGTTAGGATCGACTGCTCACCTGCAGAGCAGTGGCCGTGTTATTTCTGTATTCTCGTACAGTGCCTTGTGCTGCCTGTTGGAAATCAGGGGCCCAGACCACTTTGTGGCCAACCAAGCTGCGAACAGCCCAGAGGTGGCTCAGGAAATGTGATCTTTTAGCTGCCCACCTGGAAGGGCAAAAACAGGGGGCTGCAGCAGGTTGTCTAGCATTTGGCAGGGCGCAGCCATTCGCTGATACGGGCTGCATGTAGCTCAGTTGCCTCCCCCCCCCCCCGCTCTAAATAAATGGCCAGTTCCAGGATCGCTCCATGGTCACCTTCTCTCGGTTTGCACAGGACGACTCGGAAGACAGCGAGAGCAACGGCGAAGAGGAAGTCTCCCAGACCGCCCCCCCTGCACGACCTGCCACGCATCTTTCCACGTAAGAACGTGTTTTTTGTTTTTTTTTAATTTCATTTTCCTTTGTTTGGCTGCCAGGGCATTTAGAACAGGATCAGCGAGCCCGAGGGCCAAATGCAACAATGCTGTCGTGGGGGGCCGTGGGCAGGGCCAAAGGCAAAGGGGGAGGGGCCAAAATACAAAAGGAAAGGAAAAACCCCAGCATATTTTAGCTTAAAGCTCTTACTGCAAGGGGGTGGTGGTGGGATGCACAAAAGCCAGGAAAATAAATGCACAAACTCGTGTGGTTTTTACAGAAAAAAAATTGCAGTACGATGAAGAAATTGGGCAGAGCGGACTTACGACTGAATGCCTGCTGGTATTACACGTGCTTTTGCATGCAGGAGGCCCCAGGTTCAATCCTCCCGGCGTAAGGCAGCTTCCTAAACATACATTCTTTTCCTGCCTAACAAAGACCAGAACTTGCAAACCAAAAATGTTCATGCTTGGGTCAGGAGAACTGCTGGATCATTAAAGTGCAGGGAGGGTTTTTTCCCCCGAAGTCGCTGCCACTGGGGATCCCTTCTCCCGGTTGATTTCATAGATTTCATAAATCATAGAGTTGGAAGGAGCCTACGAGGCTATCGAGTCCAACCCCCTGCTCAATGCAGGAAACTAGAGGAGAGGTCAGGTCTCCCATCCAAGTAATAACCAGGCCTGACCCTGCTTAGCTTTCCACACTCAGACAAGCTGAGCCAGCGTAATCCACAGGCCTGTATCCCCCAAGAACGCCGTGAGCATTTGCACAGGATTATGGGATGCATTTTAGAGCTCATAGTTACCAGCAGGGGGGCGTTGAACGACTTTCAGCCAGATTCCATTTCGGAGAGGCTCTTGGGGGCCGCATTCCAGTGGTGGGTGGGGCCTCAGGCAAAAAAGGGCGGAGCCTGAATACCAACGGATCGTAGCTTCATGCTCTTAAATGCTGGTAACGAATCCTGACGAGAGGCATTTGAACCTTTTACAATGGGGAACAATTACATTACAAAAGCCGGGAAACCACCAAAGGATTGGTGCCTGGGGGGAAAGGGGGTGGAGCCGGAAGGGGGCGGGGCCACCAGGGGAACCCAGGTGGGCTGTGTTTGGCTACTGGGCTTGAGGTCCTGCATTCCTGGTTTACGTGGAGTGCTGCCTGGGAGGTGTTTGGGGCCTCACCTTTGCCCAGTGTGAACTGAGCACCGGAGTCCCAGAATCCTTTGCAGGGCCAGCATTGGGTTGCAGCCGCCTCTGGGAGCCGCTCTGGTAGGCCCCATCGGTGCCGACACCCATCTTGGCCCTCCCACCTGTGGGTTTATCTGGCAGTAGTGGCTGAGTCTGGGAAGCCACCAGCTACTTAAAATGCCCTACACTGCCCGTCCATCAGGGCATTGTGGAGGTTTTAAAATGGTGAGCAGCTTGCAGAAGCGCTCCCCACTTTAGTAAGGGTGATGATGTGGTTGGTGGGAGCCCACCAGACGGCACTTTGCCATGGAGCCAACCATGATCCTCTGCAAGGCATCCTGCGAGGGGAACTTCTGGAAGATCTTCTCTGCTGTTTCGGTTTTCCTTGCTGAGGGACACCCAGTCAGCTTCTGAGCCTGGAACAGTTTCGAAACCACCCATCCATGTTCCTGCCCGGTTACAAAGATCATCTTCGGAGGCTCTTCTTTGTGTGTCGCCGCCCTCAATGGCGCGACAGCCAGCTACCAGGGAAAGAGCCTTCTCTGCAGTGGCCCCTCCATCTATGGAATGCCCTTCCCAGGGAAATCCGCTTGGTCTCTTCATTGTATACATTTAGACGCCTGGTTAAGTGTTTCCTCGTTATGCAGGCATTTAACCTTTAGTCCATTGCTTTATTACTTTTACTTCTGGCACCTCAATGTTTTGAATATTTGTGTGTGTGTGTCTAATGTTTAAGACTGCATTTTTTATACTTTTCGGGCGCAATCCTATGGCTGCCAGACAGAGTCCAGATGGCCGTAGGGGAGGTCGGAGTGCCAGCTCCGACCTCGGAAAGGCGCTCCAAGGTCGGAGCGGAGACTCCAACCTCGAAGCGCCTGCCGTCACAGCCGGCATGGAAAGAACTGCGCTGGCTGCGGCTCCAAGGTCAGAAGACCAACCTTGGAGGTGGAGACTTGTGGGTGTTCCCGGGGTGGGGGGGGCAGGGAGAGGCTCCGCCACGATATGTAGTATCTTGGTGGCACCTCAGCCTCTCCTCCTCGCGCTCCTGGCCAAAAGACTTAGACGGCCGAAATTGGCCGTCTTAAGTCTTTTGCAAGGCGGAAGGAGTGCAGAGGCGACCTTCACCTCCGTGCTCCTTCCACAGGATGCACATACTCCTCCAAGTTCAGAGGGTTATGGGCAGCCACATCGGACTGCACCGTCCTTGTATTTATTTGCCGTCTGCTTTCACGATTGTAAACCATTCCGAGAGGGCGTTTGCCAGTTGGGCGGCACACAGATCTAATCATCATCTACAAAGAGTGAGCGCACACATGCCCGCGCACTCATCGCTTGCCCTCTTTCTCCTGCTCTTTCTTCAGCACTCCAGCGCCGTATCTACATTTCGGCTCCCCGCCGGTTTCCGCAATACCTCTGCCTGTCCCTGCACCGACGGGGGCGATGCCGGTGGTACCCCCTCCCGCGCCGCTTGCGCCAGTCCAAGAAGACGAAGAGGAGGAAGATTACGACTCCTAACCCTAGTTCTCTTTTTCGCTGCTGCCGTTTTGGGAAGGGGTGGGGGGAGGGAGGGAGGGATAGAGCAGGGTTTGGATGGGGCTGTTCTTAAATTTATTAAAAAACATGAAACTCTGGCAGGAGCTTTGAGCGTCTCTTATTTTTCTACCCCCCCACACACTAATCTTGCTCCCTCCTTAGTGGCGAGTTGGGGAAGGCTGATTATCCACCCCATCCTTGCATCCCATCCTTTGTTTCTGCTGTTAAGTAGAAAAAACCACAGAGACTGAGTGAGTTTGAAAAGCAAATCAGTTTTTAAAAACCAAGATTTTTTTTTTCCTTTTTTAAAAAAAGAACAATTCCAGGAGATACTTTTTTTTGTCTTCCGGTGGTTGATACAAAGAACAAAACTGTGGGTAGGGGGGAAAGCCCATAAGGACCCGCCCCGCTGCAAAACCCTAAGTGAGGCCTGTATAAAAAGTGCAGGAGAGGAAGGATGCATAATCCTGTCCAGGCAAGCAGGTATCCTACTGCAGAAGGAAGAGGGGATCTTTATGGCTCGTCGGGAGCACAGACAAGATAATTACTGTTGGTAGGTCCTTGGCTTTCTGGGAACTTAAACGTGGGGTAAATACCTGCCCCGCTGAACTACCTTTTCCTCACCCCCCCACCCTTTTGCCGTTTCTCCCTCCCCCTTGCAATAAATGGGCACTTGGTGTTTGTTTTTTGCCAGGGTGGGGTAGGGTAGGATGCAGTCGTGATGGGGAACAAATATTCAGGGTAAAGTCAGTTGCGGCCTTTATTTCCTCCACCACCCTCACCTTAGTAGGGCAATTGTGCCTTTTGACAGGAGCGTGACAGCCAGAAATTCCACAGGTGCAGCTTTCCCTCGAATAGCCAGGGGAGGGCTTTGCCTACTGAATTTCTGCCGGTCGTGCTGCGCTTTTAAAGGCACAGGAGCCCACATGGAAAAATGGGTGGCAACGCTGGGGGGGGGGCTGGGAGAGAAGGTGGCTTCTCACTCGAACCCCACGCTTGCTGTGTCATATTTTGGTGTTGGGGCTTGTTCTGTAGCTCCCCACCACCCCGTGCTCTTTCTTGATAAGAGGCCTGATTCACACACAACTCTTAAGGCACGGTGTGTGGTTTGTTGAAACCCAACTTGACAGTGGGGGCTGGGGTGACTCCTATTTCGGTGGGGCTCCTTTTCCGTTACAGGTTTTGCACGTTTTATTTGGAGCTTAATAGCAGCTCTCCGTGGTGCTGAACTCCACCCCCCAAAATATGTTCTGTACCATGGAGAGCTCCTATGAAGCTCCAGGCTGCAAAACCTGTAATGGAAAAGGAGCCCCACTGAAATAGGAGGCACCGGTCTCCCCACCGCGCACGCCAGTTGGATTTCCCCTAATTACCCTCACCGGCACTTCATTCAAACCCGGGCACAAGGCTTGGTGGGTGGGGCGGACAGCGACCCTCAACCCAACAACAGCCCATGGGTTATTTCAGGGTCGCTGTCCACTCGAACAACCCATGCCACCCGGGTTCAGATGACACAGCAAGTCGCACCACTGAGCGTAATTGGGGGGAAATGCGGCCAGTGCACACACAGCAGTGTTGGCACACCGCCATGGCCTGTTCACCACGCCACGATTGTGCAAACCGGGTCATTGTGCCTGAACACGTCCCCGCAAACAAACCATGGTTTGCTAACCAGAGACAAAGCATAAACAGAAGCCAGGGTTTGTTGTTGGTTTGCAAAGACTGGCTTGTTTAAACCGTGGCTTAATCCCGGCTTCTCTGCACTGCCGTCCACCCCGAAACAGAGGTGCCCGGCGAGAGCAGCCTGAAAACTAAACCACTCTGAAGGCTGACAAAAAGCAAATCAGAAATGATCTTTCTGTTTTTAGGTGCTAGCATTGAAACCTTATGGGGGATGGAAGGGGAACATGGAGCTGGTTCTCTCTCCCTCCACCTGAATCTTTTTCAGTGCGGTAGAGGGGGGGAATCGCTTCTCATGTCTGCTCTCAGATAGCCTTTCATGACTGGTGCAGCTGCAGTCGGGGTAGTCTTCAGAAATGCAGCCCGCAGTAAACTCTGCTCTCGGGCTATGCAATGTACGATTGGTCTCCTTCTCCCACTCTCCTGTGTGTGGTGGACCGAAGCTGTCATCCAGCCACATTTGGGGCAGGCAAGAGCATGGGAAGGGGATGAGAGGAAGAAGGCAAGACCTGTGTGATCAGCCGGTATCTGCACGATCCCTGAGCTATTACTTGGAAGATGCATGGCGTGCTTAAGCTAGGAGGTGGAGAATGTTGGCCAATCCAGATGTTCTGGCCTGTAATGCCCATCAGCCCCAGCCAAGCCAACAGTGAGGGATGATAGAAGTTGCAGTCCAAAAACATCTGGAGAGCCATGCATTCCCCGTCCCTGGTTCAAGCATTTCTCTCACAGCCATGAGGCCTAGAAACTTGATTCCATTTTTGTTAAATGAGAAGAAGGGGAGGATGGATAGGAATGAATGAAATTCCCTGAGCCAAGGTTTGCAGCCTGAGCCGCACGGAAGATATGTATAGCTTCAAGAGGCGGGTAGCATTGACTTTGGGCCTCTGCTTCCTTATCAGCTCTCGCCCTAGAGAGGAATGTCGTTCCTATGTGATTGTTGGGGGGGGAGGGGTTGCTTCTGCAAACTCCATGAGGGCTAGCAACTTGCGAGGAGGGAAAAGCATGGAACAAGATAATTACAGGTGCTTGGAATGCCCCCTTTCCCCCACCTTTCAAAATGGGGAAATTTGTTCAAGAGATCTTCCACTGCTCCCAAGCCGCGACACACACACACACGTGCACCCTTAACAAACTACGTTGTGGTGGGTCAGCGGAAGAGAAAATTAAAAGATACAGGAAGGGAAAAAGTAGATTGGAATGCATTAAGGCGAGAGGAGGGGGTGCTCCTATCGCACCATCACCCCCAACTTCTCCAGGATTCTGGTCCCCTTCTCCATGTACTCAGACCGCCGCATCCAGAAGTTGTCTTTATCTTTCATGATGTCAGCAAGCACTGCCCCGCCTAAGAACACCATGTGCTTCCTACGAGGAGGGTCCTCGATACGGATCTTGAATTTCTGTCGGGGGGGAAAGGGAGGGGAAGAAATTTAGAGGAGATGCCTGCAACTCAATTTGCCAGGGGTGGATGAAATTTAAAAAGTGCCTAAGGACGCAATCCTATGCATGTTTAGATAGAAAAAATGCTGGCTGGGGAATGCTGGGAGTCTTACTACTACTACTACTTATTATTATTATTATTACAGTATTTGTATACCGCTCCACATCAAGCAGATTCCAGAATGGTGAACAATACAAAGACAAAAACAGAGTTGTAGGACGTCCTTGGCTGGCTGGGGAATGCTGGGAGTTGTAGGACTTTATTGGCTGGCTGGGGAATGCTGGGGGCTTTGCTGGCTGGCTGGGGAATGCTGGGAGATATAGGTCTTCCTTGGCTGGCTGGGGAATGCTGGGAATTGTAGGACTTTTTTCTGTCTAAACATGCATAGGATTGCGCCCTAAATCACTGAAACGGGCTGGAATGTTGGATAGACCTGATTTCAAATCCCGGCTCAGGGTGATCTTAGGCTGGCAACTCTGTTGCAGGGTAGTTGTGAGGATAAAATCGGATAACCCTCAGGTAGCACCCGCCCATAGCTCTCAAGGAGGGCAGGCTATTATTAATTTTCAGAATCGATAGCCCCATCTTTCCGAGAAACCCGCAAAGCAGCTTACGATCCGAATCAGGGCGATACCGAATAGCAAACATAAAACAATCCCGACAGCCACAGAGCCGTCTAAATAGGACACACAAAACTAAAAAGGCACCATGAAAGACCAAGTGTAGAAAGGTAGGACGAGCGTGATAGATGGGCAGGAGCTCCACTAAGGTTGGATTTTCTTTTAGTCTCACCGGTTTGCCTTCTGGGAAAATGAGAATTTTGTCACCGGCCATGCCCACCCTGGTAGCCATTTTATGAATGGGCAAGACACCCCCCCCCATGGCAGCCATTCTGTGAGAGCGCTCACCACCCTCTCTCAAAATTCCAAATGTGCCCCACTGACCCAAATAGTTTGGGGCAGAGGCGTAGCGTGGGGGGTGCAGGGGGGGCCGGCCGCACCGGGCGCAACATCTGGGGGGGCGCGCTCGCACTCGCAGCTCTCTGCCCCTGCCTGGCTCACTCACTCTCTCTGCAGTGCTGGCTGTGCGCCCAGCGCTAATTCCCGTCCTAATTCCTCTATAGGGGTTGTAGTTCCGTTCCTTGTCTCTTCCCCTCTACTTCCATCGAGCTTTGGAGAACCAACAAACTACAGTCCCCAGAGTGCACCGCGCGAGCGGAGCCGCCGCATGACGGGAGTCGTAGTCCTTTATTTAAATAACGTTGCTCTAGCACGCAGGAAGCCTCTTGTGCAAGCGTGGGAAGAAGAGAGAAGAGGTGTCCTTTCGGAGCAGTGCACTCTGGGAACGGCCTTGAATGGTCATCAGAAGGAAGGGGCGGGGGAGACGAAACAGATTCCCGCATTGCATGAGGGGAATTGCAGTTCTCCACCAGTCTTCCTTGGACTACAGGTGTTCAATTAACATAGCAAAACAAGGAAAGTGGGGTTTTCCCCAGTTACTGCTGTTGCAAATGGTAACTCTGCTGTACTGATCTTTTATACATATCAACTTTGCATAATAATCCCACAGATTTATGCTTCTTGTACGTTATGGCCATTTGGGTCCACTGTTTACACACATACACACCCTACATCTATGTTATCTGTCAACTGCAGATAATTTTATTTATTTATGTCCCACCTTTTTTCCTGCAAGGAACCCAAGGTTGCTTACATAATCTTCCTCCTCCTCCTCCTCTCCATTTTGTCCTCACAACAACCCTGTGAGGTAGGTTAGACTGAGAGTCAGGTACTGGCCCAAAGTCACCCAGTGAGCTTCATGGCCCAGTGGGGACTAGAACCCAGATCTCCCGAGTCCCGGTCTGACACTGTAACCAATAAGCCACACTGGCTCTCAATCTTTCAATGAAGCTGGCTCTTTTCCATTAAAGCTTATGATCCAATAAGGCAGCAATTCTGTACCCATTCTGTACCAGGGAGTAAATCCCATTGAACTCAATGGGACCTACTTCAGAGTACACATATATAGGATTTTCCAGATGGATAGCTGTGGTATTTTGTTGCAGCAAAACCAGCGAGGAGTCTTGTGGCAACTACAAGGCTTATTCTGCATTTATTCTGGCATTATTTATACCAGAATTTATTCCAGAATAAATTCAAATTATTATATTATTAATATTAGAAGTATTATTTAATAATTTTTATTACAATAAATTAGCAAATTTATGCAGGAATAAATTTGTTAATGTATAGGATTGTAAATGTACAAAGATAGGATTGCACTGTAAATCTGTGAGTCTTCAGAATGTCAGTTATGTGATTATATACCGTAGAAATCATATACTGAAATTATATTTTACCACACATTCATGCCAAAGATGGATTGATTATTCTTCTTGATACTAAATTGGAGCAGACCTTGTGGTATAATAAAACGTGTCTATGAGTTTCCCAGTATGAGTGAGTATTGCCTTTCAGTGCAATGTTTACTTGGAAGTAAATTTCACAGAGCCCAAGGGTTTCCTTCCTACCTAGTAAGGGCGCAATCCTATGCAAGTTTAGAACAGGTAAGGGTTTCTTTAACTAATCTAGTTAAACCCATCCAGAACAGGTAAGGGTTTCTTTAACTAATCTAGTGGAAGAGACTCGAGTGCTAAAATCCACGGGTTAGGGGGCGCAAATTACTTGCCTTGCCCCGGGTGCTGACAACCCACGCTACGCCACTGGTTTGGGGACCCCTGAGCAAAGGTGTCTGAGATGGAGCTGGCAGGGAGGTGCCACTAGGGGGCAGCAGCTTCCCCCCCCATCGCCCCCAACTCACCGACAGCTTTTCCACGTCGCCTTTCAGCACCCGTTCCAGGTATAACTGTTTGATCTCACGCTCCAGCCGGGACGGCAGTCCTGGGTACATGGTGGACCCCCCCGAAAGGACGATGTGCTTGTAAAACTCAGACCTGCAATAAGACAGCGGGGTGGGGGTGGGGGTGGGGGTGGGAGGGAGAGAGAGAGAGAGAGAGAGAGGAATGACCCTATATCCTGGGAAGTAAGGGACAGTCAGGTGTCCCACCCCGTAAATTTGCAAGGAAATCAACGGCCAGCCCTGCCCATTTGTCCCCCAACATCTGCTTGTCAGGCGCAAACAAGCGGGACCTGAAACAAACGGTTGTGGCGTTGGGGGCTCCTGTTCAGGGTTCCAGCCGGCCATGCCCTGTTCCAGGAGATTCCGTTCCATTCCCTCTATCCTCCCACCCTGTTTTTCTGATTTTTTCCTCACAGTTGCTCAGTATTTTGTGGCCGTCGTGAATGCTCGGTCTTCAGTGCTGGCTCCAGGTTTTGGGGGGCTCTTGGCCAAGACACCTTCCATGGGCCCCCCTCCCTCAGTGAGTCCACCTTCTCACCACCACGGCCACCAGCTGCTCTAGCTCCTCCTCCTCTTCCTCATCATGGCTGCCACTTGCTTGCTTGACAGGCAGAGAGAGCCAGGGAGCAAGCAGGCCGTGGCATCTCTTGCTCCTCCTCACCACCACATCCACCTTTGTCTGGGCCACAGCGAGAGGCAGGCGAACCAGCAGGTTGCAACGGTGAAGAGGAGGAGGAGCAATTCCAGGGGACTCTTGTCAGTGGGCCCCTGCTGGGGCGTGAGCCCTCGGCAGGTGCCCAACCATGCCGACCCTTGACACCAATCCAGTAAACACCCTTCCATTCTGAAAAACGATCAGGAATTGAGAGAGGTTTTAACATCTAATACCTTGGATTGCAAGTAACTTGGTTTGAGAGCGTTTTGCAAGACAAGCAATTTTTAAAATATTTCTTTAATTTTTTTTTACTTGATATACAAGCGACGTCTTGCAATACAAGTACTGTAGTACGGCTTAAATTAAAAATCTCTGTACAAATTTTTTTGGGGGGGATTTCGTTTTGATATAAGAGTGTTTTGGATTACAAGCACGTTTCCGGAACGAATTATGCTCTCAATCCAAGGCATGACTGTATTTGCATTGCCCTCTCGTATATTATGCAAGACTTCCTCTGGGCTGTTGTTACGTGTGAAGCAGTTCATATGCTACTATTCTATTATGTATAGTCAAAGGCAGTACCGGCTCCAGGTTTTGGAGGGCTCTTGGGCAAGTCTCTGTCCCTCAGTGAGTCTATCTTCTCAGCGCCGTTGTCACCAGCTCCTCCTCTACCTCCTTGCTTCCACTTGCTTGCTCGACAGGCAGAGAGCCAGGGAGCAGGGAGGCCGGGGCATCTGCTGCTCCTCCTTCTCACCAGCCCCGTTGTCTGGGCCAGAGCAAGAGGCAGGCGAACAAGCAGGTTGCAGCGGCGAAGAAGAGGAGCAACTCCAGGGGGCTCTTGTCAGTGGGCCCCTGCTGGGGTGTGGGCCCTCGGCAGGTGCCCAACTACACCAACCTTTGACGCAAGCCCCATTAACCATTGGGCTGTTTGTGCCCCATCCCCTTATGGGTCCCCCCCCCGCTAGTTTATTATTTTTTATTTTGTACTTCTGCAAATCTCAAGAGTTTCTCCCAAGGCCGCTGATACTTCCCACTTGTGCATGGATGGTGCCGTTTTGGGTTCCGTAAGGAGCGACACTCACACCCGGATCATTGGTTATGACGAGATTAAGAAGAAAATTCATACAGGCCTGTGGCTTATGCTGGCTCAGCTTGTCTGAGCGTGGAAAGCTAAGCAGGGTCAAGCCTATTACTTGGATGGGAGACCCCTCCTCTAGTTTCCTGCATTGAGCAGGGGGTTGGACTCGATGGCCTTGTAGGCTCCTTCCAACTCTATGATCTATGAAATCTATGCAAAAAAGGGGAAGCCTGCCCCAGGTAAACCTCCCGGAAGCTCTTTTCTCACCGGGTGTCAATGTCGGCTGCCTGGATGGTGTTGAAGAGGAGCTCGGCCACCCCCACGCCCTCCACATTGATGAGGTGGGGCTGGAACAAAGCCTCTGGTGCCTCGAAGCGCTCCCCGCCCACTTTGATCACTCGCCCGTCCGGCAGCTGCAGGGAAATGGGGCGACAGGAAAAAGGGTGACACCATGGAAACGCCAGTCGCGCACTCATCACTGGGCAATCTTAAGAGGCAAAATGCCAGCGTGGCGTATCAGTTACACATGGGGGATATATATATTTTGTCCTGGGTATTTATTTTTTTTAGCATACAGAAAGAAAACTAAATTGGGGCTGTCGAACCTCCTTCAGCCTGAGGGTCAAATTCAAGTTTGGAGCAGCTCTTGGGGGATACACTCCAGGGATAGGCAAAAATGCCAGCATGTTGCAGCTTAAAGCTCTTACTGACCGTAAGGAGGCCTTAGGTGAGGCGTTTCAACTTTTTAGAATGGGGTAGGACAGGAAACCACTAAACCACCGGTGGTCAGGGAAAAGGGCATAACTATCTGCAGAACCCAAGAGGGCATGAGGTTCTAACCCAGGGATGGCTTGGCCACAGTGACACAGGCGTTAGTACCCTCAAGACTGGATTACTGCAATGTGCTCTATGTGGGGCTGCCCTTGAGGCTGCTCCGGAAGCTGGAGCTAGTGCAGGATGCAGCAGCTCGGCTGTCGTCAGGAGCGGCCCCTTTTCAGCATGCAACTCCTTTGCTGAGGGAACTGCACTGGCTGCCTATATGCTCCCGGGCCAGGTTTAAGGTTCTGGCACTAGCATACAAAGCCCGAAACAACTTGGACCAGGATACCTGAGAGAGCGCCTTCTCCCATACCAACCTGCCCAGTCACTGAGGTCATCGGAGGACATTCTCCTGGTGGTTCCTCATGGACCTTTGGCCCGATTGGAGTCCACCAAGAGAAGGGCCTTCAGTGTGGTGGCTCCGTTTCTATGGAACTCCCTGCCTCTGGAGGTCAGGCAGCCTCCAACATTGTGTTGCTTTCGGCGCCTGCTGAAGACATCTTCGTCCCGGGAGGCCCTCCTTGCTGGCCAGTCACGGTTTGAATATTAATCCTGTTTCTAATATATTGTTTTTATTCTTTCATCTGTTTTATCTTTTTATCGTGCACTGCTCCAGAATCTGCCTAGGTTTGGAGTGGTATGGAAAAAGCCGAAAATAAATAAATAAATAAATAAATAAATAAATAATCCCTGCTGTAAATAGAAAGTGGCTGAAGTTTGGGGACATGGTGAACTACTGTGCAGGCACCAATGTCACAGAAGGACTCTGCCGAAGGTCTACTTGTGTGTAAATCCTGAAACAAAAAGTGCGCCTGGGGTCGAATTCTTCCCCCGGTCGCTGGAAGGAGGTCAGTTACCATATAGGACTCCACGAGCACCGTGGTCTCTTGCGCCAGCCTCTGCTCTTGCTCAATGTTGTAGCCGACGTAGCAGAGCTTCTCCTTCATCATTCTCACCGTCTCAAAGTCCGCCGAGTGGTTGAAGGCGTAGCCACGCAATAACAAGAGCTGCCACAGGAGGGAGACACTGAGTACAGCCACATTGAAATTTAAATGTTGTGCATGTACGTACCCACAGAGAGAGACTGGGTTTAGACAACACAATAACCCACACTCAAGGGTTAAGTGTGGGTTGTCGTTGAACCTGTGGGTTGTTCTTGAAACATGGGTTATCGTGTTGTCTGAACCCAGCCGAGGATAACAAACCGTGGTTCATTAACCATGAACAACTCACAGTTCACAACCCAACAACAACAAGCCATGGCTTGTTAGCGCAGCTGGGTTCAGACAACACGATAACCCACGTTTCAACAACAACCCACATGCAACCCATACTTAACCCTTGAGTGTGGGTTATCGTGTTGTCTGAACCCAGTCAAAGCAGTGTAGGAATGTAGTTTAGTGAACATTCTGTCAGGGATCCTTAGCCTGTCTCACAGAAGCACTCCGTTCAACTCACAATCAGACCTGGTTCACACATAACGCTAACCCATGGTTTATTTAACCCATGGATGGTTGCATTCTGGGCTCTCATGATGTATGGACCCAACCGCACTAACAAACCATGGTTTGTTCAGCATGAACAACCCCGAAAACCCATGGTTTGTTGTTGGGTTGCCAAGTCTGGGTTGTTTAAACCATGGGTTGTCATTACATGTGAACCCAGAACTGTGGGTTGTTCCCGGGTTGTTCCAACAGGCTACAGAGGCAGTGGGCAAGAGTGTTAAAAAAAAACCCCACAAATAGCCACTCTACATGCCAGTGGTACAGCACCGCAAAGGCATTTGGGATACACGGAGGGAGTGGGCGAAGGAGGAGGGAAACAAACCACCCAGGGATTGAGAAAACAAACCACAGTTTGTTTGATCGTCTGCTAGACAAACCTTGGTTAGGGCAACAAACCATGGGTTAAGTAAACCATGGGTTAGCGTTATGTGCAAACCAGGTCAATGAGAGACTAAAAGGGCTGCATTTATTTACCATCCTGAAGTAATCTTGAAAGAGGGTGTATACACATGCACTACACAAAAATGTGGGAACACCCCTGATGTCACATACACACACCTATCCTCGAAAAAGGTGTTTATTTAAAGATGTTCGTTATAAGCAGGTGAAAGCTTCTGCACTTAAAAAGTGACTTGAACTTCCAGGCAGGCCCTGCTCATAGGTCTGATGGCGAGATCAATTAGGTTGGCGGGCGTGAGAGACAGGGCCTTCTCAGTGGTGGCCCCCAGGTTGTGGCACTCTCTGCCCATTAAGGTGGATATGGCTTCAAACTCCGTCCATTTTTAAAAGGGGTTTTTAAAAACTCATTCGTTTCAGACCATGTTCCCTTGAGTCAGTTTAAGGGTTTAGCATTTTTCTTGCTCATCTTGTCGCTTTTATTTCTCTTTCACTAGCCTGCGCTTTCAGATAATTTTCCTGTTCCAGTCGGATCATTGCATTTTATATCTTTATTATTATAGAAGCTGCCTTGTAAGGGGTGTGCCCTCAAAGGCAGCCTATAAAAAAGCATATCAACATATACATGAATAAATAAACTAAGAAACAATCATTCAGCTTATAGGTTTCGGGCACTGCTAATGATTTTTCACTCCCTCTAAAAGCAAATTCATATGGTGAGTGCCAACAGAAATGGAAGCAAAAGGAGCCACTAAGAATCGAAGAGGAAAGTTTCGACACGCTCAGGTTTGCAGAAGCACAAAAAAACCCCAAGGGGCAACTTGCTTCTCCCCCAGAAAAACCCCCAGCCCAGTGTGTATTACGCGTGCGCAGTAGCCAGAGAATCTTGAGCATCAATTGGAAAAGAAAAATGAAAAACTGGAGGTGGGGGGGAGACACAGAATGGAGTATGTTGATCAAGGACATGGCTGGCCAGCTGGCACCCTGAAAGGGAACAATCCTGCCAGGAGACGAGGATGCATTTTAACATTTGGTTGTGGGTCCCACTTGTCGATGCTGAAATACACACAGGGGGTTGGATCCACACTTAAGGCGCAATCCTGTGCAAGTTTAGAAAGAAAAAAAGGCCTACAACTCCCAGCATGCCCCAGCCAGCAAAGCTTGTAGGCCTTTTTTCTGTTCAAACTTGCACAGGATTGCGCCCTTACTCATGCTTAGAGCAGTCCCACTGAAATCAATAGGACAAGTCAGTCATGACTAACTTAGGTCCGGTTGATTTCAATGGGTCTACTGTAAGCATGGCTACCCCTTAATCTAACCCAGATAACTCCGGCTTCGGAAGAGGGGTTTCACACATTTCTGCTGGTTACAAAGCCATTGCTGATTTCCCATTTGTTTCTGGCAGACACAGCATCCCCCCCCCGCCCCGCCCCGCCGGCCTACGGAAGAAGGCTGGCAAGGGCCCCTGCCGCTCTCACCTTGATGAGGTAGCGCGTGATGTCACGCCCCGCAATGTCCAGCCGACGGGTGAGATGGGGCAGCGAGAAGCCGTCGTACACTGGGCAGATGTGGGTGACGCCATCCCCTGAGTCAACCACCACCCCGGTGAGAAGGCCTGCAAAGGTAAGATCGTTTTTTAATAGCATTTTTAACCTGTCTTCAGCCCAAAAACAGGCTCCCAGAGGAGCATACAAAATATTAATAGTGAGACAGTCCCCGCAGGCCCTGCCCTCGGGCTTACAATCCGAAAGTCATGACACAAAAGGAAAAGGGATTGGGAGGGAAAAGGAAAACGAAGAAGAAGCAAAACTCGGGCACCAGTTTTTATTCAAAGTTAAGTTCCCCCGGGGGAAGCTGAAGGTGGTGTCTCGGCTGCAAATAGAGATGGTCTGACTGTGAAGGGGGAAGCTTTGTTTCAGGTCAGCTGCCAAGCAAGCAAGGTCAAGTTCTTTCCCATTTGCCCAGATTTTATTTATTGTTAAAGCTGACACCTGCTCAAAGAAATTTCAGCCAATGAACCATAGTGGATTAAAGGTGCAATCCTAGGCAAGTTTAGACAGAAAAAGGGCGTACAACTGGGGCATACTGGGGCATAGCTTGGGCATGCTGGGAGTTGTAGGCCTTTTTTCTGTTTAAACTTGTGTAGGATTGTGTCCTAACTGACCGGTTAAATCTGCATAAACAGTGGTTAAGTTTTGAAGTGCCGGCGGAGCTCATCCTGGACACCCTGTAGCCACACACACCCAAGGAGGAGCCATAGCCACGCCCCAATAGATACATAAATGGATTTAGCAGCAGGAAAAAGTGGTGATTTCACTTAAAAACAAGATGTGTATGAACGTACCCCTTGTTTTCAAGCAGAATTGCGTCTTTTTTGGCTGCCACAGTGGCAGAGTTGGCAGCCGCAGCAGTGTGGAGCACTAAAAGGGCCAGCTTCCCCCCCCCCCTTCTAAAAGGTTGAAATGTCTCTGATAAGGCTTAGTTACTGTCAGTAAAGCCTCAATCCTATGCAAGTTTAGACAGAAAAAAGGCCTACAACTCCCAGCATGCCCCAGCCAGCATAGCTGGGAGTTGTAGGCCTTTTTTCTGTCTAAACTTGCACAGGATTGTGCCCTAAGAGCTAGAAGCTAAAAAAAGAGTCTTCCAATAAGAATTCACTGGGTAGCCCATTACGTAAATCTCAGCCTACCCCGCCACCCGCCACCAACCCCTGACTTACCCTGAGCGTAGAGGGTCAGCACTGCCTGGATCGCAATATAGACTCCTTCAAACTGGTACGTCTCAAACATCACCTGGGTTGCATAGGAAAACAGGCCATGAGCCTCTGCCAATGGCTAGTAGGGTCCACCAGCTACAATCCCTCATGATCCCAAGTACTTCCACAGCTGTCACCACCAGCCCAAACTGCCAGTTACAAATTACCCAATCCCTCAGGCTTCCTCGGTATTTATGTTATGTCCATCTATGCACATAGAGATTTTATAATATTAGCAGATATATATATATATATAATTTTTAATATTATTGATGATTTAATTCTATTTTTAACTTTTGTATTTTTCTATTTCTGTTTTAATTGTATGGGTTTTAAAGGTTGTGAGCCGCCTTGGGTCCCAGTGTTGGGGGGAAAGCGGGATACAGATAAATATAATAATAACAATAATAACAATAATGCTGTACAGAGTACAAAAGGACAGCTCCCTGCCCCAGGGAGCTTACAGGTTTCCTTGTTATTTATTTTATGTCCATCAATATGCATAGTGCTGTACAAAGTAAAAAAAAGGACAACTCCCTGCCCCAGGGAGCTTACAATCTAAAATACGGGAGAGTAACCCAAATTGGGAGGGGAGGGTGGACATCCCCCCCCCCCACTCAGCCCTCTGCAGACCAAATTATGTGTTGAGGGTGTGGCCACACTCCCTGACATCACCAGAGGTGTGGTCACGCCTCCCTAGCATAATTTGGTCCTTGATAGGTGCTTCAAGAAGGTGACCATCCAAGGCGCGCATCGCAGCCGCTTTGCCCACCCTGTGCCCTTCTCCCTTCGGAAGAATGGACGCTGCCTGCCTCACTCTTGAAACATGGATGCCTCAATGAACACACCGTCACCTCAATCCCAGTACCTGCCCTTAGCTGCAAACTAGTGGGGGAGCCATGAAAGGACTCTCATATCCCTGCTCCCCTACATCAGGTGAGGAAACTGGCCCTCCAGACGTTGCCAGACTGCAACCCACCATCCCTGACCACCAGCCATGCTGGCTGGGGCTGATACGAGTTGGAGTCCCACCGCATAGAGATATGTTTAAATATGTTCTGATGTATAAGAACATCAGAAGAGCCCTGCTGGGTCAGACCAAGAGTCCATCTAGTCCAGCACTCTGTTCACACAGCAGCCAACAAGCTGCCCACAGGAAACCCACAAGCAGGACATGAGTGCAGCAGCACCCTCCTGCCCATGTTCCCCAGCAACTGGTGTACATAGGCAGACTGCCTCTGATACTGGAGGTAGCATATAGCCATCAGAACCAGCAGGCGTTGATGGCCTTTTCCTCCATGAATTTGTCCAATCCCCTTTTAAAGCCCTCCAAATTGGTGGCCATCACTCCATCTTGTGGAAGTGAATTCCATAGTTCAACTCTGTGCTGTGTGAAGAAGACCTTCCTTTTATCTGTCCTGAATTCCCCACCAATCAGCTTCAGGGGATGATCCCTTTGGGTTCTAAGATCGAAATCCAATAAATAAATACACAAAGCAGCATCTGGAGGGACCACAGGCTCCGCACCCCTCCCCCTGCGCCCTCTCCCGGATCCTCCACGAACGTTTCCCCTCCCCAATACCAATGCACGGTACCTCGATGATCTTCTCCCGGTTCTTGATGGGGTTCATGGGAGGCTCGGTGAGCAGGATCTTGCAGTTCCGGGGGTCGATGTTGAGTTTCTCGGGCCCGAAGGTATAGTCCCACAGGTACTTCATGTCGTCCCAGTTGCGTACGATCCCATTCTCCATAGGATAGTTCACCTCCAGCATGGACCGCAACTCGCTGGCCTCGTCCCCCACCATGAGGTCCTGGCATGCGAGAAACCACGTTTGAGAGTTAAAGGCTGCAGCAATGCAACACACACACACACGTCCAATCTGTCACACACCCACCCATCCTGGGAGGGGGAGGAAAAATCAAGGAACGCAGCCTGGCGGCTCAGATCATGGCCAAAGAGAACTTGGGCTGCATTCACACAAGCTGCTGACACTTAAGTGTGTTTACTTTACTTAGAGCCATTGGGGCGTAGTGGTTAGAGTGTCCGACTGGGACTTGGGAGACCCGGGTTCTAGTCCTCGCACTCGGCCATGAAAGCTCAGTGTGAGACTTTGGGCCAGTCACTGACTCTCAGCCTCACCTACCTCACAGGGTTGTTGTGAGGATAAAATGGAGAAGAGGAGGAGGAGGATTATATAAGCTGCCTTGGGCTTCTTTCAGGAAAAAAGGTGGGATATAAATATAATAAGTAAATAATCATGATAATAATAAATACTGAGGAAGGATGAGCATCCGGTATGATTGCAACATGAAGGGGATGGGATTTGGTGGAGATAGTAATAATGCTTCAGATTACTTTTAAGTGTTCAGAACATGTTGCATTCATGATTTTGTTGTGACATCAGCTTAGGCGGTATAGTTATGCTCACCCCGATTCTTCCAGGGGCAGAACATCCAGGGGTGCAGCACTTAGCCAAGTTCGGTTCCCTTTGGAAGGAGGTCTCTGGAGGGGCTGTGTAACATTTGTGTTTATTTACACCTGTACAATGTTGCGTATAGGTGCGCTGAGACGCTCCGGCAGACTGCCCAAGCGCAGTGGCGGCTGGTGGCGACAATGTCAGTGGGGCCCCTAATCCCTAAAATAGGTTCAACACCATGGATAGCTCCTTAAAAGTTCAGACCGAAACCCAGAGCGGATACACCGGCCCACTGACACTGGCGCCACCAGCCTCCACGGGCAAAGACTTGTTCTACGCTGCTGATCCAGAGGGCAGGACTTGATCTGGTGGGCTGATGTTACAGGAGGGCAGATTTTGGTTGAACATTGGGAGCACAGTCTTGATAGCAAGAGCGCCTTTTGCATTGTTCCGTATTGCTGTCGCAGTTTTAAAATCCTTTCAATATATTTGTTCTGTTGCTTCTGTAGCTGAAATTGTTTTAAACAGTGTTTTAATATTGTATGTGAATGTGACCTTGCATATTGGTGTGTGAACGGCCCCACTGGCGGGAGCTGTCAGCCTCCACTGCCCGAGAGTACTCCTTCCGAATCAGAGCTCTTGCGTAGGAGTGTCAAACACCAGGCCCAAATATGGGCTAAATCCAGTCCACTGGGGGAGGTCACCCAGAAGGCCACACTCCCTTCCCTGGCTCCACCCCCTTTCCCCCCAACCGCCGATCCTTAACCCATAATATAACCATCACATCATCAAAAACCGCCCTCCGCCCCGGGTTGGAATCCATCTGTCTCCCTCCCGCCACCCGCTCGCACAGAGCAGAACCCCGGAAGCACCACTCACCTTGATCTCAATGTTGCCGACTTTGGCCGTGGAGCGGATGATGGGGCGTCCCACCAGGGCTGGGAAGATGTGCTCCTGGGAAATTGGACCCGGCATAGCCACATTTAACAAACTGCAGGGGAAACAGGGACGGGGGAGTTAGAAGGGAAGAGAGAGAAAATGAGGATGATTAATTTGAGCGTGGAAGAACAGGGAAAGTGGTTGGAGGATGGAGGGAAGAGATCAGGGCATACGTACACCACTGTCATCACTATCTTTGTATCTTTCTTTCTATCTAACCTATCTATGTATTTATTTATTATATTTAGATCGCGCCTTTTTTCCCACAAGGAACCCAAGGTGGCTCACATAATCCTCCTCTCCATGTTATCCTCACAACAACCCTGTGAGGTAGGTTAGGCTGAGAGTCAGGGACTGGCCCAAAGTCACCTAGAGAGTTTCATGGTCCAAGTGGGGACTAGAACCCAGATCTCCCGAATCCCAGTCCAACGCTCTAACCACTACACCACACTGGCTCTCTATTTCTATAGCACTTTACAGTATTTGAAAGTGCTTCATGTAAATCAGAATTGCAGAACCTCAGGCCTAGAGGCCGACTTGGTCCTTTGGGGTCCCTCAGTTAGCCACGCCCCATTCTCCTGACTCCACCCCTCCAATATCGTGGTCCCAAGCCACACAGGGCTTTAAAGGTCAGCACCAGCGCTTTGAATTACGCTCGGGAACAGACCGGAGGGTGGCGAGACAAACTGGCAGGATGCATTCCCCCACGCCCAGACCCCGTTGCCAGCCTAGCGGCTGTGTTTCAAACTGACTGCGGTTTCCGAGCAGTCTTCAAAGGCAGCCCCGTGCACAGCTCCTAGCAGTAGTCTAACCTGCTGGTTTATCAGAGCACATGTAACTATAGCCATGTATGTGTCTATGTGCCCGACTTTGCAGGGGGCAGTTTTCTTTATTTGAAGGGCTGTCCAGCCCAAGTACGATTTAAAGAGAAAGAACCCCAAGAAGGGAGATTTGCCGGGGGGGCCTTAAAGTTGGCCATTCTCAGCGAGCAGCACCCGGACAGCAGCCACTAGAGTGAGAGATACCATACTTCTCTTTAAATTAGACGCATGATTTTAAAATTTGCATCTTTGCATACAAATGGCCACATGCAAATGTAATGCAAACCTCTTTTGTCCTCCTTTTGGGGGCGATGCATAAGTACACACCCACTCTAAGTGGGACAGATTCGCTGGCTCCGCAATGCTGAGCTACGCGGATCCCTTGGTGCAGCCTCGTCCAGCGCGGCACCCTCCAGATGGACTACAACTCCCATCGTCCTCACCACACTGGCCATGCTGGCTGGGGCAAATGGGGGTTGTGGTCCAAGACGTCTGGAGGGCACCACACTTGTGAAGCCTATACCCGGCGCGATCCAGCAAGATTATTTTTCTAAACAGAGACGCTTTTTGCGCAACTAGATCGAACGTGTGCGGTCGAAGTGCCGTGCGCTTGGTTTCATTTATTACTTATTGTAAGTATTTTTAACCTGCTCCACAGCCCCAAAAGGCTCCCAGAGTGGCTTACATATAATCAGGAAAACATGACAGTCCCTGCCCTGACAATCTAAAAAGACACGACATGCAAGGAAAAAGGAACGGGGAGGGATGAGGGGAAAAATTATGTCTTTCAGCAGGGCTGGTGAAATGGCCCTGCTTCCCCCTGTCATCTCCTTCAGTGCAGCCTGCTGGCAGTGACAGTTGAGGGAGGAGGAGCCTTCGCAGGGGTGTTTGGATAAACTGGCCCTCTCTGCTCAAAGTCATCAAGTAATCACTTAAAAGGGCTTGACTTCTGCTTTGCACACACACTGTCTGGGCTAACAGGATCTGCCGTTGCCGACCAAAGAAACCAAGCAGCAAGAGGAAGTGGAGAAACAGGAAATGAAAGAGCGAAGTGTGACTCACAGTGGAACAAACAGCGACAGAGAGGAGGAAGCTGTTTGCAGCCTGTAGGTTTAAAAACCTGCAAACTTGCAGGGGGGCGGGGGAGGGCAAGGCGCAGGAGAGCAGAAGCCATTTTCTTTCTCCTGCTGATCATGACAGCCAAGCGCTGAACTCTGGTTGCCACGCCTCTGGCTCTGCTGAATTCATGCCCGCTCAATGTCTCCCTGCGGGACAAGGTGACAAAAAACCCGGGTTTGGCTGCTGGGACTTCCTCGTGAGAAGGGCCACATCCTTTCTCAGTGCTGGTTCTGGCATTTCAAAACAGACTTCATTGCAACCTAAGGCTGTGCCTTAAAGCTGGAGCAAGTCAAGGGGCTAGGAGCCCAACCCTCCCCGTATCACAAAACTAGGCCACAGAGATCAGGGAACAAACAAGGACATTTCCGGTGCGATCCTATGCAAGTTTAGACAGAAAAAAGGCCTAAAACTCCCAGCTGGCTGGGGCATGCTGGGAGTTGTAGGCCTTTTTTCTGTCTAAACATAGGATTGTGCCTTAAGGCTACCAAGTTCAATCTCCAGGGCTGCAAAAGACTCCTCTTTGTGGAGCTGCTGCATCAGGGCGGACAGTACTCCGCTTGATGGACCAATAGTCTCGATTCAGTATATAACGCAGCTTCCTACGTCCTTCTTTAAACTAGCCCATCATTCAGAATCATGAGGACTGGAACCTTACTTTAATTTTAAGGGAAGGACCATAGGCTCAGTAAGAGAGCACACGCTTTGTGTGGAAAAGGTCCCCAGCTGAATTCCCGGCTTCTCCAAGTAGGGCGGGGAAAGAAAGGCTCCTGTCTAAAAAGCCCAGAGAGCCGCTGCCAATCCATGTGGATGACACTGACCTTAGATGGACCGATGGTTTGACTTGGCAGCTTCCTAATTCATCAAATTACAATTAAAAGCGGGGAACCGTAAATCAATAACCCGAGTACAAAACACACACCGGAGCAACCAAATAAAGAGGCAGCATGAAAGTTACACAACCAACCAACCATCAAACCCTGGACAAATTTTTTTTTTAAAAAAAAGTTATTGAGCCAAAAAGCAAACAAAGATTGCCCCAGGCAAACCTGCTTTGGGGGGTGGGTGAGGGTGGGATTCCAGGGGTGGGCTGCCACAACCAAAAAGGCCCTGTCTCCTGGTTAATAATACCGACCTTGATCAGCCCCTCATTCAGAACCATGAGGACTGGGATCTTGCTTTAATTTGGGGGGAAGGACCTTCGCTCAATGGCAGAAGAAAGGCATGCCGAAGGCCCCGCGTTTTGCCTCCAGCATCTCCGGGTAGGCTGGGAAAGAGCCCTGCCTGAAGCCCCAGAGAGCCGCTGCCCTTCCATACATGAGCTACATGGACCAAGGGTTTGACTCGGTAGAAGGGAGATTCCTATGTTCGTAAACACCAATCTCTCTCTTTTCTTCTTGTTCTTGTTCTTCTTTTAGAAATTATGAACTGGCAGAACATGGAACAAGCCAGATTTTTCCTTTCTGAATCATGTTCAGCAAGCAGTCTGAAGGGGGTGTGTGTGTTTGGGAACAAAAAGCAACGGGAAGCGTTGAGGACACAAGGGGGTGGCTTCGCCCACGGAGCTTTGCTCCAGAACACTGACAAAGGAGCACCACGAAGCAGCTGTCAATGCCGGGGAAAGCTGCCCTCACACACACACACACGCACACGCCACTGGTGCGCCACCTGAGACCCTGCCCCCTGCGCATACATGCACCCCTCCCAAGCACACACTTCTTTCCAAAAACCTGACAGTCCCAGGAAATATTCACACACAGCAACCAAGCTTCTTAACGTAAGGACATAAGAAGACCTGTGCAGGATCAGACCAAGGGTCCATCTAGTCCAGTATCCTGTTTCCCACAGTGGCACACCAGATCCCCCCCAATGGGAAGCCCACAAGCAGGACATGAGGGTGAAGGTATGTTCCCCAGCATACAGCGTCTGATCCTGGAGGTAACATATCGCCATCCGACAAGTAGCCACTGATAGCCTTCTCCTCCATGAATTTGTCTTTTAAAACCAGCCAGGCTTCCTGGTAGGTGGGAAAGGGTGCAAGGCCATCAGGGGAACCCCCAGAGGGCCGGATTGAGGCACCGGGCTTGCAGTTCCCCACCCCTGCATTATGTATATCAGCCTGGCTCAACCTGTGGCCCTCTAGATGTGTTGCACTACAATTCCCATCATCCTCAGCCAGATGAGCAATGTAGTCCAACACATCTGCAGGACACCAGTTTGCAGAAGGCTTTGGGTTTTTTTGAGGTTATACACACACACACACACACACACACACACACGTATTTTTCCATAGCAATTAATACCTATGAAATGCATATATATAGAAATACAACTTGCTTGCAATTATACATAGGCTTCAATAAAAGCGGAGCAGATATCCAAAAAAGTATCCATTTGAAGGTGGCATCTATATGCCACCCATTCAAAGGTTGAAAGCGTTATAATGTCCTTGATCCATTGCATTATAGGAGGTCAGTGTTTATCCTTCCAATGTTGTAATATCAGACTTTTAGCTGTCAAAAGGGCACAGAGAATCCATTTATGCTGACCATTCATTAATTTCCATGAAGCAGGTAAATAATTTTAAAGAGCATGTACATCACCGAATATTAAAGGCTGGTCCAGTGCAAAATTTATCCCTATAATAACCTCCTCCCCAAAAGAAGCAACTACTGGACATTGCCAAAACATATGTTTAAGTGAAGCATTAACTGCATTGCACTGCAAGCAATTAGCTGAATTAGACAATCCCTTATTAAAGAGGCGTTGCGGTGTCCAACAGACACAAAACAAAAGTTTGTACTGAATAAAACACAACCTAAGATACACAGACGCTACAGGCATACAAAGCAGTGATCCGTTGATTAGGAAGAAGTGGGATCATCCAATTCCCTATTCCATTCCTGCTTAAAATACTATATAGCATATTTATTCACCAATAACAAGCATTTATAGACATGGATCACGGGCCGCTTTGCCTGACCAGCCTCAGTAAGCGCTTCCAATAATAACGGAGACACAGATTCTGTAAAGGCAGCCGGGCCAAACCTAGATACAAAGAATTGCTGCAGTTGCAACTATTGCCATTCAGCCATAGCTGGCAAGTCAAAATTGGCATGTGGCCACAAAAACGAGAAAAGCTCATCGGCACCCTCCTGCTGATCCAAAGTAAAAATTGCCTTATCTGTCCATGTCGGCCACAACATGTTTTCTCTCCCATTTTTAAATCTGGGTTGCCCCATAAACTCAATTTAGCACGAGAAATTGGGTCAAAGTGTACACCAGGTCAGGGGAAGACTGATAATATGCACACACACACCCCAAAAAAGCAAGCGGTTTTCAGAGGGTCAACCTAGACCATGACGTGAATGCAATTGAGAGAGAGATCCTATGGCCCACTAGACAGTATAGGATTCTTCAGATTCCCAGCTCCGAGGTCAGAAAACAGCTCCGACCTCGGAGCTGGGGGTCCTCGTTTGGATCCCCGTTCTGGCCCCCTTCCGCATCCGGTGCGGAAAGAACCGCGCCGGCTGCTTCTCTGGGGGGCGGGGCGAGGAGGATACTGGGTCCACCAGGCTACGACATATCCTGACGGCCGGGGCTCCAGCCTCCTTCCCTCCCCCCGTCAAAAAGCGCCGCAGCTAGAAATCAGCCGTCTAGCTGACTTGCAGTGCGGGAGGAGCAGGAAGGCGAAGATCGCCTGCGCTGCGCGCTCCTCCCGCCCTGCATAGGATGCCCGTAATCCTCCAAGTTCAGGAGATCCACGGGCGTCCCTGCTGGATTGCGCCCTAACATGTACATTTTTTTGCATGCAAATAATAGCAGCCCCAGAGAAGCCTGACCACGGGGAAGAGAGTTAAACTCTTTCTCGCCCCGCCACAGTCCCCCGAGGTAGAGGGGTGGGGTTGGGAATCATGTCTCCAAAGCTATTCTTTGCATTTCAAGGGCTGTCGCTAAGGGAGCAGCTTTCCTTGAAATGCAAACCGCAGCACTGGAGGTAGTTGGTCCTAATCAGAATGATAGCCACTGCCAGTATGGATGTTGCCCCTGGATTAATGATCATGGACTTGGGAGTTCCAAAGGTACGATTTTGTCTACATCAGAGGTGCTGAAGCTCAGGCCTGTATGCAAAATCCGGCCCACCTGGGGTCCCTTTTCCACCTGTCCCACGCCTTTTCCCTCAAATGACAATCATTCGGTGGTTTCCTGGCTTGTGTGGGTGTGTGTGTGTGTGTGTGTGTGTTTCACCATTTAAAAGGTCGAGAATCCTCTCCTAAGGGCTTAGTTACTGGCAACAACAGCTTTAAGCTAAAATATGCTGGTATTTCTTTTAGTATTTTGGCCGAGCCCCCTTTGCCTTTAGCCCCACCCTCTTTGGCTTTGACCCCACCCACCAATGGAATGAGGGGGGGCAGCTTCTGCAAAATGGAATTCTCCATTTCAACACCCTGCTCTCTATTGCACAAGAGGCACTTAGATTAAGTGACAGTTTAGGGCACAATCCTATGCATGTTTAGACGAGAAACAAGTCCTACAACTCCCAGCATGCCCCCGTCAGCATGGCTGGCTGGGGCATGCTGGGAGTTGTAGAACTTTTTTCCATCTAAACATGCATAGGATTGTGCCCTTAACATATTTTCTGAAACAACAATTCACCAGTAATGGAAAAAGCATTCTTCCTGGCCCTCATAACCTCCAGGTATATTGGATTTCAACTCGATATGCAATCTCCATCTTGAGTCTGAGCTGCAAACCTACATCTGGCCGAATCTTTGTAGTTCATTTTCTGTGGTTGTCCCTTCCCTGCTTTTTGGTACCGTCTTGCCTAATGAAGAATTCTGGAGAACGCGAAAGCTTGCACACTCTTCTGCGGCATTTTGGTTGGTCCCCAATAACGGAATTGCCCAACCATGAATTGTGGACGTTACAGATACATCCATTACATGTTACATGTTCGTTCTCAACACTTGGCCGAATTATGCAAATTTTGCTACTGGGTCAGGTTTAAGGTTCTGGTACTTGTGCAAATTTTTTATCGCAAATCTTGTCATTCTAATTCATGATCCGAATAAATACATCTGAATTTTTTTAAAAAAAAGAGATACTAAACTGAACTCCACCAAGGCAGGGATCAGCAACCTGATGCCTTCCAGATGTTTTGGATGACAGCTCCCATTCTCCCTGACCATTGGACATGCTGGCTGGGACTGATGGGGGTTGTCGTCCAAAACATCTGGAAGGTGCCCTGGTGCTTACCCATGGTCTAGGGCAGGGCTCTCCAACCTTGGGTCCCCAGATGTTGCTGGCCTACAGCTCCCAGCATACCCAGCCAGCATGGCTAATGGCAAGGGATTCTGGGAGCTGTAGTCCAGCAACATCTGCAGACCCAAGGTTGGAGAGCCCTGGTCTAGGGGGCTTGGATCCGCAACGGCTGTTTTCACACATGCAAGTGCAGTCACGGAGCGATAATGACACGTGTAAAATCAACCATGCAAGAGGGCGAAAACTCAAGGTCCCATACCAATCGCCCTGGGCTAATCCAGCCCACTTTTGAGGATTAGCTAAATCCAAACGGTCCAGCCTCTACAAAACTGAGCCTTCCGAAACCGGGTGCTCTCCAGATGCATTGGACTACAACTCCCATCATGTGGCCAAGGACAATGGGTTAAGAGTCCAACACATGAGGAGGGCAGCCCAGTTGGGGAAGGGTAATTTTAGAAGCAACACTCACTGCCTGAAAGCACCTGCCCCATCCTCCAGATCAGTGTTCTCCAACCTTGGGTCCCCAGATGTTTTTGGCCCACAACTCCCAGCATGCCCCAGCCAGCGAAGCTGACTGGGGCATGCTGGGAGTTGTAGGCCAAAAACATCTGGGGACCCAAGGTTGGAGAACACTGCTCCAGATGGATTGTGGGTGGACCACATGCTTTGCTCACCATTTTGCGCCAGGTGGGTCAGTACTAATAAAGATACTAGTCCCTACTGTGCCTTACGAGGCTGATTGCAATTTCTCGCAAGACACTCTGCACATCCTCAGAGGCACGCTGTGTTGTTCTTAAATGCATCCTCACCCTCATCGTTAGTGTTTTAAGATTAGGCAGCCGTTCTCCGATTGCCAAAGCACCCTTCACGTACCCCAGCATACCCCAGACCTGGTTGGCTCCGGCTGTTTTGGGCTAAAGCTCCAGGCATTCCGGACTACTGGCCCTGCTGGCTGATGAGAGTTGGTCCAACAACCTCGCAAGGGAGGCCACTCGCACGAGCATCTTCCTCCGCCTGTTGTGCCTGGGGTTGCCCTGAGGCTGAGAGAGGACGCGCCCTCGAGAGTTTGTTGGCGGGGTGAGAATCGAACCTGCAACTTCCCGTCTCCTGTTCCCCGCCCCGCCCCGCCCCGCCCCGCCAGGTTCCCCCCCCCCCCCCGGCGCTTGCCGCCCCGCCGCCTCTTGCTCGCCGCTCACCCCGGTGCCGTTGTCACAGACCACCACGCGGCGGCCCTGGCTGTCCATGGTGGCGCCGCTGCTGGTGCCGCCTGCGGGTCGCGGGTTCGAGTTCGGCAGCCGCCGCCTTCTTCCTCTTCTCCGGAAGCGCCGCCGCCGCTGCCCGGGCTTCGAGGCTTGGCTAGCGCTGGGAGGAGGAGGCGCCGCCGGAGCTGGGAGGGAGCAAAGCCCCGGCCGTGATGCAACATCCTGGGCTGGGAACGAAGCCCGGCCGGGGAGGGACGGAGGGAGGGACCCAGGAGGGGCCGGAGGCATCATGCGTGCTAATTATTACTCGGAAGTAAGTCCCATGGTGGTCCCCGGAGCTTACTCCCCAGTAAATATGCAGAACATCACAGCTGGAGAGGGCATGATCTAGTTGCACGCTTACTCAGAAGTAAGCCCCACTGTATTCAGTGGGGGTTACTCTGAGGTGCGGTGCACAGGAGAGCGCAGGATAAGGGCGTGACACTCAGGATAAGGTGGCATCATCATCATCATCATCATCATCATCATCATCATCATCATCATAATTATTATTATTATTAAATATTATTAATAATAATGGTAAATAATAAAAAATATATTTATTTACATGTATATTCTGCCTTCCTACCAAGGATCCCAGAGCACACACATGGTCCTTCTCCAGCAGCAGGTGATGAGGGCATCAGGGCAGTGGAAGCAAACTCCATTGATTCCTGTCAAGATGGTGCTACTATGATTTAGGTGAAATCATAGTTTAAAATGCAAAACTGCACTTGGACAGAGCTTTGGGGTTCTTGTGTATGTGTGTTTAATCGGAGGTGGCAAACAGCTTTGCTGTTCTAACATAACAGGAACATAGAAGCAGTTGTAAAAGCACGGGAGGGCAGTTGGGGCGAGCAGAAGAGCAATGTTAGTTATGTGTTTCACAACTGAAATAACACACATGGCCATCCAAAATGGACCTCTATGAGACCATCATAAGACTATAAGTAAAGGGTCTAAAATTACTTCGGGCACAATCCTATGCAGGTTTAGACAGAAAAAAAGTCCTGCAACTCCCAGCATTCTCCAGCCAGCCATTGTGGCTGGAGGATGCTGGGAGTTGTAGGCCTTTTATTGTCTAAACATGCATAGGATTGCACCTTCAGCTGCACCAAACCAATCCTTGGGAATAAGCATACACATGCATAAGGAGACAAAGAGCGGGTTCGCACATGCATGTCCATTACTTGATTCCGTATCACTGGCAGCAGAATGTGTGATCAACAAGCATTCCCTTTCTTCCAGGCGATACAAAAAACACTGTTTGTGTTGCCAGATATTTGATGGGTCCAGTTCATAGATCATAGAGTTGGAAGGGGCCTACAAGGCCATCGAGTCCAACCCCCTGCTCAATGCAGGAAACTAGAGGAGGGGTCTCCCATCCAAGTAATAACCAGGCCTGACCCTGCTTAGCTTTCCACACTCAGACAAGCTGAGCCAGCTGAGCCACAGGCCCATTCATACAAGTAAATCGACAAGTAGGACCCACCAACACTACCAACAACAACAATGATACTCTGCATTCCTTGCCCAGTCCTCTTTGGGCTGTTTTAGGGGTTTTTAGAAGGGGCTTGTGTTTTTTAGCTCCTAGATATATATATATATATATATATATATATATCGCTTTACAAATTTTGCAGTTTCCCCTGAGCCTGCTAATGTTCTTGTGCGTGGATGGTGTCAGTCTACACAAAGAGCCACACTCAGTGAATGAGTTGGCAAGAGGCGGTTTTATGGGGCAGTCCACTAGGGCTGGCGCCCCGAATCTCTGGGAGGCCCTCTGCCTCACCACCCTGCTGTCCAGGGGCACTTGCTGAAATAAAGCTACAGGGGCCCTGAGGATTTCCGCTGCATCGGATCCGCCTGGATGAGCTGGCTTTTTGCCTGCATGTGCTTCACCTCCTGCTGTGTCTCCCCCCCCCCCTTTGGATCTTTCTTCTGAGATTTTTTTCTGAAATCAAATGCCCTCCTCTTCAGACATCCCTTTTTACAATAGGGGTGTCCTAGACACACAGAGAGACAGACCTTAGAGCATCTGCAAATTAGCATCTGCAAATTTGTGCGTGTGTGTGCCCTGTGGGCCTGAGGCCCAGATCCTTTCAGTACCTAGCACCGCTGCTGGAGTTGGCTATTTGTATATTGGACACGTCATATTGCAAAACATCGCAGTGAACAGGTATGTATAAACCACTGCAAAGAATGGGACACTTGATATCAGACATTTTTTCTCCCTTGCAAAGATGTGGCTAACGCCCCAAGTCAACTTCTGTTGACTCTTTGCCCAGTGCCCCGCCTCAAATTAATCTTCAGCTTTGCTTCTCTTTATTTCTGCTCTTTGCCTCCTAAGGTGTGAAAGAAACTTGGTTGCCTCAGGCAGCTTTCCCCTCTGCAGCGTTAATGGCGCATTATGTACTGTGTAATGCCACCTATATATTAAGGGTAGAACCTCAGGTTTTTTGGGGGGTAAATATGGGTGCCAGGGTTCTCCAGATAGCCACGCCCCCTTTCCCCCAAACACGATCGTTTGGGAGTTTCCTGACTTTTCTGCAGTTCTTTTTTTTATCCTGTTCTAAAAGATTGAAATGCCTCTCCAAAGGCTCAGTTACTGGCAGCAAGAGCTTTGAGTTAAAGCATTATGGTCTTTTGGGCCCGCTCCTTTTGCTTTTGGCCCCACCCCTTTGCCTTTGGCCCCGCCTACCCTTGGAATGTGGGCCCTTGAAGCTTCTACAAGATGGAATTTAGCCTGTGGGATAAAAGTGGTTCAACACCTCTGATCTAGATCTTCACCCTGGATCTAGGGTGGTTCTGGCTATAACTGAAACAAAATGTTACAAAAACAGACAAAACCATTGAGATGTGGCAACAAATTTGGTTCAGCTGTAGGTCTTTTACATCAGGGTGGGCAGAAGGTAGCTCTCCAGATGTTTTGAACTTGAATAAATCCCTGCCAGCATGGCCAATGGTTGGGAATGCTGGGAGTTGAAGTCCCAATCATCTGGAGATCTACCTTCTGCCAACCCCTGTTGCAGAGGTGGTGTTAGGGGGTGGCCCACTAGGGCTGGAGCCCCGAATCATTCATTTGGAGCCCCGAATCTCTGGGAGCCATCAGCCCCACCACCCTGCTGTCCAGGGGCACTTGCTGAAATGAAGGTCCAGGGGCCCTGAGGATCTCTGTTGCATCTGATCCCCCTGGATGAGCTGGCTTTTTGCCTGCATGTGCTTCACCTCCTGCTGCCCCACCTCTGCCTGAGGTTTTTTTTCTGAAATCAAATGTCCTCCTCTCCCCTGTCCATACGCCCCTAAGGGTGTCCTTTAAAGACACACAGACAGACTTTAGAGCATATGTAAATTAGCATATGAAAACGTGTGCATTTTTTTTTTGTCCTGTGTGCCTGAACCCTGGATCTTTTCAGTACCTAGCACTGCCCCTGCCCTGTTGTACATGGTATAGGACTTCCCAGTACAATGGTTCACTAGGTGCAGTAGGTAAACCTGCAGATAGAATGGGTGGAGCTTGAGTAGAATGAGGGAGGGGCTTTTGATGACATGTAGGGGGGGCTTAGGTGTATGAGCGCAGTTTTGAGCACCTCTATCCCCATATATATCTGCCCACTAAGGATAGCACCTTCATGCATTTGGTGAAGTGGTCTCTAATCTCCCTGTGACAACTGAATTCATAGATTCATAGATCATAGAGCTGGAAGGAGCTGGAATTGGGAGAGACTGTGCAAGTCCTGGATCAGTGCCTAAGCCCAGTGATGGGCTGGATGAGGACCAATAAATTGAGGCTGAATCCTGGCGAGATGGAAGCCCTGTGGGTGAGTGGTTCCCAAGTCTGGGAGATAGGCTCCTTGCCTGTTCTGGATGGGGTTACAATCCCTCTGAAAGATCAGGTTTGTAGCCTGGGGGTACTCCTAGATCTATCATTGTTGCTGGAGTCCCAAGTGACTGCTGGCAGCTTGGAGTGCCTTTTACCATCTTCAATTGGTTCACCAGCTGCGGCCTCTCCTGGACAGGGATAGCTTGACCACAGTGATACAGGCACTAGTAAGCTCAAGACTGGATTACTGCAATGCGCTCTATGTGGGGCTGCCCTTAAGGCTGCTCCGGAAGCTGGAGCTAGTGCAGAATGCAGCAGCTTGGCTTTTGTCAGGAGCTGCCCCTTTTCAGCATGCAACTCCTTTGCTGTGGGAACTGCACTGGCTGCCTATTTGCTACCGGGTCAGGTTTAAGGTTCTGGTACTTGTGTACAAAGCTCGAAACAACTTGGAACCAGGATACCTGAGAGAGCGCCTTCTCCCATACCAACCTGCCCAGTCACTGAGGTCATCGGAGGACATTCTCCTGGTGGTTCCACATGGACCTTTGGCCCGATTGGAGTCCACCAAGAGAAGGGCCTTCAGTGTGGTGGCTCCATTTCTATGGAACTCCCTGCCTCTGGAGGTCAGGCAGCCTCCAATATTGTGTTGCTTTCGGCACCTGCTGAAGACGTCTTCATCCCGGGAGGCCTTCCTTGCTGGCCAGTCACGGTTTGAATATTAATCCTGTTTCTAATACATTGTTTTTATTCTTTCATCTGTTTTATCTTTTTATTGTGCACTGCTCTGGAATCACCAGTAGCGCATCCAGTTTATAAATTTTATAGATTTAAAATTTTAAAGATTAATTTTTTAAAAAAATTAATGTTTAATCTTTAAATTTTAAATCTATAAAATTTATAAACTGGATGAGCGACTGGTGGTCATTTGTTTGTTTTTGGAAGTGCTGTATCATGCGTATCGCATTGCCTACATGTCGGCTGATGATGACTGCTCCTCTGCACTTTTCTTGATGTCCTTTTATTTCTCTGTGTGTGTAAAATCAAGAAAAGAGCACACACATATTTATTTTATTTATTTATTAATAAATATACACAGATACACATAACATACACAGAATAACAAATATACACATATATATTTGTTATTCTGCTCTTCTCTTCTCTTTCGGTATCATTTTCTCTCTTCTGCTCTTTTCTTGATTTTCTTTCATTTTTGTATGCGTGTGTAGATGAGAAAATCAAGAAAAGGGTGCGGGCGCGCGGGCGCGCGCGCGCGTGTGTCTGGTTCTGCTCTTTCCTTTGTGTCATTTTTTTCTCTTCTGCCCTTTTCTGGATTTTCTTTTCTTTCTCTATGTGTGTGTATAGCAGAAAACCAAGAAAAGGGGTGCTATTCTGCTCCTTTCTTTTCCTTTTTGGCTCGTCTGCTCTTTTCCGGATTTTCTTCCCTCTGACCTTGATCTTACAATCTGTTGCACCTCTCCCCTATTTCCTTCTCCTCCCCCCACCACCACCCCGCTCCTCCCCAAGTGAGGGACTGCATGTGGATCTTTAACCTTCTCCCCTATGCATTGCGCCCCCCCCATCCAATCATTTCGTCCTTGCTACCACCCGCTCCGCCCTTCCCTCCCCCCCCCCCCACACCTTGATCCATCCATCATCCCAGGGCTCTGTTCTAGGCTTCTAGCCTTTTCCAGGCGTTTGCACACCTGCAAAGCAATAAACAAACACCCCACCCCACCCCCAAAAAACCACCCACCCACTTTGCTTTGTGCTGCAGCTGGTGGGAAGGTTTCAAAGGGGTGGGGGGGTGGAAAGGCAGGGGGTACCCCTGGATGGGAGGAGGAAGAGGAGGGCTTGGGCTGGATTACCCCCTTCTGGTTCTTGGAGGGGGGAGTGTGTGTGTGTGTGTGTGTGTGTGTGTTGCAGACTTGTGCGTGGGGGGGGGGGAGCTGAGCCTGTGATCCCGCCCGGCGCTGGGGCAGCATCAGTATCAGTTCCTCCTCCTTCTTCCTTCGGCAATGCAGGGTTATCCATCCTGCGCAGGCGGTTGCTGAGCAAGGACCCGCCGCAGGGGAGCGAGGGGGACGCGCAGAGGGGTGAGCCAGACCCCCAACCCTGGTGGGGGGGAGGGAGCGAGGGAGGGAGAAATCCGGAGGAGGCTGCGGGGAGAGGGTGGGGGGGTGTTGCATGGGGAAAGAGCGCTGGGAGGGGACCGGGAGGAGGGATGTTTCGCACAGATTCCCCACCCCACCCCCCACAAACACTTCTATCCTGCACTTTCTGCAATTCTTTGCTTTCTGTCTGTCTGTCCGACCCCCACCCCAAAAAACTCCCACCCACCCACTCTTCGCTGCCCCCTCGATTCCTGTGCCCCCTAATTCCTAACCCCCCATCCATCCAACCCCAAATCTAGTGATACTTAATTCTTATGCCCCCCCTAATTCTTATGCCCCCTTCCTCCCAGCCCTCCCCCCCCCCCCCAGTCTGACTAGGTGTCTCTTAAAACCGCATCTTCCTAATTTTTGAGATTTGGACAAGAGACTGAATAATTTTAATGTATCTGTCTCCCCTTTGATTTCGTCCTGCACCCCTCTTCTTCCTAACCTCCTCCCTGCCCCCCCCCACAATCTGTCTGGGTTCCCACTATTTCCTAGCCCTAACATCAACACCCGCCCCCCCAAAAAAAACCTGGCGGGCTGTCTTTCATTTAGTCGCCCCCCTAATCCATAGCCTCACAAGCAGCACCTCAAAAATACCTGGGTGTCCTCTGTTTCCCCCTAATTCTTAACACCCCCACCCCTATGCCAGGGTGTTCCTTATTTTCTTACCTGCCCGCCCAAAACTGTCTGGGTGTCCCCCAATTCCCACCCACCCCCAGCCAGTTTGCTGCACAGTTATCTGACTGTGTTTACCTTTTGCTAGCTCTGTTGCATTTAGGGGAAAAAGGTGCAGGAGAAAATCTGTCTTAGCTATCTACATGTTGCAAAGGGCCACGGTCAAAATAGTGTCCCCAAATACGCAGATGACCCCACGTCCACTCCCCAGGATCTTTCCCCACTGCACACCTTGGACTACCCACCAACAATGCAAGTTCAATATACAGTTTCCCTGGGTGAGAAAGACACAGAGCAACCCCAGAACCTTGTAAACATTTCCCCAGCTGCTTCAACACCCAGCCCTGCTCCTCTCTCAAGAGGCATCCTCCCAGGCAACCCAAAACAGCAAGATCGAACTCCTCCAAAACCCAGCACCTTCCACTGTACTCTCCTTCTGCACACACCCCATCATATCCTGATGTACACCTCTCTGGATCCCTTCCCCTCCCCGTTGTGAAGTCGCCTCGCAAATGGTACAGCAAGATTGGCCTCCCCAAAGCTCCTAGATACATCTCCAAAGCGCCTAGGCAAATCTTTTGCAGTTTCATTTTTTTCTGCCCCTGAAATAGACACCCTAATTCTCCTACCCTACACAAACACCATAGATGTTTCCAACCCATCTTGCAAGTAAGTTCTGTACACCTGTCCCCAAAATGCGACCTCCCTAGCACCCCAACATAACAGGATGTAGTCCCTCCCTTCCCCATTCAGCCCCCTTGGTGTTACCACCCAACCCAGCACCTTAGAAACCCTGAGAGTCAAGACCTGGTTCACACAACACAACAAGCCAGAGTACAGGTTGTCATTGAAATGCGGGTTGTCATTGAACTGTGGGTTATCGTGTTGTCTGAACCCAGCTGAGATCACAAACCATGGTGAACAACCCACAGTTCACAACCCAACAACAAACCATGGCTTCTCTTCATGGGTTGTTCATGGTTAACAAGCCATGGCTTGTTAGCACAGCTGCGTTCAGACAACACCAGGGCCGGTGCTACCATTAGGCCAACTAGGCAGCTGCCTAGGGCGCAGGGCTAAAGGGGGCGCCAGAAATAGGGAGGGAGGACTCAAGTGGGAAGGGGGGGGCGCTAAATATTTGATCTTGCCTAGGGCACCAAACTGCCTTGCACCAGCCCTGGACAACACGATAACCCACGGTTCAACACCAACCCATACTCAATCCGTACTCAACTCTTGAGTGTAGATTATTGTGTTCTCTGAACCCAGTCATAGTTTGTTGTTGGGTTGTGAACTGTGGGGTTGTTCATGGTTAACAAACCATGGTTTGTTAGCGTGGCTGGGTTCACACAACAGAACAACCCACGGTTCAAGGACAACCCATACTCAGCCTATACTCTGCCATGTGTGTGTGTCCCAACAATAACACACTGCAATTTCACCGCATGGCTCCCTTGAGATCCAGCCACCCTAAAAAGAAAGTTTTTGGCCCACTCCTCCAATACACTGCTACGGATCGCGCATACAATTTTCAGAAACATATCTTTGTAGGATCTTGACCTCTTATCTCAGTTCCAATATATTCCCTGCTCCAGAATATCCCAATATAGCAGAATGAACACACACACACGCTTAAAGCATAACATCCCCCTAAAGAGGAGCAGCGCCCAAAACTGTACAGAAGTCACACCCTCTCTGACCTGAAGCCTTGCCCCTTATTCCAAGAGGTGTGTAGAGGCTCAGTGGAAAGACACTATGCATGTAATTAGGGACACTCTCTTCCTTGTTCTTTCTTCATAGTCCGCCCCATCTTTACAGGCCCTTACCCGCACGCTCAGGCTGCTAGACCTCAAGACACATGGATTTCTAGATTCCTTGTCATACATTTACCTGACTTCCTTCCGGGCTTCCTCCCACCCCACATACTTCAAAGTATAGCGCCCCTGGAACATTGTCCTCAGGGGTGGTGCTAGGTACAGAAAAGATCCAGGGCTCAGGACCACAGGACCAAACAAAATGTACCATTTTGCATATGCTAATTTACATATGCTCTAAGGTCTGTCTGTCTGTCTCTGTGTGTGTGTGTGTGTTTGTGTAAAGGACCCTGTCTCCTAAGGACACCCCTATAAAGGGATGTATGGACAGGGGAGAGGAGAACATTTGATTTCAGAAAAAAAATCTCAGGCAGAAAGATTCAAGGGTGGCAGTAAGAGGGGAAGAACAGCTCATCCAGGGGGATCAGATGCAATGGAGATCCTCAGGACCCCTGTGCCTTTATTTCAGCAAGTGCCCCTGGACAGCAGGGTGGTGGGGCAGAGGGCCTCCCAGAGATTCGGGGCTCCAAATGAAAGATTCAGGGCTCCGGCCCTAGTGGACCACTCCCTAACACCGCCTCTAGTCCTCCTTATCAATGTTTATTTTATTTGCAAATTTGCCCTTCCTATGTCACTTTTGAACACAAGGCGCACCTCAAATTTATCTGGAAATCCTGCCCCTCTAGGCTTTTTCTGTGTCTCTGGATTTACCCCAGGGATCCCTTACACGCAACTGCCCTACAAGACACAACCTTCCACTGTCCCAGACACCTAGTATTCCATGATCCTTGGCTCCATATTTATTGATGATACAGCTCTTCTATGGAGGCTTAGCAGCAGTGTCCCCACCCCCGCCACTACAGTCCCTAAAAGTGTTACCCCCATGTATAAAGGGGGGCAGGGGGAGATTCTCCTCGCTTGAACTGGCTTGAAGGGGGGGGGAAGCAGTGTATATTCTTGCAATTTAAATTGTTTGTGTAACCTTAGTGGTGAAATGCTGCTGGATATAAGGTTGTGTTGTTGTTGTTGTTGTTGTTGTTGTTTTTAACAGTATGCAAAGCAGGGGGCAAGCAGAGAAGGTAGATCCGGATCTGCTTTAGATCTCTCAGTGATTTGCAGTGAGTTGGGAAGGGTTTCTACAAGTGGAGGCTGGTGACTCCTATTTCGGCAGGGCTCCTAATCCATCACAGCTTTTATTCGGAACTTCATAGGAGCTATCCAAGGTGCTCATGGAGTTCAGCACCATGGATAGCTCCTATAAAGCTTCAAATAAAGCCTGCAATGGATTAGGAGCCCCGCCGAAATAGGAGACACCAGCCCCTGACTCCCAACAGTTTAACAATAGCATGCAGAATCGCAAATTAAAAAAAAGAAAGAAAGGAAATCTCTGCTTATGTCTCAGCCTCAGTGTTACCCACTTGTAAACTATGGATATTAATTGATTGCCTTTGATCAGGACTTTGTGCAGCTCTGCTTGTCAGTTTTAGAATTTAGTGTTGAAATTCCTGATCTGTAGTACCATATTTATACTAGTATATGCAGGTTATCCCAGTGTATGGCTTATGGGGTACAGCAGGTAATTAACTTGGCCCCTTGAGGCACCATTTTGCATCTGGCTCCATGCCCTGCCACTATTTCATCCCTGGCTCCAAGTGGTGGATTTTGGGGGTTTCACAAAAAGAAATAAAGTAGATCCCATAAGCTTGAAGTCTGCCCATGTAGAATTCCACATTGCCTCGAAACTAAATATCTAAGCCTTCCCAACAGAGGTGGTGCCACTAGGGCAGGCACCCCGAAACTTTCATTTGGAGCCCCGAATCTCCAGGAGGCCACCTGCCCCACCACCCTGCTGTCCAGGGGCACTTGCTGGAATGAAGGTCCAGGGGCCCTGAGGATCTCTGTTGCATCCGATCACCCTGGATGAGGCTCCGATGAGCTGGCTTTTTGCCCACATGTGCTTCACCTCCTGCTGCCCCCACCCCCGAATCTTTCTGCCTGAGGTCTTTTTCTGAAATCAAATGCCCTCCTCTCCCCTGTCCATACATCCCTTTTGACAATGCGGTGTCCTTTAAGGAGACAGGGTCCTTTAAGGACACACACACAGAGACAAACACACACACACACACACACACACACAGAATTTAGAGCACATGTAAATTAGCATATACAAATTCATGCTCCCCCCCCCGTGGGCATGAGCCCCAGATCTTTTCAGTACCTAGCACCGCCCCTGCTTCCCAAATCCAAAATTTTGAAAATGTGACTGGTTTTTTTTGCGCACAATATCGTTTATTTCAGCCTTCCCCGAGCATCCAGCATCAACGCTTGCAGCCTGTGCTACCTTTCTGGACCCATTTTAGTGATTCGTTGGGGGGCTGATCCAGAATTTATACTCTCAGTGAAGAGGAGGAAATTGTACAGAAAGGGAGTACCTCTTTCAGCCCAAGGGCCAAATTCCATTTTAGAAAAACGTTTGGGGGCTGCATTCCATTGGTGGGTGGGGCCAAAAGCAAAAGGGGATCTGCCAAAATACCCAAAATACCAGCACATTGTAACTTCAAGCTCTTACTGCCAGGAACGAAGCCTTAGGAGAGGCATTTCGACCTTTTAGAATGGGGGAGGAAACTGCGCAAAAGCTGGGAAAACCTTCCAAACGATCGGTGTTTGGTGAATGAAGAGGGTGGGGCCAGGGGAAGGGGCGTGGCCACCTGGGGACCCCAGGAGGGCTGGATTCGGCCCGAAGGCCCGAGGTTCTGCACCCCTGTTGTATACTACAGCATGGGTTTGTGCTGTTTTGTCCGATGTCAACTTTGGGGCCTGTGTGTTCTTAGCTGTCCTGTCGCAGTGTTGTTTGGGCTGCTGTGTCGTTGTGTAGTGGCTAGCCTAAAGGCCCGGGATGTCATTGTGGTGGTCTGCACACCTGAAATGACTGTGATGGTTTGGTTCCAAGAAGAGAAAGGAGCAAAATTGCGACCGTCACATTGTGCTGAGAAGGGCTCGGGCAGCTGCTGTGTTTTCCTGCATGCGCTGAGTGGCGGTGGCGATGCGGTTGCGGGCGGGGATCCATGTGGTGCAACAAAGTCGATGTAGAAGCAAGCTATATAGAGGGGGGCCTGATCCTGGTTTTGATCCTGGGACATCTGAAGGAATAGTCACCACAACCCACATGCAGTGAGATATGAATGCATTTATGTGTAGTGCTGAATTAATGCAATTTTTTAAAAAGAGAGATGCTGTGACTGTTGCTGGCGTCGAGGGTTGGCATGGTTGGGCTCTTGCCGAGGGCCCACGCCCCAGCAGGGGCCCACTGACAAGAGCCCCCTGGAGTTGCTGCTCCTCTTCCCCATTGCAACATGCTTGTTCACCTGCCTCTCACTCTGGCCCAGACAACTGTGGTGCCGAGAAGGAGGAGCAGCAGATGCCACGGCCTCCTTGCTCCCTGGCTCTCTGCCTGCCAAGTAAGCAAGTGGTAGCCAGGATGAAGAAGAGGAGAAGGAGCAAGAGCAGCCGGTGACAGTGGTGGTGAGAAGGGAGACTCACTGAGGGAGGGAGCCCCTTGGGGATGTCTTGCCAAAGAGCCCCCAAAAACCTGGAGCCAGCACTGGCTGAAACTCAAATTATATCCTCCAACCTACAAACCTGTTCTTCTATCATCATCATTATTATTATATTTATATCCCGCTTTTTTTCCTGCAAGGAACCCAAGGCGGCTTACATAGTCCTCTTGCTCCTCTCCATCATATCCTCACAACAACCCTGTGAGATAGGCTAGGCTGAGAGTTGGTGACTGGCCCAAAGTCACCCAGTGAGCTTCATGGCCAAGTGGGGACTAGAACCCGGATCTCCCAAGTCCCAGGCCCGCACTCTAACCACTATGCCACACTGGCTCTCATAACCCATACAGGTTACGTATAACCCATACAAGTATGTGGGGGTGATTGTGGTGGCTCAGTGCTGAGGAGACATGCACTCTGGCTATGCTCAGAGGTCTGTTCTCTCTGATTCCTACAGAGTTGGATCCTGGTATTAAAAACCATAATACCGCTAGGCTGTGAGCCTTTTGCTAGGCCCAGCTCCTTTTAAACTCAGTTTAGTTTATTGGATTGTTAAAAAGGATCCATTTCCGGCCTTCTGCAGTTTCCTTCCTCGTGTGTGTGTGTGTGTGTGTGTGTGTGTGTCTGTCTGTCTGTCTGCGTGCATGTATGTTACATGTGTATGATATTCTGTGGACTCGTCCCCAAACCTGCAGGCCGGGCAGGATCTGGAATAGGAGGCGATGGAAAGCTAAGCAGGGTTATTACTTGGATGGGAGACCCCTCCTCTAGTTTCCTGCATTGAGCAGGTGGTTGGACTCAATAGCCTTGTAGGCTCCTTCCAACTCTATGATCTATGAAATCTATGAAATCATGAAAGGATTTAAATGGTCCACAGCAGCCTCCTCGTCCTCAGCTAGCAGAGGATGGGATGGAGGAGAAAGTGTTGCCATGGCAACAGGGAGGCATACAGGCCTGTGGCTTACGCTGGCTCAGCTTGTCTGAGCGTGGAAAGCTAAGCAGGGTCAAGCCTGGTTGTTACTTGGATGGGAGACCCCTCCTCTAGTTTCCTGCACTGAGCAGGGGGTTGGACTCGATAGCCTTGGAGGCTCCTTCCAACTCTATGATCTATGAAATCTATGAGATGTCTGAACTGCTGCCATAGCAACAGTGCTATGGTAGTTTCAGGCCGTTGCCATGGCGACTTTGGGGGCTGCAAGGGTCAGGACCAGGACCATAGAAACCAGGAGATGCTAGAGGTGTTTACTGTAGGATCAACCTGGCAAAAAACCCACACAAAACACTAGAGGTCGGGCAGTGTCGTCATGGCAACTGCTAAACTCTAGGAAGCCATCAAGCAGGCCTTGCTGTGATAGTGCAAGGGCAGGGTGTGAAGAACATTCAGTCCTTAAGAGCTTCTGAGCAGCCTTAGTCCTCCCTTCTGAGCAGCCAACACAAGCGATATGTGCAGGGATGGGGAACATTTAGTCCTCCAGATGTTGTTGGACTACAACTCCTATCAGCTGTACACAGGGTAGCCAATGGTGTGGGATTTTATTTATATTTATTAATTTGTTACAGGTATATCCCAACATTTCCTCTACAGCAGGGGTAGGCAATGTGACACCCGCGGGCACTGCTGCTCCCCAGACACCTTTTAAAATGTTTAAATGTTTAAAAACAACCTGAAAACCCTTAACGATGATTTGGACAAACCAGATTTAAAAAGGCGTTTCTTGACCCCTTTCCTGAATGCACACAGAGAGGGGGGTGGGACCGGTCATAAATAAATACACTGCTATCTTTGCCTCGCCCTGCCCGCCCCACCACCCAAAGATGGACCGGTTAGATTGTAAGTGTTCTGGAGCTGGGACATGGCTTGGACTGCTGTGACACTGTGAAGGCCTTGTACACTGATAGTGCTGTAATAGCCATAATCTTAAGGCGCAATCCTATGCATTGCTTAGGCCAGGCATGCTGTAGGACTTTTTTTCTTTTCTTTTTTACACGTTCCCCATCCCTGCCTCACTGTAACTAAGGCGACAGTCTTAACCACTCTTAGCAGGGAATAAGTTCCACTGAACTCAATAGGACTTATTTCTGAGTAGACACACATAGGATTGCCCTGTAGGCCTTCAACCAAACCTAAGTACACATCAGCTGAATGATCGCACATTCCTCTTCCATTCACCGCTGCTTCCACTTCCCTCTGCCTCTGCCGTTTCACCTGTGTCAAATTTTAATTGCAAAGTTATTGGGGCAGGGACCTGTCCTCCTGTACTGTGTTAAAACACCATGCCCACTAAGGGACCCTCGTTGTCATCATCATCATCATCATCATCATCATCATCATCATCATCATCTCATATGCCTAATGCTAGGAAAAGGACTTTTAGGAGAGAGGGTCTGCCCCACTACCTCTTATTTTAGGAAATGAGTCCCAAGAGTGACCCCTATGCTCTCTGACCTGTCCTTTGCAGGATGGTGCTAGAAGGGAGCCCTGAAGCAGTGAGTTCGCAGTCACTAGATATCCGGCGAGCTTGCCCCAAAAGCAGCCGCATCTACCCTTCTCCAGGGGACAGTATCCTGTTGACCAAGGAGCCGGTGAAGTACGGGGAGCTGATCGTCCTGGGGTAAGTGAAGGGCCCCCCTCTCTACCGGACAGGGACTAATGCAGAGTGGTGCAGTGGTATATTTTGAAGTGCAAGGCGCTCATCATGACTGCCCCCACAGCCGCAGCCCCAAGGAGACTCCAAAAGCTCAGGCAGCTGTGCTGATCCATATCAACAAAACGGTTCTAGCAATTTCCATCTCCACCAGGAGCAGGCCTTTGGTAAACCTAACTGGCCATTCAAGACCAAGTCACCAGAACATACTTTGCACTACAACAGGGAACAATGTATTGTTGTTAGGAACATTCCTTTCCTCGCAGCTCCTGTGTGGATAAGCAGCTACGCTCAGAGGGAGCAGGGAGGTCTGAGGGTGGTGGAAGATGATGTCAGCATCCCTGCTATTAAAACAGTCCCGGCACTACATCCCTGCTAGCCCTGCCTTCACTACACCACTGCTAAAGTAGGCCCAGGTCCTGGTTTCGATTCCCTGGGCTCAGTGCTGGAGCATGAAGCAATAAAGAAAAAGGTGGCGAGCACAAGGCCTGAGCACGTGCAGAGCTTTTTCTCTCGCCACTGAGAAAACACAGCCACCAGCATCCCCGCTGCACGCGTGACTTTCCGTGAGATCATTTGTCCTCTCCAGACTATCTCTCTTTTTTCAAAGGGGTTCAGTGCCCCTGTCATAGCTGGGGTTGTAAAAGTAGGTTGCTTTCTCATATTGATGGTTTTTAATGCCGGCTGTACTTCCGGAAGAGCCACAGCAACTTAAAACACTTTCGGCAGCGGTTACTCTCCGGGCTGTGATGCACTGACATTTTGTGCCCATGCGTAACCTGTTCTGGATGGGGTTGCACTCCCCTTGAAGGAGCAGGTCCGTAGCCTGGGGGTCCTCCTGGAGCCATCTTCGTCGCGTGAGGCGCAGGTGGCTTCAGTGGCACAAAGTGCCTTCTACCAGCTTCAGCTGGTGGCCCAGCTATGCCCCTATCTGGACAGGGATAGCCTGGTTTCAGTAATCCATGCTCTGGTAATCTCTAAATTAGATTACTGCAATGCACTCCACGTGGAGCTGCCCTTGAAGACTGTTCAGAAACTGCAGCTTGTGCAAAATGTGGCAGCCAGACTAATAACCGGAACCAGAAAATCTGAACAGCCCCCAAAAGCCCAATCTCATCTGATCTTGGAAGCTAAGCAGGGTCAGGCCTGGTTAGTACTTAGATGGGTGACCGACTTGGAATACCAGGTGCTGTAGGGCGGGACCACAGCTCAGTGTGACAGAGCACATGGGTTGCATTCAGAAGGTCCCAGGTTCGATCCCCGGCCTCCAGGTAGGACTTGGAAAGAATCCTGCCTGAAACCCTGGAGACCTGCTGCCAGTCAGTGTCGACAATACTGGGCTAGATGGACCAATGGTCTGACTCAGTATAAGGCAGCTTCCTATGTTCCTAAGGTCTGAACACATAATACCAATTCTGGCCCGCTTGCATTGGCTGCCTGCCTCTATGCTTCCAAGCCCTATTCAAGGTGCTGGTTTTAACCTATAGAGCAGGGCTGTCCAACCTTGGGTCCCCAGATGTTGCTGGCCTACAGCCAGGGCCGGTGCTACCATTAGGCCAGCTAGGCAGCCGCCTAGGGCGCAGGGCTAAAGGGGGTGCCAGAAACGCCTTGAAAACAAAATACAGCGCTCTCAAGTGGGAAGGGGGGCGCTAAATATCTGATCTTGCCTAGGGCACCAAACTGCCTTGCACCGGTCCTGCCTACAGCTCCCAGAATACCCAGCCAGAATGGCTAATGGCAAGGGATTCTGGGAGCTGTAGTCCAGCAACATCAGGGGACCCAAGGTTGGAGAGCCCTGCTATAGAGCCTTACACAGCTTGGAACCTCAATACCTGATGGAGTGCTTCTCCTGGCAAGAACGTCCCCGTACACTACGGTCAACATTGAGGCCTTCCTCTAAGTGCCACCTCCAAGGGAGGCTCGGGGGGAGGCAACAAAGGAGAGGGCCTTCTCAGTAGCGGCCCCCTGATCTTGGAATGATCTCCCCACTGAGGCCCACCTGGTGCCAACTTTGTCATCCTTTCAGCACCAGGTTAAGACAGCCCTCTGTGCCGAGGCGTTTAAGGACATCTAAGCTTATTGAATGGCTTGATGGGGGCACCCATGTCAGGTGCCTTTAACAGGCTTTCTCTGCATCAAATATTGTTTTAGCTTCTTTTTAAGTTTTGTATTGTGGGGGAAATTGTGTTTTTATTGTATTAATTATGGTTCGGTTTAGGAACTGTTGTAAACCGCCCAGAGAGCTTTGGCTATTGGGTGGTATAGAAATGAAATAAAGAAAAATAATAAATAAACGTGCACACATCACATTGAAAAGCATGTGCCATGGGTGTGTGCGGATCAAAATGCATCCCTTCCCCAGCAAACAAACGCAGAGATTTAACTTTTAGACAGGGGAGGCTGGTGACTCCTATTTCAGTGGGGCTCCTTTTTCCATTGAAGGTTTGGCAGCTTTTATTTGGAGCTTCAGAGGAGCTCTCCACGGTGCTGAACTCCATCAGCCAAAATAGGTTCACCACCATGGAGCAGCATGGAGAGCTCCCATGAAGCTCCAAATAAAACCTGCAGTGGAAAAGTAGCCCCACCAAAATAGGGCATATGGGTCTTCCCGGTGGCCCATATGCCCTGCTGTAAGGGACCGCCGCCGGTCTTTTGTGTGAGTTTGGGAGTTAACGGGTTAACAGGAACTGCAAAAACCCTCTCCATGCGGTTCTCCTACGCTTAAAATACAAGCGCTACGATTCTGATCTGAATGAGAGTGAAATTGACTAGAATACAGGACTTGTGGATAGTAAGTTTAATGAAGCGTATCAAAACAAACAGATAAGAATGCAACCATAAATATAGCACAGTCCATAAAACTTAATGAGGCGTGCAAACCTCAATACACATCTGAGCTCAACTAGCAGAGACAGAGAGCAATACACAGCAACCTGGCGTTACCTTGTTTCTTCAAAAGTGAGTCCCTAGAAGCCTTGCCGCTTGCTACCTATTACCGAGCACGCCACCCGGGGTTGATACCTGACCGGAGACAGGAAGGTCCGTGCAGTCCTGCACCCAGTGATCAACAACCTTGCCGGGGCTTGGTGCCCCTCTTTTACCTCCTCCCTTGCTCCCCCCTCCCTTCTTGCTCCCCCTCCCTTTTTGCTGTCAGGGAGAACCGGTTCTTCCTGCTGGTTCTTCAGTGCCCCCTGGGTGCTTGACAGTACTTGGCAGCTCTTTGAGACTGCCAGGCATCTTGGCGCCCCCTTTGGTGCTTGAGGGTGCTTCACAGCTCATTGTGGCTGTCAGGGGAAGTCACTGGGGGGTATGTAGATGGATTTTATTGAGGTGAATGTAAATGAAGACTGATGCAAATGACTGCTCGGAACTGGGCTGTTTCTGCCCTAGGCAGAAGCTTTAATGCCTGTTGCGGTGTGTGTGTGTGTGTGGGGGTGTACTTGGACTGGCTTTCTCTTCACACCTGCTTTACAGCGTATCATTCTTCTCTTTGAAAGTATCTACTATTTGAAGGTCTGTCCAGTCCGAGTCTGGTTTAAAGTCAAAGAACCCGAAGGAGGGAGAGCAGCGCAGGGGCCTTAGTTGCCCATCCACACTTAGCACCTGGACAGCAGGTGGAACAGGCAGGCACAGTCTTCCCCACTACTGTGAGATGTACTGTATTTTCATTGAAAGTAAAGACATTCTTTCCAAATTCTATAGGCCACACGGGAGGGCCCTTTTCAGCTTGAAGGGCCGAATTCATACAGCCCTGGTCTCTCTGGATCAGTTGTTTTGTACATCTCTCTGCATTTGCAGGGAATGCTCAGGAATCGTATTTCAGCCATTTAAGAGAACACAGCTTGCAAAAACAAAAGAGAAAATTGAACATGCAGATAAAATCTGTTGCTGTAAATATTTATCCACAAGTCATAAGCGTTGCCTTTTTAAAAGCGTGCCTCAAAATTCAAACATTTGGAATCTGAAATTCTGGATTTGAAGCCTGAACTTTCGCCAGGTTTTGAAATGGGACGACATTCTATTTAGCTCTGCACTAAGTGCAAACGTAACACACGCCGTCTTGGCCTCTCCCCATTCAGGTATAATGGCTCCTTGCCCAATGGTGACAAGGGACGCCGCCGCAGCCGATTGGCTTTGTTCAAGAGGCCCAAGGCCAATGGGGTTAAACCCGATGTCGTCCATCACATCTCCACACCGCTTGTGTCCAAGGTGAGTTCAAAGCCCCTTCCTGGCTACCAAAAATGCCACCGGGCTTAAATGGAGAACCATATTTAGTGCCAGCATCAAGCCCTGGAAAATGTGATGCCATGGCAAAGAAGTGTGGCTCTGAGCATGTGCAGGGTTTAAGAACATCAGAAGAGCCCTGCTGGATCAGGCCAAGGGTCCATCTAGTCCAGCATTCTGTCCACACAGTGGCCAGCCAGCTGTCCATGGGAAACCCACAAGCAAGACAGGAGTGCAACAGCACCCTCCCACCCATGTTCCCCAGCAACTGGTGTACATGGGCATACTGCCTCTGATACTGGAGGTAGCATATACCGTTAGCCGATCAGGACTAGTAGCCATTGATAGCCTTCTCCTCCTTGAATCTGTCCAATCCCCTTTGAAAGCCCTCCAGATTGGTGGACATCACTACATCTTGTAGAAGTGAATTACATAGTTTAATTATGCGCTGAGTGAAGAAGCCCTTCCTTTTATCTGCCCTGAACCTCCCACCAATCAGCTTCATGGGATGACACCTTTGGGTTCTGGTATTATGAACATCTCCCTATCCACTTTCTCCAGACCAGGCATAATTTTGTACACCTCTATCATGTCTCCCCTTATTCACCTTTTTTCTAAGCTAAACAATCCTGCTTTCAGACAGGAGTCTTTTCCAGCCCTACCTGGAGATGCTGAGAATGAACCTGGGACCTTCTCTGTGCAAAGCAGGTGCTCTGAGCTATTGTTTCATTTTCTCTGCCCAACAGGCACTGAGTAACAAAGGGCAACACAGCATCTCGTACACCCTTTCCCGAAGCCATTCGGTGATTGTCGAGTATACACATGACAGCGAGACCGACATGTTCCAGGTACTTACGATGCCGGCAGTAGGTACCGGGTTGCCACTTTATTTTTTCGGTCAGGGCTCCTGTGCCTTGAACAGTTTGCTTGATGAACAGAAATTCGGTGGGTGCAGATTTCCCTGCCGTAGAGCAGCCCTTCCCCAAGCTGGTGCTCTCCAGGTGTGTTGGTCACATGATGGCCGGAGGATGATGGGAGTTGTAATCCAGGACCTCTGGAGGACACTGTGTTGAGAAAAGCTGCCCCAGAGCAATTTTTCCCAAACTGTGGGCCAGGGACGACCAGCAGATCTCAACCAACTTTTGGGTGGGCCTCGGTGCTGCGTCCCGCCAAGTTCCTCGAGAGCAGGGGTGCAGAACCTCAGACCAGAGGCCTAATCTGGCGCTCCTCTTATCGTTACATACAAAGGTAGATGAGGCCAAATTCAGCTTCAAAGAAGCTCTTGGAAACCGCATTCCAGTGGTGGGTGGGGCAGAAGGCAAAGGGGACCAAGACAAAAATACCCCAAATACCAGCACCTTTTAGCTTGACACTCTTACTGCTGCTAACTAAACCTTAGGAGAGGCATTTCAACCTTTTGGGGTGCAATCCAACAGGGATGCCCATAAGCCTCCGAACTTGGCATCCTATGTAGGGCAGGAGGAGCGCGGAGGCGATCTTCACCTCCCCGCTCCTCCCGCCCTGCAAATCAGCTAGACGGCTGATTTCGGTTGTCTAGCCACGGTGCTTTGGATGGGGAGGGAAGGAGGCTGGCACACCATCAGGGTACATCGTAGCCTGGCATCCCTGGTCTCCTCTCCTCCCCGCCTCCTGGAACGCCCTCTTTACCCCTTCTCCGAGGTCGGTCTTACTACCTCAGGGAAGCAGCCAGCATGGTTATTTCTGTGCTGGCTGAGTGGGTGGGGGGAGGGCAATCCAAGCGCGGATCCCCAGCTCCGAGGCTGGAGCTCTTTTCCAACCTTGGAGCTGGGAATCTGAAGAATCCTATGGCCCTATAGACCCTGTCTAGGGGCCATAGGATCACTCTGTTAGAATAAGGGGGGGGACTGCATGAAAGTTGGGAAGGTACCAAACAATCAGTAGTTGGAGGAAAGGGGTGGGCCCAGGGGAAAGGGGGTGGGGCCAGGGGAAAGGGGGTATGTCCATCTGGAGAACTTCAGAAGGCCTTAATCTGGCCTTGCCTGCAGCAGCTTGCTGAACATCTTCTGCAGATGGAAAGGTAATTAGGGTTCCCTTCAGCAGTTTAGGGCCTGCCTCAGTTCTCTTCATCAGATTGTTAAATCTCAGATTACTTTTATCAGGAAAAATATCCGTTTCTGAATATGGAAAGGCAAGTAGGAAGTTAACAGGTCAATAACAGGACACTGGAGAGCCAGTGTGGCGTAGTGGTTAGAGTGCTGGACTGGGACTCGAGAGATCCAGGTTCTAGTCCCCATTTGGCCACGAAGCTCCCTGGGTGACTTTGGGCCAGTCACTGACTCAGCCTGACCTACCTCACAGGGTTGTTGTGAGGATAAAATGGAGAGGAGAACTATGCAAGCTGCCATGGGTTCCTTGCAATAGGAAGAAAGGTGGGATATAAACGTAACAAATAAATAAAAAACAGGTACCGGTTTTCTATTGTATTTGTTTTCTATGGTGGTGTATTGTTTTTATTTAGTACACCGGCTTGACAGGGTTCTCCCCTTAAAGGTATAAAAATAATTTTAAATAAAATAAATATTCAGGAAGCAGACAAATGTCAATGCATTTTTTTTAAAAACAAAAAATTGGTCTTTCTCCTGGCCCACCTCCTTTTATTCCCAGATTGGCCGCTCCACGGAGAGTATGATTGATTTCGTAGTGACGGACACAACTCCCGGGGCGAACTCCGCCATCGACGGTCAGTCGGCACAGAGTACCATCTCCCGCTTCGCCTGCCGTGTCATCTGCGAGAGAAACCCCCCGTACACAGCGCGCATTTATGCTGCTGGCTTCGACGCCTCCCGCAACATTTTCCTTGGAGTGAGTGAGTCACCAGAGCGACTTGTGTGTGTGTGTGTTTGCATGTGTGTGTGTGTGTGTGTGTGTGTGATATACAGTGGACAAGGACTTTTGCGACCAAAGGAGGACAGGACAGCTCTATGCCAAGCAGAAATCCACCTGGGTGCAGTTTTTCCCAGCACAGGGAGGAGATGAGGGGGAAATTTCAATTTGTGGTTTTTGCCTGGTGTGCAGCTTGGCTCGCTTACTCGAGTCATCTGGTTTTGGTTTTTGTTTTCTGTGAAGGATCAGCACCTGGATCCTTTGTGTGAGTTCGGCGCTTAACGGGTTAACCAGTGCAGCGTTACAGCCCGTACAAGCGAAAGAAACCACCTAAGAGGTTTTCTCACAAACAAAAGGAAACTCAGCCTTTGAACTGCCAAATAAGGCTTTTATTTTATTTACACAGGATATGGAGCGGAACTAACAGCTTTCTAGGAAATACTACAACGTCAATAAGACCTGACGTGACCTTTAAGTTTATCAATGACAGGCTCCCAGGCTAGCGCATTTGGATTAGTCAGTTACCTTAGATCAGAGATGTCACGCTAGTCAGTTTCAGCCTAACTCCGGGTCTGTCCGATCCGGGGAAGGAAACAGCTTACTCCAGCCGCTGCTGGGGGGTGGTTCATACTCAAAAGTACCCTGGGTTCCCAACAACCAACAAAAGGAGGGGAGAGGGGTTTTCTACCTCTGTGTTTCCCGCCCTCCCGCCCCTTAGGTCAGGTGGGGCTATTGCCTGCCCCTTCGTGTCAGGTGGGCTTATTCCTGCCCGGGAAGAAGGTGACGTATTGGATACTTTACAGCTCTTTGAGACTGCCCTGTTAGGTTGATGGTCTTATTATTATTTATTATTTGCATTTATCTATCGCCCATCTGGCCGGCAAACCGGCCACCCTGGGCGATGTACAGAAAATAAAACAGAACAAAATACATTAAAACATTTTTCTCCATTAAAATACATTAAAACAGTATAAAATTTTAAAATCTTAGCCCACCCCGTATTCCCGCCTGAATAACCAAGTTTTTAATGAGCGGCGGAAGCTCAGCAGAGAGGGGGCATGGCGGAGGTCACTTGGGAGAGAGTTCCATAGTACGGGGGCTGCCACAGAGAAGGCCCTCTTCCTCGTCCCGACCAGTCTAGCTGCTCTGGCTGAAGGGACAAGGAGAAGACCGTCTGTGGCAGATCTTGTTGAGCGGCCCACTTGGTGTTGCTGGAGACGCTCCTTGAGATAGACTGGATGGTCCTTTCCTGGGTTTTGTGGATTACAAGCGAGATCCTCCATTGCTGGAATGCCGGTCTGTCTGGCTACTTCTCTGTAACCCAATCTCCCCTTCTCGCCCCCCTCCCCTGGAGGACGGAGACTGGTGTGTGCATGTACATGTATACTCGTGTCAGGCTTTCTCCACATTTTCATTTATTTTTTATTGTGAATTTCACCAAAACAAAACAAAATCTAAATAAAGCAAAACAAAACAAAACAAAAACCCAGAAGCATACCCCCCCACCGCTAAAATTAACAATTGCTGATATGTAAATATTCAAATAACAGTATAAATCTAGATGTATCAATTATACATAAGCTTCAACAAAGGCAGACCAAATATCCATATTTATGCCTGTTCGAGAGTGGCGTCTGTATGTTACCCTCGCAAATATTGAAAGCGTCGTTAAGTCTTCGATCCATTGCATTATAGGAGGTGAGCTTTTATCTTTCCATTGTTGTGGTATCAGTCTTTCAGCTGTCCGAAGGGCACGGAAAATCCATTTGCATTTACCAGGCTTTAACTTCCAAGAAACAGATAGATAATTTGGGGTTCCAAAAAGAACATGTACATCAGAAAATATCAAAGTGTTCTAATACAAAGTTTATCCATATTATAACTTCCACCCAAAAAGGGGCATCTAATGGACATTGCCAAAACATATGATTAAAAGAGGCATTAGCAGTATTACACCTCCAGCAGTTAGTCATCTGTAATGATTTGCTCTCTAAGCACTTACCTGCAGTGCACCAGCTCGTTGTTTGGAGCATGTAGAGGACTATTCTGATCTCTTGGGAGTGGGGTGGTAAGCTGATGGCCCCACCTTTGGCAAGGAGATATATTACATCAGGGGTGTTGAACCTCTTTCAGCCCGAGAGCCAAATTCTATTTTGGAGACGCTCTCGGGGGCTGCATTCCTGCGGTGGGCCAGGCTGAAAGCAAAAGGGGTGGGACAAAAGGTAAAAGGAGCAGGGCCAAAAATGGCAACATGTTGTAGCTTCAAGCTCTTGCTGCCAGTAACTTAGGAGAGGTGTTCCAACCTGTTAGAATGGGAGGGAAAAACTATACAAAAGCGGAGAAATTGCCAATGATTGGTGGTTGGGAGAAAGGGGGTGGGGTCAGGGGGTGGGGGCATGGCCTGAGGAACTCCAGAAGACCAGATAGGCGCCCCAGAGGGCTGGATTTGGCCCCCAGGTCTGAAGTTCCGCACCCCTACCTTAGATGTTCTTTGGCCCCTTCCTCACTCTGTAGCCATATCTACACTAAATACTGTCTGTAGTCCTGTGAAAGGGCCAGGCCTCTCAGCACCCTCACCAAGGACTCTTTGGGATGGGAAGTCAATTACACTGAAGCTGGTATAGAACTGTTACAGATGTCTGGTGTGCCCAGGCCCTGAGATTCTCTCTGAATGCATTCAGAATACAGTAGGTAAAGTCAACTTGTCTTGACTCTTATCGGACAGATTGAAAACCAACCATCCAACCAAGTTCTGTTTGTGGTTGTCCCATATCACCATCTAGAGCAGGGGTCCCCAACATCATGGCACCTGCAAGCACCCACAAAACATGTTTTCTTACTTTTTCTATACATGCACGGATTTGTATATATGCATAGCAATAAATACATTTGAAATGCATACCAGTTCCTAGCAATTATACATAGGCTTCAACAAAAGTGGACCAAATATCCCAATAAGTATCAATCTGAAGGTGGCATGCCACCTGTTCATATATTGAAAGCGTTGTAAGGTCCTCAATCCATTGCATTATAAGAGTTGAGTGTTTATCCTTTCAATGTTGTAATGTCAGTCTTTTAGCTGTCAAAAGGGTGCAGAGAATCCATTTATGCTGACCGTCTGTTAATTTCCATGAAGCAGGTAAATAGTTTAAAAGGGCGTGTACATCAGTGAATATTTAAGACTGTTCCAGTACAAAATTTATCTGTGTAACAACCTCCTCCCAGAAAGAAGCAACTACCAGACATTGCCAAGACATATGTTTAAACGAAGCATTAGCTGCATTGCACTGCCACCAATTAGCCGAATTAGACAATCCCTTATTAAAGAGACATTGCAGTGTCCAATGGACATGAAACAAATGTTTTTGCTGAACAAGATGCAGCCTAAGCTCCATAGACGTGACAGGTAGACACCAGAGTGGCAATCCACTGATTAGGCATTTTGTGGTGGTGCCCACAGCAGTTTCTCAAATTCCCAAATGTGCCCACAGGCCCAAAAAGGTTGGCGATCCTTGCTCTAAAGAATCCTCGCCGGTAAGGCTATTAGGTCCAGCATCTAAAATTACCTAACTGCACCGCTGTTGGGGAAGGATGCATGTGGACTGGAAGAGCTGCGCTTAGAATCAACCTTGGGTTGCAGTCGCTGGGGCTGCCTCTGCCACAGGGGGAGGGGAATACACCCAATCCCATATCCACACTCGGAAGGAATTGATGCCCAGCAAGACAACCCCTGCCCCAGCATACACCCCTGCCCAAGCGGTGCTGTGATGCCGGTCTCTGGTTTCATTGGCAGGAGAGGGCGGCCAAGTGGAGGACTCCGGACGGACTGATGGATGGGCTGACAACAAACGGAGTGCTTGTGATGCATCCCAATGGCGGCTTCAGCGAGGACTCCACGCCAGGCGTGTGGCGCGAGATCTCGGTGTGCGGGAATGTGTACGCCCTGCGCGACAGCCGCTCAGCACAGCAGCGGGGAAAGCTGGTACGTTGGAGGCAGGGTGGGAGAGAAAGTGGCGGGTGCACTCCAGGTCGGAGAGAGCTTGTCCCACCCTCTTAGGGGGACCATAGCTCAGTGGTAGAGCCCCTGCTTCACATGCAGAAAGTCCCCCGTTCAATCCCCTGCATCTCCGGGTAAGACGAGGAAAGAATCCTGCTCGAAACCCTGGAGAGCCACTGCCGGTTAGTGTCGAGAACATCTGTGCTAGATGGACCAAGGATCTAATGCACCTTCCCATGTTCCTATTTAAATCAGGCCTTTATTTTGAACCTTGAGGTCTGGAATCTTACTCTTTCTTTAGGGGAAGGGCTGTAGTTCAGTGGTAGAGCACATGCCTTGGATGCAGACAGTCCCAGGTTCACCCCCACCAGCATCTCCAGTTGGAAGGGTCAAGTAGCCGATGATGGGAAAGACCCTTTTCTACTGAAGAAGTCAGAGAAGACAATAGTGAGCCAGGTAGACCTATCGGCTGGTTTGATCAAAGGCAGCTTCATATGTGTTGGAGAGGGAGCACAGCAGCGGTAGAGCACCTGCTTTGCATGCAGAAGGTCCCAGGTTCGATCCCCAGCCTCTCCAGTTAGGGCTGGGGAAGGCCCCTTGTCAGAAGCCCTGAAGAGCCGTTGTCCATCAGTGTCGACAATAATGAGCTAGATAGACGGACCAACAGTCTGTGTACAAGGCAGCTCCCTATGTTCCTATTTAAATCAGCCCCTTTCTTCAGTACCATGAGGACTGGAATCTTATTTTATTTTTAGCAGGTGGCCATTGCTCAGTGGTAGAGCACCTGCTTCTGCTTGGCATGCAGAAGGTCCCAGGTTCGATCCCTAACATCTCCAGGTAGGGTTGGGAAAAATTCCTACCGGAATCCCTAGAGAGCCATTGCTGCTGGTCAGTGTTGACAATACTGAGCTAGATGGACCCAGGGTCTGACACAGTATAAGGCAGCTTCCTATGTTCATATTTAAATCAGCCCCTTATTCAGAACCATGAGGACTGGAATCTTACTTTCTTTGGGGGGAAGGGCCATAGCTCAGTGATGTAGCATATGTTTGCATGAAGAAAGTCCCAGGTTTTATCTCCAGATGGGGAGGAAAAACTCCTGCCAGAACCCCTGGAGAGCTGCTGCTGCCAGTCACTGTCGACAATACTGGGCTCGATGGACCAAGGGACTCACTCGGAATAACTCAGCTTCCTACATTCCTATTCTTCTTCAGTAGCATAGTGGTAAATTTGGAAGCGCAAGGAACTCATAATGACAGGCCACATGCCTTATACTGTGTCAGACCCTAAGAGAGTCCAAAAATGCAAGCAGCTGCGTTGATCCATATCAACAAAATAGTTCTAGCTGTTTTCATCTCCACCAGGAGCATGCCTTTGGCAAAGCACATGGGTCTTCATTGCCCATTTGAGATCAAGCCACCCCAAAATACTTTGCACTACATCAGGGAACAATGTATTGTTGTTAGGAACATTCCTTTCCCTGCAGCTCCTGTGTGGATTGCAGCTAAGCTCAGAGGGACCAGGGAGGTCTGAGGGGGGTAGAAGATGATGTCAGCATCCCTGCTATTAAAACAGTCCCGGCACTGCATCCCTGCTAGCCCTGCCTTCACTACACCACTGCTAAAGTAGGCCTAGGTCCTTGTTTCGATTCCCTGGGCTCAGTGCTGGAGCATGAAGCAATAAAGAAAAAGGTGGCGTGCACAAGGCCTGAGCACGCGCAGAGCATTTTTCTCTCGCCACTGAGAAAACACAGCCAGCATCCCCGCTGCACTTGTGACTTTCCGTGAGATCATTTCTGTGTGTGTGTGTGTGTGTGTGTGTGTGTGTGAGAGAGAGAGAGAGAGAGAGAGAGAGAGAGAGAGAGAGAGTGAGTGTCCCCCACAGACTATATCTCTGTTTTTAAAGGGGTTCAGTGCCTCTGTCCTAGTAGGTTGCTGTACAAGTAGGTTGCTTTCTCATATCGATGGTTTTTAATGCTGGCTTTACTTCCAGTAGAGCCACAGCAAATTAAAATGCTTTTGGCAGCGGTTAGTCTCTGGGCTACGGTGCACTGACATTTTGTGCCCATGCTCAACCTGTTCTCGATGGGGTTGCACTCCCCCTGAAGGAGCAGGTCCGTAGTTTGGGGGTCCTCCTGGAGCCATCTTTGTCACGTGAGGCTCAGGTGGTACCTTCTACCAGCTTCAGCTGGTGGCCCAGCTATGCCCCCATCTGGACAGGGATAGCCTGGTTTCAGTAATCCATGCCCTGGTAATCTCCAAGTTAGATTACTGCAATGCACTCTACGTGGGGTTGCCCTTAAAGACTGTTCAGAAGCTGCAGCTTGTGCAAAACGTGGCAACCAGACTAAAAACTGGTACCAGAACATCTGAACACATGACACCAATTCTGGCCCACTTGCATTGGCTTCCTGTATGCTTCCAACCCTGATTCAAGGTGCTGGTTTTAACCTATAAAGCCTTACACAACTTGGGACCGCAACACCTGATGGAACACCTCTCCCAGCAAGAATGTCCCTGTACACTATGGTAAATATTGAGGCCTTCCTCCAAGTGCCACCTCCGAGGGAGGCTCGGAGTGCAGCAACAAAGGGGAGGGACTTCCCAGTGGCAGCCCCCCAATTCTGGAATGATCTCCCCACTGAGGCCCGCCTGGCGCCAACTTTGTCATCCTTTCGGTGCCAGGTTAAGACAGCCCTCTGAGCTACCCTCCCCCATCTGGGCCCCCTCCCGCCCTCGCCTGTTCTGACCCCCCCTCCCGCTCTCTCCTCCAGGTGGAGTCGGAGTCCAACGTGCTGCAGGACGGCTCGCTGATCGACCTGTGCGGTGCCACCCTGCTGTGGCGGACCTCCGAGGGGCTCCTGCGCACCCCGACCCTGCAGCAGCTGGAGGCCCTGCGCCAGGAGATCAATGCCGCCCGCCCCCAGTGCCCGGTGGGCTTCAGCACCCTGGCCTTCCCCAGCCTAGTGCAGCGGGGTGTGGTGGAGAAGAAGCAGCCCTGGGTCTACGTCCACTGCGGCCACGTCCACGGCTTCCACACCTGGGGCTTCCGCAAGGAGAAGGGGGGCCTGGAGCGGGAGTGCCCCATGTGCCGTCGCTTGGGGCCTTACGTGCCCCTGTGGCTGGGCTGCGAGGCGGGGCTGTACCTGGACGCCGGGCGCCCCACCCACGCCTTCTGCCCCTGTGGCCACGTCTGCTCGGCCAAAACTGTGCAGTACTGGGCACAGATCCCGCTGCCCCACGGCACCCACGCCTTCCATGCTGCCTGCCCATTCTGTGGCACGTGGCTGACAGGCCGGCAGGGCTTCGTCCGCCTCATCTTCCAGGGGCCGCTCGACTGAGCTGGGGAGGAGGGCGGGGGCGGGGAGGGGTGACGGGAAATAAACAGCAACGTCAGAGAACAATTTTTCCCGTTTCGGGGGGGGGACACTGCGTGTCTGCGTGATTTACTGAAAACGCCTGTCACTCTGCCAGGGAGGTACCTCCCCCAGTTGCTGCCATGCCCACAACATCAGGCCCGTCTTCAGGTATTTTGGCGCCCCAGAGAGAGGAGGAGGAAGGCCAGAGTGGTTTGGTGCCCCCAAATCACGCTCTTTCCCCCCTTCAGACGGCCCTGCACTGAACGCAAGCATCCTGGGCAGTATCCGCTCAGGTGGGGGGAAGATACCCTCAGTGAGCCCCCTTCCCTGAGTAAGGTCTTCCTCTTCACTACTGTCACCACTGCCCCCGGGTGGTGGGCCTGCGGACACCGCTCTTTGCCCCTCCAGGCTCTCTGCCCCTCCTGAGTTTTATTTCATGTCTTAAATTTTTTTAAAAGATTCACTATTATTAATTTGGAGTCTGGCATGCTGCAAAGCAAAGTGCTTCCCCCTGGCACCATCTTTATTTGGGTTCAAAAGGGTGAGTTTGTGCTTTGGAGCTCAGACTTCACCTTTGCCTTGGACAAGTTATTTTTCTTTTAGCCTCACCACTTTGCCTTCTGGCAAAGGGGTGTTTTGTACCCACCACAACAGCCATTTTATGAACGGGCAAAAAAAACCACAACCCATGGCAGCCATTTTGTGAGAGCACCCGTGACACACTCTCAAAATTCCAAATGTGCCCGCCAAACCAAAAGGGTTAGGGACCCCTGTTTGCCCCTCTCCCCTGGGCCCCAATCCGTGCCACTGCCAAGAAGAAGGCAAAGGAAGCGTAGACTGCTGATGTGCCTTTCACAGATTTCATAGAGTTGGAAGGAGCCTACAAGGCTATCGAGACAACCCCCTGCTCAGTGCAGGAAACTAGAGGAGGGGTCTCCCATCCAAGTAATAACCAGGCTTGAACCTGCTTAGCTTTCCATACTCAGACAAGCTGAGCCAGTGTAAGCCACAGGCCTGCTCCTGTCACAGCTCACACGCTCTGGGAGGGCAGGTGGTAACAGCAAGGAGCAGAGGCAGCAGGACCAACGAGCTCTGAGCTCTGGGGGAGGTAGCATGGGGGGGGGGCTGCTGGGATGTGGGCCCCGGTAGGTGCCCGACAATGCTGACACCAGCCCTGCTCCCAGCATCCACCTACTCACCAGAGGCGGTGTTAGGGGGCGGGCCGCTAGGGCTGGAGCCCAGAATCTTTCATTTAGAGCCCCGAATCTCTGGGAGGCCATCTGCCCCACCACCCTGCTGTCCAGGGGCACTTGCTGAAATGAACGTCCAGGGGCCCTGAGGACCTCCCCCCATCTGATCCCCCTGGATGAGCTGGCTTTTGGCCCACATGTGCTTCCCCTCCTGCTGCCTCCCCCCACCCCCGAATCTTTCTGCCTGAGTTGTTTTTTTCTGAAATCAAATGCCCTCCTCTTCCCTGTCCATACATCCCTTTTTACAAAGAGGGGTGTTCTTAGGAGACAGGGTCCTTTAAACACACATACACAGAAAGAGAGAGAGAGAGAGAGAGAGAGACTTTAGAACAGTGTTCTCCAACCTTGGGTCCCCAGCTGTTTTTGGCCTACAACTCCCAGCATGCCCCAGCCAGCTATGCTGGCTGGGGCATGCTGGGAGTTGTAGGCCAAAAACAGCTGGGGACCCAAGGTTGGAGAACACTGCTTTAGAACATATGTAAATTAGCATATGCACATTTGTGCTTTTTTCTTTTCATCCTGTGGGCCTGAGCCCTGGATCTTTTCCACGCCTCACACCACCCCTGCTACTCATGGTGGCACGTCTTCACCTCTGTGAAAAGCTGTTGAGATCTGGCCATGTGGGGAGACCCATGATGTCGTGCGTTTACCCAGAATGGGAAGTGACGGGAGTGCTGGTGTCCAGAGCTGAGTGGCAGAGCATCTGTTCTGCATGCAGAAGGTCCCGGGTTCAAACCCCACCATCTCCCAAATAAAAGGGAGATGTGATGGAATAGACCCCGCTCTTTGTCTGAAACCCCGGAGAGCTGCTGTAGCGTATACAGGTATAAGCCCAGCAGCTGTTGTATGAAAGTGGAGCATCCGCATTAGCCTATTTGGGGTTCCAAAAAGAGCCATCGGCCATGCTGGCTGGGAATTATGGGACTTGCAGATCTGGAGGGCACCCGGCTGGGGAAAACCGCCTCCTACCGTCTCCAGTACTTTGTGAGAAGAAGCATGGAGGGGGACAACTGTACGGGGGGGGGGGCAGGGCCAAGCACCGGCTCTGCGTTCACCAGGCCTCAGGGGGAATCCCTGGAAAAGGATCTCTGAGTAAACTAGACATCCCTGACATTTTCGTTTAAGAAATAGCTGGCCCTGGGAAGCCTTGAGTTGTCAGGATGATGGCACGAGGGAGAGGTGCTTTAACCCTTTGCCCCCACTTCCCTCCCTTCGCGCATAGCTGGAATGAGGACCCCCCCCCCAATTCCAATTGTCAGGACAAAGGACTGAAGCCTCACACTTGCCACCTCCCTGTGCCAGCGATTTGATAAAAGAAAAATCAGCTTTGCAGCCCCATCAGCCCCATCCAGCAGGGCCAATGGTCAAGGATTATGGGACTTGTGGTCCAAAGCATGCGGAGGGCACAAGGTTGCATAACCCTGGGGCGTAGACAAAGGTCTGAAAGCAGCACATCATATGGACCCCAAAGATTTTTCTGAAGCTTTCTGCCTTCAAGTCAACCCTTTTGACTCCGCTCTGTCTGGTGGGGAAGCCCTGCATGTTGTGTTGGAGAGCAGGGGTGGGGAACCTTTTCCAGGGCCGCATTCCCTCGTGGTTAACCTGGGGACCGCATTAGGGTAGCCACTTTCGCTTGGTCGAAACAGAGGGCAAAAGAGGGCACAGACTGGGCTGCAATGTACACATGCTCATTTATGTGGATAGATGCCAATTTAGAAATTATTCTAAATTCAAATAGAAGTCCAATACAGCTCACTATAGCGGGGAAGACCGTGACCGGGTGACTGGTATGCCTACCTGCTACATCTGTTGATGGGCAACTCCAAGATCCCTGTTCTCTTTTCTTATGGTTCTTTATCTTTAAACCAGACTTGGATTGGACAGCCCTCCAAATAGTGCAGGAGTGGGCAATTTTTATTTATTTTATTTATTATATTTATACCCTGCCTTTTTTCCTGCAAGGAACCCAAGGCGGCTTGCAGAATTCTCCTCCTCTCCATTTTATCCTCACAACAACCCTGTGAGGTAGGTTAGGCTGAGAGTCAGTGACTGGCCCAAAGTCACCCAGTGAGTTTCATGGCCGAGCGGGGACTAGAACCCGGATCTCCCTAGTCCCAGTTCAACACTCTCACCACTATGCCACACTGGCAATGACTGGCAACACTCAAGGGTTGAGTGTGGGTTGTGTTGAACCGTGGGTTGTTATTGAACCATGGGTTATCGTGTTGTCTGAACCCAGCCGAGATCACAAACCATGGTGAACAACCCAACAACTAACCATGTGTTCTCTTCATGGGTTGTTTGTGGTTAACAAGCCATGGCTTGTTAGTGCAGCTGGCTTCAGACAACATGATAACCCACAGTTCAACGACAACGTGAGCTCACCATAGTTCTCCAAATTCCATCCCGAAGCTGGTTCTGACTTGAGTTCGTATCAGATTACGAGCTTTGTTTTTGCCTTTCCACATGAAAATGTGTGTGCATTTTCGTGCATATTTTCCCCAAATGTACGCATCAACTGTGCGCAGCTTTGATATGTACGCCTTCTACCATTGATTAAAGTGTATTTGGTGCGCATTTTTCAAAAGTATGCATTTTTTCATGCGCATTTTCCAGATGTAATGACAGGTGCTCCTGATTTTTGCCTGCCTTCTGACTGTTGAACAGATTTGCTCCACAGTTTAACGCAAGACCAACACACATTCTGCACAAACTGTGCAAGCTTTCGAGTTCTCCAGCATTCTGCATCAAGCCAGGCAGTACAAAAAAGCAGGGGGTGAAGCCAGACCCGTAGCCAGCCTAAAAGTTCCAGGGGAGCTTCCAAAAAAGTAGTGGGAAGGCGGGGGCAATTTATCTGGTTTGCAGACCTTTGAAAGACAAAATTGTTAACTGTTTTTTTAATTATTTGTATAAATGGGGGGGGGAGAAAATTTAGGGGGGCAGGCCCACCCCCTAGCTACAGGCCTGGGTGGAACTTCACGGGTAGAACTATAGGTAGACCGTGACAGAGTAACTCATGCATGTTTACTCCGGAGTAAGTGCCACGGTTGACAGCGCGCGTGCGTGTGTGTATGTGTGTGTGTGGGGGGGTTACTCTGCAGTCAAGCGCGCAGCTGCAAAAGCAGGAAAGGCAAGGGGAAAGATCAGAGGGCGGGCCTTCGGTCTCCCAGCAACGCAGGTGCCAGTCTTTCCAAGCAGAGCCCTGGATTGCCTGGATGAGCTATTGGGGCGTGGCGTGGCAGTTTGAAGCTATGAATGGGAGGAGGGAGAAGGAGGCGTAGCAGGAAGTTGGAAGGCACAAAAGAGAGAGAGGAGCAGGTGAGGAGGGGGCCCGGGTGGTGGTCGCGGTCATGGTAATGTGGGCGTGGCCTATATGGGTAGGTAGGGGTGGGCAATTATTTGAAAGGGGGTGCATTTTAGGGGGGTGGAGCACGTGGGTTGCATGTGTCAAATAGCCAAGGGAGCCCACCTCCCCAAATCTTTTCTCAATCTCAGGACGCAGAATGGGGGTGGGGGTGGTCCCTCCCCTCCTAGAAGATGGGGAAGGGGGGCCTGGAGGGCGGGGGGCCTGGAGGGCGGGGGGCCTGGAGGGCGGGGGGCCCGTAGCCCAGTGGGTAGTGCACGTGCTTTGCATGCGTACAGAAGGTCCAGGGTTCAATTCCTACCCTGGCAGCATCTCCAGGTAAAGATCCCTGCCTGGGAAACCCCTGCTGGCCACTGTGGACAAAGTGGAACTCGTTGGACCAAAGGTCTGACTCGGTCTAAGTAAGGCAGGGCTTGGGCAACTTTTGGTCCTCCTGATGTTTTGGCCTACAGCTCCCATGTTCCTTCACAGTAGCTGTGCTGGCTAGGGCTGGTGGGAGTTGTAGGCCAAAGCATCTGGAGGGTGCCACAAATTGCTCACTCCTGTTCTAAGGCAGGGTCCAGTGTATCCTTTCCTGTCTCCGATCCAGGGCTGATTAATGTTGCAGATGTGGAGCAAAAGGTTTTGTACCTGTCTGGGAGGCAGGTCTTGAATCTTGGAAGAAAAAGTTGCTTGGTGGGGGATTATAGATTTCATATAGAGCTGGAAGGAGCCGACAAGGCTATCGAGTCCAACCCCCTGCTCAATGCAGGAAACTAGAGGAGGGGGTCTCCCATCCAAGTAACAACCAGTCTTGACCCTGCTTAGCTTTCCACACTCAGACAAGCTGAGCCAGGTAAGCCACAGGCTCCCGTTTCCCCAATTTTGGCCAAATCTCTCTCTCACTCACTCATACACACACACACACACACACACACCTACCTGGCAGCCTTCTTAAAAAAAAAACACAGGTGGTTGGCAGAAAAGGTAAGGGGCAGCCCCACCCAGTAACAAGAGGAGAAAGATAAACTGGACCTGTGTAGAACAGCCTCATGGAGATGAGTGCCAGCTTCTGTTCTTTAAGTAAACTGTTTTTATTGTGTTTTTACCGTTTTTAATACTGAATCAGTTTTTATAATGTGTTTTATTGTTGCACGTCACCTCAGTCACCTGAAAGGTGGCCAAGAAATATCTTAAATAAATAAGCAAATAAAAAACCTGTTCTACCTACAGTCCCCTGCCCTTGCAGGCTTTGGGATAGCTTGGAAGGTTGTGGTGGGCAGCCATGATCCCCAGCTGTATTTACTTGGCAGGAAATCCCCCTGAGTTCAAGTGTACTTCCACTTTCAGGGAGAGAATGAGAGAGACAGAGCGCAAAAATAGCTAGCAAGCCTGCCCTACCCACAACCTCTTCCTCTCTCTAACCCAGCCTTCCTGGACCTGGTGCCCTCCAGATGTTTTTGGACTTCAACTCCCATAATCCCTATCCAGCAGGGCCAGTGGTCAAGAATCCTGGGAGTTGTGGTCCAAAACATCTGGAACGCACCAGGTTGAGGGAGGCTGCCCTTAACGGAGGCAAAGAGACAGAACCAGGAAGCAGAGAGATAAAACCAGGAATGCCAAGGGCTAGAGTTGCAGGGGTTGTTGAGGTGCAAGCCTTGATGGGGAGGAGCCTGGGAGCTAAAGGGCGGAGCCTAATGGAAGGGGGGGTCCAGTGGCAAGTGGTGTGGGCACCAGAAGATTTGCACTCCGTGTCTCATTAGAGTCACTTGCCATGGGACCTTACTTATCATTGTTCTGAGTTTATTAAAATTTGCTTTCCTAAAATCCAGGATATGCGTTTGGCTACACTCAGCTTTTTCTTCCTTTAGAATCAAGAACTAAAGTATAACATCTGGCATCCTCCCTTGCTCTAACTGTTGCTGGACTACTATTCCTATCACCCCTGCCCATTCATCTGGCCACATCTGGCCAGCCCATGCTGGCTGGGGTTGATGAGAGTTGGAGTCCAACATTTGTCGGGCTGCAAGTTCCCTGTTCCTGTTTCTATTTATTTATTTAGGGTTTTTTAGGATCATAGATTTCATAGATCACAGATTTGGAAGGAGCCTACAAGGCTATCGAGTCCAACCCCCTGCTCAATGCAGGAAACTAGAGGAGGGGTCTCCCATCCAAGTAATAACCAGGCCTGACCCTGCTTAGCTTTCCACAAGCTGACAAGCTGAGCCAGCGTAAGCCACAGGCCTGTATCATAACTCAAGTTATTTGTAGCCAGCCCTTGGCGTGTTTACCTGGGAGTAAGCCCCACTGAAGTCAGCGGGACTTCCTGCCACGCTATGCTGCATCCGTTCCATCTGTCCGAAAGTTGGGGCGAGGGCCGCTAGAAATGCCAGTTTGATAAAAAAACAAAAACAAAACATAGCCAAGTGATTTAGGGCACAATTCTACACCAGTTGCTGGGGAACATGGACGGGAGGGTGCTCCTGCCCTCCTTGTGGGATCCCATGGGCAGCTGGTTGGCTGCTGTGCGAACAGAATGCTGGCCTAGATGGACCCTTGGTCTGATCCAGCAGGGCTCCTCTTATGTTCTTAGCCTTAGGCATTAATCCTAAATACACTTACCTGGGATTAAATCCCATTGAACTGGAACACTACCACATTTTAATCATGGTATATTACAGTTTTATTTATTTAATTTTGCTTAGGAGTTTTATGCAAGAAGGAGAAGGGATAAAAATCAATGATAGTTGAGAATTTTTTTAAAAAATTGCATTTTTTTAACATTTAAGCCAGATTTTATAAGTGTGTGTGTTTTAAATTCAGTTACATTAAGAGCACAAGCCTATTTTTAGACAGAAAAAAGTCCTACAACTCCCAGCATGCCCTAGCTGGAGTCGCAGGGGGCGTGTCTTCATGCTTGAAGCTATGAATGGGGGAAAGGAAGGGGGCGTGGCAGGAAACTGGATGTTGCAAGAAAGAAGCAGGTGAGGAGGGGCAGGTGAGAGCTTGGGGGTGGGGTAGCGACTGATGGTGTGTGTGTGTGTGTGGTGCTGGGGAGGTCAGTGGTCGTGCATGCGCTTTGCACGGACAAGGTTTGAGGTTTGGAGGAGTTTGGGGAATGAATGCTTAGGTGAGTGGTGTGTGTGTCTGTGTGTTTGTGTCTCAATAGAATAATATGCAGGCCAGGATCCCACGAGCTAGTGACAAGATCTGCCTGCTGAAAGGTGCCTGTGCACATAGGAAGCAGCTGGGGATTGGAGCGGGACCGTATCTGGTGGCAGAGCTCGCTTGCTTTGCACACGGTTAGACCTGAAGTCCCATCATTCAAGTCCTGCCATCCAGTGGTGGGCACAAGGCCGGTCAGGATCTACTGGGAGATCCTTAGCTCATTTGATCTACTGGGAGATCCTTAGCTCATTTGCAGTAGATCGGCAAGGTTTCCTGACTCATAATTCTTTAGCAACAAGAAAATAACTCCCCACCCCACCCCCTGAATTACCGTAGGTTGCTGAGATGAAGAAAGTGTCGGGTAACCTGGAGGAGACTTTTGTGTGGAAGGACTGCTGGTACTGAGGACCGATTCCTAGGCTCAGGATCTCTGCGGAGGCGTCTGGTTCTTTAATTCTCAGCGTGTTCTTTTTGCCCCTGGCTCGATTTGGGGGATCTTGAGGTTCCAGTGCTGCCTTCTCCAGCCATCCGGATGTTTAAGACTTCTGCTCTCATCAGCCCCAGGCAGCAATGGCCAGTGCTGGGAGTTGTAGTCCAAAGCATCTGGCAAGCACCGGGCTGGGGACAGCGGTTCTTGTAAAAGTATATCCTGCAAGCTTGAAGCCTTCCTGTCTCGGATCTAACCCTCTGTTGCCAACTTCGACTTCCAAGGTGTCAGAAGCGGCTACTGTTCCAGCCCTTCTACCTGAGGCCACAGGCATGGCTAGGCACTTAAAAGATCCAGAGCCCAGGACCAAGGGACGCACATCTGCATATGTTAATCTATATCCCTATATATCAGTGCTTCTCAAATAGTGGGGCGGACCCCCCTGGGGGGGCGCGAGGCTCCGTAAAGGGGGGCTCGCCTGATTGGCCAAACCCGCCCGTGTGACTTTTAGACCCTTTAAATCTTTTCTGCTACAGTTAATAAAGCTATTCTTTGTTGTAAATTGATCCACATTTCTTTCTTTTTTTATTCTCTTATACGTTAATAAGGATACAGTGTTATGCAGAGGTGTACTTATAACAATTTTATAGACAAATGATACTATTTACAGTCGCGCGGGGGGCGCAAAATGTTTTCTTCTTCCTAGGGGGGGCATGACAGAAAATAATTGAGAAGCACTGCTATATATGCACATTTAGGAATTGCTAGCATTGCTTGAAACGTCACAGGAGGCCAAGCCGGCCAGTTGATTTCTCATCCATATCGTCTCGGATAAAATACATGCTTCTGCAAATAAATTTGTGTCCTGACCCAGGTCATCCCAAACCAATGGGAAAAGTTTTTAAAAAAAAAAATCCCCCCAAGTTTCATTGATGTGCAAGGGGGAAGATTTGGAGTGGGTGGTGTTGCAGCCATGTGGGAAGTGGAGGGTTAACCCTCCCCTCCCCAGCTGTAATCCGTCGTGAAGGTTGCCCCTTGCGTGGCATTTAAACGGAGGGAAAAACCCTTCCATTGGCACCTTTGGACACCCGGGGCTCCGTGGAATGGATTCGGGGAGTCTTGGGAAATAGATTGGGGGTCCACAAGACTAGCAATGCCCTTGCCTGGGGCTTTTTTGAGTGGAGATGCGAAGAATCGAACCCAGGGCCTCCTGCATGCCTGGCGCAGGCTCTACCACCGAGCTGCTAATGCGACCTTTCCCCATCGTCCATCCCAAACAGCAGCCTCGCCCTGTCCACACCCCAAATTCCGAATGCCACGCCGCCTTTGCGGTGGGTGGGGGAGAAGCAGTTTCTGCCTTGGCAGCGTGCGCGTGTCGGTAGCACAAAAGGTGCCACTCGGAACCCATCCTACTGGGTGTCTTTGTACGTTTGTGCAAGTTGCGGATTTGTCCAGAGGAACATCGGAAGCTGCCTTATACGGAGTCGGACCCTGGGTCCATCTAGCTCAGTACTGTCGGCACTGACTGGCAGCAGCGGCTCTCCAGGGCTTCAGGCAGGGTTTTTTCCAGCCCTGCCTGGAGATGCCAGGAATTGAACCGGGGACCTTCTGCATCCAAAGCAGGTGCTCTACCACTGAGCTATGGCCCCCTGTCTTAGAGTGGTCCTTTGGTTTGCAGCCATGCCGTTTGCGTGGTCGAAACCACCTCCGGTTTCAGGGATTTCTAACCAAGAAAACCCCCTTGGCAAGCAGGCCAAGCGCCCACCCCGTGTCACCCTTTTGCTTTTGAAAATGCTCAGGGAGGCTACAACTCAGAATTCCTTGCAGCCTTCCTACAGTCCAGCACTCTAACCAATCCCAGCTGCGCCCTCTTTGGTTTCACCCCACTTTCCTCTCAGCCCTAGATGAGGAAGCCAGAAAAAGCTGCTGGCAGGTGGGTCAGCAGAAGCCTTTCAGTGGCTTCCCTGGATATTTGGATTTCTGCTTGCTTGCTTGCTTGCTTCTGAGTGGCCCTGGGATGAGCTGGCTTTCAGGCTTTTTAATTTTATTTATTTCATTTATAGCATTTTTATCCTGCTGCTTTCAGGGTTTTTAAAAAAAACTTTATTTATAGCATTTTTATCCGACTGTTTAGCCAAAAAAGGCTCCCAAGGTGGCTTACAAAGATAAGAAGTAAACCCCCAGCCTGCCTCAACTATTCTCAACCTGATCTGGCTCCTGCAAAAAGAGCACTGGATCGGCCCGGTCCCCAGTTCTCGCTTCTCTTTGGAAATCCGCTTTTAATTTTAGCTTAGTTCCTTGTTTATATTGACCCGGTTTGTACATCACAACAAGCCAAGTTTTATTTTGTTTTTAAATCCTGGGTTGTTGCAAATGAGTGAGTGTGCTCGTCCCTGTGGCTCGATCGCTTCTGCCGCAAGCGGGAGCAGACGAACAACCCGGGATGCTCCACTTGCCAGATTTGGAATACAGTACTGGGCATGCACAGGGTGCCCTCGTCGCCAAGCAAGCTCACTGTTCTCACAGTCTTAGGATTAAGGTGTTGGATCTCGAGGGCAAACTCTGATACCATTTCTGGGTGTGTGTGGGGGAAGCACCAATGTCTAACGCAGCCCTTCTGCAACCTGGTTCCCTCAGATGCGTTGGACATCTGGAGGGTGCCAGGTTTCAAGAGGCTGGAATGCCTTTGCCCAACTTTGCCCAGAAGGGTTAGCTGAGTGTAACATCTCTCTCTCTCTCTCTCTCTCTCTCTCTCTCTCCCCCCCCCCCCCGGTCCAGCACGATGGTGGATTCCCAGTATGTTCTGCCCAACGATATTGGCATTGCGACGCTGGACTGTGTCGAAGCCTTCCAGCTGTTGTCGCCGGAGGAGAAGCTGTACGCCCACTACCTCTCGCGGGCCTGCTGGTATGGAGGCCTAGTGGTGCTATTGCAAACCTCGCCGGAGTCTCCCGCAATCTACGCCCTCATCTCCCAGATCTTCCGAGCCCAGGACCCTGCTCAGTTAGGGGAGCTGGCGCGCTCCCTCAGTCTCTCCGATGAAGAGTATCAGGTACTGGGAAGTCTGTGTGTGTGTGTGGTTTGAGGCATGTCCAGGCCTGGCGTTGAGGTTTGGCATGGTTGGGCACCTGCCAAGGGTCCACTCCCCAGCAGGGGCCCACTCCTCTTCCCCATTGCAACCTGCGTGTTCGTCTGCCTCTCGCTCTGGCCCAGACAACGGTGGTGGTGAGAAGGAAGAAGAACAGCAAATGCCACGGCCTCCTTGCTCCCTGGCTCTCTGCCTGTCAAGCAAGCAAGTGGTAGCCATGATGAGGAAGAGGCGGAGGAGCAAGAGCAGCTGGTGGCAATGGTGGTGAGAAGGTGGACTCACTGAGGGAGGGGGCGATGGAGGGTGTCTTGCCCAAGGATGCTCAAAACCTGGAGCTGGCACTGGTTAAGTCCCTAACGATGGAAGATCTAATTTAAGAAGCACATGTTGATTGAGCCTCTACAAATGCCCACAACCATGCAGGGCCGGCATCAAAGGTAGGCATGGTTGGGCTCTTGCCAAGGCCCCACACCCTGGTACGGTCCCACTGACTGGAGTTGCTGCTCCTCTTCACCATTGCAACCTGCTTGTTGCCTGCTTCTTGCTCTGGCCCAGACGGGGTGGGGGGTGGGGAGGAGGAGCGGGAGATGCCCCGGCCTCCTTGCTCCCTGGCTCTCTGCCTGCTAGGCAAGCAAGTGGCAGCCATGCTGAGGAAGAGGAGGAGCAAGAGCAGCTGGTGACCATGGCAGTGAGGAGGTACTCGCTGAGGGAGGGGGCCCATGGAGGGTGTGTCACCCAAGGGTGCTCGAAACCTGGAGCCGGCACTGGGGCATGCCCACCGGCATTCTCCACTTTGTGTCTCTCTTCTTGCAATACTTGGAGTAATATTCACCAGGAGAGCTCAGTGCAGCCTTCCTGAACCTGACGCCTGCCAGGTGTTTTGGGCCACAGCTGGTGTCACAACCCCAGGTGATGGGAGTTGTAGTCCAGCACACCAGTTGCTGGGGAGCATGGGCGGGAAGGTGCTGTTGCACTCCTGTCCTGCTTGTGGGATCCCGTGGGCAGCTGGTTGGCCACTGTATGAGCAGAATGATGGACTAGATGGACCCTTGGTCTGACCCAGCAGGGCTCTTCTGATGTTCTGACACCTGGAGGGCGCCAGGTTGGGGCTGGCTGGCTAAATGGAGCCTCCAGGGGCGGGGGCGGGGGCAGGCTAGCTCTGAATGCCAGTTCCCCGGGGGGCACCATTCAGGTGGGGCTGTTTCTTTCATGCTCGGCTTGTGGTCTTCCCAGAAGTATCCGGCTGGCTACCACTGGAAACAAGATACTGGACAGGGTGGATTTTTGTTCTCGTGACTGTGTTCCTCTCTCCCCCACCCCCCGTACATTTCAATAAGTGAATTGTTCAGCTTGAACTGGGCAGCCACCACTGCCTGGTTCTCACAACTCCCACCTCCAGTTGTTTCAGGATCCCCCTGCTCAGCTCCATCATTCCCTGCTTTTATTCTCCGCTTGCATCCGTCTGCCATCTTCTCCTTTAGCTCTCCGCGCTGGCTTCAGGCTTCTAGTCCTCATTGCTCAAAGCACCCTCCTGCCTTTTCACTTTTCCTGCCCGCAATTAAAGTGTATCCGTTTCAATGCGGTCAGCGTCTCCTGCATCCCCCCCGAGGAGCTGGAGAGCAGCTTTCTCTAACTTGGGGCCCTCCAAAGTGCGTTGGACTGCAACGAGTCCAATGTGTTGGACATCCCAGCATGGCTGGGAATGATGGGAGTTGCAGTCCAGCAGGTTGAGGGGAAGGCTGTTGGAGATCAACGGTATGGGGAGCTTGCAAAGCGTAGCAACAGTGGATGCTGCGATGACACAGCCCTTTCACACTAGGACCCGCCGCATAAACCCTTCTCAGGCTAAGCACCAACACTTAAAAACCTGAGCGGAGGGTCAAAGGAAACCTTTCCCCTACCAATGAGGGAAAAGATTAATACAGGTTATTAAGGATCTATTTTAGATCTGTGATACTGTGGGTACAAAGGTGTGTGTGTGTGTGTAGATTTAACGGTAATGCAGGTTAATAACGCCAAGCTGACACGTAGGATTTGGGTAGCAAACAAAATAAAAATAAGTTTATTTTAATTCTCAAAATCTTAGTTCCAGAAAATAACTTTAAACCTGCCTACACCAAACACTTTGTAATTAACCTAAGTCCCTATAACTCTAAATACTTTCACTCTTCAGACAAGCACTGATTTCTCTCAAAACTCCTGACAGACAAGACACGAATAACTGTAAGAAGGAAAAGACAATGACCAGACTAACTCTCTAACCACTCCCCACACACTACTCCACACACACACAAACTCAACACCCTCTGACATCACTCAAACACTCCTTATATACTCCTCCCCCCACCCTTTCCAAGACATCACAAACCACACCCACTCAGTTCAACATTCTATACTCACTAAACATACTAATGCAGACATACACCAGGGAACTGAATTGTGGGGTTACGCCGCAGATGGAAAATATCCTCCCTTATGAAGGCCCTCAGCTATCACTTCCAGCAGCCATTCCAGAAGGCTGTGAGGAGGGTGTTGAAAGTGGGAAGTGGAGCCCTTCCACCAACCCTGCTAAAAGAAGTAGCTTTGTTTTCCTCTTCCCTCCCCATTCCTTTTTCCATGTGTGTCGTGACTTTTTAGATTGTAAGCCTGCTGGGTCGGGACTGTCTTCTTTAACTGATTGTTTATAAGTGGCTCTAGGAGCATCATCATCATTATTATTATTATTAATCATCAGAAATATTTTTATGCTGCTCCTCAGCCAAAAAGGCTCCCAGAGTGGCTTACAAATAATACCAGGTTTATTAATACATTTCTAATAATTTATAATACCAGGTTTAATACATTTATAATACCAGGTTTAATACATTTATAATACCAGGTTTAATACATTTATAATACCAGGTTTAATACATTTATAATACCAGGTTTAATACATTTATAACACCAGGTTTATTAATACCGTACATTTATTAATACAGAAACGTATTAGTAATATTAATAAACCAGTCATAAGGTCTGTGTTCTTGAACGTCCACTTCTTCCAGCCTGTCAAATGTGCATGCGGAGTGGATAACGTCTTAATTCACAGGGTAGTGAGAGAGGGTCAAGTTGCAGCAGTTACACACATTCCTTAATTTTGTTGTCGCTTGCAGGCGTTCCTGGTTTACACTGCCGCCGTCTATGCCAACATGGGCAACTACAAGTCCTTCGGCGACACCAAATTCGTGCCCAACCTTTCCAAGGTGAGCTCGAGGTGACTGTTTGGGCCTGCGGGAGGTGGAGGAGCCCTATATCTTCTGCCCTTTGGCCAATCAGAGTGCTCCTTGCACCTCATTGGCTGAGGCGCCATCGGAGGGGGTGGAGTCTCTGCTGTGTATGGGCTGAGGCTCTGCCCGATTCTTGCTGCTGCTGATCCTTATCGCCTTCCTACCCCTAGGAGAAGCTGAAACAGCTGGTGTGGGCGAGCCAAGCCTTCGTAGACCACCCGGATAAGATGGAGGCGCTGTGGGACCGCTGTGGGGAGCTCATGTTCTCCCTGGAGCCCTTGCAAAGGCATTTGGGGCTCAGTGGTGAGGTATTTCCCCCCTAGCCATCCACCCCCGTGTACATCCGGCACCCAGTTCTAGGGGGAGTAAATGAGCTGGTGGTGTTGCTACTACTGGGATTGGGGGGGTACGACTGACAGTCCCAAAGCCTGGTCTGTTGTGGTTAGCCTCTGACCCCTCTCTCTCTCTCTCTCTCTCTCTCTCTCTCTCTCTCTCTCTCTAGGGCGTCTCCACTTATTTCTCTGCCAACTGTTGCGTGGAAGATGCGAAGCGGGCTCAGGATTTTCTTGACTCCCAGGTGCAGCAATAACTCTCCTGCCACTCTGGGTTGGCCTGTACCACGTGTGTGGGTGGGTGGGTGCCATAGGAGTCAATGGGTCAGGAGTTTAATAGGGGCTGCTGGGGTTCAGGGAATGGGATGTGGTGGGGCGATCTCTCTAGGTGCCTTAGGGCAGGAGTGGGCAGAACGCAGACGTACAGATATTTTGGGAGCTCGGCTCCCAGCATTCCTGAGTTGCTGGCAGGGGCTTCTGGGAGTTGAAGTCCCAAACATCTCGAGATCTACCATTCTGCCCACCTCTGCCTTTGGGGTGGGTAGAGTTGGTGCGGAAGCCTAAAAAGGCAGGTGCTGGGAGTTAATAACATCTGCACCTTCCAATCTGGAAGGCCTCACTGCTATCATTAGGTGTGCTGCGGTTACGCCGTGATGTCTGGAAGCCCCTCTCTGTTCATGCTCGAAGGCACTCTTCCTTGTGGCAACAGCTCCCCAGAGCTGAGGCTTGCTTCCTTTGAGAGCTGGTGTGGTGTGGCTAAAAGTGTCAGATTGGGGCTGAGTTTGAATCCCTGCCGGGAAGCTCACTAAGCAACCCTGAGCCAGTCACTCCCTCTCAGCCTAACCCCTTATCCTCCTGCAGCGTTGTTGTACAAGGTCTCCACTCCCGGTTTTATCCCTCGCATCACCCTGAGCTCCCTGATTATTCTCAGTACCCCAACCCCTTTTTAAAAATCGTTTTCCAGAACATCAGCGCTTACAACACGAGGCTTTTTAAGATGGAGGTAGACGGCAAAGTGAGCTACGAGGTTCGCCTGGCTTCGGTGCTTTCAGACGGTAAGAGCTCTCGGCTCTCTGGGCTGATGACGACACGTGGGGGGGTAACGTTATGGAGATACAGCAATTGCCAAGATAAGCCATGTGGAAATACGCTGCGCATTTTGAAACGCACTGCTTAAAATCTATTTGATGGTGTCTCCTTATATTAAAAAAATTAAAAGATCCTTTGCGTTTGGCACAGGCTCATAAACGACCATTTGTCTAGTCACCTGTGGCGACTTAGAATCTCCTCCCGGTGACCAGGCTGGGGAAGAGAATCTGAGGGCAAATGATGCAGCCTCCTTGCTGAAGTTAAGCAGGTCTGGACATGGTCGGTGCCTGGATGGGTGACCACCTGTGAATGCCCACACGCCTCCCCCCCCCCATGTACACCACGTTATGTAATTTTTTATGCTGCTCCTCAGCCAAAAAAAAAAAGCTTCCACAGGGGCTTACATATGATCAGTAATACAAGGTAGTCCCTGCCCGCAGGCTTACAATTTAAAAAGACACGACACACAAGGAAAAAGGAATGGGGAGGGAAGAGGGGGGGAAAACAGTCTTTCATTGGAGCTGGTGGAATGGCCCCGCTTCCCCTTTAGATACATAATGGAAGAAAGGTGAGATATGAATGAATGAGACATTAGCTGTGGTAGACTAACTTGCCCCCACCCATCACCCGGAGTCCTTCAGCCAGCCGTGGCCCGTTCTTCGCATGCACCCATCCTACACGGTCCTTTTTAAAAAATTTACATTTCTGTAACACCCATCAACAAAACATTTTCTGGATACCTCACATGTCCAAGTTCAAACCACAAAGCATGAAAATGAAACATAGACATCAAATCTCTTAAGCAGTTAAAACCGCATCAGAATAAAACCAGCAGGTGAAAACGCCCCACAGTGTGAAGTATTTTTTTTTCTTTCAAAATGCTGAAATTAAACCACCTTATGCGCGTGCAGGCCTCGTGTTTTCACATCCGCTGTCTCTTTCACCCAGATTCCCAGCTTGACACTGAGATGACCGACAAGGTGAAATGCTTCCAGTTTGATGGCCACGTGTTCACAGTGACGGTGGGCGATTACGCCCCGCTGCTGCAGAGAGTCGTGGAGAACTTGCGGAAAGCCCAGGTGAGGTTTGGCGAGGTGACCGGGGCCCTCTCCCAGCTCGTCTTGAACTGCCCCCTTCTCCCCAAAAAACCTCAGTTCGTGACGGCCACTTTACGCTAAGCCTACAGCTGCTGGTGAAAACAGCAGACGCATTGGGGGGGGCACCCATGCTCTGTGGCATCTAGTAGAGCTGGCCTTGGGCCAGGATGTTGCAGGGTTCTGCCATTCCTTCCCCGCCAATGGCGGCCATTTTTGGCGGCAGCTACACATCTAGTAGTACAGGGGTACAGGGGCCCACCTCAGACCCGTGGGCCGAATCCGGCCCTCCGTGATTCCCCAGTTGGCCTTGCCCCCTTCTCCTGGCCCCACCCCCTTCCCCCCAATCGTTTGGTGCTTTCCTAGCTTTTGTGCTGGTTTCCCCATTCTAAAATTGCCTCTCCTAAGGCTTAGTGACCGGCAGGAAGAGCTTGAATCAACCATATCCTGGTATTTTTTGGGCCCCTCCCCCTTTTGCCATTGGCCCTGCCCACTGCTGGAATACAGGCACCTGGAGCTTCTCTGAATCTTCCCCTCAGGTTGAAGGATGTTCCAACATCGCTTTAGTCGTGCAATGTCTAATTTGGCCCTGAGACCGCAGTAGGCATTAGCCTCTTCCGAGCTTATATTCTTAGCCATGAGGGCTAGAGGGTTGGCTTTTTCTTTTTAAACGGCAGCCAAGGCTTCTGCGGAAGCCGGATTTTGTGGCCGGTGCTTCTACATGTCTTTCAGTGCTACTGCTGCTTCCGTTCCTGCAAAATTGCATCATGGGGCTCAGCCCCGTCATGCAGGTGAGGGAAAGGGGAATGTGGGTGGGTGTGAGATTTGAGCCTAGGGCAATTTGTTAGAAGTGGATTTGGTCTGCCTTTTGACCCCCGTGTCTTCCCCTGCCAGCAACACGCGGCTAACCCCACCCAGGCAGAGATGTTGGGCCACTATGTCAACAGTTTCACGCAGGGCTCCATCACGGCCCATAAGGAGGGCTCCCGCTGCTGGATTCGTGACAAGGGGCCGATCGTGGAGAGGTGAGCTTCAGGCGGGGTCGTTGCCTGCTATATGAATCCATTGTTTGGTTAATACACTTTAAGAGCACGTTTTGTGCGCATGCTGCCTCCCGGGCAATACGTGGCTGGCGGCATCGGACTGGGGTGATAATGAGAACGTAAGAGGAGCCCCGCCGGATCAGGCCAAGGGCCCATCCAGTCCAGCATTCTGTTCACAAAGTGGCCAACCAGCTGCCCACGGGATCCCACAAGCAGGACAGGAGTGCAACAGCACCCTCGCCCCCATGTTCCCCATCAACCAGGGGAGACTGGTGACTCCTGTGTCAGTGGGGCTCTTTATGCATTGCAGCTTTTATTCCGAGCTTTATAGGAGCTATCCATGGGGCTCCATGATGGTGAATCTATTTTGGGAATGGAGTACAACACCATGGATAGGTCCTCTAAAGCTCAGAATAAGAGCTGCAATGAATAAGAAGACCCACTTCAGAGGAGTCACCAGCCTCCCCTGCCAGCAACTGGTGTACATAGGCATGCGGCCTCTGATCCTGGAGGTAGCATAGAGCCAGTCAGGACTAGTAGCCATTGGTGACCTTATTATTAATATTACATTTCTATCCCAACTTTTCCCCTCTTGCAAGGAACCCAAGGCAGCTTACATAATCCTTCTCCTCCTCTCCATCTTATCCTCACAACAACCCTGTGAGGTAGGTTAAGCTGAGAGTCAGTGACTGGCCCAAAGTCCCCCAGTGAGCTTCATGGCCAAGTGGGGACTAGAACCCGGATTTCCCAAGTCCCAGTCCGATGCTCTAACCCAGTGTTCTCCAACCTTGGGTCCCCAGATGTTTTTGGCCTACAATTGGTAGTTGTAGGCCAAAAACATCTGGGGACCCAAGGTTGGAGTACACTGCTCTAACCACTACGCCACACTGGCTCTCACACTTATCCTCCATACATTTGTCTAATGCCCTTTTAAAGCCGTCCAAATCAGTGTCTATCACCACATCTTGTTGCGAGTTCCACACTTTTAACTATGTGTGGTGTGAAGAGGTCCTTCCTTTCGTCTGTCCTGAATCTCCCGCCTATCAGCTTCATGGGATGGCCCCCTTTGGGTTCTAGTATTATGAGAGATGGAGAAAAATGTTTCCCTGTCCACTTTCTCCACACCAGGCATAATTTTGTACATCTCCATCATGTCTGCCCTTGTCTTTTTTCTGAGCGAAACAATCCCAGCTGTTGTAACCTTTCCTCGTAGAGGATCTGCTTCAGCCCTTTGATCATTTTAGTTGCCCTTTTTCCAGCTCTACAATATCCTTTTTGAGGTACGGTGTCCAAAACTGTACACAGTAGTCTTTAAGTGTAGTTGCAGAATAGATTTGTATTTTCAGCTCCTTTCCTAATTATGACCAACATAGAATCCCCCTTTTTCATAGCAGCCGCATGCTATGTTGACATTTTCATCAAGCAATCCGCCACATCCCCAAGATCTTTTCCTTGGTCAGTCACTGCTACCTTCTGCCACCATTAGCATAGATGCAAAGTTGGGGGTGGGGGTTGCCCCTTCCTGAGAATTATAGAAACCTTGTTTTTCTCCTGCCTGGTGGGTGGGGGGTCGCCTGACATTTAGCCATGCTAAGGGCCACCCCTTGCCTTTATTCTTCTGTTTTTGATGTTCACAGCTATATCGGTTTCATTGAAAGTTACCGAGATCCCTACGGTTCCCGGGGGGAATTTGAAGGTACCGTTCTGCCTTTGCTATGGGGGAATTTGTCCCCCCAACCTTGGTGGGGAGAGGGAGGCTCAGGGAGGAACAGATCTCTGAGCCAAGCAAGGTTCTTGGCTTTCCCCAGATGAGAGGTCTGGGGGGCCATCCTGCCAAGGAAAGTGTTTTGTACCCTATGATGCAACAAGCCCCAATATATTTGGCAGGAGTTAATTCCAAGTAACATTTCCTAGGTTCAAGCTGCAAGAAAGTTAAGATGACTAAGAGGTATTGATGAGATGAAGGGAACTGGAGACGTGTCACCACTCTTGGTTGCCCAGTAGTTACCATGTCTCCCTTTTTAGGGTTTGGTCACCCGGCAGTTACCGTGTCTCCCTTTATAGGGTTAGGTCACCTGGCAGTTACTGTGTCTCCCTTTTTAGGGTTTGGTCACCCGGCAGTTACCGTGTCTCCCTTTATAGGGTTAGGTCACCTGTCAGTTACTGTGTCTCCCTTTATAGGGTTAGGTCACCTGGCAGTTACTGTGTATCCCTTTTTAGGGTTAGGTCACCTGGCAGTTACTGTGTATCCCCTTTTCAGGGTTCGTGGCTGTTGTGAACAAAGCCATGAGTGCGAAGTTCGCTCGGCTGGTCGCAGCGGCAGAGCGCCTACTGGAGGAACTGCCTTGGCCTCGTGCCTTCGAGAAAGACACTTTCCTCAAGCCCGACTTCACCTCGCTGGACGTGCTGACCTTCGCCGGGAGCGGCATTCCTGCCGGCATCAACATCCCAAATTGTAAGGCCCTGGTTGGCAGCCAGCTCACCCAGTCTTCCCCTATCCAAATGGGTCTGCTGCCAGGCCCTGTTGTCACAGCTCTTGTTTTGCACAATACCTCCTTTGGAGCAGGGACTGTCAGTTGCTGGCCTCTACTGCAAGGGGGGTGGGTTTGTTGGGGGAAAGAAGCAGAGTTCGAAAAGGCAATCTTCCTGAACTGTGACTGATTGTTAAATTCTTACTCTAATTGTGCCAGTCCCAACTTCCCCTTCCTGGATGTGTTGGACTGCAATTCCCATCATTCCTAGCCTGTGTTGCCTGTGAGCATGTGCAGAGGACCCTTTTCCTTGTAGCTGAGGACCTGCACAGTCCCCTCGTCTCTGGGATCAAGGGCCACACGCATTTAAATTGTATTTTATTACGCTTTATTCCTGGCTGACTTCCAGGAGGTCTCCTGTTCAGGCCTGGAGCAAACTGAGGTTTGCTTAGATTTAGGCAGCACCGCAGCATCCCGGTCTGGGCCTCTTGTTCCTTTTAATAAAAAGATATTGGTGTGTGGAGTTCTGCAGCCGCTGGTGGCTACATCGTTTGGGAGTCGAAGGTTGGCAGCGTCCGGAAGAATTCCTTTCTTCTCCCGACCCTTCCCGTAGCCCTGCAGAACCCAGTTCACAGATCCTTGTCTGCTTCTCCCCCTTCCCAGACGACGACATTCGCCAGGCGGATGGCTTCAAGAACGTTTCGCTGGGGAATGTGCTGGCAGTGGCGTATTCCACTCAGAAGGAGAAGCTGACGTTCCTTGCAGAGGAGGACAAGGTGGGGAGGTTTGCTGTGGAGTGGAGGAAAGGGAGAAACCTGTTGGAAGGAGGGCTTGTGAGACCTTGGCTGAAATCATTCATTCTTTGCACTTTTCAGCCACAGTCCTCTAAAGTTGCAAGGAAAAAGCACGTGTATGCACACGCTCATGCATTGCATGTATCTTTGTGCACCCCTGACGTATAATTTTTTTGGCCCCGAGGGCTCCATCGGGCAGTACCAGGGGGCCGCACACGATTCATACGAACAGCTGCCTCATCCTGAGTCAGACTGGTGGTCCATCTAGCGCTGGCATCAGCTCTCCTGGGTTTTACCTGGAGGTGCTGGGAATCGAACCTGGGACCGCCTGCACGCTCCGCCACCGAGCTGGGGCCCCTCCCTGGGGTTTCTCTCGCTAGCGCTAGCACCAGCGACGGAATCCCTTGCTTATCGCCGATCTCCCATCCGATGAGACCGAGGGGAGGTGGTGTAAACCAGGGGTGGCCCAGTTGTGCCCCTCCAGATACTCTGGCCTGCGATTAGCGTGGGAGCAGGCATTTCCGCAGCTGACTACGACGCGTGTTTGTCTCTCGCAGGATCTGTACATCAAGTGGAAGGGGCCCTCCTTTGAGGTGCAAGTCGGCCTCCACGAGCTCCTGGGCCACGGCAGTGGCAAGCTCTTCGTCCAGGTGGGCCTTTTTGTTATGGGGGCTGCGGTCGTGCGTCGTTCTTTTGCTCAAGTGGGGGAGTGTGCCAGGCTCGGACTCATGCACGCGTTGCACAAATGGGCGTGCTTTTGCACAACTTTGCGCCTCGTCTGATCTAATGTGGGAATAAGCCTGGGGCTAGGGATGTGCAAGGATTTTGTTCGGGGGGCGAAAATCGGGCAGACTAGCTGAGCTCGACCCCCCAAACTCTGTCCCTCTTCCCTGGCGTTGACGCACACTCTCCCGAGTCGAGCTGAGGAAGCAATTTCAGGGTTCCCAGCGGGCCACTGTTTTCAAAGAAAATGCCTTAAGATACGCCCAAAGTGGCCATGATTTGCTCAGATTGCGGCCACTTTAGACATAGCTTAAGGCATTTTCTACGTAAACAGCAGCCTGCCAGGAACCTGGAAGTCCAGCGAGCGGCATGGTGCACGCCAGCTTTCAGCCCAGCTTGGCGGGTGCAGCAACGGCATCCGCCGAGCCAGAGGTGGGTCGGGTCCCACTGGATCGCGCCCCCCCCTACCTGGGGTATCACTAGGCAGGTAAAAGCTTTCCATTGGCTCCAGTGGACACTTCGGGCTCTGGGGAATAGATCCGGGGTCCTGGGAGATAGAATTGGGGTCTGGGTCCTATGAGTCCATACCTAACGATGCCCCTAGCATAAACCCACTGGAGTTGGAAATAGAATTCCGTGCCCATCCAGAGGTGGAGCCATGGAGAATGTTCACAGCATGCATGGAGTATGTTATCTCTGTCTTCCTAGCAGCCCTGTTAGGTAGGATGGTGTTCTCTCCATATTACAGGTAGGGGGACTGAGGCTGAGCGACTTGCCCTAAGGCCACCTAGCAGACAGATGGGGCAGGCGAGAGCGACATGTTTTAATGAATTAAAATTAATCTGTGCGTTTTAACGCCCACCTCCTCTGATGCAATGGCTTGAATGACGCTTTCAGCATTTGAACGGGTGATATTTAGGTACCACCTGCAAATGGATAAGTATAGGGGTATTTGGTCTGCCTTTCTTGAAGCTTTTGCGTTATTGTGTTTCTTGATCGCTGTATTTTCGTATACTCATAGGTTCACATTTTATATAGCCCTATTGTAAGTGATTCATTTCAATTTATGCAACTATTTTTTGTTCTTTTTTTTTCTTCTGGTTTTGTTTTGTTGAAATTCACAAAAAATAATGAAAATTAAATTAATTTTTAAATTAAATTTCATTGAAATAAAATAAAAATTGATTAAAAATTTAAAAAGTTTTAAAAATGTGTGTTTTAAAATCAAAATAACCATGAGGTGCACACCCCATGGGTCCCTAGTATGCATGCCAACTTTCCGGTGTCTAGGTTTCATGGTCTTAGCGCTATGGACAGACACACATATTGACTGGGTTCACTCAATACGATAAGCCATGGTGGCTTCTGGAATCATAGAATAGTAGAGTTGGATGGGGCCTATAAGGCCATCCCCCTGCTCCATGCATGAATCCAAGTTAAAACATCTAAGCCATGTTTGTTTCAGAGTGGCTTGTCATGCCGTCTGAACCCGGCCAGAGTGGCTTGCGCGTGGTTAACAAACCATGCTGCTGGGTTCAGACAACACGCCAAGCCACTCTGAAACAACCATGGCTTATTGTGTTGTGTGAACCTGGTCATTGTCCTTTATTATTGCACATTAGGTTGCATGTGAACCTTTCGTAAACTGTCTTGTGAGGATGGTGTGCTCTGAAAGGCCATGGAGAAATCTAAATAAATTGGCCACCCCAGTGAGCACAGCATTGCTGCCTGGAGTTGCCCTTAGGTTTTTAAGTTCTCTTTCTGTCTCTTTTCTCTGGCAGGATGACTTGGGGGCCTTCAACTTTGACCGGGAGGCAGTGATCAACCCAGAGACGGGAGAGCAGGTGAGGACTTGGGGGGGGGGGGATGTTAGAAGCCTGTATGACTTCTTGAATCATCATCATCATCATCCATCATCATCATCCATCATCATCATCATCAATCCCATTTTTCCCCCAGTACTGGGACTCAAGGCAGCTTCATACCATTAAAACTTGTACAATTAAAATGTGTAAATAGAAATATACAAAAGTTAAAAATATAATTAAACCATCTATAATAAAATTATATATAAAACATCACAATTAAAACAGTGATAACAATATAAACAGTGCTAATCCATCGCATTCTCACAGGTCCAGTTGAAGAACTGTATCCCCTTGTTTACTAGACCATTTCTTCTCTCTCTCTCTCTCTCTCACCCTGGCACTGCCAGAATATTAGTAGATTGCTTGTGCTTCTGAGGTTGCACTACTCAAGGAGAGAATCTGGACTCGGATCTAGAGTTCAGCATACCAAGGGTGCGTCCAGACTAAGCCTTTTTTGTGCAGTCGCTCTGCCTTCATCACAGCATTTTACAGGGGGTCTGGACGAGAGGGTCTTCCATTTATAACCCTCCCATGTTTTCCCGCTGCTGCTTTTTATTTACCTAAGAAAACCCATTAATGAAGGAACGATGGAATAGCTCCATGATGTCTTTTCATTGGTAACACCAGGAGCTGCCCGTCTGGAAGCACCCCGAGAATCGTAGCTTGCTTCTCTTTTCAAGGGAGAGACCAAGTTTCTAGCCCTTACGGTGCAATCGAGGAGTTTGAAAACACATGGCCTCAGATCCCCAAATCTGGAGTAGGAGTGAGGAGGACTTCTATGGTGGTGTGCAATTGGGGGGGGGGATCAGCCCCCCGGCATAGGTTTTGTCTCCTCCCTGTAGCTGACAGAAGCAGAATAGACTATAATGATTTGTATATCTTGCATGGGTAATCTGATTACATGGTGTGAAATGCAGCTTTCCCCCTCCTCCCTACACTTTAAAAGTGTAGAATTCCTATGACCCCCCTCCCCTGAAATATTTATTTATTTTATTATATTTATATCCCGCCTTTTTTCCTGCAAGGAGGCTTACATAATCCTCCTCCTCTCCTTTTTATCCTCACAACAACCCTGTGAGGTAGGTTTGGCTGAGAGTTGGGGACTGGCCCAAAGTCACCCAGTGAGCTTCATGGCCGAGTGGGGACTAGAACCTGGAACTCCCGAGTCCCGATCCAGCACTCTAACCGCTATGCCACACTGGCTCTCATTGTTTGGGGACTTCAACTCCCAGAAGCCTCTGCCAGCATGGCCCATGATCAGGAATGCTGGGAGCTGAAATAAAAAATGTCTGGAGATCTACTTTCTGCCCCACCCCAGGCCCTATAGCAGCCTTCTCCAACCTGGTGCCCTCCAGATGTTTTGGAACTACAACTCCCATCATCCGCAGGCAGCAGGGGTGGCATCCCTTCAACCCACTGGCTCAGAGTTGTCATTAGCATGCCTCACCTAGGTTGCTCTGCCAAACAGGCAGACGCTGATCCAGGCCCCTGAATATTTTTCTGTCCTCCGCAGATTCAGACCTGGTACCGAGGCGGCGAGACCTGGGATAGCAAGTTTTCGAGCGTCGCATCAAGTTACGAGGAGTGTCGGGCTGAGTGTGTGGGTCTTTACCTCTGCCTGAACAAGGAGGTGTTGGGGTGAGTGCCTGAGTTAGCATTAGAGCTGTGCGGATTTTGTTAAAACTGTTCCATGTGTGTTTTGTAGATTGTAAATACTCCAGTGAGTGATTTATTTGTTTCAACCGTCATGGTCATATCAACCAAAAATACACGTACATACACCAGGTCTATAAAATACTCCAAAACACAGAAGCTCTATAAAATACACAAGTTCTATAAAAGGATGAGATTAAAACAGAAGTCACTATTAAAAAGATTAAAACAGGAGTTTCACTCAGACTGAACCCCCAAACGTCCCGTAAGGGATCAGATAAAATCCATCCAAACAATAAAATAAAAATAAAACAAAGCAAAGATTTAGTTTAAAAATACAATAAGCACAAAAAGTGCAACTGCTACATTAAAATAATCAAATTAAATCATTACAACCAAATTAGCCTCCACAAAAGTTCTCCTCAGCTTTTGGGCAGCCGCTGCAAATCTCGCGACTCGTCACAAATTTGTCAATATCGGGCAGCAAGTGTATAATTTTAGCTTGACTGTCGTCATCAGCTATATCCCTTAGCAATTTCAAAATAAATACATATTTAAGATAATCTGAATTTCAGATAAGACCTTTGACTCCAGAATAATCTTGGCTATTAGGTTTTGTTTTTAGAGATGCAAAGGCTTGGAAAGGGAATGGAATTCTTCAAGAATGATCCACTTTGCAGATCTAAATTTTCACTTGCCTGCACTTCATTTCAGAGGCGGTCTGCCTATGTATACCAGTTGCTGGGGAACATGGGCGGGAGGGTGCTGTAGCACTCATGTCCTGCTTGTGGCTTTCCCATGGGCAACTGGTCGGCCACACTGTGGATTGAATGCTGGACTAGGTGGACCCTTGGTCTGATCCAGCAGGGCTCTTCTGATGTTCTTGGCCAGCCTCATGGGCTTTCTGCTTGGCCAGCCACGGGAAGAAGGGTGCTGAAATACACAGCCCCTTGCTCTGATCTAGCAAAGTTCTTATGCATATTTGGCACGGTGAGCACAAACAAAAGATGGGTCCCTGCCCCCAAGAGCATACAATTTAAATTCATACATGAGGGAGGCAAAGGTTATAGGATTAATATGCCCCAGTGGCATGAGCTCTGCTTTGTTTCAGCTGGGGTGGTGGTGGGGTGGTGGTTAAGCCAAAGGCTTTGTGGGAACAAGACAATATTGGTTTTGAGAAAGGCGAGAGGGGTGGTGTACTCAAGGTGTTTCCAGTAAGTTGGGTCACTGGGATGGGCGTGGGCAGTATTTTCAGGTATAAGGGATACATGGTGTTATTATTTAGCTCACTGCCAGCTTTGCTTTGCAACCTAGCTCCAAATCACCCAAGCGCCAGTCTTTAGTTGTGGACATCCCCAATGACTTGGAGGAAAGAAAGAGAGAACACGGGATCTCCAAACCCAGGCAGCATGGTGTAGTGATTAGAGTGTCAGACTAGGACTGGGGGAACCCAGGTTCAAAGCCATGGAGCTTACTGGGGTGACCAGTATCGGAGGCAGTGTGCCTGTGTACACCAGTTGCTGGGGAACATGGGTGGGAAGGTGCTGTTGCCCTCATGTCCTGCTTGTGGGTTTCCCGTGGGCAGCTGTGATATGGCTATGGAAATTAATCCAGCCTTATGGTCCATAATCCACTCTGTAGGCCCGTCTGCCTACGTGGATCCAGCAGAGCGTTAGATGGAAAAATACAGCTTCTGCCTCTTGTGTGGCACATGTACACAGAGACTCACCATCTTTCCTTCTACGCAGCATTCCAAGCGTCTCGGGTTACAGCTTCTCTCCTGCAGCACTGTAGCTTAGGAATTACAACTCCAATAGATTTCACAACACAGGACTTCTTTCTACCTGTTTATTGTATCTATATCAGAGCTAATACAAAACTACATAGCTTAGTTTATTCCAGTGCATAGCCAGTCCTGGCAAGCACTCAGCATTACATGATTGCTACATGTCAGAGAGAAGACAGGAACAGAAGTGCATACAGAAAGCAATCCCCTTCTCTCAAGTTACAGGAAACGAAACTTAACAATCATTACACGTCATCAGAAAGTACAAACCATGTGATCAGTTCATATTTCTGTCCATCCCACTTTTCCCATGAGAAAGAGAAGAACAGTTCTAGCCTAAATAAGCCTGTTATTCTAGTCACCCTGTACCATTCCAAATGAAAACAATCTGTGGCACAGCTGCTGTTGTGTTACATGTCCCAACAAGCTGGTCGGCCACTGTGTGAACTGAATGCTGGACTAGACGGACCCTGGGTCTGATCCAGCAGGGCTCTCCTGATGCTCTTAGCCCTGCATAAGATTTCTTGGTGGCAGCAGAGGGCACTACATGGTTGCATGTGGGCATCTGGGCATCACTGTTGACATGTCTCATTGAGCCCCGACGCAGTCCAGGGGCTAGAGAAGTCCAGCTTCAATTGGAAAGAGCCGGGTTCGAGTCTGGTTTTGGCTGCGGTCTCATTGGGCTAGCTTTGGGAGAGTCACCCCACTCCCTCCTCCAGCCTCAGTCCCCCCATCTGTAAAATGGGAATAATAGTCTCGTTCCCTGATTCACCACATGTGTTGAGGAAGAACACACTAAAGATGTGCAGAGCACCTTGTAGTTTAAGTCCCCTCCAGATATTGTTGGCCTACAAGAACTCTCATCATCCCCGACAATTGGCTGTGGTGGTTGGGGCTGATGGGAGCTAGAGTTGAAGAGCATCTAGAGGGCTGCAGTCTACCCACCCCTGAGTGATCCGACAGGGTTCTTATTTTTTTTTTCTGATGTCTTCTTAAAACCCATCTCTCTTTCACACAGGCTTTCCCTGATGTGTGACCCAGCCAGCTGTGGTCTGTAGAACACAGTAGAGCAGTGTTCTCCAACCTTGGGTCCCCAGATGTTTTTGGCCTACAACTCCCAGCATGCCCCAGCCAGCTGGCTGGGGCATGCTGGGAGTTGTAGGCCAAAAACATCTGGGGACCCAAGGTTGAAGAACACTGCAGTAGAGTATGCAGTTTTATTGCTGATTAATTTATATTGTGCTGTTTTTATTGCTATATTAAATGTGCAATCCTATTCCTGTTCAGACAGAAAGAAGTCCTACGACTCCCAGCATGACTGGCTGGGGAATGCTGGGAGTCGTAGGCCTTTTTTCTGTCTAAGCTTGCATAGGCCTTTTTTCTGTCTAAGCTTGCATAGGATTTCACCCGAAATTGTTTTTATATGTGGTGGCAGCGGCAGCTCTGATCCGTCCGTCCCCGTCCCCCCCGCCTTTTGCTTTGGTCATCTTCTTCCTTCCCTTCTCGACAGGATCTTTGAACTGAAAGGAGAAGATGCTGAGGATGTGATCTACATTAACTGGCTGAACATGGTGCGTGCCGGGCTGCTGGCGCTGGAATTCTACACGCCAGAGTCTGGAACGTGGCGGCAGGTGAGGGGGCCAGCGGCGGAATAGAGTCCCGGCCCTTCAAATGTAGAAGAATCCCTCCCCGAAGGATTGGTGGGCCGTTGTCGTCGTTCTTATTATATAGCCTGTTTTTCAAGTGCTTTAGGATGCATATTGTGGCTCAACATGTGCTTTGTCTTCTCCGAGTAGCTTGACCTGAAAAGTTACCGTTTTGGGAGGTACCGTATCTTAAGTGGTAGCGCACCTGCTTTGCAATGCAGAAGGTTCCAGTTTCAGTTCCCGGCATCTCCAACTAAAGCAAGGGTGGGCAGCTTTGGGGGATCCGGAGGCTACTTTCCATCCTCCTCCTGTGGGCCGCACAGCCGTCACTGCACTGGCAAAGTCGGCAGCACTGTGGCAGCAGCGGCAACACTCCCACCCCTGCAGTTTGCCACCAAATTTCAGTGTCCAAACCACTACAGAGGCTTACAAAGGACAAATTTAGCCGGTGCACTTGAGGACCGGGTGGGCCGCTTGTGGCCCGTGAGTCGCACGTTGCCCACTCTTGAATGAAAGTATCCTATAGCAGGTGATGGGAAAAGACCCTTCCCTCGCCTGAAAGCCCTGGAGAGCTGGTGCCAGTCTGAGTAGACAATACTGCGTTCAATGGACACATTGGAAAGCTGTCTTATATCACATCAGGCAGAGATGGGGTTCACACAACCTGATAAGCCATGGTGGTTTGTGAACCATGTTTTGTTTCAGAGGGGATTGGCATGTTGACTGAACCCGGCAGCATGGTTTGTTAACCACGCACAAGCCACTCTGGCTGGGTTCAGATGTCACGACAAGCCACTCTGAAACAAACATGGCTCACAAACCACCATGGCTTATCGGGCTGTGTGAACCCAGTCTATGTCTCTAGCAGAAATGTTATCTCACTCCTGCTGCAGGGACCTCAAGGCAATGCACATGTGTTCTTCCCCAACCCCAACCCCCCTTTGAATCTTCTCTACCTTATGGCGGGGGTGGGCAGAAGGTAGATCTCCAGATTTTCTGGACTTTGACATCCAGAAGCTCATGCCGGCAGAGCCAGTGGTCAGAAATGCTGGGAGTTGACACCCCAAACATCTGGAGATCTGCTGCCTGCCTGCCCCTACCTTGCAGAGCAGAATTAAGCTGAGAGTTGGTGGGTTAGTTCAGACGTCCTTCAAAACCCCATGGACAGGATCAGCCTTCCCCAACTGGGTGCCCGCCAGATGTTGTGGACTACAACTCTCACCAGCCCCTGCCAGCATGGCCAATGGTCAGGAATTATGGGAGCTGTTGTCCAAAAGCCCGGAGGGCACCAGCTTGGGCTGGTCTGGCCGATCAGAAGTGCATGGTGGACTCGCGAGCTCCCACCCTCCCCTTCCTTGCTTGTACCAAACCGTAGTTTTGTTGGGGTTATGTTTGGGAGGACCCTGTTAGAAGTTCTCTGTTAGAAGAGTGAGCCCATCGGATTGCCCCGTGGGCCTTCAATCCCACCTTTGGCATGTCCCAGTTTCAGGGGACAGAATACCTCTGGCAGAGGCTGCAGCTTAGTATAAAAAGGTCTTTAAAGGCTTGTTAAGAAAGGTACATGTAGATAGAAAAGCTAACACTTACTTCCATCTAGGTGGCCCATGTGCTCAGCATGTCTGCTCAGGTAGAGAACAGGAAGTCAGAGGGGCCACAGACCAAAAGAGATACCCCCGAGGGTATCAGTCCATGCAAGAGAGGCAGCAGGAAGTATAGGTCAAAGAGTCAGGGAAGAAGGTCTCCCTATCTGCTCTCTTCCCAAAACCCCTGGTGGTCATTTGGGTGCAGTAGGTGCAGAGAGGCCGTGCCAAGGTCCAGTTTCCATCCCATTTGCCTTCCACCTTGGGGTTGAAACCCTAGTTTAAAGTGGGTTTCAGCCCCTCCGTTGGGGGGCAAACTGTACGGTTTGTGCAGACAAGGGAAGGAGGGAGGGAATCAGGGCATCCTGCAAACCCTACGATTTGCTGGGTGAGTGGGGATTTGGACCTGTGTCTCCCCCTCTCTGTTGGAAATGAGAGTGCAGACCAAATGGACCTTCCGGCATGTCAAGAATATGTATGGTCTCGTGGGTGGGACTGAGAGCGAAGATTCCAGGGCCCGGGCGAGGCTTCCCGCCTCTCCTCTGATGCCGTCTTCCGTTCCTTCTTCCCGTGCCAGGCCCACATGCAGGCGCGCTTTGTCATCCTGAGGGTTCTCCTGGAGGCAGGCGGGGGGCTGGTGTCACTGCACCACACCACGGGAGCAGACAGCAAGCCCGATGCAGTTGTCTCGCTGGACCGCAGCAAGATCGCCACCGTGGGGAAGCCTGCTCTGGAACGCTTCCTCCGCAAGCTGCAGGTAAGCGGCAGTAAGATGCAGGAGGGGGAAGGGATGGGCCCCCAGCCAGGGAGGCGTCCCACTGGCTGGGTTCAGACAACACGAGAACCCACACTCGGGGGTTGAGTGTGGGTTGTGGAAGCGTGGGTGGTTGTTGAAATGTGGGTTATCGTCTTGTCTGGACCCAGCTGCACTAACAAGCCATGGCTTATTAACCACGAACAACCCATGAAGAGAACCCATGGTTTGTTGTTGGGTTGTGAACTGTGGGCTGTTCACCATGGTTTGTGATCTCAGCTGGGTTCAGACAACACGATAACCCACATTTTAACGACAACCCACACTCAACCTTTGAGTGTGGGTTGTCATGTTGTCTGAATCCAGTCTGTCTGTCCTTCTCTCTTCCCTGCCCATTGTTGGAAAGAAAGGTCGTTAATTGTGCTAAGGGGAACGTTATAATTTCTTCTTGGGTTTCTCTCCTGCAATAACATTCCAGAAGCAAAACATCCTGAAATTGAATCGGCATCATTAACTCTGAGCGCCACCAATTAATCAGCTCCTCTTTAGTTGATTGATCTACTGATTAAATCTTGCAGCCCTAAAATTAACTGGTGCTCTTCAGTCCAGTCCAGGAAAATAAGAACATATAGTAAAAACTGGGAAGTTTGCAAGAGGAAGGAGAGAAAGTTTTAAATTGGAGACGCATGAGAAGGATGTTCATAAGCTGTGTATTACCGTGGCAGGGGCGGGGGGATGCTTTATTGGTTTGAGAGCCAAGTAGGGGTGGTTTGGTGGAGCCAGATCCTGGGGAAGAGGTTTGGGATGGGGCGGTAATGTTCTGCCTTGATCTCAGCCGGAGCTTGTCCCTCTTGAAGGTGCTGAAGTCTACGGCGGACGTGGCGGGAGGGCGCGCACTCTACAATGCGTACTCTGCGGTGACGGATGAAGAACCAGAACGCTTCCTCAGCCTGCGGCACACGGTGCTACTGCGCAAGGAAGCGCGCAAGCTGTTTGTGCAAGCGAACACCCGTCTGGAAGGTAAGAATGCCAGGACTGTCAGATGATCCTCTGGTTTCTTGGCTGCTGTGTACTAACTGGCTTAACTGATCCATCAGTTAGGTGAACATTCCTAGTTGGCAAGTTGGACTAAAAATGGGTGATTAAAAAAAATAATTAAATAGCAGATCTTTAAATTTTTAGTTGGATTAGTTCTGTATTTTTAAAAATTCAGTTGATTAATTAATTAATTTGCAGCATTGGTATACTGCTCCGTATCCAGACAATTTCTGGAGTGGTGAACAATAAAAAGATAAAGTGGATAAAAGAATAAGACATTAAAAACAGGATAACTTTAAAACCGCTGCAGGCGCCGAAAACAACACAGTGTCTGAGCCTGCCTGACCTCCAGAGCCAGGAAGTTCCATAGAAGTGGGGCCACCACACTGAAGACTCTTCTCCTGGTGGACTCCAATCGGGCCAAAGGTCCATGAGGAACCACCAGGAGAATGTCCTCCGATGACCTCAGCACCCAGGCAGGTTGGTGAGGGAGAAGGCACTCTCTCAGGTATCCTGGTCCCAAGTTGTTTTGGGCGTTGTGTCCCAGAACCTTAAACCTGGCCCGGGAGTAAATAGGTAGCCAGTGCAGTTACTTCAGCAATGGAGTTGCGTGCTGAAAATGGGCAGCTCCCGACAACAGCCGAGCGGCTGCATTCTGCACTAGCTCCAGCTTCTGGAGCAGCCTTAATGGCAGCCCCACGTAGAGTGCATTGCAATAATCCAGTCTTAAGGTTACTAGTGTCTCTATCACTGGTGCCTGTATCTAGTTGCCAGCTTCTAGTGTAGATTGTAAAATCTCAGTGAAGAAGATACCCCCAAGGTTGGGAGCAGCTGTTCACTTTGTCTCCCCTGCCCTATCTCCAGGAGAGGATGTCGTACTGGTGCAATATGATGCCACTGCAGCAGAGCTGGTCAGGTCCTTCCACGACCGCTTCCCCGAAGACGCTGAAGTCCTGGAGCAGCAGCTGCTCGAGCTGGCACGTGCCGATGCTCACTTCTGGAAAAGCTGAGACCCTACTCCTCCCCACGCTAAGTCCTCAGGGCCCTGCCGCCCAGCCACGTTGGATCCTTCCTGCACCCCTCACCCTCCTGCCAGAAATGAGGCACGGCAAGTGGACAGGCCCTTCTGAATACGGTCAGCCGTCCCGCTCGCCTGGGATGGGCCCTGCCCTACCATCACACTAGGAATTCAATAAAACTAGCTTTTATACAGCATCTTGGCTTCTGTTTGTTCCTGTGCCCCTGTCCTTGCTTTGGGGGTCAGAATCAACTCTGGCATAGCCATAGGTCAGCTCCTGGTGGGTTATGCAGTCTGGTCCGCATCCTCAGATCTGCCTTGTGGCATTCGGTACAGTATTTCCTTACGGCCCTTGACAGGCTGGCAAGAACTTGAAGGAAGGGTGGTCCAAAGGACCTGAGGATGGAGGATGTAGTGCTTGCAGGAGGCAAGGAGATGAGTAATACCAACATAAGAAGAGCCCTGCAGGATCAGGCCAAGGGTCCATCTAGTCCAGCAATCTGTTCACATAGCGGCCGACCAGCTGCCCATGGGAAGCCCACAAGCAGGACATGAGTGCAACAGCACCCTCCCGCCCATGTTCCCCAGCAACTGGAGTATATGGGCAAATTGCCTCTGATACTGGAGGTAGCATATAGCCATCAGGTCAAGTAGCCATTGATAGCCTCCTTTCCCATGAATTTGTCCAATTCCCTTTTAAAGCCGTCCAAATTGCTGGCCAAATCTTGTGGAAGTGAATTCCATAGTTTGCACTGTGTGAAGAAGTCCTTTTAATTATCCTGAATCTCCCACCAATCAGCCTCATGGGATGACCCTGTTGGGTTCTAGGGAGTAAGATTTCATGTTGATTTTAACACATTGAATTCTTGGGTGCAGGTTTCTGTAACAGTTGAATTATAGGGGTGGGGTAACAAGATTCTCTAGTCCCACCCTTTAACCCCCCCCCCACAGTTTACCCAAATCATGGCCCCCAGTGTAGCTTAAAACCAGGGGCCCCACCACAGAAGGTAAAAAGAACTTCCTCTGGCCCCCTGTAATTTGAGCACTCTGTGTAAATGTTAAAGATAACCAGAAGGCTTCCTTTCTAAAGGCCTGTGCATGGGAGGCATTCTTCAAGCTCTCAGCTGAGGACACCATCCTTTTAGTCCTGGATTTGTATGTATTCATTAATATTTCTATACTGCCTTACCTGCTAAAAAGCCATCAAGGTGGTGTACAACTGTGAAGAAAAGCAGACCAGGTCTCGATGTCCTTCTCCACCACACACGTGTAATCAAGTAATCCCAGCCAGAGGCTGGGAACCTCATGAAGATGTACATAGTTTTCTCTGGTTGCTCTGCCGCCTAAGAGTCTCCGATGTATTCGCATGCAAATGTTCCCCAAGCGCTCTAGTCCTGGTCAGGAGTTCACCCCTCTGACACCTAGGAGCCACCCCTCCCCTGCCTAGCCCAGATGAAATTCACCCTGATGGGCCAAGGCTACCGAAAGGAGAGGAGGGGGGGTGGGGTGGGTGGGGAATCGATATTGCCAGCCATGGCTTCTGGGTTTGGTAGTGGTTCTGGATGCAAAGGAGTGCGGAGTAGGGCTTTTGCTGAGGCAGGCCCTAAGAAGACCAACCTCCCAGGCAAAGAGTAAGTGCCTGGGTGTTTATATAGTAACGGAACTAGTTTTGTTTTGTAGCTCTACTTGTGTATACCAAAGTGTCTCCCCACCTTTTCCCCTTCCCTCATTTCCCACCTTTTATTGTAATCGGTTTGCCTTAAGTAAACTTTCCTGGTTCTACCCCACACGGTGTGTGTAGTTCCTCTCTGGTTCAGTGCTCAAATCCAGTGTATACACCAAGGGCAAAGCCCTGAGAAAATCAGTGTCCGGATGGCAGCCAAGGCTGGCAGTTTGGTGCCTTTGATCTCTCATCTTGAGATAAGGGACCAGATGCAGTCCTTCACAACAACCATTTAAAACCATAACTTGGGGCGCAATCCAACGGGCATGCTTGGCCGTAAGCCTCCGAACTTGGAGGATTACGGGCATCTGTGCAGGGCAGGAGGAGCATGGAGGTGGTCTTTGCCTCCGCGCTCTTCCCACCCTGCAAGTCAGCGAGATGGCCAATCTTACAACATTGGACAAGCAGCCAGCCTTGATCTTTCCACGCTGGCTGCAGGGGTGGGGAGGGCGATCGGAGCTGGGCATCTGCACTCGGAAGTCGGAGCTCTTTTCCGACGGCATAGCTGAGCATCTGAAGCATCCTATGACCCTCTAGAAGCTGTCTATAGGATCACTCTGTTACAGTACAGGCAATCCCCAGGTTACGAACGAGTTCCGTTCTTAAGAATGTATTTAAGTCAAATTTGTATGTAAGTCGGAACAGCATAGTGTACTATATGTTAAAATCGGCATTTATGCAAATTGCATAGTATACCATGCTATGTACTCTACATAAATGATGTCGCACCAGGGAACCCAGAAGTCCATTCTTAAGTATGGGTCGTCTGTAAGTTGGACATTCTTAACTCGGGGACTGCCTGTGCTTAGGGTTATAATGTGTTGCATTACGCAGAGACAGATCTGTCTGCTAGCTGTAAAATACACCTTTTGTTCTCTCTTCATAAAGAGTGTTGTTGAAGCTGTGAAAATGCAGATTAAGCATTTCCCTTTCTTTCCTCCTGAAGGCAATCTGTTTCCTTCCACTCTTTAGTCCGTTGGGTCATGTGATCCTAGCTAGGGAGTGCTACCTGTTATGAATATGTTTTCCTATCCACTTGTCTGAATTGTGATGGCCCCAGACTCCACTGTCCACATGCATTTCTTTATTCTGATCTGTCAAATGGTGCAAGTGGCGTGTGTGTATGTGTGTGTGGTTCTCATTAAACAAGGTATGGTACTTTTTAGCATGTAACCGTTTTGAAATAAATTAAGGTTTCCAATTCCTTCATGCAAAAAGGAGAAATGAGGAATAGTACTTCTGCTTGGAAAACCAATCATTCATTCATTCTGAGATGTATAACGTGCCTTTCAGGGCACACTGCCTTCAGGTTTATATGAGGTTTTAAACACATAACATTTTCCATTTAACCATTAAACTAGCCAAGCACTGGGCATAGATTTTTCTTTTCTTTATTTGAAAAAACAAAGCTTTGTTTAGAAACCTTTTTGTTAGTCTCCCTGAGGAAACCTTACTTCAAGGAGGATATTCAAATCCTTAAGGGTGCAATCCTATCAAGTTTAGACAGAAAAGGGCCTACAACTCCCAGCATGCCCCAGCCACCTATGCTGGCTGAGGCAGGCATGTTGGGAGTTATAGGCCTTTTTTCCTTGCATAGGATTGCACTTTAAAGCATTGATTTTGTGAGAGCGGGAGACTAAGTTGAATTGCTTAACAGATGTATTTATCAGGTAGGAGAAGGGGACAAATATCAAATTAGGTGACTAGCAAATACAGTGTGGATTTTGTGTACAAATTTATTTCAATCCAGAAACTTTCAACACTGTCCTATTCCTACACCTACCACTGGATCCTAATACCCACATCCCATCTATATCCTAGCCCTGTGCATCCTGCTCACAGCCCAAGTTCCTCTCTTTAGACCTTCACACACTGGGTCAACATGATAACCTGAAATGTGCGTTATTGTGTTGTCTGAACCCAGTCATTTAGTGCAAAGATCTGAAAGGGGGTGGGTTATAAGCTTATTTGGCTGAATGGACTTTCAAGCCAGCTGGGAGTTTGTAGTCCCAACACATCTGGAGGGTGCCAAGTTGCAGAAGGCCGCCTCACAGGGTTGTGAATATTACACAGGACAATCACACAATTATATGAATACTGTGAATATTACTGAGATCATGTACGTGAGGGTAATGTATCATCCTAAGCTTGTGCAAGCCTAAGCATATTTACACAGAAGTAAGCCCCATGTCCTGTGGGATTTACTCACCAGTAAGGGTGCACAGCTAGGGGATTGCAGCCCAAATCACGCCAGAGGCAATATTAGGGGCCTGCCCACTAGGGCTGGAGCCCATAATCCCTAGGAGGCCCTCTGCCCCACCACCCTGCTGTCCAGGGGCACTTGCTGAAATAAAGACACCGGGGCCGAGGCTGAGGATCTCTGTTGCATCATATCCCCCTGGATAAGCTGGCCATTTGCCCACATGTGCTTCACCACCTGCTGGCCCCCCAAATCTTTCTGCCTGAGGTTTTTTCCCAAAATCAAATGCCCTCCTCTCCCCTGTCCATGCATCCCCGTGTACAAATAGGGGGGTTCTTAGGAGACACACAGACAGACTTTAGAGCAGTGGTTCTCAACCTTTTTTGCCCCATGCACCCTTTTCACCATATGTCAGAATGTGAATGTCATTCCCCCTTTCCAAGATTGTCTGACTCAAACGTTGCATTCTAAATAATATGCATATAATATATAATAACTATAAATGGAATATTTCCATAGATAAGCGAAATATTTATCTTTATTTTTAATTTAATCTGTGCCATACAATAAGGTGTGATGTCATAGAATCATAGAAAAGTAGAGTTGGAAGGGGCCTACAAGGCCATCGAGTCCAACCCCCTGCTCAATGCAGGAATCTAGGTCAAAGCATCTCTGACAGATGTCTGTCCAGCTGCACCTTGAATGCCTCCAGAGTGGGAGAGCCCACGACCTCCCTAGGTAGTTGATTCCATTGTCTTATTGCTCTGACAGTCAGGAAATTTTTCCTGATGTTTAGGTGGAATCTAGGTTCCTGTAACTTGAGCCCATTATTCCGTGTCCTGCAAACTGGGATGACCGAGAAGAGATCTTTGCCCTCCTCTGTGTGACATCCCTTCAAATACTGGAAGAGTGCGATCATATCTCCCCTCAGTCTCCTCTTCTGAAGGCTAAACATGCCCAGTTCTTTCAGTCTCTCCTCATAGGGCCTTGTTTCCAGTCCCTTTATCATCCTTGTTGCCCTCCTCTGAACCCTCTCCAGTTTGTCTATGTCCTTCTTAAAGTGAGGTGCCCAGAACTGGACGCAGTACTCAAGATGAGGCCTAACCAGTGCCGAGTAAAGGGGAATTATCACTTCCCGCGATTTGGAAGCTATACTTCTATTAATACAGCCCAAAATTGCATTTGCCTTCTTTGCAGCCACGTCGCATTGCTGGCTCATATTCAGTTTGTGATCTACCACAATTCCAATATCCTTCTCACTTGTAGTATTGTTGAGCCAAGTGTCCCCCATTCTGTAACTCTGCATTTGGTTTCCTCTCCCTAGGTGCAGCACTTGGCATTTATCCCTAGTTAAATTTCATTCTGTTGTTTTCGGCCCAGCGCTCCAGCCTATCGAGGTCACTTTGAATTTTGTTTCTGTCTTCCAGAGTATTAGCTGTTCCACCCAACTTTGTGTCATCTGCAAATTTGATAAGCATTCCCTGTACCTCCTGATCCAAGTCATTAATAAAAATGTTGAAGAGCACCGGGCCCAGGACCGAGCCCTGTGGTACCCCACTCGTTACCTCTCCCCAGTTTGAGAAGGAACCATTGATAAGCACTCTTTGAGTCCGATTCTGTAGCCAATTGTGGATCCACCTGATAGTTGTTCCATCTAGCCCACTCTTAGCTAGCTTACTAATCAGGATATCATGAGGCACTTTGTCGAAAGCTTTGCTGAAGTCCAGATATATAATGTCCACAGCATTCCCACAGTCCACAAGGGAGGTTACCCGATCAAAAAATGAGATCAGATTAGTCTGACAGGATTTGTTCTTGACAAATCCATGCTGGCTTCTAGTAATCACTGCATTGTTTTCAAGGTGCTTGCAGACTGACTTCTTTATAATCTGCTCAAAAATCTTCCCGGGGATTGATGTCAGACTGACTGGCCTATAGTTCCCAGGTTCCTCCTTCTTGCCCTTTTTGAAGATGGGAACAACATTTGCCCTCCTCCAGTCGTCTGGCACTTCACCTGTCCTCCATGATTTCTCAAAGATAATAGACAGTGGTTCTGAGAGTTCTTCTGCCAGTTCCTTTATTACTCTAGGATGCAGCTCATCAGGCCCTGGAGATTGAAACTCGTTCAGAGTAATCAGGTGCTCCTTGACCATTTGCCTATCAATCTCAAGCTGCAATTCTGCCCCTTCAGTCTGCACTTCAGGTTTGCCAGGGGGGTCATAGACCCTCTTTTGGGAGAAGACCGAGCCGAAGTAGGAATTGAACACTTCTGCCTTTTCTTTGTCTTCTGTTATCAATTTGCCATCCTCATTGCGTAGTTGAACCACCATTCCTTTCCTCTGTCTTTTACTGTACATGTATCTGAAGAAAGCTTTTTTGTTGCTTTTAGCATTCCTCGCTAACCTTAGCTCATTCTCAGCTTTAGCCTTCCTGACACTATTCCTGCAGTTCTGTGCTACCTGCCTGTACTCTTCCCCTGTAGCCTGTCCTTCCTTCCACTTCCTATACGTGTCCTTTTTTGTTTTCAGGTCATCTTTGAGTTTATTGTGAAGCCTGTAGATTATGTACAATCTGTAGAATTGTAATTTGTAGAAAGATCAGAATTCCAACAGTTTGAGTCTATGGTCCAAATCCCCCCCCCCCCTGAAACCCTAAAATTCCCCTCCTGGGAGGAATTCCCCCCTGGTTGAGAACCCCTGTCCCCTGCTTTAGAGCATATGTAAATTAGCATCTGCAAACTTGTGCATTTTGTGGGGGGGGCTGTGGGGCTGAGCCCAGAGCCCAGATCTTTTCGGTACCTGGCACTGCCCCTGTCCAGGGTGCACCGCTGGAGCCAGATACGACGCACTTGCTGAAATAAAGGCACAAGGGCCCTGAGGATCTCCACTGCATCTGATCCCCCTGGATGAGCTGGCCTTTTGCCCGCATGTGCTTCCCCTCCTGCTGCCTGCCCTTGAGTCCGTCTGCCCAAGGTTTTTTTCTGAAATCAAATGCCCTCCTCTCCCCTGTCCATCCCGTTTACAATAGGGTTGTCTGTAGAAGACAGGCTCCTTTACAGACACACACACACACACACACACACACACAGACTTTTGAGCATATGCAAATTAGGATATGCAAATTTATGCTTCTTCTTTTTTGGTCCTGTGGGCCTGAGCCCCGGATCATTTCGGTACCTAGCATCACCCCTGCCACACTGAGCCTAGTGGGGCTTGCTCCCCAGTAAGTTTTATGTGCAGATAGGAGATTGCCTTACAGGGTTGTTGTGCATATTACCGAGATAACGTACATGAGCGCATTGGGTTCAAGTAGTGCAATCCGAAGCACGTTTACACAGAAGTAAGCCCCACTGAGTCCTGTGGGGCTTACTCCCCAGTAACTTTGCGCGCAGGTAGGAGATTGCAGTCCAAACCGCGCTCTGCAACTGCTTATTTAGGTCAAACGGCAAAACTGCCTTTTCCTCCATGCGGGGCACATTTCGCTCTTCCCCGGACCTCATTTCGCGCACGCCCCCGGAGGGGCGTGGCTCCTTCCCCGCTGGCCCCGCCCCTAACCGGAGTCAACCTGGGAGTGAGCGCCACGTCGGATGTGGGCGCAGCCAGAGGGGGGAAGGAAGAAGCGGGCGGAGAGCAGCCCCAGCCTGGGACTGCGGGATCGCGCTTAGGAGGCGGCACGTCAAAGGGATCAGCCTATTGGGGGGCTGACACCCGGGGGGGGGGTTCTCGTGTGAAAGGATCGACCCGGGTGCTGGGGAGGGAAGGAGAAGAGGGCTGAACCTGCAAGCATCTCCCTGAATTATTGGGCAGAACCCAAGCGGGGGGCCAGGCGGGAAAGGCGCATCGGTCTCTGTCGCGGGCTGATCGACCGCAGCCATGTGGGCGCCCGGACTCCTGGGTTCGTGGGCCTTGGCCCTGGCTCTGTCCGCAGGGGGCTGCCGGGGCCTGTCCTTCCAGCTCCCGCCGCAGACACGCAAGTGCCTGAAAGAGGAGCTGCACCGGGATGTGATGGTCTCCGGGGAGTATGAGGTCTCGGAAGCCGCCGCGCCAGGGATCAGGACCGACCTGCGGGTGAGGGCTGCGTTCTCCTCAGGCGCACGACTCCTCAGCTCTTCAACCCCCTCCCTGTGGCTGCCACAAATTCCAACGTGGGAGCCATGTTGTAGTCTCTTTCAGCGAAAACAGCAAAGGGATGCCGTGAACTCAAGCTTCTGCCTAAATTTGTTAGTCTTTACGGTGCCTTGATGCTGTTTCTTGTTTCTGCGTTTTGGGCATGCTCATGTGCACTCTGGCTGCACCTGAGTTGACACCACCGCTGGCCCTTTCTTCTCCCCGCAGGTCACGGACTCCTCCGGACACCTCTTGTACTCCAAGGATGATGCCAAGAAAGGAAAATTTGCCTTTGTCACTGACGATTACGAAATCTATGAAATTTGCTTCGAGAGCCACGGGCAGCCAGGTATATGGGGCCGGGGGTGGGCCGGGGTGCCTGGCGCCCTGAACTGACCCATGTGCCTCTTGGAAACGCACCCTGCCTCTTCTTTACCGTCACGCCCTTTCGAAGCCTTCCCATAATTCTGCCAGTGGGGGTTAAGTTTCTAAAAGGGCCAACAAGGAAGCAGTATGAGGCCTGCCCTGTCTGCCCCTGAACCCCTGGCCTCTGCTCTGTAGTCCACAGATGTGTTGGGCTACAACTTCCAGCTGGCTTGATGTGCTTCCCATTGGAGAGGCGAATGTACTCTGTCTGTACATCCTCAAGGGCACTCATTCTTTTCCATTTGCATGTTTTACAACTGACCCTGGATTGGAAAAGGAGCATGTTCATGTTAAGACCTTCTTCGGATAATTCCTGTCCCTTTTACAACTCCCCCATTATTATATATTACGTTCCTCTGAAATAATCTATATGAATTATTTGCATATTTTGCTGAGATGTATCAGTTATTTCGCATGGGTTTGCTCTGTTCCCAAATTGTCTAAATGACCTGCAGAAACCTGTAGAGCTGTTTGTTTTCATTTCTCCAAAGAGAATTTTGTTGTTGGACCCAAAGCTTACCTGGAAGCACCGTGCCCTAAGGCATGCCTACAGGGTGGTGGTGGTGGTGGGGTTGTTTGATGCTTCCTTATGCTCAGCACTCCAACTGGCTCTGCATTTCCAGGTGGGTCTTCAGAGAAATGAGTAGAAAATCAGTGATTGCTTCATAACCAGCAGAAATGTCTAGATGCTTTCCACTAAGGGTGCAATCCTATGCAAGTTTAGACTGAAAAAAGTCCTACTACTCCAGCTGGGAATTGTAGGCCTTTTTCTGTCTAAACTTGCATAGGATTGTGCCTTTAGCTGCGTGTAATATGGGCATTTATGAATGGTTTAACCTCAGAAATGTATCAGTAATTTGAAGTTTCAGGAACTTTTACCTACTCCTAACAAATACCTTCTTTAAGCACCTTGCCATGGTCAGGGTCAGAATAGTAGATAAAAGGAAGGGTTTTTTTAAAAAAAATATTTTTACATTATCACTGAAGTACGATAAGGATCACAGCGATCTTGAAAAATCCACATGGAGCCATAGATTGGCAAAGCCAAACAGATGAGGTGCATGGTTGGATTTAGGGCACTCCCCCGTCTGAGAGGTATCGGCTGCCACCAAAATTTCTTAAACTGTATTTCTTTTCCTATTACAAGCTCTTTGAAAAATTAAAATTAAAAAAGGAAGCTGTCCTGTGTGGCACATTTTTAAAGCCGGTGTTGTGGTTGTTTTAAAAAATTCTTAAGTGGGGCAGTGCACCCGTGGGCCCCACCTTGTCTACAGCCTTGTCTATGGGGGAGAATAGCCCTGCTGGATCAGACCAAGGGTCCATCCAGTCCAGCATTCTGTTCACACAGTGGCCGACCAGCTGCCCACGGGAAACCCACAAACAGGACATGAGTGCAACAGCACCCTCCCACCCATGTTCCCCAGCAACTGGCATACATAGGCAGACTGCCTCTGATCCTGGAGGTAGCATATAGCCATCATGACTACGGTAGTAGCCCTTGATAGCCTTCTCCTATCTGTGGAGGCATGGGCACTCTGTGTATGCTCTCTTCTTTTCTTTTTAAAAAAATAAATTTTATTGAATTTTTTCCTGTCATACAACAAAATAAAAATACAACGTAAACATTGTGCACCCCCTACCTCTTGGGACCACGTTATATTTCCCAAAAAATATCAGATATTATTCCATATTCTAAAAATGTAACAAATCTTGACAAGGTTCATTCCCCTTCACCAACACATAATCCAGAAATTTACCCCAAATGCTCACAAAAGTGTTTTTTCTCCAATTGTCCTTTTTGGTATGCTCTCTTCCTATCATTGTACCACATGCTTAAATGCTAAAAGGAGGTTCTGATAGTCCTGTGGATTATTATTATTATTGTTGTTGTTGTTAATTAATTAAACTCTTAACCTTACCCTCTCTGTCTGTGTGGCGTAGTGGTGAGAGTGTTGGACTGGGACTGGAGATCCAGGTTCTAGTCCCCGCTCGGCCGTGAAACTCACTGGGTGACTTTGGGCCAGTCACTGACTCTCAGGCTAACCTACCTCACAGGGTTGTTGTGAGGATAAAATGGAAAGGAGGAGGAGGATTATGTAAGCCGCCTTGGGTTCCTTGAAGGAAAAAAGGCGGGGTATAAATATAATAAATAAATAAAAAAAATAAAAAATATCTTCCTGGATCTGTACCTATTTCCCTCACCACTCACTTCAACAGCTCTTTTTCATCTTGTCTTCCAGGGAATTTCCGGATCCCTGACCAACTGGTCAGCATCAATATCAAGCACGGTGTGGAGGCGCGGAATTATGAGGACGTAAGTACGACGCCCAGGTTGCTAGGGGTAGCTCTAAATATATTTGGGGTGCCCCATGGCAGGCAGGCAAGGGGGCGGTGTCATGCTAATCCTCATAGCATGGGGTGGATGCAGTGGGTAATGACAGCATAACCCTTTGCTGCGCTCCACTCCAGAGGCAGCTGCCTCTGCAGGGTTGGAGCTTGTGTATCCACAGCTCAAACTTTAGCCCTCCCCGGCATGGGCATTGCTAAGCCTGACCCCAAATCTATGTCCAAGAGCCCCAAATCTATTTCTCAGGGTCCCAAATCTATTTCCCAGCAACTCAGATGTATTCCACAGAGCGGAGTGTCCATTGGTGCCAACAGAAACATGTTTTTTTTCTCAGCTTAATTGCCACGTGGGGGCAATGTTTAAGGGGGGTTGCAGCTGGGGAGGGAAGGGTTAACTCCCCTCCCCACATACTGCAACACCCTGCCCCCCCCCAAATCTTCCCCTGCATGGCAATTAAGCTTAGAAAAAAATCTTTTTTTCCCCATTGAGATGATCTGGGCCAGGGTGCAAATGAACTGGCTGAAGGATTTATTTGATTTGAGATTATTTGGAGAAGAGATTAATTGGCTGGCTTTGCCTCCTGTGAAATTTAAATAAATCCTCCTAATTATTTCTAAATGTGATATAGATATAAATCAGCATATGCAGATAATCAGGCAGATCTGTGTCCTGTGGGTTTGAGCCTCAAATCTTTAGTAATGCCCCTGCTCCCCAGAAATGGCTGCATCTTTGAGCTGGGTGAGAGATGGCTCTGCAGAAGCTGACTCTGGGTTCCAGCCCTCCTCGGGGCTTTGCGCTTGTGTCACCCCCATCCTCACCTTTTCCCACAGATGGCGAAGGCAGAGAAACTCAAGCCCTTGGAGGTGGACCTGCGGCGACTGGAAGACCTTTCTGAATTCATTGTCAAAGACTTTGCCTTCATGAAGCAACGGGAGGAGGAGATGCGCGACACCAACGGTGAATGGCGTCCACACATGATGGCAGGATTGGGGAACACGTGGCCAGCCCTGGATTAAACATTAAGCAATATGAGCACGTGTTTAAGGCACCAAGGGAAGGGGGGCACCACAGTACCAGAGCACCACAAATTTTTACATTTGCATTTCCCCCCTTATAACCGTTTTATTTAAAAAATGCATAAAACAGTGGTGACAATTTGTATTTCTTTCTGTTGTTCTAGTTATAAGTAAGTGATTGGCTTATATTGCTTGCTACTATTTAGTGTTAAATATAATTTTAAAAAACAGTTTATATTTCATATAGTTTTGTGTTCTGCCGTGCGGGATGGCCTTGAAGAAAACTGAGTTTTTCATGTCTTATTTCACCTTCAGCACTTATTGAGTCATAATGTCTTGCCAGCTAAGCAATGGAAGGGCCGAGGGGGCACCATTATTGGGCTGTGCTTAGGGCATCAGCTGGCCTTGATCCTGCCCTGCACGCAGCCCTCCAGGTTTTGGGGCCTACAACTCCCGTGATCCTTCACTATTGTCTATAGGGCTGATGGGAGTTGCAGGCTAAAACATCTGGACAGCCATAAGTTGCCCATCCCTGCATGATGGGTTGAGGTCTTGTTGCTGCCCTGTCCTCGGCGGGGCCAGAGGCAGGCTGCAGCGTGGTCCCTTTGCCATCTCTCTGCTGTTTGTTTCCCTCTTCCTTCTCCTCTGGCCTCTGTGGTCTCCCACTATTGGCAACAACTAGATTGTAAGCTCCATGGGGCAGGGACCTAGCTTGTTTGCTGATGAAGACTGTCAAGCAGCTGCAGTGTACCGGCTAACAGACTGAGCAACAAATATGGGGGTGGGGAGGGGGGAAAACAGTTTAGTTTTTGCCTCTCCCAACCACTCAGGATGCATAGTGCTTTATGGAGTGTAAGGGGACAGGGCTCTGCCCCGAGGAGCTTACAATCTAAAATTCCACACAGGAGAAGCTACAGGGGAAGGGGAGGGATGTGGAGAACAGGAGAAGAATATGTGGTTGTTTCAGTTGCACATCTTTAGGTTTGGTTTACAATGGGGAGGGGGGAATTCGTGGCCCTCCAGACGTTTTGGCCTACAACTTCCCATCATCCCTCACCATTAGCTTAGCTGGCTATGGCTGATGCGAGTTGCAGAGTAAGCCCCATTGAACTTGATGGGACTTCCTCCCGTGCTGCATGGCATCCTTCCTATCTGTCCCAAAGCCTTCGTGGATGAGCAGGGAGGTGGCTGGCGGGGCCCTTGCTCAGTGACAATGGAGCAGCTTTGCACAGAAGTCTCCATTTCAATCCACGGCATCTCCAGTTTAAAAAGGACCAGGGATTGGGAAAGACCCTTCCTCTGCCTGAGACCCTGGTCAGGTGCTTCCAGTTGGGCTAGACCAGCAGGGTAACCTTTGGCCCTCCAGACGTTTTGGCCTACAACTCTCATCAGCTCTAGCCAGCCTAGGTAACAATGGGGGAACCAGTGTGGCGTAATGGTTAGCGTCTTGGACTGGGACACGGGAGACCTGGGTTCGAGTCTCCGCTCGGCCACGAAGCTCCCTGGATGACAAAGCTCTGACACTCACCTGCCCTCTGCCCACCTCTCTTTCTCTTTGCAGAATCCACCAGCGTTCGTGTCTTCTTCTTCAGCGTCTTCTCCATGCTTTGCCTCGTGGGCCTGGCCACTTGGCAGGTCTTCTATCTCAGGCGGTTTTTCAAGGCCAAGAAACTCATCGAGTGATTGAGCTCCGGTTGAGGATGGTGGCGGCAGGGGGAGGCAATAAGTGAATCCCACCCTCCCTGGACTCCCCGCCTTGTTTTGCCAGGGACCTTCAGCATGAACTGTTCTCTCCACTGAGTCCTTCCCTAGCAACCTGCTGTGATCCCGAGCCATCTGGATTCCCACCCCCCCTGGGTTTTTCCTTGGCCAGGAGCCTCGGTGGAGCATGGCAACTGGGCAGGATCTCTTGGCCAGCTGGAAATGGAGCTGGTAATTGAGAACCCATGGATTCTGGAGGGCGGATTTGAAAACCACTGCCCCCACTTTTCCTTTTCCTGGAACAGACCGTGGTGGTGGGAATCAGAGGGTGGGTAAATGTACTTAATTTAAATCCCAAATGCTGAGCACACTGGAGAACGTTCAAAAGTAATAAATGTTGGTTCCTAGACGTTTCTGCTATTTGGGAAGGCGGAGGAGGGTTTTCTCCCCAACCACCGCTTCAACTGGGGCTAGAGACACGGTATTTGTCAGGGTCTCCAGGGTCTCAGAGGTGTGGGGTTTGGCAGGAGAGGTAAGGGCCTTAGATTTGCGTGTGTGGAAGGGGGATCTGTCGTTTCCGGATTTTACAAGATCATGCAAAAAAGCTAATTTTGACCTGTGGGTCATTATGCGACGTTGGAGCATAGGGGAAGTGTGTGTGTGTGTGTGTGCATGCGTGTCTTGTGTACACTAGAATCTTTAACGGTTGCCAACTTTTCTTTGTTTTACTGTCCTGGTTCTGTGCTTTGCAACAGCAAGTATTTTTGCACCAATTAAACAAAGGAAGCTTTTCCTGGTGCGGTGGAGGCTGGTGGCAGGGTCGCAGTCTGAACTTCTAAGGAGCTATCCATGGTGCTGAACCCAGTCTGGGCCAGGGTTCAGCACCACAGATAGCTCCGTTAAAGTTCAGACTACAATCCAGAGTGGATACAGTGCCCCACTGACACCAGCCTCCACTGGATGGGGAAACTTAATGTTGGTGCGTCAGGCTGCTTTTAAAGGCAGTAGGACCAGTAAAAAAGAAAAAGAAAGAAAAAGTTGGTGACGAGGATGTCTTGGTTTGTCTGGCCAGAGATTTCAGGTCTGGCAGTAAAGCTGGTGGGTTGTTGCTTTTTTTAAAAGAGTGAGTTCAAGCTTTCCCAGAAATGACAGCCTTTGACTTAGGAGACTTGAACCCTAACTTCAGACAGATGGGGGCTGCAGGTGGATCTTCCGTAGTGAGGGAAAAATGCACTCTGCGTGAACTCAGAGGCACTCACTTTCTTCAGGCATTCCAGGACTCAGTAAGTCTTGGTACATCCTTTCCAAGGTGGAAGCACGAGGCTTTCAGAGAGGGGTGTATGTTGGCCCCACGTGGTCAGTTCAAATGGACTTCCGCTGAGTAACTCTGGAGTAGCTTCAGACTGCTCACAATTAAAATGTCTAAAATGGCGAGTATGTACTACACTACAAGGATGCCTGGGAGCTCTCCCCTCTAACCTCAGATAAAAGCAAATCCTAGGTTTGCTGAAGACCCGGTGTGGGGCAGAAGAATATTAAAGGTTTGTGGGGGGAGGGAGTGGATGGAGAGAGAAATCTCTCATAACAATAGAATTCTGCATTTCTCGATGGAGTTGACTTGTGGCAGACTCAACACAGGCAATAGAAAGAACTTCTTTGCACAATGCACAATCGACTTATGGAACTCCCTGCCACAAGATGGAGCGGTGGCTACTGGCATAAAAGGACGAGACAAATACGTGGTGGTGGATGGATCTATCCCTTTGTTGATGTTTCAGCAGCCTTCCATTGCGGATGCCCACTCTTCACAGTGGGGGGCCCTTTTTATGCCAGATCAGGGTGGGGGGCACGGAGCTTCAGGGTTGGCAGTGGCAGTCATGCACCAAGCGTACCACTTGTACCAATGAGCCCATGCACTTTCAGAAACACAAAGGAGGATGGAGTCCAGCGTGGCCGACAGCAGCGTCTCTGGTGGAAAAAAGGGTGGGAGAGCTGAAGCAACAGGCACGGAGATGTACATTTTCTTCACTATCTGCCTTTCTCTAGCACTGAGCAGGGAAACTCCGCTCTTATCTCTGATCGGAGATAAGAGCAGGGTTTCACATCAACCATTCTCTTTATTTTTTTCCTTTTGTTTGCAGAATGTAAAGCATATGTTGGCTAAAACGCGAATTCTCACACGGTGGGCCATGACCAGTATTATGTCTGATCAAAAGCATGTTTTGTTTTGCTTTTTGTACAGCACACTTTAAGATGTGTTATCCTAGGCCACAGTTCTGAATAAGAAACAAGATTTTTACACCCCCAAATAAGTTTGGGTCACCCTAAATAACACATTGACACTCCATCAACTGTACTGCCCCCACATTGATGACTGCTGATGCATTTCTAAATGAATAAGGAACTGGACCTATGTGCCTCCAAAGAAGCGTTAGATAACTGCCAAATCATACATCCACCGCATCAGGACAAAAGACTGGGTTAACACAACATGATAACCCACACAAGGGTTGAGTGTGGGTTGTCATTGAACTGTGGGTGTTGTTAATATGTGGGTTATTGTGTTGTCTGAACCCAGCTATGTTAACAAAACCATGGTTTGTTAACCATGAACAACCCATGGTTTATTGCTGGGTTGGGTTGTGAACTGTGGGTTGTTTGTGGTTAACAAACGGTTTGTTAGCATGGCTGGGTACAGACATCACAATAACCCATGTTTCAACAACCCACAATTCAATGACAACTCACACTTAACCCCTGAGTGTGGGTTATCGTGTTGTCTGAATCCAATCAATCTAACCGAGACACCGCAGCAAACACTTCATTTCTGAGCATGACACCATCAAGTGCAATGGGCCCATGATAACGACTGCCAGTATATTGATTAAGAAATGAGCTGAGGCTGCACCTCGCATTATGATTTGGCCCACCCACTAACACAAATGGGAAAATGTCTTTAAGACATTGTGTCTGGCCGCAATGCTTCATGTTTTGCGCAAGGTATTGTCAACCCTGCAGCCCCCATGCAAATCGCCTATGTAGTTTTATACAGATAAAGAACTGGAGAAGTGTACCAGCCACATAAGCACAAAGCCACATCTACAGGACAGTGTGCCTCACGGGATGCCGCAGTGATGAGTCAGGCAGGGCCAATGCTTTGTTTTGGAACACTTACGCTTGCTGAAGCCATGGTGATCATTGCCAAAATATGTGTTCATTGCAAACACATTGCCAAAATATGCAATCATTGCCAAAATAAATGGTGTTCATTAGACTTTCATGTCAAACCCTCTATCTACTCCCCTCTCCAGAGACAGTGTTAGGGGGTGGCCCACTAGGGCTAGAGGCCTAAATCTTTCATTTGGATCCCCAAATCTGGGAGGCCATCTGCCCCACCACCCTGCTGTCCATGGGCACTTGCTGCAATTTTATTTATTTATTTATTATATTTATGAATCGCCCATCTGGCCAGACATCTGGCCACTCTGAGCAATGTACACAATAAAGGCACAGGGGCCCTAAGGATTTCTGTGTGGCATCTGATCCCCCTGGATGAACTGGCTTTTGGCCCACATGTGCTTTCCCTCCTGCTGCCCCCCCCCCGACCTTCTGCCTGAGGCTTTTTCCTGAAATCAAATGCCCTCCTCTCCCCTGTCCATACATCCCTTTTTATAAATAGGGGTGTCCTTAGGAGACAGGGCCCTTTACAGACTTTAGAACATATGTAAATTAGCATATACAAATTTGTGCTTTTTTTGTCCTGAGAGCCTGAGCCCCGGATCTTTGGGGTACCTAGCACCGCCCCTGCCAACCCCCCAAGAAAGCGTCACATGAACATTCCAAGTCAGTTTAGAGCGGCTCTGTGTAGCTGCGTGTGTGTATCAGTCTACACTTTTGCGAGTCTACGGACAGAGGGACGCATTTCCTGAACGCACCCATTGGCAGCCGCGGGGTTTCCATGGCAACGGATTCCCTGGCTTATCTGAGGTGCTCTCATGGCGGCTGCAGCGGCGTCCTCTTCGTCTTCTTCTGGGGGCACCGGCGAGGGGTAAAAGCGCGTGATTGTAATTTGAATAGGAATAATAAGTATCTTTGGGGGAAGGCAGTTCCCCCCGCCCCCTCCTCCTCCGAAGCCAGGATTCTTGGGTCCCTTCTTTTAGGGTAGGGTCTGTCTACCTCTGGATTCGATCCAGGATTCCTGGGTTCCTTGGTAAGGCGGGGCGGGGGGGACTTATGAGTAGAACAGGAGGCTCAGAAGAACTCGGACTCCTGGGTCCTTCCGGGGGAAAGCGCGTGCGCGTGCGTATTATATATTTGTGTATTGTTGTGAACCGTCCAGAGAGCTTTGGCTATTGGGAGATATAGAAATGAAAATGAAATAAATAAATAATGTGTGTATTGAATTTTCACCCCAGCAGGATGCCTATATGCTTTTTAGCATGTTGCTGTATTGTGAGAGGCAGAAATCCAACAAGTGCTGGGGAAAGCTGCTCCATCTGTCTCGTTTCTGTCAGAGAGGCAGAGCTCTTGGGGAAATGAATTCCATAGTTTAACTATGTGCTGGTTTAAGTACTTAAAACATAGTTTACTTAAACATAGTTTATAGTTTAAGTACTGGGGGAGGGTGCTGTTACACTCATGTCCTGCTTGTGTGTTTCCCGTGGGCAGCTGGTTTAAACAGTTTAAGTACTTCTCTGTCCTGAATCTCTCAGCAATCACCTTCATAGGATGACCCCATTGGGTTCTAGAATTATGAGAGAGGGAGAAAAATCTTGAAATCAGGACTCCTGATTCTAAGTGGAGGAGGGTATGTGTGTACATCATCATCATCATCATCATCATCATCATCATTTCTTTCTATACCGCCCAATAGCCAAAGCTCTCTTGGAGGTTCACAACAATTCATAAAATTACAAACTACAAATACAGATAATAAAATACAACATAAAAATAAATGAGAGCGAGAGACAGAGAAGTACTTTAGGGTGTAGTGTAGTGGTTAGACTGTTGGACTGGGACTGGGAAGACCCAGGTTCTAGTCCCCACTCGGCAATGAACCTCACTGTGTGATTTTGGGCCAGTCCCTGACTTTGAGACTAGCCTATCTCACAGGGTTGTTATGAGGATAAAATGGAGAGGAAGAAGAGGATGAGGATCATGTAAACTGCCATGGGCTCCTTGCAAAAAAGGCAGGATATAAATGTAACAAACAAATAAATAAAAGAGTTGGCACTCTTTGGTTTTCTGAGAGCAAAATCTGATTTTTGTGGCTGAGTATGGGAACAGGTGGTCAGGATTCTTGGATGATGATGGTGATAATTTATTAAATTAACCTGCCTTTTAAGGTACAGTGCCCTCGCAAGGTGGCTTACGATATTATGAAAAGATGAACATACAAATTACAATTACACACACACAGAGTAGCAGCAGCAAATGATTTTTAAGCATCAAGTGCTGGCTGGAATAAATGTGTCTTCAGTTGTTGGTTTTTATAGTGGATTCCCATCACTACTTTTGTTGGTTGAAGTGAGTTTACAAGGTCTCAGGTGTGTTTTCTCAACCTGTTCTCCAACCATCGCTGTGCCTGGCAGTACTCAAGCCAATTCCAAATGGCTGGATGCCTACTACAACCCGGTTGCCAGCCTGCACACATTTTCCTCTTGCATTGGTAAGTCGGAACTCCTTTTCAGTGACTCCCTAACAAGGGGTGTCTCTTTCTTGTTTTGAGGAGTGGGTGCATATGGGGTGGGGGGGAAATATGTCATAGTGACTAAGGAGGTGTGGCCAAAATGCCAGCGTTTTTAAATGCTGCTGGTTCTCGCTGGGTTTGCAAGAGGTAAAAGCATGCTTTGTTTTCCACTGCAGCACAAATGATGCATATTTTTGTGACATCTTGATAGGGATGTGTGAGGAACCCAATAGGAGATGAAAATCCATCGGATTGGCGCCCCAGATTCTGGTTCGCCAGGCCTGCACTGGGGTCGACTCACTATGGTGCAAGTCAAGCCAGCTCATGGACTTTCATCTCTAAGATGAGCCGCGACTTGTGCTTAAAAAAAACAACAACCCGCTAAGGAAATTGGCGTAAATGTACACAATTTGCACAGATCGGCACCTCAAAAAGCACATGGATCTAGCGTGCTTTGTGTAATATCGGCCAATTTGCACAATTTGGCACCAGAAAAACATGTGGTCCTCACACAATTTGTGCAAATTGGCTGATTTTATGTAAAGCGTGCTAGATCCATGTGCTTTTGTTGATTTACGCAAAATGTGCAAAATACTGGGACTTGTGCAAATTGCATAAATTTGTGCAAATCGCATAAATCACAGTATTTTGTGCAAATAGCACTGATATGCGCAAATTTCCTTGGCATTTTTTTAAAAATTGTGCAAACCACAGCTCATCTTAGAGACGGATGTCCATGGAAACCCCCCCAGCTCATCCCGCTTCCGATAATCGGGACCGAAACGGGCAGGAAGTCCCTCGAGCTCAAATGAGCTGGACTTCCCAGCATCAGCACACCCTTACTCTCGATTCAGTGGAAGTGTTTAAAGAAGGGGAGGAATGAAGGCTGGCTCCAGGTTGGTGGGCCCTCTCCTGCCTCAGTGGGCCTTGACAAGCTTACCTGGCAGCAGACAGAAGCAACACTGCTCAGTCCTGGGCAGCTGGAAGCTGCTCTTTAAAATTTCCAGAATGCCCCCAATGTCCACTCTGGGACATTGCAGGAATAAATATTGGCAGAGTTCCGGGAGCCAGCATTTTTATAAGGTTGCCTCTTCTGCCCCGGAAATCACTGCCTCCAGTCCCAGACTTGTGGGGATTAGATGTGACTGCTCAGTGGTGCAGGAAATGCAGTCTACACATGTTCAGAGGTGCGCTGTTCTTGTTGCTTCACATTGTGTTCCAGGGCTCGGCCCTGCTGCCAGAAACAAGCTCTTGAGCTGAATCCTGGGATGGTGCCTCAAGAGCACAGTAGTAGCTGATCAAAATGGCCTTCCCCTGGGTTTCCAATCCCAGTTGAGGGTGCCCCCGGAGAGAAGATCTGCTGTCTTGGCCCTGTCCCAGCTGGAATGTAGATGCTTTCCTGATTCAGATGGTTGCTGTGTTCCTCAGAAGGCCTCTCTTGGCTTTGCAGACAAAATGTCTTGACCAGAAACCAGATCTCCAAAGCTCATCCCCTGAAGGGTTTCCCTTGAGTGGACAGTTCTAGAAATGCTCTCTCCCATGAAACATAATGTGCACCCCTGACCTGGGCTTGGAATATTTCACATTACTAAAAGCACACACTCTCTCACACGTCCACAGAGTCCAGTGCTCAAATTATGGGGGTGGGCCCTTCTCTGGGTGGACTCCAGTTGTGGGGGGAGAAGAAGGGATTGGGGCCCTTAGTGAAGCCTGTGGCTTACGCTGGCTCAGCTTTTCTGAGCATGGAAAGCTAAGCAGGGTCAAGCCTGGTTATTACTTGGATGGGAGACCCCTCCTCTAGTTTCCTGCATTGAGCAGGGGGTTGGACTTGACAGCCTTGTAGACTCCTTCCAACTCTATGATCTATGAAATCTATGAAATCCTCAAGCCTCACCTCTTGATTCCCCCCCCTTAATTTTAGCCAAACCATGCCCCCTCCGGTAGCCTTCTAAAAACTGTAGTTAAGGGGACTGAATCCATTCTAGCTTCCTGTAATTCTGCCCCCTGGTTTGGGTCTTTTGTTGAATGGGCTGATGCAGGGTCTGCTTTCTGTTCCAGCCCTGGCTGACCTGCATGGTGATGGAGACTATAAGGTAAGGAGGCCGGCACTGTCACACTCACAAACCCTTCTCTGGCCTGGTACCGGCCCTTCACGTTTCCTCCATCACAGCCACAAACCTGTGCCCAGTCTGGTACCTCTCCATCCCACCTCCACCTTTCCCGTCGGCCTAACTGGCCATTCATACCAGGTGCCTATTAATGCATGCATACAATTTCTGCAGTATAGACTTTGGGAGGGTTTTCACACCACGATAAGCCACACTGCGTAGAAAGCTACGCAGTGTGGCTTATAAGCCGATCTTCGCACCGCACCGCCGCCAGCTGAAAGGGCTGGCAGCAGTGGCAACGCAGGAGGAAAACTTCTGACAGCCACCCCCAAGTGCCACTTGGGCACTTTGGGGGCGGCTGTCAGCAGCGCTTGTCCAGCAGCTGCATGGCAAGAGTGGCAAGGATTTCTTGGAGCTCTTGCCAAATGGCTCGCTTGTAGTTGGGCTTGACCCATGGCAGGTCTTGTCACCCAGGTTCGGATGACACAAGAACCCATCAGGGGTCAGACAACCCCAACTGCAAGCCATGGGTTGTCAGGGTGTCTTATAAGCCAAAATAAGGCACCCTGACAAACCCCTCCCAGGTTTGCACGACACGACAACCCCCTGTGGCTTATAAGCCATGCGGGGTTGTCGTGTCACGTGAACCCAGTCTTTGAGTGCATGTTTATAGTCCTTGCTGTTTGTTTTAGGATTATGACTTAGCCTATCCTGGTGCCTTGGCATACCAAGAGACCTTGAGTACGCACCCTCACACATAATTCAAGGAAGCTCCTAGCTCTGTTTCCCCCCTCTTCCTTCCCCAGTTGGTGGTGGGTGACGTAGGCTCTATGGGGCATGAGATGAAGCTGAAGGTGTACCAGGGCGTGAGTCTCCTGAGTGAAAATGCCCTGCCGGATTTGCCTGCCAGCATAGCCGCTTTCCTGATGGAGCAGCACGAGCCACGCATGCCTGCGGTGGCGGTGGCCTCTGGGCCGTACATCTACGTGTACAAGAACCTGCGTCCCTACTTCAAGTTTACACTGCCCCTAATGGAACTGAACCCCATGGAGAAGGAGGTCTGGGAGCAGGCGAAGGAGGTGAGGAAGAGAGGGGGGCTTCTGAGGAAGAGGTGGGCTGCGCAGAAGCCCTGGGCATCGGGTCTTCAGGCCCCGTTCCTTCCTTCTGACGAGGGTTGTCAACATCCTGCCCCCTGGACCATAGGGCACATATGATTTCTTCTGATCCATGGGAGAAGAGAGCCTGTATCTCTTCCACAGGCCACCCCAAGGCTGCGAGAAATCCCTCCCTGGATTTTCTGGGAAATGTTCCTTTGCAAATTAGTTTAAAAAATCAGGGCAATCTGAACTGGGTAATTTCCTTCTGAGAATTTTCAGTGTGCCATCGGAGAATGTTCTGATGCCCTGCTGTAGGGATGCAGAACCTTCGGCCCGGGAGCAAAATCTGGCCTGCTTGGGTTCCCTGGAAGGCCACACTACTCCCCTCCCCCAACGACTGATTTTTGGGTGGTTTCCCAGCGCCTTTTGCCTTTGGCTCCACCCACCACTGGAATGCAGCCCCCCCAAGAGCTTCTCTGAAATGAAACTTAGCCCTCAGATTGAAAGAGGTTCAAGCACCCCTGCCCTTGTATAATCAAATTTAATCTGTTTATGTTACTTGTATGTAATAAACAACAAACCTGGGGGGGGGGGAGTACCCCATGTTAATTATTTGTCCCAGTGCACCACAATTATTTGGCCTGAAATATTTGAAGGAGGAAATTAAAGCACCCTTAAAGTGATTCTAATGTTATAATATGGAAGGTTTTTTTATTCGAATACTTGCAGAAAATTTAAAGACAATAGCATGTACTTTCCTTACATTGTTTAAATTTAAGGGGGAAAAACAAAGGTTCTGAAAACTGTTGACATACTTATAAATTTTAGCAACTCGAAGAACTGTGTATGATATGCTGACACCCACTCATCTATAACTTTGAAACTGCCAAGGTTGCCTAATCATGTATTTGCAACTGGCATCCATTCATGGTTACTAATTGTGAAGGACCGCCACCAGTCCTTTTCCGCGAACCGGGAGTTAAGCGGTTAATCAGAAAGCTCAAAAACTCCCTTTCGCGCTCCCTGGGTTAAATCAGGTCAAACGCACTGGATTAAGCGCTAAGTCAGAAAGTCGGAACGCAGTAGAGTGAAACTGACAATGTTTATAGAAGTTTAATGGACCGAATCAGATCAGGGAGATAGGGAGAGTTTACAGTAAATAAATCAATCAAGGTGAGAAAATACAATTCACAATGAAGGAAATGAGGCTTGCAGAAGCACAGACAGAATCTATAAAGCAACAGAGAACCTACACCTAGCCTTATCTAACATGGGAGAATCTACCTAGCTTATCTCTAGCAATTCAGCCAGACTTACAGCAAGGTACCCAAGTGGCCCGCTTGGGGGTTGAGCTTCCCGGGTTGGCCTGAGCCGACGACCCGTTCTGTGCAGTCTCGCACCTTGTTCCCAACAACCTCAACGGAGCCGGGGTTGTTCTTTTACACCCTCCCTCGCCCCCTCTTCTCACTCCCACCCCCTCCCTTTGGTGGCAGGATGAACCGGTTCTGCTCAGCAGGGGTTGCGGAGGTTCTTGGTGCCACTTGGCTCATGGCACCTCACGGGTGCTTGGCAGGTGCTTGAGGGTATTTTGGCAGCTCTTTGAGACTGCTTGGGGGATGACCGGGGGGGGGGGGGCGAAGTGTGTGTCCTGTCTCTCTACACTAATATTATGAAATGGGACATTTTCCACCTCACATCACTGCCTGGGTCTAGGGACTGAGCAGTCGAGGGACTGATGCTCAGTGAGTTCTTAAATTCTGCTCATCCTTGTCCTGGACTCTTGTAGCCTTGTGGTATCTCCTGAATTGGCAATTGGGAGAAGGAACTCTGCCGATCTCCAGTCTTCGCTCTGCCCTTCTGTCTGTAGTTCAATGTCACATTTGGCTTGTCTGGCTAATCCCCGACTCCTGGGCGGGAGGGGGAAACAGCAGCCTACTGGCTTAACCCTGAGTCTCAAGCTCACAGGTGCCGTAGGGCACAATCCTATGCAAGTTTAGACAGAAAAAAGGCCTACAGCTCTCGTAAGGTTTCCAGTGGTCTCCCACCCATGTTCACTTTAGTGAACAGCAATGCATATGTAAGTGATGCAGTGCATGTGACACATCACTCCAAACCACAATAAACAACCAGCAATTGTGCATCCAGTTTATAAATGGTAAAATAATTTATTTTTTTTAATATTCGAACAGATTTTTAAAATGTGAAACATTTCAGCATGAATCGCCAGCTTCGGTCACAAATGAGAGTACGCTGCGATGCCACTTATAAACTGAGTCCAAACTAATCAGGAATCCACCTATGTAAGCCACCTTGGGTTCCTTGCAGGAAAGAAGGTGGGATGTAAATATAATAAATAAATAAATCTAAACTTTCTCTCCTTCTTCTTGCGAACTTCCCAGTTTTTACTATATGTCCTTATTTTTCAGGAAGATATTGAAGAGCACCAGTTAATTTTAGGGCTGGGATGTAGGTATAATAAATAAATAAATAAATTCTAGAGAGCAGCTGACTGTCCTCTTCTCTCTCCGTAGGATAAGGTTGACCTTATGTCGATGAAGGAGATGCTGGAGGTGATCCGGTGAGGATTTCTGAGTCTGGGCAGGGCGAGGCGCTTCTTCCCTGAGCCATCTCTAAACGCTGGGAGGATGGAAAACTTAGAATCCTGAAAAGTGGACAAGGGTGGAAGATGTGACTAAGAGCCAGAACGCCAACCTGTCCAGGGGCGGCAGGACGGTGGTGGCTGAATGTAAAGATGCCAGGGGTCATGAATGCAAGATTCCACCTCATTAGTTAACCTGGAATGGCTCCTACCTACCCACCCTAGTTTGATTCTTGCAATTGCTAAAGTGGGTTAGAGAATCCTGGTCTCCCTGAGAAGCATGTTTAAGGTTTGTTTGTTTTGTTTAAGGCAGCCGTCCCTAACCCGAGTCCCTCCCATCGTCTCCAGCTAGCATGGCCAATACTCGGGGTTAATGGGAGTTGCAGTCCCCAACATCAGAAGGGACCCAGGTTGGGGAAGGCTGACTAAGGGCACAATCCTATGCAAGTTTAGACAGAAAGAAAGGTCTATAACTGTGCTGGCTGGGACATGCTGGGAGTTGTAGTCCTTTTCTCTTGTCTAAACTTGCATAGGATTGCACCTCTAAGGAGCTTGTCGTTCACTTTTCAGGTAAACCTCACAAAGCGGTTTACATTTTAAAAAAATACGAACACAATAAGCATCAATACAATTGGTAAAGACAAGCGATGCGGGGGGGGGGGGGGAAGAAAACTTTTTGAAAGTCAGATCTCTTCTCTCCTTGGGAGCAAGATGATTCTTGACTAGCCTCAGGGCAGTTGCGGGAGGGAGAGGGGCCCTCTCGGATTATTGCAGTCCAGGTTACTCCTGAGCACCCTCTCCTACTTACAATCATAATCCGGGCTGGGCCTACCATTAGGCAGGGTGAGGCGGCTGCCTCAGACAGCAGGAGGAGAGAGAGAGAGAGGAGGGAGCTGTGGACCAAGCAGGCCTGCCCTGTGCCCCCTAAGCTAACCTGCTGCCTTCAGGTGTTGGGGAGGATGCTGTCCCATCACCAATCTTGAAGATTCATCTGCCAGTCCGGTCTTGGGGGCGCCTTCTTGTTTGTCTCTGGCAGCAAAACATCTGGGGCACCTGATCATAATGGTGAGCGGGTCGACTCCCCACTTTCCCCTCCTCCCATAACAATATAGTTACCGTTGTCCAAAGTGAGGGTGACTAAGGAATAAGGACTCCAGAAAGGATGGGGTAAGTTGTTCCCTCTCTCCTCCCCGTGACTCCCCCGATTGTGAGTGTTGCGGGACGGTTAATCAGTAACTAATCTTATCTATGGTTAGAAATATTTTTCATGAATAAATGGAAATGGTCTCTGCCTGGTGAAGCTGCCTTGACTGTCGTTTTTTGGTAGAAAGGTACAAATAAAATAAATAAATATTAAAGAAACCGGGGTGTGTGCCCAGATACTGATAACTGGAGCTCAAGCTTCCTTTTAACCTGTGCTGGAGCGTGTGCAGGCTTTGATTAGTGCAACTAAGGGTGCAATCCTATGCAAGTTTAGACAGAAAAAAAGGCCTACCATTCCCAGCATGCCCCAGCTATCTATGCTGGCTGGGGCATGCTGGGAATGGTAGGCCTTTTTTTCTGTCTAAACTTACATAGGATTGCACCTTAAGATATTCTGCCCAATGTTCAGAGGTAGTCTGCACTTTGCTTATCTGAAGGCTGAGCCGGCTAGTGTTGAAAACAGTTCCACAGCTGACCCTGACTCAAATTAAGCCACAGAGCCTGTCCTTAACTTTGGTAACCGACGGGGGTATATGGCAACAGGACACCAGAGAAGATGGAATAGAAGTTTATCTTTTCCGTAAAGTTTTGAGTCTGCAAAATAGGGCTTTATAGCCCCTCCTCTCGCTTATCCTGCTGCAGGTCTGGGTCGTTAATATGCACATCTAACTGATCCGAGAAATGGGGCTGAGAGAACCAGTTTGTCCAGGCCCCTTGGGTCCAAAGCTACTCACTGCCCCGCAGTGGCATGAGCAAGAGAAAAACTGGACTGAAGTACAAATTGCCTTGTCTTCTGACTTGCCTTGTCTTCTTCCCTGACAGGGAAAATGCGGATATGCCCTTGTCGGCGCAGTCCTTGAGGTGAGCCCTTTGGCAGAGACCCTCTAAATGCCTTGCTTGGGGCTTGACAGGAGTACAACCTACGTCCTTTCATCAGCCTTTCCTCCTTGGAGGGTGGTGGTGATGGCCCTGTCTCTATCTCTGTCTCTCTGGGGATCAGGACACTATGTTCTTCTCACCACCTTCCCGTCTGCTCTGTAGATTCCTGACCCTCGACCCACCTGAGATGGAGTCCTTCGTGAACCAACATAAAATGCAGCCAATCAAGCGTCAGGTGTGTACTCCTATGCGGGGGGGGGGGATGTTCTCCAGGTTGGAGGGGGAAGGGAGCACAAACTCCACCAGCAGAGTTTTAGGGATGGGCGACACTGAGAAATTCGACCTGCTTGTGCTTGGCGGACTTTCGGCACCGCAGTGTCGAGAGCTGAACGCGGGCCAAGTTGGGGCCTTCTGCTTTTAAAGCGGGCCGGGATTTGTGTGTGTGTGTGTGTGTGTGTGTGTGTGTGTAAGCCAGGGGAATTTGCCTAAATTGCAACCGCAATTTGCCTAAATTGTGGCTGCAACATACACAAATTGCGGCCGCAATTCAGGCAAATTTCCCTGGCTTTAAAAAACCCAACAACAAGCAAATCCCTACCCTCTTCAAAAGTGGAAGACTGTGTGCTGACTTGACTCACGTTAGAGCGAGTCGGTGCCAGTGCTGGGTTGAAAGGCTGGATTCCAGGGGCGCCGAGCCTAGCAAATCTGCCGGATTTTGACCCCCCATACTGGATTCCTCGCACATCTCTAGTTGGGATGTCGGTCAGTTGATCATGGTCAAATACTGCCAAATATTCTATGAACGGCCTTGGTTTACAGCTCCATCATCCCTGAATCATTGGCTATGCTGGCTAGGGCTGATGGGAGTTATAGGTCAGAGCATGAGGAGGCCCACAATTTGCCCACCCCTGTGTACGGGGATGCTCTTGCCAGGAGAGGCACTCCATCAGGTATTGAAATGCAAGATAAAGAAAGGGACATGGGGGTGGTGGGGGGAACTTTGTGATTTCCTCCTATCGTTTGTGGGTCAGGGAGATTGCTGGAAGAGCAGGTGCTAATAACCCCAAGCTCATTGCGCTGTAAAATAATATCAATGCTTGGGTTCAAATGCATTTTGTTCGAGGCGCCTGAGAAGGCCTTCTCAGTGGTAGCCCCCCGACTGTGCAATGATCTCCCCACTGAGGTCTTCCTGGCACCAAAATTGCCATCTTTTTGGTGCCAATTCAAGACTCTCCTCTACTCCCAGGCATCTGATGGCATATGACAGGATTTTAACACCAGTTGTTTTATCAGGACATCTCATTGTAACTGTTTTTAGCTGTTTTTTAAAATTGTTTTTAAATTCTGTACATTGAAGTTTTTTATATTAGGTTTTGTGATTTTTGTGAACCACCCGGAGAGCTTTGGCTCTTGGGCGGTATAGAAATAAAATGAATGGAATGAAAGGAAATGACAACACAAGAAGTTCCTCAGTCGGTTCAAGGGAGCCGTAAGCGTAATGGAATTGATTCTACATGCTTGGTTACCTGCATTAGGTACTCTTTCGATACACGTTTCATCCTGCTGGGCAGTTATGTCAGGTTTTTAGCAGGTCTAGTTTTATTAATGTGTTCTTAGTTATTTAAGTTGTTTTTAAATTTTAGTCATGAAATTTTCATGATGTTTTTATTGTCTGTACTTTATTATTGTATTTTACTGTATTTTTATGAATTGTTGTAAACCGCCCAGAGAGCTTCGGCCATTGGGCGGTATAGAAATATATTATTATTATTATTATTATTATTATTATTATTATTATTATTATCATCATCATCATCATATCATCATCATCATCATCATCATCATCATCATCATCATCAAGAGCAACAACAACAACAACAACAGAGGGATGTTCTAGAAACTTTATTCTTGTGCTCTGGGGCTCACCTCTCCGGTTTGATGCTAAAAAATGCCCATCACCCCACTCATGTCTTTCAGACGGTGATCACCTGCATGGCCACCCTGAAGAAGAACATGGTGGACGAGGATGCCGTCAGCTGCCTGGTGATCGGGACAGAGAATGCTGAAATCCTAATCTTGGACCCTGAGGCCTTTACCATCCTGGCAAAGGTGAGGCCCTGAAGAAGATCTCTGTGTTATTCAAAAGCCTGCATTGTTCCAAATGGAGAGGATAATTTCATTTCTTCTGTATCTTACATCCTATGGTGTCAAGGTGTCAACCGCTTGCTCCCATGTTCCCCACTATCACAACATCCAGCCACAGAGTTCAGTACAGTATAGTGAACAGAGCGTTGGATTAGGGCTGGGGATACCTGTGTTCAGATTCTCCCTCAGCCATGAAGCTCACTGGCTCACCTTGGGCCAGTCACCATCCTTCAGTCTCAGCTGCACTGCAGGGCTGTTGTGAGGTTAAAAAAATAATGACTTATGTACGCTGCCCCCCTCCCCTTGGGAGGCCATGTGAGATACAAATGCAATGGATAGATTGTTCATTGTTGTGAACAGCCCAGATAGCTTCGGCTATTGAATGGTATAGAAATGTAATAGATAGATAGATAGATAGAAAGAAAGAAAGAATGAGCTGTTGGATTCTGCTTTCTGAGAATGTCAGCTTTAAAGAAACCCCAAAAAGATGTTTCTAGTTTTTATTGATACGATATATACGCTGCCTTTCCACCAAGGAAACGGCACTCACAGCAGCCAACAATAATAAGAACCAACATTTCAAATAAAAACTTAGTTAAAACAATCATAAAACAAATACATTAAAAACACAATGTAAAAACTCGATGAAAGAATAAAAGCAGCACCCAACCCAACAGACCAGCTTACATGTCAAAGACTTGCTTGGATAAAAACACCTTTGCCTGCTGGCGGAAGGACAGCGTGGAGGGAGCCAACCTAGCCTTCCTTGGCAGGGAGCTCCATAGCCTGGGGGCAGCTACCAAGAAGGCCCTCTCTCACGTCCCCACCAAATGTGCCTCTGATGACAGTGGAACTGGGGGAAGGCCTCCAGTGAAGATCTTTCTAGTATTGTGGGGTTGCCTTTGAAAACTGTTCGGAAACTTCAGCTGGTCCAAAATGCTGTGGCCAGACTGTTGGCCGGAGCCGGTTACTGGGAGCATGCGGCTCCCTTGTTGCTACAGCTTCACTGACTACCGGTCTGTTTCTGGGCACAATTCAAAATGCTGGTTATGACCTGTAAAGCCCTATATTATTATTATTATTATTATTATTATTATTATTATTATTTACAGTATTTGTATCAAGCAGATTCCGGAGCAGTGAACAATAAAAAGACAAAAGAAACAAAAACAATACGTTGAAAACAAACTAAAATTACATTGATGGTTGAATAGCAGAGAAGGCTTCCCAAAACAAGGAAGTCTTCAGCAGGCGCTGAAAGCAGCACAATGTCGGAGCCTACCTGACCTCCAGAGGCAGGGAGTGCCACAGAAATGGAGCCGCCACACTGAAGACCCTTTTCCTGGTGGACTCCAATCAGGCCAGAGGTCCATGAGGAACCACCAGGAACGTGCCATCTGATGACCTCAGCAACCGGGTAGGTTGGTATGGGAGGAGGCGCTCTCTTAGGACCAGGCTACCCGAAAGATCGCCGTCTCCCATACGAGCCCATCCAGGTTTTAAGTTCTTTCGGGGGAGGACCTTCTCCGAGTTCCGCTGTCATCAGTATGTTTGGGGGGGGGGCTTCTCTTGCCAAATAGTGATCCCTCAGCTTGCCTGGTAGTGACCACCAATCCCCACCCCCCTGTATAAACCCCCCCCTATATCCCTTCGAGGCGACCTGCCTGTGGGTTCAGCCTCAGCACCACTCTCTTGTTCTCCACGGCAGATGACGATGCCAAGCGTGCCGGCCTTCCTGGACGTCACGGGTCAGTTTGACGTGGAGTACCGGCTCACCGTGGCCTGCCGCAATGGATGCATCTACATTCTCCGCAGGTGGGTGGGGGAACTGCTGGGAGTGCTCTGTGGATGGGGGAACTGCTGGGAGCAGAGAGGGCAGGTGCCAGTGGCTACAGGGGCAAACAGACTTGAGAAGAGCCTGGCAGGGTTCGGACATGGGAGAAGCTGGTCCATAGGCAAGCCAGACTCTGGCCTATGCACCACCGGCCAGCAGTCTGGCGAAACAACCCGTGAACAACCCATGGTTCTGGGTTCACACGTAACGACAACCCATGGTTTAAACAACTCAAGAGTTCACAACCCAACAACAAACCATGGGTTCTCTTTCTAGGTCGTTCGTGGCTAACAAATCATGATATGTTAACACGGCTGGTTTCGCACATCACAACAACCCAGAATTCAACAACCCATACCGTGGGTTAGCATTATGTACGAACTGGGTCTTAATATTTTTAAGTTCTGCTGCACAAGCTCCGTTGAAAACAACGTTCGCTTTAATGAGGCTTGTGTGGGAGAACTTCCCAATCCATTGTGTCCCACGTTAATGGGCAGGAAGGAAGGAAGTTGTCTTTTGGATTTTCCATCCCTGGTACCAAACGTTTTGGGAAAGCCCTGCCCTGGAGTCACTTCTATTCTTGGTCCTGATCCGTTGTTGCTCTCTTTCTCTCCTGCGCAGGGATTCCAAGCGGCCCAAATACTGCATTGAGCTGAGCGCACAAGCTGTGGGTTTGGTTCGAGTCCAGAAGAACATCGTAGCAGCCTGTTCTGATGAGACACTGCAAGGCTACACTCAGAAGGTTGTGGGGTGGCAGCCACGCCCGCAAGGAGGAGGTTTAATTAATGGGTGCAAGGCTGGGACTCGGCAGTTTGCCTCATCCAAAGTGCCAGATGAATGCAAGGAAAATATTCACCAGGGCTTAGCTTAATCTGGGCTCAGTTCTGTAACCTGGAATTTAATAGTGTGCTAGAGTTAACTGAACAGGGCCGAAGTGCATTGAAGGACACTGTGGGCTTTGGGTGTGTGTGTTTTTCCTGCCTGCGGGTGACACTGTTGCTGTGCCTAATTTTTCTTTAAGGGGGTCTGGTTAAAATAAGGATGATCCTGATGCCAGATGGCCCTTGACTAGCAAAGAAATTGGTTGGGGAGCAGGGCAAGAGTAGCTGTGCTGGCATGTTCCTGACGTTCCCTTCTCATGGCAGGGGAAGAAGCTCTGGGTGGTCCCGTTGCCAGCCACGCCCATCACTGTAAGTCTCCTGGACGAGAAGTTCCAGAGTTTCCAGGTTGTGCTGGTGGCCCTGGCCAACAGGGAGGTGCACATGTACCGGGACAAGAACCTCGTGAACGTCATCCAGACACAGGTGAGGCACATTAGAGTGGAGCTGACTTCTGGGGCTGGATGATGGCATTCCGGTGGGTCAGAATGGGAGCCGTGGAGGGAGAGCAGGTTCCGCCTTCATTGTGGGGCGGGGGCATGCTCTGATGCTTGGAGGCATGTGTGAACATGTGTGTTTCTCAGAGCCCAGGTGACTCTGTCTCATCCCTCACTCTAAGAAGGGAGTCATTGTCACGCCCCACCCCTCAGAGGGCCTTCTTTTTTGCCCTCCTTTTGGAGCTGTGGGTGTGTTTTTGTAAGGTATGGGGTTTTCTTTCTGTAACCCTTACCCTTTCAACTCCCTGGGATTTATATGATCCCCACCTTATGTTAATAAACACCATGTTTTCTTTGACAGTATGTAAAGCACTTGCTTCTCACACAGGTTGCTTTAACAAACAAAGTTTATTTAAACTACAAACGTTTCTTGAAATAGTTCATGTAAGTACGTAAGTTTCAGTTAATACTGTTTATTCTCCTATCACAGCCAGGAGTTCTGATTCTCCTGCTCTAATCCCTTGGACCAGGGCCGGGCAGAAGGTAGAGTGGGACCTACTGCTAGATCTCTGGGTGATTTGCAGTAGAGTGGCAAGGGATTCTGACTCAGGTCTCCGGTTCAGTCTTCAGCATCTCCAGTTTAAAAGGTCAGGTAGCAAGTGATAGGAAACCCTGGAGAGCCACTGCCCATAAAAGTAGACAGTCCTGGGCTAGAGAGACCAGTGGTGTGACCTGACTTTAGGCATCTACCTATTGTACTTGGCCAGCCCCAAGTTTAACAAGAGCCATTCCTGATTAAGACCTCATCGTAGGCTGCCAAATGCAGAGAGAAGAAGAAGGTCTTAATTGGGGTGCTGCCACCGAGAAGGCCCTCTCCCTTGTTGCTGCCCTCTGAGCCTCCCTCAGAGGAGGCACCTGGAAGAGGGCCTTAGATGACGAACGCAGTTTACAGGTAGGTTCATGCCGGGAGAGGCATTCCATCAGGTATTGCGGTCCTGAGCTGTGTAAGGCTTTATAGGTCAAAACCAGCACCTTGAATCAGGCTTGGAAACATACAGGCAGCGACTGCAAGTGGGCCAGAATCGCCTTTCCTTCGGTGGTGGCGCACAGGCTGGTTCCCCACATGGCATCTCCTGGCCTGCCAATTCAAGATTCGCTGTGGGCTCCTGGAGAGAACCGAGCACAGGCAGCAGGGAGGCTGCTCTAGGCAAAGGGAAGAAATGATATGGCGGCATGCAGGAAGAGGGGAAGGGGAGGCAGTGCAGGAGAGAAATGGGATCTGGCAGCTTGTGTTGATTGGAAGAGGTGAGAATGGAGGAAATGTAGCGAGAGACGCAGAGTGGCTTGCAGATGTGGAGATAAAGGTGAGAATTTCAACAGAAGAGTTCTGGATCAATTATGGGAAGGTCTATGGCCACCAATGAGGAGCACATCTGTTCTCCCTCCCTCACTCCCCTGCCCCCCCCCAAAACACCACCCCTTTTCCTTTCTCTCCTGCTGCCAGGATATTGTCACCAGCATCTGCTTTGGCCGCTATGGGCGGGAGGATAACACCCTGGCCATGACGACAAAAGGTAAGAGCGGAAGATGCTCTTTGCTCAGTCAGGCCATCTAACCCAGCATTGCGTTTCCTAGCAGTGGGCAGCTGGATGCCTCTGAAAGTGGGGCATGTTCCCAGCATGTGGTATTCAGGGGTATCCTGCCACCTAATCACAGAGGCTTCCTGTGGGGCTAGAAACTAAAGAGCTACTGTCTGGTTGCAGGAGGCATGTGCCACCGGACCTCGGGACCTTGGCTGCTGCTGAGGACAAGTGGCAGCTGAGAATTTTGCTAAATATCTCCTCTTCACGGATGAACCATCCTCTCCCAGGCCTCCTGAGGCAGGCCATGTCAGTTTAAGCTGCCTGGAGTTAGTTGTGCAGGCAATACATTCTCTGCTTTTCCATCTCTAATTAAAACAAAAAAGGAGGGAACAAGCTTCTAGTCCTTGTGGATATACATGGGAAAGATCAATAATGATGAGTCAAGTAGTGTAGCATGCAGATGTGATGGCATTTCCATGTCCTATGTGACTTCCTGTGTCCCGTCCCTCCAATGCTTCCCATCCGTCTCCTAGGTGGGGGTCTGATCCTCAAGATCTTAAAACGCACAGCCATGTTCAACAAGGGTGATGCAGTTGTCGGAGCCCCCATGGCCCAGAGCATCAAACTCAAAGTACCCAAGAAAACAAAGCTGTACGTGGACCAGACGCTGCGGGAGCGAGAGAATGCAGTGGGTGAGTGATGCGGGCAGTGGGTCTCACGGCATGATGCCCTCGGCTGCCCAGCCTGTCCTGCCAGTGCTTAGGTGCACAACCTCCAAACAAGCTCCTAGCTCTTTCATAAGAATATTAGACGAGCCCTGCTGGATCAGACCAAGGGTCCATCTCATTCAGTATTCTGTTCACACAGTGGCCGATCAGCTGCCCACGGGAAGCCCACAAGCAGGACAAGAGTGCAACAGCACCCTCCCGCCCATGTTCCCCAGCAACTGGTGTACGTAGGACGACTGCCTCTGAAAACTGGAGGTAGTATATAGCCATGAGGACTAGCAGCCATTGATAGCCTTCCCCTCCATGAATTTGTCCAATCCTCTTTTAAAGCTGTCCGGATTGGTGGCTTCTAGAGGAGGAGACATTTTCTCCACTTCATATGCATAGGGCTTTTAAAACATCCAGTTCATCCTCCTGGACCTCTCAGCGGGTTTCGATACCATCAATCCTGGTATCCTCCAGGATGGGTTGTCTGGCAGTTGGAGGTAATGTGTTGCAATGGTTCCGTTGGATGGCTGATTCCAGAAGGTGGTGTGGAGGGATTATTGCTCTGCCCCTTGGCAGTTATGCTATGGGGTGCCACAGGGCTCTGTTCTATCCCCCAAGCTGTCCAACATTGAGACTGCTGGGGGAGGACTGCGATGTCACCGATATGCGGATGACACCCAGCTCTCTCTCTCTCCTTTTCATCAAATCCAGGTAAGGCTGTGGGTGTTCTGAATCTTTGCCTGGGCGTGGCCATGGCCTGGATAAGCACCAATAAACTGAGACTCAATACCGATTTTATTTTGTTTATTACGTCTCTATACCGCAGCCGTGTAAAGATATAAAAACACAACTGATTTTTGTTTATTTTCTTAAATTGAATGACTAAAAGAGAGCCAGTGTGGCGTAGTGGTTAGAGTGTTGGGCTGGGACTCGGGAGACCCGGGTTCAAGTCCCCACTCAGCCACGAAGCTTACTGGGTGACTTTGGGCCAGTCACAGACTCTCAGCCTAACCTACCTCACAGGGTTGTTGTTGTTGTTGTGAGGATAAAATGGAGAGGAGGAGCATGTAAGCCACCTTAGGTTCCTTGCAGGAAAAAAGACAGGATATAAATATCCTGGGAGAATAAAAAGTTCTTCACCTGGCAGCTCTTCGGAAGTGCCGGGGGTTGAACGTGGGACCCCGTGCATGCAAAGCACCTGCTTGGCCATTGAGCTACAGCACCGCAGACCCCCTAGCCACCACACACACAGGACACGTTGATGCTGGGAGCGGGGGCAGGTACTGGATAACTCCTTCCTCTATGGCTTCATCTGCCTCCCTTCCCTCCTTGGCCTAGCCATGCATCGGGTGTTTCAGACGGACCTGAGCCGCATCCGTCTCATGGCAGCCCGCGCCTACGTCCGGGCGCTGGAGTGCAGCATGGCGCCTGTCTCAGAGTCGCTGCAGGAGCCGCTGAAGATGAATGCTGTGGTGAGAAAAAAAAGGGATGGGGTGGAAGAGCTTGTGGCTGTAATCTGTTTAGAGAGCCAGTGTAGCGCAGTGGTTAAGAGTGTTGGACTGGGACTCGGAAGATCCGGGTTCTAGTCCCATGAAGCTCACTGGGTGACTTTGGGGCCAGTCACAGACTCTCAGCCTAACCTACCTCTCAAGGTTGTTGTGAAGATACAATGGAGAGAAGGAGGAGGATTATGTAAACCACCATGGGCTCCTTGCAGGAAAAAGGCAGGACATAAATATAATAAATACATAGATTTATTATTTATTAGTTATTTTAGAACATTAATATACCGCTTCCCATTTTGAAAATCCCAAAGTGGTTCTCAAACTATTACAAAATAATACATTGTGAAAAGCATAGCAGCATTTAGACAAGTTGATGGTTGGGAAAAGCCAGGGTGAACATGCACATTTTTAGCCATCGTCGAAAGCACACAATTGTCTGTGCCTGATGTATCACAGAAGGGAGGGCACCACCACAGAGAAGGCCAGTTGCCGGGTTGCTGCAAGGTGGGATTCTGCAGGGTGTGGCACGGAGAGCAGCCCCCCCCCCCCCGAAGATTGTAGTACTCTAACAGGTCTATGTTGGGGGAGACGAGTAGCTGGAAGTGTTTCCCTGTTAAATCAGTGGGGACCAAAATGGTCTCTAGAAGAGACTAAACACATCTGTGAGCAGAAGAAAAAAAGGGGGGGGGAATGGAGACATGTGCCGCAAATCGGGATGGTGCAAGGAAAAAGAGAGGTTGCTTTAAAAAAAAAAATTGGGGATACTGATTTTCCATAGTTCCGGCTGTTCCATAGTTCCGACACAGATGGGTTGGGAGCAGAACGTCAAGGCAAAGACCATCAAGGGCTTGTTGAGGCTTCGCTGGGACACTGCCTGCCCACTCCCCTTTGTCTCACGTGCTCCGTTCCCACACTCTCCTTCCACAGGTCCAGGGCATGGGCCCCACCTTCAAGCTGAGCCTGAACCTCCAGAACATGTCGGATACCCGCGCAGTCGCTAACCTCCTCATCTGCTTCCTCTACGATGAAAAGCTCTATTCTGTAGAGCATCCTTTCTTCAAGGTAACTCCATCCTTCTCCTAGGCAGGGATGCCCCCCCCAAAAAAAAACCCAGAGAGAGAGACTTTCCCTTACACTATGCCGTGTTATTCAAAATACTACTACTGGTACTGACCTCTGAGTAAACATGCATAGGATTGCGCTGTAAATTGTGTCTCCAGCATCAAGAAAGCTCCAGGGCTTGGATGTTTTGCCCATCCTCACCCCCTGTAATACTTATTGGTCAGTGGCCTTCTCAGAGGTTCAGAACAAGTAGGAGGGCAACAGCTGGGATGAACAACACCCAGAAATGCTGTAAAGGACACAAGTGATAGAGATACCAAAACCATGCACACATTTTATTATGCAATGAATGAGTGTACCCAGCATATATAGACAAAAGCATAATCACGTGTGTCAGTCTGTGGGCGCAATCCTATGGCCACTAGTGGCCAGAGTGCTATGGCCACTCTGAGACAGGCGCCATGCTGCACTCCAGATGGCCATAGGATAATTTGGAGTCCCAGCTCTGACCTCGGAAACTTGCTCTGAGGTTGGAGCTGGGACTCCGAATTCAGAGCACCCTCCCTCTGCCCTCGCAGGCGGTGTGGCTGTGGCTTTGAGGTCACAAGACCGACCTTGGAGCTGGTGCTATGCGGGCGTTCTGGGGGACAGGAAGGGGAGGAGTGAGACTCCGCCAGGATATGATGTACCCCAGTGGCACCTCAGCCTGTCCTTGTGAGCAGGTACAAAAGACTTAGCTGGCCGAAATCGGCCATCTAAGTCTTTTGCAGGGTGGGAGAAGCATGGAGGTGATCCTCGCCTCTGTGCTCCTTCCATCCTTGATAGCATGCCTGTAATCCTCCGGGTTTGGAGGGTTACAGGCAGCCACATTAGATCACGCTGTAAGTAACATTACACAAAACACAGTCTAAGGGTGCAATCCTATGCATGTTTAGACAGAAAAAAGGCCTACAACTCCCAGCATAGCTGGCTGGGGCATACTGGGAGTTGTAGGCCTTTTTTTTGTCTAAACATGCATAGGATTGCGCCTGAAGTAACATTACACAGGCAGGCATCCAGTAATATACCCATTTCATAAATCTTCATTAGAAGAAGCCAAATAATTATAAGAATCCTTCCTCCATGAACTGTATAAGAACAGAAGAAGAGCCACGCTGGATCAGACCAAGGGTCCATCTAGTTCAGCATTCTGTTCACACAGCAGCCAACCAGCTGCCCACGGAGTCCCATAAGTAGGATGGGGTCTTTGTTGTTTTTAGAATTCACAGAGGAAGAACTGTATATTGAGATGTATGTGATTATACTTTGGTCTGTGTATGCAGGATGCAGGGAACGTTCATCCATTGCATCGTAAAATGAGTGTATGATTTTGGTATACTTGTAACAGTTGCATGCCTTACTGCATTTCTGGTTATTCTCAGAGGTTTGGCCACTTGCCACACCAGCGGTGGCACCCGTTTCACGTTGCAGATCGCCACCTGCCTTCCGTCTTCCTCCTGGGGACTCTAACCCCTGCAGGTTCCCTGCGTCTGTCTCACCTCCCCGGTGCTCTGCTTCTATTGACAATTTTCTTTACCTTCTTCTCCCCTTTAGGCTCCTATGTTGGTCCCAGGACTGAATTACCCCCTGGTAACCTTTGTGGAGTGTCTCAGTGACCAAGGGATCTCCGATATTATTAAGGTTGGTGTCCATGTGTCGATTTTCCTGTTCTGGACAGACCTGTGTATTGACTTCCCACTCCACTGTTTTCATGGTCTTGGAAGCCTGTTTGAGGCTACGCACATATTACCTTTTTAAAAAAAGGCTTATATTCACTTTGATCGCAGCTCTCCTGGGTAGGAATTTTCTCTGCCATTCCACACTCCCAAGATGGCTGTGGTGTTGGTATCCTTTCCTCAGATGGCTTTATTCCAAACGGCCCTCCTGCTTGATTTTATTTTAGCACCCTGGTTGTGGAATGCCCTCACCAGAGGGGCTCACCTGGTGCCTACTTTGTGGTCTTTTCAGTGCCAGTTGAAGACCCTTTTATTTCCCCAAAGGCTAAAAAGTGCTTCCATTTAAAACATTGTGTTAGTATGTTTTTAGATTATTTGCAATGCTGCTGCATTTAACCTGATTTTTTAAACTTTGGTTTTATTCTGTTCTAAACTTGAGGTTTTTATATTACATTTCACTATGTTTGATTGAATTTTATGGTTTTAACTTTTGTTTTGTGAACCTCCCAGGGAGCTTTTTATTATTATTATTAATATTTATTTATTTATTTACAATATTTGTATACCGCTCCATATCTAGGGAGATTCTGGAGCAGTGAACAATAAAAATATAAAACAGATAAAAGAATAAAAATGATACATTAAAAACAGGATAACATTTAAAACCGTGGCTGGTCTGCAAGAAAGGCTTCCTGGAACAAAGATGTCTTCAGCAGGCACCGAAAACAACACAGTGTCGGAGCCTGCCTGACCTCCAGAGGCAGGGAGTTCCAGAGGAGGGGAGCCGCTACACTGAAGGCTCTTCTGGTGGACTCCAGTTGGGCCATAGGTCCATGTAGAAACACCAGGAGAATGTCCTCTGATGACCTCAGTGACTGGGCAGGTTGGGAGGGAGAAGGCGCTCTCCCAGGTATCCTGGTCCCAAGTTGTTTTGGGCTTTGTACACTAGTACCAGAACCTTAAACCTGGCCCAGTATCAAATAGGTAGCCAGTGCAGTTCCCACAGCAAAGGAGTTGCATGCTGAAAAGGGGCAGCTCCCGACAACAGCCGAGCTGCTGCATTCTGCACTAGCTCCAGCTTCCAGAGCAGCCTTGAGGGCAACCCCACATAAATCGCTTTGCAGTGATCCAGTCTTGTTTTTATTTTATGTTTTACAATGTTTTATTGTATTTTATGGTTTTAAGTTTTGTTCTGCAACCCTCCCAGAGAGCTTTGGCTATCCAGCGGTATAGGAAGGCAATACCGTATTTTCCGGCGTATAAGGCGACTGGGCATATAAGACGACCCCCAACTTTTCCAGTTAGCGAGCGAGATCTGAGACCCCCCCCGCCGCCGCCGGAACCCCACCACCTACTTTTTCCGCGCCGCCCCCACACCCGCCCCCGCGCCGCCGGAACCCCACCACCTACCGGTACCTTCTCCGCGCCCGCCGCCGCCGCTGCCGCTGGAACCCCACCACCTACCGGTATCTTCTCCGCGCCCGCCCCCGCGCCGCCGGAACCCCACCACCTACCTTCTCCGCCCCGTGCCCGCCCCCGTGCCGCCGGAACCCCACCACCTACCTTCTCCGCGCCACTTCTGGTGCCCCGCCCGCGCTCTGTTTTGGCGGGAGGAACCAGGGCAACAGGGCTTAAACAGCCCTGTTGCCCTGGTTTCCCCCGGCCAAAAACAGAGCGCGGGGGTTCCGTCGCATCACTTCCTCTTCAGAGGAGGAGGCGGCGGCCAGGGCGGGGGGAAGGTAGGTGGGGGTGCGGCAGTGGCGGCGGCGGCGGCAGCAGCAGGGGGGGGACCCGGCGTATAAGACGACCCGGCGTATAAGACGACCCCCGACTTTTGAACAGATTTTCGAGGGTTAAAAAGTCGTCTTATACGCCGGAAAATACGGTACATTAAATGAAAAATGAATGAATGGATTTTTAAAAGAATGCCTCTTACTGCTCTCCACGCTTCGGCTGTCTGTTTTGCAGGTGTTTGTGTTGCACGAAGGGGGAACAGAGCCACTGCTCACGGCACACATCAATATGCCCATCAGCGAAGGCCTGGCAGCTGTGTGAACTTCCTTGAGAGTGAAGCAAAAGAAAGCCCCTCTCTGAGCTGGGCACCTTGACAGCAGCGTAGCCTTTACCTTTGTCAGCATTGCGCCAGGAGAGGAATCTCGTCCCAGGACAGCTAGCGTCCTCTGACAGTGGTGAGCCTGGTCCCTCCTCACGCTGAGGACAGACCCGCATCCGGAGGCTGCCTCAGGATAGGCCCAGCTTAGCAATCACTTGCCTTCTGGGCCGGAGGTGGAAGATTAGAACAGCAAAGTAAGGCCAGTAGTCCAAGTAGCCCAATAAATTTTATTTCGTCTTAAATTAAATTTGGCTGTGGGTGTGTCTCTGCACAGAGGCTTTTGGAGGGGTGGGGAAAAGATGTGCAGAAAAGGTCAGCCCAAACAAGCAGGGAGCTGGAGCCCTTCCCCTGCGACAGCCTTCAAATATTTTGGACTGCAACTCCCAGCAATCCTGACCATTGGCCATGCTAGCTGGGGCTTATGGGAGTTGAAGTCCAAAACCCCTGGAGGGCACAGCTCAGGTCTTGCCCTGCCCCAAAAAGGGCTGTGGGGTGGGGTGGGGTAGGTCTCCTTCTCCAGTTCTCCTCAGAGCAAGCATTGCACCATGCTTTGTGCGGTTGTTACCTCTGCCGTTTTGAACTGCCCCATTTTCCTTCCCATCAGCGGGTGGGCTGTGAGGAGAGAGGAGTCGGCTGCTGTAACCAGCAGGACAGTCTGTATCTGCTGCTTGATGCTTTTTCTCTGTCGATGTGGTTTTTTATTTGTGCTTTTTGCACACAAAGGTGTGAATAAGCAAGTTCCATCTCCAGCCACAATCTCCACCAACCACCCTATTTATAAGAAGGCGCTAAGTTTCCCCTCTCAGGCTGCACCTGCTTCTATAGACACCCCCCACACACACACACTGATTCCTGTTCCCTACACACGCACTTCCTTTTCTGACTTCAGCCCATTTCGGGGCTGGTGCCAGAAGCTTGAGCATTTGCCAGGGGCCCCCAAGACCAGTAGGGGGCCCACCACCCTCACACCGACATCATTTCCATTTGCCACAGAGCATTCAAGAAGATCAGAGGCAGCCAAAGAGAATTCTCGGTTTGCATGTCCCACTTTTTCCAGGTTAGAGTGGGGGGCACGGAGGGTGCTGTGCCTGAGGGACCCCAGAATCCTGCAGGCAGCATTACCCCTCCCCCTCCCCTGTCCACATTCTGCGCTCCCGATTCTTCTGCTTTTAAAATTGCACACTGAATATCGACATCGTTCTCAGTTTAGATGAAAGCAAATTGTAGCTGCATCAATTTGTTGCCAGGGACCCATCTGTGATGCCTGGCGTTATTATTACAAGACTTATTTATTCTAGCATACGTTTGCCTAAGCAAGAGCGTGCTTCATCAGGTCTGCAATCGTATCAGAATAGCTTTGGCCTGCAAAATCAGCTGTTTTATCCACAGTACCAGCCCAGTTTTGTCACCCATTTACACAATGGTTGCCAACCTCTGTACTGGCCGCTGTTCCTGTGCCTTTAACCACTACTTTATCTGCAGATATTAGCAGATGATGACATTAATCTGCATGCCAGAAAAAAGCTTCAGTTTCTGATGAATGGCAAATACATACTAAATGCCCAATGCCATTGGAATCCTGGATATGTCTTTTGTTCTTGTTTTAAGCAGGCTGCTAAGAATTCTCTGTTGGAGGTTCTTGGCCTCCTGCCCCAAAATTATTAATTCCCAGGCTCCAGGGAGCAGGTTGGAGAAAGACAAGACTGGCAAAGTAGCTTTGCTTTTAATACCAAAGCTGCCCATGATTTTGTGTCCCATGAATGAGAGTCTGGACGGGAAAGACGTTCCAGAAAAACACTTGTGTTTTAAAGCCTGTACCAAAACAAAAAAAAAACACAAAGAGAGAATGTGCAATTTTAAGAGTTTAATGGTTTATTGAGGCAGCTTGTGTAGTCCCTTTCATCAAAAACACTAAAGGTGCAATCTTATATGTTTAGACAAAAAAACGTGCTGGCTGGGGCATGCTGGGAGTTGTAGGCCCTTTTTCTGTCTAAACATGCATAGGATTGTTCCCTAAGTGGTGGGTATACATGCTTCTCTCCCTGGCAGGGCATCCATGTCTTGGACACGGGGGGGGGGGGGGGGGAGACACACACACACACTGGCCGCATTTACACAGAACGGTAAGGCAGGATTCTGGCAAACCCTGGCTACTATGAACAAGGTGATGCAGGCAGCCCATTCACTCCCACTTGGCTCCTCCTGCTAGCACAAGCAGCTAGATCAATCAGACAATGGTCTGGTTCACACAATCACTGCAGCTCGCCATAGCTTATTTCAGCCACGGTGGGTTGCGGCACATGCGGGCGTCCATTTTGAATATTCAACCCCCAATGGAGGGTTGCCATGGTTAGTCGTATCGTCCAAACCCGGGCGGCATGGGTTGTTTGAGGGTCAAACAACCCTTAGATAACCCTACAACAGACCATGGGTTATTTGAGGGTTGTTTAACCCTCAAACAACCTGTGCCGTGCAGGTTCGGATGACACAACTAACCATGGCAACACCCCGCCTGGGGGTTGAATATTCAAAATGGACACCCACACGCTCCGCAACCCACTTAAATAAGCTGTGGTGGGCTTCAGTAATCATGCAAACCAGGTCCTAGAAAGCTCAGCCTGACATCCAATCCCAAGATCCTGGTTTACAAGCCAAGATCATAAAACAGGGTTTGGCCAGGATTGTAAACCAAGGTTTACTCTTGGGCTTACGAAGAAGCCTGGATTGTTCTGAGCACAACAAGTCTGGATTCTTGGGTTCAGACATTGCACTGAGCTGTCCCTTTCTGCTTGGTTTAGCCACTCGTGCTAGCAGGAAGGGCCAGGTGAGAGTGAACAGGCTGCATTCATGCTAAGCCAGGATTCACCAGAATCCTGGCTTACTCTTCTGTCCGAACGCAGCCATTATTGGTAAAGAGGTCATAATTCATCACACCACGTGACTGTTAAAGGCACAGAGGGAGGTGGGGAGAGGGGAACCCCAATGCGTTGAGAGACACAGTGGAAAAGAAACCATCTTAGGCCACAGTTGGAGCTGCACACCTCATGGAGATAACACCTCATGACATTTTGGGTGTGAAATATTATCCATGCAAGACAATCAAAACAGAAACTGCATTTGCTGGAGTATGAAACCGTGAATGCAGAACTATTTCTGTAAACCCCCCAAAAGTGGCAGGGGGTGGGTGGAACAATGGCCTTTTGTGATCTGAGAGCCTCCCATAATCCTGATTCCACCCCTGAGAGAAGCACAGTCTAGTTTGTTAATTTTGTTTATTAAGCACCAAAATTACTAGTGCTGTACAATATATTTTAATACTGCCTGCATACTCATAATCCAATAAATTAACTTTCTGCCTTCTTTCTTTCTAACTTTGATATATATTTTTTTGAACCTCTAGCAACTGTTGCTAGCACACATATTTTTGAACAAAACCTGGAAATGTAATCAACATTCTTAAACTTTAATTCTAAAACATTGAATTTTGTCATTCTAAAGGATTTTTTAAAAGCTACATTTTAAATTGCTGCCATTAAGTGTATCAACACAGAATTAAGAATGAACCAGCGAAATTCAATATGTTACACCCTCCATCTATTTTTATTTTTGTTACATTTATTTTTGTTATCTCTTCTCCCCTTTTATCCTTACTACAGGTAGGTTGTCACTCAGGGAGCTTCATGGTTAAGTGGGAACTTGAACCTGGGTCTACCCACATCTACTGCAGTACTTAACCACTACCCCACATTGACTGGGTTCAGACAACATGATAACCCACACCCAAGGGTTGAGTGTGGCTTGTCGTCTAACTGTGGGTTGTTGTTGAAACGTGGGTTGTTGTGTTGTCTGAACCCAGCCAAGATAACAAACAGTGGTGAACAATCCACAGTTAACAACCCAAAAACAAACCATAAGTTCTCTTTAGTGTTTGTTCATGATTAATAAGCCATGGCTTGTTGGCGCAGCTGGGTTCAGACAACACGATAACCCACATTTCAACAACAGCCCGCACTCAACCCTTGAATGTGGGTTATTGTGTTGTCTGAACGCAGTCATTGCCTCTTGTTCCCCCTTTTACTCTTGTTTTGTATGCCTTTATTCTCATAGGGGCTGTACTGTTTGGCTGATGTGAAGTATAAATGGAAGGTGACAGCTTGAGACATTAGAACAGGGGTGCAAATAGAAGATGAAGAATGGGAAAATATATGGGATGAATTCCCATTTAAAGCGATTTCAACAAAATTTAAAGAACTCTCACTGAAAATAATACAAAAATGGCACTGGACTCCTCACAAAATCTCTCATATTAATAAAAATTACTCTCCCCTATGCTGGAGAACTTGTGGAGAAATCGGATCACACAAACATATGTGGTGGTCCTGCAAGCAAGTATCCCGCTTCTGGACAATAGTTTTCAAAGAAATATCTAAAATTGTAGGGACAGAAATAAATAAAACTCCAGAATTAGCAATATTAAACATCTTTCAAAGGGAAAATAAAAATTTATTATACAAGAACCTAATAAGATTTCTATTACAAGCTGCTAAACTATTAATAGCAAGAGGATGGAAAGATGCCAAAGGGTTAACCATTAATCACTGGTATAATGTGGTATGGGAAATTGCACTAATTAAAAAATTAACTCAAAAATTGAGAATTGCAGGGGGGAAGAAGAAAACAAACTCTTTTGAAGCAGAATGGTGGCCTTTTGTCCAATTTTCATATAGAACATCTACAACAAAAATACCTCAAGCCTTCCAGCACATGTGGATGCAATTTGGATACAATGAACTTCGGCTCGGTCTTCTCCCAAAAGAGGGTCTATGACCCCCCTGGCAAACCTGAAGTGCAGACTGTAGGGGCAGGATTGCAGCTTGAGATTGATAGGCAAATGGTCAAGGAGCACCTGATTACTCTGAATGAGTTTAAATCTCCAGGGCCTGATGAACTGCATCCTAGAGTAATAAAGGAACTGGCAGAAGAACTCTCAGAACCACTGTCTATTATCTTTGAGAAATCATGGAGGACAGGTGAAGTGCCAGATGACTGGAGGAGGGCAAATGTTGTTCCCATCTTCAAAAAGGGCAAGAAGGAAGAACCTGGGAACTATAGGCCAGTCAGTCTGACATCAATCCCGGGGAAAAGTTTGGAGCAGATTATAAAGAAGTCAGTCTGCAAGCACCTTGAAAACAATGCAGTGATTACTAGAAGCCAGCATGGATTTGTCAAGAACAAATCCTGCCAGACTAATCTGATCTCATTTTTTGATTGGGTAACCTCCCTTGTGGACTGTGGGAATGCTGTGGACATAATATATCTGGACTTCAGCAAAGCTTTCGACAAAGTGCCTCATGATATCCTGATTAGCAAGCTAGCTAAAAGTGGGCTAGATTCATAGATGGAACAACTATCAGGTGGATCCACAATTGGCTACAGAATCGGACTCAAAGAGTGCTTATCAATGGTTCCTTCTCAAACTGGGGAGAGGTAATAAGCGGGGTATCACAGGGCTCGGTCCTGGGCCCAGTGCTCTTCAACATTTTTATTAATGACTTGGATGAGGAGGTACAGGGAATGCTTATCAAATTTGCAGATGACTCAAAGTTGGGTGGAACAGCTAATACTCTGGAAGACAGAAACAAAATTCAAAGCGACCTCGATAGGCTGGAGCGCTGGGCCGAAAACAACAGAATGAAATTTAATAGGGATAAATGCCAAGTGCTGCACCTAGGGAAAGGAAACCAAATGCAGAGTTACAGAATGGGGGACACTTGGCTCAACAATACTACAAGTGAGAAGGATCTTGGAATTGTGGTAGATCACAAACTGAATATGAGCCAGCAATGCGATGTGGCTGCAAAGAAGGCAAATGCTATTTTGGGCTGCATTAATAGAAGTATAGCTTCCAAATCGCGGGAAGTGATAATTCCCCTTTACTCAGCACTGGTTAGGCCTCATCTTGAGTACTGCGTCCAGTTCTGGGCATCACACTTTAAGAAGGACATAGACAAACTGGAGAGGGTTCAGAGGAGGGCAACAAGGATGATAAAGGGACTGGAAACAAGGCCCTATGAGGAGAGACTAAAAGAACTGGGCATGTTTAGCCTTCAGAAGAGGAGACTGAGGGGAGATATGATCGCACTCTTCCAGTACTTGAAGGGATGTCACACAGAGGAGGGCCAGGATCTCTTCTCGATCATCCCAGTTTGCAGGACACGGAATAATGGGCTCAAGTTACAGGAACCTAGATTCCACCTAAACATCAGGAAAAATTTCCTGACTGTCAGAGCAATAAGACAATGGAATCAACTACCTAGGGAGGTGGTGGGCTCTCCCAGTCTGGAGGCATTCAAGGTGCAACTGGACAATCATCTGTCAGGGATGCTTTGACCTGGATTCCTGCACTGAGCAGGGGGTTGGACTCGATGGCCTTGTAGGCCCCTTCCAACTCTACTTTTCTATGATTCTATGAACTTACAAATATCCACCTATTGCAAAACTGACTACTTTATGGACGAAAAAGACTCCGGAAAAGGCGCCCAGCCAGATTTGTTCCTTTGAAATTTTGATTGGGGGGGGTGTTACTTTGTTCTGATCTAATACAGGTTCTGTAATGGATTGGATGTTTTGTTGGTTGTTCGGTTGTTCTGTATATGTTAAAATTCAAATAAACAAATTAAAAAAAAAAAAAAAGAACGGGTGCAGAACCTCTTTCAGCCCAAGGGCCGCATTCCATTAAGGAGAAGATTTTGGGGGGCGCATTCCAGTGGTGGGCAGGGCCAAAACACCCCAAATGCCAGCATATTTTAGCTTAGAGCTCTTAATGCCAGTAATGGAGCCTTTGGAGAGGCATTTCAACCTTTTAGAAGGGGGGGGGGGACTGCACAAAAGCTGGGAAGGCCCCAAACCATCAGTGGTTGGGGGAAAGGGGGTGAGGCCATTTGGGAACCCTGTAGGGCCACATTTGGCCCCTGGGTTCAAGCTTCCACATCCCTGCATTAGAAGATACGTAGCAGAAAAACCCACATTGACAAGCATGATGAGGTGAGATGACTGTTCTGTAGGGCTTTCTCATCTATCTATATATTGCGCACACGCACGCACACAGAGTTGTGCCATTTAAGAAGGGCAACGAACAGGCTTCTTTCCCCCTGAATTCTTGACCATCGCTGTTGCTGTGTACATGGCAATGCCACACGTGTTGGTGCCTCGGTGCAAGCGGAAATACCCCTACATGAGAGGAGAGAGGGTTAAAACAGGGTAATGTTTTGAACAAAGCTTTTGTTCATTCAGTCCTTGTTTGGAGAATGTGAAAAAGCTGTGGGTTGCATTGAGATAAATACCAAATTATTCTTACAAAAAGTTGTGGTGTAGTAAAGTGAGAATGAGCTTCAGGTTTGCAGATCGCTCCCTGATCTATTTATTCATTTAAAAGAGAGATGCCAGGGATTGAACCTGGGACCTTCTGCATGCGTACGCTCAACCTCTGCCCTGAAAAGCTGGGTTTGAGAGAAACTGTCACTCAGTGCAATCTTTGCATGGCAGAAGGTCCCCAGTTCAATCCCTGACATCTCCAGTTAGAAGGAAGCAGGTGATGGGAGAGACCCTTCTCTGCTCGAGGACCCTGGAGAGGCGCCGCCAGCCAGAGTGGATAATAGTGAGCTAGATGTTTGACTTGGCATGTCTGCATATTCCTTAAGGCCCTCTCTTCTCCCCTACCTGCCCCCCATACAAGTCCCAAACATGAGAACTGGTTGTGGTCCAGTGGTATGATCAAGGGGCTGGGGCAACTCCCCTACAAGGAAAGGTTACAACATCTGGGACTGTTTAGCTTAAGAAAAAAGGTGAGTAAGGCGAGACATGAGAGAGGTGTACAAAATGATGCCTGGTGTGGAGAAAATGGATAGGGAGATGTTTTTCTCCCTCTCTCATAATACTAGAACCGAACAGGGTCATCCTATGAAACTGGTTGGTGGGAGATTCAGGACAGATAAAAGGAAGGACTTCTTCACACAGCGCATAGTTCAACTATGGAATTCACTTCCACAAGATGTGGTGGATGGCCACCAATTTGGAGGACTGTCAACGGGGATTGGACAAATTCATGGAGAAGTGCTATCAATGGCTACTAATTCTGATTGGTTATGTGCTTCCTCCAGTATCGCAGGCAGTCTGCCTACGTACTCCCGTTGCTGGGGAACATAGGCAGAAAGGTGCTGTTGCACTCATATCCTGCTTGTGGGTTTCCTGTGGGCAGCTGGCTGGCTGCTGTGTGAACAGAATGCTGGACTGGATGGACCCTTGGTCTGATCCAGCAGGGCTCTTCTTATCTGTGGCTTATGCTTGTCTGAGTGTGGAAAGCCAAGCAGGGTCAGGCCTGGTTATTACTTGGATGGGAGACCCCTCCTCTAGTTTCCTGCATTGAGCAGGGGGTTGGACTCGATAGCCTTGTAGGCTCCTTCCAACTCTATGATCTATGAAATCTATGTTCTCATATTCTTGTGGTCCCTTGATAGCGAAAAAGTAACTCTTCACATATCCTGGGACTGAGCTTTCCCCACCCCAGCCAGCTCTTTCAAGCCACTTGCATGGAGTCCTAGAGTTGAAAGGGGCCTCCAAGGTCATCTAGTCCAACTCCCTGCCAATGCAGGAAACCCACTGCTGCAGCACCCCTGACAGGTGAGCCCATCCAGCCTCTGCTTTAAACCCTCCATCAAAGCCCCACTGCCTTCCAAGGTAGCCTGTTCTGCTGTCAAACCACTTATACTGTCATAAAGTTCCTCCTAACCTAAACTTGAAATTCGAACCTGGTGCTTCGGGCAATATCTTCTGGAGCCACAGAAAACAAGATGGCTCCTTTATCTTTGGAGCAGCCTTTCAAATATTTGAAGAGGGCTCCAGTATTGCCTCTTAATCAGCTCTTCTCCAGGCTAAACATATACTCCTTCACCCTTTGCTTGTATGATTTGGTCTCCAGACCCCCCCATCATCTTTCTGGGCATGTTCCAATTAGTTGCAGCTCCTCTGCTCCCCCGAGCCTCCACCCCGTCCTTTCCAACGATGAAAACAATTAGAAATCAACTTACCTTTTCTCCCCAGTGGTCTCCCCATGAGTTCTGGATAATCCAATATGGTCTGGTCCAGGATCCACTCCGGGATTTGACTGCGCAGAAGGGCAAACAGCGGCATAAGCATTGGTTTGCTGGATCAGGCCCAAGTATCCAGCATCCTGCTTTTGACATTGATCAGACAGATGCCAGAGAGACTTACAAGCAGGGCATGAAGGAGATGGGCCTCCCTTGCTGCTTAGTCACCGGCATCTGATCCTCTGCACATGGAGTTTCGGTTTAGCTATCCCAGCTCCTGATACATCCTCTCCTCTATGAATTTGTCTGACCCTATTTTAAAAAGCTGTCCTGTGGCAGTGAGTTCCACAAGTTAACTAGAAGCCCGCAGCCAAAGAACTGGCTGATTCGTTTCAAAATAAATGTGTGGAATGCAGCCTTCCCCAATTTGGTGCCCTCCAGCTGTGTTGGGACTGCAACTCCCATCATTCCCATAGGCAAACCCGCTCCTGGCCTCGGGGTCCATCCCCTCCATCTGCAAAATAGGGATAACACCACCCTGACATGCTACTTTGCTATGTGCAGGGACCCCCCTATGGAGGAGCATTCTGTCATGGGAGCCCTCACCTGTGAGAACGAGGCCAGAGAGGGAATTCCCCCCCCCCCCATCCTCTTCCACCTGCTCATTGCTGTACCTTAGAACCCACTGCCGTGGGCTCAGAGTCCAATTGTCATCAGCCAACGAAGGAGCTTACCCCGCCAGGATGCTTCCTCCTCTGCCCCCACAACAAAGGCCTCGTGCACTCACCTTCGTCAAAGCCCACAATGACCACGGCATGATCCAGCAATGTGGGGCTACAGTCCAGAGAAGGTCTCCGGAGAATGCCCCTTTGGTAATTCTGCCATGCAGAGAGAAGCAGAGCAAGTAACAATCAGCAAAGATTGGAAGAATCCTGGGGAACCTCAAGCCTGGGCCCCCAGTCCAGCCCTCCTAGGGTCCCAATCCAGCCCTCTGGGTTTCCCAGAAGGCCACGTCCCTTTCTCTTGTCCCCACCCACTTTCCCCCAAACACTGGTTGTTTGGTGCTTTCCTGGCTTTTGTGCAGTCCCCCCACCCCCCACCGTTCTAAAAGCCTGAAGTGCCTCTCCTAATGTTTAGTTACTGTCAGGAAGAGCTTGAAACTATGATACTCTGGTCACTTTTTGTATTTTTAGGCCCACCCCTCTTGCCTTTGACCTTGCCCACCACGGGAATGCGGCCCTCGAGAGCTTCTCTGAAATTGAATTCGGCCCTTGGGCTGAAAGAGGTTCCCCACCCTGCCTTAAAACAAAGATAACCTTCCCAAGAAAGGCGGGGAGGAAGGCAAGGTGGGCTTCCCCCACCCCTCCACCAAACACTCACCTTAAGGACTTTGCTGTTGAGGAGAGCGGTTACAGGACCTTGGGAAGCAACAACTTCAGCTATGTCTGGAGAAAGGTGGGGGGAACCACAGAGTTAGCGTTGAGGAGGGCAGAGAACAGGAGATCCCCAAGTCTTAATACTAAACCCGTGTTTATCTCCTCCCTGCAATACACACACACAGTGCCAAGCTTCAGCCCTGGAACAAGATAAGTTATGATTAATGCCTCTGATTACATGCAGAGCATCTTTTCTTCACTAACAGGTAGCCCCAACTAGCCTTCGTGTGGCTTAGGGCCTTGTCAGAGGAATGGGTGTGGGCTGACTAAGGTTCAAAGTGCCAGAAGTAAGCATTTGAGTTACACAGAATTCTTCAGCTGCAGACATCAAGAGCAAAATAAAGTGGGGTGAGGGAGAATGAGAGGATGTCACCCGCCAGGCTGAAATTGCCTCAATCAAACTTTCTTCCCCATTGTTTTAAGAACTGACAACTTTACCCCAACAAAAGCTGTGTCTTAACTTTACCCTTGATGGCATTTTTGGAACATTGCCACCTGAAAAAGAGTTCAGTGCTGCTTTGAAGCTTGCTCCTGGAGTTTTGGGCTCAGCGGAGATGACTTCCAGACATAGTAAGCCCTGATGTCTTAAAAGGAAAGAGATTCAGCTCCCTGGAAGATTCAGACTGACCTGATGGCTGTGCCTTACTTTGACCCAATTGATGCATCATCTTTGTTCCAGAACAGGTAAGACATGCTGCCCTCTTCCTTTTATATATGTCCATGATTCACTACAGTCTCAACCAGGGCTTAATCTTAGTCAAGGCCCTAGGAATCTAGGTTCATTTTGCATCCTAGCTATGCATGTGGCTGTAGAAGAGAGCACCCCTAAACACGTGCAGAGTGCATTCTTCCTCACTGCTTGGTTGCCTGAGTCAAATTCCCCCTACCTCTAGAATTAGGAGGCATTAGTTCCAAGCGGGCTTGGGTGCCCGGGCACCTCTTCCTTTTACAAATCTTGGTCTTTTATTGCCATCCACTTGGCCGCAAATTAATCTGGAAAGCCAGTGTGGCAAAGTGGTTAGAGTGTTGGACTGGGACTCGGGAGATCCAGGTTCTAGTCCCCACTCAGCCATGAAGCTCACTGGGTGGCTTTGGGCCAGTCACTGACTCTCAGCCTAACCTACCTCACAGGGTTGTTGTGAGGATAAAACGGAGAGGAGAAAGAGGAGGATTATGTAAGCCGCCTTGGGTTCCTTGCAGGAAAAAAGGCGGGATATAAATTTAATTAATCAATTAAGTAAATAACTTGTTTGCTCATAGGTCTCTGCTATTATGCCCCACTGCCCAAATCCTTACATTTCTCATCCCGAGGGAGTATATCATAGCCATCAATCTGGGTGACTTTTTGTCCTCGTCGTTTTTGGCACAACTGAGCTTTTTCCACGTAGGGGTACAGAGTCCTGTTCACCAGTCCACCTGGAAAGATACATACAATGGTTAGCTGTGCATGTGCGTGAGAGAGAGAAAGAGTGGGCAGGGGGAGGCAGTTCTCTACCTTCTCCCCATCGTTAATTCATCAGAGATTGTTGCTGAGAAAAAAGGCAAGTAAGGAAAGCAGGGCCAGCATCAAAGATAGACGTGCCCACTCCTGATCTAAAGAACTCCCGGCCCAAGACCGACCCCCCCCCCATAAAACCAGCAAGTCCAGGGTCAAATATCACCCAGCTGCCCCACTGAGAGGCCGATTGCTACCTCTTCTAGCCTGTTGGTGCTTGGTAAGGAAAGAGTACCCGGTGTTGAGTGGCTTGGAAGGGAGGTGGAGAGGGAGGAGCGTTGGATCAGGAAGCAGAAACGGTGACAGAGAAAGCTGCTGCAACTCCAGCTCAGGCAGTGTGGCTGAGAGTGAAAAAGAAAGAGAGAATGGCTGGGTTCAGATAACATGATAACCCACACTCAAGGGTTGAGCGTGGGTTGTCATTTAACCGTGGGTTATCGTGTTGTCTGACCCCAGCCGTGCCAACAAACCATGGTTTGTTAACCACGAACAACCCGCGAAGAGAACCCATGGTTTGTTGTTGGGTTGTGAACTGTGGGTTGTTCGCGGTTAACAAACCATGGTTTGTTAGCGTGGCTGGGTTCAGACAACACGATAACCCACGTTTCAACAACAACCCACGGTTCAACTACAACCCTTGACTGTGGCTTATCGTGTTGTCTGAACCTAACGAACAAACAGGCATGTAGGTTCCACTACAAGTCTTTTGCCAGGGCACTTCAAAAGATCAACCAGCCCTGGAGGAGGCCTGCAGCTGATGTGGGGAAAGATCTGCAGCGTTCAACCTGGCTAACTGTGGACAAGTTCCCCCGTTCTCCCTGTCCGTGGGGCTGAACCTTGGGGAAATCCAGGTTCAAATCCCCCCATTCAGCCATGAGGCTGACTAGATGACCTTGGGGCAGTGACTCTCCCTCAGCAGTACTCTACCTCGCAGGGTTGTTGTGAGGATAAATGAGGGACAGGGTACACTGGCTTGAGGCCTTTGGAGGAAAGGTGGGGTACAGATGTAATTACGACTTCATTGTCATCAATATAAAGCGAGTCAGACCACAAGGGGTTTATACACACTTTGGTTGAAAACAGCCATGAGTCCATCCCACACAAAGCCTCCATCGCAGCCTTTCCTGTTGTATGTGCAATCGACGACCTCTGGAACGGAAGCACAAATACCCTGATAAGAAGAGAATCCCACACTTGGCAGGTCATAGCCTCATAGGAACATAGGCAGCTGCCTTATAGTGAGTCAGATCCTTGGTCCATCTAGCCCAGTACTGTCAACAATGACTGGCAGCAGCAGCTCTGCAGGGTTTCAGGCAGAATTCTTTCCTAGCCCTACCTGGAGATGCTGCTTTGGATTGAACCCGGGACCTTCTGCATGCAAGAATAATTTCTGCCGATTTGACATTCAGGCTTACGGGGAGCTGATGTTTTGCCCGGCCTACCCTTAATCGAAAGAACAAAACACCACCTCGGCTTTTGAGAAATGGTTCGTGACAGGGCATCACAGAGTAAAAGACCACAGCAGAGAGAAAGGACAGCTTTCAGCATTGTGGAAGGGGAGTTGGGGAAAGCTCGGGCCGGAATCCTTGGTATGAGAAAAGGAGTATTATACGCATGGCCTTATTTATGTCTGTGAAACGTGGGAAGAAGCCCCAGCCTCAAAGCTGATAGAATTATTTTCTTTCCTTTTTTATACCCTGCCTTTCTATCAGGAAATGTTGCTCAAGGCGACTAACAATCAAAGCCAGAAGTGCAGATAAAAATCTCATTGAAATAATAAAACAAATACATAAAAGCACAATTAAATACACAATGAAAGAATAAAAACAGTCCAGCAAGACCAACTGACGTGCCAAAGGCCTACTCAAATAAAAATCTCTTTGTTTGCCAGTAGAAAGGCAGCAGAGAGGGAGCCAACCTAGCTTCCCTTGGCAGGGAGTTCCATAGCCTGGGAGCAGCCACTGAGAAGGCCCTCTCTTGCATCCTCGCCAAGTGTGCCTCTGATGACGGCGGGACGAAGAGATCTTAAGATTTTAAAAGATCTTTAAGATCTTTCGCCTCCGCTAAAGGTCTTAAAATGCAGGCAGACTTATATGGGAGAAGGCAGTCTTTCAGGTAGCCTGGTCCCAAGCCATATAGGGTTTTTATAGGTCAAAACCAGCACTTATTGGGCTCGGAAACAGATGACAAATCTGTTGCAACAAGGGAGTCACGTGCTCCCTGTAACCAGCTCCAGTCAATAGTCTGGCCACAGTATTAGTAGATGCAACAGGGATTTGGTGCAAACCCCCACAGGGCCAGGGCCAGACCAAGCCCTCTGTCTGGCCATCCCTGCTCCCATCTTCCTGAACCCCAACATACGCTGCACCGAGAGATTCCGTGGCAAATGTCGGTGGATGTTCAACAAGGCTTCCATGTTGGACACGGCAGCAAAAGCCCAACAAGACTTGCAACTTTCACCCTGGGAGGGACAGAGAAGTGTGGTTTTAGGGGCCAGGATGAGTTAATCGAGAATACATCCCTGCCCCCACCCTCACCCCCAAATTCTGACCTCAGGAAACCCGGGATGGCTTCAGTGCGTCCCCTCCTGGGTCCAGCTGCCCACTTAATTTTCCTACAATGCCCCAGAGCAACGGTACGTTGCGGGCATTTTGGGAAAATTAAAAAGGGTGTCTGGATCCAGCTGCCTGGCACTGCTCAGAGTGCCAGGCTAGGGGGGGAAATTAGAGGGGCAGCGAAGCCAGGTGCTCCCACTGGACCTGCAGAAGACCTAACACGGATCAGAACTAGTATCTGGGTGAGTGATTGGTGGCAGACAACACTGGTTAACTGTAAGAGACAAGCTCTGGCCCAAAATGTTTTGCATTACAATAGGCAACAATGGATTGTTGCTTGCTGAGAAAATCCATGAAGTTGCCAGGAAACCCCCCCCCCCCACCATTGCATTTCCTTTTAAATTAAAGATTATTTCTAAATTTGAATCTATACATATAAATTAGCATATACAAATTTTATGCAAATTGGTACCCTCTTTTGTCCTCTTTATTTGGGGGGAGGAGGCATGATGTGTTTCCTCTTTTTTGGGACACAGAAGCGGCCACCCTAGCCCCATGCGCCGACCTCAGCACTTGCATCAAAGAGAAGGATAGGGCCCTTCTGCCCTCCTCTTTGCATCTTCACCAGATGGGTGAAGTCTGCCAACGGACTGCTGTCCTTTCCTGTCTTTACCTGGTATTTCACTTCTGTGAGGGCTCCGGCTTTTCTCCAGTCGCAGGATTTGCTTACTTTCCCCTGGAGGGGCTTCTCCCACTGCCTCAGTGTGGGGGGCAGGATAAGCAAGGAGGGCTGGGAGATGCCAAACTTCTCGGCAAACTCACTTTCTGGGTGACGGGAAAAGAAAAGGAGGCATAGCATGTTCAAGCAGCCACCAGCACAAAGTTGTATGTGCGTGTGAAGGTTAGGTCATGGATGAGGGTAGGCATGGCTGGGCACCTGCCAAGACCCCCACACCTCAGCAGGGGCCCACTGACAAGAGCCCCCTGGACTTGCTCCTCTTCCCCACTGCAACCTGCATGTTCGCCTGCCTTTCACTCTGGCCCGGACAACAGTGCTGGTGAGAAGGAGGAGCAGCAGATGTCACAGCCTGCTTGGCTCTCTGCCTCTCTGCCTGCCAGGCAAGCAAGTGGTAGCGAGGAGGAGGAGGAGTGGCTGGTGACAATGGCAGTGGGAAGGTAGACTCACTGAGGGAGGAGGCCCATTGAGGGTGTCTTATGCAAGGGTCCTCAAAACCTGGAGCTGGCACTGGTTGAGTCCCTAAACATGGGATATCTAACTTAAGAAGCAAATGTGACTGAGCCCTTACAAGTGCCCCAACCACCCAGGGCTGGAGCCAAGGGTAGGCATGGTTGGGCACCTGCCGAGGGCCCACAGCCCAGCAGGGGCCCACTGACAAAAGCACCCTGGAGTTGCTCCTCCACTTCACCACTGCAACCTGCTTGTTCACCTGCCTCTCGCTCTGGCCCAGACAATGGAGGAGCAGCAGATGCCCCGGCCTCTTTGCTCCCTGGCTCTCTGCCTGCCAAGCAAGCAAAAGAGGAGGAGGAGCAACAGCAGTTGGTGGCCATGATGGTGGGAAGGTGGACTCACTGAGGGAGGGGGCCCACGGAGGGAGTGTTGCCCAGGGGCCCTCAAAAACCTGAAGTTGGCACTGCTCTAGGTAGCTGATTGGGGTTACTCTGTGAAAGGCCCTTTACACATACTTTCGGCATTATTATCTTTTCATTGCCTCTCAGCTTTTGTGCCCAGAGGCCAGGTGCTGAATACAAATTCTGGGGTCTATGGGAACCAGAAGACAGGGAAATAATCCCTGACCAAAAAAAAAGCAATATAAGAGTCAGAAAAAGCCTTCCCCAAACTGCCCCCCTCCGCCCACCGGATGTGTTGGGCTATAACCCCATCACCCCCAGACAACATGGCCATTGGGGATGATGGGAGTTGTAGTGCAACACATGGAGACCACAAGGTTGGAGAAGGCTGGATTACGGTATCACTTTTAAATCATGAGGGTATCTGAGTCCAAGTCAAAGAAATAAACCCCAGTACAGGCAGTCCCCAGGTTACAAACGAGTTCCGTTCTTAAGAATGTCTTTAAGTCGAATTTGTATGTAAGTCGGAACAACATAGCGTTCTATATGTTAAAATCAGCATTTACACAAATTGTGTAGTATACTACGCTATGTACTCTACGTAAATGACGTAGTGCCAGGGAACCCAGAAGTCCGTTCTTAAGTATGGGTTGTCTGCAAGTCGGACGTTCTTAACTTGGGGACTGCCTGTGTATATATATATATATATATATATATATATATTGACCTGCCTCTTCCTTTGGTGGAGCGATTTGATCTGCCGAAACCAGCAAAGGAAGCCTTTCAGGGTTTGCAGAGAAGCATTAGCAGCTGCCAAGTTAGCAGACCACAGCAGCTGCTGGAGGACTGCCAATGTTTCAACCAGACTCTGTAGCTGTGTCTTAAGCGGCAGCTTTCTCCACAGGCATCAGCAGCAGAAAAGGCTGGTCCCCGTGTAGCAAAAAAAAGTTTCCCCTGTTAATTTCTGCAATGTGAAACCACCGTTCAAAGGCAGAGGAGCAGGACAGGTAGGGTTCCCCACAAACCCTTGTTCAGTTGGCAACCATCTGCTGCTGTTAAAGGTGCAAGAACACAGGCTGCTAAAGCTGTTGGCAACCCTAGCTTAAACCTTTTGTACACTTTAGGTAGCACAGATCAGTCCTGCGTGTGGAGATGGTGGAGACCTCGGCTTTCAACACTGACAGTCGGGATCGTGCTACCATCATATGTCTTTAGGTGGGGTCTGTCCTGAATCTCCCAGGCCCGGCTTCATTGGATGTGTTGTTGCCGCGCTTCTGGAGCAGGTGTGGAGTTGTGCTGCTCTTCTGATGTTTTTCAACTCCAGGTCCCACTCCCACCAGCCCCAGCCCTTGTGGCCAGTGAAGATGGGAGTTGTAGTCCAGCAACATCTGGATGGCCACAGGTTCCTCAACCCTGCCCCGGAGCAAAGTGGACCTGTTGAATGTCTACCTGTCATGCCCAGTAATGATGAGGATGAGGATGGAGCAGAGATTAACAGCCTCCTTTATTAATTAGCTCGGGACAGAACCCCTCTGGGTTAGGAAGACTTTCTCTTGACTTCTGGAAGTCAAGGCTGGTCCAAGATCACAAAGCAGTCCCCAAGAGGGTGGAATCCAAAGTATCCCACACCCCCACTCATTAAGACAAGGCCAGATCCAGCAGGATGTTCTCCTGCGCAAGCCCCATGAGGAAACTTCCTTTCTTCTGGATCAGGCCCCAGTCATGGATCAGTTCCATTTGGCATCTGCTTTGCTGCCCTTGAACAGCGCGTGCGTCCTCCAACCTCCCCTTTCGACCCCGGCCTCCCCATTTTACCTGTCAGGTCACTGAAGCGGGTGACCCCGTACTGTGCTGTCCCCAGTTCAGAGGCCTGCAGCGTAAGGCTCACTTCCAAGCTCTGCACGAAGACCTTGAAGCGGCGGTGCGTCTCTGGGGTGAGAAAACAAGGCAGTGGGGGGAGGCCAAGATCAGCAGACAGCAGTGCACTTAGGTCATTTTAGACTGGACTCCGTGGTCTTATGGGGAGGGGTCTTTTTAGATCAGGGGTGCAGAACCCCACTCCTGGGCTCCCTGAATGGCCACGCCTCTTTCCATGGCCCCACCCCCTTCCCCTCCACCTCCAATCATTGGGTGGTTTCCCCGGCATTTGCACAGGTTTTTCCCCATTCTAAAAGGTCAAAATGCCTCTCCTAAGTCTTGGTTACTGGCAGTGAGAGCATTAAGCTAAATAGGAGACAGGGTCCTTTAAAGACATACAGAGAGAGAGAGAGAGAGAGAGAGATTTTAGAGCATATGTAAATTAGCACATGCAATTTTGTGGATTTCTTTTGTCCTATGGGCCTGAGCGGTACAGATTCCATTTCAGGGGGTTGAAGTGTTCATGTCAGTTTTCCACACATCCCACACACAGCATTTTATTTCAAGGCTTGCCAGCAATTTGCAGACTTTAGCCCAGGAAACCCAAATGTGGTGGTGGTGTGGTGCGTGCGTGCGTGCATGCAGAGGGCATACAAAGCACTCTACCCATGCTCACAGGCTCAGTGCTATCAATGCACTGAGAACAGTTTTCAACCTAGGCCAACATGGCAAGCTTGGTGTTTTATTTTAACTGGGAAGCTGGCTTGCAACAAAGGGAAATGCCGCCCTTCAGTGCTTGGGTTCAAAAGGGTGAGTCTTTGTGCTTTGGAGCTCAGACTTCACCTCTGCCTTGTTCTTAGGTTCCTGGGCAAGTTACTTTTCTTTTAGTCTCACCAGTTTGCCTTCTGGGAAATTAGTGTTCTGTGACCAGCCATGCTCACCATGGCTACCATTTCATGCATGGGCGAGCCCCATGCCCGTGGCAGCCATTTTGTGAGCGTGCACATGACACACTCTCCAAACGTGCCCACTCACACCAAAAGGTTGGGGACCCCATACAAAAGAAAGTTCGTCCCACAACGCTGAAGTCTGCGCACACCTGTGTTAAAGTGGGACTGATGGGAATTGTAGTCCAGCACCCAGTGTTGGAAGACTGGAGTTGAAACTATTTTCTCCAAAAAGGAGCCCAACCATATTCCTTACCCACCCCAAACCCCGCAGAGAACGCTTCTATTACCTTCTTGGTTCTGGTAGGTTTTGTTGAACTGTACCATAAACTCTTGGAACATCTGGGCCATTTGAGCCTGAGACAAAAACAAAAGACAGGGAGAGGGTTAATTAATTTCCCCCAAAGGGGGAGCATTGCAGGCACAAATCTTCCCCACCCTCCTTACATCACCCCCCTTTGTAGTGTCAGTTCTGCCAACAACTAGCACCACCACTCCCCATTTTGGCCTCAAATGCCCCTAGTAGATGACTTTCTCCCTGGGTGGTCGCCTCTTCATCTGGCTTCAGTGCCTCTTTATCACCACAGGGACAACAGAGTTTAGTGAATTGTCTTTTCTTTCTGAAATGGTTGTGCAATGAAGAAGTCGATTTCGCCTGTTGAATTTCTGCCTGTAAGGCAGCTATTAAACGCATAGGAGCCCACTCTGCAGGAATAGGGAGGGGGCGGAATTTAAAAGAACAAAAAACATGATGTGCCAAGCAATTTTACTGGCATCAGCCCCCTGCCCGTGAACCCCTTACCCCCTTCCCTTTGGGGGTCTTCTCACCATGCTCAAGTCTGGGGCCAGGATGGAGTTGGTAGGGGGGGCAGAGATCCATACCCCCCACAGCATCAAGCAGGCAGGCAGGGTGGTTGGCCACATAGCGAGTGCGCCGTGCAAGGTCGTAGTTAGGAGTGAAAGTAATCTTGCCCTGCACAAGAACTGAAGATGGTGTGGTGGGGAGAGTGAGGTTGAGGGGGGGCATCCGGTAAGGTGGAAACCACATAGGCAGGAAGACGAGGAGGTGTTATTTGGGGGGGGGGCGCATTGCCGGAAAGGCTCAAATACATACCATGCGTAGGGAAATGTGGTAGAGCAGTGCCCCTCCCGGAACCCATGCAGGAGTAGCAGGCTGACCTCTGACTGAGCATGCACAGAAAGCCTCCCTCACAAATCACCACCCTGTCCCTTCAAACTCTGCCTCTTTCCATTGCTGTAGTTGTTGTTATTTATAAGGAGCCACGTATATGATTCCAAAATCCAGATAGTAAAGGGGTGTTGAACCTCTTTCAGCCGGAGGGCTGGATTCGTTTCTGGGGAAGCTCCGGGGGGGGGGGGGGGCTGCATTGCAGTGGTGGGCGGGGCTGAAAGCAAACGGGGCGGGGCTAGGGGCAAAGGCGAGGCCCAAAATACCAGCATATTTGAGTTTAAAGCTTCTATCACCAGTCACTGTGCCTTAGGAGAGGCATTGCAACTTTTTAGAATGGAGGGGAAACTGCACAAAAGCTTGGGGGAAAGGGGGATGTGGCCAAGGGAAGGGGGCGGGGCCATCTGTAGAACTCCTGTTGTCAGGATGCATGCACACATGCTCAGAGTCTTAAGATGATATGGAGGAGGAGGTTTTGCAGACATTTGAACTGGGTGCTGCCAGGTGATGGGATGGCCAGTGTGGCATAGTGGTGAGAGTGTTGGACTGGGACCTGGGAGATCCGGCTTCTAGTCCCCGCTCGGCCATGAAACTCACTGGGTGACTTTGGGCCAGTCACTGACTCTCAGCCTATCCTACCTCACAGGGTTGTTGTGAGGATAAAATGGAGAGGAGGAGGAGGATTATGTAAGCCGCCTTGGGTTCCTTGCAGGAAAAAAGGCGGGGTATACATATAATAAATAAATGGTTTCAGGTTCCAGTCCCTTCTAGGACAGCGGTGGCTAACTTGTGGCCCTCTAGATATTTTGGCTTACAACCCGCATCATCCCTCACTCAGGGGTGGCGTTAGGTACTAAAAGTAGATCGCTGCTTTTTGAAAATATGAAATCCAGCTGTTAACTCAAAACTGCCTCCATCCTGGGCAAACTAGACAGGTTCCTTGGTGGTAGAAAACATTAAAAAACATAACAAAACAAAACCTGGACATGTCTGGCTTTGCACAACCTTCCCTTCCTGGCATTACCACTGCAAATCCCCTTTGGGCCCCAGCTGTGTGCCGGATTCTGTGCGTGCGTGCGCGCACACACAGACTCCTCTGTCTGGACACCACCCCCGCACCTGTCCCACACTTGTAGGGCCTTGGCAAAGTTCCTCTGTTCCATTCAGCTTGACCTTGAAGGGTGTTTGCCTGGGCCCTAGCTGAGATGCGGCTAACTTGGAAGCCGGTGCAGGAAATAATCAGTCCCTCTGCCCCTCAAACCTGTCTCATCTGCTGTGTTTTTCTTCCATGTTTGGCCTTTGGAAGGAGGAAGGGGCCTTTCTTTGCCTCCCCCTACCACCTCCAGATAATGGATAAAAGAGGCTGGACATTGAGCCAAGAATCGACCCACAGAATCCACTTCTAGTGACTTGTTGGGAATGTAACAGCAATGTGACTATTTAGCAAGTGGGGTTTTCGAGTGTTTGGACTCAGACTACTCCATCTGCATTTACCTTACAATAACCTTGCAAGGGAGACCAGTATTATTATCCCTATATTGCAGATTATTGGCAGGGGGGGGGAGGGTATTAAGGCCAAGAGAGAGTGAGGAGTGGGAGAGATTGAGGAGGGAGGGTCTCTCTGAGTTCTGAGTTCATTGCATTGCATTGCATTTGCATGTTTACTTGGAGGTAAGTCCAAGTGGGTTCGATGGGCTTACTCATCGTGTGCAGAGGTTTGCAGCAGCCTCAGTCACTATGCCACACCACCATGCAAAGGTGAAAGAATCATGTTTCTTTTTTAAAAAAAAAAAGTATCTCCAAACATGTACCGAGTTCAGTGCTGACTCCTCATCCTCTTTCTCAGCATTGCTACTGCTTGTTTGCTTGGTGAGCCAGTGAGCAAGGAGGCCGTGACATCTCCTGCTCCTCCTTCGCGCCACCACCGTTATCTGGGTCAAAGCTAGCGGTAGGTGAACAAGCAAGTTGCAAGGGTGAAGAGGAAGAGCAAGTCCAGGGAGCTCTTGTCAGTGGGCCCCTGCTGGGGCGTGGGCCCTCGGCAGGTGCCCAACCATGCCGACCCTTGACGCCAGCCCTGGTCATGGGCCTGTGCCCATTGCTAAGTACCTAGCAATGATCCTGGTGGCTGAGGCCTAGCACTTTGTTTTGAAGCATGTCCAGAAAAATGTCAGCCAGGGGGGTGTTAGGGTGTGTCCTTGGAAGCAAGGGAGGTGTTTTGCCTGTGCTGTGTGGATTTGCCCTGGTGTGTGTATGGCAGAGAGATGGTTTGTTTCTTTGCTTTGGCATGATGTGCGTTTTTGACTCGGTGTGTGTGTTTCATAGATCATAGAGTTGGAAGGAGCCTACAAGGCTATCGAGTCCAACCCCCTGCTCAATGCAGGAAACTAGAGGAGGGGTCTCCCATCCAAGTAATAACCAGGTTTGACCCTGCTTAGCTTTCCACACTCAGACAAGCTGAGCCAGTGTAAGCCACAGTGTGTGTGTGGTATGTGTTTTGCCTTTTGGGAGCAAGAGTGGATGTGTTTTGCCTTTGTATTTGTGTTTGTGTGTGTTTTTCTGAGCATAACCAGATTGCCTTCTATGAAATAGATATTTTGTTATCCTTTGTGGAGGCAAATATGTGATTTCGCATTTGTAGTTCAGACCTCACCTTTTTCTAGGCCTGGAGCAGGCCCGGCATTAAGGGTCGGCATAGTCGGGCTCTTGCCGAGGGCCCACACCCTAGAGGGTCCCTCTGACGAGAGCCCATGAAGATGCTCCCCCTCTTCCCCATTGCAACCTGCTTGTTCACCTGCCTCTCACTCTGGCCCAGACAACGGTGGTGGCAGGAAGGAGAAGCAGCAGATGCCACGGCCGGCTTGCTCACCAGCTCTCTGTCCAGCAAGCAAGCAAGCAAGCAAAGAGGATGAGGAGCAAGAGCTGCTGGTGACTGTGGTGGTGAAAAGGCAGACTCACGGAGGGAGAGGGGCCCATGGAGGGTGTCTTGCCCAAGGGCCCTCCAAAACCTGGATCCGGCCAAGGAGGAAGAAGGCCAATTCCAATTCAAGAAAGGGGCCTCAATTTAACTTCAAAGGGGCCAGGCACCCACTGCCATTCCTGCAGCTAACTGACTCCTTCAGCCCAGCTAGCCACCGCCCCCCTCTCTGCTCAGCCCTTTGATGTTGAGACCTTGGGAGCAGGTGCAGACTGCAGAGACCTTGTGTTTACGAACAGCTAATCTTGCAGATTCTGGCGGTTCTATTCTCGCCCCCCCCCCATCCCAGCTTTCCATACACCCCCTCCCCTCTCTCCCAGCCAACCTGTGGAGCTATTTATAGCTTAAGAGACAAGAGTTCTCTGTGCCCCAGGAATGTCCAACCCCAGGAGGGAAATAAGGAGAAGGACTTGTGCCGATCTCCTCTGCAATCCAAGCTTGTCAAAGGAAACGAGACGGTGTTTTGTTTTATTTGTTTTTAATACCAAACCCACCCCCTGCCCCATATTAGAACTTCCTTGGCTGGATCCGGGCCAAGGGTCTATCTAGTCCTGCATCCTGTTTCCACCCATGATCAATAATGGAAAGCGGCCCACCGGTGGCCATCTCCTGCAGTTTGGTCTTCAGCGTCTTGTACGTGGAGGTACGGTGTCTCCGAACATCGCAGTTTCCTTTATCGCGGCCGATAGGCCAGTTGTGTGATGGTGGACGGAGCCATCTCCAGGTTTGAGAGGGTCTCAGCCTGCCCCCCCCTACTTTGTTACAGAGCCTTCCCCAACCTGGTGCCATTGGCCATGCTGGCAGGGGATGATGGGAATTGTGCTCCAACACATCTGGAGGGCACTGGGTTGGAGAAGTCTGGATTGCCGTCTTAAAATGACCCACAATGCCCTGGAGTGGCACTACATAGCGGTGTGGGGAAACTCCAGCCCTCGGAGGCTTCCTGTCCAGCCTGCAGAGGCTTGGGCTCCCTCCGCAGGCCATGCCCACTCCCCTCCCCAAGGCCCGTCCAACAGGGGAAGCTCCTGCACAGCGAAGCCAGCTGCCGCCCGGCCACAGTGGTCAGTTTTGAAGTACAGGCACGCATCATGACAGTCACCATAGAACGCCCCAAGGAGAGTCCAAAATAGCAGGCAGCTGTGTGGATCCATATAAACTAAGGGTGAGCAACTTGTGGCCCTCCATTATAGGGTGGCCAGGTGTCCTCTTTTACAGAGGACAGTCCTCCATTCGAAGGACTGTCCAGTCCAAGTCTGGTATAAAGAGCCATCAGAAGGAAGGGCTGGGCCTTGAAGTTGCCCATTAGCAGCACCTGGACGGCAGACCGAGCATGGCACACAGGTCTCCTGGTCGCGCTCTTCTGCACTATGGCGAGATGTACAATATTTCTATGTAATAATTATTATTTCTGAATTTTTTTCTGTACATGTAAATTAAACAGGCAAAGTTTATGCAGATTGGTGTCCTCTTTTTTGGCAATTCAGAAATGGCCACCCTATTTGACCTACAACTCCCATCATCCCTCGCCAGTTGCAGAAAAGGGCAACAAATGATCAAGGGGCTGGAGCAGCTCCCCTAGGAGGAAAGGTTAGAGCAGCTGGGACTGTTTAGCTTAGAAAAAAGGAGAGTGAGGGGAGACATGAGAGAGGTGTACAGAATTATGCATGGTGTGGAAAAAGTGGAGAGGGAGACGTTTTTCTCCCTCTCTCACAATACTAGAACCCAACGGGGGTCATCCCATGAAGCTGATTGGTGGGAGATTCAGGATAAAGGAAGGACTTCAGGCAGCACAGTTAACAATGGAATTCACTTCCACAAGATATAGTGGTGGCCACCAATTTGGATGGCTTTAAAGGGAATGGACAAATTCATGGAGGCGAAGGCTATCAATGGCTATTTATTTATTTATTTATACCCCTCGCCGGATCGTCACCTTGAAGTGGTGAGTGGGCTTGCGTGTTCCGATGAATCCTGTGAGCAATGCCGTCGGGAGCTATGTACTCCCAGTAGGGTCACCCATGGCGGTAAGGTCCGGGGAGAGGAACCAGACAAAGAACGATCCAAAACATAAAATCCTCAACGGCAGAACAGGCGGAAGATAATTAAACCTAAATTACAACGGCTGTGAAGGCGGATGAAGGCTGCAGCAGAGAATGGTTTTCCAATCGTCAGGGTAACCGTGCCATTGGATCTCTGCCGTACTCTGTCAAGTTTGTGTGGTGATTCGTTGTGCACCGATCTCCCCACATAAAACAGTTTCACGCACAGGCGTCTTCCAACCCAACCCATCCAACCCAACCCAACCCAACCCAACCAACCAAACAAACAAAAAAAAAGTCCCATGGCGACTGGCGAATGGCAACGGGGGCAGGACTGTGAATCTGGAAGCCCCTAGTCATGGACCAGCACATGGGCGGTGGATGCAGACTCAGTCGCCCTGTTCAAGGAACGAGGTAGTCGAGCAGCTCGGCAGCTGTATCCATGACTGAGCAGCCCTATTTAGGATCCACTCTGCTCACCCCGTATGGGGAGGGGGCTAGAAAAGGTGCCCTAAACATAGTCTACCTCTTTCTCCCCTGACTGGATTACCGCGTCCAGTGGGGTCACCATTTTAGCGGTCGAAAAAGACATTTGAATTTTGGAACATGGAATATACGGACATTGCTGGATAACATAGATAGTGAACGCCCTGAGCGTAGGACTGCTATTATTGCAAGGGAGCTGAGACGGTTTAAAATTGACATAGCAGCACTTCAAGAAACTCGAAGGGCAGGAGAGGGACAGCTGAAAGAAGAAAAAGGAGGTTATACCTTCTTCTGGAAAGGACTACCTGAGCAGGACCGACGAATACATGGAGTAGGCTTTGCCATCAAAAATGAACTAGTGAACTCTTTGTCAGAAGTTCCTACTGGCATTAACGAACGCCTGATAACTCTTCGATTAAAGCTCGCCAATAACCAACAGGTAACTATTTTGAGCGCTTATGCACCAACATTAGATGCTGATGATGACATCAAGGAAAGTTTTTACAGCCAGTTGGACACTCTCCTGTCAGAGATACCTAAGGAGGATAAAATTATCCTCCTGGGCGATTTTAACGCAAGAGTCGGGCGTGACTTTGATTTATGGCCAGAAACTATTGGAAAAGACGGAGTTGGTAATAGCAACCCGAACGGACTCTTACTTTTGTCTATATGTGCAGAGCATAATCTCACTATCACAAACACGCTCTTTCGACAAAAGAATAAGTTTAAAACATCATGGCAGCACCCACGGTCAAAGCACTGGCATCTTCTGGATTATGTAATTGTCCGTGTTAGAGATCGCCGCGATGTACTTCTTACTAGGGCCATGGTGAGTGCCGACGACTGCTGGACAGACCACCGACTAATCTGGTCCAAAATGGTTATCAACATTGCTCCCCAACGTAGGCTTCAAGGAAGGAAACCAAGGCGTAAAATGAACATCCAAGTCCTTCAAGATCCTATTAAGCAAACTCGTCTTCAATCTCTTCTTAAGGAACATCTACCTACGGAACCTCCTGACAACATTGAGGACCATTGGTCTAAGCTGAAAACCTCCATTACTGCAGCTTGTGAACAAACTATTGGATATGAAACTAAGAAACATCAGGACTGGTTTGATGAAAATGACAATGAGATTAAATATATAATTGACCAAAAAAGGAAAGCCTTCCAAATATGGCAAAATGATATTAACTGCGCTGCCAAGAAAAAAACCTACGCTAGCGCAAAGGCTGAGGTCCAAAGAAGAACAAGAGAACTTAAGAACGCTTGGTGGAAAAAGAAAGCTGAAGAAATTCAACAACTTGCAGAATCTCATGATGCACGGGGCTTTTTTAAGGCCACAAGGGCCATTTATGGACCAAAAACCTATGGTACAAACCCTTTACAATCAAAAGATGGCACCAAACTCTTAAAAGATAAAGAGTCTATTGCACTGCGTTGGAAAGAGCATTATTATGACCTTTTAAATCGTAAATCTAAGGTGGATAATGAGATTTTTTCGCAAATCCCGCAAAAACAAATTAAAGAGGAACTTGCAATACTCCCCACTTTGGATGAAGTAAAAAAGCCATTAATCAAATGAAGAACAACAAAGCTAGTGGACCAGATGGGATTCCCACTGAAATCTTTAAAGAAGGGGGTCCCGAACTTGTACAACATCTTCATAAACTCATCGAAAAAATCTGGATAAGAGAAGAGATCCCAGAAGACTTCAGGGATGCCATAATTATCACCCTCTTTAAAAGGGTGATAGAACAGACTGTGGAAACTATCGGGGCATTTCTCTCTTAGCAACCGCAGGTAAAATATTTGCTAGGATTCTTGCAAACCGTCTTCTATCTATTTCAGAAGAGATCCTCCCTGAAACCCAATATGGTTTCCGCCCCTCTAGAGGGACAGTAGACATGATTTTTACTGCACGTCAGCTCCAAGAAAAATGCCGGGAGCAAAATCAACCCCTTTATATGGCATTTATCGATTTGGCTAAGGCCTTTGATACTGTAGACCGCACAGCTCTCTGGACTATCCTTATGAAAATTGGATGCCCCAATAAATTTGTGAATATCTTGCGACTTCTCCATGACAACATGACGGCAACGGTTTTGGACAACAACGGCTCTCATGGTGCTCCATTTAAAGTGGGATCAGGTGTTAAACAGGGATGTGTTATCGCCCCAACATTATTTGCCATTTTCATCGCCATGGTTTTACATCTTGTCGAGGGGAAACTTCCCACCGGTGTGGGAATTATATATCGAACAGATGGAAAGCTTTTTAATCTCAGCAGGCTGAAAGCAAAAAGTAAGGTAATTACAACCTCCGTCGTGGAACTTCAGTATGCTGATGATAATGTGGTCTCCGCACATTCAGAGGATGATCTCCAAACTATCCTAAATGCTTTTGCAGAAGCATACGAAAAACTTGGTCTCTCACTTAACATCAAAAAAACCAAAGTGCTTCATCAGCAAGTGCAAGCCAATCCTTTGGTGATGCCATCTATCCAGCTTGGCGGGACAATACTGGAAAACGTCGATCATTTTCTCTATCTTGGCAGCTATCTTTCTGTTACAGCTAACATCGACAGTGAAATCCAGCATCGTCTGAGCTCCGCAAGTGCCGCATTTTCTCGAATGAAACATAGAGTGTTCGAGGATCGGGATATTTGTAAGAAGACCAAAACACTGGTTTATGAAGCCATTGTATTACCAACTTTATTGTATGCCTGCGAAACATGGACTATCTATAAACGTCACTTCCACCTCCTTGAAAGGTTTCATCAACGTTGCCTCCGGAAAATCCTGCAAATTACTTGGGAAGATAGGCGAACAAATGTCAGTGTACTGGAAGAAGCAAAGACTACTAGCATTGAAAAAATGATCCTTCAACGCCAACTTCAGTGGACCGGTCATGTTGTTCGAATGCCTGACTGCCGTCTCCCAAAGCAGTTACTTTACTCCCAACTCAAGGATGGAAAGCGGAATATCGGTGGTCAATATAAGAGGTTTAAAGATGTTCATAAGGCTAATCTAAAAAAATGCAATATAAACATCGAAAACTGGGAAGCTCTGGCCCATGAACGATCTAAATGGAGGTTGGCCTTTCACAAAGGTTCCATGGACTTTGAAGAAGCCCGAGTGCAAGGTGAAAGGGAGAAACGTGCTAAGCGAAAAGCACGTCAAATGAATCCTTTACAGGACCATCTTCTATCTGGTAACCTGTGTCCTCACTGTGGGAAGCTGTGTGGATCTAGAATTGGCCTCCACAGTCACTTACGGACTCATCGCTAGAGTCTACACAATCTTCTTTAGAATTTCCTCCTTTTATCCCGGAAGACAATCTTACTCGGTCACGAGTGATCGCCTGATGATGATGATGATGATTTATTTATTATTTGCATTTATTTATCGCCCATCTGGCCGGCAAACCGGCCACCCTGGGCGATGTACAGGCTACTAGTCCTGATGGCTCTACACTATCTCCAGAATAAGAGGCTGTCTGCCTATGTACTCCAGTTGCTGGGACACATGGGCGGGAGGGTGCTGTTGCACTCATGTCCTGCTTGTGGGCTTCCCGTGGGCAGCGGATTGGCCACTGTGTGAACAGAATGCTGGACTAGATGGACCCCTGGTCTTATCCAGCAGGCCTCTTCTTATGTTCTTACCATGAGCTATGCTGGCTAGTGCTGATGGGAGTTGTAGGCCCCCAAAATCCTATCCCTGATGTAAGCAATCCATTCCAAGCAGTTTCAGTTCTGCCAGGAGAAGGTCCTTTGTCAAGCTAATGTATCTCAATTGCCCATTCAAGGCCACAAAATATTTTGCATGACAACAGGAATAGCTTACAACATTATAGTACAGGTTGACTTTTACTTTTACTAATCCGACACCTGTAGAAGCAGGGAAAGGACCCGGAGTAAAGCTTGCCCCATACAATTTCAGTCTGGCATATAATCATATTGCAAGTTGAGAATCCCTTATCCAAAAATACATGTGCCTAATTATTTAAAAAGTTTGTATAAATTCCCTTCAGGCTATGTGTACAATGTAGTACTATAACAGTGATGGCGAACTGTTTATGGCATAAACGAACCTCGAAATCTTCCTTAATTTAAGGTGCAATCCTATGCAAGTTTAGACAGAGCTATGCTGGCTGGGTCATGCTGAGAGTTGCAGGCCTTTTCTGTCTAAACTTGCTTGGGGTTGCACCTTTAGGCTGCAATCTTATGCACACTTACCTTGGAGTAAACCTCATTTAACACAAACGGGCTTATTTCTCAGTAGACGTGCATAGGATTGCATAGTACAGTCGAAGCTTGCCTCCCAAATTTCCGGGCAGAGGCAACCGAAATTAGTACAGTAATACCTTGGATTGCAAGTAACTTGGTTTGAGAGCGTTTTGCAAGACAAGCAAATTTTTAAATATTTATTTATTTATTTATTTTTAACTTGATATACAAGCGACATCTTGCAATACAAGTACTGTAGTACGGCTTAAATTTAAAATCTCTGTACAATTTTTTTGGGGGGGATTTCATTTTGATATAAGAGTGTTTTGGATTACAAGCACGTCTCCGGAACGAATTATGCTCTCAATCCAAGGCATGACTGTATTTCAGTTATCATGGAATTCAGTGGGTACGATCCAACTGGGCAGTTCTCCCTTGCAGGTCCCATTTCAATGGATGGGAGCTCCAAGTGTAGTTACTCAGTGCTGGGTGTGTTTTTTTTTGTTGTCATGCACTTTGTTTACGCTCAGAAGTCCTTTCCCATCTCTTTTTTAAATTATTTAATATTACATTTATATCCCACCCTTTTTCCTCCAAGGAACCCACGATGGCTTACGTGATTCTCCTCTTCATTTTGTCCTCACAACAACCCTGTTAGGTAGGGCTAGGCTGAGAGTCAGTGATTGGCCCAAAGTCACCCAGTGAGCTTCATGGCCGAGTGGCAACTAGAACCCGGTTCTCCCAAGTCCCAATCCAACACTCTAACCACTATACCACTCTGGCTAGGTTCACACAACACAATAAGCCATGGTGGCTTATAAGCCATGTTTGTTTCAGAGTGGCTTGTCTTATTGTCTGAACCTGGCCAGAGTGGAACAAACATGGCTTATAAGCCACCATTGCTTACTGTGTTGTGTGAGCCACTGGCTCTTAGAACTGAGCCCCTGGTATTTTAAAGCATGTTCTTCTAATGCCAAATCTTGCCTGGAAGGTTAATCTTGGGTTTTTCAAAGGGGGGTAGGTTTGATGGGAGGGACAGAGCGGGTAGGGGGACAATGTCTGGCTGTGCCCCTGAGGGCAGAAAAAGCTGGTATGTGATGCTCCTTTGCCAGTTCCTGCAGCCAGGGGAAGGCGCAAGCCAGCCTGTGAAAAATGCCAAGGTCATCCTAGTGGTGGAGGAGAGACAGATAAAAGTGGGTTCTCACAGTCTCCGCTTGTGTCCCCGCCGGCCAGGCCAAGCCCGCCACAAGCTCTGCCCACCTTCCTTGCCCACCCAGCTGCAAAACCCACACCCCTTCGCCTTGGCCTGGGAGACATTCCGCCTGGCGCCATGTTGCGTCTCCTGCTCGTGGGCTGGTTGCTGATGGGGCTGCTGCCGTGCGCCCCCTGCGCCCCCTGGGAGATCCACCTTGGGGAGGAACGCCCACCCGAATCTGCCGTGGTCAGCTTCAACGAAAGGTAAGCGGCGGTCCCGGTTCTCTCCCGTGCAGGGAACCTGCAAAGAGGCAAAGTGTCATGGTGGGTGGAGTGTCAGATTGCAGAGACCTGAGTTCGAATCCCCGCTCAGCCGTGGAAGCTCACTGGGTGGCCTTTGGCCCAGTCATTCTCTCTCTTAAGCCTAACCTACCTCACAGGGTTGTTGTGAAGATAAAATGGGGGTGAGGGTGTTTCTATGTGGTGAATGATGTACATTGCTTTGAGCTTAGAGGAATATAAATGCAGCGGATAAAGAAATGCAAAGAAGGAGAGCAGAGCATCTCTTAGCCATGGTGCAGCTAGGGATGGACCTGGGGGGGTTGAAGTCCACCCCCCATGACTGATCAGAGAGGGGCAGATTATAGGAGCAGTGACAAACAGCCTCAACATCAGTACCTTGGCCAGCCTGGGTAGGCCAGGGCCCACCGGGGGTGGACAGTGGTTCTCACAGCATCCATTTTATGTTTAGAAATATTTTATAGTCAGGGGAAAGACCAGCAGGTATGTACATTTACTTGGTTATTACCCTTATATCCTGCCTTTCCTGCAAGGAACCCAAGGCGGCTTACATAATCCTAATCCTCCTCTCCATTTTATCCTCACAACAACCCTGCTAGGTAGGTTAGGCTGAGAGTCGGGGACTGGTTCAAAGTCACCCAGGGAGTTTCATGACCAAGTGGGGACTCGAACCTGGGTCTCCTGGGTGCCAGACAGTAGAGAGATGTGCTGAAGCAAAGGCAGGCCCTCACCAAAAGAAGAGGAGAAGTGGCCTCATGAGGCTCCTAATGGCACCCCAGAGACCAGCTCTCACTACTAGGCTCCACTCCCTTCTGGAGTGGCTCCGGAAGTCCCATAGAATGCCAGACAGCGGTTTAATTCCTTACATATACACATACGGTACATGCATCTTTCCTCTAAGGAGCACAAGGCAGCTTATTCTGTTCCTGTCCCCCCTTTTATCTACATAACAACCCTGCGAGGTAGGTGAGGCTGAGAGTCAGGGACTGGCCCAAAGTCACCCAGGGAGCTTCATGGCCGAGCGGGGACTAGAACCTGGGTCTCCCGAGTCCCAGTCCAGCACTCTCACCGCCACGCCACGCCGGCTCTCAGTGTACATGGTTACAAATGTTCTTTTTATTATTTTTATTTTGAATATCTCTTATCTTATTTCCAAGTAAACATGTTTAGCATCAGGATAGCAGCAGAAAATGGCCTGTGATGGTGCTGCAATTTCAGTGTGTTTAGAATGAGAAACTGCTCATGCTCACAGTATTTCTAGTGCTGCAATAGAAACACAACCTCATATCCTTCTATACTGCAATTTCTACAGGGATATGAGAGCTCCTTTTATTTCCCCTGTGCTTTGTTTATATTTGCAAAACTGATGAGTTTTACATATCTCTGTGCTTATGATGATGCTAACACCATGAGGGTTGAAAACCCAGCCAAATTCCTTGTTGCAGCTATTAGGTCACAGAGGCTAAATGAAGCTGGGTCGTTTTGAGTCTGATCTTGTATTTTATTTATTTATTTATTATATTTATATCCCGTCTTTTCCCCTGCAAGATACCCAAGGCGGCTTCCATAATCTTCTTCCTCCTCCTCTCCCTTTTATCCTCACAACAACCCTGTGAGGTAGGTTAGGCTGAGAATCCGTGACTGGCCCAAAGCCACTGAGTGAGCTTCATGACCAAGTGGGGAACTAGAACCCAGATCTCCCGCATCCCAGTCGTATGACAAGAATGCATGTGCTCTAATTTTGGCTTGAGGTGTTGTTGTTGTTGTTGTTTTTTGTTCCTGAATTGTTGGTTTTTTGGGGTCTGTGGACTGGAAATGAAACATTTGGTAATTTGGAGTTTTTCCCTCTTTTTTAATCGGGGTTAGCAAACATTTTTCTTTATTTGTATTTGGTCTAACATGTCAGGAATGTAGAAGCGGTTGTAAAGCACAGGATGGCAGCAGAGGGGGCGGGCAAGAGGACAGAAATGTTAGTTGTGCGTTTTGTGAATGAAGTGATCCACATGGGCATAGATTTCATAGATTTCATAGATAGAGTTGGAAGGAGCCTACAAGGCTATCGAGTCCAACCCCCTGCTCAATGCAGGAAACTAGAGGAGGGGTCTCCCATCCTAGTAATAACCAGGCTTGAGCCTGCTTAGCTTTCCACGCTCTGAGCCAGCGTAAGCCACAGGGAACCCCCACCACCCCCAGTAAAACCATCTAGCCCAGGATCTAAACTTAAATAATTCAGCCACTGGCCTCTATACGGTTTTCTGCAGTGGCGAACGAAAGAGAACGTGACAAGCAAGCGAAAGAGAAGTCGCACGTGCCGAGATTCTCTCTTCAACACAAAGGCACTGTCATGCCTTGCCTTGGTCAGATTGCTGGGCCTGTTAGAAACAGGGAAAGCTTAGAACACGGATGCTATTTAGGGCAGGGGTGGGCAGAACTGATCAGTGTTTATTTGGGCTACAGACCTTTCCACAAATTAGTACATAAAGTGATTGTTATTTAAAACAATTGTTATTAAAACAATAAAACGGGGTGGTTGAGATATTTAAGTAACAAAGTAGAATAAAAGAACAAAACAAGGTATAAATACACAGGAAGGCCACAATCCTGTGCATGTTTAGACAGAAAAAAAGTCCCACAATTCCCAACATGGCTGGCTGGGGCAAGCTGGGAGTTGTAGGACTTTTTTTCTGTCTAAACATGCATAGGATTGCGCCCTAAAAGGATTGATGAAAAACATCACAGCATAAAAAGACCAGTGCACATACAAGTTATCTCCCAATAACAATTACTGTCAGCCCTTAATTAACTGAGTTCTCATCATAAGAGCGGCAGCAAAATATTTCCGTTTGTTCTGTTTCAACCTGATTCCGCTTGGACATCAGGAAAAACTTCCTGACTGTTAGAGCAATACCACAATGGGACCAACAACCTAGGGAGGTGGTGGGCTCTCCCCAGTGCTTTTTTTCTGGAGAAAAGGGTACCGGAACTCTTGGATTACATTTCCTCGGGAGTAGATGGCGATTAAATTGTAATGCAATTAATAGAAGAAAAGGTGCTGGAACTCAGTTCCGGTGAGTTCCACCAGAAAAAAAGCCCTGGCTCTCCCACTCTGGAGGCATTCAAGGTGCAGCTGGAGAGCCATCCTTCAGGGATTCTTGCATTGAGCAGGGGGTTGGACTCGATGGCCTTATAGGCCCCTTCCAACTCTTCTATTCTATGATTCAAAGTTCTAACCTTATTTATGCCGGGATCTGTTGATAGATTTGCGGGATCTGTTGATAGATCTGAGCTCTGTAGTGATTTGCAGCAGATCCAGCAAGGATTTCTCCCTCTGTTGTTTAATGAGAGAAACAGCAGGGTGACTTTTCCCACCTGAATTATACTGCTGATGTGAAGAAAGTCTGAGGTGACCAGGAGTGCAATGAATTTTTGGAGTGGAAGGACCATGAGCTCCATTCAGTTCTGGTACTCCAAACCAATTCCTGGGCTCCGAATTCTTTCATTCTAAGTTTCTGTCTTTTGCACCAGGCTCCGGCTGGTGGGCCTCTGAGTTCTAGTCAAAACCAAAGGAGATTTCACAAGCCTGAAGTCTGCCCACCCCTGACAGGGGTGCACTTAGGATATTTTAAACTCTGGACCTGTGGTCTTACACATCTCCCTCACCTTGTTTAGATGGTCTTGCCTATTCCACGGAGTTCAAAATTGGAAAGCCAGCCCAGCTACTTCATTCTGGGGGCCTTCCTTCATTCTGTTGAGCGGGCCCGGGACTTATGCTCTAAAATCCTGTCCTCAGGGCACCACTGCTCCAGATTTAGGATAATTTATTTATCTTATATTTATATCCTGCCTTTTTCCCCTGCAAGGAATCCATTAAGGCGGCTTACATAATCCTTCTTGCTGTTTTATCCTCACAACAACCCTGTGAGGTAGGTTAGGCTGAGTCAGTGTATGCCCCCAAAGTCACCCAGTGAGCTTCATGGCTGAGTGGGGACTAGAACCCGGATCTCCCGGGTCCCAGTCCCAACACTCTAACCACTACACCACATTGGCTCTCCAGGATAATGAAGACCATGGGGACTTTTGGAATACTGACTTGTGTATGCTTCTGGATGGTTATCTCAAAGAGGAAATGGTAGAGCTGGAAAAGGTATGGAAGAATATAGGAAGCTGCCTTATGCTGAGTCAGACTAATGGTCCATCTAGCCCAGTATTGTCAACACAGCCACTCTCCAGGGTTTCAGGCAGGAATTTTCCCAGTCCTACCTGGAGATGCCGGGGATCAAACCTGGGACCCTCTGCGTGCAAAGGAGGTGCTCTACCACTGAGCTATGGCCTTTCTAAGAAGGGTGACCAAAATGATCAGGGGGCTGGAGCCAGAGAACCAAGGGCTACAGAGATGCTGCACCCCTTGCCTCCCAGGATTAACATCACGGCAAGGGGGCCAGCCTAACCCATACATACATCACCCGGAGAGGGAGCAGCTGCAGGGAGCCTCCCTGCCTGAAGGAACACACAGCTCCATCTGACAGTTCCCTGGTGCCTCACCCATTGGCCAGAAAACCAAGGGCCCCTGGGAGGCTGCACCCCATGCTTCCCAGGATTAACATCATGGCAAGGGGGAGTCAAATCTAGTCCCCATGCATCAGCCAAAGAAGGAACAGCTGCAGGGAGCTTGTTTTGCCCTTCCCTGCTGGGAAAAAACCAAACATCCATAAGAACCTTGTAACTAAGAACTGGTGCCTGAGTTTTGCTTTCTTCCTCCCTCCCTCCCTCCCAATCCCATTTCCTTTTGTGTCATGTCTTTTAGATTGTAAGTCTGACAGAAGGGACTATCCATCATCATCATCATCATCAACATCATCATCATCATCATCATCATTATTATTATTTTATTCATTTCATTTCTATACCACCCAATAGCCGAAGCTCTCTGGGTGGTTTACAACAATTATAATATTAATCTTAATATTAATCTTTGTAAGCCACTCTGGGAGCCTTTACTACTCCTGGTGTGTAGAAAAAAACACCTGGTTGATCTTTCTTCCCTCTCTCTTGGCAGCTGCAGGGAACAGATGCTCCAGCAAGTGGCTTCTGCCATGCTCCACTTGGTCCGGCTGAACCGGCCCCCCGGGATGGCTGCCAACACTACAAGTCAGGTGCGCGATGCCTGGGCAAAGGAAGCCATGACGTCCCCGGCCTTGTCCAGTGCGGGACATCACTTCCGTGAGTGTCCATTCACTCCCCACACCTCTTCCCTCTCCCAGATCATCTGCTCCTCAGCTTAGGTCAAGGGTGTTGAACGTCTTTCAGCCCAAGGGCCAAATTCCATTTCAGAGGGCTGCATTCCAGGGGTGGGCGGGGCTGAAGGGAAAAGGGGTGTGGCCAAAGGCAAAATGCTCCTCATACGCCCCACCCATATGCCTCCATCTTCCACATGAACATCAACTGCAAGATACTTTATGAACAGTAAAAATAGCAATGAGTCTTTTAGCACCTTAAAAAGACTAACACATTTATTCTGGAATAAGCTTTTATGGACTATAGTCTGCTTCATCAGATACATGAAGTATTAACTGGATATACAATACATATGGTGTGTGTGTTTTTTTCTGGTGAGGTGCAGATTGTAAACAGTGAGATCAGAAGGAAATTAAATGCAGAAAGTATTTTGTTATTTATTTATTTAACAGCATTCCTTATTTTATTATTTATTTAACAGCATTCCTTATTTTATTATCTATTTATTTAAAATTATCTATCTGTCGATCATTACATTTATATCCCCCACCCATGCAGGCCCTATTGCAGGCCCCATTTCAATAGATGGGAGCTCCAAGCGTACTCAGTGCTGATTTTTTGTCATGCCATGTTTATGTTCAGAAGTCCTTTTCCATCTTTTTTTTTTTTTTACTTATTTATTATTACATCATATCTTGCCTTTTTTCCTCCTGCAAGGAACCCAAGGCGGCTTACATGATCCTCCTCCTCTCCATTTTATCCTCACAACAACCCTGTGAGGTAGGTTAGGCTGAGTGTCAGTGACTGGCCCCAAAGTCACCCAGTGAGCTTCAGGGTTGAGTGGGGATTTGAACCCAGGTATTGAATCCAGAACCACTGCAGCACACTGGCTTTCTTTATTAAAGAGATTCATTAAAGTATTTCTCGAGGGAAAGTGTTCTTCTTTTCATTAAATACTTCACATCGTGCACCCCCCAACCAACTGCATTTCCCTACAAGAACAAAACAACCCCCAACCCACTAGCAGACTAGATAACAAGTCGGGACTACACTGCAGCGATGTTGTCATACATGACTCTCCCTGCCATCAATATAGATATAACAACTGTGGACTACTTTGCAGTGCTGATATAACCCAGTCAGCCACAGTTCCATCCCCCCATCCCCCCACAAACAAAGTAAGAATAGAATGGCAGACTTTATTTACATTGGCAGGTGTTTTTTTTTGAAAAGTTACAAATGCAGTAAAAAAAAAAAAAAGGCTTCTGAGCGGCGCGGCGTGTGATGGCGGCTGCGGCTGCGAGGTGAAACAGCGACGGCGCTCTCCATGCCGCTCAGAAGAGCGAGATCGGGCCGCGCTGCTGCCGCCGCCACGGAGAACTACGAACCCAGGGAGGGCTCGTAATCCATCCCTGGTGCGGCAGCAGCGGCGGCAGGAGCTGGGTCGAGGGAAGGACCTGCCCATGGTAAGTGGGGGCGGGGGCGGCGGCGGCCCATGGAGGGAGCAGGAGGGTCTCCGCGGGAGGAAGGGCAGCTCTTCTTCCTCTCGCGGAGACCCTCCCGGTCCCTCCATGGGCCGCCGCTTTGGGAGGGACTCGGGTCTCGAGTCACCATTTTGGACCTTGGACTCGAGACTCAGGTCCAAAGACTCATGACTCTACTCATGACTCGAGGCCAAGGACTCTTCAACATCTCTGCCTAGAGCCACACTCGCTGGCAGGACCGGTGCAAGGCAGTTTGGTGCCCTAGGCAAGATTAGATATTTAGTGCCCCCCCTTCCCACTTGAGAGCACTGTATTTTTTAAAAGGCGTTTCTGGCGCCCCCTTTAGCCCTGCGCCCTAGGCAGCTGCCTAGTTGGCCTAATGGTAGCACCGGCCCTGCTCGCTGGTAACTTTGAGTCAGTATGCCATTACATCAATCAATATACCTTCCCAACTGTCTGCCTGCTTAATTTCCTGTCTCCCAACTTCTTCACCCCCTTTCTTTTCTGCCACCACCAGCACATACTTCTATTGCTACGTTCTGTATGTTCTCCCCCCTTCCAAACTGACCTTGCACTTCCTACACAGATGCAGCGCCGATTTTAAACATTCCACGACTTCCTGTTTACATCCTTAGAAGGTCCCTTGAACAATCTGTGACATCACAGCAGCTCAGCGAATGGCTTTAGTTAGGGGGATGAGGCTTGTGAAAAGGTGACGGAGACAACGGTTGGGTTTAGACAACATGATAACCCACACTCAAAGGTTGAGTATGGGTTGAGTGTGGGTTGTCTTTAAACTGGGTTGTTGTTGAAATGTGGGTTATCGTGTTGTCTGAACCCAGCTGCATTAACAAGCCATGGCTTGTTAACCACAAACAACCCATGAAGAGAACCCATGGCTTGTTGATGGGTTGTGAACTGTGGGTTGTTCACCATGGTTTGTTATCTCAGCTGGGTTCAGACAACATAATAACCCACATTTCAACAACAACCCACAGTTCAACGACAACCCACACTCAACCCTTGAGTGTTGTCTGAACCCAGTCAATATTTAGCCTATATAATTGTTGTAAACTGCCCAGAGAGCGTCGGTTATTGGGCGGTATAGAAATAAATAAATAAATACGTAAATGAACCGGGTTGTTATTAAAAGGATTCCTCCTTCAATAACAACCCCTTCCACTCTTTGCTGCCCCTTCTAGAGGTAGGCAACCAGGATGGCAGATCCAACAATGACCTGTTCTGATTTGTGCAACTTCCCCGTGTAATGCTGCACTGCAGGAAAAAGCTGCAACAGCTGGCATTCTCCCTTCTAAATAATTATTACATATAGTATAGAACGTCATAATTTATCACCAGCTGCTTATCCTGTTGTCCTTGTTTTTCCCCAAACAGATAACTCCTCCAATCAGACGCTGCTGATCCGAAGAGGAAGCTGTACCCAGGTCTCCCACCGCGTTACGCTGGAGGGTAAATGCTCAGTAGATTAATACGCACATCAGACACATGCGCACACATCAAGGGTTGCACAGAGCTGCGACCCTTGACGGGCATAATAACTAACTTGGGTAAAACAAATAACAGACATGCCTGCTATTAGTTCCACATGTGGGCACCCTTGTGCAGCAAGCACCTGCACACTGTTTGTTAGCAATGAAGTTGGTAAAACCCTTTTGCTCTTTAGATATTTACACTCACACAGATAATGTTATGACAATTTGCCTTTTTTTACTTGTCTGCTTGGTTTATTTTTATTTAATTCCTTTATTGTATTTCTATCCTGCCTTTTTTCCTGCAAGGAACCCAAGGTGGCTTACATATTCTTCCTCCTCCTCTCCATTTTATCCTCACAACAACCCTGTGAAGTAGGTCAGGCTGAGAGTCAGCGACTGGCCCAAAGTCACCCAGGGAGCTTTGTGGCCGAGCAGGGATTAGAACATGGATCTCCCGAGTCCCAGGCCAACACTCTAACCACTACGCCACACTGGCTCTTACAATGTAGAACGATACAGAAAAAAAATATTGCATACTGAAATATTTCAGCCATTTACAGTAATACCTTGGATTGCAAGTAACTTGGTCTGAGAGCGTTTTGCAAAACAAGCAATTTTTAAAAATAAAATTTGACTTGATAAACAAGTGACGTCCGACGTCTTGCAATACAAGTCGTAGGGATGTAACCGCTCGCCTCGAGCGGACGTAGCGGGCCGAAATTGGCCCTGCTCATGCCCACCAGAGACTTGTTTGATATAAGAGTGTTTTGGATCACAAGCACGGTTACGGAACGAATTACCGTATGCTTGCAATCCAAGGTATTACTGTACCTCTATTTTCACAGAGCATGTTATCCACATAAATTATGCCAAATGCCGCTCTCAGGGCGAATGATGCATTATGCGCATGTGATGGAGCCCCAATGTTTAAAAGAACAGAAGAAAAACAGCTTTGCAGGGAAATTTAGAATGGAGAAATGGCGTAACCCCTTTCTCCTCTGCTCAGCTTTTCCCTTCTGGGAAGGCCACAAACAGGCCATGAAGGCAATGCTTTTTTTTTTTCTTTTTTTTTTAAATATTTTATTTATTTTTCAAAACAAATTATAACACAGAAAATATATTTAGCAAAATACAAAATTATCACACAAATATAACATAATCAACATACAATAAATCATAAAGTGCTCCCCCCCACCCTCCAAGGGACCAATTAATATACTTCTATCCTCTTGATCAAATAAAGTCTAAATTCCAAAAATATAACATATCCTGACAAGGCATGCTCCCCTTCCCCTTTATTAATACATAGTCTAGTAATTGATTCCATATCTCCATAAAATTATTCTTCTTTAGCAATCCTTTTTTGCATTTGATACTACTAGTTAGTTTATCATTTAGGGCTATGTCCCAAACTTCCTTATACCAGTCTGTTATTAGGAAAACATGTTGTACTTTCCAATTTCTCGCTATCATTAGCCTGGCCACAGTTAACAAGTTTACAATTAACTCCTTCGTATTTTGATCACAAATAAGCTTCTCAGTTATTGATAACAATGCTAATTTTGGACAGACCTCTAAATTAGTACCAATAATTTTCGATATTTCTGTAATTTTCTATGGCATTCAGAGGTCTACTCAGGGCAGGCCCTACAATTAGGCAGAGTTTAGGGGGGGCTGTTTGTTTTTAATTGAAAACATCCCCCCTCCCCTTCTTGAACCAGAAAAGCTGCCAGAGCAGCTTAGAGATCAATAAAAACAGGCAGTTTTTTGTTCCTGCCCTCCGGCTTCCAGTCTCAGAGCTGACACAAATGGAAAAAAGAACAGGGAGGGAAGAGTGAAGCAAGGCATCTGCATCAGGCAGCTGGTTTGGGGGGCTCACGAAAGACCAGAAAATTCTTGATAATTTTAATCTTTTTATTAATTATTATTTATTATAATTATAACAACAATAATAGTTTTGATTTATTTATTATTACATTTATACTCCACCTTTTCTTCCTCTTGCAAGGAGCCCAAGGCAGCTTCCATAATCCCCTCCGTTTAATCCTCACAACCACCCTGTGAGGTAGGCTAGGCTGAGTCAGTGACTGGCCCAAATTCACCCAGTGAGCTTCATGGCTGAGTGGGGACTAGAACTGTGGCCAGCCTTGGGGTATCATGCACCTTGACTCAGAGGGAGGGCAACACACCATTTCCTGTCCCGCCCAAGGCAGCCAAATGTCTGGTAGAAAAGGGAATGGTACACATGAGCCATGCGCGTACCAACAGTGTTCTGCCTTCTCCCGCCCTTCTTGCTTACACCTCTTCCTCTGTTTCTCCCCCCCCCCCCCGTCCCATTGCCATCTGCCAGATCTTGGCTGGCAAAGCTGGGTGCTGTTCCCCGAGTCCTTCGTCTTCACCCAATGCCTTGGATGCCACTGCTACAGTCAGGAAGAGGGACCTCCGCTGCCCCTTTGGAGTCAGGACTGTGGACTCAGGCAGCCGAGCCGTCAGCCGGAGGTGGACGCAAAGCAGGTACAGGGTGCCTCCCTTAACCCTTAGGGGAAGGACCGTGGCTCGGTGGTTATTTGGAACCTTGAGGACTGGAACCATTCTTTTAATGGAAAGAACCATGGCTCAAGGATAGAGCACACACTTTGCACGCAGAAGGTCCCAGGTTCAATCCTTGGGCTCCAGGTAGGGCTAATAAATAATCCTGCCTGAAACCCTGCAGAGCCACTGCTGCCAGTCAATGTCGACAATACTGGGCTAGATGGACCCAGGGTCTGACTCAGTATAAGGCAGCTTCCTCTGTTCATATTTAAATCAGCCCCTTATTCAGAACCATGAGGACTAGAATCTTACTTTTTTGTGGGGGGAAGGGCCATAGCTCAGTGGTAAAGTATATGTTTGCATGCAGAAGGTCTCAGGTTTGATCTCAAGGTAGGACAGGAAAAACTCCTGCCTGAAACCCTGGAGAGCTGCTGCTGCCGGTCAGTGCCAGCAATACTGGGCTAGATGGACCAAGGGTCTGACTCACAGTATAAGGCAGCTTCTTGCGAGCCAGCCCTGGGCAGCTGCTGTGCTTTGGAAACCAGCATAAGGGCCGAGGTGTAGCATAGTGCCCAGCGCTGTTCAGAGTAGAATTATGAACAAAAGAAGCAGCCTTAGAGCAGGTCTGACACTCTGGCCATCTAGCCCAGTGTTGTCTGCACTGACTGGCAGCACTTCTGTGTCCATCGGATTTTTACCTGGACGTGCCTGGGATGAAGTCTGGGACCTTCTGCACGCAGAGCAGGTGCCCAACCACGAAACCTCGCTTCGCCCGGTCATGAAGAAACCACCGCACACCTCTGTGGCCGTCGCTTCAGGTCCCGCCTTTGCTCACACTGCTTCTCTCCCGCCAGAGACGCTGCTGTCGGCCACGCCGGACTCTGTTCCCCTTCGTGTTCCTCAAAGCAGATGGCTCGTTGGTGGTACGGGCGGTACGCTTGGTGAAAGACTGCCACTGCTGGTCCTGAGGCTCCGCGGCACCCCCGCCCTGATTGACGTGGAAAGAGCCCAACGCCGAAAGAGGCACGCTGCACATCAACAAAGGGATGCCCCCAAAATGGCTGATGCCAGGGCGGCGGGAGGGGGAACAAACCTTTTTTTGCCCAGGGGACATTCACTGAGTGAGGTCGGAGTCCCCATTCCCTTGGGATGGGGACTTGGACTCGAGGACTCGACTCGTGAGTCGGACTGAGTCCCCCCTCTGACTCGACCTCGAGTCCCAATATTTTTAATGGGACTCGAGACTCGACTCGGGACTCGAGACCTAAGGACTCATCAACATCCCTGGGCTGTGCCAGGAGTGGAGAGGAGCGTGATTGCCGGCGAAGAGTGCATGGAAGCGAGGTGTGCCACTGCTCGGCCACTATGGACGGCTACCAGGAGTGTAGCCCCAACAGTGTGTCAAGATTTATTTTGATTGATGTGTTGTATACTTGGGAGAGGCAGAAGAAGGGCCTGAGATTACTCTGTGTGGCTGCTCTGAGTGTGTTTCTGGTTCCAGCAAGTTCATCACCAGTGGAGCGGGTGTTCAGTGAGGGTGGCATTGTGATGAGATCTCACCGTTCCAGAATGGGGGCCAAACATTTAGAAAAAATCATGTTCCTCAAATGCAACATGGGTAAGTTTTAGGAAGTACAGCAAGTTTATTTTTTAAAATCATTTTTCTAAAATGCAACCTTTCAGACATTTTGGGTTTGGCTGCCTCTGCCTGCCTGTCTGGGGTTCCCAGCCTCCTCTGCCTGCGTGGTCTCTTCTTGACCAGTTCAACAGTTGAATTGTCCAAGACAAAGGCCCCTGCCTACCTGCTTTGGGGTTCCCTGCCTCCTCTGCCTGCCTGGTTATTTTGGGTTTTTCTGCCTGGTCTGTTCTTGCCAAAATCAGTTGCAGAGTTTTGAGATAAAAAGGCACACTTGTGCCTAGAATTTATTTAAACCACACATCTGAAGTAGCCTTATTTTGTTGGGAAAAAACCCCATTGATTTTAATAGGGACTCGTGGAGTCAGCTTTGGGAGTGACTCGTGACTCACCATTTTGGACCAAGGACTCGGACTCGAGACTCGGGTCCAAAGACTCGTGACTCGACTCGTGACTCGAGACCAAGGACTCTTCAACATCTCTGCTGCAGGGCCCACTTGATCCAAATCAAGGCACATCTACATGGCTATTCCAATTGGGTGTGAAACTGGTTTGGTGGTTGCAGCTTCCCAAAGACTCCTGGGAATTGTAGTTCTGCAAGGGGAGTATCTTTTGTTCAAAATCTCACTGCAAAACTGCACTCCTGAGACAGCTTCTCTTGTTCACTTTCTTTTAAAAAATCAGGATAGCCTTTCGGAGTGGGAATCTACTGTCAGCTTGCCAATTTCTTCCATCAGCCCTTGCTCCTCAGCCTTTTAATGAGAGCTTGAGCTGCAGATATAAGCAGGAGATAACGCTTATTATCTCTTGCCTTGCCGCTTCATGAAAATCCTACAAGGAACCCAAGGCGGCTTACAGAATCCTCCACCTCCTCTCCATTTTATCCTCACAACAACCCTGAAGTAGGTCAGGCTGAGAGTCAGTGACTGGCCCAAAGTCACACAGTGAGCTTCGTGGCCGAGTGGGGACTAGAACCTGGATCTCCGGAGTCCCAGTCCAGCACTCTAACCACTACGCCACACTGGCTCTCACCACACTGGGTTCTGGTCTCATGAGGTCAAATACCCATCGGCAGAGCTATCCGCCACTACAAATTTGTCTAGCCCTTGTAAGCTGGCGGCCGCCAGCCCATCTTGCGGCAGGGAGTTCCACAAGTCAACCGAGTTCCACACTGCTGCAAGGAAACGTCATTGAGAAACTCGGAGTTCTAGTATGAGAGGGACAGAGACAGAGTGAGTGTGAGATTTCTCTCCTTCCACTTTCCCCACGCAGACCTCCAATATCCTTCTGCCCCACACCGAGTGTTCCGCAAATCTAGGAGCTGCCTTCATAGAATCATAGAGTTGAAAGAGCCCTCGGAGATCATCTCATCCAACCCTCTGCTCACTGAAAGATCAGCGATCAGGATGCGATTCGAGCATCCCTGACAGATGGCTGTTCAGCCTCTGCTGAAATACCTCCAGCGAAGGAGAATCGCCTCCCCGAGGGAATTGGTTCCACCGCTGAACAGCTCTCACAGTTAGGAAGTTTCTCCCAGTCTTTAGCCAAAATCTACTTCCCTGCAATTTTCACCTATCTGTTCACCTGAGCTTAGAGGGCAGAGCTCCCAGGCAGTCTTGCAGTGTAGTGAGTACCCATCTTTTTTAGAAAGTAAGAACTGACTATGTTTATGCATGACCAGTCCGAAGCAACTACTCCAGAGTTACTCAGAGGGTAACAAAGTGACCACGTGGGGCCAAAATACACAGCCCACTGAAGGCCTCATGCTTCTTCATTGCAAAGGAAGCCTTCCTGAGCCCTGGAATGCTTGAAGGAAGAGAGTGCCCCTGAGGTCATGCAGAGTGCATTTTTCTCACAACGGAAGATCCACCAGCAGCCTCCATTTGTCTGGGATTAGGGGCCAGAGGCTGTCACTTCTGGGAAAGCTTGATGCCCAATGCCTATAAATAAATAAATAAATAAATAAATAAAATTAATCGCTACCAGACCCGAAATCTCTAGCAAGACAAACCAAGACACCCCTGTTGCCAACTTTTTTACTGGCCCTATTGCAGTACCTTTAACAGCAGTCTGACCCACCAACACTGCAGTCTGACCCACCAACACTGAGTAAAGTTTTCCCCATACCTTTGCACCCACACCACGAAAAGCTTCCTTTGTTTAATTGGTGGGAGAAGACTGCTGTTGCAAAGCACAGAAAACAGGACAGTAAAAAGAAAAGTTGGCAACAATAAAAGACTAGTGAACAGAAGACACACACACACACACACCCTATGCTCCAACATTACATAATGACCCACAGGTGGAAATTAGCTTTTTGGACAACTTTATAAAATTTAGCAAGGAAACTTCCCCACACACAAACACGCATCTGGTTTAATAGTAGAAAGGGGATGTTGAACTTCAGGCCTGAGGCCAAATCCCGCCCCCTTCCCCAGACCCCACCCACTTTCCTCCAACCACCCCTGGTTGAACATCCCTGTGGTAGAATATTATCTTTCTGGCCTGAGTTGAGGTGGCGGTGGTGGGGAGACCTAAATATTCCTCCCCACCCTCCTAAATAGCATCAACATCACAGAACCAAAATGTATTGCTTCCAAGAGGTTCAACATTGCACTCGGCAATTGGGACTTACCGGTAAATTAACTTTAGTCAAATGGAACATCTGCTCCCGCAAATACCCACCACTGGGGTGGGGTGAAAGCACAACGGTCTGTTTGGGGGGGGGGATGATTTCCAAATCTGCCTTCCGGAATGCATGCCCCGTTCCATTACCAACCGGAAAAGGGATCCAGTCCAGTTGCTTTGTTCCACTCGTGAGTCCTGGCTCAGGGAAATCCCAAGATTAAAGAATCCAGATGACTGAGGAGCGGAGCAGAAAGCAAGGTTCATACTGAAGTTCTCTGGCGAAACCAGGCAGGGAGTCCAGGGAGGGTGGAGGATTCACTTATTGCTGCCTCCCCCCCCCCCCCCCAGTCCTCATCCTCAACCGGAGCTCAATCACTCGAGTTTCTTGGCCTTGAAAAACCAGCTAAGGCAGAAGACCTGCCAAGTGGCCAGGCCCACGAGGCAAAGCATGGAGAAGTTGCTGAAGGAGAAGACACGAGCGCTGGTGGACGCTGCAAAGAGGAAGAGAGACGGGCAAAATGGCAGGTCAGTGTCAGAGTTTCCATCCCTCGTCGTTTAACTAAGATTGGGGAGATCAGATTTCTACGAATCTGACCTGCAGATTCTGCAACGGACCAGCTTTTTCCGAGCCACATGGCCTTTGTAGGTCAGTTTTTCACTTATGGTGGCGTGGGGCGTGGGATTTCTGCTAATGCACATCAGCGCAAAGGAGCACTTGTGCAAACATGCATTTGTGCTAACGCGAATCCGCGCAAGCAGAATGACATTCTGGTTTTTAAAAAAAATCCAATTCAGAGTGGATTTAATCAGACCCATACATCCCTAGTGGTGGAACCCCGCTGTGCATGCAGGTGGTCTCCGGTTCGATCCCCAGTGGCATCTCCAGGTAGGGTTGGAAATATTCCTGCTTGAAACCCTGGTGAGCCACTGCTGCCGGTCAGTGTCGACAATACTGGGCTAGATGAACCAAGTAAGTCTGACTCAGTGTAAAGCTTGAAACCCTGGAGAGCCACTGCTGCCGGTCAGTGTCGACAATACTGGGCTAGATGAACCAAGTAAGTCTGAGCAGCTTCCTCTGTTCATATTTAAATCAGCCCCTTATTCAGAACCATGAGGACTAGAATCTTACTTTTGGGGGGGTGGGGGGGAAAGGACCTTAGCTCAATGGCGGAGCACCTGCTTTGCAAGCAGAAGGTCCCAGATTCAATCCCCGGCATCTGCAGGTAGGGCTGGAGAGCTGCTGCTGTCAGTCAGTGTTGACAATACTGGGCTTGATGGACCAGTGGTAGTTTCTTGTTGCAGCGGAGGAGCCATAGCTCAGAGGAAGAACAGAAAGTCCCAGGTTCAACATCTGAATCTCCAATCAGGAGGATCAGGTGATGAAAAGGACCCTTTTCTTCCCAGGACCTTCCAGAGGAGGTGCTTGTCAGGAAAGACAATACAGGGGCTACATAAAGCATCTCTAACCTGCTATAAGGCAGTTTCCTAACTATGGATGCAACCTGATAAAAGACATTATAAGGTGCAATCCTATTCTAGTTTAGACACACACACACACACACACACACACACACACACACACAAAGGCCTACAACTCCCAGCATGCCCCAGCCAGCCCAGCTCGCTAGGGCATGCTGGGAGTTGTAGGCCTTTTTTCTGTCTAAACTTGATAGGATTGCAACCTTAATGGACTAATCCTTCATTTGACCAAAACTCATACGGTTACTTGATCCAGAAGATACGTCTATGGGTAAAAGCAATAAATAAATTTGCATATGGGTAAAAGAAGGAAGAAGCCAAATTGATTTGTTTTCAGATGAGACACATCTATCCTCAGAAGCACCCCCTTAGAATCATGGCTCCTTTTCAGTTGATAAAGGTTACAATCCTATACACACCCATGATCTCAATGGGGCCTACCTCTGAGTAGACACCCATAGGATCACAACTCAGGCTGCAATCCGATACACACTTTTACCTGAGGGTAAGTCCCATTGAAGTCAGGGTTTACTTCCAAGTCGACATGGATAGGATTGGACTGTAAGCATTTGTTTTAATCAGTTGATTAATCACTTAAAAGTAATTGCACATTGCCCCCCTACTTTTCACTTTATCTTACATATAATAAATTTGAAACCAATGCCTCGAAAATAAAGTAAAATAAACCACTAGCTGTTACTGCCAGAAATATATATAAGAAGGAAATGAAAGGCAGAGACCGAGACAGGACCAGGACCGCACTGCAGCCTTTCTTTGGCCCGGCCGATGACAGAGCCAGGGGCAAGACCTCAATCCATCATCCAGAGATAGGCAACTTATGGCCCGCCAGATGTTTTAGCCTACAACTCCCATCAGCCCTGTAGACAACGGTGAAGGATCACGGGAGTTGTAGGCCCCAAACCAAGAGGGCCACAAGCTCCCCAATTCTTGCATCGTGTGTGGACGCCACTCACCGCTGGTGTCGCGCATCTCCCCCCCCCCCTTGCTTCATGAAGGCAAAGTCTTTGATGATGGATTTGGAAAGGTCCTCCAGCTGCCGTAGGCCCACCTCCAAAGGCTTGAGTTTCTCTGCCTTCGCGACCTGTGGAATTTCACGTATTGTATTGTAGGTTTTTCACATATTGTGTGCTGCCAGAGAACTTCAGTTATTGGGTGGTTTAAAAGTACAGTAAGGGCGCAATCATACGCAAGTTTAGACAGAAAAAAAGGCCTATAATTTCCAGCATGCCCCAGCCAGCTATGCTGGGAATTGTAGGCCTTTTTTTCTGTCTAAACTTGTGTAGGATTGTACCTTAAGTAAAAAGGTAACTTCACAAAGGCAGCTTCTGCAGAGTCACCTCCCACCTAGCTCAAAGATGCAGCCATTTCTGGGGAAGACTAAACCTTGGACTGTGGATACACACACACACCTCCTCTGAAGAGGCAGCCACCTCTGGGGTGGAGTGCAGGAAAGGCTTATGCTGTCCTTACCCACTGCATCCGCCCCACACTTTGGGGATCGGCACAAACTTGGCACAAACCACTGCCTGCCCGCCATGGGGCACCCTGAACCCAGGCATCGTACTTACGTCCTCATAATTCCGTGCCTCCATGCCGTGCTTGATATTGAGGGTGACCAGTCCGTCAGGGATCCGGAAATTCCCTGGAAGAGCAGATGAAAAAGAGCTGTTGAGGTGAGAGGCCAGGGAAATGGGTATTGATCCTGGCAGGTCTGCTCCTTTTCCAATCCAGGGTCACTCATGAGCCATGCAAATTGGGGGGGAAATGAGTTCCCTTGAGCATGTTCAGAGTTCTTTCCCCTCCAATGGGAAACACATCATAGCCACAAACATTAGTCCTAGGCAGGCTCAGTCCCCGTACCTCTCTCTTGTTGCCACTTTTACAAATTTAAACCCCAACTGCAGAACTATGAGGAGGATTTGAAAGGGTGACTACTACGTTGCCGAGAGGCACACAGGGTCAGTTCAGGTCACCAGGCACCTCGGTCCACCTTATGCCCCATATACCTGGCTGCCCGTGGCTCTCAAAGCAAATTTCATAGATTTCATGATCCTCCGTGATGAAGGTACGTTTTCCTTTCTTGGCGCCATCCTTGGAAAACAAGAGGTGTCCGGAGGAGTCCGTGACCTGTGGGGAGAAGAAAGGGCCAGTGGTGGTGTCAACTCAGGTGCAGCCAGAGTGCACATGAGCATGTCCAAAATGCAAAAGCAAGAAACAGCCCCAGGGCACCTTAAAGACTAACACATTTATGAGGGCAGAAGCTAGACTTCTCTCCATCCCTTCGTTGTTTTCGCTGAAAGAGACTACAACATGGCTCCCACGTTGGAATTTGTGGCAGCCACAGGGAGGGGGTTGAAGAGCTGAGGAGTCGTGTGCGTAGGGAGACTGCCGCCCTCACCCGCAGGTCGGTCCTGATCCCTGGCGCGGCGGCTTCCAAGACCTCGTACTCCCCGGTGACCATCACATCCCCGGTGCAGCTCCTCTTTCAGGCACTTGCGTGTCTGCGGCGGGAGCTGGAAGGACAGACCAAGGCAGCCCCCTGCGGACAGAGCCAGGGCCAAGGTCCACGAACCCAGGAGTCCGGGCGCCCACATGGCTGCGGTCGATCAGCCCGCGACAGAGACCGATGCGCCTTTCCCGCCTGGGCCCCCGCTTGGGTTCTGCCCAATAATTCAAGAAGATGCTTGCAGGTTCAGCCCTCTTCCCCCTCCCCCCCCCAGCACCCAGGTCGACCTTTTCACACGAGAAGCCCCCCACCCCACCAGGTATTGGCACTCTGGCACCCCCCAACAAGCTGATCTCTTTTCATGTGCCGTCACCTAAGCGCGATCCCGCAGTCCTAAATTGGCCGGCTCTCCACCAGCTTCTGCCTTCCCCCTCTGGCTACGCCCGCTTCCGACATACCGCGTCACTCCCGGGTGGACGCCTGTTAGGGGCGGGGCCAGCGGGAAGGAGCCACGCCCCTCCGGGGGTCCCGCGCGAAATAACTCCGGGGAAGAGCGAAATGTGTCCCGCATGGAGGAAAGGGAGGCTTGGCTGGGGAGGGGGTTCTGACTCGCCCCATATGGGGAGGGGACAACCGGAGCAAAACGCGGGGAAGGAGCGATGTTGGTGGATGAGGAAGGAAGCGGAAAGAAGCCTCCGGTTTTGCATTTTGGCCGAAATCAACAGTTGCGGGGCGCGATTGGGGTGCAGTCCTCTAGCTGCACGCACGTACTGGGGAGTAAACCCCACAGAATTGGGTGGGAGTTACTTCTGCTTAAACTTGCTTCGGATTGCACTACTAGAAACCAATACCTTCATGTACATTATCTCGGTAATATTCACAACAACCCTGTAAGGCAGGGGTGGGCAGAAGTTAGCGCTCCAGACGTTTTGGACTTCAACTCCCAACATTCCTGACTATTGGCCATGCTGGCAGGGGCTTCTGGGAGTTGAAGTCCAAAAGATTTGGCGGGCAGCAGGTTGTCTAGTGCTGCTATGCACACTTGCCTGGGAGTAAGTCCTGTTGAACTCAGTGGAGCTTACTCTTGAGTAGACATGTATAGGGCTGGATGTTAAATTAACATTGTTAATCATCTTCAGAACAACAACCCTGAAAGGAGGTCCACTTAAGAAATAAAGCCTGATCCTTGAAAGCCAGTGTGGTTAGAGTTTTGGACTGGGACTCGGGAGACCTGGATTTCTAGTCCCCACTCAGCCATGAAGCTCACTGGGTGACTTTGGGCCAGTCACAGCCTCTCAGCCTAACCTACCTCACAGGGTTGTTGTGAGGATAAAATGAAGCCGCCTTGGGTTCCTTGCAGGAAAAAAAGGCAGGATATAAATATCATCATCATCATACATACATACATATATCCTATGCATGTTTACTTGGTGGTAGGCTCCACTGTATCCAATATGGCTTACTCCTGTCCCTAGTAAGTGAACAGAGGTCTGCAGCCTTAGTCAATGTGCCTGACTTACCCCGAAATATTCAACCATGCTCTGGCTGCAGCCTGAAGCACATTTCCTCGGGGCAGGGTAAGGCGCCCTGAACCTCTGGATCAACAGGCTTTGCTTTTCTCTCTCATGCTTTAAAGATTCTTGGCACTGCTGGGGTGGTGGCAGCAGCGGAGACACTCCTGTTTGCAAAGGGGCCAGAAAACACAAGAACGCGGTGCTCAGGGTAATTTGGGCCAGAGTTTCTAATCTGTTCTGAATTTGTTTTCTGTGCTCCTGGGGTTTAGCTCCAGAACACATGATAAAGAAGGGTGCCCCTGAGCATGTACAGAGTGGTTCCCCCTTGCTTGCAAAGCATCGGAGGCGAAGGAGAGGTGAGGGCATCCAGAGAAGCTTTGCCCCCAGCACCTCTTTGGAATGGGGGTTGGGAGAAGAAGATCTGGGCAGAAGAACTTTGTTTCAGAGAGGGATTAGGAGGGGAGGGGGGGGGCTTCAGGGCAACATGGGCCATGATGACTCACCTCTCTTGGCCCCATTTCCCCTTGTACCAGTGGGTGGGCTTCGGTTTGGGGATGGGGGAGGAAGTAGGAAAGGAAGGAATTGGCGGGTGCCGGGCCTGACACCAAAACTTGGGTGACTCACGGCACTGGAATGATGGCACCAGCTCAGGTGCCAAATGGACGATGAGCCACAACTACGCCTTGACTCACAGAGCAGCTGCCAGGGGGCCCAAGGGTAATTTATGCATGTGTGTGTGGAGTGGGGGTGATCACAATTTTGGTGGAGCAGAGTTAGGGTTTGTCCCCACCCTTTTTTTTTTTTTTTTGGCCTGGCAGGGCTCTTGTTCCTTTGACAGTGGCATGCTCTCTTGCTCATTCTGCTGAGCCGGGACCCAGACATTTGCCCCAAAGTCTTGCCCTAGCAGCGCCACTGTTCTCCCCTAATAATACTACAACTCAGGGCCATCCAATTACAGTGGAATGGCAGTAAAGTGAGGGCAGAGAAAAGGAACAACTTCGAAAAGGACTGATTAACTCCTGGAGCTCCCTGCCACAAGGCCTCGCAGGAGTTGCTTACTTAGCCGCCTTCAAAAGCTTTTAAAAGAATGAGACAAGCTTCACAGAGGAGGAGGGGTCTACCAGGAGGGATTTGCCTGGCCCATGAGAGCGGAATGGAGCCTCCATGTTCCAATACTGTCTACCAGTGAATACCTGATACTGGGGACAAACGGAAAGGGAAGGCTGATGTCTTCATGTCCCCACATCTGAGTTTCTCAGGAGCGTCTTAACTGTCCTCTCCTGGAGAAAGATTGCTAGGCTGGATGGATTTTTGGTCTTACCCAGCAAGGCTGTTATAAGAAGAACCGAATGGAAGCTAACAAGATAACAATTTGCCTCGTTGCATTGCAGGCTGCTGAGCGTCTCTAGAGTGTCCAAATGCTGTCAATTTACCCTGTGTGAAAGAAAGCAGCAGCAAGGAATTAGCATGACAGAATCGGAGGGGTCTGTGAGGCCATCTATTCCAACCCCCTGTTAGATGTAGGAAATCCAGTGTCCAAAGCAGACCGCTGTCCAGATTCTGCTTGAAGACCTCCGGTGAGGGAGAGCCCCTCCCCCCCACCAGGTAATTGGATCCATTCTCAAACTGCTCTTACCCTCAAGACGTTTCTCCTAATGTTCTACCCAAATCTACCCTCCTGTAACTTAAGCCCATGGGATCTTGCCCTGCTTTCTGGATCAGCAGCAGAGAACAAGGCTATGTACTCTTATTCTCCGTAGGGAAAGTTATACTTTTATTTATTGTTTGTACATCTATATTTTACCTTTCCCCGCAAAGGAGCACAAGGCAGCATACATGACCCTCCTCCTTCTCCTCTCCATTTTATCCTCACAGCAACCCCATGAGGTAGGTTAGGCTGAGTCAGTGACTGGCCCAAAGGGAGCTTCAGGGCTGAGCGGGGACTTGAACCGGGGCCTCCTGAGTCCCAGTCCAACACTCTCACCACTATGCCACACTGGCTCTCTTGGCAGACTGCCGGACGATAGCGAGATGTGCAGAACCAAAGGCAGGCCCTCACCGAAAGAAGAGCGGGAGCTTGAACCTAGGTCTGCCCAGTTCCAATCCAATGCTGTGTTGCAGGCTTCCTCAATTTGGCACCCTCCACATGGGTTGGGCTATAGCTCTCAGCCTAGCTGGGTGGGGGATGCTGGGAGTTGTAGTCCAACACATATGGAGGGCGCCACGTTGGGGAACGCTGCCACCACACCACACTGGCTTTTCAGTGGGGAAATCAGGTCCCACTGAACAAAGTCTCCTTCGAGGACTTTAAAGCTACAATCCCCTGCCACCGCCACCGCCGCCCTTGTCCTTGCTGCTCTAACCTCTCTTCCCAAATCTTGGCTTCTGACTCCCAAGTCCTTTGGTCTGTAGCGTGAAAGAGTCATGCATTTTGAGGAAGGACAGAGCAGGCCAAGAACCAAGGGACATCCTTGAAACGTGAGTGAGTAGACTCCTGGAGGAAGAGGAAGGATGACTAACTTGAAAAGTATAGAGAAACCTCACATATTGTGCCAGGTCTTCTCAGACTTAGCCCTGAGGTCTTGGGCTTCAGCCATGAGAGGTCTGCTGGTTCCACGTGCGAGTCCCATTGTCCAGCTCGCCAAGCCACATGGCACAGGAGTTCTGCAGCTTTGCTTTCTTTGCAGGGTAAGTGGAGTGGGGCAGTGGGGGAGGGCTGATCTCCACATCTTCACCAATGATCGTCTTTTTTGTTTTGTTTTGTTTTGAGAATGGCTTGACTACAGGGCATTGAACCTCTTTCAGCCCGAGAGCCAAATTCCTGTTTGGAGAAGCTGGGGGGGGGGCGCATTTAAGTGGTGGGCTGGCCAAACCAACCCCAAATGCCAGCATATTGTAGCTTAAGGTCACAATCCTATTGGGATGCCCGTAAAGTAAACCCCCGAACTGCAGGAGGCTTATGGGCATCCAATGCAGTGTAGGAGGAGCGGGCGGAGGTGATCTTTGCCTCCCTGCTCCTCCCGCTCTGTATTTTCGCTAGATGGGTGTGTCCCCCCCCTCTCCTGCATCTAGCTGGAGCATCCCAGAGGGGGAAGGAGGGAGGCTGGAGCAGCTGCAGGATACCTCCTCTCCTGGCTGCCCCAGCCTCCTCCCCTCACCGCCCCCCTTTTACCCCACTCCAAGGTCGCTTGCCCAACCTCAGAGAGCAGCCAGTGCGGTTCTTTCTATGTTGGCTGCAAGGGGGTGGGGGAGGAAGGTCAGAGCTCCGGTTACCCCCCTCCAACCTCAGAGCGCAGTCTCTGAGCTGGGAATCCGAAAAATCCTGTAGCCCCTCAGATGCAGCTCCCTCCCTGGCAGGGTCTCTAGAAGTAAAACCTCAGTGTGGATGAGATTTTGTGTGTGTGTTGTGGGGCGGCGGGAGTGTTGGCTCTGTTTCTCTAGCTCACATGCACTGGGCATGCATTGTACATGGCATGCAGTGTGCAGGCTGCCATTTTGCCCAAGACCCTCCTCTTCCAGAGACCCCAGAGGAGCAGCGCTAGTCAGAGTAGACAGTACTGGCCTCAATGGACAAATCGCCTGGTCGTATGCTGCTAAGAAAGCTGCTGGAGAACCCCGTGGGAGCTGCTGAATCCAGAAGCAAGGAGGAGGACACCAGTAATTTTCGACTCTGGTCTTAATGGTCTAACCGGGGATGGGTGGCAGCTCTTGAGGGGGAACTTTACCCACTTCAGAATGTGGTAAGCCAGTCCTGCTACATTTGGGGTGGGCAGGGGCTGGACATTCTCCGGGGTCGGACCCTTGGGCATCTGCCCTGGCGGCAGCATTGGCGGAGACATACTTGATTGTGAAACCCAGTGAGAGCCAGTGTGGCGTAGTGGTGAGAGTGTTGGACTGGGATTCGGGAGACCCGAGTTCTAGTCCCTGCTCAGCCATAAAGCTAGCTGGGTGACTTTGGGCTAGTCACTGACGCTCAGCTTAACCTACCTCAAAGGTTTATTGTGTGGATAAAAGGGGGGGGGGGGACGGAAACAGTGTAAGCTGCCTTGTACTCCGTAGAGGAAAGATGCATGGATGTGTATATATGTAAGGAATTAAATGGCTGTCTGGCATTCTATGGAACTTCGGAGCCACTCCAGAAGGGACTGGAGCCTAGTAGTGACAGCTGGTCCTTGGGGTGCCATGAGGGTCTGACTCATGGGGCCAGTTCCCTTCTCTTCTTTCAGTGAGGGCCTGCCTTTGACTGTGCATGTCTCACTATCATCTGGTAGTCTGCCAAGAGAGCCAGTGCGGTGGTAGCAGTTAGAGTGTTGGACTGGGACTCGGGAGACCCAGGTTCGAATCCCCACTCGCCCATGAAGCTCACTGGGTGACTTTGGGGCTAGTCACTGACTCTCAGCCTAACCTACCTCATGGGGTTGTTGTGAGGATAAAAATGGAGATGAGGATCATGTATTTATTTATTATTTATTTATTTATTATATGTATACCCCACCTTTTTTCCTGCAAGGAACCCAAGGCGGCTTACATAATCCTCCTCCTACTCTCCATTTTATCCTCACAACAACCCTGTGAGGTAGGTGAGGCTGAGAGGCAGTGACTGGCCCAAAGTCGCCTAGTGAGCTTCATGGCTGAGCGGGGACTAGAACTCGGTTCTCCTGAATTTGTACACCATTTTGAGCTCCTTGGAGGAAAAAAGTGTGGAATAGAAGAACCCTTAGTCCTTGGCCTATTTCCCAGGGCCCTGGGTGCCCATTGGTACCAAAGGAAGCTTTCTCTCTCTCTCTCTCTGTTTAATTGCCCTGCAGTGGGCAGTTTTCAAGTGGGAGGATTCCAACTGAGAAGGGAAGCATTTACACTGCATCACACCCACCCACATCTCTCCCTGCATGGTAATTATGCTGGGGGGGGGGGATAAACTTTTCCCCACTGATTTGGGATTTTTTGGGCCAGGGTGCAAATGAACTGAAAGATTCATTTCATTTGAAATGACTTGGATGAGAAATGAACTGCCTGGCTTTGCCTCTTGTGAAATGTAAAAAGAACCTTGTAATTATGTCTACATCTGCGTATATAAATATAAATCGAGGTGTGCAAACGTTGTGCGGATCTGTGTCCTGTAGGCCTGGGCCAGAAATCTTTTAAGTGCTGAGCAGCAGCAGCAGCAGCAGCAGCAGTCCCTTCCTTCTACCCAGCTTCCTAGGGAAGGGCTGTAGCCCAGCGGTGGAAAATAACTCCTGCTTGAAACCCTGGAGAGCTGCTGCTGCCAGTCAGTGCCGACAATACCGGGCTAGATGGACCCAGGGACTGACTCTGTATAAGGCAGCTTCCGATGTTCTGCCTCACCCCTAGCTCTGCCACAGCCCCTCAGAATAACCGCAGGGCTTGCAACCTCTCATTTCTGTGCTAGCTTCATAGGGCTTTTAAGTGCCCTCCTGGACTCCTGCTAGCATTTGGGGGCAAGCCATGGGTATGCAGGCTCCTTCCCCTCTTCCTCCCAAGGTGAGTCACCAAAGTCCTATACGGGTGTCTCATATCCTGCCTGCCGGATCTCAGGGAAAGATTTTCTTGCTGTTAACCCTTGGTGATCTGTAAGAAGGCCCGGGAACCCCCTCCTTCCTGGAAATGAGAGGAGAAGTTGGACCCATGGTGGAAAACAAAGTCTTGTTCCTGGGCTGGTGAAATGAACGGTGTGTCTCCATGCTAGAGGAGGCTGTGTCAGATAATGGTTAGAATTAGGGGCGGGGAGGAAGAGGTTATAATCCCAGTCATGCAGTCCCCATCTATTCTTCCCCCCCCCCTTTGCTCAGCCTCAGTTTTCCTGGCCCATGTAATGGGCATAAGAGTGGGCTACCTCCCAAGCCAGAGAAGCATATTCAAAAGTGTTGTGAGTAGCAAGTGGCCATAAATGTTCCCAGTGGTTAGATTTCTGAAATGAGGAGATTTCTGACAGTCAAGTTTTTTTAGGGGAAGACTCACCCAGACTATGATGACTATACGTGCCTTGAGGCACTCTTCACATTCTTTTTCCAGGGATGAGATCTGGTATTGGAAACAGCTTTGAGGGGCTGATCCTCCCTGGTCAGCCTTGATTCAAAGGAGAATGTGTGCGTGAGTGTGTCTGTGTGTGTTTGCACACGTTTCTTTCACATCCATTTACAGTGTAAATTTTACACTGGATGACCTGTGGCCACCCAGATGTGGTTGGATAACAACTCCCATCCTCCCTGACCATTGGCCCTGCCAGCTGGGGCTGATGGGAGTTGGAGTCCAACAACATCTCGGCACCCTGTTTGCTCTGGTCACTTTCCATGTTCAGAACATTCAGTTTTCTTTTCAGTTACTTTCTATTCCTGATTCTTAGGGCCAGAGTAGGAGAAAGAATAAGTAAAACATAAACTAAAATCTTGCTATCTGTTCTCACCTCTAGTTTTTCCACTAGTGCTCTGAGTAGGTTTTGAGGCTCAGGTTAAAATGATTACATTGGTGTAGGGGCGAAGTCTGAGACCTAGCCCCCGCCCCCCTATCTGCAAAGGCCTTCCTTACAGGACTGCTGTAAGCATTACCGCACAATAATCCACAGACAGTGCTTTGAACCCTCTAAAGCAGGGCTCTCCAACCTTGGGTCCCCAGATGTTGCTGGACTACAGCTCCCAGAATCCCTTGCCATTAGCCACGCTGGCTGGGAATGCTGGAGGCTGTTGGCCAGGAACATCTGGGGACCCAAGTTTGGAGAGCCCTGCTCTAAAGCAAGGGTGGGCTGCAGAGGGCAGCTCTCCAGATGTTTTGGACTCCCAACTCCTATCAGCTTCTGCCAACATGGCCAATGGTCAGGGATGATGGGAGTTGATGTCCAAAATATCTGGAGATCAACTTTCTGCCCACTCCTACACAGTCTAAAGCAGGGAAGCTATGGATTCCATCTCCCATAATCCCTGCTGGCTGGGGCTGATGGGAGTCCAGCACTGTCTTGAAGGCCACAGGTTCAGTGACCTCCTCCTGTGGTGGCGGGGGTGGTGGTGGTGGTGGAGGGAGAGAATTTAAGCTGCTACATTCCCTCCCTCTTTGAACAGCTCTTCGTGAGTTTGGAAAGGGGACCCAGGAACCCGGATCCCCCTTGTATTTCTTAAAAAACCCCGCTTTCTTTCCAGAAAATCCAGATTGTGCGTAGCACCCCGCCCCACAACTCCAGGAGAAGAGCGGTTTCCATCGCCCTCCCTGCTGAAACATGGCGCAAGCCAGTTTCGCTATCTAGGGTTCTTACTTCTTACAACCTGGCTCGATTCCCAGTGGGGAAAGATCGGGGATTTCCCTGATTAGCTGTCCACGAGGGTGTGAGTCACACCCGTGAAAAAATGCAGAGACGCCATCTGGATTAGGTCGGTAGGATGAGCACGTGCCCGGCGGAGTGGGGTGGCGGGCAGGAGGAGGCCGGTTTCTCCGTTTCCTAACTTTTACACCCCCTGAACCATGTCTCTCTTCTTCGCCCCACCCACCGTCCCTCCCTCCCTCCCTCCCTCCAGTTCTTTGAGTGAAATCTCAGGCCCTGAGCCGATTAAGGCCAAGATAGCATACACACAATTATTACTATCATTTTTAAATTATGCTCCCAAGCATGTGCAGAGCGCCCCCGTCCCCCACACCGAAGAAACACTTGAGATTAACAAGGGGAGGGAGACGGTAGGGATTTAAAAAAAAAATCTAGACAGGTTTGAGCTCCGGGACCTCTCTTCTGAGCCCTTCCATATCCCCCAAAGAAACTTTCGGGCGAAATATGACTTTAAAAGAAATCACAATCATAAAAATCACGCACGTGAGAAACCTGGGCAAAGGGGAATCCTTCTCTAAGCAAACTAAACAGGAAGAAATCAGGCCATGTAAGGGCAACTACGTCACCGCACTGTGACTCACGCCTTGGAACGTACCAAGCGCGGCTTGGCCGAGGGGGAAGGGGCGGCTGGGCGGACCTTTCGGTTTTACTTAGAAGCCGTCCTCTCGTGTCTGTTCGTGTCTGGGCTTTCTCGCTACGTTGGATAAGATCTCTTCCTGGCTCCAGGAATGGTGTGCTGGGGGCGGGACTCGAAACGGAGTGGCGGCTGTGCCATTTCCCCCCTCCCACTTATAGAGTAACGTCGGCCGGGAGTTCCCATTCATAAAAAAGTCAAGGCAGCTAGAAAGCGCTCATTCAGAGCGTAGGAGAATCGGCGGCGGGGCTGAGATGTTCAAGGATTACGGAGGGGGAAGGCTACCCGCTCCCGGAGCTGCTCGGCCGCTTTTACAGGGTCTGCCATCCACCTTACGCCCAGGGGCGCCGCCGCCGCCGCCGCCGCCGCCGCCGCCGCAGCAGCAGCAGCAGCAGCAGCAGCAGCAGGTAAGGCTCCCCTCCCCCCGCCGCTATTCCTTATGCACTCTGTCCATGCCCTGTGACCTGCATTGACTGAACTTGTCGCCTGAAAGTAATCTTGAATACACCTATGATTATCATCCCCTCCACGTGTCTTCTAAGAATGAGACCTGTTGTTGAAGAGAGGATGGAATTTTCTATGGTCTAAAAAAAAAAAAGTCTTCTCACCGGGGGACAGGATCGGTTATTTTCTAAACAGGTGCTGGAGTCTAAGCCTGCCTTAGAAGCCCCGTTATGTCCCCAGAGAGCTGTTTCTCCCTCATCGAGGACAGAGGGCTGGCTGCGATGAATTGGTGACGCGCGCGAGAGAGAGATTAATATGAGCTGCTTGGTTACAGATCTGTTGAAAACTGAATGATTGCCATTAGAATTTTTGTGGAACTCCACCAGTCTGTGTCATAGATTTCATAGAGTTGGAAGGAGCCTACAAGGCTATCGAGTCCAACCCCCTGCTCAATGCAGGAAACTAGAGGAGGGGTCTCCCATCCAAGTAATAACCAGGCTTGACCCTGCTTAGCTTTCCACGCTCAGACAAGCTGAGCCAGCATAAGCCACAGGCCTGTATATTTATTTATTTTAAGCACTTCCACCCTGCTCTTCAGTCAGAAAGGTCCCCACAGTGTTTTACAGATCAGTAAAAACAAGGCAGCCTCTGCCCTCAGGCTTACATTCTGAATTTTAGATTCTAAAAAAGAGACCACACAAGTAGAAAAAGGGAAGAGGAGGGAAGAGGAAAAAAGCAAACTCAGCCACCAAGTGTGTGTGCATATATAAGACAGATATCCATATTTGTTCTATATCTTGTGTGTGTGTTTATAGGTTGTTTTACACTAGAGTTCCCCAACCAGGTGCCCTCCAGATGTGTTAGACTAACAATTCCATCATCCCCATGCTAGCAGGGGAAGATGAGAGTTGTAGCCCAACATGTACGGAGAGCATCAGCTTGGAGAAGGTTGTTTCTATTAATTATCAATTCATTATAAATACTCTGATTGCAACGTCGTTTACGAGTATGAGTACAAACTTACTCTGCCTGCGCGCCCGGCCTGCTCTGGATACAAGAGATTGGAGCAATGCCCATGCTGTCCAGTGGGAGGCCCTGATATTTTTAAGCTGGCCTGCATAGGCTCATCAGTCAGATCAGCCATTTAGGGTGGTGGGTGAAGAAGCCACGTTACTCTGACTCGTCTTTCTGGAAAGGACAAATAGAATTCTGGGAGCGTTTGCTCTGAGAAGGGAGCAGTCTTGGGGCAGAGGGAGGGTTATTTGGGCAGCCAGGACACTTGGGTGCTTGGGAAGGGGGAAGCTGCAGGTGTGTGTGTGGGGGGAAGGGAGATTTGGGATAGCTTGGGTTTAGTCTTGGCTTTAAGCTAAAATTGAAGAGTACAGCACCTAGCATGCTGGCTCAGAGGAGCCATTTTTAAAAACAAGCTTATGTTTTAGGGCTGCCTTCCCCAGTGTGATGCTATCTAAACAGGAAAAAAAAAAGGATGAGAGAAGAGTAGAAAGCAAACTCAGGCACCAATTGTGTGTGTGTGTGTGTGTGTGTGTGTGTGTGTGTATGTATGTATACACCTCTCTCTCTATATATATATTTGTTCTGTATCTTATATGTGTGTTAATATATATTTTTTATACCCGCTTTCCCCAACCTGGTTCTCTCCAGATGTTTTTGGACTACAACTCCTAGTATTCCTGTCCATTTACCATGCTGACCGGGGCTGATGGGAGCTGACGTCCAAAACATCTGGAGAATACCAGGTTAAAGGAGGCTGTTTTCGGGTGTTCTCAGGAGTGTAAAAGCCAAGATTTGGGGGACAGGGAGAGGGGAGGGAAGTCTGTAGGGGCAGAAGGAGAAGGCACCGGGACTTGGTGTGTCCCCTTTCTATCTTTGATTCTGGGCATGGCAGGGGATTTGGGCAGGGCAGAGCCTAGAAGAAGTGACTCTGGGTGGTTGGATTTCCATGCCTGCCACTTTCTGGTGGTGTGTGTGTGTGTGTGTGTGTATAAGAGCTGCACTGGATCAGGCCAAGGGTCCACCTAGTCCAGCATTCTGTTCACACAGTGGCCAACCAGCTGCCCATGAGAAACCCACAAGCAGGACATGAGCGCAAAAGCACCCTCCCACCCATGTTCCCCAGCAACTGCTGTCTGTAGGCATTCTGCATCTGATACTGGAGGTAGCATATAGCCATCAGGATGGCCTTCTCTTCCAGGAATTTGTCCAATCCCCTTTTAAAGCCATCCAGATTAGTGGCCATCACCACATCTTGTGGAAGTGGATTCCATCCTTTAACTCTGTGAAGCAGTCCTTCCTTTCAACTGTCCTGCATCTCCCACCAATCAGCTTCATGGGATGACCCCGTTGGGTTCTACTAATATGATGAAACAGGGAGAAAAATCTCTCTCTCTCCACTCCATATCATGTGTGGTGGATAGGCTGGGTCCACTGGGAACTGTATACCGGGGGGGGGGGCAGGGGGATGACGGTTCTTTAGGGTTCTGTTCTTACCTTCTGTAGGGGAGATCTACTCATTAGATCAAAAGAAGTTTTGGGGCAGGGGAGTTGGAAACTAGTGCTTCTGAGTGAACGATGGTGTAGGATGTTGCAGGTCAGTGTTGATCATTATTGGGATCTTTGACTCAGAAGATAAGAGACCCAACATCCCCCCTCTCGCTTTTTGACCTGCTGGTGAGGAAATAAGTGTGCCAGCCTTTAAGCGCCAAAGAACTCTTCTACAGGGGAGACAGAAGGGACTGGTAGAAGACAAAGCGCAGTGGATTGATAGCACATGGAAAGTACTGTAACCCTACACCTGGGTCTAACCAGGCCTGTGGCTCACGCTGGCTCAGCTTGTCTGAGTGTGGAAAGCTAAGCAGGGTCAGGCCTGGTTATTACTTGGATGGGAGACCCCTCCTCTAGTTTCCTGCATTGAGCAGGGGGTTGGACTTGATGGCCTTGTAGGCTCCTTCCAACTCTATGATCTATGAAATCTATGAAACCTGGCGACCTCCAGATGTGTTGGACTACAGATCCCACCATCCCCAGCAGCACTGGCCAGCTGCTGTGCTTGGGGGCCCTTCTCCTTTTAAACACCACAAAACAAATATCATGATTTGGCATGTCGCAGGCATAAGGAGTTTGCTTTTCCACTCTTGTGGGGGTGGACAGAATGCTGCAAGAGCAGTCCTGCTGATAGAGCAGACCAAAGAATTGCATGGCATCCTGTTTCCCACGGTGGTCAACCAGACGCCTCTGGAAAGAACCAGCCTTTCCTTTGACTGTTTGTTGCCTGGCATTCAGGGATACACTGCCTTTAGAAATGGAGGCTCTATTAAACTCCCCAGGCCGCTGCTAGACCTCCTTTTCCTCCATCAACTTGTCCAGTCCCCTGCAAAAGCTCTCTAAACCAGGGGCCACCATAACGCCCTGGTGGCAATGAGTTCCCTAGACCTGAAAGCTGGTTTACTGCAACAGCACATGGGGGAGGTGGGGAGGGTCCTCTTGGCTTCCTGTCCCAGCTATAGCGAAGTGGTAACCGAGGGGTGATGGTGGTTCTGCCTTGTACAGGGCCCATAACAGGCTGGGGGCCAAAGTAAGGAAATGCCCCCACTTTCCAGCCTCTGGTAAAATTATATTTAGATTTTCTGATTTCTTTCCCACCCCCATCCCAGATTCACATTGGGGGGGGCATGGGGTATGAGAAGAGGTGTGTGTGTGTTAAATCACAAATATTCTACTGAAGAAGACAACATAACTTTTTTTTAAAGGGAAAGATTAGGTTTTAACTGAGTAATAGAGGAACAATCTACTCCACCCTACATCCTAGCTGAATGAAGGATCTTTCAGGTCTGCGTAGTTCGTAAAAATGTGACCTCTGTCTGTCTTTCTCTCCACCCCAACCCCCGCCCCATCCCAACCCCAAACCTACACCTGGGTCATTGTGCCTGAAGCAGGATGGGAGGGTCCGTACTTTTTTATGCTGTGTCATCTTGTGCTGTGTCATAACAAGTGACTCATCAGAACAGTCGTCACTCCGAGTCACACTCCGAGTCACTCACTCCGAAGACAGAGAGGGTGGGGCACCCCTCTCCTGCCCTCCCCGTTCTCATCCCTTCCTCGGAACCAGTTTCAATGGAAACCGGGAGATTTTTTTTCCTCATCCACTCGCCTTCCTGTCTTCTTGTGAAATATTCCTGGGAGCTCTCCCTTCCCACCCACCCCGCCCACTGCGGGTCTACCTTGCAAGGGGGTTGTTTGGATGGCTGATGACGTACGTGGAACACTCCAAATACCCAATGACTGAGGATATGTTTCGGTGGCACGTTTCAAGAGTCAGGGCATTCGCTCAGCCCTCCTTGCAACGGCCCTGCAAGGGAGGCCACAGTGGTCAACCTCATAGCGCGGATGGGTGAGAAGCCTAAGGATTCCGAGGTTGAGATGAGACGTGACCCGCTGATGGAGGCGGGGTGGGGGGAGGTTCCCAACTCACCCTGTTAGCCAGCCTTCACCCAACCAGGTGCCTTCCAGATGTGCTGGATTACAGCTCCCACAATCTTCAGCGAAAATCTGCTGTGTTAGTGTTATGATCCGTCAATTGCTCTTGACGATGGCAAAACCCCAGTCGTTTCTTTGCAGACACTCCAGTTTTTAATCTCGAGAAAGACGGGTAGACGACTCAGTAGACTGGAGTGGAAGCCCTTTCCCCTCCCCTCAAATGTGTGCGAGGGGGGGGGGAACAGAGGCAGTGTTGGGGGGTGCCCCACCACCCTGCTGTCCAGGGGCACTTGCTGAAAGAAAGATACAGGGGCCCTGATGCTCTCTGTTGTAATGGATCCCCCTGGATGAGCTGGCTTTTTGCCCACATGTGCTTCCTCTCCTGCTGCCTCCCCACTTTTAATCTTTCTGCCTGAGGTTTTTTTCTGAAATCAAATGTCCTCCTCTCCCCTGTCCATACATTCTTTTTTACAAATAGGGGTGTCCTTAGGAGACAGGGTCCTTTAAAGACACACACTGAGAGACTTTAGAACACTTACGCTGGCTCAGCTTGTCTGAGCGTGGAAAGCTAAGCAGGGTCAAGCCTGGTGATTACTTGGATGGGAGACCCCTCCTCTAGTTTCCTGCATTGAGCAGGGGGTTGGACTCGATAGCCTTGTAGGCTCCTTCCAACTCTATCTATGAAATCTATATGTAAATTAGCATATGCAAATTTGTGCTTTTTGGGGGGGTGGTCCTGAGACCCGGATCTTTCAGTACCTGCCTAGCACTGCCCCTGGTGAGGAGGCAGGCTTGCAGTGGAGAGAGGCACTCTGTTGCTTCCTGGCTTTTGACAACTGAGTCCACGCTGGCGAAGAATTAAGACCTTCCTAAACCGAGTCAGGCCCAAAGTTGGATCTAATCCAGCATTTCGTCGCCAGATGGAAGCTCTCAAGAGACAGGCTTTCCCCTTTTGGTTTTGTCCTCAGCATCTGGTGTTCAAGGGTAGACTTCCTGTGATCATGGAGGATCTATTGAGCCATTGTGGCTCAGAACTGTTGATAGATGTGGCTTCCGTGAATCAGCAGCGTACAACCACATCAGCACGTCCTGTGCCCTCAGGGGATTCTGTGTGTTCTGTATATACCGTGCGTGTGTGTGTGTATGTGGGGGGGATGCTATTCCTGGGACCATGAAACAATTCCACAGTGCCCTGAATGTCCGTTGATGGCAACAGGAGAAGGTCTGTCTGTCTGTCTGTCTCTCTCTGCTAAATTCCCTCCTCCCCACCAGCTATAACACACACGCTTCAAAACACACACACACACACACACACACACACACACACACCCAACCCCCAACCCTCACTTTCCCCCAGTATGGCAATTAAGTTTAGGAAAAGATTTTTTCCCCTATAAGTTTGAGATAAGGATGCAAATTGATGGCCACCAAAATTGGACAGCTTTAAAAGGGTATTGGAGAAATTCCTGGAGGAGAAGGCTGTCAATGGCTACTAGTCCTGATGGTTCTGTGCTTCCTCGAGTATCAGAAGCAGTATGCCTGTGTACACCAGTTGCTGGGGAACAGGGGCGGGAGGGTGCTGTTGCACTCCTGTTCTGCTTGTGGGTTTTCCGTGGGCAGCTGGTTGGTCACTGTGTGAACAGAATGCTGGACGAGATGGACCCTGGGTCTGATCCAGCAGGGCTCTTCTTATGTTCTTAAATTAACCTGAAATAATTTATTTGGTATGAGATGATTCGGATGAGAAATTAATTGTCTGGGATTGCCTCCTGTTACGTTAGGAATTCTTTCTAAATTTGCATATTTAGATATGAATCAGTACACAGAGATTTTATGCAGGTTTGTGCCCTGTCAGCCTGGATGCCACATCTTTTAAGTGTGTAGCAACACTGAGATGCTACTACGGCCTTTGTGATTTTTATCTAGACCGATGTCAGTTATTGAACCTAGTGCCCTGTGTTGCTCTAGCCACTACACATCACTCCCCTCAGGGCATTGGGGGTGTATTACTCTGGAATCTGGAATCAGGCAAGCCGTCTAGGTGCAACTGGAAACTTACATAGCACCGAGCAGAGCCTTACATAATAATTCTGTCACTTTCCCCCCACATTCCGTTTTAAGACTGTGGCTGAATGCAGATTGCATCTGGAGAGTTCTGCAGAACCCAAAAGCTTGCTCACTGTTCTGTGAAATGTTGATTGACGAAATAAAGGTATTTCCCCTGACTGCTGTAAATTAGGAATGGTTTAGTATGGGCCAGCAGTCTAGCTTTGCTTTCTTGTCTCTTGTGACCATGCGGTGCAGTGGATGGAGCTGCCTTCCCCAACTTGGAGCCTTCTGGGTGCGTTGGAGAGCAACCCTCATCATCCCCAGCCAGCATGGCAAATGACTCTGCTGGCTGGGGATGGTGGGAGTTGTAATCCAACACATCTGGCGGACACCGAGTTGGGGAAGACAGGGTTAGCATGTCAGACTGGGGCTGGGGGAGACCCGGGTTCAAATCCCCACAGCCCTGAAGCTCCCTGGGTGACCTTGGACCGATCGCAGTGTCTCAGTCCAGACTTCCTCGCAGGATTGTTTTGTGAGGACGGAACCTTGGCCAGTCACGCTGCCTCTGCCTAACTTACCTCGCAGGCTTGTTGTAAAGTTAAAATGGGAGTGGGGGCGGAAATCACAGGCTGCTCTGATCTTTTTGGAGGAAGGGTAGGGGTGGGATAAGTATAATTTATTTATTTATTTATTTAAAAATCTGATTATGACCCTCCCCACAAATGCCCTGGCACCCTCCTTCTGAGGTTCCACTTGCTGATTTTTTTTGGTGGTGGAGAGATCTTTCAGGCTTCTCTAATCCTTTGTTCCCTTCCCCCACCTGGGCAGAGAACCCAAGAGTCCTGGTTCCGATCAGACCATTGGGGCTATCCAAGAGTCCTAATGAGTGGGGGCTGCCCCACCCTCGCCTGGCTGGAAGGTAGGATGTGTCAGACTCAGTAGGCTGGTTCTGTGCTGATCTGAGTGCCTCACCCAGGGAGTAGGCTGGTGAAATGACGCCATTGCCCCACGCAGAAGGCCAGGGCGTGACTCCCGATTGGCATGCCATGATGCTCCGGGGCAAGGCAGAGGCTACCAGGGGAAGTAGGCCAAGAGGCGTGGAAAGGGCCCAAGGTTCACATGATTCTGGGAGAGGACTGTGCTGCCTCTGACCCGTTTTTCTCCGGGCCAAAGAATCCTACACAGCGCCATCTCAAAGACAGTGCTTTTCATTGCCACAACTCGGCCCTCGGACATGCGAAGCGGCGACAAAGTGCTCCTGAGCGTGTCCAGAGTGACAAAGTGCTCCTGACCACGTCCAGAGTGGTGACGCTCATGTTGTATTATTTGCGGCAGCCGGCAGCTAAGAAAATTCGAGCTAGTATTGTGACGAAAGTAGCCATGGATGGCAAAGGTGTTTCCCTAATTGAATAAGTCGAGTCAAATTAATTACGGAAATTCTTTTAATGAAAGTTGTATTTTAGTTATAGTTTTTCATCAAATGAGAATTGGGATGCCCAAATACTCATGTTTTATGCCCCCGTTATAGATACTTTACTTTTCACCCCATCGCACATCTGGGAGATGAGAGGAAGGTGGATTCTTGGCTAAGGCATTGGGGTGTGTGTGTGCCTGAGGTAGAAAAACTGATGGCATTCTTCTCTCTCACCGCCGCCTGCCACCTCACAATAATGAGGGGCCTGATCCACCAGGAAGTCCTATGCAAGCCTTGTGGAAATGAACAAGACTCCGTTACGCAGTTCCTGGTCATGTCAAAGGAGGCTCCTGCAGGAGAGCTTCCCAGTAGATCGGTCCCTTTGTGTCAGATCTGCCACTCAGGGTAATTTCCACTTAGAGTAGACCCATTGAAATGAATGGGACAAGTTAAGTTAGTCACATCTAAGTCCATTCATTTCAATGGGTTTACTCTAAGTAGGACTAACACTGGATACTACCCTTAAGGAGCAATCCTATGCAAGTTTAGACAGAAAAAAAGGCCTATAACTCCCAGCATGCCCCATGCTGGGAGTTGTAGGCCTTTTTTTCTGTTTAAACTTGCATAGGATTGCTTCCTTAATGGCAGATCAAGGGGGTGGGGTCTTTAAGAAACCAAAGGTTTGGGGGCAGACTCAAGTTCATTCAGCTCATTTATAGATTTCATAGATCATAGAGTTGGAAGGAGCCTACAAGGCTATTGAGTCCAATCCCCTGCTCAATGCAGGAAACTAGAGGAGGGGGTCTCCCATCCAAGTAATAATCAGGCCTGACCCTGCTTAGCTTTCCACGCTCAGGCAAGCTGAGCCAGCGTACTACATTTGTATACTGCCCGACAACCGAAACTGTCTGGGCAGCTCATAAAGATTAAACCCCTAAAAATACAGTATAATAACACAATATGGAACTATTTACATAAAAAAGATATAACACAATTTTAAACCATCAGCAATAACTTCAAACCTCTCATGGCTGCTTTCTTAGGCTGGAATCCTATACCTCCAGGGGTGGGCAACTTTTGGCCCTAAAGACCTTTTGGCCTACACCTCCCATGATCCCTTGCCATGGGGTGAGCTTGCTAGGGCTGCTGGGAATTGTAGGCCAAAACATCTGAAGGACCAAATGTTGCCCACCCCTGCAATTCGCTTACTTTGGACTGAGCCCCGTTGAAATCAATGGGACTTACTTTGAAGTAGGTACTTGGAAGACCATGCTGTTAAGACTGTTTTGCCCTGTTCTGTCACTGTGAGGGGCTTGGAGGGATTCAAAGCGCATCGTTAAACTGTGGAATTCACTTCTGCAAGATGCAGTGATGGCCACCAATTTGGAAGGCTTTAAAAGGGGATTGGATAAATTCATGGAGGAGAAGGCTATCAATGGCTACTGGTCCCAATGGCCATATGCTACCTCCAGTATCAGAGGCAGTTTGCCTATTTGCTGAGGAACATGGGCGGGAGGATGCTGTTGCACTCATGTCCTGCCTATGGGTTTCCCGTGGGCAGCTGGTTGGCCACTGTGTGAACAGAATACTGAATGAGAGATGGACCCGTGGTCTGATCCAGCAATTTACGGTGTCTACAATGGTAAATTCGTGTCTCAGCTTTGCCGCTTCAGAGGCAGCTGGGGGCTTGTCTAGAAAACCCCTCTTCCCCTCACAGGTAGAAAACCATCATGTCAGGGAAAGAAAGCGAGGCTAGAATCTTTCCCTTGGACATCCAGTTTCCCTTCCCAAATAAAACAAGTGCTTGGACAGGTTGAGCCTGTTACACATGTCTGATTAAACTGTGCATTTTATGCGGAGATCAGATAGAAATGTCAGCTCTGAGGAAATTGTTGGCCCTCTGCCTGCATCCATGACGGCTAGAAGGGGGTGATGGGGGCACAAATAAGACCCACCCCGACCCCTGGCCTGTAGGCATTTCCAAAGACCTTTGCCTATTTTATTTATTTATTACCTTTCTATGATGCCCAATAGCCAAAGCCCTAAGGTAGCTGTCCCCAAGCTGGGCTTCAACTCCCAGCAGCCTCAGCCAGTATGGTCAATGGTAAGGAATGCTGGGAATTGTAATGTAAAACATCTGGAGGCCCCAAGCTGGGGAAGGAGGCTTTAAGGTCTGCATTGGGTGGCACTTTTAGCACTTTTCCTTTGGAATTCTTCTTCCGGCTCACACCACTGTCTTCGATTTTTGTCTGTCTTTTTGCGACATCTCTTGCCCGATGAAGAGATCCGGAAAGGCGGGACATTTTGGGTGACCTTTGAGTCGGCCTGATCAAGACATTTCCCAGGGGTGTTGAAGAACTTCTTTCAACCCAAGGACCAAATTCAATTTCAGGGAGGGCACTGTGGGGGCCATCAGAACATCAGAAGAGCCCTGCTGGATCAGACCAAGGGCCCATCTTGTCCAGGATTCTGTCCACACAGTGGCTGCCCACAGGATCCCACAAGTAGGACATGAGTGCAACAGCACCCTCCTGCCCATGTTCCCCAGCAACTGGAGCACATAGGCAGACCACCTCTAATCCTGGAGGGAGCATGTAGCCATCACAACTAGTAGCCACTGATAGCCTTCTCCTCCTCCATGAATTTGTCCAAACCCCTTTGAAAGCTGTCCAAATTGGTGGCCACCACCACATCTTGTGGAAGGAAGCATTCCAGTGGTTGCATGCCAGTGGTGGGCGGTGCCAAAGGCAAAAGGGGCAGGGCCAAAAGACCAACAAACCCAGCATATTTTACCTTGATGCTGCTCCTATTGCCTGGAACTGAGCCTTAGGAGAGGCATTTCGACAGAATGGGAAAGAAATGGCGCGAAAGCTGAAAAACCACCAAGGGGGTGGGGGAAAGGGGGTGGGGCCAGGGAAAGGGGCGTGGTCTTCTGGAGGTTTGGCCCCACAGGCTTGAGTTTCAACTGAGTTACAGTAATAAGGATTCTGGTACAGGCAAGTCCCCGGGTTATGGACGAGAACCGTTCATAAGTCTGTCTTTAAGTCGAATGCGTATGTAAGTCGGAACAGAAGCCGTGCAATGTTTTCAAAGTGTTGCAAAGTATAGTGCATGCATTTGTAAGTACGAACCATTGTATTTAACTCAGATTTTTACATATATGGTGGTCCGTTCTTAAGTATGAGTTGTCTGTAAGTCGGGACGTTCATAACCCGGGGACTGCCTGTATTTTTCTTAAGGCCAACGCGGCTGGCTACCTTTGCTTTTTGTCTGCCCTATCAGGGTTTATTTAAAAAAACACTATATAGCCAGATGGTATCTGGCTGGGCATGTACATGGCTGCAGGTGCTTATGTTGCTATTTCTACTTTTAAAAATATATTATTTTCTACAAAAAAATGGGGCGTAATCCCCTAGTGAATGTGTTCAGAATCAGGGTAGCAAAAGTTAACTCCATTTGATTCTTGCAGTCATGATGGTGCTGTGACTTCAGTGAGTTTAAAATGCAAAACTCCACATGCTCAGCTTAAAAAAATAATGATAATCAGGGTTGGCAAGCAGTTTTTTGTGTGTCTTTGCTCTAACATATCAAGAACGTAGAGGCAGTTGTAAAGAATGAGATGGCGGGGAGAAGAGAAAAGTTAGCTGGGTTAGCTTCATGACGGAATTAATTCACGTGGCAGTCTAAAGCCCCGCAGCCCGTAAGACCCTCATGTTCTGGGTGTGCAGCTGCTGTGAAAAAGGCAAACTCCATGTTAGGCATTATTAGGAAAGGAACTAAAAATAAAGCTGCCAAGATCGTGCTGCCCTATGGTGCGACCGCACTTGCAATACTGTGTACAGTTCTGGTCATCGCACCTGAAAAAGAACATAGAGTTGGAAGAAGTGCAGCAAAGGGCAACCAAAATGATCAAGGGGCTGGAGCAACTCCCCTATGAGGAAAGGTTACAGCAGCTGGGATTGTTTAGCTTAGGAAAAAGGTGAGTGAGGGAAGACATGACAGAGCTGTACAGAATTATGCATGGTACAGAGAAAGCGGAGAGGGAGACATTTTCTCCCTCTCTCCTAATACCAGAACCCAATGGGGTCGTCCCATGAAGCTGAGTGGTGGGAGATTCAAGACAGATCAAAGGAAGGATTTCTTCACACAGCGCACAGTTAAACTGTGGAATTCACTTCCACAAGATTTGGTGATGGCCACCAATGTGGAGGATGGTAAAATGGGATTGAACAAATTCATGGAGGAGAAGGCTATCAGTGGCTACTACTCTGATGGCTATATGCTGCTTCCTCCAGGATCAGAGGCAGTCTGCCTATATAAACCAGTTGCTGGGGAGCATGGGCGGAAGGGTGCTGTTGCACTCATGTCTTGCTTGTGGATTTCCAGTGGGCAGCAGGTTGGCCACTGTGTGAGCAGAATGCTGGACTGAATGGACCCTGGGTCTGATCCAGCAGGGCTAATATGTAAGTAGGGTCTAAAATGACCTAGCTGCAGCATTGCTCCAGGGTGCCAGCCAGCCAGCCAGCCAGCCAGCCAGCCAGCCAGCCAGCCCCTCTTCCAAAGTACTCTATTCCATTCCTCCGACCTCCCCCAACAACCTGTCAGCATTCTGCCTACCAAGCCTACTCAATCCTCATTGGGCTGTTTTGGGTCATTCCCTTAGCCGCCCCCCGCAAATGTTGTTGTTGTTTTGGTACTTCTGCAATCCTTGGGGCTTCCCCATGCTTGCTGATACCTCCCCTCTTGTGTGTGGGTGGTGCTGTTCTGGCAACATAAACAACGGCACTCCGAGACTGAACGTTACAAATAGAGGGAAGAATGATATGATACTGCCAGTGCCGGCTCTAGATTTCGGAGGGCCCTTGGGCAAGATACCCTCCAGGGGCTCCTTCCATCAGCAAGTCTCCCTTCTCACCGCTACTGTCACCGGCTGCTCTTGCTCCTGCTCCTCTTCCTCATCATGGCTGCCACTTGCTTGCTTGACAAGCAGAGAGCTGGTGAGCAAGGAGGCCGTGGCATCTCCCGCTCCTCCTCACCACCACCACCATTGTCTGAGCCAGAGCGAGAGGAAGGCGAACAAGCAAGTTCCAATGGTGAAGAGGAGGAGCAACTCCAAGGGGCCTATTGTCAGTGGGCCCCTGCTGGCATGTGGGCCCTCAGCTGGTGCCCGACCATGCCGACCCTTGACGCCAGCTCTGGATACTTCCTTCATGTGTATTTTATTATCTCTCCTTAAGTGTAATTATTATTTTTTATATTAAAAAAAAGCATCAGGGAGGAGCAGGGGATATCCATGAGGGGCAGCCCCATCCGCTGCCACCCTAGCTCTGCTCTGGAGCATATACAGAGTGTCTTTCCCCTCCCCAACCAGGTTATGTGTCACATCGGTGGCTTCTAAGCAGCGCAAACTCCAGCACCTCCATAGACCCCAAAGCACTGTCTGTAATGCTTCTTTCTTTCTTTCTTTCTTTCCTTCCTTCCTTCCTTCCCCACAGAAATTCCACTCTGATCCAGGGGCTGGAAGCAGCAGCAGCAGCAGCAGTGGCGGCGGCGGCGGCTTCGTCCCCAATCTCAACACCATCACCACCAGCCACGACCTCCAGTGGATGGTCCAGCCCACCATCATGGGCGCATCTCCGGGGATCCCACCGTACCCACGGCCGTACCGCTGCACGCATTTTGCAACCGGGATGCGGCCGGGTGTGATCCGCACCGCTGGCCCGTTCCTTACACCTCGGAGGCGTCATTCAGAGCATGTGAGTATTTGGAGGGGGGGGACCCAGCCGTCAAGGATTGTGGAAGGTCATTGAAGAAGATGTTTTGTTTGGTTTGTGCATGTAGACGTTGGTGGGGAACTCTGGCCCAGGGGCCAAATCCAGTGCACAGGAGTTCCTCATATTACCCCCCTTCCCTCCCCCATCATCAACCATTTGTTTCTTTGTTTATTACATTTCTATACTGCCTCATTGCCAAAGCTCTTTGGGCGGTTCACAGCAAAGAAAACCATAAAACACAACATAGAATACACTATAAAAACGTTTAAAAGTACAGTATAAAAGTGGAAGTAAAAGCCAAAGTAAAACCTAGCAGCAGTACACAGAATTAAAATTCAGTAAATGATTTTAAACAACAGAGACTGAAAGATTAAAATGCCTGGGACAATAGGAAGGTCTTCACCTGGTGCCAGAAAGAGCACAACGTAGGTGCCAGGCGAGCCGCTCTGGGAAGTTCATTCCGCAACTGGGGTGCCACAGCAGGAAAGGCCCTCTTCCTAGTAGCCAGCCACCTCACTTCCTTTGGCAGGGGCTCCTGGAGAAGGACCGCTGAGGACAATCTTAGGGTCCTGGCCATTATATATTCCCCTGTCAATTTTCCCAGGCACTTTAGTCTTTCAGTTTTCTGTTGTTTGAAACCTGTTACTGTATTTTAATCTTTGCATTGCTGCTAGGTTTTATATATAGGTTTATATATGGGAGGAGACGGTGGAAGGAAACCATTTGGTGGTTTCCTGACTTTTGTGCAGTCCCCCCCCCCCCCAATTCTAAAAGGCTGAAATGCCTCTCCAAAGGCTCAGTTGATACCACAATGCTGGGGTGGGTGGGGTGCCTTTGGACCCACCCCTTTTCCTCTGGCCCTGCCCACCACTGGAATGTTGCTCCCAGAACTTTTCTCCAAAACTGAATTTGACTATTAATATTATTTATTCAGATATCCATGATCCACCAGATGTTTGGACTGGATTTTTGGAACCCCACTGCTCGGGTACAACCTAAGAGTCAGTGAGGTATCTTATGCAGCTACTGTAGTACTTAGTAGTGCTACTCTTTGTAACTGCTCTATCGTGATCTTATCAATACCAATTGCACTCAAGTGTTTTTTCAACCCTTTTGGGATTGCCCCCAACGCTCCTATCACTACTGTAATCACTGTTGTTCTTTTCTCCCAGAAACACTATGTCTGTGTACTTCAATTTTCAAATCCTGATATTTCGTGATCTTTTCAATCTCTTTTTCTTCTACCTGGCTATCACCGGGGGATCACCACATCAATCAGCTTACCACCGTAACTAAGTTTTTTCTCAACCACAGTGATGTCTGGGGCAAAGACTACTAGCATTGAAAAAATGATCCTTCAACGCCAACTTCAGTGGACCGGTCATGTTGTTCGAATGCCTGACTGCCGTCTCCCAAAGCAGTTACTTTACTCCCAACTCAAGGATGGAAAGCGGAATATCGGTGGTCAATATAAGAGGTTTAAAGATGTTCATAAGGCTAATCTAAAAAAATGCAATATAAACATCGAAAACTGGGAAGCTCTGGCCCATGAACGATCTAAATGGAGGTTGGCCTTTCACAAAGGTTCCATGGACTTTGAAGAAGCCCGAGTGCAAGGTGAAAGGGAGAAACGTGCTAAGCGAAAAGCACGTCAAATGAATCCTTTACAGGACCATCTTCTATCTGGTAACCTGTGTCCTCACTGTGGGAAGCTGTGTGGATCTAGAATTGGCCTCCACAGTCACTTACGGACCCATCGCTAGAGTCTACACAATCTTCTTTAGAATTTCCTCATTTTATCCCGGAAGACAATCTTACTCGGTCACGAGTGATCGCCTGATGATTGTGCTCGAGCCTCTTATCAGTTTGGATTTTAAAGTCCCACAAGATCTTAACCGTCTTTCCTTCATTCTCAACCACCTTTTCAGGTTTATGTTCCCACCAGTATTTTGCAGATGGTATCTCATAGTTCTTGCACAAATTCCAATGTAGCATTGCTGCAACTCGGCTATTGCGTCCTTTGTAATCAATCTGTGCGATCTTACTACATCCACTAATAATATGATCTATTGTCTCATCCATTTCTTTACAAAGCCTACATTTACTATCCGTTCCAGTTTTTTCAATTTTTACTCTAATTACATTGGTCTGAAGTGCTTGCTCTTTTGCAGCAAATATAAGTCCTTCCATCTCCTTTTTTAGGGCCCCAGATTTTAGCCATATCCAATTATTAGCCTTATCCACTTTACCTTTGATATTTTTTATATATTGGGCATGTAATGGCTTATTATTGTACCAGGCATCTATCCTGTTTTTTAACACCTCCTTTCTGTATCCATTTTTTGATTCAGCAATTTTAAGGATACCTTCCCTAGATACTTCATTCAACAACAACAACAACAACAACAACAACAATAATAATAATAATAATAATAATAATTATTATTATTATTTGAAAGAGGTTCACCGCCCAATTTTATGATGTAATTGTTTGGGGGGTTTGCAAAGGTTATGATTTGCTCTGTGTCCTTCTGGACAGAGCAGGTAAAACACACCACAGGGCTTCCTTTTCAGACAGGTCTGCTCAACCCTGCTACACCAAGCAAAGCATGTGCCTTGGGGCATGTCCAGAGCTCCTGCACTAGGCTGTTCAAGCCACGAGCAATTTGCACAAAAGAGCGGAGCCGCTTAGCAGGCTGGGCCCTGTGTACCACCAGTGTAATATTAACGTGGCCCACTTTCGTTTGCGTGGTAACACTCCTCGGCCATTTGCAGCCACGTGGTGGGCAAAAACTCAGAGGTACCTCTTTTTGATGGCATGGAGATTACTATTTTATTTCTATTTTATTTATTTATTTTATTATATTTATACCCCGCCTTTTTTCCTGCAAGGAACCCAAGGCGGCTTACATAGTCCTCCTCCTCCTCTCCGTTTTATCCTCACAACAACCCTGTGAGGTAGGTTAGGCTGAGAGTCAGTGACTGGCCCAAAGTCACCCAGTGAGTTTCATGGCTGAGCGGGGACTAGAACCCGGATCTCCCGAGTCCCGGTCCAACACTCTCACCACTACGCCACACAAGGGTTGGTCAGTTTTTCTGCTCCTTGTGTGGCCGTTAAAGGCACAGAAACCCTACCAGATGAAAACATGGCAACCATTAGAATCGGAACCCAGGTCTTCTAGATTTGAGGCCAATACCCTTTGTGTTCATGGGCTGAAGGCATAAGAACATAAGAGCCCTGATGATGGATCAGACCAAGGGTCCATCTCGTCCAGCATTCTGTTCACACAGCAGCCAACCACCTGCCCACGGGAAACCCACAAGCAGGACAGGAGTGCAATAGCACCCTCCCGCCCATGTGCCCCAGCAACTGGTGTACCTAGGCATGCTGCCTCCGATACTGGAATTTCCGTAGTACTTGCGCCCTCTGGTGCCCAACAATGGCCCTCCAGTTGGCTTCTTCAACAGACTTGAGCAACTACTAGAATCACCCTAAATTATTGTTGACTCACAAAATTATGAAAACATAAAATAGCTAAAAACAATTTCCATTAAAATACAAAGACAGTTCCAGTTTTGTGATCGGTTCTACATTTCTAAAATAATAGGAACTGCCTGGGCAAAGCAGTGTAGGACATTAAGGGTACAATCCTATGCATGTTTAGATGGAAAAAAGGCCTACAGCCCCCAGCATGCCCCAGCCAGCCTTCAACACCCAGCATGCCCCAGCCAGCAGGAATGCAGCCAGGTGTGACATTAATAGAGGGAAGGACAGAGTTATAGACTTGCTCTCCTACCTGCTGCTATGGGGCGTTCCTGCTCTCAAGGGGCTACAGGGGTACACCATGGCAAGGGCTGTGCCTAGGGGTGCCAGTGGGCATGGTTTAACTCCAACAGGGCTGAGAGCTACGTCGCTTTGCTGGAAGGCTTTGCTGTATCAAATGACGGGCTATTCCAACCTGTGTGAAGTCGGGCTGGTTCGCTTGTAATAATAAAGTGCTAGACATGTAAAGGATTGCAGGTTAATGAGTTTGAAGCACTCTGCACATGCTCAGAGGCATTTTCCAAGGCTGAGCCCTTACCCTGGGGGTGGGGCGGCAGTTTCTGTGGCTGAGCCCTGGCTCCAAAGAAATGTGGCTTTGCTATGGCCATTATTCCAAGGCTCATCCCTGGGTCCTACTTTGGCCCCACACAAGCCACGGAAAGGCAGGAAGGAGCAAAACAGGAAAGAGGCTAGTTCTGTCACCCATCTTGCTCGATTCACGACTCTCCTCTCCCTCTGCAGCTGACCCCTGAAGAGGAGGAGCGACGCCGGCTGCGACGGGAGAGGAATAAACTGGCAGCCGCCAAGTGCCGAAACCGACGGAAAGAATTAACGGACACCTTGCAAGCAGTGAGTCAGCCTCTGGGGGGAACTACAGCTTTGTCTGATGGTTGTAGGAGGAGAATGTGGAATCTACTTGTGGTTGTGTATTTGTGTGTACTGACCACAAGATTTGGTTCAGACCCCAATTCTGAAAACATCCTGATTCAGAGGTCACCTTACTTGATCCAGGTCCGAATCTTGATTCGGAAACCCAAATCTTCATTTCACCATAATTGGAAATCAAAAGATAGTTATAACTTCTTCTTTTTCTGCTCAGCAGAATTGGATAATATTTGCAGGCATAGCAGTCCCTTATGATGGGACTACGCCTGACATATGTCAGAAAAAGATGCAGGTTTTTTTTTTTTGGTGCTACACACCTTTAAATTTTGATGATTTTTTAAAAAAGTGAATCACCAATAACATTTTTATTTTGTAGTCAAATTGGATGGACTTTGCAGGGTTGATTGCCCCTTCTGAGGGGATTGTGCCTGCCAAGTTTTAGATGAATCGGTGCAGAGAGCTTTGTGCAACAGCAGCCTTTACAATTTGAGGGTTTCACAGAAAAGGATGCTCTTATCCCTCTGTTGTGTGTGCGTGTGGACAATTGTTAGGAAAACGACATAGAAGTAGCCCTAGTTAATAAACCTGCAAAATTTCCGAAGGATAGGTGCAGGGGTAGGAAGTGATGAACAGAAAAAAGTATAAGACTTTTTTGTTTTTTATTTTCTGCTCAGTTGGCACCAAATTCACAGAAAATGCAATAGGACGGGGCAGATGATGGGTGTGGAGCATACAGTGGCAGAAGGACCTGAACATCCAGCATTTTCCAAGCAAGCACCAATGCTACACCCTCCCACAGACACCACCAAACCTCTTTTAATGGTCCTGCTCTAGGGAGAGAGAGCTAGCAAAAAGCATGGAATGTGCATGACTCCTGCTATATATTACTTCAGCCATCCCTCCTCCACCCCAAAAGCGTTGGGACTGGAGAGTGCTGGTAAAACCAGGACTGCGATTAGAAGCTAGGGCTGCTAGTTCGACATCTTCACCCCCCTCCCTGGTGTTTCCCTTATATGGAGAGCTTGGGGAGAAATGTTTTAGTCAGAGGAGGTGTTAGGGGGCGGCCCACTAGGGCTGGAGCCCCGGATCTTTCATTTGGAGCCCCGAATCTCTGGAAGGCCCTCTGCCCCACCATCCTGCTGTCCAGGGGAACTTGCTGAAATAAAGGGACAGGGGCCCGGAGGATCTCTGTTGCATCGGATCCCCCCCCCCGATGAGGTGGCTTTTGTGCTTCACCTCCTGCTCTCCCCTGAATCTTTCTGCCTGAGGTTTTTTTCTGAATTCACATGCCCTCCTCTCCCCTGTCCATACACCCCTTTTGACAAATCAGGGTGTCTTTAGGAGACAGGGTCCTTAACCCCCCCACACCCACAGATTTTAGAGCATATGCAAATTTGTGCATTTTTCCTCCTGTTGGCCCCGGATCTTTTCAGTACCTAGCCCCTAGTTTTAATTTTTGGAGAAACACTGTCTGTGTCTCCGTGTGCCTCTGAATCCCGAATCTTCAGGAGTTTGGATGTGGATTCGGCCCACTTCGGGAGGTGTCCAAATCGAATCAGCCCGATCCACTTCGGGATTTGGCCGAATTTTTGCATTGGCCGAGTACGCTTCACCACGCAGAGGAAGGCACGGAGCTCCATGCCTCTCTCTGCCCGGAGAAGGGGAAAACGGGCATGGCAGATGGTGTCATAGGAGGGGGAGGAGCTTTGGGGTCATCCGGCCTGCTGGCTTGGTCCAGGAGGGTAATCCGGTCCATGGACCCATAGAGGTTCTCCACCCCATCTCTAGTTCCATCCTCCAGCCCCTGATCCGAGTCTCTCTTTTGCCCCCAAGGAGACCGACGAACTGGAAGCAGAGCAGTCCGGGCTTCAGAAGGAGATCGCGGAGCTGCAGAAACAGAAAGAGCGCCTTGAACTCGTCCTGGAGGCCCACCGCCCTGCCTGCAAAGTCCCGGGGGAGTCCTCAGGGGAAGAGAAAGAGGGGAGAAGCCAGCTGGCGGCCTTTGGCCCGCCACCCATCAAACGGGGATCCCCGCTGGGGCCCAGCATCCACCGCCGAGCTGCTCCGGTGCCCCCTAGCATCACCTTGCCCCCCAGTGGCGTGCTGGAGCCGGAGGCTTTGCACACCCCGACCCTGATGTCCACACCTTCACTCACCCCCTTCACTCCTAGCCTGGTCTTTACCTATCCGACGCCAGGAGACCCCGACGGGCCCTCTGGGTCCGGCTTTCCGCCGGAGCCCTGTTCCTCTGCCCACCGGCGCAGCAGCAGCAGTGGGGATCACTCCTCCGATTCGCTCAATTCCCCGACCTTGCTGGCCCTCTGAGGACCGGGAGCGAGATGTGCGGCTCTCCAGCATGGGATAATGGTCTAGAACGGGGGTTTTTTTCTCTCTCGAGACAGCTGGCTTCTAGGCTGGCTTCTCTCCTGCCCCAGGTCACTTTTTTTGCCATTCCAAAACTCCTGTGGCCCGCCTAGACTTCACTTCGGGGTCGTCTTCTGTGCTGCCGAACGCAAGGACGTGCAGGCATCTGCCTCTTGCACCCCGGTGCTGGTGTCAAGTTGCCAGGCCTCAAAAGCGACCAGACAATCCTTTTGCTTTGACAAAGAATGTCCTTATTCCAGAGTGCCAGAACTCTGACCATTATCCATTCTTTACAACACTTAAAACACCTTACACTTGTTATTTTAATCCATTCACTTCTCTTCTGAAACCACCTTTTTCCGACTTGTGCCCCTTGTAGAAACTTACGCTCTCTTTCAAACTAGGCACAGAAACGGGACAAAATGAAGCGGGACAAAGCCTACTTTGGACTGATCTTTATGCCCAGAATGACCTATAGCCTCCTGGTTGAGGTGGGATAGCTATTTACTTCTCCCACTGATGGAGCTGGTTGAATGTAGAGAGGATTTTTATTTTTATTATTATTATTATCATAAACATATTTGTTTTGTCTCTTCCTTGTCTTCACTCCTTATGGAAATGATTACATTAAAAGTGACAGTCGGCAAGAGTTTGGGTGTCTTTTCCTGCCATTTTTACGGGGCTGGCCACTTTGTCAACAAAGCCCAGGCAAAAAAGGATTTATATATCAAAAAAATAGTATACTGAAAGTGGCAACATATCTCAGGGTGCGATCCTATGTCCGTTTAGACAGAAAAAAGGCCTATAATTCCCAGCATGCCCCAGCCAGCTGGCTAGGGCATGCTGGGAACTGTAGGCCTTTTTTCTTGCACAGGATTCAGCCCCAAGGTCAAATTTCAGAGAAGCTTGGGGGGTGGGAGGCAGGGGCTGTGTTCCAGTGGTGGGCGGAGCTGAAGGTAAAAGGGGCAAGGCTAAAACTAAAAACAAAACAAAACACCCCAGCATATTGTAAACACTTATGGTGAGTAACTAAACCTTAAGAGAGGCATTTCAACCTTGTAGAATGGAGAAAAAATACCACAAAAGCCGGGAAACCACCGATTGGTAGTTTGGGAAAAGGGGGTGGGGCAATTAGGGGGAACCCCCCCCCCGGGCTGGATTTGCCCCCCACCCGTGGATCTCCATCCCCCACTCTTCTCACTTACCTGGAAGCTAAGTCCATTGACCTCAACGGGGTTCACTTATGAGTAGGCATACATAGGACTGCACTGTTCACTCTGGGACTGGAGCATCCATGGGGGAAGCAAAGGGGGGGATAGCAAGAGGAGATCTTCGATGCATGGGCGGACTTGGTTGGGTCGATTTTGTAGGGAAGTCAGCTGATTAAATTAGCTTTATCGCAAACTATGAAGCTGTATTTTATGGAAGGTATCTTTCAGAGGCAAAACAAGGAGCAACGACTGGGCTCGGTAGGCCTAAGGGAACCAAAATCCATCCATGCTGGGTTGAGGGATATTTGCTCCATGACTTCGTTAAGTCAAAACCATTTTGGTTTCCTAGCAAAAACAAACAAAGCTCCTAGTCCTCATGGAATGTGGAGGGGGAAAGCATGGAAGCCCAGGACAGCTGTTTTGGCAAAGGCTCAGAGAAGCACGGGCACATGTACTGAATTTGCAAGTGATGTTAGGAGCAGGAATTTGGTTTCTTTCGGGCCGAAAAGTCAACATCAGAAGAGCCCTCTTGGATCAGACCAGAGGTCCATAAAGTACAGCATTCTGTTGCCGACAGCAGCCAACCAAAAGCCTCTGGAACCAGCACTCGGAAGGCATGAACTGCCCCTGAACCTAGTTAGGTTACACATAGCCATCATCGTGGCTAGTAGTAGCCATAGCTTGCTTTATCCTCTGAGTCTGTCACGTTCAAATGACAGGTCGCCCCAGGAATTGCAGGGTAACTACGCTGCTTCTCTCAGCCTCTGCATCACACCTGCAAAATGGGAATGTGACCTACCTGAGTGGGATTGCAGAAAGGACACTCTGGCCCCTGCCATCGGTCACTGGAACAAGGGCAGCTGGGTCAGTTATCTGCACCTCTTTCCAAGCAAGACCACCAGCAAGGAAAGAGCAGCCTGGCCCCCAAGTGGAGTACAAGCCACTCCTTTGTTCTGACAGTGTTAAGCCGGTCTCCCTCCACTTCCCTGGGCCCTGTGTCTTTTTATTTATTATTACATTTATATATGCCTTTTTTTCCTCTTGCAAGGAACCTAGCTTCCATAATCCTCATCCTCCTCTCCATTTTTATCCTCACAACAACTCTGTGAGGCAGGTTAGGCTGAGAGTCAGTGACTGGCCCAAAGTCACCCAGCAAGCTTCATGGCCAAGTGGGGACTAGAACCCGGATCTTCCCAATCGAGCACTCTAATCACTACACTGCACTGGCTCCATGTGGTTTTAGTTTGTAAGAGTGAGGGCAGGGGCTGTCTCTCGTTTTTTTAAAAATGGGTGTGAGCTGCTTTAGGAGACAATAATTGGCCTGCAAGACAAGACAAAAATAAAAACCTGACAGCCAGTGTGGCGTAGTGGTTAGAGTGTTGAACCAGGACTCGGGAGATCTGGGTTCGAGTTCCCACTCGGCCATGATTCTCACTGGGTGACTTTGGGCCAGTCGCTGACTTTCAGACTAACCTACCTCACAGGGTTGTTGTGATGATAAAATGGGGGGGGGAGGAGGAGGATGTAAACCTCCTTGGGTTCCTTGCAGGAAAAAAGGCAGGATATAAATATAAACCAACAAATAAAAAAAGAAAAGAAAAAACATTAATTATCTCAGAGATGTGAGCGTCTGAAGCTGGGATCTAAGCCAGGGGCTGCAGAACTTCTTTCAGACTGAGGGCCAAATTCCATTTCGGAGAAGCTCTCCGGGGGTGGGGGGGGTGGGATTCTAGGAATGGGTGGGGCCAAAGTCAAAGGGGAGGGGCCAAAATACCAGCATCCTGTAGCTTAAAGCCCTAGTTATTAGTGACTAAAGAGAGGCATTTCAACCTTTTAGGAATGGGTTAAACAAAAACTGTGCAAAAGCTGGGGAACCAAACAAGAGCAAAGAAACCATCGGTGATCTACTGTAAATCATCCATTCATCTATTAGATCCTGATCTATCTTCTGCTCGCTCCTGGTCCAACAGTGACTGGCAGCAGCTCTCTAGGGTATCAGACTGGGGTCTTTTCCAGGCCTACCCAGATTAAAACTGGGAACTCCTGCATGCAATGCATGTGCAATCATGTTTATGGGTGACGAGGAAAACCCCCTCTCCAGCAAACCCTCCTTCCCGGTGTCCTGGTTTCACGATTCCACTTCCCTGAGTCACTGCTGTAGCTTTTATCCGGCATCACTCATCCTCAACAGTGTTAGGAATACCAGAAGTTAACACACACACACACACCCCTGCAGCCCTCCCCTTCCAGCCTGGGGGAGATCCAGCTCCAAAAAGGCAGGGCAGAGAGTATGTCCGGGGATTGTTGACGTTGGCTCCTTGTTATCAGAGACCGAGGGCCCGGACACCTGTTTCCTGGCCCAGAGACCTTTTGTCTCCAAATCAGCTGGGTAGGAAGAGGCCTCCCGGCTCTCCTAGCGCGTTTCAGTTTTATGGGCCGTGGATGTTGCCGGGAGCCAAATGGGGCACCCTGAATAGCGTTTGGCTAATGCTCGTGCCACAGCAAATCAGCCAAAACCACGTCCTCCTGGCAGCTCGCCCACATGCGCACCGCAAGGCTCCAGTGCCCAAGCAGGGCCAGCAGCTCCAAAGACAGTGGCGCCATCTGGGTCGGACTTTAGGGCAAGTGACCAGGGCCCCAGGTTGGGGAAGGCTGGCACAAACAACACTGAGAGAGAGAGAGAGAGACAGACCGGGAGTCCGATTCAGTACAAGGCATCTTCCTATATTTCTACTACCCCCAGGGCTGATTCAGATGTTAACAGCCCCCAAGTGGGGGATGACTGGAAATCATTATTTCTGATCCCGATACCAGCTGGGAAAAGTGGTGTGGGGCTGACCCCTTTTCATCCTCACAAACCCCACAACACTGGGAGAAGACGGACTTGCTGAAGCCCTTTTACAGCAGCAAACTACACTTTATGTCAATTGCATGGAGTTTCGCTGAGCATAATCTTTTTTTTTTTTTTTTTTAAACCTCTAGAATAAGTGTGCAAGGCCCCAATTCAGATTAGGACCACCATGCTGCAGGGAGGGGAGAATTCACCCTTTCCCCTCCCCCATACAGTTCCCCCCCCCATCCTCCCTGGTGGTGTTTTTAAAAAACAAAGGAAAAAAGCTAATGGAGACTCTCTTTTTTTAACCCATGCATGGGGGTAGGGTTTTTGGGAGGAAAAATAGCAAGGGGGTGGGTGGAGAAGTTGAATCCTCCCACCGGTGGTTCCGATCCAAACTGGGGCTCCCACACACTTACTCTAGAGCAGGGGCAGGAAACTTCAGGGGGGAAAAAAGATCAGCTGTTTTCAGCCGAAATTTAGCAGCAAACAGCAAAGGTGGCGCTTAAAAGGGCCAAATTGAGTTTGTTTTCAAGCTGTACTTGTCCCTTTTAAGCCTCCCTTGCTGTTTGCTGCCGAATTTTGGAAGCAAACTACTGATTTGGGGGAAGGGCATGGCACTGTCAATTTCGGTGATGTGGGGCCGCACTGGAGGCTGGAGCACATGTGGCCTGCATGTTGCCCAGCCCTCCTATGGAGTAAGAAAACCAAGATTATCCTCAAAAACACACTATGCAATTAATGTAACGTCGCTGGAGCCTGAGTTCCGCAGCCGAGTGGCAACTCGAATCCAGACCTTTCTGTCCAAAGTCCAATGCTCTGGTCTAGCCACTACACCACGCGCCGCCAGAAGCTCCAAATTACTGGTGGAGGGGACCGCTCCAAAGTTCTCCACAGCCACCGACTTGCCAGAAATGCACCCGGCCTCCAGCCTCAGAGGATGATTTCTCTATTACCGTTTCTCCACCCCACCATGGCTGGCCTCTTGCTGACCCCGCAATGTTAAGATTACATTTAACATTGAAGGAAGGAAGGAAAGAATCACAGCACCCATCTCTCTCCCCCCCCCCCCCCGCCTTCCCTGAACTGGCAGCTGGGAAACAATGCAAGAATACACAAATCAACCCTGATTTCATCCATGAAATATATCCCCTCTTTCACCATTTTTTTTTTTTAAAGGACATTTCTCTGGCCTCAAGACCATGAAAATGAGAAGGAATTCCTTCCACCACCCCACTTGAAAGCCAGGGTTCAAGCCCCCCAAAATGCATCATTTATGAGTTGGACAAAGCGGCATGTTGCCCCTGAGCATGCACAAAGTACTCTCGCATTCATACTGTGCAGTCACACATGGCTGGAATTATTTCTATGCGGCCTTCCTTTTGGAAGTTAAGCACCGATAGGTGCTGCCGCGGTTTGTTTGTTTCCCCCCACCCTTAATCTTCCGGACTGGAACCACCACTGGGGGAAATCATCATGATCCCACATCTCTGTTCCAGGCTATGGGGCCGACTGGCAATTTCAGAGTTTAAGGGAGAAAAAAAAAAGCACCCACCCACTCCAACTGGGGGTGGGGAACCTCTTTCCGCCCGAGGGCCACATTCCAGATTGGAGCAGCTCTCGGGGGGCCTCATTCTGACGGTGGGCAGGGCTAAAGCTAACAGGGATGGGGCCAAAATACAAAAAAATAAATACCAGCATATTTTAGCTTAAAGTTCTTACTGCCCATAACTAAGTCTTTGGAGAGGCATTTCATCCTTGTAGAAGGAGGGGAGGGGGAACGTGCAAAAGCTGGGGGGGGGGGAGGAACAAAACCAAAGAATTGGTGACCAGAGGAAAGGCAGCGTGGCTGCATAGAAAACCCTGGAGGGCCAGTTTTAGCCCATGGACCTGAGGTCACCCACCCGTGTTCCAGAATCAGTGCATTCTGATGGTGAAAAGACAAGCAATGAACGCCTCTCCAGAAGCGACTGTTTTTAAAACATTTATTAGTATCCTGAGGTGGCAGAAGGAATTTCTAGAGTCTTCACTGTTTGGGGTTGGAGGCCTTCCTCCGTTCCAATCTTGAGGCTACAGGCTGTATCAACACAGCCACACACTGCTTCCCAATGCAAGTTAAGAGGATATCCCCCTCCCCGCTACACACGGTTTGGCTACATCCTGGAAATGGGGGGGGGGGGAGGTGTCAAACCCAAGAGACCTTGCTCAGGATCCTTGGGGCGGGAGGGGGAGGATGCTGTTTTCCAGGCCTCAATATCCTGCTGTCCAAGGATGATGTTTTTCTTTTTTTAAAAAAACAACAACGAAACAAAACAAGAGGCAGACAGTTTTTGCTTCCAAGCATCTCTCCCTGCACACAAGCCTCCTGTGGATCCCAGAAGCTTGCTACTTTCACCGGCAGCTCCAACCGTTTCCCCATCCTCTCTGTAGGACTGATGCGGCAGCAGCAGCCTCCTTCGGGAAAGTAAATCTTGCACATAACATGCGCACCAAGTCAGTTCTGGAATATCTCCGGCACAGTTCAAGCGGAGGGGAGTTCCTAAGATCGCTGCCGTGGAAACGATCCTCCAAACTATTGCTAATCAGAAGTAAGTTTAAAGGGGGGGGAAGTCATCTACTTATTCAACTCTGGATTTCCCATGCATTCCCTAGAGAGGAGGAGAACAATAAGGACAGGAACACTTTAAATAACTGTGCCTTTTGCCCCACCCTCTCAAAATTCTCCAAATAACTGTGTAGGAGGCCGTTTCCTCTAGGATCCCCTTCTAATATGGGTGTTCTCGTCCCTCCCAAGGTGTGCAGGTTGTCTCATCCAGACCTCCCATTCTATGCAGCTGTGCATCCTGCCAGGGGGTCCTTACTGCGGCTAGTGGTGGGCTGGGGGATGCTGGGAGTCTAAGACATCAAGGGGGTATCAGGTTGGGAAAGGCTGACCTATATGGTCGTTAAAATTAAACCCCTCACCCCAAAAAAGGACGGGGGGGGGGAGAGACTGCAACAAGGTCGACGTTAGAAAGAACTTTTCATGTGGCCTGATGGGCTCATCCCCTCCCGCAAAAGGGCTTCTTGCTCGCTCCATGGCTCGCAAAGCATCAACTGGGTCACCAACTCCTCACCCAGAAGCCCCTCCCACGATGACTATAACCACTTCCAAAGCTGCCGGAATCAAATGATCGGCCGTCTGCTTTGCCCTCGCTCTGCCCCCACCCAAGTGTACAGAAGGTAAGATTTTCTGTCTTGAAGGATGGGGTGGAGCGTGAGAGAAGAGAAGGCGCACCCCATCCCAAATTCCCCAACTCTCAGACCAACAGGGGAGAGTCTGCCGCCAGAGGCAGCACATTATTTCTAAGCACTGCACGTGCAGCTGTACGGACGGTTTGAAGAAGAACTCAGTGCAATCCAAAAGCTTAACACTACCACCTTCACGCCCCACCCAAAAAGGGTTAAAAGTGTAAAAATAAATGCCTCAGTCAGATCACACTGGATTAGTAGCGATGGGAGACTCCTGGTACAGAAGAAAACACATCCCCACCCCTCACCCTGGTCCAGGCGCCACTTGTCCGATTTCTCCAGGGAGTAGGCTGGATATTAGGAAGCATTTCCCCGCCTTCATGGGCAGGAACTGTTGGCAGCAAGATGCAAGGGGAGGCGGCCTCTCCGACAGGGAGTGATCGTTTCGCTTCCCACCGTGGGTCATGGCTTACCCGACCCAAGTGAGAAGCCTTCCGCGCGATCCAGAAGCTGGCTGCATTCGCCAGAGCTCCCATGCAGCAAAGCTGACCACACACACAAGCAAAAGAAGAAAATAAATCCGGATGCTTTGGGATTGGGTGGGGCGGGTTCCCGTTCTCCCCACCCTGAGGCGTGAAATATAACTCCAAGGAAAGAAGAGGCAGGGAGGGCACCCCGTCGAGGCTCCTTGAAGCGACGAGAGCGGCGCGGGCAGACGGGGAGAGAGAGATGGAGGGGAGAGATGGCAGGCCTGTCCGTAGCCCTCGGGCTGAGGGGGCGCTCATTTCCGCCCCGCGCGGGCAAGGCTTCAGTCGTCGGGGGAGCAAGCCGGGTGCAGCTGATCGGGGCTGCCGACGCTGCCGGTGCTGGAGCTGCCGTCACCCAGGTCGCGGGGTCCGCAGGGCAGGCTGAGCTCGGAGGAGCCGCCGCCGGGGCTGGGGCTGGCGTCGGGGCGCACGGAGGCGGCGCACTCCTCCTCGAGGGCCAGGCACAGCTCCTTGAGCTCCAGGTTGTCCTTGGCCAGGCGCTCCTGCAGCCCCTCGAGGCCGGCCAGCTTGCGCAGGCAGGCGGCCACCTCGTCGCGCAGCACCTGCGCCGCGTGGTGCCCGAAGAGCTGCCAGTGGCGCGCCAGCCGCTTGGCCTTGAGCCGGTCCTCGTCGAGGAAGCAGCACAGGTCGCGCAGCTCGCGGTTCTCGGCCTGCAGCCGCCCGTTGACCGCCTTGAGCTCGCGGATCTCGCGGAGATGCTCCTGCAGCTGCCGGTTGACGCCCTGGATCAGGCGGCCGCGCTGCACCAGCGCCGCCAGCTTCTCGGCCTCCTCGTGGCGCAGGCGGCGCACCAGCTCCTCCTTGCTGCAGCCGCCCAGCTCGGCGTCGCTCAGCTCGGCCGAGGGAGAAGCAGCCGGAGGAGGAGGAGGAGGGGCAGCGGGGAGCCCCGACGGCGGCGGCGTCTCCGGGCTCTGCGGGGGTCCCCCCAGCTGGCTGGCCTCGCGGGCCGGGAACATCGCCGGGGCGCACGGAGGACCCTCCTCCGCCGGGGCGCGCTCACCTCCGGCCAGGGCGCAGCAGCAGCAGCAGCGACGGCATCGCTCTCGCCTGGCTCAGCAGCGGCGCCAGGACATCCTGCTGGGCTGCGGAGAAGGCGGCGGCAGTCCCCTTCCTCCTCCGCCCTCCTCCTCCGCCGGGATAACGGGACGCCCGGGCGGGCGGCTGCCACAGAGGAGGAGACGCCGGAATCCAGCGGGCGCTCGCTCGCCCGCCGTTGCAAGTGCGCCGCTCAAACGGTAGGGGAGCAGGTGCATGCCTGGAGCCGGCGGCGCCTGCGCCGAAGGAGGAGCGGGGTGGGGGAGAGAGGGAGGAGGATGAGAAGGGTGGGGGGCTGGGAGCCGTGGGGCGGGGGCGAGGCTGCAGGGCTGCGTGGGGAGAGAATGGAGCGGGCGGCCCCAGCTGGGCGCTGCGCAGCGAAGGAAGAGGAACGAGCTGGCGGCGCCGTTTGGACGCCATCCAGGGACGGGCCCGCGTTCGTCGGAGGCTGCGCAAACGCCGGCTTTAATCCGGATTAAGGAAGAAGACCCTTGACGCTCGCGCCAAGCCCGCACGAAAGCTTAGCCAATAATAATAAGTAGAGACTGGACAGCCATCTGTCAGGGATACTTTAAACTGGATTCCTGCGCTGAGCAGGGGGTTGGAGTCGATGGCCTAAAGGGCCTCTTCCAACTCTAGGATTGGATTATTATTTATTATTCATTTCATTCATTAGATTTTTATACTGCCCAAAAACTCTCTGGGCGGTTTACACAGATTAAAACCTTTAAAATACATTATTAAAACCGTATACATAGAAACATGCAACACACAGAGAGACACAGATACAGACATGCCTTGGATTGAGAGCATAATTCGTTCCGGAAACGTGCTTGTAATCCAAAACACTCTTATATCAAAACGAAATCCCCCCCAAAAAAATTTGTAGAGATTTTTAATTTAAGCCGTACTACAGTACTTGTATTGTAAGACGTCACTTGTATATCAAGTAAAAGATAAATATTAAAAAATTTGCTTGTCTTGCAAAACGCTCTCAAACCAAGTTATTTGCAATCCAAGGTATTACTGTATGTCTAAAAACTATTTTAAACAATCAACAAGAAAAATGCAAGACCTGATTTAGACCTAATGATATTGCAGGTGTGGTGTGGTGGATCCAGTGCTGGACTGGGACTTGGGAGATCCGGGTTCTACTCCCCACTCGGCCATGAAGCTCCCTGGGTGACTTTGGGCCAGTCGCTGGCTCTCAGCCTGACCTACCTCACAGGGTTGTTGTGAGGATAAAGTGGAGAGGAGGAGGATCATGTAAGCCGCCTTGGGTTCCTTGCAGGAAAAAAACACCGCTGGAGATAAATGTAATAAAATAATTTAGTGATAATAATAATACACCTCTGTGAGTCTGTTCAGGGGTTGGGAGGCTCATAAAATGCAATAAACAAAACCTTCCCTGAAGTGATGGGATAATTTAAAAAAAGGGAAAAGTCACAACCACTTCCTATGTTGGGGAGCAGCAAGGAGGCTTCAGAAACAGAATTAACATCTAAAAGTAAGCTTCGGGCCTCCTGCAGTGCAATCCTAGGCATATGTACTCAGAAGTAAATACCTGCAATGGGAACCTCAGGCCCAGGGTTCCAATCCGGCCCCTTCCCCTGGCTCTGCCCCCTTTCTCTCGACCCCCAATCCCAATCGTTTGGTGGTTTCCCAGTTTTGTGCAGTCTTCCCCACCCATTCTAAAAGGTTGAAATGTCTCTCCTAAGGCAGAGTTGTCGGCATGAAGAGCTTTAGGCTGAAATAGACTGTTATTCTTTTGTATTTATCTGTTGCCTTTGGTCCCACCCCTTTTGCCTTTGGCCCTGCCCACCCCTGGAATACCCCCCCCCCCCCAGAGCTTCTCCTAAATGGAATGCGGCCCTCGGGCTGAAAGAGGTTCAACACCCCTGTTACACACTGTAATAGCAGACTTCAACTCCCATAGCCAATGGTCAGGAATTCTGGGAGTTGCGCACTAGGTTGCAGAAGGCTCATGCAGAGCGAGAAAAATACCTTGCATGGCTGAAGAGTGACTAATAAATACTCTAAATCAAATCTGATGTAGTGAAACTGGAATTAGATAATTAATTCATTAATCGTTGGTTATTTTTATTGTGAATTTCAAAAAATTATAGCAAAAACAATAAAAAAAATTTTTTTACATTGCATAATGATTGAGTATATCTGTTACAATCACTACATAAGAAATATACAGTACACCTATGTATATATTACATGTATATAAGGAAATATACTACTGTCAGTTGAAGTAGTTATTATGCATACGTTTCAATACTGGCAAGCCAAATACGTATCTCTATATTTATCCATGTGTAGGTGGCATTTAAATACCGCCCGGTTGAAAGAGTTAAAAAGTCAATAAATTTGCTGTTTGTTTGTATGTTTGTCCTTGTATTAGCAAATTAGTGAAATCTTTTTAAAAATAAATTTAAAAATTGTATAAACAAACAAACAGCAGTCAAATTGGCTTTCATCTGCATGTTTTCCTATTTAGGAATATCCCTTTGATGTAAGGTGGGTGAGATGGGAGACAGGGCCTTTTCTTTTTATTATGTAAACAGTCAACAAGATACACCAAAAAGAAAAGACAAGAAATACTCTACCACAAGGAAAAGACAATATAAAGTTGGATTTTGTCCTGTTATATACTATTCCAAAACAACAACAAAAAAGCTTTAATTAACAAAAATTGCAAATTACCGTAAGTCTGTCTTTCAATAAAAGTATTTGCCTGTTGTCCATTAGTTGATCTACTGTAACAAGTTAATTTAGATAAAAATTGCAATATTCGATATTCTGCCATGCCATTTGGATGTCAATGAAATCGCTTTTTTCCAATTTGCTGTCATACAAACCCCCCCCCTTTGTTTAAAACTGCTGTAAGCAAACTGCAACATCAAGGTCAATATAATTAAGCAGGAATTCCCCCCCATACTCCAGGAGGTTTGCTGGGGGCAATCTTTGCTTTTTGCTGCCAGCTAACTTTTTATTTACCCAGGGTTTGATTGTTGGTTGTGTACTTTTCATGTTGGTGTGAGAGCTGGACTGACCCGGGTTCAAAAGCTCCCCTAGCCAATGACCCTCAGTCCCAGTCACGCAGGCGGAAGGAGGAGATAACAGCAGTTAATAAAGATTAAAGAGTTTATTTGTAAGACCCAATTACATGGGATTAAGGCAAGCAATGCATCTCTACTCACTACATCATTGCAGATACAAATCCAATACCCCAGTGGTAAGGCTAGATGAAGTGAAGTCCAGATCAAGAAACATGTCGAGTCGAGACGAACAAGCAGCAGAGAAGAGAGAGTGAAGCTATCAGCAAGTGTGTTAGCTTTATACCACCTATAAATAGGATATTACTCACCCCAGTTGTATAACCTATTCATCAACATGTTGATCCCAAATCTGTCCAAGGTTGCTGAGTCATATCACCTCGAGACTATGTCTCATGACCAGAGACCTTGAGTACTTGAACTCAAGAGACACCCACCAGGTCAGGTGATAATCTCGATGTCAGGTGGTAATCTCGTTCTGCCTATGCAAAACCCAACAGTTGGCACATTATTTTATTGTTCTGGTGTGTTGTATTCTGGTGATTTCCTTAATGATTCACTGTTTGTAATGGCAATTTTATTAATTAGGAAGCTGCTTTATGCCAGGTCAGACTGTCAGTCCATCATTAGATCATTGTTGTCCATGACTGGCAGCAGAGTCTCCATGGCTTCTGATAGGAGTCAACTGTACCTGGAAATGCCAGAAATTCAACCTTTTGCATGCAAAGGATATGCTCTGCCACTCAGTTATGGTCCATTCCCTAAAAAGAAGGAAGATTCCAGTCCTCATGGTTCCAAATAAAGGGCTGACTTAAATAGTGTAGGAAGCTGCCTTATACAGAGCCAGACCATGGGTCCATCTAGCCCAGTGTTGTCGACACCGACTGGCAGCAGTGGCTCGCCAGGGTTTCAGACAAGATGCTTTCTTAGCCCTACCTGGAGAGGCTGGGGATTGAACCTGGGACCTTCTCCATGCAAAGCAGGGGCTCTGCCTGTCCTACCCCTATGGTTTAAGGGAGGCGCCCTGTATCTGCTTTGTGTGGACCTCCAGCTGACAGCCTAGCTATGTTTTTCCAGCCCTACCTGTAGATCAAACATGGGACCTTCTGCACACAAAATACGTGCTCCACAACCAAGCTATGGGCCCCTCCCTACAAATTTATCATTGAACTCTGTCAGATGCTTAGACAGATTTCTCCCGAAGAGCGGCCAATAAGTGCCCTGAATAAAATTTAAAATGAAATAAAAGTGACCAACTGCTTGGGCTCCCTTGGGACACCCGAACTGGCAGCTGCCTCCCTTTGCCTCATGGTAAGATGGCTCCTGCCCATGGACCTTGTGGGCATCTCCTTTCTCAGCTTCCAAAATGTGCTCTTTCGCTCTGGAATCGGCAACCTACAGAAGCCAACCCGTTGTGGCCCACAACTGCTCTCGCGCCAGCCTTGACTAATGTCACCCATGGCAGTGCCCCAGAGAAAGACAAAGCCCTTTTCTTCCACCCCCACACTGGCATGCCAAGAAATTTGGAGCTGTTCCATCCCGCCTACAATTCCTGGCCGAGCTCCCGTTCCTTTGATAGCAGGGTGGCAGCCCCGAAGCTCAACCTGTGAAGCTTCACCGTGTCGCGCCACTGCGGAAAGCCGCACCTGTTGAATTTCTGGCTCCAGCCTTCCCCAACCTGGTGCTCTCCAGATGTGTTGTACTACAACTCCCAGCATGCCCCAGCCAGCATGGGTGTTGACTGTTGGCCATGCTGGCTGGGGATGATGGGAGTTGTAGTACAACACATCTGGACGGCGCCTGGTTAGGGAAGGGTGGTTTATGCCATATAATCTGTTGAAATTAACCTGTTAAAATGTTATAGACCTGCGGCCTGGGGCCCTCCAGATGTATTGGCCATGCTGGCTGGGGATGATGGGAGTTGCTGGATGGCTGTTATAAACAATTAGCCCCAGTGCTTTCAAATCTGTTGGGTCTCTTGTGTATTATTAGATATTACTTTATTCCCCATTTGAAAAGAAGGGGTAATAATAATTCCAAAATCTGTGTTTATTAGCGTAGTACCTTTATTAGGCCAAATCAAAGAGCAGTTTTTTAAACTATGCAAGCTTTTGAGATCTCTAGATCTCTTCATCAGGCAAGATGTTACAAAAAGCAGGTTGGCTGAAGGATGGGGATGGGTGGGGGATATCAAAAGCTTTTTTGTGATCTTTTGAGTTGGCCCTAAGGAAGGCATCACACTAATATGGATTTTGGAATTTTTGTCATGGCCAACACAGCTGCCTTTGTTTTTCCTTGCAAGAATAATAAAGCAGTAAATAGTAAAATAGTAAAACACACATCTTGCCTGATGAAGAGATCTAGAGATTTCGAAAGCTTGCACACTTCCCATTCCTATCCCTGATCTTTGAGTGTGCCTCCCAATGGAAAAGTGGTGTTATCGGTAAATAAAATGGGGATTTTAAAAGAGCTAAGTAAACACACACAGAGCGCTTGGCAACAAAGATTCTACTCCTCAGTCTCATCAGAGCTGCTTCCTACCCCCGTGGCTTCAATATGCGTTAACCCCTAGGTGGCACGTCCCTTCCTTGCCAGGCGTAAAAATGGAGAACAAAGCTCGGGTCTATGGGCAAAGCAGCGCGTGCGCAGGGCCTGCAGCCTAGGCGTGACCCGGAAAAGGATCTCTCCGGGGGAGGGTCATGTGAAAAGGCTCTATCCAAGGCAGCGGCAGCTGAATGGAGGTCGGTCGCTTGCTTGTTGCTAGAAGGAGGGGAAGGGGTGTGTGGGGGTGAGATAAGGCGGGGGCTCGGAGCCAGGACTCCTGGGTTCTCTGTGCAAAAGGTGGGAGTCGGGGTGGCTGGGGACTGCGGGCGGGGGTGTAGGCATGGAGAGGGAGGGGTTTTTTTGCAGGTGAATCTTTTCCCCAAAGATTTTGGTGCTTCAGACTGGGTGGCTGCGAGCATGTGCAGAGTGCAAAACCAGTTGGGGAAGGATCTCGGGGCAAAGTGTGTCTGAGCATGGACAGACTGCCTTCCTCTTCAGATAGGAAGCGAAAGAAAGAAAAGAAGCAATCCTGTGCATGTGTAGACAGGAAAAAGTCTTACAACTCCCAGCATTCCTCAGCTATGCTGGCTGGGGAATGCTGGGAGTTGTAGGACTTTTTTCTGTCTACACATGCACAGGATTGTGGCATAAGTCAGTCAGTGCAGGGACTGAGTCTCTTTCAGCATGGTTTTGCACCCCCCAACCTGCTTCCCCATTTTTCTTTCTTTTTATAAAAGCATCTTTCAAAATACAAGCAGTGTTTAATGATACTGTACATCGCCCAGAGCACCTGTTGGTAGTGGGTGCATTTAATAAATAAATAAGGAAATGACTCCCTCCGCCAAATAGTTGGGTGTGTGTGTGTGTGTGTGTGTGTGTGTTTTAACATCCCCCCCACCTCCTGCCCTTGCCATCGGCTAGGAAGATGACATTTTATTTGATTTGGAAATGCTTCTAAGACAGAGCTTACCCAGGGTTCAGTTTTCTTAGAAGGAGGTCAGTGGAGACTTACTGTGTTTCTGTGATATCGGGTTTATTTATTTTATTATTTTGTTATTTTATTTCATTGATTTATAATACCGCTTCCCTAGCAAAGTGTTTCACAAAGATGGTAAAGACATAAAATATAATAACAGCAGCAAAATAAAATAATCACAGGATGACTGTAACCATACTGGCTGGGTCAGCCCCTCTTCAATCAAAATGTATAGGGTGGTTTGCAATAACTCCTAAGAGACTAAAACACAATTTGTTTATTCTGTCTGTTTATTGAAAGTATTTATTTTTATCCCACTGCACAGTCAAAAAGGATCCCAGAGCAGCTTAGACATAATCGGTAGAACAAGACAGTCCCTGCCCCACAGGCTTACAATCTAAAAAAGACACGACACACGAGGAAAAAAGGATGGGGCAGGAAGAGGGGAAAAATTAAATAGTTTTTCAGCAGGGCTGGTGGAATAGCCCTGTGCTCCCTCTCAGCTCCCTCTCATCTCCCTCAGTGCAGCCTGCTGGAATGGCTACTGGCAGTGACAGCTGAGGGACAGAAGCCTTCATGGAGGTTGTCTTCTAAACTAAAAACCCTGCAATAATCAAGAAATTGTGGCCAGGCCGGTGAGGTTCTGATTCTGGGAGACACCCCCTGATTCTGGGTGGGATACTATTGAACACGTTGGAGCTTCAGGAGTGTGCCGCCAGACAAATGGCATTCATGGACTGGGGAGGGTCTTCCTTTGTTCCTTCTGCAGCCGCCCCTCCCATCTCCGGAAGTCTTCGGGTGCAGCTGGGAGCTGGCGAGCCGGTGACGGATCTCAGGCTGGAAAGGCCCGGCTCCGTGGGTCATGACCAGCAATCTGGACATCTTTGTGGGGAACACCACCCTGATTGATGAGGAAGTCTACCAACTCTGGCTGGATGGATACTTGGGTAAGGCCAGAAGCCTCGGGTCATTTTAACTTCTCTTTCCCTTTTTTTTAGCGGGTGGCTGGCTGGGTAGGATGTGATACAGTCTTCCCCAACATAAGAACATAAGAGCCCTGCTGGATCAGACCAAGGGTCCATCTCGTCCAGCATTCTGTTCACACAGCAGCCAACCAGAGATGCCCCAGTGGGAAGCCCACAAGCAGGACGTGAGTGTTATAGCACACTCCCGCCCATGTTCCCCAGCAACTGGTGTACACAGGCAGACTGCCTCTGATCCTGGAGGTAGCATAGAGCCATCAGGACTAGTAGCCACTGATAGCCTTCTCCTCCATAAATGTGTCCAATCCCCTTTTAAAGCCTTCCAAATTGGTGGCCATCACTACATCTTGTGGAAGTGAATTCCACAGTTAACTCTGTGTTGTGTGAAGAAGTCCTACCATTTATCTGTCCTGAACTGGTGCCCTATGTGTTGGACTGCACCTCCCATCAACCCCAGCCACCATGGGCTGAATGCTGTTTTACGTAATTTATTTCATTTCATTTCTATACCGCCCAAGAGCTGAAGCGCAGGGCTGGCCTGGGGAATGTTGGGAGTTGTCGTCCAACACATCTGGAGGGCAGAAGTTTGCGGAAGACAGGATCTAAACGTTTCACATAAGTAAATCACAGCCATCACAGCAATTTTCAGACACGCCCATGCCTTCAAGCCCGTCCCTGTCCCGCAGTGAACGACGCGGTGACACTCCGCTTGCGCAGCGGCATCCTGGAGCAGACGGGAGCCACGGTAGATGTGCTGCAGAGCGACACCATGGACCACTACCGCACCTTCTACATGCTGGAACGTCTCCTCCACTCACCCCCCAAGCTGCTGAACCAGTTGCTTTTCCAGATTCCGCCCTGTCGACAGACCATGCTGATCGAGAGGTGGGGCGGCCGGGGAAGTGGGCTGGAGGGGGGGGAAAGAGGCGGGGGGGCAAACCCCCCCCACAGGGTTTGGGTGTCTTGGAGGAAAGTCCCAGGTATGGGGCAGGCGGGCGGGCGGGCTGTGAGGCAGCTGCTTTGCAGGTGTGGGTGGGGCTAAAACGTGGTCTGAACCTGGCTTGTATTCAAGCACTCCCCTGGTCGCCATAGGCGATACGGGACAACATGCGGGCGAATGTGCAGGCTAGCAGAAAAGGGGCAAAGTACTTCTCTGTGCCCAGCGTAGAAGCCAAGAAGGCGGACAGAAAGGGAAGCCCCCTTCCTCTGCAGCCTGCGTAGAATTGCAGTGGGCCAGCAGGGGATGGCCGGAGCTTCCTGTCCTCCTCTGCTAGCTGACACCAGGCGAGCAGGTTTTGCTTTCTTTTGCAAGCTAGTGACTTTGGTGGCCTTAGAGAGCCAGTGCGGCGTAGTGGTGAGAGTGTTGGACTGGGACTCGGGAGATCCGGGTGCTAGTCCCCGCTCGGCCATGAAACTCACTGGGTGACTTTGGGCCAGTCACTGACTCTCAGCCTAACCTACCTCACAGGGTGGTTGTGAGGGTAAAATGGAGAGGGGGAGGATTATGTAAGCCATCTTGGGTTCCTTCAGGAAAAAAAGACGGGCTATAAATAAAAATAAATAAATAAATAATTTTGCACAGCTGGCGTTCACTGACTAAATAAGCAAATACAGTAGACTAATTCGGGGCAAGCAGCCTCTTGCCCTCCAGTTGTTTTGGATGGCAACTCCCATTGGCCCCAGTCAGCATGGCCAATGGCCAGGGATTCTGGGAATTGTAGTCCAAAACATCTGTCCCAGGTTGCCTGCCCCCGGACTAAATCATTGCTCATCCTGCTTCTGCGGTCAATTCTTGCTCCTTCCGGCTCCAGGTACTATGCCTTCGACGAGGCCTTCGTGCGGGAGGTGCTGGGCAAGAAGCTCTCCAAGGGCACCAAGAAAGACCTGGACGACATCAGCGTCAAAACCGGGGTGACCCTCAAGAGCTGCCGTCGGCAGGTAAGCTTTCTAACTTGGGTCCGATCCCGTCGTCTTCTCTGAACTTCCCATCCGGTTTCTGCAGTGCTCTGTGAATACATTTTTAAACCACGTGAAAATTTGCTTTTACCAGTGCATTTTATGCGTAGGCATTCCCCCCACCCCCCAAAGTGCACCATTTTAAGCATCTATCCCCCACACCCTGAGCCATTTTAGGGGAGTTTTCGGGGGGGGCATGCGCCATTTTAGGCATCTTACCTCCCCTGCTCCCATTCTAGGCACCTTATCTCCCTCCCCAAAATGCGCCATCTTAGACACCTTATCTCCCCCCTCCCCTGCAAATGCACTGTTTTGAGGCGCCCTGTTTCCCGCCCCGATGCGCCATTTTAGATGCCTTATCTCCCTCCCCCCACCGCCCACCTCAAATATGCCATTTAAAGCATCTATGTTGATACCTTTTTTTGAGCCAAGAGTGTTTGGGTAGTGCAACAGCTGCTGGATCCTGTAAGTTTCTATCCTCACATTAGCCTGGTATTTGAGGCTTAGGTCAGTTTGTGTCAGAATTTCTGTTGCACTCCTGTCCTGCTTGTGGGATCCTGTGGGCAGCTGGTTGGCCACTGTGTGAGCAGAATGCTGGACCAGATGGACCTTGGGTCTGATCCAGCAGGGCTCTTCTTATGTTCTTAGAATTCAGGAGGATCATTACCCCTCAAACATCCCTGGCAACTGAAGAAACAAGAAGAGGTTGCATACCTCATCCCTTGGCCTAGACTTCGCTCCAGCTATGTCTTCTGGGCTCATTTATTAGTGTGGGAGCTGTCCCCCCAAAACCACATCTACCCCTGAAACGTATCGGTTTTATACCAGTTTAAACTGTCATGGCCAACCCACTCCCCTGAAAACAGCCTAGGAATTGTGGTTTGATTCAGGGATCCCCAACCTTTTTTAGGTTGGTGGGCAGCGTTGGAATTTTGAGTGCAGTGGGCACTCTCACAACATGGCTGCCATGGGGGCATTGCCCATTCATAAAATGGCTGTCATGGTGGGCATGGCTGGTCACAAAACACTCATTTCCCAGAAGGCAAACTGGTAAGACTAAAAGAAAAGTAACTCGCCCAAGAACCGGCTTTGAGCTCCAGAACTCAAAACTATTCTGTTGAACACAAATAAAGATGGCACCAAAGGGCAGCACTTTGCATGCCAGTCGCCCAGCTAATAATGACTAATCTTAAAACATCTTAAGACCTAAAATAAAAATCAGGAGGGGCAGAGAGCTGGCAGGTGCCAAGAAAGCACTGTGTTGGTTTCCCCATGCCTAACCCTTCCCTCACTGAACTTCAGTTCCCCAGCAGAGAGGGACTGACTATTAAAGCAGTTTAAGCCTGTGGTGTAGACACAAACCAGGATTCGTAAGCCGACAACAAACCATGGTTTAAAGCTGGCTTATGAATGCTGGCTTGTTTCATAATAATCAACATTATGGGAAGCTAGACACACCTCATTTCTGCTCTGTTTCAGTTTGACAATTTCAAGCGGGTCTTCAAGGCCGTTGAAGAACTCCGCGGGTCGCTGGTGGAAAACATCCAGCAGCACTTCCTGCTTTCGGACCGGCTAGCCAGGTGAGGGGCCAGGGAGGAAGAGGCCGGGGTGCGATCTCGTGAGGTTGCTGTGGCATTGTGCACCTCCATCATCTCGTCTAAGCAGAGAGGGGAGGCCCAGGTTGTGGGTCCCTTGACCTGACTTTGATGTTCCACAAAACAAGTTCTGGGGCAGTAGGGAGAAGGCCGTGATATGTAGTGGAGCAGCTCTTAAAAAATAAAAAGCTTAACCTATTGCCGCTCAACTCCCCACCCCACCCCTGTCTTTTCAGGGATTATGCAGCCATCGTGTTCTTCGCCAACAGCCGCTTTGAGACGGGTAAAAAGAAGCTGCAGTACTTGACATTCGAAGATTTTGCATACTGTGCTGAGCAGATGATTCAGAACTGGACTTTGGGGGCAGTGGGTGAGTTTATTTTATTTATTTTATTTCTTATATTTATTAATCGCCCATCTGGCCGGCCACCTGGCCACCCTGGGCGATGTACAATTAAAATACAATAAAACAATACAATAAAATATAATAATAATTAAAACAATATAAAAAGTTCTTTTAAAAACCTAACCCACCCCATATTCCCGCCTGAACAGCCATGTTTTTAATGCACGGCGGAAGCTCATCACGGAGGGGGCATGGCGAAGGTCACTAGGGAGGGAGTTCCATAATGTGGGGGCCGCCACAGAGAAGGCCCTCTTCCTAGTCCCCACCAGCCTGGCTGCTCTGGCTGATGGGATAAGGAGAAGGCCGTCCGTGGCAGACCTTGTTGAGCGGCCTACTTGATGTTGCTGGAGGCGCTCCTTGAAATAAACTGGGCCGGAGCCATGTTAGGGTTTTGGCCCAAACAACAAGGTTCTAGTCCTGATTGTGGTTGTGAAAGATAGCTTGGACTTTTTTTTCCCTTTTGAGCTTCAATATTACTCCCCCCCCCCGTATATATTTTTAAAGGAAATACATTTTGAAAAAGATTATTAAAAACAGAATACCCAAGAAAATTATAAATGTCCTATAGAAATTAAGAATTCCCAAATCCTGCTCAAATGGAAAACCTTAACAGAGCGCTCTCAGAAAGTATTCAGGTTTGGCCTTTGACAGGTATTTCCCTGAGCCAGACACTTGGTGTTGGCAGCTGAGGCTGGCTGTTGATCCAGAACAACCACCAAACCGGATTCTTTGATATCTCAAACTCTGTCTCTATATTTGGAATGGTGACCCCCAAAATTGTCCCAAATACATGCATTTGGGGGTGTGTGTGTCTGTAGTGTGTATTCCAAATTCTTCACAACAAGCATTACGGTAGGTATCTTTGGCTCTTGTCCTAAACACACTTACTAGGGAGTAAGTTTCATTGAACACAGTAGGACTTACTTCCAAATAAACACTTGGAAGTAAGTCCTATTTATCGGGAGCCCTGGGGAGCCTGGCCAAAGATTATAGTTTAGTAAATCAAGATATGAATGAGCAGCGTGCTCGTGCATGCAGCCCATTTTACCTGCTCACATGAAGGGAGGTAACTAACCAGGAAGGGGATAGCTTCTCATAATGGCCAAACTCAGGATCATTGTGAAACAAGCCAGGATTCATAAGCCAGCTTTAAACCATGGTTTGTTGCCGGCTTATGTATCCTGGTTTGTTTAGGTGCATGCAAAACGAATCCCACATTTGGATGTATGAGATGCTAATGTTATGAGATGTTAACCCAAGAATGCTTTATTTGAAAGTGGATGCAAAGTTTTAAAAGGCATCCCATGTCGTGTCCGTTTTTTGTGCGGGAAGGAGGGAATTTGAGATTAACAGTGTAATCCTATGCATGTCTAATCAGAAGTAAGCAGAATCCAACAAAATGGGAGACCTCACAAAGATTCCAAAAAGCAATGGGGTAAACAAAGGAGGCATTTTATCCCACAAAAATAAACAGTTCCAATGCGTTTCGGACCACGTGTCAGTCATTCTTCAGGGAAACCTTTAACAATGTACAGAATTTATATTATAGACTTTAAACATGCTCCTGTATTTTAAAGTTACACAACTGCAGCAGTAACAATTCAACTATTTATCAAAGCTAAAAAAATCTGATGAAAGAGAGGCACAAAGTTCCAAACTGTGCATCACTGTAATATATCTTGAATTTCATTCATTTCATTTATTTCATTTATATACCGCCCCACAGCCGAAGCTCTCTGGGCGGTTCACAACACTCTATACATAAAAACAACAATAAAAAACATACAAAATAGTTTAAAAAATTAAAAACCAAATTTAAAAACACAGTTTAAAATAACAATACAAAAGCCAATAAAACTGAGCCTACAGGTGACAATCCCCTCCGTGCTATTCCAAGCTCCTAACTAAATGCCTTGGCATAGAGGGAAGTCTTAACCTGGCGCCGAAAAGATAGTAAGGTTGGCGCCAGGCGGGTCTCAGTGGGGAGCTGATTCCATAACTGGGGGGCTACCACCGAGAAGGCCCTCCTCCTCGTTGCCACCAACCGAGCCTCTCTTGGAGGTGGCAGTCGGAGGAGGGCCCCAGATGTTGAGCGTAGTGTCCGGGTAGATAGCGGTTGGGAGAGACGTTCCGTCAGGTATTGTGGTCCTAAGCCGTGTAGGGCTTTATAGGTTAAAACCAGCACCTTGAATTCGGCTCGGAAGCATATTGGCAGCCAGTGCAAGCGGGCCAGAACTGGTGTAATATGCTCGGACCTTCTGGTCCCTGCAATAAGCCTGGCTGCCGCATTTTGCACAAGCTGCAGCTTCCGAACAGTCTTCAAAGGCAGCCCCACGTAGAGTGCATTGCAGTAGTCTAGTTTAGAGATCACCAGAGCGTAGATTACTGAGACCAGGCTATCCCTGTCCAGATAGGGGCGTAGCTGGGCCACCAGCCGAAGCTGGTAAAAGGCATTCCTTGCCACTGAGGCCACTTGAGCCTCAAGTGACAAAGATGGCTCCAGGAGCACCCCCAAGCTACGAACCTTCTCCTTCAAGGGGAGTGCAACCCCATCCAGAACAGGTTGAACACCCTCCATCCGGTCAAAGGAACCACCCACTAACAGCATCTCAGTCTTGTCTGGATTGAGCCTCAGTTTGTTAGCCCTCATCCAGTCCATTGTCGCAGCCAGGCACCGGTTCAGCACATCCACAGCTTCACCTGCTGAAGATGAAAAGGAGAAATAGAGCTGCGTGTCATCAGCGTACTGATGGCAACGCACTCCAAAACTCCGGATGACCCCACTCAGTGGTTTCATGTAGATATTAAATAGCATGGGGGATAAGACCGACCCCTGAGGAACCCCGTACTGGAGAGTCCATGGGGCCGAGCAACATTCCCCAAGCACCACCCTCTGGAGCCATCCATCCAAGTAGGAGCGGAACCACTGCAATGCATATCTGAGAATGATGACATATCTCAGGAATAAACAAACTTATTCAGTATGACAAGATTCAACACTGTTTGCTCTTCAGACTCGAGTCTCTTCTGTTATACTGGTCCAGGGAGAAGAAGCCAAGCCAGTATGTGCAGAAATCCTAATTGGGAAACAGCCGTATTTTAGAGCAGCCTTACAAGGTTGAGAGACTTGTGAAGGTCAAAAAGAGGGGCAGCGCCATCCAATGTGGCTGCTCGTAACCCTCCGAACTCGCAGGATTACGGACATCCTATGGAGGGCAGAAGAAGCTCGGAGGCAAAGGTCACCTCTGTGCTTCTGCCCTGCAAAAGTCTTAGATGGCTGATTTCGGCCATCTAAGACTTTTGCCGTCGGGAGGGGAGGCTGAGGCACCGCCAGGATACCAGGTATCGTGGTAGAGCCTTACTCCTCCCCGTCCCCCTCCCTGCCCACAAGCCTCCGGCTCCAAGGTCGGTCTTCTGACCTCGGAGCTGCAGCCGGTCTTCCAACCTCGGAGCCGCACCCACCGCGGTTCTTTCCTCACGGTTGTGAGGGTGGAGGGAGGGCCCTCCGGAGTTGGATTCCCAGCCCCAACCTCGGAGCGCGTTTCCGAGGTCGGAGCTGGGACTCTGTCTAGCGGCCATAGGATTGCACCTGAATTGTATTAAACCTTAAAATCTGTTTTAAGCACCTCTTTTTATGAGAAGTAAGCTCCGTTGTGCTTAGCGGGGGTCTTACTCCCAAGTAAACACACTTGATGAATCAGTGAAAAATTTCCCCTCAAATTACTGGGTCTGTTTCACAAATTTATGGTCAAATTGCTCTTTCTCAACAGTTTCTCCCGTCCCCCCGCTCTGTCACCGCTTCTCCTGTAAAAAAATATATAATTCCCAGATAAACTGGTCTACGATGGGCGTAAGGAGGATGGAGCCATCCCATCCACCTGCCACTTCAAGTCCCATCTGTCTTGCCTTTGCAGATACCAACGTTGACGATATGGATGTTGACCTCGACAAGGAATTCTTACAGGGCCTGAAAGAGCTAAAGATCCTGATTGCAGACAAAGACTTGTTAGATCACCACAAGAGGTACCTCAGATTGTGGGTTGTGGGTCAGACGCATTTATCTGGAATGAGGTCTGAGGCAGTGGTGTGGTCAGTTTTGAAGTGCAGGCGCTCATCGTGACCGTCCCCATTGCCGCACATACACACACCCCGAAGCAGGGCCGGGCCTCCCATCAGGCAAAGTGAGGAGGTTGCTTCAGGTGGCAATTGTTGGGAGGTGGCAGCAAGGTGTTGGAGGAGAGAGCTGTATGTGCCACGTGGCTTGCCCTGCATCCCCTAAGCTATCTTGCCACTTTCAGGTGTGGTGGAGGACACAGTCCTGTCACCAGTATTGAGGAAAGGTTTGACTGCCAGCGCAGTCAGCTTTTGTACTTGGAACGGGAGTACAGAGAACACATTCTTTGCCTTGGGCAGCAAAATCTGAGAGCCAGTGTGGCGTAGTGGTTAGAGCATTGGACTGGGACCCGGGGGTCCCCGCTCGACCATGAAGCTCACTGGGTGACTTTGGGCCAGTCACGGACTCTCAGCCTTAACCTACCTCACAGGGTTGTTGTGAGGATAAAATGGAGAGGAGGAGGAGGATTATGTAAGCCGCCTTGGGTTCCTTGTGGGGAAAAAAGGTGGGATATAAATAAAATGAATAAAATACATTTGGCCAACAGTAACCCCAAGGAGAGTCCAAAAATGCAGGCAGCTGTGTTGATCTTGTTCAATCAATGTTTATTGTACGGTCACAGACCCATCGAAACTACAAACAAGACAAGAAAACATAATCGTTAAGACCTACACATATTTAAAATTCAATCTAAAAAGCAGAAAAAGTTACAGTAGGGCTGAAAGAATCATCTTACGAGACCTTATTACAGAAAAGAGGAACTTCGGGCGCAATCCTATGGTCTCCCGACCTTGCCTGGGGGGCCATAGGAGAAGTCGGACTTCCCGCCACAACCACAGGATATCCCTTCCGAGGCCGCAGTGGGGAGGCCGCCCGCGGAGCGCCCTCCCACCTCACAGCCGGCACGGTTCTTTCCGCGCCAGCCGGGAACCAAGGCTGGAGGACCGACTTCGGTTCCGGCGTTGGCAGGGGCGTTCCCAGGGGAGGGGAGGAGCGAGGCACCGCCAGCTTCCGAGGAACCCAGTCGGCGCCTCAGCCCTCCTCCTCCTTGTGAGGAGGGGTAAAACATTTAGATAGCTGAAATTGGCCCGTCTAAATGTTTTTGGCCATCTCAATCCTATCCGCCACGCTCCTCCTGTCCTCAGTTGGATGCCCGTAATCCTCTGGGTTCAGAGGTTGGGGCTGCCCGCCACTAACTGTTGTTGGCTGATTTACATCCGCCAGAAAATACTCCAGATACCATTTCGGTGAGCACATCAACAAACCAGTTCTAGCAGTTTTCATCTCCACCAGGAGTGGGCCTTTGGTCAAGCGAATGGGTCTTACTTGCCCATTCAAGACCGAAAATAATTTGCGTTACAACAGGGAACATTATAACATTGCTGGAAATAGTCATTTCCCTGATGAGCTACTGTGAGAATGATAGCTAAGCTCGGAGTGAACAGGGAAGCCTGAGGGGGGTGGCAGGTGACATCAGCATCCCTGCCAGTAAAAAAAAAAGGTGCCAATTCTGCATCCCTGCAAATACTGGCTCTTCTACCCCAGCGGACCGAGGGTGAGATTGCAGGCTGTACACCAAGGGTGGGCAGACTTCAGGCTTGCGGGATCTACTAGAACCCCGCGATCCCCCGACGGAAGCCCAGTGCAAAAGGCGCATGCGCTTAGAACAGTGGTTCTCAACTTTTTTTGCCCCATGCACCCTTTTCACCATATGTCAGAATGTCATTCCCCCCTTTCTAAGATTGTATGACTCAAAAGTTGCATTCTAAATGATATGCATATAATATATAATAACTATAAATGGAATATTTCCACAGATAACAAGTGAAATATTTATCTTTACTTTTAATTTAATCTGTGCCATACATCAAGGTGTGATGTCCTGTAGATTATGTACAATCTGTAGAACTGTAATTTGTAGAAAGATCAGTATTCCAACAGTTTTGAGTCTGTGGTCCCAATCCCCCCACCCTAAAATCCCCTGGTTGATTTCCCCCTGGTTGAGAACCCCAGGCTTAGAATGAAGACCCTGGAATTTATTTTCAGCACCAGCACTGAATGATAGCCTCAGCCCTTGCACCCACGAATCTGCTGTGCTTTCTCCATTCCAGCAGTATAATTTAGGGCAGCCTGGCGAACATTCTGCTGCTGCGATTGTTAAAACAAACTGGGAGCAGAAATGTCCTGGCTGATCGACTGCAAATTGCCAAGAGATCAACTGGTGGATGTGGGCTGGATCCATTAAGACACAATCCTATGCACGTTTAGACAGAAACAAGGCCTACAACTTCCAGCATGCCCAAGCCACGGGCATGCTGGGATTTGTAGGTCTTTTCTTTTGTCTAAACGTGCATAGGATTGCACCTTAAGTGTGTTGACTTGCTTTTGCAAAATTCTGTAATTGTTACGTTAAAGAAAGAGAGAAGGGAACCCACGAAAGAGCAGGGGTGGGGAACCTCAGGTCCTTGGGCCAAATCCGGCCCTCTGGGGTTCCCTAGGTGGTGACACCCCTTCCCCCCCCAACTGCCAGTTATTTGGTGGTGAAATGCCTCTCCCAAGGCTCAGTTACCAGCAGTAGGAACTTTAAGTTGCAATATGCTCTTTCGGCCCCACCCCTTTCACCTTTGGCCCCTCCCACCACCAGAATGCGACCCCTGAGAGCTTCTCCGAAATGGAATTCAGCCCACGGGGCTGAAAACGGTTGCCCGTCCTTGGGCCAGAGGGTGTTTCTACATCTTTCTTGGAGACCAACGATGGCTAGCGGCTTGCTTTTCAACATGACGATTTCTAAGTCTCCCAGAATGCCAAATTCAGCTCTACGTGTCACATCCTTGCCCTTTGTGTTGCTGGAAGATAACGTGCCATGCTGCTGCAGTTCCCACTTTTGGGAGAACGGTTGGGGAAACCTGGCAAGTGGATGCTTAATGGCTGGTGAGCATGCTGAAAGAAGATCAGTGTTAATCTTCCATTCCAGAGCGTTGCAGATCACGTTTCCCTTTTTTAGGAAGCTACCTATGTCTGGCGGGTGGTGTGTGTGTTAATTTCTAAAACCAAGGTGCTGGAGCGCAAGCCTACCTAAAGTTTCAGGCTACCCCTGGAGCCCCCATTTCCCCGTCATCTCAAACGTTTGGAGAGAGGCATGCTGCTTGCGGTTACTTGGCAGCAGAGCAGTGAACGCTCTCTGCACATGCTCAGAGGCACTACGCTCTTCCTTTCTGCACGTTCTATGACAGAAATTGAGAATCTGTAGCCCTGCAGATGTTGTTGGACTCCCAAGTCCCATTGTGCCCGACCATTGGCTATGCTGCCGGCTGGGGACGATGGGAGTTGAAGGTTGACAGTCTCTGGAAGGCCACAGCTTCCTCAGCCCTGTTTGTTTGTTTATTATTTATTTGTTTCATTTATATCCCGCCTTTCCTCCCAAGGAGCACAAGGTGGCAGATGATCTTCCTCTCTCCATTTTATCCTCACAATAACTGTGTGGTAGGCTAGGCTGAGAGAGGCAGTGACTGGCCCAAAGTCACCCTGTGAGCTTCATGGGCGAGTGGGGACTCAAACCCGGGTCTGCCGAGTCCCAGTCCAACACGCATTCCTCAACAGGTTTGTGGACTGAGCTTTTTCAGACCGTGCTGACCACCCTCTCTTATCTCTCCCCACCCAGCCTGGTGTGTACATCCCTGCGGGGGAAGATTTCTGTGTACAACGAGATGGAAGCCAATTTTAAGGTGTGCAGTCGAAACCACGAGGAACCTGCACCAGGATGCGTTCCTTAGTTGTCAGACCTTGCGCCCCACCCCGTAACCCCCACCCCCTTCGCAGGCAGCCCCTTCCCTCCTTTGGAATGGCCCGGTGGCCAACAATGTTGTTGCCGCTTGGCCTGCCACTCCTCTGTTGGCCATCAGAGGGGGCTGTTGTGCTTCTGAAAACCTCTACGCAGCAAATGTAGGGATGCGTGAGGAAGCCGATGGGGGGGGGTGAAAATCTGACGGATTTTCTCAACTCAGCTCAGCTCCGTGGATTCCGTCCCATCAACCCTGCACTGGCACTGATTCAATCCGATGCGAGTCAAGCAAGCACGCGGACTTCTGTTTTTAAAGCGGGCTGCAATTTATGTAATTTTTTTTTAAACTGGGGAAATTTGCGCAAAGTTTGGGCCTCTGCTCTGCAAATTTCTGCAAATTGCGTAAATATGAGCAAATTGCGTAAATATGTGCAAATTTACACAAGTTGTGGAGCGGAGGCCTGAATTTTGCACAAATCTAAAATTAACTGTCAGAAAATTCAAGATGGCCCAGTTGGAGTGTGTGAGTATGTAGCGAGAGGAGGATGTTTCCATACTTCTCCTGTTAAATGCTACAACTCGAATCTAATGAGTCGGGTCCTGATTTGCGCAAATTGCGCTAGAGATAATGTAGTTCTCAGCTCCAAATTTGAGCAAATATTTTGAGCAATTTCACGGAAGCTGAACTCCATCTCCACCCCTGACTTGGCCTGCTTTTTGTCCGTTGGGTCAGAAATGTGTCAAAAACTGAATGAGATTTCCAGTGTTGCACACCCCCAAGCAAACGCTAGAAGGTTCAAGAATTTCGTTTCTGTTCGAAAATATCAGAACTTGCCACTTTGCAACCCTGAATGTGAATGCATTTCCCTGGAAAAAGCTTGCACGTTTCTGAACTTCCGACCGCGTTCCAAAAATGTGTATTTGTTGAAAAAAAGCACACTTTAAAAAATATGCATTAGTCATTAGAAAATGCGCACTTTGGAAAGATGTTATAGGTGACGCACATTTTTCCTGCCCAAAATGCGCATTTTCCCTGTTCGAGCTGAACAAAAAACCAGTTGCAAAGATAAATGGGGGCGAGGTTTGGTGTTGCTGGTGGAGGGTGGGGGGAGAAAAGGGGAGAAGAAGGCCCTTCTGTGATAACAAAAAAACCACCCCATCATCCCTGGCAGAACCTTTCTCGAGCCCTGATCAACATTGCCTCGAAGCTCACCCACAGCAAAGATGTCCGGGACTTTTTTGTCGACTTGGTGGAGAAGGTAGGACGTTTCCCCACCATCAACTCTCCAGGGAATGGAGGCAGGGCTAGACAGAGAGACGTAGTTTCAGGGGCACATGCTTTGGGTTAGTTTCAGGAGGGCAGGGGAACTAGCGTGCTTTTTCAAAGTCATCACGGGTGGGGGGGGGGAAGAGATAAGTTCCTAAGTTGTTAAAAAAAAGGAAAAGTTACTGTTAATTTAAAAACAAACAAACATGAATTTCACCAAAACAAAGAAAACCATATAAAGTGTGTGTGTGGGGGGGGAGAATAGAATTTTCTTACAGAAATTAAAATAAATCACTTACAATAGGTGTGTATAAAATGTATATCCATAAGTATATATATGTAGTAATACAGCGATCACTAGAAACAGTTATGCATAAGCTTAGGAAAAGACAGACCAAATATCCATATATTTATCCATCTGCAGGTGGCGTCTAAATGCCACCCGTTCAGATGTTCAAAGCTGTAGTTGGGTCCTCTATCCCTTGTGTTATACGAGGTGGGCGTTTATCTTTCCAGAGTTGTAATATCAGTCTTTTAGCTGTCAAAAGTTAGCCATGTTGGCCTCTAAGAAAAATTCCAACATACACAGCCAGATCCTTCATTAGGATCAACCAAAATGTCCCAAAATAGCACGCAAGCTTTCAAATTCAGCAGAACTCTTCATCGGGGTGGATATTAAGTAAAGCAATAGTGGTGGTGTTGGGGTTCCCGGGGTGGAGAGAGAGAAATAAGCTGACTTGGTGTTGAAAGGCGAGGTGTAGAACCATGTCTGCACCTAAAAAAAGGATATTGTAGAATTGGAAAAAGGGCTGGAGCAACTCCCCTAGGAGGAAAGGTTTCAACATCTAGGACTGTTTAGCTTAGGAAAAAGGCGAGTAAGGGGAGACATGATAGAGGTGTACCAAATGATGCCTGGTGTGGAGAAAGTGGACAGGGAGGCGTTTTTCTCCCTCTCATAATGCTAGAACCCAACGGGGTCATGCCATGAAGCTGATTGGTGGGAGATTCAGGACAAATAAAAGGAAGGATTTTTTTGTGCAGCGCGTAGTTCAACTATGGAACTCACTTCCACGAGATGTAGTGATGGCCACCAATTTGGAGGGCTTTACAAGGGGACTAGACAAATTCCTGGAGGAGAAGGCTATCAGTGGCTACTGGTCCTGGTGGCTCTATGCTACCTCCAGTACCGGAGGCAGTCTGCCTGTGTGCACCAGTTGCTGGGGAACATGGGTGGGAGGGTGCCGTTGCACTCATGTCCTGCTTGTGGGTTTCCCGTGTGCAGCTGGTCGGCCACTGTGTGAACAGAATGCTGGACGAGATGGACCCTCGTTCTGATCCAGCAGGGCTCCCCCTATGTTCTTATGTAAATCCAACCCCCTGGGGTTCTCTAGGTGGCCCCTCCCCTTCCCCAACCCCCAATCATTTGGTGGTTTCCCAACTGTTCTGCAGTTTCTCCCCCGTTCTAGAAGGTTGAAATGCCACTCCTAAGCATTTGTTAGTGGCGCTGAATGCTACAGTGGGCTGTTATTTTGGCCACACCCTTTTTGCATTTGGCCCCCCGAGAGCTTCTTGCAAACGGAATTTGGCCCTCAGGCTGAAAGAGGTTCACCGCTGCTGGTCTACAGGGATTTCACAACTTTTGGGTGACCCTTCCCACAGAAGGGGTTGCAGGTGTGTGGATGGAATCGAGCTTGTAAATTTGCCCTCAGTCCCGCTCGCCACCTTATGAGGCGGGCTGTACCTGTTCCCTCCTGTTCCCGGCAGCTCTTCTGCCAGTAACTAAGGCTTAGGAGAGGCATTTCAACCTTTTAGAATGGTGGGCGGGGGGGGGGGGCGGCTGCACAAAAGCCGGGAAAGTCCCAAATGATTAGAGGTCGGGGGTGGAGCCAGGGAAAGGGGGCGTGGCCATTGGGGAACTCCAGAGAGCTGGATTGTGACCCCGGGCCTGAGGTTCCCTGGCTGTTGTGCTTCCATGATTAATGCTTTTATTTTATCTAAGGGATTTCTAACCCCAACCTGGCTTAAAATGGAAAGCAAACAAAAACAGCCGCATGCATTGGCTGCGGATTCTCATGGGATCGCTGTTCAGTGTTGCAGAGTCTATGCACAGTTTCTCCCCTGCTGCTTCTCCTTGGTCCGTGCACCGTCTTGCCCTGCCGCTCCTTTGACACTTGTCACTTTCCTTTGCAGTTTGTGGAGCCCTTTCGGTCGGACAAATGGAGCCCCAACGACGTTCGCCTTTTTCTGACGCAGTACACGGCTTGTGCTCACACGCTGGATGCGTTCAGGTGCGTGTGAACTCCAGGGAGGTTCCCCCCCACCGACTGTCAGCAGATCCTGTCACCCCCCACCCACCCCGGATCAGCGCACCTCGCACAACCATTTGCAGAAGAGCAAGAGCTGGAGAGGGCGTTGTCCCCCTGTCCTGCTTGAGGGCTTCCTGTAGGTCAACCTTCCCCCCCCCATTGTTTTTTTCTTGCGAATGTCATTAAATCAAAAAGAAAAGAAAAACATAAAAACAAAATAAAATGTTACCGTTTTCTAATGTGAAATTTGAGTAGATCAATTACAATTGATAAATATGAAATGTACACCCCTTTATATTTTATATAAAGCAAAATATACTACTATCTGTAAGCATAGTTATACATATGCTTCAGGGGCGGTGCTAGGTACCAAAAAGATCCAGGGCTCAGGCCCACAGGACAAAAAAAATGCACAAAGTTGCATATGCTAATTTACATCAGCTCTAAAGTCTCTCTCTCTCTGTCTCTCTCTCTCTGTGTGTCTTTAAAGGACCCTGTCTTTAGAGGACACCCCTATTTGTACAAATAGAGGACACCCCTATTTGTAAAAAGGAATGTCTGGACAGGGGAGAGGAGGGCATTTGATTTCAGAAAAAACCCTCAGGCAAAAAGATTAAAGGAAGGGGGCAGCAGGAGGTGAAGCCCATGTGGGCAAAAAGCCAGCTCATCCAGGGGGATCAGGGCCCCTGGACCTTTATTTCAGCAAGTGCCCCTGGATAGCAGGGTGGTGGGGCAGAGGGCCTCCCGGAGATTCGGGGCTCCAAATGAAAGATTTGGGGCTCCAGCCCTAGTGGGCCACCCCCTAACACTGCCTCGGATATGCAGCAACAAAGGCAGACCAAATATCCATGTATTTATCCATTCGTAGGTTACGCCCTGTAGGCCAATCTTTCCCAGCCTCAGGTCCCTAGATATTGTTGGACTACAACTCCCATTGTCCCAGACCATTGACCATGCTGGTGACGGGAGTTGGATTCCAACAACATCTGAGAAAGCCGGCATAGGTATCTGTTTGGCCACTGTGGGAAAGGTGTTTCTCGACGATATGGGCCTCTGGCCTGATCCAACGGGGCACTTTTTGTGTTCGTATGCTCTTCTCCCAATCTTCAGTTCACTGTAGTTGTAACCTGCCTAATTTGTTTTCTTTTCCCCCTCTTGCAGGCATCAAGTGCTCTGGGAGAGATATATGGGCACGCTCAAAGCTTGCCTTCTGAAGATGTACCATGACTGAGACCCTGTGCGTGCTGTTTTTTTTTTTTAAATTCGATTTTAGTTCTCCTTTAGGGGAGATGAATTCAAGGCGAAAAGGAAAAAAAGGAAGAATCCCAGCCCATCAGCGATGAGATTCTTTGCCGTTCAGTCTCACTGGCTGCTGTGTGCACACATCCCCTAACCCAAATCTCACCCTTTTTCTCTCTGTCTCGACTATTGTTTTTAAGAAAATAAAGGAGCGGTGCTGTCACATGCGGCAGAGATGTCTCTCGTTTGCCTGACTTTGCTACTGACATTGCTGTGTGGCTCTGAGCTGACTCCAGCCGAAGAGCTTTTGGTCTGCGGCAAAGTGAATGTTCTGTGTACAGTTTTACGCCATCGTAAGTCAGTCCCGTATGACACCAGGCAACCCTTGACACTGCTGATTCAAGTGTGGGGTGAAGAGAGAGCTGGCCCCACTGGGGAAAAGCACTTTTCTTCTCTCTCTCTCTCTCTCTCTCTCTCTCTCTCTCTCTGATAGGTTTCTTTCAAGAATTGGGCCCCCCGTGGGCAGCGGTGCCATCAGGACAGGACTTTGGGGCAGAGTTCCAGGGTGCAACTCAACAAAATGGGATTCCGAATGCGGCAGGGTTGGCTTTCTCCCATTTTGATGTGAATGCAGTAATATACATTTGCCTTCTAAAGTGCAAAAGAAAAGGCCATTTGAAGTAAGTGAAGTAATACACAGCGACTGGGTTCAGACAACACGATGACCCACACTTGAGGGTGGAGTGTGGGTTGTCGTTGAACCATGGGTTGTTGCTGAAAGTGGGTTATCGTGTTGTCTGAACCCAGCTGCATTCACAAGCAATAGCTTGTTACCCATGAACAACCCATGAAAAGAACCCATGGTTTGTTGTTAGGTTGTGAACTGCGGGTTGTTCACCATGGTTTGTGATCTTGGCTGGGTTCAGACAACACGCTAACCCACATTTCAACGACAACCCACACTCAACCCTTGAGTGTGGGTTATCGTGTTGTCTGAACCCAGTCATTCACTGGGTTCACGCAACACACTAAGCCTCAGCAGGTTAAGAGGCAGAGTGGCTTAGCATGTTGCCTGAACGCTGCGTGGTGGTTTATAACACAACACAACCAACCCACACTCAAGGGTTCAGACAACACAACCCACACTCAAGGGTTGAGTATGGGTTGAGTGTGGGTTGTTGAAACGTGGATTATCATATCGTCTGAACCCAGCCGAGATCACAAACCATGGTGAACAACCTACAGTCCACAACCCAAGAACAAACCATGGGTTCTCTTCATGGGTTGCTCGTGGTTGACAAGCCACGGCTTCTGGGTTCAGACAACACGATAACCCACATTTCAACGACAACACACGGTTCAACGACAACACACATTCAACCCTTGAGTGTGGGTTATTGTGTTGTCTGAACCCGGCCACGCTAACAAACCCTGGTTTGTTGACCACGAACAACCCATGAAGAGAACCCATGGTTTGTTACTGGGTTGTAAACAATGGGTTGTCCATGGTTAACAAACTATGGCTTGTTAGTGTGGCTGGGTTCAGACAACATAACCCAGGTTTCAACAACAACCCACACTCAACCCTTGAGTGCGGGTTATCGTGAACTGAGTCATTCCCATCTAAAGAGGGGCCTCGTGTAAGACCAGAGTCTGGACCAGGACTGCAGAACCTTTTTCAGCCCGAAGGCTGAATTCCATTTTGGAGAAGCCCTCAGGAGCTACATCCCAACGGTGGGCAGGGGCTGAAGGCAAAAGGGTCTAAAAAACCCCAAAGACCAACCTATTGTAGCTTCAAGCTCTTCCTGTACCTTCGGAGAGGCATTTCAACCTTTTAGAATGGGGGCGGGGGGAACCGCACAAAAGTTGGGAAACCAAATTATTGGTGGTTTGGGGAAAGGGGTGGAGGCAGAGGAAGGGGGTGGGGCCTTCTGGGGGAACCCCAGAGGGCCACATCTGGCCTCCAGGGGGCCTGACGTTCTGCATCTCTAGTCTAAACCTCTCAACGTACCCTATTGTCCGTGGATTCCCTTATTCTTAATGAATTCTCCGTTCTTCCACCACCCCCTCCCCCAAAGGATAAATTTTATCTCTTTAGGGTGAAATCCTATGCATGTTTAGACAGAAAAAAGGCCTACAGTTCCAAGTATGCCCCAGCCAGCTGGCTGGGGCATACTGGGAATTGTAGGCCTTTTTTTCTGTCTAAACATGCATAGGTTTGCTCCTTTTAATGTTGTGTTAAGATGTTTTCCTCCCCTAAAAACCAGGCCATCAAAGCGACTCGTCAGAAACTTTAAAGCAGCATCACAACAATAAAGCAGTTAAAAGCGTGCAAGTCAGTGACCAGCCAGCAGCTCCTGCCACAGCTAAGAGCATAACAAATAACCGGTCCATAAATCAGGCTCCACATCCTATTTGGCCTGGGATCAAAACCCTTTAAAAACAGGGTCTACGGCCGTTAGATAATTTGAGCAGGGGACCCTCTTCGCCCAACTGTAGCTCGTGGTACCTGCTTTGGGGTGAGAGGAGAGGCATTCTGTACGTGCTCAGGAGACCTCTTCCTTTGTTTCATATCATCCAGGTCTGGCATTGAGGGTTTCAGCCTCGCATTTAAAGCCAAATTTGGCTAAAGCCTCCCAGTTCGTTTAGCGGGGGGGGGGGATTTGAACCCCCAGGCCTCATGGGGCGTTGCATACCTGTGTTTTCTTTGTTCTTGGTGGCTTCTGTTTACATTCTTCTCCCATCACTAATTTACCTCCTCTCCCTGCACACCTGCCTGGCTGGAAGAGACAGAAAGTAGATGTTACATGCAGTTTAATCGTGCCCTGCAGCTGACTCCCCCCCCCCCCGCCCCACACACACCATTCCTTCGTAACTGCCCTGCAGGGAGAGCGCTTTCTCCCCTTCTTTCCCTTCTAACTTCCTTTGCCCCCCTCCCCGCTAAACTGCACCTGGCTTAGGGCTGCCAGGAGCCCTGTGTAGCAGAGGGGAAGCAGGAGCCCCGAGTTCCTGGTTTGGAGAGGGGAGCAGGGAGAAGGGCTGTAGCTCACTGGTAAAGCACAGTGTTTGGCAGGCGGAAGGTCACAGGTTCAATCCCCCCCCCCCCCGTTTGAGTTTGGAAAAACCCCTCTTCAGCCCCTGCCAGCAGGCATTGACATGGCTGTGCTTGATGGATGGTTCAGCTCAGTATAAGGCAGCTCCCTATATTGAAGTCAAACCCATGTTCAGAATCAGGATCGGCAACTTACATTAGCTGGGACTTCCATAGTTCCAATTTATGCGATGGAAAAGCCCATCGGATGGTGAATGGGTGTGCGCAGAAAGTCACACTCCAGATGTTTTGGACTTCTGCTCCCAGCATTCCTGACCCTCGGCCATACTGGCAGAGGCTTCTGGGAGTTGAAGTCCAGAACATCTGGAGATCTGCCTTCTGTCCACCCCTGGCTTAGTGCCACCTTCCCCAATCTGGCACTGCAACTCCCATAATCCCCAGCCGGTATAGCTGAGAGGCGTGTCTTCAAGTGTGCAGGGTGTGTTGCTGGCAAAGCGCATGAGCGATGAACTAGGAGAATTCCCAGTTCAAATCTTTCCTTGGCTAAGTGGGGCTCCCTGCTCCCCGCCTGGCCCCCATGTGCTTCAATGTAAGAAGACTCATAGCTGATTATTATATATAACCAGGCCTTTGTGTTTGACTCTTGAATGTGCTAGTCCTAGAGATAGGGTGTCCATTTGCAAATTGCCAAAAAAAAGAGGAAATGCATCGCCCCAAAAGGAGGATCAGAGAGGACTGGGTTTTGCATGAAGGTTGCATATGCTAATTTAAATGTATAGATGCAAATGTAGAAATAATTATCATTTAAATTGAACTACACTCCACCTCACCATAGGGTAGAGGGCTGTGACCAGGTGGCCTGTGTGCCTACCTGCTTGGTCGGCTGTCCAGGTGCAAACTGTGGATAATGGGGAACAGTTCATAGGCGTCTTTATCTATAAAGTGGAATTGGCCAGCGCAGCCATTCAAATAGAGGACTGTCCTCTCTAAAAGAGAACACGGCCACCAGTTCCAAGTGTTGTTTCTATTATAAAGAAGCATTATGCCATTCCCTTGATAAATTTTTTCTTTAATGTGTTGGGAACCATGTTTGCTTGTTTGTGTGTGTGTGTGTTGTTTTTTTCAACAGCTCTTTCCCTCCACTCACTCCTTTCACTGGCTTTTAAAATTACACATTCGTGACTTACAAGCTTTGAAGGCCACCAGTGCACCTTAAGGGCTAGAAGCTTGCTTTTTAAAAGTGAGCGGAGATCCTCCAGAAACCCGGACACTGCTGTGCCCCCATGCTGATTTCTGTGCTCACGGGGCATCGCCCTGGTAAACCTCTCTGCAGTCATATCTTGGTAGTAGCCACTTCCGTTTACCTGGCAAGGAAGCAAGAAATGCACACAGGGCCCAAGGGGGAAATGAACCGTCAGAAGCCACACATTTTTCTACCACGTAAGGAGCGCAGCTATGTGGGGTTCAGCATCCCCTTTGCATGGGAGGCTTGTGAACGGTGTGATGGCTGGGAACAGCTGGCCAGGAAAGGGTGTTCGCTGGAAGCTAAGTGGAACCAGATGTTGGGTGGAATCCTTTGGCAACTCCTGCTGCTTGGCTGGGGGCCAGGAATTCGGCGTGGGGGGGCTGAAGGGGGAGAGCCAACGCACACTCTCCCAGGGAGCGAGCGTGTGTCCGCCACTGCTCGCTCTGCACCCAGCCGGGATTTGGGGGGTGTTTCGAGTGTGCACCGCCGGAGAAGCAAAGAGGGGGTAACCGGTGCGTACCAGGCAGCTGTCAGTGTGGTGAGTGATGGCTGGTTTTGTATTTGTTTTGGGAGCGGGGGGGGGGGGGGAGGTGTTGAAGGAAGAAGAAGAAGGCCGGGGCCTGAGCCACGGTGAAAGAGGGCCAGAGGAAAATCACCCCATGCACTCCGCAAAGTTGGTGTGGTGGTGAGGGGGATGCTTTGGCCCAGCTTCATGGGGTGTGGGAGATTAAGGACGCCCACCAATGTGTCAAGCCAAAGATGCCTCCCTTGGTTTGCCAATGGGATTTCTTTGGGGTGATGGTTCTAGGATCTCACCGTGAAAAGTTTCCGTTTGCAAAATTTAAGGACTTCACAGGTGGGCATCTGGGCTAGTTCTCCAGTCTCCTGGGATGCCCCCTTTCTCTCTCTCTCTCTCTCTTCCCAAAGGCTACGATTCACTCTGGGCCCGCCTTGCTCTGTCAAGTCACCCCTGGAGTTTTCCTCCTGGCCTTCGCTAAGGACGAGTCAGTCCTGGGGCTTGTCCGTTCTAGCCTTTGGGGTGGGGTAAAGGCAGAGTTTCTTGGGGTCTGGTGAGAAGGCGCAAGGCTCCAGGAGCTGCAAAGTCCAAACGGTCTTGCAATGTTTTGGTGCCTGGGGAACAGCTGTCTCTCTGCCTCCATTAAGGGCAGCCTCCCTCAACCTGATGCCCTCCAGATGTTCTCGACTACAATACCCAGCATTCCTAACCATTGGCCATGCTGGCTGTGGATGATGGGAGTTGATATCCAAAACATCTGGAGGACACCAGGTTGGGGAAGGCTGACCAAGGCCATGTCAACCCATTCTCCCACTCACTCTCAGCTCTCCTTTATTATGGGATGGCTGCCTTTTAATTCACTTTATAAATCTGTTAGGTGCTGAACCCGTTCCCCTCCATGCTTTTTTTTCTCTTTGGGTGTACCCACTGAAGGCATATAATAGTAAGAGGTTAATCTTACTAGCCAGTAAGATTATGAGCCAGTGTGGCCTAGTGGTTAAAGTGTTGGACTGGGATCTGGGAGATCCGGGTTCTATTCCCCACTTGGCCATGTAGCTCACTGGGTGATTCTGGGCCAGTCACGGACTCTCAGCCTAACCTAGTTCACAGGGTTGTTGTGAGGATAAAATGGAGAGGAGGAGGAGGAGGATTCTATAAGCCGCCTTGGGTTCCTTGCAGGAAAAAAGGCGGGATATAAATATAATAAATAAATAATTTGTATAGTAAAAGTCTTGAGGCCTGGCGGAAGCATGCCTGGGGTAGCCACGGCCTTTGACCGAGAAACCCAGTCTCACAATCCTAAATGTGGGGTTTGGGAGTGGAGGAGTAGGTCTGGCTCCGATGCTTCAGCGATAACATAGGCAGCAGCCTTATATGGAGTCAGACCCTGGGTCCATCTGGCCCAGTATTGTCAACACTGGCTGGCAGCAGCTGCTCTCCAGGGTTTCAGATGTCAGGGACTGAACCTGGAACCTTTTGCATAGAAAGCATCTTATCACTGAACTATGGTCCTTCACCTAAAAAGAAAGTTTCCAGTCCTCATGGTTCTGAATAAAGGGCTGATTTAAATATGAACATCGGAAGCTGCCTTATACTGAGTCAGGCCCTGGGTCCGTCTAGCCCAGTATTGTTGACGCTGACTGGCAGCAGCGGCTCTCCAGGGTTTCAGGCATGGTTTTTTCCTGCCCTGTCTGGAGATGCCTGAGATTGAACCCAGGACCTACATGCAAAGCAGGTGCTGTACCACTGAGCTATGGCCCCTCCCAATCTGCGCAAGCAAGGGCAATGCATTCTGTGCATGAGCAGAAGGTGTACGCTCCTGTTCCAGATCTCAGCTCAGATTTTTAAAAGAAAATGCATTATTTTAATATTCACAGATGTACGGTAACAACTTGCGGAAGTGTATCTGTGTTTATCTGTTGCAGCAAAACCCACCAAGAGTCTTATACAGCCTTCCCCAAGCTGACACCCTCTGGATGTGTTGGACTACAACTCCCAGCACCCCCTAACCAGAAGGCTGGGGAATGTTTGGAGTTGTAGTCCAACACATCTAGAGGGCACCAGCTGGGGAAAGTCTTGTCTTGCCTTGCGGTACTTTAAAAGGGTTATCAATTTATTTATTTATTAGAATCAATCTGATGCAGGAAGGCCCTTTCCCCCTCTCTAAATTTTTACGTTTATCTATATACATGCACAATGACCTGGTGGTTTAATTAACCATGGTTTGTTGAATCGTGGGTTGTTGTTACATGTGAACCCAGAACTATGGGTTAGCTGTGTTGTTAACCACAAACAACCCATGGAGAGAACCCATGCTTTGTTGTGGGGCTGTGAAATCTGGGTTGTGCGAACCCAGAATCGTGGGTTGTTCATGGCTTGTTTCACCAGGTTACAGAGACAGCGGGCAAGAGCGGTCAAAAAACCCTGTCTCTTTACATGCCAGTACTACAGTGCCTCTAAGGCATTTGGGATAGAGGGAGGGAGCGGGCAAAGGTGGAGGGAAACAAACAACCCAGGGACTGAGAAAACAAACCATGGTTTGTTCAATCATCTGTCAGAAAATCCCTCAGTAGGGGCAACAAACCATGGTTTAAATAACACATGGGTTAGCGTTATCGGCGAACCAGGTCACTCTGTCTACCAAGGGTAACACTTCACATATATCTGACGAAGCTTCTGCCACCAGAAATCTTTTTGCCTTTCAGGCATCACCATACTCTCCTGTTACTAATGTAACAGTAAGAAACAGCCTGACTGTGCAAACCTTGATATTTTCCTGTTGCTGGTCTGAGCAAGTGTTCTGTATAACCTGAAAGCTTACTATCATCATTTGATGGTTTTGTGAACACAGCTTGGCCTATTTGTTCCTCTCCAAGTATGATCTAATCCAGCCTTCCAAAACCTGATGCCATCCAGATGTTTTGGACTACAACTCCCAGTATTTCTGATCCTGGGCCATGCTGGCTCGGGTTAATGGGAGATGTAGTCCAAAACATCTGGAGGGACCCAGGTTGGGGAAGGTGGGCAATGGCTCTCCAGGGTCCCAGGTAGCACAAGGCCTTTCCATCCACTCATATTTTCCCTCTGAGTGTCATAGATGCAAGAGTCCCTTAAGGAATATGGACCTCACCTGCAAAAGAAAACATCAGCATTTGTGAAGCATCCACAGGCTGGCTTTGCCTGCATGCGTGGTGCTACGTACCAAAAAGATCTCGGGCTCAGGCCCACAAGACCAAAAAAATTGTCCTGATGGCTATATGCTACCTGCCTCCAGTATCAGAGGCAGTCTGCCTGTGTACACTAGTTCCTGGGGCACATGGTGCTGCTGCACTCATGTCCTGCTTGTGGGTCTGGATGAACGCCTGGTGGAAAAAGAAAGCTGAAGAAATTCAACAACTTGCAGAATCTCATGATGCACGGGGCTTTTTTAAGGCCACAAGGGCCATTTATGGACCAAAAACCTATGGTACAAACCCTTTACAATCAAAAGATGGCACCAAACTCTTAAAAGACAAAGAGTCTATTGCACTGCATTGGAAAGAGCATTATTATGACCTTTTAAATCGTAAATCTAAGGTGGATAATGAGATTTTTTCGCAAGAACAAATTAGAGAGGAACTTGCAATACTCCCCACTTTGGATGAAGTAAAAAAAGCCATTAATCAAATGAAGAATAACAAAGCTAGTGGACCAGATGGGATTCCTGCTGAAATCTTTAAAGAAGGGGCCCCCGAACTTGTACAACATCTTCATAAACTCATTGAAAAAACCTGGATAAGAGAAGAGATCCCAGAAGACTTCAGGGATGCCATAATTATCACCCTCTGTAAGAAAGGTGATAGAACAGACTGTGGAAATTATCGGGGCATTTCTCTCTTAGCTACCGCAGGTAAAATATTTGCCAGGATTCTCGCAAACCGTCTTCTATCTATTTCAGAAGAGATCCTGCCTGAAACTCAATATGGTTTCCGCCCCTCTAGAGGGACAGTAGACATGATTTTTACTGCACGTCAGCTCCAAGAAAAATGCCGGGAGCAAAATCAACCCCTTTATATGGCATTTATCAATTTGACTAAGGCCTTTGATACTGTAGACAGTACAGCTCTCTGGACTATCCTTATGAAAATTGGATGCCCCAATAAATTTGTGAATATCTTGCGACTTCTCCATGACAACATGACGGCAACGGTTTTGGACAACAACGGCTCTCATGGTGCTCCATTTAAAGTGGGATCAGGTGTTAAACAGGGATGTGTTATCGCCCCAACATTATTTGCTATTTTCATAGCCATGATCTTACATCTTGTCGAGGGAAAACTTCCCACTGGTGTGGGAATTATATACCGAACAGATGGAAAGCTTTTTAATCTCAGCAGGCTGAAAGCAAAAAGTAAGGTAATTACAACCTCCGTTGTGGAACTTCAGTATGCTGATGATAATGTGGTCTCCGCACATTCAGAGGATGATCTCCAAACTATCCTAAATGCCTTTGCAGAAGCATACGAAAAACTTGGTCTCTCACTTAACATCAAAAAACCCAAAGTGCTTCATCAGCAAGTGCAAGCTAACCCTTTGGTGATGCCATCTATCCAGCTTGGCGGGACAATACTGGAAAGTGTCGATCATTTTCTCTATCTTGGCAGCTATCTTTCTGTTACAGCTAACATCGACAGTGAAATCCAGCATCGTCTGAGCTCCGCAAGTGCCACGTTTTCTCGAATGAAACATAGAGTGTTCGAGGATCGGGATATCTGTAAGAAGACAAAAAACTGGTTTATGAAGCCATTGTATTACCAACTTTATTGTATGCCTGCGAAACATGGACTATCTATAAACGTCACCTCCAACTCCTTGAAAGATTTCATCAATGTTGCCTCCGGAAAATCCTGCGAATTACTTGGGAACATAGGCGAACAAATGTCAGTGTACTGGAAGAAGCAAAGACTACTAGCATTGAAAAAATGATCCTTCAACGCCAACTTCAGTGGACCGGTCATGTTGTTCGAATGCCTGACTGCCGTCTCCCAAAGCAGTTACCTTATTCCCAACTCAAGGATGGAAAGCGGAATATCGGTGGTCAATATAAGAGGTTTAAAGATGTTCTTAAGGCTAATCTAAAAAAATGCAATATAAACATCAAAAACTGGGAAGCTCTGGCCCATGAACGATCTAACTGGAGGTTGGCCTTTTACAAAGGTTCTATGGACTTTGAAGAAGCTCGAGTGCAAGGTGAAAGGGAGAAATGTGCTAAGCGAAAAGCACGTCAAATAAATCCTCTACAGGACCATCTTCCATCTGGTAACCTGTGTCCTCACTGTGGGAAGCTGTGTGGATCTAGAATTGGCCTCCACAGTCACTTACGGACCCATCGCTAGAGTCTACACAATTTTCTTTAGAATTTTCCTCCTTTTAAAATCTCCTTTTTGTAAATTTTCTTTTTTTTTATCCTGGAAGACAATCTTACTCGGTCATGAGTGATCGCCTGACTGACTGACTAGTCTGGATGGACCCTTGGTCTGATCCAGCAGGGCTCTTCTTACGTTCTTATGACTTCTGCACCCAGTGCATAGTTAAGCAATGGAATTCACTTCCACAAGATATAGTGATGGCCACAATTTGGATGGCTTTATAAGTGGGTTGGACAAATTCAGGGGTGGTCGTAAGCTGCGCTCAGCCTCGGACAGACCTGCAGCCTGCAATATTCAGAGAGAACTACACTGCGGGCCTATTATAAGGCCCTTCCTCCACAGCCATCTCCTACCCAGAGATAATGGAAAACGTCCGTATGAATTAGAGCTTTTTTTAAAATGTTGAAAAACTTTTTAAAAAAGTTAATTCTTTATGTGAAGTAAGACCAGAGGTAAAAAGGGCTACCTTTTGTTTTGGGGGTGGACAGCATCGTTTGAGCTTCGCAAGTGCTGCATTTTCTCGAATGAAACATAGAGTGTTCGAGGACCGGGATATTTGTAAGAAGACCAAAACACTGGTTTATGAAGCCATTGTATTACCAACTTTATTGTATGCCTGCGAAACATGGACTATCTATAAACGTCACTTCCACCTCCTTGAAAGGTTTCATCAACGTTGCCTCCGGAAAATCCTGCGAATTACTTGGGAAGATAGATGAACAAATGTCAGTGTACTGGAAGAAGCAAAGACTACTAGCATTGAAAAAATGATCCTTCAACGCCAACTTCAGTGGACCGGTCATGTTGTTCGAATGCCTGACTGCCGTCTCCCAAAGCAGTTACTTTACTCCCAACTCAAGAATGGAAAGCGGAATATCGGTGGTCAATATAAGAGGTTTAAAGATGTTCATAAGGCTAATCTAAAAAAATGCAATATAAACATCGAAAACTGGGAAGCTCTGGCCCATGAACGATCTAAATGGAGGTTGGCCTTTCACAAAGGTTCCATGGACTTTGAAGAAGCCCGAGTGCAAGGTGAAAGGGAGAAACGTGCTAAGCGAAAAGCACGTCAAATGAATCCTCTACAGGACCATCTCCTATCTGGTAACCTGTGTCCTCACTGTGGGAAGCTGTGTGGATCTAGAATTGGCCTCCACAGTCACTTACGGACCCATCGCTAGAGTCTACACAATCTTCTTTAGAATTTCCTCCTTTTATCATAGAATCATAGAATCATAGAAAAGTAGAGTTGGAAGGGGCCTACAAGGCCATCGAGTCCAACCCCCTGCTCAATGCAGGAATCTAGGTCAAAGCATCTCTGACAGATGTCTGTCCAGCTGCACCTTGAATGCCTCCAGAGTGGGAGAGCCCACAACCTCCCTAGGTAGTTGATTCCATTGTCTTATTGCTCTGACAGTCAGGAAATTTTTCCTGATGTTTAGGTGGAATCTAGGTTCCTGTAACTTGAGCCCATTATTCCGTGTCCTGCAAACTGGGATGACCGAGAAGAGATCTTTGCCCTCCTCTGTGTGACATCCCTTCAAATACTGGAAGAGTGCGATCATATCTCCCCTCAGTCTCCTCTTCTGAAGGCTAAACATGCCCAGTTCTTTCAGTCTCTCCTCATAGGGCCTTGTTTCCAGTCCCTTTATCATCCTTGTTGCCCTCCTCTGAACCCTCTCCAGTTTGTCTATGTCCTTCTTAAAGTGAGGTGCCCAGAACTGGACGCAGTACTCAAGATGAGGCCTAACCAGTGCCGAGTAAAGGGGAATTATCACTTCCCGCGATTTGGAAGCTATACTTCTATTAATACAGCCCAAAATTGCATTTGCCTTCTTTGCAGCCACATCGCATTGCTGGCTCATATTCAGTTTGTGATCTACCACAATTCCAAGATCCTTCTCACTTGTAGTATTGTTGAGCCAAGTGTCCCCCATTCTGTAACTCTGCATTTGGTTTCCTCTCCCTAGGTGCAGCACTTGGCATTTATCCCTATTAAATTTCATTCTGTTGTTTTCGGCCCAGCGCTCCAGCCTATCGAGGTCACTTTGGATTTTGTATCCCGGAAGACAATCTTACTCGGTCACGAGTGATCGCCTGATGATGATGATGAATCACAGCTACTTTAAGAGCTTGGCTTTCTCCATTGATTTATCTTATTTCTAATCCAGGGTGCGCATAGAATCAAGTAGGAACTAGGAAATGGTATATCTAGACCAGCCTTCCCCGGTTTTGACAGCTTTAAAAGGGGATTGAACAAATTCCTGGAGGAGAAGGCTACCAATGGCTACTAGTCCTGATGGCTATATGCTACCTCCAGTATCAGAGGCAGTATGCCTATGTACACTAGTTGCTGGGGAACATAGGCGGGAGGGTGCTGTTGCACTCATGTCCTGCTTGTGGGCTTCCTGTGGGCAGCTGGTTGGCTGCTGTGTGAACAGAATACTGGACAAGATGGACCCTTGGTCTGATCCAGCAGGGCAATTCAGAGTTCTTATGTTCTTAAATTTGTTTTCTCCCTCGTTCTCATTTCTTTTTTAATCTTTCCATCCCATTTATGAAGAAATGTTCTAATTTTGATAAGTACTTATTGAAAACAAACAAACAAACTGAATGAAATGCTCCCCTGTCATAGGCCAAATTTCAATAGGTACGTCTATTCCCAGCATGGAAACGACCATATTGGGCCAGCCTGCCATGTAGTTATTTAAGATGAATGGGGGGGGGGGGGAGGTGGTAATCCTAATTCAGCACCGCAAACATGGCTGAAAAATGCAGGAATTCAAGGGCTGTTAAGAGCCAAGAACTCAAAGCCCTGGATGGACAAATCTGTCAGTTTTGCTTTCTCCCACATTCAAAATTTTAAAATCTCAAGTTCTTTTTGTCCTGTTTATGAAGAAATTTCGGTACATTCTCAGTATTAACAATACAAATGAGCCGAACAAAATTGTCACCTATCTTTTTTCCCCCATTCATTTTTTATTCTGTGTTTCAAAAATCAAAACAAAAAATCAAATGGGTGGTTTTTAAGTGTAATCTACGAATGGATAAACATATGGATATCTGAGCTGCCTTTCTTAGGAGTCTATGCATAACTATGCCTAAGAATTTATTTAAATATATATTGCTCTTGTATTTTATTAACTACAAGTTTTATATTAGTTTTCTTATTAACTCATTTATTCATTTACTAATCCACCTACTTTATCTATTTTATATCATTTTAAATCTGATTTTATTAAATTTTATTTAATTCACTGTAAATTTGATATGGTCAAATTGACTAATCAATAAAGATACTACTACTACTGCCTAAGAATAGTAGTATATTGCTCTACATAAAATATATAGGAGTACATAGTATATTTGTATTCATTGTAATAGATTCATTCAATTTGCATGTAAGAAAACTGTAATACTTTATTTCATTTCATTTTATTTTAATTCTCACCTCTCTCCAGAAAAAAGTGATTTCCAAATTTGATTGGCTGTGTTCACACGTGATGCTAAACCATGATTTATGTTAGTATTGAATCATGGGTTGGTGTTATGTGCAAACCCAGAACTATGGGTTAACTATGGGTTGTTAACCACGAACAACCCACAAAAAGAACCATGGTTTGTTGTTGGGTTGTGAAATCTGGGTTGTTTAAACCATCAGTTGTCATTATGTGCGAAACCAGAACTGTGGGTTGTTCATGGGTTGTTTCACCAGGCCACAGAGGTGGCAGGCAAGAGTGGTCAAAACAACCAGCCGCTCTGCATGCCAGTACTATAATGCCACAAAGGCATTTGGGATACAGGGAGAGAACGGGCGAAGGAAGAGGGAAACAAAACAACCCAGGGATTGAGAAAAGAAACCATGGTTTGCTTGATTGTCTGGCAGCCAGATCATGGGTTAACTCTGAGTAAAGCAATTATGTGTGAACCAGGTCACTATGGCAGAAATTCATTCATCCCTTCGTTCACCTCATCTGCCTTTAAGAAGACCCCTTCTGATACCTCAAACTCCCAAGAGCAGTTCCCCCTGTTTATAGCCAAGTTGGTACCCATGCAACAATTAGCATCCCTGCTCCCCTGCAGCTCTGATTGGCTGGCTGTTGCCTTGTCAACTCCTTCTAGCTGATGACAACTTGGAACCTGGGAGATGCTTGATGATGGGGTTAAGAAGGATGCTAGGATAAACTCTGTGGCTGGGTGTGTTTTATATATAGATATACATTTGTCCAAACAAGGGTTATATTTAGCACTGGCTGGATACAACTTCTCCTTTGAAGAAAAACATACACAGAGAGAGTCTGTTCATCCCCTGAAGGAGGTGGATTCCTGTAATTAAAAGCCCATGACCCCAGGAGAGAAACCTGAATTTATTTTTAACTACTGTTTTGATACTAAATAAATTCCAGTGCTTGTTTTGATACTAAATAAATCCCTACACACACACACACACACACACATCACCTCTGTTTAGGTCCATACTAGGTGCAATAGTGCAAAGCCGTATTTGCCAACCCTGAGAAAAAAAGAACAAATGAAATACTCTGAACATGTGCATTTTTGCATTTTAAACGCAAATCATAGTACCTTCATCACTGCAAGCATAAAATGGGAGTTTGCTTTAGCTGCCCTGATGCTAAAAACATTGACCTGAGAATAAGGCACCCTTTTCTGGGAGAAAAGAAATAGATAGATAGATAGATAGATAGATAGATGATAGATAGAGAGATAATTTTTAATATTATTGCTGATTTAATTGTATCTTTAACTTTTGTATTTTTCTATTTTTGTTTTAATTGTATGAGTTTTAAAGGCTGTGAGCCGCCTTGGGTCCCAATGTTGGGAGAAAGGTGGGATAGAAATAAATTATATATATAGTGTATATATATATATATATATATAGTAGTAGTAGTAAAAAATTATGCAATGAGCATCTGTAACCAGCTGGCTGCCCACTGGCTATATATTTGTGTGTGCACGCATGTATATGTGTGTGCGCATATATATATTGAGAGCCAGTGTGGCGTAGTGGTTACAGTACTGGACTGGGACTCGGGAGATCTGGGTTCTAGTCCCCACTCAGTCATGAGGCTCACTGGGTGACTAGGCTATTCACTGCCTCTCAGCCCAACCTATCTCACAGGGTTGTTGTGTGGATAAAAGGGGGGACAGAAACATTATAAGCTGCCTTGAGCTCCTTAGGGGAAAGATGCATGTATGTGTCTATGTAAGGAAATAAACCAAGGAAATAGCTAGCATTCTATGGAACTTCAGGGCCACTCCAGAAGGGAGTGGATCCTAGTAGTGAGAGCTGGTCTTTGGGGTGCCATGAGGAGCCTCCTCCCTCCTCTTATTTATTATTATGTTTTATATTTATTAATCGCCCATCTGGCCGGTCACTCTTCTTTCGGTGAGGGCCTGCCTTTGGTTCTGCACATCTCACTATCATCTGGTAGTCTGTCAAAAGAGCCAGTGTGGTGTAGTGGTTAGAGTGTTGGACTGTGACTCATCCCCATGCGGCCATGAAGCTCACTGGATGACTTTGGGCCAGTCACACTCAGCCTAACCTACTTCACAGGGTTGTTATGAGGATAAAATTGAGAGTAGGATTATATAAGCCACCTTGGGTTCCTTGCAGAAAAAAGGTGGGATAGAAATATAATAAATAAATAAATAAATAAGAATACGCATAAAGGATGCTGTGGTGAGCAGTGCCAGGCCCTGGGAGGCTCTGACATGCCCATGCCAGCCAGGTGCCGATGCCACGGCCTGTTTGTCACTGCCTTCCATCACCTCCTATCTCTGGGTGGTCAATTGAGCCCACCCGCACCCATACCCTGACATGGGCTACAGGCTTCAGCCCCGAGGTCCAATCTGAGCTGCACCAATGGAGATGTTATGTTATTCCCGTCTTCAACCATTGCCTGCCAGATTTTATTTAAAAAATGGTGAATGGGGAGCATGATTGGGAATGTGAACATACGGTAAGTGGTTTTGTGCTGGATCAGGCCAAAGTCCTATCCAGTCCAGCATCCTGTTCCCACAGTGGCCAAACAGATATGTTTGGGAATCCCTCAAGCAGGACATGAGTGCAACATGTTCCCCAGCAACTGGTGTACATAGGCAGAGGGCCTCTGATGCTGGAGGTAGCATAGAGCCACCAGGACTAGCAGCCTTTGATAGCCTGATCCTCCATGAATTTGTCTAATCACCTTTTAAAGCCGTCCAAATTGGTAGTTGTCACTCAGTGCCAGCTTTTGGTTTTGGAAGCGTCTTGGGCAAGACACCTTCCATGCCCCCCCCCCCCAGCGAGACCACCTTCTCACCACTACTGTCACCGGCTGCTCTTGCTCCTCCTCCTCCTCTTCCTCATCATGGCTACCACTTCCTTGCTTGATGGGCAGAGAGCCAGGGAGCAGGGAGGCTGTGGCATCTGCTGCTCCTCCTTCTCACCACCACCGTTGTCTGGGCCAGAGTGAGAGGCAGGTGAACAAGCAGGTTGCAGTGGTGGAGCAGAGGAGCAACTCCAGGGGAGTTGTTGTCAGTGGGCCCCTGCTGGGGTGTGGGCCCTCAGCAGGTGCCCAACCATGCCTACCCTTGACGCAGTCCCTGGGTGGTTCTGGGCACTTGTAGTGGCTCAGCCACATGTACTTCTTAAGTTAGATTTCCCACGTTTAGGGAATCAACCAGTGTCGCCTTTACGTTTTGAGGACCCTCGGGCAAGGTGCCCGCAACAGACCCCCTCCCTCAGTGGAGTCGACCTTCTCACCGCCATGGCCACCAGCTGCTCTTGCTCCTCCTCCTCTTCCTCATCATGGCTACAGCTTGCTTGCTTGGCAGACAGAGAGCCAGGGAGCAAGCAGGCCGTGGCATCTCCTAGCTTCTGCTGCCTGAGGCGACTGCTTCACCCTGCTTCATGGTAGGACCAGCCCTGCCCTTGGCCCTGACAGGGGCAGTGCTATGTACTGAAATTGATGGGAGATTCAGGACAGATAAATGGAAGGACTACTTCATACAGCGCATAGTTAAACTATGGAATTCTCTTCCACAAGATGTAGTGATGGCCACCCATTTAGACAGCTTTAAAAGGGGGTTGGACAAATTCAGTGGGGAGAAGGCTATCAGTGGCTACTAGTCCTGATCGGCTATGTGCTTCCTCCAGTATAGGAGGCAGTATGCCTATGTACACCAGTTGCTGGGGAACATGGGTGGGAAGGTGATGTTGCACTCATCCCTGCTTGTGGGATTCCCGTGGGCAGCTGGTTGGCCACTGTGTGAACAGAATGCTGGACTAGATGGACCCTTGGTCTGATCCAGCAGGGCTCTTCTTATGTTTTTATGAAACAATCTGAGGCTCAGGCCCACAGGACAAAAAATAATAATTTGCAGATGCTAATTTACATATGCTCTAGTATCTCTGTGTGTGTCTTTAGGACACCCCTATTTGTAAAAAGGGATGTATGGACAGGGGAGAGGAGGGCACTTGATTTCAGGAAAAAACCTCAGGCACAAAGATTCAAGGTGGGGGCGGAAGGCAGTGAAGCACATGTGGGCAAAAAGCCAGCTCATCCAGGGGGATCAGATGCAACAGAGATCTTCAAGGCCCTGGTCCCTTTATTTCAGCAAGTGCCCCTAGACAGCAGGGTGGTGGGGCAGAGGGTCTCCCAGAGATTCAGGGCGATTTGGGGCTTCAGCCCTAGTGGGCCGCCCCCTAACACTGCCTCTGGACCCTGGAATCTTGCAACCGTTGGGCCTGATACGGGCAACTAATACTTTGTGCTGTAAACATTGTTAATTTCTAAACTAGCTTCCTTTTCCATGGGCAGAACAATGAAGCCCGTTTCATGCCTCCTGCTGGCAACGCTTCTGGGAGCTGCAATTTCACAAGAACTGGAGGAATCCGACATTATCACGGTAAATAGCCGGGCTCCAACTGCTCCACCCACTAGCCAGAGCGTGGGCTGTGGGGCGGGAGAGGATCACGCTGCAAAGCACAAACCTTGGGACAGTCACTTACTCTCAGCTGAACCTACCTCACACGGTTGTTAGGAGGATGAAAGGGGTGCGGGGGAGAGCCGTGTATGCTGCACTGAGCTTCTTGGAGGAGAGATGAAGATATAACTGTAACAAGTAGAACCTGCAACAAAAAGTGCACCTGTTCAGGGTTTCAGCCAGCCATGACCTATTCTGGGATCTTCTATTCCAGAGGTGGGCAACCTCCAGGGGTCCAAGGGCCAATCCCCTCACCCCTGAAACCCACTGGTGGGGCATGCCCCTATGGCCAAATTTGCTGCCAAAATTCAGTGGCATGGGAGCAACAAAGGCCTGATTCCCCCCCCCCCCCACCGCCCTGTTAAAACATAGACAAAGCAGTCCTCTTTTGCTGCTGCTACGCCACTGAATTTCGGCAGCAAACCAATCGTTGCTTTCCTTACAAGAATGGAAAAACACTGCAGCATATTAGGGGGCTGTGGGGACTACAAGAAAGGTCAGGGGGCGGCACGCAGCCCGCCAGTGCTGGCTCCAGGTTTTGGAGGGCCCTTGGGCAAGACACCCTCCATGGCCCCCCTCCCTCAGTGAGTCCACCTTCTCATCGCCATGGTCACCAGCTGCTTTTGCTCCTCCTCCTCTTTCTCATCACGGCTCCCGCTTGCTTGCTTGGTGGGCAGAGAGCCAGGGAGCAAGTCGGCCAGGGCACCTGCTGCTGCGCCGCCTCCTCACCACTCTGGGCCAGAAAATGGAGGCAGGCGAACAAGCAGGTTGCAGTGGTGAAGCGGAGGAGCCAGTCCAGTGGGCTCTTGTCAGTGGGATTCAGCCGGGGGGTGGGCCCTCAGCAGGTGCCCAACCATGCCTACCCTTGCCATCGGCCCTGGGTGGTTCATAGATTCATAGATCTGATAGAGTTGGAAGGGGCCTACAAGGCCATCGAGTCCAACCCCCTGCTCAATGCAGGAAACTAGAGGCGGGGTCTCCCATCCAAGTAATAACCAGGCCTGACCCTGCTTAGCTTTCCACGCCCAGACAAGCTGAGCCAGCGTGAGCCACAGGCCTGTATTGTGGGCACTTGGTGAGGCTCAGTCACACCCGTACTTCTTAAGTTAGATTCCCCATGTTTAGGGTTTTGAGGACCCTTGTGCAGGGCACCATCAACGGGGGCCCTCCCTCAGTGAGTCCACCTCCTCACCGCCATGGCTACCAGCTGCTCTTGCTCCTCTTCCTCTTTCTCATCATGGCTGCTACTTGCTGGTTTGCCAGGCAGAAAACCAGTGTACAATTTGGCGGGGGCATCTGCTGCTCCTCCTTCTCGCCACCCCTAATGTCTGGGCCAGAGCGAGAGGCGGGTGAACAAGCAGGTTGCAGTGGGGAAATGGAGGAGCATCTCCAGGGGACTCTTGTCAGTGGGCCCCTGCTGGGCTGTGGGCCCTTGGCAGCAGCCCAACCATGCCTACCCTTGATGCCAGTCCTGAAGCCTGCGGGCCACATGTTGCCCACCTTGTGATCTCTTCCATGCCCCCTCCTCCTCCTCCTCCTCCTCCTCCTCCTCCTCCTCCTCCTCCACCACCACCACCACCACCACCACCACAGAATTGCTAGGATCCCACTCCAGTCCAGCAGCGTTCCATGGCCCATGAGAATGCTCAGACCTCATCAGGTTTCTTTGGGTCTCCTCTGACCTCCACCTTTAGGGCTGTCTTTTTGTAGACCTGCCAACCTCAGAGCTTCCCTGTCAGCCAGCTGATACTTCCCTCTTGTGCGTGGATGGTAGTGTTGCGGCCACATGCAGATCGGCGCTTGGAGAATGAGTTTGTCATATTAGTATATAGGACGATGACATGATGGTGTTGAGCAAAGTAAAAGAGGATGAGCCCAGCAACTGCAGAGAAGGGGAGGTTCAAAGGGTATAATGCGAGTCTGAGCTTCGGCAGGGCTTAGCCCCAAAACCTGTTTACCAGGGGTTCGGGGCTGGAATCAGCGAGCGGGTGAAAGGGAAGAGAATGTCTCTGAGAAAGCGCAGTGTGCTGTTTCCTTGGGACCGACAAAGAACCATGACAACATCACATAGTGGGTGGGGCAAAGCTTCGAGGCCAGAGTAGCGCACATGCTAGGCCGGAGAGGCGTTCCGTCAGGTATTGTGGTCCCAAGCTGTGTAGTCCAATGCCTCTGGATGGTGCCAGCTTGGAGGAAGGCAGCTTCGGAAGACATGAAGTAAAAACTACACAGAGTGCCTGTAAGCATGTGCAGAGGGGCCCCCTCCCAGTCACAGACAGAGGGGACAGGACTCACAAGGCAGAAGGTGGGCGTGTTGTTGTGTTTTTGGAGGGATTTTGGGATGCAAGCACCTCAGCGCCTTGCCATTTAGAAATGAGCACCAGCTCCCAGCTGATTCCCGAGCCCCAAAGAGGACAACAATCCCAAGCCAGAGTTCATTTCAAAGCCTTTTTCTACCCCCTTCCCCCGCTTTGTCCTAGGAATGCACGGACGGCTACCACTGGGATCCTGAGAGCCAGCACTGCAAAGGTACAGACATGCAAGAAAGCCGCTGCACTGGGCGGCAGTGAGGGGGGGGGAATTGCAGGGTGGGAGGGGGTTGTACATCAAACATAGACATGATTCACCTGTCAGCTGGTCTCTTCGCCTCGGCATTGTTGCTTGGGGAAAAGCAGAGGCGGTGCAAGGTACCGAAAAGGTCCAGGGCTTAGGCCCACAGGACAAAAAAAAAAAATTAAAATGCACAAAGTTGTATACACTAAATTACATACACTCACAGCCTTCCACACTATGGTGAGATTTTGTGTATTCATATTTAAATTACAGCAATCATTCCTAAATTTGCCTCTACACACATAAATTAGCAGAAGCAAATATTTTCTCCTCTTTTGGGGTGTGATTCATAAGTGGCCACCACTTGGCAAGAATTCGCAAGAGAAGAGGACCTGGGTGCCTGTGTGGTGTTAGGGGGTGGCCCATTAGGGCCGGAGCCCCGAATCTTTCATGTAGGGCCCCGGATCTCTGGGAGGCCCTCTGCCCCACCACCCTGCTGTCCAGGGGCACTTGCTGAAATAAAGGTCCAGGGGCCCTACATGAGGATCTCTTTTGCATCGGATCCCCCTGGATCAGCCGGCTTTTTGCCCACATGTGTTTCACCTCCTGCTGCCCCCCCCCCCGAATCTTTCTGCCTCAGTTTTTCCCCCGAAATCAAATGCCCTCCTCTCTCCTCTCCATACATCCCTTTTAACAGATAGGGGTGTCCTTAGGAGGCAGGTTCCTTTAAAGACACACACACACACACACACAGTCTTTAGAGCAGATATAAATTAGCGTATGCAAATATGTGCAGTTTTTTGTCCTGTGGGCCTGAGCCCCAAATCTTTTTAGTACCTAGCACTGCTGTGGCCTGTATACATCCTTCCCCCCACCCCTCCACAACACACACTCAGTTTTTAATTCAATCCAATTTATTACGGTCATAAGACCAGCAAGTAAACACACACACTCCATCACCACCTGGCTCTCTTTTCTCTCTCTTCCACCGACCAACCCCCCCCCCCCAGATGTGAATGAATGCGAGACCATCCCCCAGGCCTGCAAAGGGGAGATGAAATGCATCAACCATTACGGGGGCTACCTCTGCCTGCCCCGCTCAGCCTCCGTGATCAACGACGTGAACTCCGAAAGAGCCTCTCCGCCCAGCCCGCCCCGGCAGAGGCCCCCCCGCCCGCCCCAAACTGCCGCCCGACAGAATACCTGCCCCCAGGGCTACGAGCCGGACAGACATGGGTCCTGTTTGGGTGAGTGGGGGATAGAGGGTGGGGGAAGAAGCGGATTCCAGTCACTGAGGGGGTGGTTCTTGGGGTGGGATCGGGTGGTGGGTGCGGGGGAGGTGGAAATCACCTTAATTTGATGATATTGCAATGGCTCGGCTCTATCCGATAAGCATAAATGGGGCCAGGAACTGCCTCCTGAAGTACCTCTGAACATGCGTATGCTTGTATACACACATCCAGAGAAGACATTCGGTAGCACTAAGTTAAGTGTGCAAGGCTCTCTTCTCCAAAGGTAACTGACCCAGCGTAGGTGACCCTGAACTTTTTTAGGAAGAGTGGAGCAAAACCAGGCCTCAGTGTTCTTCTAAGTGTGTAAAGGGCAGCCTCATGGTGATGGAGATACATGACTTCTAAGCCAACCCTAGAGGAAAAGTGCTCTAAAAATTTCCAGGAGATTCCTTGCATATTTCCTGTTGGACTCCAGGAAGCAGGCACGACCCGATGTATCTTGCCACCCACCCACTCACTCGGCTGCCTATCTGCTTGGCTGGCCACTCCATCACTTGCTCAGCCAGATGGCCCAACCGGCCACTCCCACCTTGAGCCCCAGCTGCAGGGCTCTCCTGAGAGAGTGGCTGAACTGTCATGAGAGGTCGGGTGACCTCTCGTGGGAGCCCTTTGGCTGGGGCACTTGGTAGGATTGAGCAGGCAGGCAGGAGTGAACAGCCAGCTGGGCTGGGTAGCCAAGCAAGTGACCAGCCAGCCAGCCGGTCAAGCAGATAGGGAGGGTGGGTGGGCAGTGGCTGCCCACGGTAAGAAGGAATGGCTTCCTGGCAGGGGCGGGTGGCGGGGAGAGAGACACAATTCCCCACTCTTCTTCCTCTGCCGCCTGATGCAGGCACATCATCCTGCATAATGGTAGGGCTGGCCCTGCCAGGAAGTCCAAGCAGAGTGGCTCCCTTTCCATCCTCACCTTGTGTTTGTCTCTGTTTCTGAGAGAGCTGCCCCGTTCCCTACCATGATCCTGGAGTCTGATTGGGGGGGGGGGGCATAGCTCAGGGGTCAATCCCGGCCTCTCCAGGTATGGTCAGGAAAGAATTCCGGCCGAAACCCTGGAGAGCTGCTGCTGCTGGTCAGTGTCGACAATACTGGGCTAGATGGACCCAGGGTCTGGCTCAGTATAGGACAGCTTCCTATGTTCCTACTTAAGTCAGCCCTTTATTCAGAACCATGAGGATTGGAGCCTTTATTTTTTAGCCGAAGGACCGTAGCTTGACGATAAGAGCATCTGCTTTGCATGCAAAAGGTCCCAGATTCAATCACTAGCCTCTCCAGCTAGGGCTGGGAAATGGGCCCCACCCTGAAACCCAGGAGAGCCGCCGCTGCCAGTCTGTTGACAATACTGGCCAAGGATAGAGATGTGAAGGCCCAGAAAAAACCTGGAAAATTTTAAGGGAAAAACAGCTTTTCCCCATTTTTTCCCAGGCCTTTACATCTCTAGCCCAAGGGTCTGGCTCAGTATAGGACAGCTTCCTATGTTCCTACTTAAATCAGCTCTTTATTCGGAACCATGAGGACTGGAAGCTTTCTTTTTTTAGGCGAAGGACCATAGCTCAGTGATAAGATGCTTTGCATGCGAAAGGCCTCAGGTTCAATCCCTGACATCTGAAACCCTGGAGAGCAGCTGCTGCCAGTCAGTGTCGACAGTCCTGGGCTAGATGGGCCCATGGTCTGACTCTTGTATAAGGCAGCTTCCGATGTCCCCGTGATGGTGTGTTTTTGTTCCACGCAGACACGGATGAGTGTGAGTACGATTTGCACGACTGTCAGCCAAGCCAACAGTGCATCAACACGCCCGGCGGCTTTCACTGTCAGTGCCCGGACGGCTATCGGAAGATCGGCACTGAATGTGTGGGTGAGTGGGTCGGATAGGGTGGGGCACCCATAGAAGCACAGAGTTGTGGGGGGGGCAGCTTGAAAAATCAATCGAGTCCAACCCCCTGCTCAATGCAGAAACTAGAACTAGAGCATCCCCAACAGACGGCCCAGGATTTGCTTGAAGAGCTCCAGCGAGGAGCAAAAACGTACCACCGACCCTTCTAGGTAATTGGTTCTGTCGTCAAACTGCATGCACGATCAAGATGTTTCTCCTAATGTTCAGCCGAAATCTACGGTACCTTTCCGTAATTCAGGGCTGTTGAACCACACGCCCGCCAGGGTTCCCCAGAAGGTCATGCCCCCTTCCCCTCCTCCCACACCCTTTCCTCCGAACATGGATAGTTTGGTGGTTTCTCTGTTTTTGTGCAGTCCCCCCCCCCCACATTTCTAAAGGTAGAAATGCATCTCTTGAGGCTCACTTACTGGCAGGAAGAGCTTTTGACTGAATTTTGGACCCGGCCCCGTTTATTTATTTTTTAATTGCATTTATATCCCACCTTTCTCCCATTGTGGAGATCAAGGCGGCTACATGCGGTTCCCAGGTGGTCTCCCGCCCCCCCCCAAGCACTGACAAGACCCAGAGGTGGTGTTAGGGGATGGCCCACTAGGGCTGGAGCCCCGAATCTTTCATATGGAGCCCTGAACCTCTGGGAGGCCCTCTGCCCCATCACCCTGCTGTCCAGGGGCACTTACTGAAAGAAAGGGACCGGGGCCCTGATGAGCTCTCTTGCATCTGATGCCCCTGGATTAGCTGGCTTTTTGCCCACATGCAGTTCACTTCCTGCTGCCCCCCCTTGAATCTTTCTGCCTGAGGTTTTTTTTTTTTCTGAAATCCAATGCCCTCCTCTCCCCTGTCCAGACATTCCTTTTTACAAATAGGGTCCTCAGGAGACAGGGTCCTTTCCAGACACATACACGCAGAGATATTAGAGCAGATGTAAATTAGCATATGCAAATTTGTGCATTTTTTTGTCCTGTGTGCCTGACCCCGATCTTTTCAGTACCTAGTATCACCCCTGCCCGGACCGGCTTAGCTTCCTCATGGTGGCTGCCTCATGTGCATTCAGACCATGACCTGGGACCTTTTACCTTATAGTACCACACTCTGCTCTGTTTTTATTTATTTCATTTTTAAATTTGATCTGTACTCTCCCTTTCTACCCAAAAAAATTGCGGCCAAGGTGGTTTCATCTAACTCAATCTAATCCCCGACAGGAACAGCGGGTCACGCTGTTGGTTAATCAGTGAACAGGGAAAGGTCCTTTGTACATACTCAGAGGCACGGCAGGGTTGCAGGTGATAACATTTACCATTTATGTCATTTCTATACCGCCCAATAGCCAAAGCTCTCTGGGTGGTTCACAGCAATTCACAAATAGAAAACACAGATACAATTAAAAAAAAAAATACAGCATAAAATACTGATACACTAAAAAAATACAGCATAAAGTTCAATATTCAAAATTTAAAACTGTATAAAGAGCTGAAATAATTTCAGTAAAAACCTAGACCTGTTAAAAACAGCTGACATGTCCCATCTTGTGCCATTAAATGCCTGGGAGGAGAGGGCGGTCTTAACCTGGCGCGGAAAAGAGGACCGAGCTGGCGCCAGGCGGGCCTCAGTGGGGAGATCGTTCCATAATCGGGGGGCCTCTGCAATGTGTAGCCACATAGTTGGGTCTGTTCTAGGGTTCAGCCTTGGTTCACAAAAGGTATCAAGAAAGCCCAGCAGGCTTGGCCCAGTATCCTAGATGAACCGAGTGCCAGAATCCTGCATGGCATAAAGGGCCCAGCAGACAAGTTGATTAGAACAGTGTTTCTTGAAAGTCAAAAGTTTGAAAACCACAGATGTGTTTCTTTTCCAAATTTCTTTTAAAACATCTATATGCTGCCTTTCCATCAAAATTGATCCCTATGTCAGATCACCGTTAAAAAGATGTAAAAATACATACACAATTAAACAATAAAAACAAGACAGCATGAAAACCACACAGCAGAACTGATGAACAATAATCAGCATGCTTAGAATTATAGGGCATCGAAAACAACTGACTACCACCCGCATCAAAAACAACTGACTACCATCCCCTTCCCCCTGCAGGGTTCCATGGAAAAGTAGAGTCACCCTGCTGCCTTAAACTTGAAAGGAAAGAAACCAGGTGAATCTCCCCAGGGATGGAGTCCCAAAACCTGGGCACCATAAAGAGAAAGACCTGTTTCTTTTCCTCTCCCTTATCGCCACCTCCAAGCCTCCTTTGGAGGTGGCACTTGTAGGAAGGCCTCAGATGTGGATCGTAGTGTCCAGGTAGATTCAGTTCAGGAGAAGTGTTCCCTCTTGTATTGCGGTCCCAAGCCAGTCCCAATATGACATAGTCCAGCGACTCCCTCTCCTTTCTCCATTCCAGACATCGATGAATGTCGCTATCGCTACTGCCAACACCGTTGCGTCAACTCGCCTGGCTCTTTTTCCTGCCAGTGCGAACCAGGCTTCCAGCTGGCCAGCAACAACCGCTCGTGTGTGGGTAAGGGAGGCCGCCAGTGTGGCGTAGTGGTTAGAATGTTGGACTGGGACTCGGGAGATCCAGGTTCTAATCCCCACTCGGCCATAAAGCTCACTGGGTGATTTTGGGTTGGTCGTGGACTCTCAGCCTAACCTACCTCACAGGGTTGTTATGTGAAGAAGTCCTTCTTTTTATCTGTCCTGAATCTCCCACCAATCATGGGATGACCCCATGGGTTCTATTATTGTGAGAGAAGGAGAAAAATGTCTCGCTCTCTGCTTTCTCCACACCCTGCATCATTCTGTACACCTCTATCATGTCTCCTCTTACTTGCCTCTGTTCTAAGCTAAACAGTCCCAGATGCAATCTTACCTTGTTGGGGAGTTGCTCTAGCCCCTCCTCGATCATTTTAAGGCACAATCCTATGCATGTTTAGACAGAAAAAAAGGCCTATAACTCCCAGCACGCCCCAGCCAGCTCTGCTGGGTTGTAGGCCTTTTTTTCTTGTCTAAACATGCGTACGATTGCACTCTTAGTTGCCCTTTTCTCCACTTTTTCTACTTGCAGGGATTGGAGGCTCTGCAGGCTGGATGCAGAACCTCTGTGGGTTGGATGAGGTCTGCAGGCCGGTGGTTCTGCATTCCTGCAACACAGCAACTCCTTAGGCACCAGCTTAAGCTTAACTTAAGCTCTGTTACAGTCAGGGATGAGGACGAAAACACCAACGGCGCTCCAGACATGCTGGCTTTGGTGGAGAGATCTGATGGAATAGGCACCTATTTTGTGTAGGTGTTCTGGGAGGGGGTTTCAGGACTCGGGGGCAGTGAGGGAGAATGAGTGGAGCCATTGAAGAGAGCAGATGAACTTCTGATAGCCGAGGCTACCTGTGAACAAGCTGTTACGAGAGAGAGAGAAAAATATTACTCCAATATTAGGTACACTCTCCCTCCGCACCTGCTGCCTCCACACCTCCCACATGCAACTGGCACCCTGTTTAAGCCACATCCTTTGCAACCTCCCCCAGATGTGAATGAGTGCGAGATGGGCGCCCCTTGTGAGCAGCGCTGCTTCAACACGTACGGCACGTTCATTTGCCGCTGCAACCAGGGCTATGAGCTGGACCATGACGGCTTCACCTGTAAAGGTAGGTGAGTGGGTAGTCTTCGCCCCACTTTGCATCTGCTCTTAAGTTAGCTCCTCCCCCTTTCTCCCTGCCCCTTATACATAGGGAATAATCAGAACCTTATTCAAAACCATGAGGACTAGAATCTTACTTTCTTTTTAGAGGATCATGCCATCAATCAGCAGTAGGGCACATCCTTTGCATGCAGAAGGTCCCTTATTCAATCCCTGGCATCTCCAGGTAGGGCTAGGAAACACCCCTGTCTGGAACTCTGGAGAGACACTGCTGGCTGTTTTTTCTCCAGATTAAAAGTGGCCAGGTAAAGCATACTTTTCTTTTCTTTTTTTAAAGTGAGGATAATTTAACATCGGCTGTACTGAGGAAGATGAGAGTGGAAAGTGGGAACAATTCACCAGCCCTGCTGAAAGCCTTAATTTTCTTCCTCTTCCATCCCCATTCCTTTTTTCTTGTGTGTCGTGTCTTTTTAGTTTGTAGGCCTGTGGGGCAGGGACTTTCTTGTTTTACTGATTATATGTAAGCTGCTCTGGGAGCCTTTTTTGCTGAGGTGTGGGGTAAAAACAAACAAACCTTTAAATAATAAATAAATAAATAACATGCAGTTTCTCCCTAAATGGAATCTTCTTCCTCTTTCTCAGATGTGGATGAGTGTAGCTACTCCACCTATTTGTGCCAGTTCCAGTGTGTAAATGAGCCGGGACACTTCTCTTGCGCCTGCCCCCAAGGATACCAGCAACTGAGCACCCGCCTCTGCCAAGGTAAGTATACAACCCGTGATGTAGTCTTGGGGTATGTCACAGTCTCTGGCCTTGATCCCCCCCTCTGGCTCAAAGCAGGACTCTGAGGTGGAGGAGGCATGGTCTAGTAAAGCATCATCTGTCACCCCAGGACCCTCCAGGCCAGAGGACATGGACTCAGAGGGCACCCCTGCCCTCCTGATGCAGTCCTCACAACCCCCATGCTGGAGGAGCCAGCAGCTGCAGAACCAGGCAATGCCCCTTTAAGAGTCAGACAGCTCCTCAGAGGGGGTGGGGTTAACAGCAGGCCCAGATCAGCCAGCCTTCATAAAGCTTCAGAGGGCCTCTACATGTTGCTGAGACGACAACTCTTCCTGAGTGAGCTCCAGGCAGCATAGAGCTGTCCAGGGTCCTGACAGACTCTGCCCTTCCCTTATTGGACTTGACTCTACCTTGCCCTTCTAGTATGTGCAACTGCTTCAGATGGGCTCCCCTGGGAACCTTGAGCCGAGTTAGACAGGACAGGATGGGTGGGCAACATAATTAGCAGGGTGTCACCCCAGTAGGTTGTTTTCTTGAGATCATTTGATGCAGGTCATTTACTCTGGATGCTTTTAACCAGGGCTGATTGCAACTGTATAATTTTGTTATTCCATTTATCTTATGTTTAACAATTATAAACCACCCTTCATCCACAAAGTATCCCCCAGGGCATGATGTTATAAAACACACACACACACACACACACACACACACACCACAATGTACAAAATGAGGCATTAAAATGATTCAACCAGCAAACAAACAAATCAATCATTAAAAAAAAAAAAGCATTTAAGGTGCAAAGATATGTTCCATGGGGCAGTGTCCCAGGGGCCATAGGAAATAGTGAATCTTCCCCTCTGAGGAGATCTGTCCTCAGAGGAAGAGATCTGTCCTGCTCCCAACCCCACATAAACTTCCACATTAGTCAACTCCCCAACATCAGAGCTCTGATGCTGGGAGAAGTGAAAAGATTGGGTGGACTGGGGGCGGATTGGGGGCATGGCAGGGGTGGATCAGGGGAGACCCAGCGATTCGCAGGATCCAAACCTTCCTGGCCTCCAACTGCAGCCCAACACGGGTGTAAATAATTCCTGTTGTTTGCAATGGAATGGAAGTAGTTTTTAGAGAGAAAAAACTTACAGAAGGGAGAAGAATGCCTCTCCGCCTGCACATCTGCTCTTGTCAGCAGGAACCCAACAAGGCTGTGGGTATATAGGAGGCTCTGACATTGGAGCACTCCAGATTGGCAGGTAGGATTTCCCTGTTAAAGAAATGTAAATGCCGGGGGGGGGGGGAGTAACATTTTGAGAGCCAGTGTGGCACATAGCAGTTAGAGTGTTGGACCAGGACTCGGGAGATCTGGGTTCTAGCCCCCACTCAGCCATGAAGCTCACTGGGTGATTTTGGGCTAGTCACTGACTCTCAGTCTAGCCCACTTCACAGGGTTGTTGTGGGGATAAAATGGAGGGGAGGAGGAGGATTATGTAAGCCGCCTTGGGTTCCTTGCAGGAAAAAAGGCGGGATATAAATATGATAAATACATATTTTGATTTGGGGCCAAAAGGAAAGCAAGGTTGGTGCCGATTGTCTCTCCCTTGAGAGGGCGTTCCAAAGCTGGGACACCACCACAGAGGAGGCCCTGTCTTTTGTAAGCGCATAATGTATCTAGAGGGCTGGATTAGAACCCCAGGTGGGCTGGATGTGCTCCACCTCTGCTCTAAGGCCAGAGGTTGGCATTGGAACTATCGATGTGTGTCAGGTGACACCAATGATGACCATCAATAATGGTGCCAGGGTACGACAACAGGTCCCTTTCCCAAATGTTACTTGTTTCGTTATGATGTCATTATTGGCCTTGAAATGGTTTTTTTGTGGGGCCGCTGCACCCTAACCTCCCCAGCAGTTGCGCATAAAAGATTGGCAGTTTTGGAGATGCCCACAGCTTTTGTAAATCTGTCCAGATATTCAAGTCATTTGTACCTTACGACATAACTTTTTTTGACACGGGCTCTTGAAGTCGAATCTGCAAACATTTGTTGGGGGCGGGGGAAAGGTGCTCCATTCGCTTTCGGGACATGCTCGCATGATTTGCAAATAGAGATGAAATTCTCATGCATCCCCTACTGGCGACCTGCGCTTACCATGGCCTGGCACTTTGGGGACCAGTGAGGAGGAGGGAATTAAAGGTCACACTGGGGAGTGAGCTTTCACCATTGTGTTAGCTGAAAAATTAACTTAACTAAGCCACAAAGGCCACAAAAAGAATCAGACACGTATACAATTTGGTATACATTTATTGACTGTATTGACAAACAAGGTTCCCAGAGAAAACCACCAGCATGTCATGGTCAGATATAGAAAGATACATTTAAGGCACAATCCTGTGCAAGTTTAGACGGGGGGGAAAAAGGCCGACAGCATATCTGGCTGGGGCATGCTGGGAGCTATAGGCCTTTTTCCCCGTCTAAACTTGCATAGGATTGCACCCTTAGATAATTACGACTAAATCTTAAACCCCTGATGAACTTCTGTGGATGATTATAAGGTTATTAATATATTGAGCCTTCTGTGATTCCTATTAAGCGTTACTGGATATATATATCTTTAACGCAATGTATATGTTTTGCTAGTTGAAAAAGTTGTATTCTTTTCTATACACGCGTTGATTATGTTGAGCACATGTGATTTACAACACAATAAAAATAGTAATTTTAAAAAAAAGAAGTAAGCTTATTTCTTGCTCGGCGGGGGGACGGGACCCCACAGAAACTTGGGAGACGGGTTTGCCATAACTCTACCCTCTCTCCCACCCCCCTCCCTGCAATCCCAGACATTAATGAATGTGAGACGGGAGCCCACCAATGCACCGAATCCCAGAATTGCATCAACTTCAATGGTGGCTACCGTTGCGTTGAGAAGAACCGCTGCCAGGAACCATACGTGCAAGTCTCCGAAAAGTAAGCGCCAACGACAGTACCGGCAGCAGGGGTGGGGTGTGTGAACAGGGAGAGAGGGTGCTGCAGTGATTCTCCTGGACCTGAGCAGGGCGTCACTAACTTGTGGGATTTCTAACACCCCCAAGATCTGGCAATGGGCAGTACCTTAGATGGCTTAAGCGGGGAAAAGGATAATGATTATTACTAATTTCATTTCTATATCACCCAATATCCAAATCTCTCTGGGCGGTTCACAACAATTCATACAATACAATAAAATACAATACAAAACACAAATACAAATACAATAAAAGCAGTATAAAAGACGAAACAATGGGGGATAGATTTTTTTTTTTTAATGGTTACTTGTTGGGATTGTTAAACGAAGCCTCCATATTTGGTGGCAATCTAGCTTTGAGCAGCAGATACACGGGACTGGCTGGTGACTCCTATTTTGGTGGGGCCCCCGAATCCATTGCAGGCTTTATTTGGAGCTTTATAGGAACTATCCATGGTGCTGAATTCCACCCCCACCCTCCATAGGTTCACCACCATGGAGCACCATGGATAGCTCCTATGAAGCTGCAAATAAAAGCTGCAATGGATTAGGAGCCCCGCCGAAATAGGAGTCACCAACCTCGGGACAAATAGCAAGGGTGGACTGTTGGCATCATGCATGCCCTGCATGAGAGAACAGGGGTGGCACCAGCATCTGGCTTCCTGGGCCTGAGGAGGTCCCACCCCTGCCCCAGGCCCTTCCCTTCCAAAAAGTGTTTTCCCCCTGGATGATCACTGGGTATCTGAGTCCAGCTACAATTTAAATTTCCCCCAATGTCATCCCGCTTCCCCGCATCAATGTAGCGTTGCTCCAAGGTATTGTGAGAAATTAAAATGGCAGCTGGACGTAGCCACCTGGCCCTGCTTAGAGCGCTCCTTAAACTGAGTCCTGCTTTACAGAGGGAAGTCCTTTGTTTGAAGATGTCCTCTATTGGATGACCTGCCCAGTTCAAATCATAAGAACATAAGAAGAGCCCTGCTAGATCAGGCCAAGGGTCCAACTAGTCCAGCATTCTGTTCACACAGTGGCTAACCAGCTGCCCACGGGATTCCACAAGCAGGACAGGAGTGCAACAGCACCTTCCCAACCATGTTCCCCAGCAAGTGGTGTACAGAGGCATACTGCCTCTGATCCTGGAGGTAGCATATAGCCATCAGGACTAGTAGCCATTGACAGCCTTCTCCTCCATGAATTTGTCCAATCCCCTTTTAAAGCTGCCCAATTGGTGCCCATCACTACATCAAAGTTTGGTTTAAAGATCAAGAACCCCAAGAAGGGAGGGCAGCAAAAGGCATTGGAGTTGCCCATCCAATTTAGCACTATTATAGCAGACGGAGCAGACATAAGGAGAGCCAGTGTGGCCTAGTGGTTAGAGCGTTGGACTCGGGAGATCCGGGTTCTAGTCCCCACTTGACCATGAAGCTCACCAGGTGACTTTGGGCCAGTCCCTGACTCTCAGCCTGTCCTACCTCACCAGGTTGTTGTGAGGATGAAATGGAGAGGAGGAGGATTCTGCAAGCTACCTTGGGTTCCTTGCAGGAAAAAAGACGGCATATAAATATAATAAATAAGTAATAAAGGAGGGAGGTTCATCTGGCAACAGCCTTCCCCGCTATGGTGAGATGTATTGCATTTCTATATTAATTATAGTTATTATTTCTAAATTGGTATTTATGCATCTATGCACATGTAAATGTTATGCAAATTGGTGTCCTCTTTTTTGTGGGCGGGGTGATGCATTTCCTCCTTTTGGGCAATGCGTAATCAGCCTCTCCATGGCTCCCGCTGCCACCCCTAACCCAATTTATTCTCACTGTAGCCGCTGCCTCTGCCCGGCCACGAACCCGCTCTGCCGAGATAACCCGTCATCCATTGTCCACCGATACATGAGCATCACGGCTGACCGAACGGTGCCCTCTGACATCTTCCAAATCCAGGCCACCAGCATCTACCCGGGGGCCTATAACACCTTCCAGATCCGCTCGGGCAATGAACAAGGAGAATTCTACATCCGGGTGAGTCCGCTTCCTAGCAACAGCCAATCGGAGAGGCCGCTGCCCAAGTCTGCAATCTTTCTGGGCAGCAGGAGGCTGGCTGTTTACAAACTGTGCAAGCTTCGGTTTTTTTTATTATAGGCCTTAAAGAAGTATTTATTTATTTAAAGTATTTTTATCCCGCTTCTCAGCCAAAACAAGAAGGCTCCTGGAGTTGCTTACAATGAATCAGTAAAACAAGACGGTCCCTGGCCGCAGGATTACAATCTAAAAAGACATGACACACAAGAAAAAAAGGAGGGGGAGGGAAGAGGAAATAAATTGACAGTTCGCAGGACTGGTGGAACGGCTCTGCTTTCCTTCTTATCTTCCATTGATGGGGCAGTCCAGCTGAAGCAGGCCCTGATGTTCCCTTTGCCTGCTCCTTCTACTTTCCCACAGAGCAGTTAATGTCACAGTGTTCATAGACCCATGGCCGTGGTGTGATGAATACAAAAACATGGCTCATGTAGAGAAAAAGGATGAATATATGTCTCTGTGTTGCTTAACCTGGTTAGTTCAAGGGGATTGAAAGGACTCTTGCCTCTGTACCTCCCCTCCCTATCCTAATCACATGCCAGCTACCACCACCCCCAAAACCAGGTGGTCTGGAGGAGTGTGCTTTAGCTGGGGAAGAAAGTGTGTGGGGAGGGTCATGATCATGTGCCTCCTCTCCATCACAATCCGGCTCCCACCCCGGCAGCCTACTGAACAGTGGCCTAGCGGTGTGTGTGTGTGTGTGTGTGTGTAAATTGGGGGCTGTAGCAAAGGCCCTCAAAGGCCGTATGCAGCCCGCAGGTTGCCAAGTGGCACCCTGGAGCGGAGGTCCCCAACCTTTTTGGACCTGTGAGCACATTTGGGGATTTGAGAAGCTTCTGTGGGCACCACCACAAAATGCCTAATCAGCGGATCTCCGCTTTGGCATCTACCTGTCACGTCTATAGATCTTTGGCTGCCTCTTATTCAGCAAAAAACGTTTGTTTTGTGTCTATTGGACACCGCAACGCCTCTTTAATAAGGGATTGTCTAATCTGGCTAATTATCGGCGGTGCAATGCAGCTAATGCTTCGTTTAAACATATGTTTTGGCAATGTCTGGTAGTTGCTTCTTTCTGGGAGGAGGTTATTACACAGGTTAATTGAATATTACACAGACTGCCTTTAATATTCTCCAAAATACACACTCTTTTAAATTATTTATCAGCTTCAAGGAAATTAAGAAATGGAAGGGGAAATGGATTCTGCATGCCCTTTTTGACAGCTAAAAGACTGATATTACAAAATTGGAGGGATAAACACTCACCTCCTTTAATGCAATGGATTGAAGGCCTTACAGCACTTTCAGTATTTGAACGTCTCGCATTTAGATGCCACCTTCAAATGGATATTTATTTGGATATCTGGTCCATTTTTGTTGAAGCCTATGAATAATTGCTTGAAAGGCATATGCATTTCATATGTACTCATTGCTATGGATATATGCAAATCTATGTGTGTATATTAAATGGGGGCAAAGATTTTGTGGGTGCTGCAGTGGGGACCCCACTAGAGCATCTTCCCCTAATGTGGTGCCTTCCAGATGTCTTGGACTCATTCCCAGCAGGGTGTAATTCAGCACATGTGGAGGGTGCCAAGCTGGAGAAGGCTTTCACGTGAGCAGAACATCCAAGGCGACGTTCTTCATGTAGCTCAGAGTTAAATTATGGAATTCCTTTCCACAAGATGTCGTGATGGCCACCAATTTGGAGGGCTTTCAAACGGGATTGGACAAACCCATGGAGGAATAGCTATAGTCCTCATGGCTATATGCCACCTCTGGTATCAGAGGCAGTCTGTCTGTGTACACCAGTTGCTGGGGAACATGGGCAGGAGGGTGCTGTTGCACTCCTGTCCTGCTTGTGGGTTTCCTGTGGGCAACTGGTTGGCCACTGTGTGAGAACAAAATGCTGGACTGGATGGACCCTTGGTCTGATCCAGCAGGGCTCTTATGTTCTTAGCTCCCTCCCCGGGGTCACCCTCTGCCTCTTCTCCCTTTCTCACAGCAAATCAACAACATCAGTGCGATGTTGGTCTTGGCCCGGCCGGTAACAGGCCCCCGCGAGTTCGTCCTAGATTTAGAGATGGTCACCATGAACACCCTGATGAGCTACCGCTCAAGCTCCGTCCTGCGTCTCACCGTCTTCGTGGGTGCCCATTCGTTCTAGCCACGTGGCAGCTCGCCCTTTCCTGGCCAAGGAGAGGAGGGGTAAGTCCGGTCATTGGAGATGGGGACTGGAAGCAGTGGAGGCTGGTGGTGCCAACGTCAGTGGGGCTGCACAGGGGAGACAGGACGAAGGTGTACAGAATGATGCCTGGTGTGGAGGAAGTGGAGTGGAAACACTTTTCTCCCTCTCTCATAATACTAGAACCCAACGGGGTCATCCCAAGAAGCTGATTGGTGGGAGATTCAGGATGGATAAAAGGAAGGACTCCTTCACACAGTGCAGAGTTAAACTATGGAATTCATTTCCACACAAGATGTAGCGATGGCACCAATTTGGAGGGCTTTAAAAGGGGATTGGACAAATTCATGGAGGAGAAGGCTATCAATGGCTACTAGTCCTGATGGCTATATGCCACCTCCATTATCAGAGGCAGTCTGCCCATGTACACCAGTCGCTGGGGAACATGGGCGGGAGGGTGCTGTTGCACTCATGTCCTGCTTGTGGGTTTCCCCGTGGGTGGCTGGTTGGCCGCTGTGTGAACAGAATGCTGGACCAGATGGACCTTTGGTCTGATCCGGGAGGGCTCTTCTTATGTTCTGATATCTGCTCCGGATTTTACTCCAAACATTTAAGAAGCTATCCATAGGGCCAAACCTATTTTGGGGATTGGGTTCAGAACCATGGAGAGCTCCTTAAAAGTTTGGAGTAAAATCCAAAGCGATGCAGCTCCGCTGGAATTGGAGCCACCAGCCTCCGCTGACTGAAAGCCCCCTCCCCACGTTAGAGAAAGGGAAGGCCATCCAGTCCCTGTCAAGGTGGGAAAGGGCCATTGCCTGAGCTGGAGAAAGCGTAGCTTAGCATCATGCAAAAAGAGTCCAGGTTGAGTCCCCAGCATCTCCAGGTAGGGCTGGGAAAGAACTGAGTCGGTTGGTCTTTTAAGACGATACTGAGCTTAGATGCCTCAGTGGTCTGACTTGGTATAAGGCAGATTCCTGTGTTCCTGTTTCCATCGGCCCCTTATCCAGAACCATGAGGACTAGAATCTTGCTTTCTTTTTAGGGGCAGTGCCGAAGCTCAGCGGTGAAGCACCTGCTTCGCTTGCAAAAAGGTCCCAGGTTCAATCCCCTCCATCTCTCAGCACGGCTGGGGAAAAGACCTCCACCTGAAACCCAGGAGAGCTGCCGCCAGTTGATCTGGCCAGTGCTGAGCTTAGATGGACCAGTTGGTCTCACTTGGTAAAAGCCACAGGAACGTAGGAAGCTGCCTTATACCAAGTCAGTGTCCTGTGTTCCTTTCCCTTGCTTTTCATTTGTCTAAACCAAAGTTCATCACCACTCCAGGCAACATTTATTCTTTGGACTGGGACTCGGGAGATCTGGGTTCTAGTCCCCACTTGGCCATGAAACTCACTGGGTGACTTTGGGCCAGTCACTGACTCTCAGCCTAAACCTACCTCACAGGGTTGTTGTGAAGATAAAATGGAGAGGATGATGATTATGTAAGCTGCCTTGGGTTCCTTGCAGGAAAAAAGGCGGGTATAAATAATAATAATAATAATAATAATAATAATAATAATAATAATAATAATAATAATAATAATAATAATATACATGTTCCTACCTTGCCCCCTTTCAAAGGGAGAGAAGTAACACCAAATAGCAACATGTGTCCCAGGGCTCACAGCTCACCACTCTCTGACCAGAAGACGTAGTAACCCCTAGTCTTGGGTCTCTTGGAGCCTGACCCATGGTTTCTCCGTGGCAAGGCAAAGGCACACTGCACATGCTCAGATGCACCCATCATTATTATTTTTTCACTTGCATCCCAAGGCATTGAAAGAGATTCTTGGGGCTGATGCTCAGATTTAAGTAAAATAAATGTAAGGGTGCAATCCTATGCATTTTTAGACAGAAAGAAGTCCTACAGCTTATAGGACTTCTGTGTAAACATGCACAAGATTGCACCTTAAGGGACTTATTAATGATATAGGGGAGGGGATTACGTACAGTTTGTATTTAATTTTGCAAATGAGCAGAGCTAGGATTGAAGAAGTCAGACTCGCTGATCGGGGGCCTAATCCCAGCTAGATGGTAGTGGTGGTGTGATGTATTGTGTGCAGTGCTGGCTCCAGGTTTTGGGGGGCCCTTGGGCAAGACACCCTCCATGGACCCTGGCAAGTCTACCTTCCCACCATCATTGTCACCAGCTGCTCTTGCTCTTCCTCCTCTTTCTCATCACTTTGGTTGGTGGGCAGAGAGCCAGTGAGCAAGTTGGCCGGGGCATCTGCTGCTCCTCCTTCTCACCACCTCCGTTATCTGGGCCAACGTGAGAGGCAGGCAAACAGGCAGGTTGCAACAATGAAGAGGAGAGGCAAGTCCAGGGGACTCTTGTCAGTGGGCCCCTGCCGGGGGTGTGGCTCCTTGTCATGAGCCCAACCATGCCGACTCTTGACACCAGCCCTGGGTGGTTGTGGGCACTTGGGGAGGCTCAGACTCAGTCACATGCATTTCTTAAGTTAGATTTCCCATGTTTAGGGACTCAACCAGTGTCCATGCCAGGTTTCAGGTCTGAGCCAGTAATTTTGAGACAGTTCTGGGGTTGAGCGCTGCCCTCAAATTAAGACCTGGGTACCACTCATAACAGCCCCATCCAACTTCTCATTTGCCACTCCAGGACCGTGTAACCCTTCCAGGGGATTTGGCGGTATGTGTGCCATGCATGGCTACACTCTCCGTCTCTTCTCTCTCTCTCTCCATTGCAGAAAACACCTGTGAGAAGGAATCGAGTCTGAGGCGTCAGGACCCCAACTGCCAGGGAGGGAATGTCACAGCCTCGCATCTTTCCCACCCACGAACCAGAAGCACCAGATAGCCGTGATTGAATGAAGCCCCTAACGGCCGGAGCTGTGGCTTAAAGATGTGCGCCATCACCACGGAACTACAGCCAGCCCCCTCCAGCACTGCCCTTTGAGCCACAACACTGCCCAACAATGAAACCCTGTCTCCTGCTCCAGAGGAGAGAAGCCACCCGAGAATGGAGGGGACTTTTGAACCTTGCGGCAAAGCTCCAGTTCTGTCTTTCTGGTTAAAAGAAAGACAAACAAAAATTAGTAAAATATTTTTTTTTAAAGGAAACAATTCAAAGGAGACAATTTGTAGTGTCTTGTGTGTTGTCCCGACATCCCAAACGCTCCAGACCGTGTTCAAGTTTCATTCTTGGTCCTCTTACGTGAGGCCAGATCTTTGGCTGGGGTAAAAACGCACGCTGGTGGATGGAATATGCGCTTTGCCCTCTTACACTAAACAGGTACACAGACACACACACACACTGACGTCAGAAACAAGAGTTGTTTTTATTAAAGATGAAATATAGAGTAGGTACAGCGTCTTGCTGATACAGGAAACCCAGTGATTTCAGGCAGCAAAATATCCTTACACTATGGTTCAAACACACACTATATTCTGGAGAGGAAAGAGTCCCTTTGGGCCCTAGGCGCCTAGATAGCAAGGGGGTGGAAGAAAGGCTTCTGTCTAGACTAGAGGGATAAAGAGAGAAGTCCCCGGTTATTACCTGTCTGCTGATGGCTCCCTGCAGTGGATTCTCAGCTGCAGTCCCGTGGAGGGGGGCGGGGCGATCAAGAGGTCTGCGTCCCAAGCAAGCTTAGATGGCTTATGAAGAACTCTCTCAACCCTCTCCGGACACACCTTCCATTAGCAAAACCATCTGTTCTTATACCTTTCTCCTGCCCTCCTGGGGAAGTGAGAGCAGCAGGGGTGGTCTTTGTCACCCTGGCCCTGATGCTTTTAATCCCTGCAGATTGCCCTGACTTTTGTGTGCTTGCATCCCTTGACGGGTGTCATAACGAAAACCTTTGTGGGTGCCTTTCCTGATGAACTTAGCCTCTGGTTCAGTTGGGGGAGGTGGGGAGCCATCTCTCTTCAGGGCTATTTTTAGGTTCTTTTCAGGAGAATTCCTCCTGTGTCTAGGCTGTGTGTGTGTTAAATATGATCATCCCAAGACTGCATGTCATGACTACCCATAGTTAGTTGGGAGCCAGCAAGCATGCTGGTGCCCACACATCCCTCCCACTGAGCTAAACAAGCCAGGGAAACTTGAGCGGGGGGGGGGGGGGAGGTGAAGCACATGTGGGCAAAAAGCCAGCTCATTCAGGGGGATGAGATGCAACAGAGATCCTCAGGGCCCCTGGACCTTTATTTCAGCAAGTGCTCCTGGACAGCAGGGTGGTGGGGCAGAGGGCCACCCAGAGATTCAGGGCTCCAAATGAATTATTCAGGGCTCCAGCCCTAGTGGGCCACCCCCTAACGTCACTTCTGCTTTCAGCCCAAGGGCTGAATTCAATTTCAGAGAAGCTCTTGGGTCCGCATGCCAGTGGTTGGGGGGGGGGGGCGCGAAGGCAAAAGGTGCAGGGCCAGAATACCAAAAATACCAGCACACTGTAGCTTAAAGCAATTACTGCCAGTGACCCGGTTCGCAGGATGCTCAATAAGCCACCGTGGCTTACTAACCACCCTGCAATTGTGTGAACTGGCCCAGTAACTCAGCCCTCGGAGAGGCATTTGAGAATGGGGGAGAAACTGCACAAAAGCCAGGAAACCATCGAATGATTGGTGGTTGTGGGAAAGGGGCATGGCTGTCTGGGGAACACCAGAGGGCCAGGTTAGGACACCAGGAGGGCTGAATTTGGCCTCCGGGCCTGAAGTTCCACACCCCTGTCTTAAAGAAAAGAGGTGCAAACCCACAGGTGCAAACGAGACCATGAGCCATTCTTCTGTAGCACAGAGGATGGTGAGTTTTCCCCATCTGAAAGCGAAGCTAGGCCCAGAGAGTGGAGGGGGAGGTCGGCATATTCCTCCCTCCCACTTACAGTTTCCGACTTTGGAGGTGATCAAGCCTACCCCTCCACAAATACGCACACACACTTCTGTGCACCACGGTGGTTGAAAACTGAACATCTTTTGCAAAACAAATCTTAACAATTTTATTAGAACATGTAAGAACAGAACGAGAGATTAAACAAACAAACAAACGGGTGAAATAGGCCCTGCCCAAACTCGACAGCCAGGGGTGCAGACAATGCAGAGTATCCAATGAAGAGCTCTTAAATACTTTTGGTGATGGGAAGGTAGAATCAACTTGATCCCCCACCCCCGTCCTCGTTGTCCCCCCAACTCCCACTTCTATGTTTGTGGGAAGGAAGTGCATTTCAGGCTAGTAAATTTCCATCACATAATGCTGGGCCAATAGATCACACATGCCCTTTCTCCGGCACCACCGTTTTACAAGCAGTAGTGGTGGGCATTCCCAGGGCTGGGTTTTTAGCCAGCTGCCGACTATGCAAGCGATTTGGTCACCAGAGGCCTTCCCCAAATCTGGTGTGTGTGTGGGGGGGAAGGTATATTCCACTGCAAGATGGTCACACACGTGCGCGCGCACGCGCGCGCGCGCACACACACACACACACACACAGCCTCCCACTGATTCAAGGCAGCGGTCCTGGTGTACAGTACAACTGGGCCAAAGTCTTGCTCAAGGCGGGGCCCAGGTTCCTGCAGAGGAAGTAGAGAGAGAAGAAGAAAGGTTATAGAATGGCAGAAGGAAGGGAGGACAAACCTAATATCTTTTTTTCGTGTACACACACCCTTCCAAATGCAGCGAGTCACAGCAAGACAATTTTCAAGGCAACTGGGTTCAGGCTACATGGATGCAACCTCAGGGGGCAGGATAAGTCTGACTGGACCTTCCCTATGGTCTCATCTCCCAAAATTTATTTTGCTTGTTACATTTATATCCCGCTTTCCTCCAAGGAGTCTAAGCTGATGTACATGAACCTCCTCCTCTCCACTTTATCCTCCCAACAACCCTGTGAGGAGCAACTGGCCCAATGTCAGCCAGGGAGATTCATGGCTGAGCGAGGACTAGAACTCGGGTCTCCTTGTGAGAGCTGGACTGACCCGGGTTCAAAAGCTTCCCTAGCCAGTGACCCTCAGTCCCAGTCACGCAGGCGGAAGGAGGAGATAACAGCAGTTAATAAAGATTAAAGAGTTTATTTGTAAGACCCAATTACATGGGATTAAGGCAATCAATGCATCTCTTACTCACTACATCATTGCAGACTCAAAACCAATACCCCAGTGGTAAGGCTACATGAAGTGAAGTCCAGAACAATAGACATGTCGAGTCGAGACGAGAGACAGCAAGGAGAAGGAGAGTGAAGCTATCAACAAGTGTGTTAGCTTTATACCACCTATAAATAGGATATTACTCACCCCAGTTGTATAACCTATTCATCAACATGTTTACTGCTAAACCTGTCCAAGGTTGCTGAGTCATATCACCTTGAGACTATGTCTCGTGACCAGAGACCTTGTGTACTTGAACTCAAGAGACACCCACCAGGTCAGGTGATAATCTCGATGTCAGGTGGTAATCTCGTTCTGCCTATGCAAAACCCAACATCCCCCTGCTTTTGCATTTGTCGCAGAACGTGGTTATTTACCTCATACAACAGCAACAGCTTTGTTGACATCTGATGCTGTTCCTTCATCTATGGACTTTGATAAAAAAACTTCTGCAGGAATGACTTTACCTGCCAGAAATTTGAACCACTATCAAATCACTTCTGATGCATCCCTCCTTATGACACAGTTTTATTTGCAAACCCAAAACGTTGTGTATTGCTATCTGCCTGCAGCATAGCAATCCTGCCTTGGTTTCCTGAAAAAACTGTAATAGGATTTTCACATCAATCCCAGCATCATTTAAATATTTTTTACAATTTAAACTATTTAAACAAATGCAATAACTATTCAGTTCAGCTTCAGTTGAACTCTAACTTTTAAATGATTGTTTCTACAAAATCAATCAAACAAAGTATGGTCATAAAAATAACAAACTTCAGGTGTGTTCTTGTTGTTCTTACTATCACAACCACAACTGGCATTTCTGTGAATCTGTAAGCCACCTGTGCTCTGACTTGTAAATCTTAGTCTGAAGTATGATGTTCCCTCCAGATAACACTCAACTCCTTTTCAGAGCTCTCCAAGCATGTCCTGCTGGTCTAACAGTCTGCCTATTACACTGACAGCAATATCTGGCCTTGTTGCTTGTACAGTAAAGCTCAACAGCCCAATGCTTCTGTGTAGCACCCAAACTGCTTTTCCATCAGCATGTGCCCGAAAATCCTCAATTATTTGGAGTCTCTCACTGAGTTAACTTTCTCCAAATTCTCAATCACATCCATGATATTTCTCTGGTTTGTTGCAGTAAGATACTGCCCTCTTGGTTCTCCTTCAACTTCTATTTACAAATAAACAGTTGATCCACCACCAAGCAGTTTCATTTTCAAATGAAATTCCAAACCCTGGATCAATTATATCATATTGCTTTTATCTGTCCAGAAAAAACAATAGATCATCCAACTAAACAAAGTACATACAGTCTATGTCCCTGTTCCTCCTGTTTAACAAACAAACATTGATCTGCCTCTCTGTGCAAATCTCAATTCAGCAATGTTTGAGTTCAAACAGAATTCCAGCCTCCAGCTGATTCTAACGTTTCCTAAAGAAAATCTCAGACAGTTTTCCAAAGACTTCCTCTCATTTAAAATGCTTATGTTCCAATATTTCAGTTGTGAAATATTCATACATTTTCTCCACATTCTTAAACATCAGTCTAACTGTTTCCAAAGCAAATTGTTGTTGCAATCATCTTGTGATTATCCAGCTCCTTTTACTGAGCAAAAATCACAAGCAACCAATCTTGCTATTTTGTCATATAACTTTTTCCAATCTGGTTAGTTTTCACCTAAAAAATCTATCTGGTAACAATGAGTTCCATGGACTGCTGTTTGTTTCCCAGCTTCCATGTTTTGTTCTTTATCCAAAGAATTCAACTCAGCTTGCATAGCCTGAAGCTATGGTTCAGCTTCCTTAACAGACAATTTTTCACCTCTTTGAAATTTTGAGCTTTCAAATGGCTTTTCCTGCAAATTCATCCTGATATCTCACAGGTTGTTTGACTCACCTGTTCCTTACCTCATCAGTTATCAGGTTCCTGTTCCAATAAATTTGCACCAATGATGAACAATCATTTGTTTAGCCTCCTCTAAACCAAATGTGTATCAGAGTTTGTCAAATTTACCTGACTGTCTTTCAGCAAATGCTTTTCTATTCTGACTCTGAACTTGATGCATCCCCTGCATTAACAGAATTAATTTTGAAAAATGATCTCACCTTTTCATTCAGCATTATACTAAACACTTCTAGATAATCTCACTATCCAAGTGTTATTCATGTGAAACACAATATTCTCATTTTTAGAAAAATCTCATGTAAGCTCCCTTACAGATTTCTTCTAACTTTGAGGTGTATGTACCTACATATCAGATCCAAGATCCTGAAATGTTTCTCCAGAAGATTCCTCCTTCTACACTACTTTCTATAAGGTGTACAGTTCAACACAGAACTAAAACTTCTATCATGTACATAATCAAAACATTTAAGAGCTTCTACCCAAACCTCATTATCCAAATTAGTATCACCTCTTCTGAGTGTTTGTTTACTCTTCCACACAATCCATGTGTTCAATATCACATCCTGTTAGAAAGTCATCAAAGTATGCACTGAATTGAACTTCCCCTATATCTCAAAAGAAATAGGTAACATGGGTAATATGCTCGTTTCCCATCCAAGCACAAAACACCTTGACTTTGTTCAATACTCCAGCTTTCTATCTAACATGTACACAACCTGTACCTCGTGTATTGATCAATTAACATCATGAAATAACGTGCTTTTCCTCTAAAAACCATCAAAGTATCCACAAGATTACCAAGAACAAATTGAATGAAATGAACTGGTTTTTCAGCTTGCCTTCCAGTTTACCTGTTGAAGCTAGCATCCCTTGTAAATGTGCACAAAATTCCTTTCATGTGATAATTACAATTTCCAAATGCTTTCCCCACCATAGTTTGCATTTTCTTTCATAAGCCTGTGAATCTAAATGACCAAACATCATGTGATATGCATGCATGTACATGTCATACATATAAGCATTTAACCTTTTTATAGTTGCATCAGTACAACTTTCCATTTCTTTATTACATCATTACAGTATGAAAGAAATAATCCATCTCTTAGCTTTGCCATATAAACATACCTAATTATTCAGTAGTCTACATTTTGCTACAGAAAAAATCCAATATACTCAAGTCATATATACATTCAGTACATTTCCTGACATTTTCAGAGCATATATTACACTTTCTTGAATCCAAGTTATTCAAACTTTCAAGAAATACATTTCCAAAAACATGACTGTTAAACTCCTGACCATTTGCATAGTCCTCCTTCTGCTTATTTATGTCCAACACAGAAAGCTTTGTTTTAACAATCCACTGTTTCTGCTCACAACAAAATAATGTCCATTTTGTTATGTCCTGGGTTAAAACACAAAGGTTTTCCCTTCAGCAGCACCCCTGCTGATTTCAAGCTCCTTTCTTCTGTGATCCCACATGAAGAAAATGAAGAACAGCTTCCCATTTTAAGCACAGCTTTCTCTTTTCAAAACTGCCGCGCTGTTTTTCCCCTGCTGTTTTAAAACCACGCCTCCGCTGGTTTGATACAGCCTTCCGTGTAGTATCAAGTTTCCCAAGATACATTCTTGTCACACGTGACTTTGCTGCGACATGACGCTCCAGACGCTTTACCCACGTCAGACGTAATCCATGCATTTGTAATCCAAGCCACTTGTTGATACAATGCAAAAGATAGCTGATCCGCTGCTGAGTGAAGAAGCAAACTGTAAATGAAATATGATCCTCCTGCTGTAGCCTTGACTCAAATGAGTAGACACAGAGCCTCCTGGAGATATTTCCTTGCCCGATACAGCTCCTTGACAATCACTCCAGCAAGCTGTGAAAAACGAAATCCTTGTGTCCAGCGTTGTTCACTTTTCAGCCTAGTAGCTGCCCGAACCGGCACCTCCGTTCCAGCTTCTTTTCACAGTCAGTAGCTTTGGATTTGCCATGCCCGGCACCTCCGTTCCAGCTGCTTCCAAAACGAAAAATCCTTCGTCTCTCTGTCTCTGCATTCTTCAGTTGTGCTGCATTCCAAGCCGCTGTTATCAGCATCCAGCTTTAGCAACACACGCCTCCCGGTTATTTACAAACCGTTCTTACAAATAGTAAACATTTCTCTTAACCCTATAACTGCCGAATTTCTCCGAACTGCGTCTCTGGGCTTATCTGCCCATCTGAGATAACCATCAGATCATTATCTGGGCACATAACCAGATGTGAGAGCTGGACTGACCCGGGTTCAAAAGCTTCCCTAGCCAGTGACCCTCAGTCCCAGTCACGCAGGCGGAAGGAGGAGATAACAGCAGTTAATAAAGATTAAAGAGTTTATTTGTAAGACCCAATTACATGGGATTAAGGCAATCAATGCATCTCTTACTCACTACATCATTGCAGACTCAAAACCAATACCCCAGTGGTAAGGCTACATGAAGTGAAGTCCAGAACAATAGACATGTCGAGTCGAGACGAGAGACAGCAAGGAGAAGGAGAGTGAAGCTATCAACAAGTGTGTTAGCTTTATACCACCTATAAATAGGATATTACTCACCCCAGTTGTATAACCTATTCATCAACATGTTTACTGCTAAACCTGTCCAAGGTTGCTGAGTCATATCACCTTGAGACTATGTCTCGTGACCAGAGACCTTGTGTACTTGAACTCAAGAGACACCCACCAGGTCAGGTGATAATCTCGATGTCAGGTGGTAATCTCGTTCTGCCTATGCAAAACCCAACAGTGCCAGTCCAACACTCTAACCAGTATGCCACACTGGCCCTCTTGGCAGACTATCAGACGATAGTGAGATGTGCAAAACCAAAGGCAGGCCCTCACCGAAGGAAAAGGAGGGCACTGGCCCCAGGAGGCTCCTCATGGCACCCCAAAGGCCAGCTCTCACTACTAGGCTCCACTCTCTTATGGAGTGGCCCTGAAGTTCCACAGAATGCCAGCCAGCGGTTTAATTCCTTACATATACGCATACATGCATCATTCCTCTATGGAGCACAAGGCACCAGCTTGTACTGTTTCCATCCCCCCTTTTATCCACACAACAGCCCTGTGAGGTAGGTTTAGCTGAGAGTCAGCAGCTGGCCCAATGTGGCCCAGGGAGCTTCATGGCTGAGTGGACCCGGCTCTCCAGAGACCAAGTCCAGCACTCGAACCTCTACGCCACACTGGCTTTTGTTAAATGCATTCCAGAGCAAAAACCTCTACTCGTCATTTAACTCCTCTCACTGCTGGCTCTCCAGTTTGTCACCCGAGGCTCCGGAATCCACATCCTTTGTGGTTCAGTGGGTCTTGCACAAGATGCCATGGTGCATGCAGCCACTAAGTTCCAAACCCAGGGCAGGAGGCTGGGGGGCAGAGGGACGACGTGCAGCTCCGTCACTCACCTCTGCAGTTTGCCGCATTTGATGCTGCTCAGTAACTGCTCCTGGAGCTGTGGCGTTTCGCAGGCTGCGTAGGTGGCCAGCAGGCTGAGAAAAGAAATAAATGCCATGAAGGGTCATGGGTGACCGTCGGTCCCGCCTCCGGCCAACGGAAACTCATTCAAGTAGCTTGCAGCATGAGAAGGCGCCTTATTCCAGGTCAGTCTCTTTGTCCTTCGAGCCCAGTATTGTCTGCTTTGATTGGCAACAGCTCTCCAGGGTCTACACTACAGGCAGAGAAGGGTTTTTCTCTGGGGAAGGGCCATAGATCAATGGCAGAGCCCCTGCTTTGCATGCAGGAGGTCTCCGGTTCGATCCCCAGTGGCATTTCCAGGTAGGGCTAGGAAAGAAATCCTGCCTACAACCCCGGAGAGCAGCTGCTGCCAGCCAGTGTTGACAATACTGGGTTAGATGGACCCAGGGTCTGACTCACCTTCCCTTGTTCCTATTTAAATCAGGCCTTTCTTTTGAACCATGAGGACTGGAATCTTACTCTGTCTTTAGGGGAAGGGCTGTAGTTCAGTGGTAGAGCGCATGCCTTGGATGCAGATGGTCCCAGGTTCAACCCCCCTGGCATCTCCAGTTGGAAGAGTCAAGTAGCTGATGATGGGAAAGACCCTTTTCTACTGAAGAAGTCAGAGTAGATAATAGTGAGCCCGGCAGACCTATCGGCTGATGTGATCCAAGGCAGCTTCATATGTTTTGGAGAGAGAGCACAGCAGTGGTAGAGCACCTGCTTTGCATGCAGGTCCCAGGTTCGATCCCCGGCCTCTCCAAGTAGGGCAGGAAAAACTACTGCCTGAAACCTTGGAGAGCTGCTGCTGCCAGTCAGTGTCGACAAGACTAGCCTAGATGGACCCAGGGCCTGACTCAGTATAAGGCAGCTTCCAATTCTCCTACTTAAATCAGCCCTTTATTCAGAACCATGAAGACTGGAAACTTTCTTTTTAGGTGAAGGACCATAGCTCAATGGTAAGATGTTTTGTATGCCAGTCAGCGTCGACAATACTGGGCTAGATGGACCAGTATATGGTCTGACTCAGTATAAAGCTGATTCCTATGTTCCTAAGACAGACTCCCCGTGACCATTTTAAATATACATATATTGTGAAATGGGAAATTTGATAGTGGGTCTCCTGCTGTTTCAGCCAGTCTGACTCTCATTTTCTAAGCTAAAAAGCCCAGCATTGGGCTCTGTAAGACAGATCTGTCCGTTTCCACCCGTTGCCCCAAATAGCGCCCAATGTCTATGCTTGGAGTGGCGACCGTATGGGGGGGGGTCTTCGTAAAGGAAGGTGCTGCCTCTTCTGATCACATCAGATGCCATTTTCTGCACCTTCTCCAGTTAAGATGGGTCAGTTAACCAACTAAGGCTGGGAGCTCTCTTAACTCTTGAGAGGTTACATTTTTAAGCTGGACAGACCCTTCCCCACCAATTCATACCTTTAATACCCACCCACCCCGCTCTGCCCCATAAGCTACCACTCTCCACCTCCTTACCTGGCTGGTGTCTTGTATCTCTCCAATATGGCCGCCACCTTGTCTCCACTGATGCCACTGATCTGCAGCAGTTGCCGGGCAAAGACCTCGCTCACCGTCTGGGCCTGGGGGAGGGTGAGAGAGACAGCAGGGATCAAGATGGGTGCCCTGGAATCCACTTATTTTATTTATTTGTTACATTTATATCCCTTTTCCTCCAAGGAGGTATACATGATCCTCCTCCTCCTCTCCATTTTATCTTCACAACAACCCTGTGAGGTAGGGTTAGACTGAGTGTCAGCGAGTGGCCCAAAGTCACTCAGGGAGCTTCGTGGCCAAGTGGGGACTAGAACCCGGATCTCCCAAGTCCCAGTCCAGCACTCTCACCACTACACCACACTGGCTCCACAATTTCCCCCCCATCAGTTAAAAAAGACAGAAGAACGGTGACTGACCTCACGCAAGTGCAAATTACAGAGAACATCACAACTTGGAATCTTGAAAAGGAACGTTTAAGGGGAGAAAATATAGCGGTCCACAAAAATTTAAGGGAGCAATCCTATTGCAATGATCATAAGCCCCCCCCCCCCAAACTTGGAGACTTACACTCATCCTATGCAGGGTGGGAGGAGCGGCAGAGGTGATCTTCGCCTCCCTGTCCTCACACCCTGCATTTTCATCTAGCGAAAGAGTTTTGGAGGGGGAGGGAAGGAGGCTGGAGAGGCCCCAGAACAGCTTGTATCCTGGCCTCTTGTGTCTCCTCCCCTCCCTGCCCACCAAAACGCCCCCTTTCCCCCCTCTCCAAGGTTGCATTAACTGACCTCGAAGAGGCAGCCAGCATGCTTCTTTCTGTGCTGGCTGCAAGGGGGAAGGGAGACAGATTACGGATTCCCTCCTCCGAGGTCGGAGCGCTGCCTCTGACCTCAGATCTGGGAATCCAAAGTATTCCTATGGCCCCTCAGACTTGTCCAGGGGCCACAGGATTGCTTCCTAAAGGGCAGTCATGCAGAAGACAGAGCAGATGTGTTCTCTGCTGCTCCAGAGGGCAGGACTAGAACCAACGGATGGAAATGGTAGGGAAGCAGATTTCAGCTAAACATTAGGAAAAGCTCCCTAAGAGTAAGTGCTCTTGGAGAGCAGAAAAGATTGTCCCAAGAGGTGGCGGACTCTCCTTCACTGAAGGTATTTAAGGAGAGCCTGGACAGACATCTTTCAGGGATGCTTTAGTTATATCCTGAATTGCAGATCCTGCACTGAGCAGGGGTTTGGACCTATAAGGTCCTTTCCAATTTTACATGCTCCACTCAGAGCTGGAGACAGAACTGAGTAACTACTAGATTTTATCATTTCTAAAAATTGGGATGGGGAGCCATTTCTGCTTTGTCCCAGTGGTGTATGCTGAAATCTGCCTTGCCCCTAAAGCAATTCCTCCTGCACTCCATCTGGTCCTAAACAACTTGGGACCAGGATACTTGAGAGAGTGCCTTAGAGTCATAGAATAGCAGAGTTGGAAGGGGCCTATAAGGCCATCGAGTCCAACCCCCTGCTCAACGCAGGAATCCAAGTTAAAGCATCCCTGACAGATGGCTGTCCAGCTGCATCTTGAATGCCTCCAGTGTGGGAGAGGCCCTGATCTAACCAGCCATGGTTTTATTGATACAGTTTTACTGATCTTGTTTTTAACATATTGTTTTATTGTTTTATTTGTTTTATCTTTTATTGTTCACTGCTCCGAAATCTCCATACTGGAATATGGAGCGGTATATAAATCTTGCAACTAAATAAATAAATGAATAAATCTTAGAGTCTGTTATAAACTGCAGACTTCGGGGCAGAATGCCCCAGTTTCTCCTCTCTGCCAGAGTTTGTTAACTATTCGGCCTGATAAAAGCGTTCCGGAGATCTCGAAAGCTTGCTCACAACTTTGTGCCATTTTGGCTGGTCCGAATGAATGACGTTGCCCAACTGTGGGCTTTCGCTAATCTGAAATACTGCCTCTGCAGAAATTATAAAGAAATAGAAAGTGTGGGGGCAGGACCGGTGCAGGGCGCGGTGGCAGCGGTGCCCAGGCTCGGCCCCACCACTACCTCCGGGCGCAATCCCCCCGCACTGACCTGGTGGTGCCTTTGTCGGCGAGGAGGCTGGGCGGGGCAGGAGCGCGCCGGCAGCGAAGAGGAGCGCAGCGTTTCTGCGCCCTCTTCAGCTACGCGCCCTAGGCAACCGCCTAGTTTGCCTAGCGGTAGCGCCGGCCCTGTGTGGGGGCGTGGAAGAACACAGATGACTTTCTATTGATTTTTTTGGTATTAATAGACCTTTTGATCCGCACACACTTACACAAATACCTCATTTAGAAATAGAGGAAGTTGCTCTTATATCAGGTTGGACTGTTTCTCCATCTAGCCCAGTACTGCCTTCTCAGACTAGTACTTGCCTACTCTAGAATCTCAGGTGGAGAATGGTCTTTCCCATCACCTGATCCTTTCTTAACTGGAGAAGCTGGGGATTGAACCTGGGGCCTTGGGCATGCAAAACAGGTGTTCTACCCCTGAACACCTATGGCTCCTCCCACACTTCCTCACTGAAGAAGCATGACTTCTGTTGCATCAAACCACCTTGCTCTTTACAGCCCCCTCATTAAACTCAGCAAAGGTCAGAAGCCGGCAGGAGCCATCGCTGGGCTGCAGGGGGCGCTCACGTTCCAGTTCCTCCTTTGTACAGCTCAGGAGCTTTTTGTTCTAGAAAGGGGGGTGGGGGGTGGAAAATGAGAAGAGAAAACACTCCTTAGCCAACAGCTACAGGGTTTAGAGCAGCCCCCCTGGCTGGGGGTGATGGAGTTGTAGTCCATCACATACCAGGTTGGTTAGATGTACAGCATCCCCCAGGGGTGGTCCTGGCCACTTTTAGCTCTGTCTCAATGCACTGTCAGCATGAGCCCCCCCCAACCGAAAAAGGGTTTTCCACTCCAGCCCTACAGCTACAACCATATTTTAGGTTAAAAATTTGTATCCTGCCATTCTTTTATGAAGTTCAGAATTCTTCCCTCACTCCCACCCCTTCGCACTATCAACACTACCATGCAGTTTTGTTTATCGGGGTCCTTTCGTCTCTTTTTAAATCCCCCCTTTCCCTTTCCCACCAGTATTTTTTTTCTTCCCCCCACCCTTTTTCTTTAAAAAAAAAAAAAATACAATACCAAAATAGGCAAATCAGCAGATGTGAAAGCAATAATTCTAAATGATTTAGGGCGCAATCCTATGCAAGTTTAGACAGAAAAAAGGACTACAACTCCCAACATGCCCCAGCCAGCAGAGCTGGCTGGGGCATGCTGGGAGCTGTAGGCCCTTTTTTCTGTCTAAACTTGCATAGGATTGCACCTTTAATATGTAAGACACAGAACTTGACGTCAGTAGCCTGAAGGGAAGGGTTAGAGGAAGGGAAACATGGGAAATGGAGGGTTATTGTTCTATATCTTGTACCATCAACTGTATAATTGGGAAGGAGGGAGGGGGGTTTCCTTTATTGTTAAGAATTACCCCCAAAACACCCCTTAACAATAACAATACATAAATTACAATAAACAAGTAACAATGGATAACAAAAGTGGCTTATGAATAAGAGTCTGAAATAAAATAAACACATCAGAGCATAATATTCATAAGCTAAGAAAAAACAACAGGGCGGCAAACAGACAGAAAAGTTCAACGTGCTGCCATCCCGGGGTTGAGACGCCCGTTCTTGGCTTCGCTCCAAACTCACCCCGTACAATCTGGTCAGGTGCCGCGTCATGAGGGTAAGGTAGGCGGCAGATTCCCGAATGTCACAGGTGCGTTTGACGAAGAAGCCGTCCACCACCTGGAGAAGAAGGTGGTGGTTATACTGCTTGTCTGCTCCAACTCCCCTTTCTCCTTTCACCCACCATGTGAGTGATCCCAAAGCTGGTACAATGGCAGTGGCCAGGTTAGCAATGGAGGGAGAATCCAGGGCCAGAGAGAGTGAGACACACACACCGGGGGGGGGGGGGCAGACAAAGAGGCTGACTGACTGACTGACTGGGTTCAGACAACACGATAACCCACACTCAAGGGTTGTGTATGGGTTGACTGTGGGTTGTTGTAGAACCATGGGTTGTTGTTGAACCATGGGTTATCATATTGTCTGAACCCAGCTGAGATAACAAGCCATGGCTCATCACCCACGAACAACCCATGAAGAGAACCCATAGTTTGTTGTTGTGTTGTGAACTGTGGGTTGTTCATGGTTAACAAACCATAGTTTGTTATCTCGGCTGGATTCACATGATAACCCATGTTTGAACAACCACCCCCGGTTCAATGACAACCCACACTCAACCCATAACCCTTGGGTTTGGGTTATTGTGTTGTCTGAACCCAGTCAGTGTGTGTTGTCTGAACCCAGGGGCTGAGTGTGAGTTGTCATTGAACCGTGAGTTGTTGAACCGTGGGTTATCATGTTGTCTGAACCCAGCTGAGATCACAAACCATGGTGAACAACCCACAGTTCACAACCCAACAACAAACCATGGGTTCTCTTCGTGGGTTGTTTGTGGTTAACAAGCCATGACTACACCAAAAGCCATAGTTCAACAACAACCCACACTCAAACCTTGAGTGTGGGTTATCGTACTGTCTGAACTCAGTCACCATGTGCTCTGGGTCAGCCTGGGGGAAAGCCCTTCCTGGGTTTTGCGGTATATGGGCGGGCAGGGTGAAATACTGGCCTTCCTGGGGAGTTCATACCTGGGTGTTGGTCATTGCTTGCTGCAGAGTTTTTTCAGGCAAGCTGAGGTGTTGTGCAGAGCCCAAATCCTCCACCAGGTAGATGGGGTGGGAGATGCCGCACTGCCGCAGACGGAACTGGGTGCGTGATGGGTGGGGGAGAAAGCAGGTGGTTACTGGCTGGGACAAGCCACAGGTCAGATCACTAGTCTGTGCTCCTGGGACAATTTCTGGGTTTTCCCAAAGGCAAGGGTACAAAAAGTGCATACCACGGGCGAACCCCAAACCCTGCCTGTCCACCCCCAAACATCTGCCACGTCCAAAAAAGGGAAGGGGGGGGAGGAAAAGATGCTCTAGGAACAGGCTCTATGGCTCCTGCCATAGAAGCCTCATTCCTGCAGCATTCTAGGAATAAGTACTTGAAGGTTCCTGCCCACTTCCTTGGAGGCCCGGGGATGCTCTAGGAATGAGGCTTCTATAGCAGGAACCATACAGCACGTTCCCAGCACGATTTCCCCTCTTATTTTGCAATCAGAGTGGGTTGGGATGGCTTTAGCACCTGGATGCCATGGTATGGAACAGAAGCCGTTGCTGCTAGTATATGTGCACGAGTGGCGTATCACAGTGCCAGAGGTGGCCCTTGGGCTGAAAAGGTTGCGTCTGTGCCCTAAGCTATGGTCTGCTGGTCTGTCTGTCTCTCTCACTCACTCATATACATGCACGCACACACACACACACACACACACACACACACACACAGTGATTGCTCTCTATACATGCTTAGGGGGACTCTTTTCCATCCTTTCTAAAATGAGAGATGCCAGGACCGAAGCTTAGGACAGCCATGCATGACAGGTGGCAGTGTACAGTGGTTCCAGTTTGGAAGTGGAGGCTGTGTTCTGTACATGCTCAGAGTGGAAGTTCTGGTACACTGGTAACCAATTTGTTTCCAGGCTCCATTTCAAGCCCTGAACAGATTACCTAAAGGACCACCTGCGCCCATAGGAACCTGCCCAAACTTTAAGGTCAGCTTCAGCAGCCCTGGCCTCTGGCACATTGTTACAAAAGCACTAATTGCTGGGTAGCAGAGCCAGGGCCTTCTCAGTGCTGGTACCAACAACTGTATTGTTTATATGCCCATTCCTGGACAGGGATAATCTAGCAATGGTTATCCATGCACTGGTAATCTCATGATTAGACTACTGCACTGTGCTTTATGTGGGGCTGCCCTTGGGCCTGGTTCAGGAGTTTCAGCTAGTGCAGAATGCAGCAGCCAAGGTGTTCACTAGGACACCCAGCCATGCTCATATAAGACCTGTGTTAAAAGAACTGCACTGGCAGCCTATTAACCACCAAGCCATGTTCAAGGTTATGGTATTGTCATACAAAGCCCTAAACAACTTAGGACTGGGATACTAGCAGACCGCCTTCCCTTATATACGCCCAACTGACCATTAAGATCATCAGAGGTGGCTTTGCTGATCATTCCAAAATTATCGAATGTCTTGCTGGTTTCTAATGCAGCTGGGTAATTTTAGTGCTTCACTTGATCTTTTAAGTATTATATTTTACAGTTATCATAATATGCTTTTTTGTAAGCTGCTTTGGAAAATGAGTTGGAAAAATGGGATAAGAACATGAGAACATAAGAAGAGCCCTGCTGGCTCAGACCAAGGGCCCATCTGGCCCAGCATTCTGTTCACACAATGGCCAACCAGCTGCCCACAGGGAAACCCACAACATGAGTGCAACAGCACCCTCCCGCCCATGTTCCCCAGCAACTGCAGTACATAGGCAAACTGCCTCTGATACTGGGAACAAGAACTTAAATAAAATACTAAACCCTAGAACAAGTTAAACCCTGGATCTGCTAGCAGGAATCTCAGTCCCTTCCTAACTCTAACATGGTCTCCATTTGCTGTTCTCTTTCCCCCAATACCTTCTGCTCGCGAAAACGGCCGTCAATAATACTGCCACACAAGTCAGGCATCCTTTTTCGTTCCACAATGTAGTCCAGCACCAGCTCCTGAGCTGTAGGTGGTTGCAGCTGTCCTGAAAGGGGTGGGTGAGAGACAAGGAAGTAAGGAAGATTAAAGCAGCAGTTGGAAGAATGTCAAGTGTTTTATATTCTGGGACTGTCTTCCCCAACCTGGTGCCCTCCAGCTGTGTTGGAGTACGACTCCTAGGAACACTGCCTCCGAAAGGCAGCCTGCCCTTGGGCCTAACTTGCAAGGGTGTTGTTAGGATGGCTGATGAGGTGTGCAAAGCACTCTAAACACCGAATTGCAATAGCATATTTCAAGCGTTACAAGTGCACGGCAGACATTTGCTCAGTTGTCCGTGCAACAGCCCTGCAAAGAAGGCCACTGTTGGTAACCTCGTATGGCGGGTGAGAAGCCAAAGGCTTCGTAGGTTGAGAACAAAAACAACAACGGGAAGGCAAAATCCTGGTCCAGTCCTCCAACAGCTACACCCCTGCCCCCAAACACCCACCACCACACACACCTGTAACAGGAGAGACTCTTTCCCTGGCTACCCAGAGGAAATCTCCAACATGCAGCTTCCGGATGCTGAAGGGAACACTGTTGCGTTGGAGCTCCTTCACCAAGTCCTGCTTCCGGGACGCGGGACCACTGAAAGGCAAAGGGCGGGTGGGATCAGCTGTTTTAGAGCTGGGATGGGCAGACTTCATGCTTGGCAGACTTCAGGGATCGGGCAGACTTAGATTTCATAGATCATAGAGTTGGAAGGAGCCTACAAGGCTATCCAGTCCAACCCCCTGCTCAATGCAGGAAACTAGAGGAGGGGTCTCCCATCCAAGTAATAACCAGGCCTGACCCTGCTTAGCTTTCCACACTCAGACAAGCTGAGCCAGCATAAGCCACAGGCCTGTTTGTGGCTTCAGACTACTTTGTTTTTGTTTTTATTAGTACTTGTTTTTACTGGATTTTATTGTGTTCTATTTTGTATTGTACTTTGTATTGATGTACGTCAGTCACCTTGAGAGCTTTGGCTATAGGGTGACTCATATAAGAAAATAATAAAAGCAGATGTGTGTCTGTCTGTCCATCATCACTAGGACCGTGAGACCTAGACACCTGAAACTTGGCATGCATACTAAGGGGACCCTCGGGGTATGCATCTCAGGGTTATTTTTTAAAATGTATTAATTAATTTTAATGTGCTCCTGAGGTTGAAGTCTGTAATAACATCTTCAGCAACAACAGACTTCCCTAACCAGTACATAGCTTGGCAGTCCATACAGGTTGATGTCAGGGGGATCAGTAGGTCGAGGGATACAGTTATAAGCCTGCCCTCCACCCCAGGGGAATGGAGAGGACAGACCCCCTCCGTTAAGGGGCTACAGGGGTGCACCTGGCAGGGGCTGGGCCCAGGGATGCCAGCAGGCATGGCTTCACCCATATGGGCCGGGCACAATGTGTCCAGCTCTGACAGCTGCGTAAGCTTGTTTGCAGACTTCTCTGTACCAAGGTAAGGGCTATTCCAACCCATGCAAAACCAGGTCCTTTTGCTAGTAAATAAATTAAGGGCACAATTCTATACTAAAGAGATGGGAAAACATTTTTGGCCTGCGGCCCAAATTGACTCTCAGCAAGCATTTGGGTGGGGGACAGACATGCCAGCACTGGGTGGGGCCATGCCACTGCAGGCATGCACCCGCACCTGCAGCATGCTTGTTCAGACCCCATTCACTCACTCACACACACACACACACGCAGACCACACCCCTTTCACACTCACAATTTCATAATCACAGCTCCCACTCACCCTGTGGTCTCAATGACATCCACACAGAGGAGAACATCGAACTGTCCAGGGTGAAAGATAAACTGAGGCTTAAACAGCCCTGCCCTTGGTTCTGCACAGCTTGACCTGGAAAAAAAAGGAATAATCCTGTCAGATCATATCTGGAGATTAACCCACCACCACCATCAAGATTGTCTAGTAGGGAGTTGATTCCATAATCTTGCTAAAAGAGGGAAGTCTCAACATTTCCCTTCCCTTTCGTTTTGTTCTTAAAACATGCTGCGGCCAAAGCACGCCAGAGCACAGGGCCGGCAGATGTCATAGGCAACATCTGGAATTTCTGGGGGACCCTGGAGTGGAGGCAACACATAACTTACAGACAGAATTGAAAACAAAAAGCATAGGAACATGGGAAGTGGCCTTATACCGAGTCAGACCCTGGGTCCATCTAGCTCAGTTTGTCAACACTGACTGGCAGTAGCAGCTCTCCAAGGTTTCAGGCAGGATTCTTTCCTAGCCCTACCTGGAGAGGCTAGTGATTAAACCTGGGACCTTTTGCATGCAAAGCAGGTGCTCTACCATTGAGCTACGGTTCCTCCCCTCGCCACAGCTATGAAAGGGCACGGCTTACACATTAACAGTCACCCCAAGGCAACTTCACCACCTCTGCCATTCACCTGAATTCCCAGAGAAAAGAAAGACTGCAGCCTTAGGACAGCCTTCCTCAACCTGGTGTCTCCAGATGTACTGGAACTGCAGCTCCCATAGCTCTTAGCCAACGGCCATGTTGGCTGGGAATTATGACTGTTGCAGTCCAACACATCTGGACGGCACCAAGGCAGGGAAGTCTGGCGTAGGGAATTGGGGGGGACTACTTACTCGGGGGAAGCACCCCTGTCCAGCCTGTCCAAGCACTGCCCGTCTCCATTGTCTCCCTCCAAAAGCAGTGGGTGTTCTCTAGTTTCCGCTGCTGGTGAATCGGGGTCCTCATCCTTTGGCTCTCCCAAAGCTGTCAGCTCCCGGGCTAAGGCCAGCCCTGCCTCAGTCAGAGAGTATCTGGTGGAGCAGAGCAGACGAGTCAAAACTGCCTCCGCTTGGGCTCTGCCAGTCTTTCCTTCCCTGTTGCCACTTCCCTTACACCACGAGAGCAGAACCTCAGGCCCGGGGGCCAAATCCAGCTGTCCTGGGGTCCCAATATGGCCCTCCGGGGCTCCCTGAAGGGCCACACCCCCTTCCACCTGATCACAAGAATATAAGAAGAGCCCTGCCGGATCAAACCAAGGGTTCCAGCTAGTCCAATGTTCTGTTCACACAGTGGCTGCCCAGCTGCCCACAGGAAACCCACAAGCAGGACATGGGTGCAACAGCACCCTCTCGCCCATGTTCCCCAGCAACTGGTGTACACAGGCATACTGCCTCTGATACTCGAGGAAGCACAGAACCATCAGGACTGGTAGCCATTGGTAGCCTTTTCCTCCATGAATTTGTCCAATCCCCTTTTAAATCCGTCCAAATTGTTGGCCATCATGACATCTTGTGGAAGTGAATTCCATTGTTTAACTCTGTGCTGTGTGAAGAAGTCCTTCCTTTGATCTGTCCTGAATCTCCCACTAATCAGTTGCATGGGAGGACCGCGTTAGGTTCTAATATTATGAGAGAGGGAGAAAAATGTCTCCCTGTCCACTTTCTCCACACCAGGCATAATTCTGTACATCTCTATCATGTCTCCCCTCACTCGCCTTTTTTCTAAGCTAAACAATAGCAACTGCTGTAACCTTTCCCCATAGGGGAGTTGCTCCAGCCCCTCGATCATTTGAATTGCCCTTTAGTTGCCCTTAGTCACTGATCGTTTGGTGGTTTCCCAGCTTTTGTACACTTTCCTCCCCACTCTAAAAGGTTGAAACGCCTCTCCTAAGGCTTAGTTACTGGCAGGAAGAGCTTTAAGTTACAATATGCTTGTATTTTTGGCCCCACCCCTTTTGCCTTTGCCCTGCCCACCACTGCAATGCAGCCCCTGGAAGCCTCTCTGAAATGGAATTCATCCCTTGGTCTGAAAGAGGCTCTGCTGATCTGTTCAAGGAGATAAATACATGCATGCCCCCATAACTTCTAGGACTCATTCCCTTAGACCAAATGTGTGGGTCATGCTAAAAGCTCACACATCCAACTCTAACATGTTACATGGGTTCTCCCTCACCCCAAATCTCTGGTGCAGTATATTCACCTAGCTGGGATATTGGTCTTGAGGACTAGCTCCTTGCGAATCAGAGTGCTGACTGCAGACCAGGCAGTGTTCTTATTCCCAGGATCAGCCTGTAAGGGGCGGAAAACCCCAGCAAGAAAGAACATAGTAACCAGAGGGAGGGTGGCAAAATAAGATGGGCTTGAGCCACATTTGTAGGGTGGGGGCGGGCAAACAAAGGTGTCCCATAACCCAATGTTCACTCTGGATCCTAAGGACAAGCGAAGGGTCTTGGAACTCACCATAAAGAAAGATTTATCGCACAGCGGCTGAGCTGCTCTCTGCAACTCCGGCTTTGTCAGGTAACCCCTGGTGTGACAATTCTGGGAAATCATGAAAGCAGGACAATTTTACTTTCCCTCGCAGGATTCCCTTCTCTTAGCTTGATCCCACCTTTGCTGCCCCCCAGGTCAGGTTTCCAACCCCACACCCCCACAACTCATAATTCCCCAATTTTGGGGGGGGGGCGCATGTGCTATATCCACTTGTGGTTTCCCCGCACACCTTCTCCGAGGGCTCCTGGGTCACAACCATCCCCACCCCACCCCCAAATGCCCTCATTTGGAGCCAACTGGGCTCGGCACCAATCGTATCTTACCATACTGTCCTGGTAGAGAGCCAACAACACAGCATAGGCTGCAGAACGCGGAGCTGGGACGCTTCCCCGGGCACGCTGGCGTGACACTGGCTGCTTTTTCTAGAAGGAGAAGGAAGAATGAGTTGTGCCTGCTTCGGGGACTCTGCCAGTAGAGCTTTCTCCTCCACACACCTCTCTCCTTGCAGGGCTAGCATCACAGATAAGCACAGTTGGGCACCTGCCAAGGGCCCAAACCCCACGGACAAGAGCCCCCTGGACTTGTTCCCCCTCTTCACCATTGCAAGCTGCTGGTTCGTCTGCCTCCCGCTCTGGCCCGAACAACAGTGGTGGCGAGGAGGAAGAGCAGCAGCTGCCATGGCCTACTTGCTCAACAGCTCTCTGCCTGTCAAGCAAGCGAGTGGTAGCAACGAGGAGGAGGAAGGGGAACAAGAGCAGTTGGTGACCATGGCAGTGAGAACGTAGATTCACTGAGGGAGCCCATGGAGGGTGTCTTGCCCGAGGGCCCCCAAAAGCCTGGAGCTGGCACTGTCTCCTCGATCCTATTCTATCCAGGAATCCCCTGCATGCCTTGCAATTTACGTCGAGGCAGGCCACGCAATCTCTTTGTCACACCACCTTTTTGCCTCAGCAAGGTTAACTATTAAGGAGAGCATGCTTTCGTGCCCCTAACCAGCTCCCATGCCTCCAGGATTAGGAGAAAAGGCACCTGCGATTTCTAGACAGCTGTGGGATCTCTCATTTTAGAAACTGACCCGGGACCTTCTGCATGTGATGCTCTGCCACTGTGCCCCAGCCTCTTCACTGCGCCCGCCCTTCACCATTCCCAGAGCCCACTGCCAGAGTCAAAGTAAGATTCAGCCGCCAGCCTGGTTGGCTTTTGTATGTGGAAAGGTGGTGGATATAGAGGGGTGTGCGGCATCTTGTCCTTCACCTCAGGCGGCAAAATGTCTAGGGCAGGACCTGATCTAACCCCCTTTCAAAGCTGCTGATAAGAAGGCTGGGACCGTGTGTCTACAGTTGCACCCGACCAACACTGCAAGCAGTCTTTGGCTGCATCCCTCCAGGATGTGGTGCAGCAGTTTGTGGCAATAAAACATGTTGGGAATGGCCCTGCAAAGAACAATGAAGGCAATGGCTTTTTAGAATTTGCACCAAATATGTAAAATGCAGGATGATAGCTTTCATGTTACACAGGATTCTGTATCACGCTAGCTTTCAATAAGAAGGGGAAACTATTTTTAATTCCTTTGGTTAATGGTGTGGAGGATTTTAATCTGTCATGCTGTAGTCAATAAACTGCACAACAAGCAATGAGCATTTGCTAACCCATTCTGATTAATAAGGGTGCCGAAACATGTGTTGATTCCTCACCTTTAAGTGCTGCCCTGGACATTGCTTTGGCTCTGCGGAGCACACAGCAGGCCGCAGCACTGGGATATCACTGATGGAAATACCTTCGCAGCTGAGGAGGTCACCATCTTCTTGCCCTTTCCACGAGGAAACTGCGGCCTGCAGACCTGGAATTCATGGAATAAACTTTCTAAATCAGCGGCAGCCAACCTTTTGGGATTGTGGATACATTTGCCAATTTGAGAAACTGTCTTGGGCACCGTCACAAAATGGATGCCCGGGGAGGGGTGGCAAAGGACAAGGAACCTGCCCCAAAGACTGAGTACAAGGCAGAGGTGGGGTCTGAGCTCTCCCCAACATATTAAACAACTCCTTTGAATCCACAGTTGTCAGCACCAACAGAAATTTATTACACAGTAACCCCAGCTGCCAGTAAGAAAATGTGTTAATTAAAAAAAAAAAGTGAGAGGGAAAGGGCACCTTGGTGAAAGCCAGGGAAGGTGTCCGGGGGCGCATAGGTGCCCATGGGCTCCATGTTGCTCACCCTTGCTCTAAATGGAGGCTATACAGGCAGGATTGTGGAAGATGCACACAAAACAAATTCCACTGTCTAAATGGATCAAGGAAATTTGCATGCATGCGCCTGCTTTCCGCAATCTTCTCTCTTTCTTTTTTTCCACAAGAAAGGAAGAGGGGCAAAAGACCTAGCCATAGCACAAAAGACTGTGCACCCCAAACAGCATAAAGTCCCGCTTAGCCATCCTTTGTCTTCTGCAATGATACCAGTTCTCAAGTTTGAAATTTCAGAGCCATAAGGGCTAGAAACTTGTCATGAGAGTCCCAAACTGCATAATGCTTGTTTCATCCTGTGTCTGCCTTGTTCATATCTGCCCAAAAACAGTCTGGGGCAAGGATACCTTAAGGCAAGGGTGCAGAACCGCAGCTCTGGGAAACAAATCTGACCCTTCAGGAGTCCCAATTCAGCCCTCAGGGGTTCCCAGATAGCCACGCCCCCTTTTCCCCAAAACATTTATTTGTAGTTTCCCAGCTTTTGTGCAGTGTCCCCCCCCCCCCATTCTAAAAGGTTGAAATGCCTCTCCCAAGGCTTACTTATTGGCAGTAAGAACATTAAGTTAAAATATGTTGGGTTTTTTTTTTTTGGCCGTTCCTCTTTTGCCTACCACTGGAATGAGGAACCTGAGAGCATCTCTGAAACAGAATTTGGAAGAAATCATAGAATATCCACGACTGCCCGTAGATCCTGTTTTATATGATTCCTTATTTTATACCGGGTGCATGCTTCAAAGGGCTCCCTCCACACGCACCTGTCAATGCTGTACCGTCCTGGGCACTGTGGTGCTTCTCCAGCTGCTCGTCCAGCTGGCGGCAGATGTGCTCCCCGAAGTACTGAAGGATGTGGGCCTCACGCCCGCTGCGCAAAGGGAGTGGATATTTGCGGAGGGAACTCAGTGCCTGGCATGAGGAAGAGTAGGAGACATAAGACAAGCTGTGGGAGAGCGGCAGGGATCTTGTCCGACCCAAGAGGTTCTCACATCTGGGTTCTGTGACTCAAGTGGGAATAGGGTGAGGGGGGGGGCAAGGAAAGTGTCTGTGCGGGTGGGGAGGAAATCAAGGGGGCAGAGTGAGTACCACCTCCTCAGACAAAGGCAGGGTGTGGTTTAGAGCATCACTTTTATCCCCATTCCAGGTCATCCGCAATCATTACAATCTCTCTGCTAGGTCTGCTGCACAACAGAAATCAGTTTCACCTATAGCAGGGGTGGACAACTTGTGACCCACCAGATGTTTTGCCCTATAACTCCCACTAGCCCTAGCAAGTATAGCCAATGGTGAAGTATCATGTTATAGGCCAAAACAACTGGAGGGTCACAAGTTGCCCACCCCTGAACTATGGCCACCCCTGCTTCCTGTAGGCCAGAACAGTGGAGATATGGGAAAAACAGTTTGGCCAGTTTGGGTTTAGTGAGAGATTTGTCAGGGGGACCCTAAATCCTAAGAGCGGGATAGTGCACACATTAATACAATATCCTAGGCCATGGCTTGTGTTTAAAGAAGGTGTGGCTTGACTGGCAGCGGGGTGGGGTGGGGTGGGGTGGGGTGGGGTCAGCCATCTAAAAGGAGCCAACAATCCTGGCAAAGGGAAGGAGCTTGATCTGAGGGCAGATTTTGAACCAGAGGCAGCATTAGGGGGTGGCCCATTAGGGCTGGAGCCCAAAATCTTTCATTTGGAGCCCTGAATCTCTGGGAGGCCCTCTGCCCCACCACCCTGCTGTCCAGGGGCACTTGCTGAAATAAAGGCACAGGGGCCCTGAGGATCTCTGTTTCATCCCCCTGGATGAGCTGGCTTTTGACCCAAATGTGCTTCCTCTCCTGCTGCCTGCCCCCTTGAATCTTTCTGCCTGAGGTTTCTTTCGGAAATCAATGCCCTCCTCTCCCCTGTCCATGCATCCCTTTTTACAAATAGGGGTGTCCTTAGGAGACAAGGTCTTTTAAAGACAGACTTTAGAGTGTAGGTAAATTAGCATATGCAAATATGTGCATTTTTAATTTCTTTTGGTCCTGTGGGGACAGGGTGGGGAGAACAACCCCTATGCACACAGAGTGGTGCCTGGCCAACATAATCACAGGGACAGTCTTAATAAAAAGGGACATCGCTTGGGAATCAACACCATGAAGGAGAGGGAAAGGCTTTTTGAAAATAAAGCATCTCTTTTGGTACAGTGCCTAGCAGTTTTAAGCCCTTTATCATTGCTAAGTAATTGCTTACAATATACAAAAAAGATGATTATTAAAAATGCATAATTATGGTTAACCATTCTAAATTATTAATCCCTACCCATTATTGACATTAATAATTAATGGTTATTAATAACAATCATCTAAGGAGTGGTGCATAAATATTAATACATTGCATTCATAATACATTGTGAATTTTCTGAAATTATTGCTTTCAATAATTAAAGGCACAATCCTATGCAAGTTTAGAGAGGGGGAAAAGGCCTGCAACTCCCAGCGTGCCCCAGCCAGCTATTCTGGCTGGGGCATGCTGGGAATTGCAGGCACTTATACACATTATTCTTATTGTGTATTACTACAATGTATCAATTATATATATATATATATATATATATATATAATAGGTTCATATATTATATACTATATATTTTAATATATATATTTAATATAGTTTGATAGGACTAAATTCTGGGTAAAGGGCGGGGCTTGGGCGGAGTGGGCGTGGCCTTTGCCCGGAAAGGGGCATGGCTTACCCTTTCATAGGCGCGTTGGCTTCCCAGGCGACCTCGCTCTGCGGCCTGGTCGCGCCACTCCTGGAGCCAGCGCGTAAATAAGGGGTTCGGACACCCCTGCGGAGGCCTCGGCATCTTCCGAACGCGCCAAGCCTCCTTTCCCGCCGTCTCTCTTGCTCTTTAACCCGGAACTCGTCGTATTCCTTTACCATAGAGTCGCCGGAAGGACAAGGAGGGTAGCGTGGCCGCGACGGTAGGGCTCGCGCACGCGCGCTTCGCCCTGATGGCAGGAGGGTGCGCCACAGACTTAGGGAGGAAAAGTAGAGGCACACAACGTTGGACTGTGCGGGTCCAATATTTGTATTTATTTATTTTTCCCTTCCCAGTGTTAGAAGTGGGATTTGCCTATGGAAATTGGTGGAGAAATCGAAAAAAAATACTGTGATGGGGAGCAGCTTGTTACCCCACCCAACTGCCCCCATCTTTTGAGGTTTTGAACATTTACAGTGCAATCTTATGCATGTCTACTCAGAAGTAAGTGCCACTGAGTTCAATGAGTCTCAGATAAATGTGTATAGGACTGCAGCCTAAAAGTACAATAAGTCGGCCTGCAAGTCAATGGAGCGAAGAGGCTGATCTGTATGCAACTAAGTGCTGCATTTATCTGTGGAGGAAAGCCCAAGGGGGCGATGTTAATAGAACTGACCTTTGCTTCAACTTGAGGGTTGTTGGGGGTGGTGGTGGCTTCGGGAGATTTTCAGCTGGGAAGGAAACTAAACCTGCCTCATTGCAATCTCCGGTCTGAAATATAACTAATTGCAGGGATGTTGTAAGCTACTCTCTGCTGAGCCCCCCAAACTGCAGTATTGGTATAAAAGTGGACAACACTGCAGGATTGTTGCAAGCTACCTTTTCAGTCCCTGCCTGCCCCTCCCCCCACCTGCAAAAGGGGTAGAATACTACTGGACTACATTACAGGGTTGTTGTAAACTGCGCTCCGCCTCGGACAGACCTGCAGCCTGCAATACTCAGAACTACACTGCAAGTCTCTTATAAGGTCCTCTCTCCACAGCCCTCTCCTATCGTAAGATAATTGAAAACATCCCTATGAATTAGTATTGATAGAGCTTTTTTCTTAAAGGTTAAAAAACTTTTTTTTTTTTAAAGTAAGTTCTTTATGTGAAATAAGACCAGAGGTGAAAAGGGCTACCTTTTGTTTGCGGGGTGGACACGCTGGTGCCTACCGTAATTACAGCTGCTTTAAGAGCTTGGCTTTCTCCATCGATTTCTCTTATTTCTAATCCAGGTTGGACATTTAAACATGTCCTCTCAAATAGGAACTAGGAAATGGTCTATCTAGACCAGCCTTCCCCAGTTTTGATGGCTTTAAAAGGGCAACTTTAAAATTGACAGCTTTAAAATTGGACAAATTCCTGGAAAAGAAGGCCATCGGTGGACACTAGTCCCGACTGGTTATATGCTTCCTCTGGTATCGGAGGCAGTTTGCCTATGTACTCCAGTTGCTGGGGAACATGGGCAGGAGGTAGCTGTTGCACTCATGTCCTGCTTGTGGGATCCCGTGGGCAGCTCGTTGGCCACTGTGGGAACAGAATGTTGAACTAGATGGACCCTTGGTCAGATCCAGCAGGACTCTTCTGATGTTCTTATGCCCTCAAATACCATTCGCTGGGGAACATGATGGGGAGGGTGCTGTTGTGGGATGCTTGTGGGCTTCCTGTTAGGGCATCTGGTTGCCTGCTGTGGGAAACGGTTGCAAAAAATCATGATTTTTTTGCAAAAAATAAAAAAATGAGTTTTTAAATTTAAATCAATGATTTTTTTTATTTAATCAATCCCCCCCCCCCAATTTTTTTTTAGTAAAATTAATTTCAAAGTTTCAGGCAACCACATGTACACATAGCCTACACTTAATAGTTAAGAACACCAAATTATACAGAGAAAACATTAATCAGAACAGGTTTTGTTTAATAGAGTATTGTTGCATTTTTGCATATTTAAAGCGACCTCAACAGTAACTATTTGTCATACACTGCATGTTACTTAACTTACGTTAATCACTTTCACTTAATTTTTCCTCCACTTTCGTTTTTGATTTTGATTCATGGCTTTAAACAAAAACACTAATTTGGCAGCTTTGTCTAAGCCTAAACGATTTCGCAGTTTTGATTGTATCAATCCAAATGATGAAAACACTCTTTCCACATCTGCTGTGGAGGCAGTTGCAGCGTGCAACTGTTCTGCGACATCGATCACCTCCTGATGCAGTTTGTCCTGCTGTGAAGTCCACCATTCCAGAGGCTGGACTGAATTGATGACGTTTTTGCTGAACATATACTGAGAAAATGGCTTGGCTTTAGCTTTGTACTTTATTAGGACTGGAACTATATTTGGATGGTTTTCATTGGCCCAATCCATCCCTGAGTCATACTCCTCTTCTGTTAAGTTTTTGCCCATGACAGATGGGAGTCATAATGTTAGCCAGATAGTGAGCTGGTGTTAGCGCTTGCTTGAAATGGGTTTGTAGATTGCTTTGATTATTTGAGGTCAATACTCCGCAAGCTGTCAGATCTTTCGAAAGTTGCTTCAAAACGTCAACTGCCCTACCAATACTACATGAATCTCTCTGTAATTTGTCCAATGCCACAGCTTTTTAAGGAGATCTTCAACATTTCTTTTGATTCCCAAGTTAGATACCTTGTTTTTGATGTCTGCATCGATCTTCTCTCGATTTTCCTCACAGATTTGCATGATGATGGGCCAGTTTTTGATGTAGGCTTCTAAACAATCGGTGACAGTGTTCCAGCGAACATCTTGTGGAATCGGCACTGCTTTTGCTCTTGTTGCCCTATAAGCAGCTGATGCGAAATGGTTGTTTCTGAAGTACTTTACAATAGCAACGACATGATTCTTGACATTAGGAATATCCACATCTTTGAGGTTAAGGGTCTCCTCTTTATCAAGTTCTTCCCTCATTTTTTTTACATTACCAGTATTCATCATCATCATCAGGCGATCACTCGTGACCGAGTAAGATTGTCTTCTGGGATAAAAGGAGGAAATTCTAAAGAAGATTGTGTAGACTCTAGCGATGGGTCCGTAAGTGACTGTGGAGGCCAATTCTAGATCCACACAGCTTCCCACAGTGAGGACACAGGTTACCAGATAGAAGATGGTCCTGTAAAGGATTCATTTGACGTGCTTTTCGCTTAGCACGTTTCTCCCTTTCACCTTGCACTCGGGCTTCTTCAAAGTCCATGGAACCTTTGTGAAAGGCCAACCTCCATTTAGATCGTTCATGGGCCAGAGCTTCCCAGTTTTCGATGTTTATATTGCATTTTTTTAGATTTGCCTTATGAACATCTTTAAACCTCTTATATTGACCACCGATATTCCGCTTTCCATCCTTGAGTTGGGAGTAGAGTAACTGGTTTGGGAGACGGCAGTCAGGCATTCGAACAACATGACCGGTCCACTGAAGTTGGCGTTGAAGGATCATTTTTTCAATGCTAGTAGTCTTTGCTTCTTCCAGTACACTGACATTTGTTCACCTGTCTTCCCAAGTAATTTGCAGGATTTTCCGGAGGCAACGTTGATGAAACCTTTCAAGGAGGTGGAAGTGACGTTTATAGATAGTCCATGTTTCGCAGGCATACAATAAAGTTGGTAATACAATGGCTTCGTAAACCAGTGTTTTGGTCTTCTTACAAATATCCCGATTCTCGAACACTCTATGTTTCATTCGAGAAAATGCGGCACTTGCGGAGCTCAGACGATGCTGGATTTCTGGATTTCACCAGAAATTACCAGTATTATCGGTTACTAGGCTACCTACACGACAATGGAATTTCCCCCTGCAATCACGAATAGCCTTCCTGGCTACCTCTGTAAGGTATTCACTGATATGAGTGTGTCCAGATGTGTCTATGGTATCTGTCAAATAAGTGGTTTGATCGGAAGCTGTTACTGATGCACACACTACAGGTTCATTGTGAACATTGCTCCACCCATCCAGACTCAGACTGTCTTATTTCTTAGGTCTTTCCCAGACTCTTACAGTTGTTTATCATAAACTTCATCCAGTAATTTGTTGTCAATGTCATTTCTGTTAGGTGGGCTGTAGCCTGGCCTTAACATCTCTATCGCTAATTTGTACTCTGGATGTTCCACACCTCTGAATGGAGTATTCGTTGCATATATACTGCAGGCAATTTGAATATCCAGTGCATTTTTTTGGTCCTTACTTGTCTTTATAACATAGGGGTCTAAAGTAGGTCTTTTTGCCCTTGATGATGAAGAAGCAGTGACACCCCTTTCCAAACTTTCATAACGACTAGATTGCGATGCAACTGAATTCAGTGATGGAGTTGGAGACGTGAGACTCCTTGAACTGCTAGGCCTAGATGAAATGTTTGAATGAGGGTGAGGGCTCTCCTCTACCTCTATGGCCGTTGGATTTAGATCCACATCATCCACATCAGCAAAATCTAAATTTAAAAAAATGGTGGTATAGTAAAATAGGTAGTGCAATAGTTTCTACAACAGTGTTTGACAATTTTCATGATTTAACTTCCTTTAACTTTGCTATTACACTACACATCAATTCAGTTTAAAAGTTTTAATGCTGTTTGAGTTTGACATTGTATTTTTTTACAGTAAATAATGTGGAGAGAAAGCCTGACCACACACTTTCTGAACCCTGACACACTTTTCCTTTCTGCTGCCCACCCATCTTCCCCCCAGCTGTTTGCATAATCCCCACCCTAGGCAGAGGAGACACAGTGTTCTGGGCAGACCATTTTACATGGCTACATCTGCATCTACTTCAATAGGGCACATTTACATTTACCCCCAAGGAAGTGCATAACATTCAGGTGGGGAGGGGGTGCAGTCTCAAAGAGCTGCAAAGCATCCCCAAGTACCCGAAAAGCACCACAGCCCCGCTGGGCGGAACCAGCCCAACTTGTCATCAAAGAAGGGGAGGGGGCGAGGGAGGGGTAAATAAGGAACCTCCGAGAGGAACGGGTTGTTGGAATCATGGTGCAAGAACGCACGGATCAGGTCCCTGACTCCGGTCAGAGATGAAGCTACATGAACCCGGGGCGCGGTGCCTGGAGACCAGCTGTCGGATCAGTTAAGCTAGCCTAGTAAGTTTCATTCTCTATGTCAATTACCTCCCTGTATTTTGTAAGCCTGTTACCCTGTATGAACTCTGCTATAGATTCCCTTTTGTGGATTGGAGTACTATGCTCCATTAAGTTTTATGGACCCTTCTGTTGACAGTGTGAAATTCCTGGTAGTCTTATTAGTTCCACTCCATTAAAGGTGTTATAAACATAGTTGGCTCTCTGTTTCAATATGCTTCAGTGTCAATATTTGCTGCGGCTGAGTTTAACTCGTACGGGAGCGGAACCGCGTAAAGGGCATTCTCTCAGCGCCGGTTAACCCCTTAACTCCCGAACTCACGCAAAGGTCCGGCGGCAGTCCTTCACAAATAATTTTTAAACTAATGTTAGGTTCCTTGCAGACAGTTATTGTTAAGGTATTAAAGTAATACATTAAGTGAAAATTCCTGTGGAGAAAGCCAACCTAAGCCCCCTGCCTGACACACACTCACCAAGGAGGGGGGAAGGAGACCCAGGGGGGGGGAGACAACCAGTCTCCACAGATGCCAAAGGGGACAAACAACATCTACATAGAATCACCCCAGGGGGGAAGGCAGGAAGCATCACCAGGTTTGTCAATGCTCTTGCATATCGGCCCCATCTACATAAGACTTGAATACCTCTCCAGGGCAGACGCTTCGGCACCCCTAAGAAATGACCACTCAACACCATAGGATGGGACCATTAAGTGGCTTCAAAGGGACCCCATCCCACGGGGGGAAGGCGTCACCCCACCTGACCCAAAAGGCCGCCCCTCAGGGAGGGTGGCAACCCACCTGATCACGGAGGGAGGGGCTACCTGAAACACCAAGGTATAAAACACCCTGCACAAAGGAACTTTTCTCTGGACCTGATCAGCAATCTTGCCCATGCCTGGGGTAAGGGAACGAAGGATCAGCAACCCCGGGTAGCAGAATCCGGCGCGCTCCAGCTAGCTGGAATCACTGGCCGCTTGGGTTGACCGGACCCCCGGGAAACCAAGCTGAAATCACTCACAAGCCGCTTGGGTAGACCGGGCCTCCGCCGGGAACCCAGCTAGCCGCTTGGGTAGACCGGGCCTCCGCCGGGAACCCAGCTAGCCGCTTGGGTAGACCGGGCCTCCGCCGGGAACCCAGCTAGCCGCTTGGGTAGACCGGGCCTCCGCCGGGAACCCAGCTAGCAGCGTGCGGTTGACCGGGCCTCTGCCGGGACCCGAGCTGAACTAACTAGCTGAGAGCCCTGAAATCACTGTGTCCTTAAGACTTCTTGCTTGCTACTTTGTACCGTACTGATAAGCTGTATTGCTGGCGTGTGTCTGGGTTTGTGAAGGTAATGTTGTAAATAAACTTGTTTTCTAAAAGATACTTCTGTGGCTATAAGTTATCCCTTTGTTCTGGGCTAAGGGTGATAGTCGCTGGGGACCTCGGAGAAGGCCGCCCCAGGACTCGCTACCCCCTTAGCATTGAACCCACGCAGAAGACCAGGTTGTCGGTCTTCCACTCCTTCCATAAAATAAACATAACTTTTTATAGCTCGCACTCACAGGAGTAAACTAGATTTGCCTACCGTCATTTTCTGATTCTTCTTCACTCATCAGTTCAGGTTCCTCTTGTTGTGTTGTTGAGTCTGTAGTACATTTGACACTCTTCTGTATGTGATCCTTCAAGCGAGCTACTAGTCCTTGCATTTCCTTGCCACAGCTTTTGCATTTTGCTCTCACACTCTTATTTTTCTCTGATGGAGGAAGTTCTGTAAACCATATCCATACAGGATCTTTCCTGCAGCCACCTCTAGTTGACATTATGCTTCTTCTGTCTGGTGGTTTGGCTCCTGTTCAGTAAGAGCTCTCTGCCTGACAGGCTTGGACTTGTTTTGTTGTGGTCAGCTTGCAAGTAACTTCCTGCCCTGCCCACAGAGGGAATTCTCCTGTCTCACTTTCAGTTTCGTTTTAACTTTCAGCTTGTGCTTCTTTTTGAAAATTTTCATTTATCGTTACTGCAGTGCAGCATCTATTACTCAAATTATTTTTTGATTCTGATTTAAATCATTGCAACCCTGGTGGGAAACAAAATTCTCGACCAGTTAGGTCTTTGATCTGATTTAGCAGGGCAGTGCCTGCTCCAGCTTCCTAAGCGCCCTTGGGCAAGACACCCTCAATGAGTCTACCTCCCCCCCCCCCCGTCACCAGCTGTTCTTGCTCCTCATCCTCCTTCTCATCATGGCTCCCACTTGCTTGCTTGACAGGCAGAGAGCCAAGGAGCAAGTCGGCCATGGCATCTCCTGCTCCTCCTTCTCACCACCACCATTGTCCGGGCCAGAGTGATAAGCAGGCAAACAAGCAGGTTGCAAGGGTGAAGAGGTGCAGCAACTCCAAGGGGCTCTTGTCAGTGGGCCCCTGCTGGGGTGTGGGCCCTTGGCAGGTGCCTGACCATGCCTACCCTTGACGCCAGCCTCCTTTTGGACTTCAACTCCCAGAAGCCCCTGCCAGCATGGACAGTCGTCAGGAATGCTGGGAGTTGAAGCCCAAAACGTCTGGAGATCTTCTCTCTACCCACCCCATGCGCTAGTGAACTCACTCTACTTCCTTAGAGCAGCATGGTCTGAGTTGTTGTAAAGTGCAGCGGGGTGCATGTGTCTTCAACCAGAGTCCCTAGAGCTCAGCTCCTGTGCTACCTTTCACCTGACACAGCATGGTTCTTCTTTTCTCATCATAGCTACCCACTGCTTGCTTGACAGGCAGAGAGCCAGGGAACAAGGAGGCTGTGGCATCTGCTGCTACTCCTTCTCACCGCCACCATTCTCTGGGCCAGAGTGAGAGGTAGGTGAACAAGCAGGTTGCAATGGGGAAGAGGAGGAACAGCTCCAAGAGGGCTCTTGTCAGTGGGTGTGGGCCCTCAGCAACTGCCCGACCGTGCCAAACCTTGACGCCAGCCCTGCTACTGGCCTCTTCTTATTAAGAGAGCCTTAAGATGTACCCTTGCTTTGCAAATTAAAAAAAACCACACCAGGGGACCCAGAAGATTCTAGAAAAGATGGGAGTGGATGGGGATAAGTCTGAAGTCGTCCCACCTGTTCCTGCTACAGGGCGTGTATTCATTCTGTCTTCTTGGCTTAGACGTCTCATCAACAGGCAGGGCAAGCCAAGGCATTATGCACCAAAGGTGTGGTTGCGCATAGTTTAACCGGAGCCAAGCGTGGCTTGTGAAGCTAGCAATGCTGAGGTGCAGTGGAGTCAGCTGCCTGCAATGAAATTTGTCAGAGCTGTGGAGCGGATCCTTTTCGATTGCACCACAGGCCTCCATCAACATCTCCCAGAGGGTCTTCCGGCAAATGACTCATCGCTAACCGTAAGGAGGCACTGTGGTCATACTTTGGGGGGCAGGGGGGGTCTGACGAACCCCTTCTTTCCACTTGCCTGGCTCGGTTGGCGGGGAATAGTTCAGACAGAAAACTACAACTGGATCTAGCAAGTGGGGGAGGAAAAGGGCAAGGGGGAGATGGGAAAGAAAGGCAGGGTTTCTGATCTGTTATTGCCTTTGGACCGGGATTATGTTTCAACGAGAAAGGACTGTAGAGCGACTTGGATGGCCCTGACATTGCTGCCTGCCTTTAAATTGGTGGGAAAATCCCTTCCCAGACAGCCCCCCATCCCCCCCCATCCCAAATTACAGTCTCACTTTGTTCCAAATGAGTGGATCAAACTTCACGAATTCCGTAATCCTTTGGGATTGGTAACTCCCACAGGATGGAATTGCAGTGGGTCTGGCTGTTCCAAAAGACTGTTCCAGGATTATTCTGAATAGGAGTGCAGATTAGGGGTAGCCACTTGTGCATGCCCCCCACCTGCCGAAAATGACAAAATGCATCACCCAAAAAGAAGGCAGAGGATGCAACGTTGTGTAACATCTGCCAACAGCTCTCCATGCCTTGGTTACATCATGTTTAGACTGCTGCAATGCGTTCTACATGGGGCTACCCTTGAAGAGCATCCAGAAGCTTCTGTTGGTGCAAAATGTGTCTGCTGGGCTGCTAACCGGTGCACAATATTGTGTTGTGATCATATCACCTCAATGCTGAACGATATGCACTGGGTGCCAATTGCTTTCCGGGCTCAATTCATGGTGTTGGTTTTAACCTGTAAATCTCTGTTCAGGAAGCAGGTCAAAACACTTCTTTTTTAATCTGGCTGATAAAATTGTTGTTCTGGTTTTGAAGATTTTACTATGTCTTTGTGATTTTTGCTTGTTTTTGTTTTTTGTTGTCGTCGACCACCTCAAAGAAAGAGAGGCTCATGAGGCTCATGAAGCTTTCATGGCACCCGTCAACTTTCAGGCTTGGATCGTCCTCTTTTCACAGCTGCCCAACACGCAGAATCTCAATGGGTAAAACAGTTGCCCGTACTATGCCATTTGCACGGTGACAACAAACACTTCTCTAGCTGAATGACTGCTTAAGCCTGGTGGGTGATAACAGAGGTGTCTGCGAACACATTGGTGCTCACAAGCTCCACGTTGGAAACCCCAGGCTTACACTAATGGGCAGCGGGTCGCCAGCCTTACCTGGAGATGCCAGGGGTTCAGTCTGGGACCTTCGGCTTGCAAAGCAGGTGCTCTACCACTGAGCTATGATCTCCAAACTGGGAGAATGGGCGTCAACATGGCAAATGCAGTTCAACATAGGGCAATGTAAAGTAATGCATGTTGAGGCAAAAAATCCCAGCTTCAAATATAATCTGATGGGATCTGAGCTAGTGGTGACTGCCCAGGAAAGAGATCTTGGGGTTGTGGTGGACAGCTTAATGAAAATGTCGACCCAGTGTGCAGCTGCTGTGAAAACGGCAACTCCATGTTAGGCATAATTGGGAAAGGAATTGAAAATAAAACTGGCAGTATCATACTCCCCTTATACAAATCTATGGTGCGACCACACTTGGAATACTGTGTACAGTTCTGTACACTTCAGGGATGCCATAATTATCACCCTCTTTAAGAAGGGTGATAGAACAGACTGTGGAAACTATCGGGGCATTTCTCTCTTAGCAACCGCAGGTAAAATATTTGCTAGGATTCTCGCAAACCGTCTTCTATCTATTTCAGAAGAGATCCTCCCTGAAACTCAATATGGTTTCCGCCCCTCTAGAGGGACAGTAGACATGATTTTTACTGCACGTCAGCTCCAAGAAAAAAGCCGGGAGCAAAATCAACCCCTTTATATGGCATTTATCGATTTGGCTAAGGCCTTTGATACTGTAGACCGTACAGCTCTCTGGACTATCCTTATGAAAATTGGATGCCCCAATAAATTTGTGAATATCTTGCGACTTCTCCATGACAACATGACGGCAACGGTTTTGGACAACAATGGCTCTCATGGTGCTCCATTTAAAGTGGGATCAGGTGTTAAACAGGGATGTGTTATCGCCCCAACATTATTTGCCATTTTCATCGCCATGGTTTTACATCTTGTCAAGGGGAAACTTCCCACCGGTGTGGGAATTATATATCGAACAGATGGAAAGCTTTTTAATCTCAGCAGGCTGAAAGCAAAAAGTAAGGTAATTACAACCTCCGTTGTGGAACTTCAGTATGCTGATGATAATGTGGTCTCTGCACATTCAGAGGATGATCTCCAAACTATCCTAAATGCTTTTGCAGAAGCATACGAAAAACTTGGTCTCTCACTTAACATCAAAAAACCCAAAGTGCTTCATCAGCAAGTGCAAGCTAACCCTTTGGTGATGCCATCTATCCAGCTTGGCGGGACAATACTGGAAAGTGTCGATCATTTTCTCTATCTTGGCAGCTATCTTTCTGTTACAGCTAACATCGACAGTGAAATCCAGCATCGTCTGAGCTCCGCAAGTGCCGCATTTTCTCGAATGAAACATAGAGTGTTCGAGGATCGGGATATTTGTAAGAAGACCAAAACACTGGTTTATGAAGCCATTGTATTACCAACTTTATTGTATGCCTGCGAAACATGGACTATCTATAAACGTCACTTCCACCTCCTTGAAAGGTTTCATCAACGTTGCCTCCGGAAAATCCTGCAAATTACTTGGGAAGATAGGCGAACAAATGTCAGTGTACTGGAAGAAGCAAAGACTACTAGCATTGAAAAAATGATCCTTCAACGCCAACTTCAGTGGACCGGTCATGTTGTTCGAATGCCTGACTGCCGTCTCCCAAAGCAGTTACTTTACTCCCAACTCAAGGATGGAAAGCGGAATATCGGTGGTCAATATAAGAGGTTTAAAGATGTTCATAAGGCTAATCTAAAAAAATGCAATATAAACATCGAAAACTGGGAAGCTCTGGCCCATGAACGATCTAAATGGAGGTTGGCCTTTCACAAAGGTTCCATGGACTTTGAAGAAGCCCGAGTGCAAGGTGAAAGGGAGAAACGTGCTAAGCGAAAAGCACTTCAAATGAATCCTTTACAGGACCATCTTCTATCTGGTAACCTGTGTCCTCACTGTGGGAAGCTGTGTGGATCTAGAATTGGCCTCCACAGTCACTTACGGACCCATCGCTAGAGTCTACACAATCTTCTTTAGAATTTCCTCCTTTTATCCCGGAAGACAATCTTACTCGGTCACGAGTGATCGCCTGATGATGATGATGACAGTTCTGATCACCACACCTAAAAAAGGATTTTGTAGAGTTGGAAAAAGTGCAGAAAAGGGCAACTAAAATGATCAAGGGGCTGGAGCAACTCCCCTATGAGGAAAGGTTTCTTTGTTATATTTATTTGTTATATTTATACCCCGCCTTTTTTCCTGCAAGGAACCCAAGGCGGCTTACATAATCCTCCTCCTCCTTTCCATTTTATCCTCACAACAACCCTGTGAGGTAGGTTAGAAAGGTAGGTTAGAAAGGTTACAGCAGATGGGATGGTTTAGCTTAGAAAAAAGGCGAGTAAGAGGAGACACGATAGAGGTGTACAGAATTATGCTTGGTATAGAGAAAGTGGATTGGGAGACATTTTTCTCCCTCATAATACTGGAACCCAGTGGGATCATCCCATGAAGCTGATTGGTAGGAGATTCCGGACAGTTAAAAAGAAGGACTTCACACAGTGCACAGTTAAACTATGGAATTCCTTTCCATGAGATGTAGTGATGGCCACCAATTTGGAAGGCTTTAAAAGGGGATTGGACAAATTCATGGAGGAGAAGGCTATCAATGGCTACTAGTCCTGATTGGCTCTGTGCTGCCTCCAGTATCGGAGGCAGTATGCCTATGTACACCAGTCACTGAGGAACATGGGCAAGAGGGTGCTGTTGCATTCATGTTCTGCTTGTGGGATTCCATGGGCAGCTTGTTGGTCACTGTGTGAACAGAATGCTTCACTAGATGGACCCTTGGTCTGATCCAGCAGGGCTCTTCTTATGTTCTGATGAGATTCCCGTCCTCATGGATCCAAATAAAGGGCTGGTTTGAATGGGAGCACTGGAAGCTACTGAGTCAGACCAGTGGTCCATCCAGCTCAGTCCACTAGCAGTAGCTCTCCAGGGTTTCAGATGGGGAGGCTTCCTCAGCTGTACTCGGAGGTGCCGGGGATTGAACCTGGGGGGAGGGAGGCTGGGACTGCCTGCTTTACCTTGGAAGTAAAGGTGGAATATAAATGTGTGAAAGGACTGCCAACCGGTCTTTTACTCAAGACCAGAGATCAAAGGTGCAAAACTGCCAGCCTTAGCTCTGCCCTCTTGACACTGATTCTCTCAGGGCCTTTCCCTTGGTCTATATACACTGGATTTAGCACTGAACCACAGAGGAACCACACACTCCGTGTGGGGTAAAACCAGGAAAGTTTATTCAAGGTAAACAGATTTACAACAACAGGTGGGGAATGAGGGAAGAGGGAGAAAGGTGGGGAGACACTTTGGTATACACAGTAGAGCTACAAAATAACAAAGCTAGTTCTTTTACTACATAAATACCTAAGCACTTACTCTCCTTTTTAGGGGTTGGTGGTCCTCTTCAGGGCTGCCTCAGCAAAAGCCCTCCTCTTGCGAAAGCAGTATAGATTCCCCCCCCCCTTTCAGTAGCCCAGGTGTCTTTAGTCAATCAGGATGAACTTCATCTGGCCCAGGCAGAGGGGAGGGGTGGCTCATGACTAGAGGGCTTAGGCCACATTTGCATGCGAATACCTGTGGCGAGTCAAGAGCCATCATAGAACTTTTGCATTTCCCAGCCCCCAGCTGGGATTATACTTGTTTACACCTGAGGTGTGTGTGTGTGTGTGCGCGCGCAGGAAACTGACGCTTTTTCTCCACAAAATGTCATAGTGGAATACAAGGTAAGGAGGAATACAAATGTAATAAGTGAAAGTAATGCCAGTAGTGGTAGCAATTAGCAGAGGGTCATGGGCAATCCCCCTTGTATCTTACATCAGTAGAAAACAAGAGCACAGAAGATGGGAAAGTAATGAATGGATACAGCTCCAGCTCCTAGTGGGGATTTTTTTTGTTATTATGAAGAATGTGGAAATCTCTGGGGCTTTTGAAATAAATACATATCTATAAAAATCTATCTATGAAAGCAATGCCAGGTGGAAAGAAAGCGATACAGTCTGCTACACGTTCGAGTCAGATCGCTCCATATCCTTAAAAGGTCCAAGGAACGCTGCAATGGCGCACCGCGGCCGTTCGGGGACGCCCGCGCGCCAGGCACTGCGCCGCCGTCGCTCCAGATGCCCAAATAAGGGCAAATCTGGTCGTGGGGCGGGGTTGCGGGTTTGGCTCGCGCGACTCCTTATTTGGAAGCGGCCAGAGCGGCGAGGAGGGGAAAGAAAGGAGAGGTGGGGGAACGGCCCGGGAAGGGTGGAGGAGGGAGCAGTATGCGCGTGTCGCAGAAAGGAAGGAGGCAAAAGGAGGGGTGTACGTCTGACTCGCTGCCGCACAAGCTTCCTTTGTTTCTCCTCGCGCATCTTGCAAGCGCGCGGGCTGCCTGCAAGAATAAAAGGAACCCACGTCCCCCCCCTTTCTTTTTCCTCTTTTCTTCCCCTCCCCCTCCCCCAGCGCTAGAGGTTGCAAACGAGAGAAAGCGAGTTGCTACAACGCATTCTCTTGGTCTGATGAGTCAACAGACCTTTTTGGATTACAGTACTTAGGCGCGCGCGCGTGTATATATAGAAGATAAAGAGATGGTGCGGCGCTTTCTCTCGCTCTCTGAAACGTCTTTCTCGATCTCTTGGGTTGTTGTGTTTTTGGGGGGTGCTAAAGAGAGAAGTGATTACTACATGTTCTCATGAATCAACGTCTTGCTGGATCTCGTCTGCGTTTTTGCAAAACGGAGAGCGAGTTCCTGCAACATTGTGTGTGCGGCTGTGTCTCCTAATCGACAACCTCTTCCTTTGGATGGCTCTTCATTTATTTTTGCACGCTCGAGAAAAAGACAGCCACGGGTGTGTGTGTTAAGCTGCAATCTTTATACATACTTACCTGGGAGTAAGGCCCATTGATCTTAGGGTGGACACTTAATGCATCACAGGCGGGGTGGGGGGGTGGGGAGGACACCGATTTGATAAAGTATACATATGCTCAGTTATATGTACAGGCGCAAATTTGGAAAGAGTTCCTATCATTTCTAGGAATGCAATCTCACCATCATACTGGGGGAGATGAGCGGGTCGCTGTTGCACTCCTGTACTAGTTGGCATCCTACAGGCAGCTGGTTGGCCACTGTGTGAACAGACTGCTGGACAAGATGCACCCTTGGTCTTATTTCATAGATTTCATAGATCATAGAGTTGGAAGGAGCCTACAAGGCTATCGAGTCCAACTCCCTGCTCAATGCAGGAAACTAGAGGAGGGGTCTCCCATCCAAGTAACAACCAGGCTTGACCCTGCTTAGCTTTCCACACTCAGACAAGCTGAGCCAGCATAAGCCCAGCAGGTCTCTCTTATTACTTTATTTAAAATATTTCGTGGCGGCCTTTCAGGGCAGAAGCCCCTTGCGTGCGACAGTAAAACACATAAAACCAATACAATATTAAGGATGGTAAAAACACCATGAAAACGGTAAGAACATAAAGCAACAATAAAAACAAAACCAGCAATGAAAAAAGCAAAAACAGCAATCGCATCAGGTGAAAGATTTCTGGTGTTCTTACAATTGTGAGCAGGTGATCTGTGTGCCTGCTCTCCAGTCTGCTGTCCAGGTGCCAAGTGTGGATGGGCAACTTTAAACCCCCTGCGCTGCTCTCCTTCTTTGACTTTAAACCAGACTTGGACTAGACAGCTCATCAAACGGAGGATGCCTTCAAATAGAGGACTGTCCCCTGTAAAGTAGGATGCATCACACATGACCACCCTAGCTGCCAAGAGCCAAGAGGTCTCTGGTTCATATCTTACATGCTTCAGCCATGTGCTCGGTAGTGGTGTGAGGCTTGGCCACTATTTACTGTACTGACACATACATTTACGGTATGTCCTGCCTTTTTTCCTCTGCAAGGAACCCAAGGCACCGTACACAATTATTTATCATATTTATACCCTACCTTTTTTCCTGCAAGGAACCCAAGGCGGCTTACATAATCCTCCTCCTCCTCTCCACAGGCATGCTGCTGCTTATTCTCATTCCTCTCCTACCCGAGGTTGGACATCATCATGGCCAAACAGTCTTTAGATATGGCCTCTCTAAACAATGATCTTACGTTGCCCCCAACCCATTCTTTAAGGTTTTTGTAAGTATGCTTACTGTTTAAGTTTTTTTTTTTTTAAGTGTGGGGAAATCGGTGCTAAAATGCTGTGGAGAGAGAAACACCTGCTTCAAAATGTCAGGAGAGGGAGGGGCATGTAGCAATTGTGAGGAAACCGGAGGGGACAATGCTTCCCATTTACCTGTGTCACGCCCACCACGTGGATGGAAGATAGCGAGATGCACGCACCCCAAAAAGCACTAGAACCCCTGAAGCGTGCAGAGGGGAAGGAAATTCCGCTTTGAGCCTGCAGTGGAAGAGCCAGGAGCCTTCCATCTGGAAGCAACCCTAGTCACTCCTGTGCCTGTAAGCAAATGGGGTTCGTGGGGTCCCTGCCCTGCGTGGTGGAAGGTTATAGCCTTTCGCCACCCCACGTAATGAGCGCAGCCTGTCCCCGCACACTCACAATGAAGGAACAGAGTTTCCAGGGCAGAGAACTGGCATCCCATCATTCTAATAATAACGCCTCCTGTTATTTTTGGACTCTTCCAAGCGATTCGCAGACATTTATCTCGGGTATCCTTGCCAATGTCCCAACCCTGCAAGGCAGCATTTTTCAGAGGGGTGGTCCTGTTTGGGGTGGCCGCTGGCACATGGCCCCAAAAAAGAGGGCATGCGTCACCCGGGGGGGGGGGGAAAGGGCACGTTTGCATAAAATGTGCACGTGCCGATTTATACATATCGATGCCGATTTGGAATAAGTTACTACCATTTTAAATAGAAATACAATACATCTTGGTATACTGGGGGGAAGACTGTGAGATGTGGGCGTGCCCATTCGGTCTGCTGGTCAGGTGCTGCTAACTGTGGATGGGCAACTTCAAGGCTACTCTAACTTCTCAGGGTTTTTGAACTTTAAACTGAACATGGACCGCACAGTCGTTCAAATAGAGGACACTGTCAAACAGAGAACCGTCCTCTGACAGCCCTTCAGAGGCGGTGTTAGGGGGTGACCCACTAGGGCTGGAGCCCCGAATCTTTCATTTGGAGTCCCGAATCTCTGGGAGGCCCTCCGCCCCACCACCCTGCTGTCCATGGGCACTTGCTGAAATAAAGGGACAGAGGCTCTGGTGATCTCTGTTGCATCTGATCCCCCAGGATGTGCTGGCTTTTTGCCCACAGGTGCTTCACCTCCTGCTGCCCCCCCCCCCTGAATCTTTCTGCCTGAGGTTTTTTTTTTCTTTTCTGAAATCAGGTGCCCTCCTCTCCCCTGTCCGTACATCCCTTTTGACAAAGAGGGGGTGTCCATAGGAGACAGGGTCCTTTACAGACTTTAAAGCATATGTAAATTAGCACATGCAGATTTGTACATTTTTTGTGTCCTGTGGGCCTGAGCCCCAGATCTTTCTGGTACCTAGCACCGCCCCTGCAGCCCCTTCAAGTAGAGGAGTGTAACATTGGACACATGACCATTCTAGCTGTGTTAACCTGTTACGGAAAAAAACAAAGCATGATGTGACACCTTAAAGACTAACACATTTTAAAGATGGCATTAGCTTTTGTGGACTAGAGTCTATTTCATCACAAGAGTTTTTGTTGGGTTACCTGTAAGGTAGGTCACCAGTTTTATGCCCATTTTGCAGATGAAGAATTGAGGCTGAGAGGAAATACCTTGCCTTAGGCCACCGATGACTCTTGCATGGCACCATCCTTATTTCTTTTTTAGGGATTGAACCCTTCCCATATCTCCCTTGAGAACAATGGACCCACCTCATCCCAGAGATTCTGAACCTTTTAAAGGTTTATAGCTTTGGGCTGGATGTAGATTGGGAGCAACTGATACATCCTGTGTGATTTGCAGTAATATAAGAAAGGGTTTTTTTCTGACTCGCAGCAGTGTAAAGGTTTTCCCTCCCTGCAAAAATGTTGGTTACTGAAACAAAGAAAGTGCAGGATGGAAATAGAGGAGGGTTTTTGTTTTTGTTTTTAATGTGAAAGAACTAGAAAGCTAACAAACAAATTATTGGAGCATGTACTCCAATAGCACGTTATTCTTCAATTCTTTTCAGTCGGGACAGGCATGCAGGGGGCGCATGAGCCCCCACTAAGCCCTCCGTGGGGCCCCTGACATCATTTGGTCCCTGTTGGGTGCGCCGGCAGGATGATTCTCCTGGTGGATCCGCTGGGAACCGGCTTCGCTGCATTTGGGTCTTCTCCCAATCCCCCTTGTTATCTCCAATCTGTGATCGGAGATAACAAAGGGGTTCCCCTGTGCCACTGTTTGCTCTCCATTGGCAGGGGGAGCAGTGCACAGGAGAATCCCCTTTGTTATATCGCAGATCAGAGATGAGACATTCCTCTCCCCACCTCCTCACAAAGTTCCCAGTAGCCTCTAGGCCAGGGGGCGTGGCTTGGGAAGGGGAGGAGCCCATAGAGGGAGCCCCAAACTTGCATGGGCTGGAGTAGGCCACGTGGCTGCCTGCTCCCATTTTAAGTGTGTGTCCACCACTGTGAGCCTCTGTGGAGACGATCTGTACAGCCACAAAGATAAATAACAGAACAGGGAGGGCCCATAGTGGTTGAGCACCTGCTTGGAAGTCCCAGGTTCAATCCCCAACACTTCTGTTTATAAAGATCAGGTAGCCGGTGATGAGAAACACCTTTATCTGCCCAAGACCCTGAGGGGGCACTGCCAGAGAGAGTAGGCAATACTGGGGAGGAAGCTGGACAATTTCCAGGGCCGTTGCTTCTTGGCTCTAAGGACAAGGCAGCATAAAATAGGAGTATATTAATACATTCCTGTGTAAATGCCAGCAGTAGGGAAGCAGCTGGCTTACTGGATGCCTTGCCCTACTCAGCTGGGCCTTCTCTCTCTCTCTGCTTTGGCAGAGTTGATCGAGCCCACTGTACACCAAAGACATCTGGGTGAGCCAAAAGCTGCTTTGCCCGTCAAGCCTTCGACTCCCTCCTCCTGAAACTTGGTTGTTTCTCTGCTGGCAGGCTGGAATCCTTTTCTCCATCCTTTTCTGCTTCTTCCTAAAATGGGCATATAATTTATGTGTGCCTACTCTGTCTCACTCACCATCTTTTGAACCCAAGAATTCCCCTTCCCTCCGATTTCCAGAGTAAAATGTCCAGCGTGTTCCCCACCACCACCACACCCACCACCACCATCCTCTCCCGCAACACACACACTTCTCTTCTTATCAGGCCATGGGATTTAAAAAATTTCGAGAGCGGCTGGGAGAGTAAAACGCGTGACAAGAGCAATTTTATTTTCGACAATAGAACGAATAATGATCACGTATCCTGTAGCAGTATATTGCTTAGGGCCGTTACTAAATACAAAATAATGATTAACTAATAAATAAACGGCCTTACACACACACCCTCTATCGGTCTCTATGGTAACCGCCCCTTCCCACCGGCCAGCGCAGTTTCAGAGAGGAATACATTTCCCAGGATTCCCTGGGGTCGGGAGGCCTGTGGAAAGCTGAGGGATACGGCTAGGGAGGAGGACGAGGACTCGCTTTCCCATGGTCCTACGCGCCGCCGGGCCGGAAGTGGCTCCTCCTCAGGAGGCGCCTTAAAGCGGAAGCGCTGGGGCGGGGCAGCAGTTCTTTTCGGGCCTCGTTTGACGTGCAAGACCGAGTCGAAGCCGCCGCCGCTGCGGAGGAGGAGGAAGCAGCCGCCGCCGCCGCTCCGAGCGCCAAGAGCAGCAGCCCCAGGACCGCCGCCGCCTTCTCCTCGCCCTTCCTCGCCGACAGAACCATGGTAAGGCCTGGCGAGCGTGCCCCCTCCCCTCGCGCCCCCCCCACCCTACCCTGGCCGCCATCTTGTCTCCTGGCCGCCATTTTGTGGGGGGCTCCTGGGGGGCCCTTCCCCCGTCCGCATGCGGTGGGTTTTGGGGGGCACAGGAAAGGGGCCTTTGTAGCCATGTGCAGCCCCCCTCCCTATCGTCACTTGTTGCTGCTTCTCCCCCCCACCCGTGTTGGTGGTCACATGGCTAGTGGGGGAGGGACTTTTCTCTTTCTCCCCCACGCCCTATAGGACCCCCTTCCTTCGTTATGTGAAGTTTCTCTACAAAGCCCACCTTCCTTCTAGTTTTCTCTTCTTTTCTTGTCCCCTCCCCACCTGCTAATGTGTATGGGAGGAATAGAACCCAGGAACCGGGGGGGGTGTATTCCTTCCTCCCCCTCCTCTCCAAACTTGCATTGTCTCGCCCCGCTACTTTCAGAACTAGAGAGGGAACCCAGGAGTCCTGCTGGCTTGTCCCCCGCCCCATGCACTTTGCATCATTCCTTCTCTTTATGTCCCTTCCCCCTACCTATCGGGGATGCAGATTGAGGGGTGGGGAAGAGGGCTACAGAGGAGCCCATTGTGTGTGCTTACATGGGGAGTGAGGCGGTTCAGGATTCAGTGGGGGCTGTCATGTGGCCAGCGGAATTGCAGTAGCAGCAGCAGCCGCATTTACAGGCGGCCTGGATGCAACCATCTATGCTGCTCTCCAGAGACTGTGTTTTGGAACCTTGGTTCTCCGCAATGGTTCCTTCACCCCTCTTCTAGAATATAATCCTGCCCTCTCAGTGTTCCGGTTCGCATCTTTCCTGCTGCCTTTTTTTCCTCCTGTCAAAAGATGCCTTCCGGTGCTACAGATACAGCTTTCACATCCCCTTTCCATCTCTTCTTCCCCCCCTTTCCCCTCCCCAAATCCCTCTTTCGCTCTGCTGTTGGTTGCTGAATCCAGCAATGCCTCTCCCCATCTCCATTTGGCGAAGTGTGAGCCAGTTAGTTGCGCTCACCCAACTTATGATACTGACAATAGATCTCTTTTCTTCCTGCACATATCCTGGTTGCCGCCACTTAACCTTCTCCTCTTCTCCCCCCCCATCCCCATGAGGCACAACTCTACTTCCTTTTCTGGAGCTGGCGGCAAGCATCCAAGCGCCTCCCTCCAAGCTGGCAGCTCTGAGCACCTGCTCCCCCATGCTGTTCTTCCCCCCCACCCCAGATGGCTTGTGCTGAATTACAGGAGTCTTTGCTCCTGCCCTCTCCTGGGGGCAGGCATGGAATCAAGGAGACCCTGATTTCCTAGGCACTCCCTAGTTGGTTTCTTTCCCAGTTCTGAGAGGTACTTCGTCCAAACCTGCCACTCCCAGATCCTGCCTGTAGAGGAATGGAACTTGAGTCCTGGTTCTCTCTATTCCTCTCCTTGTGAGATTGAACCTCTGACTCGGCTTAAAAGGTTAATTGTGGGCTTCCTCTTTGTTTTGTGCGTGGAGTCTGTCTAGTCATTCGAAACAGTACTTGTAAAGAGTTTACAAGGGCTAGGTCAGATGATGAGACGAGACACTAGCCCGATTCTCCACAGAACTGGTGCAGAGCAGGATGTGGAAAGGCATTTGGTCTTGCGTACTAGCATCTCATCCGTGGCCGCTTGGGGCTTTCTGAGCAAGGGCCTGCAAACCTTGGCTGGCTTCATTAGCCAGCCCAAACTTGTGGTTGCTATGAACCTGCCCTTCTGCTAACTTGTGGGGGGAGGGTGGCGGCGGAGGCGGCAGCAGGTGGTTATCTCTGTCAGACTGAGCTTTGCAGGTGCTCCGAGTGCCTCTGCAGCACAGGGCCAGGGATGATCCCCAGCGTTCCATACTGAAGAATAGAGTGGGGCTTGTCTGTGTCATGTTGTGTTTCTAGAACACTTCTGCCAAGGGGTTTAGGAAGGGCTGCTTGCCAGAGTGGGAAAGGATTTTTGTTGTGAGTACAGATCCCGGTTTCTGAGCTCTTGCTTGTTAGCATGGGAAAACATAAAGAGCCCTGCTGGATCAGACCAGAGGTCTCATCTTACACTGTCATCCTGTTTCCCACAGTGGCCAATCAGATGCCTCTGGGAAGCCCTCAAGCAGGACATGAGGGCAAAAGCCATTGACAGATTTCTCCTCCATGAATTTGTCTAATCCCGCTTTGAGGCCGTCCACCTATGCTACTAGCCCTCCTTCTTTGGCTAACCCTGAGTTCTAGCATTATGAGAGGGTGGAAAGTTCTCTCTACCTTTCATTACACCAGGTATGTCCACTGTCCACTTCCTCCATGTGGAGGCTCTAGTGTGCCCACTGCTGACCCATTCTTCCTTCCTCCCATCTCCCCCGGCAGGCATCTGGCGTAGCTGTCTCCGATGAAGTTGTCAGGGTCTTCAATGAGATGAAGGTGCGCAAATGTTCCACCCCAGAGGAGGTGAAGAAGCGCAAGAAGGTTGTGATCTTCTGTCTGAGTGACGACAAGAAGAGCATCATCCTGGAGGAGGGGAAGGAGATTCTGGTGGGAGAAGTAGGCAACACCGTTGATGACCCCTACCTGCATTTTGTCAAGATGCTGCCCGACCGTGACTGCCGCTATGCCCTCTATGATTGCACCTATGAGACCAAGGAGAGCAAAAAGGAGGACCTTGTCTTCATCTTCTGGTGAGGGCCCTCAAAACCATCCTAAGGCTGCTGCCAGGCCACCCTTCATTCACCCCTGCTCGGTACTTGCATAAAAGAGTAGTTCCTTTGAAGTTCCTTGCTGTAACCAGTGTAACACTTACAAAGGAATGTGAGCGGAATTGAGGTTCTGGTCTATTTGGAACCCTTTCTATGTGGAGGTTTTTTATTTGGTGGTCTACTATATTGGGCGGTTTTCTAATCTCCTTTTTGTCACCAAGGAGTGGGGTCTCCAAATAGACCCTTTCTGTTTGGAGCCCTCTCCTTGATGATAAAAAGCCTGGCTACCTTCTGGACAGGAAACTAGAGTCACTGGGCCATCTGCTCCAGCTGATGTTTCATGATTCTGGAGGCAAGGCCGGACAACTTGCTTCCTGTCAAACAAAGGGCTGTCCCTGGCAGAAGACATTGAGGGTTGTCACGAGTTCAGGTAGCCTGTAATTGGAGTGTGTGTAGGAGGAATCTGGCCTTCTCATGGGTCTTCCGCAAAACTTAAGATGTTGACTCCTATCATCTTGGTTCTCTTAACAGTTGACATTGGGAAGGGAGCTTCGTTGCACAGGAATCCTAGGGCTAGGGTAGGAATATCCCACTGCCTCGAACATCTTATAGCACCTAGCACATTGTATGTTGGTATTAACAGCTCTTATGTAGGATTAAAAACTTAGGGAGCATTTTCTCTCCTCCTCCCCCCCCCCCCCCCGGAAGTTAAGGCACCCTTAGCGGAAGAATTGCTATATTACAGTATTTGTGTGCATGCCCTGCCCCCCAAAAACAATCTGGTTGAGGAGAATAAAAAAGTGCCTTTGATCCAGTATCATGATGCTGTGAGAATGCAGGCATTGGACATCTTGTATATCCCAATAATTGGGTAGTGCCGACAACTCTGGAATGACGGGGATGAGTGATCATAGGAACTTAGGAAGCTGCCTTACCCCCCAAGTCAGACCGTGGCTCCATCTAGCATGGAATGGTTGACACTGACTGGCAGCAACGGCTCTCCAAGGTTTGAGGCAAGATCCTTTCTTAGCCCTACTTGGAGAGGCTGGGGGCTGAACCTGGGACCTTCTGCGTGCAAAACCCGTGCTCTGCCACTGAACCACAGCACAGGTCTGCCCCGTGGGCAGGGGAAATGAGCCTCTAGACTTGCACTTGATGTTCTTGTCCTGTTGGAAGTTGTGCTTAAAGGGCTGCACGTGGCATGTGTCCTCTAGCCTGTCAAAGGGACAAAGACCTGCATCCAGGATTGATTGAAGGTGATTGCTCCTTTCTGCATGTGGATAATGCTGCGGCCTTGCCCAACGTGACATCTTCCAGACCTGTTGGGTTGCGGCCATGCTGGCTTGGAATGAGGACAGTTGCAAACCAGCACATCTGGAAGACGCCGTGTTGGGTGAGGCTGGCACACTGCGACAGCCCAGGTCCCCCATCTTGCCGCAGTCACGGTTGCCTGCCTGCTCTTTGCGCTGTGCCCATCTCTTCTCATCCCACTGGGACTGCCGAGGAGACATACTCATGTTCTTCCCTTGGCTGCATTTGGGTCCGCTCCCGATTGCTGAGGCTGCTGTTCTCTCCCTCCTCACAGGGCGCCAGAGTGTGCCCCCCTGAAGAGCAAGATGATTTATGCCAGTTCTAAGGATGCCGTGAGGAAGAAATTTCCAGGTGAGAGCTAGTGTGGGTGCTGTTTGCATGGCAGGGGGTTGGTTCTGGGATTCTACTTGGCCTGCCTGTGCCTCGCCCTAGGAGCACGTGATAATGTGCAATCGCTGACTAACTGGAGCCTGGTTACATATCTGGGATTAGCAGGCTGGATCTCCAGCACCTTGTTAAAGAATCAGCCCTTGGCTTAGTCAGCAATGCAAAATGCACAGTGCGATGCCTTAACTAATCTTCGTCTGTGTAGTGTGCAGCCGTGCAAAATGCTTGGTCCTATACTTGCCATTCAAGAGCCATTATCTTGGAGTTGTAGAAACTCAGACTGACATGAGCAAGTTGGAAGCCCTGCCGCTTCATGTATTGCATTGTTCCTGAATGCAATAAGTGGTCCCCCCAGTTAAATGGGGAGATGCTCAAAATTATCAGAACATGTTGAGGGAAATGGTTGTCTTGTCTTCAGAGGCACTTTGGAATGTGTGTCAAAAACATGGGTTGGATCTAGAGCAAGTTAATCATGCTAAAGTCTCATTTTGATGCTGGTTTTATTCTCTACTGATCCTGGTTTTTTTAATGTTTGCATTGTAGTTTTTTTAATGTACACTGCCCAGAGAACTTCAGTTTATTGGGTGGTTTAAAAGGACAGGATATAGAATAAATTGAGATCAGTGGGACACATTAGTCCGGACTTCAAAAAGTCACATTAATTCCAATGGGATTAAAACACTAAAGCTGCCTTCCCCAACATTGGTACTCTCCAGGTGTGTTGGACTGCAACTCCCAGCATGCTGGGGGTTGTAGTCCAACACAGCTGGAGTGCACCAGGTTGGGGAAGGCAACAATGAAATGTGACTTCCTTACTCTGGGTCCAGACCGATATACAGTAATACCTTGGATTGCAAGTAACTTGGTCTGAGAGCGTTTTGCAAGACAAGCAAATTTTTAAAATAAATATTTGACTTGATAAACAAGCGACGTCTTGCAATACAAGTAGTCGTAGGGATGTAACCACTCGCCTCGAGTGGCCGTAGCGGGCCGAAATCGGCCCTGCTCACGCCCGCCAGAGACTCGCTTTGAGTGTTTTGGATTACAAGCATGGTTCCGGAACGAATTATGCTTGCAATCCAAGGTATTACTGTATCTTTGAGATGTTCTAAGGGTGCTACCACCAGACAGAAATAAGATCTTGCCTCTGAAGACCTGAAGGCTTAGATCCAGACTTAAGAGCTATGTTTTAGTTCTATTGAAGTCAGCAGGACTTGTTAGTCACAACCAACTTGTCTCATCTTTCAGTGGGGCTAAAGAGTGGTTCATGTAGTCTAGATCCACTCCATGCCTTTTACTGATTTGCTTCCCTGTTGGCTCCTTTAGTGCTACCCTCCCCTCCTTTCCACTTCATGACATCTGCCTGTAAACAAGGTGCTAAGACTTCCATGTCCAGCTCTGCTAGCCACCAGCCAGCACAAGCACTCTATTCTGACTCCTGCCTGTTTTTGATCCGTTTCGTCTGACACCCGACTCGCTGTTCCCAATTTTGGCCATGCTCGCCAGCACCCAGATAGCAACTAAGCTGATGGAATGGCTTTGGGCTGCTGTGGCTATGCGTATTGGGGGTTGGCCCTCCACCGTCCCATCTGCTGCTTGGGCTGTTTAGGAAATGTCAGAATGGGAAATGTCCCCCCCACGTTAGGCGATATGGCCCTGCCTTTCTGGAGCTTGCCGTGGCCGCTACAATTAGCGCAGGCAGTGGACTTGGTGGACCAAACATGGCCCACCTATTGAAGACCACAGGTGGTGTTAAAGAGATGGATTTACTGTTCTACAGTGAGCGTTGCTCCTTCTCCACTTCACATTCTTCAATCTTTGCCTACTGAAAGCATTCGGGAGAAAGCTGGTGGTTTTCCTGCCTCCGGCCAGGGGGGAGATAGGGTGATTCCATCTCCTTTGCTGGTGGTGGCAGGCCTGCAGAACAGCCTTGGGGTGGGTGGGAGCACCTGGCTAGCGCACTCGCTCACTGCCAGCCTCTTCCTTTTCAGGGATCAAGCACGAGATGCAAGCAAACTGCTACGAGGAAGTGAAGGACCGCTGCACCCTGGCAGAGAAATTGGGTGGCAGCTGCGTTATCAGCTTGGAGGGCAAGCCCTTCTGAGCACTTACCCTCCCCCCTTGTGCCAGCGTCTCCGGAGCTTCCATGTTACTGGCCCCGTGCTGCCGTTTTTGGGTTTGGTGGGTGGGATGTGGGGTGGGTTCTCCTTTTTAGTTATGTCCCAGTTTTCTGCCTTCTCACCTTTTTCTCCCCCCCTGCTCCCCTCCTGTAAAAAGCAACTGCGCCCAGATGTGCAGCTGCTGTTGAAACTTGCCAAACCAGCTCCAACTCCTCCTCGCCCTCCCTCTTCCAAGCCCAGCCATTAAGGTGACATTCCTTTGGGGGGGCACTATTTCTTGGCTGCCTCTTTCACCCTGTGGGGACCATTGGCTTCCTCCATTCCAGCTGTGGGACCACTCGAGCAGGGGACCACTCCTGGCCAAGGCTTGTGGGGTGGGGGGTAGGTTTCTAAAGGCAGGACTATATAGGGCCCCCCGTTCCAGAATTAGTCCATCATTCCCAGTGTGTAAATTTTTTTTTATTCGTCTCTGTATGTGTGTTTTGGAAAAGAATGTGGAATGGCAGCTGCGTTCCCAGCCCCCCCCCCCCCCCGGTTACCCACTCCCCCTCTTACTGCCATAGTGGCTTTGTGCTTGTCCGTAGTACTGTGTATAAATGAAATATTGTGGGGAAATTGCACCCATCTCAACGTTGGGGCTGGAATTAACAGAATAATGGAAGCAGCACCAATGACCTTCAATAATAAAAAAAATATTAATGCTACCTCTTGTGTTGCTCCTTTCTTAATCTGAGTTTTGGGGTCCAGCGTGGGGCTTTGTGCTAAATTATTCCTGGGCCAAGAAAAGCAGGCTGTTCAACCTGCTTGAGTCATGCTGGTCCCTTAAACCCCTGGATGTTTTTGCTGTAGCAAAGTCCTGGTTCAGGGTAGGGGCATGAAGGCCCTGAACTGTGACGAGTGCCGCCTTTCCCCTGCCGATACTGGAAATCCTTTGGCTGAGGCTCCGCTTCAAAGATCTACCAGGTATTGATTGCCCCAGTCTTTCTAGCCTGTCTCTGCATTATAAGGGCTAGAAACTTCCATCATTTAAAATTGTTTAATCTGGAATAAGCCCACTTCAATGCTTAAATGTTCTGTCTCATCCAAATCTGGTTCTGAAGGTACATTAATGGATTACTTTCCTGTAAAGCAGGGGTGCACAACCTTTTTAACCCCACAGGCTGCATCTGGCTGGGGGGGCCACAATCCCCTCTCCCATCCTTACCTGGCGAGATCTAGGAGTGTGTCTCAGGGAGGGGGAGAGGTAAAAGCCTCTCCCACCTCCAGTGGTCGCCCCCAACACCTGCTGTTTCTCTGCCTCTACCAGCAGTGGGAAACCAGAGATTTCAGAAGCTAGGGAACCCCCTGGGTTTTGCCCTCAGTCCAGCTGATGAGCTAGGTTGCAGGGGAAAGTGGGTGAGGTTCTGCTGACGGGGGGGGGGGGGGGGGCTGCACAGGGAGTGGGCCCAGGTTTTGCACCCCTGCCCTGAAGTGTCATGGATGGATTGCCTTTAATGTTTCAGGGGATGAGAGTGGGAATTAAAATTCACAGCCTCCCCATGTGATTTGCCTCACTGCCGAACTTGGTTAATACCAAACCAAGCACTGCTGGGGGAAACTTCAACCTACGGTACTTCCCTGTAACCTTGAAGTATGTGAGCTTTCAAGTTTCACAGAATGTTTTGCCTAGCAAAGTATTCTGTAACATTTACCAAGGCTGGATAAGCAGTCACTTCCTTATTTGTAAGCTGGGCCTGGGCTGCTCTTGCAGTGCCTTTGCAATATGCGTATGCTTGGACTTTGGTCAGCCTGCTGTTTGTGTGTCGCAATCCTAGTGAACGAGTGTGCCTTTGCCGTGTTTAAAACAAGAGATAGTAAGCTCTCAAGAGGAGGGTGCCATTGCTGCTTCTCTGGCAGTAAATGGCACGCTCGCCCTGGAGGGCATGACTCAAAACCACAAGAGTTCAAATTGCAAATGAGGGGATTTAGACTAAACAAGAAGAGCATCTGGGTGGTACAGACTGTTTGGCAGTGGGACAGGTTGCTTCCGAAGATGGTGGAGGTAACGGAGGCAGGGTGACAATCTCTCGATGGTAAAGCAATGGATTTCCTGTATTGGCAGGGTTGGGCCAGGTGACCTTTGAGGCTCCTTCCAACTCCATGCTTTGAAGAGCAGCTTCCTAGGAGGCCTAAATCTGCCCTGTGCCAAGTTGCAAGCAACATCCGGTCTGGCCCAGGGTCTCCTACAGAAGTGCCTCCCAGCCCTGCTATGATCCCTCAACTACAGTTGCTGGTGACCTAACCTGGGAGAGCCCTGCTGGCAAAACATGATGTGCTCTGCTCTTGATTTCATTTCAGCAGCTTCTAAGCTTTATAGGTCAAAACCAGCACCTTCAATTATGCCTGTGTGTTTTTTTAAATGGAGAGGCCAGGTTACACGGGAAGGAGACCCTAGCATGGCCATAGAGCAACTGTTGTTGGATGCCCAAGGTTCCCCCAAGTTCAATCTCTGGTTTAAAAGGAGCAGGTGATGGGTGAGCCGTGTGCTCCACGGGGCCTGTCCCCATTAGGCAGCCCGTTGCTGCATTTTCTCTCCCTCTACACAGTTTTTAAGGGCTGAGCTGCAAGAGCACATTGCAATAATCTTGGGACTCGCATCTGTGGTTCCCCACCCCCGGCCCTGCTGGGTTTCTCCAGGTGGCTGCCGCCAATATGTTAACCATCTCTGATCCCTTCCTGCAATGCAGTCTTGCATCCTGGCGGCTCAGTCACTCCTTGGGTGTGGCTGGCCCTGTTACCTTGGCTCCACCAAAAGATGCAGGCCAAAGTCCTGGGCGGGGCTCGATTTAAGTCATTGATTTAAGTCATTGGTGCCTCCAGCGCCCCTGGAGCTGAGTCACGCCGGTCTCGCCTCTTCTACCAGCTGCAAAGTGACTCTGAGGCTGGTACGCTCAAGCTGGCAGGGCCGCCATGCGTCAAGAGCGGAGAGGTACTGGGTTTGGCTCTCTCGCAGAGTCAGGGCCTGCACAGCGTGCCTGGGTTTAAACAGGCCCCAAGTCAAGTGCCTGGAGGACAAAGCAGCAGCTTTGCGGGGAAGTCCTACTTGTGGTGGCAGCAGTGGGAGAACTTTCTCCCGCCCAGTGCCAAACATCCAAAGAAAATCCTCGCTATGTCTTTTATCCTCTCCACAACCCTGTGCCATGGGATAGCCTGAGAGTGTCGGGACCAGGGTTGGCTTCAAGCACTTCCTGCCGGTGAATAAGCCACGAGAGACGCATAGAATGGGGGGGGGGGGGAATTGCGCAAAGGCCGGGAAACCACCAAGCCATCAGTGAGCAGGGGAAAAGGAGGTTGAGGCCAGGGGAAGGGTTTTGTGGTCACTTGAGGAACTTCAGAGGGGTGGATTGGGTCCCCTGGCTAAAGTTCTGCACCCCTGCACTGCATGGCTGTTTATACTGGCCAGGGATGATGGGAGTTACAGTCCAACCAACCACTGGAGGGCCACATGTTCGCCACCACTTTGTTTAAATATGGTGTATGTAGCTGGCTGGGGCATGCTGGGAGTTGTAGGACTTTGGTCAAGCTCCTGGCATTGCCTCTACACCCCTCAGATAGGACTAGTTTCCAGAAGGAAGTCTGAAAATCGAAGGGTGCAATCCTATGCATGTTTAGACAGGGGAAAAAAAGTCCTACAACTCCCAGCATGCCCCAGCCAGCATGGCTGGCTGGGGCATGATGGGAATTGTAGGCCTTTGCCCCTGTCTAAATGTGCATAGGATTGCACCATATTTCCCCCTCTGCCCAGAATTAAACATGTGCTTTAGGAGTCTAAACGCTTTGTGATTTCTAGGCCTGATGATGCACATTGCTTTTTGTTCTCTTGCTGGGAGTGAAAGGCAGTGCCTAGTTACTGAAATGAGTCACGCAGACGCGCAAACCTAGTTTCCCTGCATGGGAGACCCATTTTTTAAAAAAATATTTCTAAAAGTGCCTCTGAGTATGTGCAGAGTTCCTCCACCACCAGAAAAGCCTCATGATGATGGGAGGGCAAGGATGTTGTAGGCTCAAGCTGGGAGGCCGTGACCACCAAGAAGTTTTGAGACCAATAATCTCTTTAAATTTAGAAAGTAAGCATCGTAAGCATCGTGTATACGGTGTATATATATGAAGTGGGTGTATTTGTAACACAGAGGGCTAGGCATTTTTCCAAAAGGGTGTGTATCCTCTAATTAAGCTCTCCCCCACAATTATAATTGTCATGGCAACGTGATCACAATTAAGTGTCACTTGCTCTTTATGAGCAAGGGGGGGAACGTAAGAGGAGGACTACTTCACGCGATGGTCAAAAATTGTGCTCTGCTGCCCTCTGCAGGCCATGTTCTGCTACTGCAAGACTCTTCAAAGCAGGTTTGAACGGGTCTTTTGATTTTTATTCTGCGCTACTGAGGACCAACCGGAAGGCTTGTATTTAATCCAGACTAGGGGTGCTAGGGTTTTTGAAACAAGGCAGCATTTTTCTATTTCTTCATCTGTTTTGACAAGTTTTTCTTTTTTTAAATTATCTCACCACCCCCTCAGTGGCAGAGCCCCTGCTTTGCATGCAGAAAGTCCCAGGTTCGAAGCCCGGCCTCTCCAGGTAGAGCTAAGAAAGGATCCTGTCTGAAACCCTGGAGAACTGCTGCCACCAGTCAGTGTCGACAGTACTGGGCTAGATGGACCAATGGTCTGATGCAGTATAACGCAGCTTCCTATGTTCCTATTTAAATCAGCCCTTTATTCAGAACCATGGGGGACTGGAACCTTTATTTTTAGGCGAAGGACCATAGCTTGATGATAAAAGCACCTGCTTTGCATGCAAAAGGACACACACACACACACAGAGAAGACAGGTTGGAGAATTAAAAAGCAACATCATGAACTTGATCAAGGGGATACTTTTTTATCCCCTCCTCTCCCCTTTCCCTTTTTCCCCCTCCTGGAGGAAAATTGCTCTTGCCCCATGTAATTCAGAAGAACAAAACTTCCCATTTATTTATTTATTCTTATATTTATTAATCGCCAATCTGGCCGGCCACCCTGGGCGATGTACAATTAAAATGATACAATAAAACAATACAATAAAATGTGATAATTAAAACAGTATTAAAAAATTCTATTAAAATCCTAACCCACCCCATATTCCCGCCTGAACAGCCATGTTTTTAATGCACGGCGGAAGCTCATCACGGAGGGGGCATGGCGAAGGTCACTAGGGAGGGAGTTCCATAATGTGGGGGCCGCCACAGAGAAGGCCCTCTTCCTAGTCCCCACCAGCCTGGCTGCTCTGGCTGCTCTGGCTGCTCTGGCTGCTCTGGCTGATGGGATAAGGAGAAGGCTGTCCGTGGCGGATCTTGTTGAGCGGCCTACTTGATGTTGCTGGAGGCGCTCCTTGAGATAAGCTGGACTGGAGCTGTGTAGGGTTTTAAAGGTCAAAACCAACACCTTGAATTCGGCTCGGCACGGCAAGCAACTGGTAGCCAGTGCAACTCATTAAGCACTGGCGTGATGTGATCACGCCGGCGGCTGCCCTTAATCAGGCGAGCCGCTGCGTTCTGTACCAGCTGAAGCTTCCGAACCGTCTTCCAGGGTAACCCCACGTAGAGTGCATTACAGTAGTCTAGGCGAGAGGAGACCAAGGCATGAACCACTGATGGGAGCAGATGATTAGGAAGGTAGGGACGTAGCTGCCGTATCAGATGGAGTTGATACAGCGCTGCCTGGCTCACAGCTGACACCTGAGCCTCCATGGACATCTGGGAGTCTAGAATGACCCTCAAGCTACGGACCTGGTCCTTCAGGGGGAGATGTACCCCATTCAGCACCAGGTCAACATCCCCTAACCTTCCCTTGTCTCCCACCAGAAGTACCTCGGTCTTGTCGGGGTTCAGCTTCAACATGTTCCTTCCCATCCAGCCACCCACTGCCTCCAGGCACTTGGACAGGGTAACCTCGGTGAGGACTTGAAAGAGAGGTAGAGCTGCGTGTCATCCGCATATTGATGACACCACACCCCAAACCTCCTGATGATAGCCCCCAGCGGCACTAATGGAAGGGTCCCCCCCAGTCCAATTGCAATGAGTTGGATTTGGTGGGGGGAGCAAATCACACAGTGAGGGGAAAGACAACCCATCCCTCTCCAACTCTGATCTCCCCCCCCCCCAAAAAAAACCCTCTCCTGCATGGCAATTGAGGATAGGAAAAAAAAATCCCATTGGCATGAATAGAATGATCCCCCCCCCAAATTTAATTGCCATGCAGGGGAGGGATTTTTTTTAGGGGGGTTGCAGCATGTGGTATGGGGGAGGCTTGACTCTTTCCTCCCCCAGCTGCAATCCTCCTTGAAAATTGCTTCCTACCTGTGCATGGCAATTAAGCTGAGAAAATGTAATTGTCATGCAGAGGCAGCGTGCCTAACTACACCAGTTGCTGGGAAACATGGGTGGGCGGGTGCTGTTGCGCTCATGTCCTGCTTGTGGGTTTCCCATTGGGGCAGCTGGTTGGCCGCTGTGTGAATAGAATGCTGAACTAGATGGACCCTTGGGTCTCATCCAGCAGGGCTCTTTTTATGTTCTTAAAATAGATGGGATACAAACTCAGGGCCCTTGGGAAATAGACTTAGTCCCTACGGGGCTGTTACAGCACATTCTCACAGTTATCAACCTACATAGTGATAAGGCCAAACCAGAATGGTTTCTGCTATAATGGGGGAACACCTAACAAAAGGCCCACCGTTTGCAAAGGGAATAAAAGGATGCCATTTTGCATTTAAAGGACATCTGGCTTGGCAAACAAGTCTGAAACCAATGAGTCAATTTTTCTAGCAGCGTAAAGGTCCCCTATATGATGGGTACCATAAATTCAGGGTGGAAGGTTTCACACCTTTCCTGGGTTTGGCAGTTTCCATATGTACAGCAGAGAGATGCACTGTTGCAGATCCTTTTAACAATCTGTGACATCAGTTATCTTTACAAACATAGACCCTGTGGGGTAGATCTAATGCAGGTAGATCTTCTAAACAGGGCTGAATTCCCTTTTAGAGATGCTCGGCCCCCCCTGCATTCCAGTAGTGGGTGGAGCCAAAGGCAAAAGGGGGTGGGGCCAAAAAAAACCCCCACACACATATTTTAGCTTAAAGCTTTTTGGAACGTTCCATAGAATCTTTGAATTTCAGAGCCGGAAGGGATCTTGGAGGTACTGCAGTCCAACTCCATCCTCGATGAAGGATCATCAGTGCAGGCTGCAACTGGAGCAGGGATGCAGAACCTCAGCCCAAGTAGCTAAATGTGGCCCTCCAAGGCTCCTCAGATGGTCCCCTTCCTCTAGCCCCACCTCCATTTCCCTGACCATGGATCACCTGGTGGTTTCCCGGCTTTGTGCCAGGGGCAGTGCTAGGTACTGAAAAGATCCGGCGCTCAGGCCCGCAGGACAAGAAGAAAGCACAATGGTTTTTTTTAAAGGCTCAGTGGGTAGAGCCCCTTCTTTGCATGCAGAAAGTATCAGGTTCGAACTTACCTGGCATCTCCAGGTAAAAAGACCAGTCAGGTAGGTGATGGAGAAAGACATTCTCTGGGGTAGATGCTACCTATCAAAGCAGACAATACTGGACTGGATGAAAGAGTCTGACTTGGTAAGAGGCAGCATCCTGCATATGGTCCCTGAGTATTTCCTTTCCCTCTTTATGATGGGCATTAAAGATCAATAATGCACAAAGGAATTGTGATTTGTATCTTGCACCTTCCGTCTCCAGGTGGCGCCATTTCCGTTGCGCCAAATATGAAGGGAGAAAAAGAGGGCTAGAAATTCTTCACTCTTTTATAATATTTCACTTCTTTTCATCATATTCTCGTGCTTCCCTTCTGTGGCAACCCCCAGTATTTTCTCTCTCCTCAAATCTCTTCTGACTCCCTCCTTTGCCTTTTTTCATCTGGGCGGTGCGGGCTGTCTTCTTTCTTTCTTTTTGCTTATGCTGTAACGTGGCATAAACATTTGTGGCACTATATTCTGCATCATAACATTTTTACTTTTATTTACTTAAAATTAGTTTTAGGCTGCCTTGAAGGGGGGAACCCTCTCAAGGTGGTACACAAGATTATATTGACCTAAAAAAGAACCACGGAGTTCTTAAAAATTGTATTTATTTTAAATGAGTTTGGGGGGGGGGGTTTAAGGGTAGAACCCTCAAAATCAGTCCTGGCACTCTTTTGTCTTTATGCAACTCCACACCCCAGTCTCAGGGCTTCTATCTGTGTGGTTAGCAGCTGCTAGGTTGGCATTTTAGGTTTTTGTTTTAAAAGAGAGAGAGGGAAAAATCTCATTCCAAGCGTTTGACTGGGAAACCCAGATAACCATCTCGTTTTTAGTTTATTTTTCAAAGAATTATGCAAACTCAGCTCAGCAGCTTTCCAAGAGGACGACGTGAAGCAACCGGGCTCCAGGCCCACACTCCTAGGGACCACCTTTTTATTGAATGCTCAAGTATTTCCAGAACTCCCACGTTCAGATTTGACAGCAGACCACCCCAAAGCAAAAACAATAGCAAAGCCATTAAAGGAGACTTGAGTGTAGTGGTCTGAGCCCTACTCCCCCATCTCTTTCTCACACACACACACAGACCTCAGACAAGGACATTCTTTTAAGAATATTCTACAAACACTTCTTAAGTTTCTGGAGTGTCATAGGAGAGCATTGGAGGTGCTGCATTTTCTTTGTGTTGGTTTCTCTGGTATGGTGGCCAATGCCATGGGATCAACTTTGGTCCCAGTCCCTTTAAAGATAAAGAACCACAAAGAGAAAGCCTTCCAGAAGTCACTCTGTTTACACTGAAGCAAAAACACAGGAAGAAAATACGCAACACATCGTTTCAACACAAAACCCCCCAACAACAACCCATAAGAACATAAGAAGAGCCCTGCTGGATCAGACCCAGGGTCCATCTAGGCCAGCATTGTGTTCACACAGTGGCCAACCAGCTGCCCATGGGAAACCCAGAAGCAGGACATGAGTGCAACAGCACCTTCCCATCCATGTTCCCCAGCAACTGGTGTACATAGGCATACTGCCTTTGATACTGGAGGAAGCACATAGCCAATCAGAACTAGTAGCCACCGATGGCCTTCTCCATGAGGAGAAAAGGGTTTAATTTCCCAAGACTTGTCACATAGCCACAGAATTTCCAAATACCTCATTTGAGATACCAAATCCCTGTCTGAACAAGCACTAAGGGGGGGGAGGGGCATCATCATCATCATCATCATCATCATCATCATCATCATCATCATCATCATGTGTTAGTTCTGTAGTGGAAAGCAGACGTGCATGTGGGTGGGTGAAAGAGAGAGATTATTATATATCACTGTTGTGGACTTGAACCAAGAACCCTAGGACCAAGCCTGGTGATTGCCCAGACCGTTATGTGCTCAGGCACTGAAGTGACAATATCGACTGCTGTAACTGGCAGGCAGCATGGCACCTCTTGATTGGCCAGACATGGTATAAATGATCCCAGCTTTGTGTTATGGCCAACTGAACAAGGCTTCCTGTATTCAAGGATCAAACATCAGGGACTTTGGCTCAGTGGTAGAGAGCCCTGCTTTCCATGCAGAAGGTCCCCAGTTCGATCCCCGGCATCTCCAGGTAGGGCTAGAGAAATTCACCTGAAACCCTGGAGAGCTACTGTCAACGGTCAGAGTTGACAATACTGGGCTAGATGGACCAGTGTCTGACTCAGAATAAAGCAGCTTTCTACGTTCCTATGAACCCATCACCATAACCTAGTGCTGACAATCTGGAGAGGCGATTGAAATCATGACTGTCCGCAAAGCAGTGATGTAGTGGTTAATTTGGAAGTGCAGGTACTCATCGTGACAGTTCCCATAGCCACACCCCCAAAGAGAGTCCAAAATTTCAGGCAGCCGTGTTGATCCATGTCAACAAACCAGTTCTGACAGTTTTCATCTCCACCAGGAGCAGGTCTTTGGTCAAGCGAGTGGGACTCAGGAGATCCAGGTTCTAGTCCCCACTCGGCCATTAAGCTCACTGGGTGACTTTGGGCCAGTCACAGACTCTCAGCCTAACCTACCTCACAGGGTTGTTTGTGAGGATAAAATGGAGAGGAGGAGGAGGATTATGTAAGAAAAAGGCGGGATATAAATATAATAAATATAATAAATATTAGATAGATAGATAGATAGATAGATAGATAGATTAGAGAGCCAGTGTGGCATCGTGGTTAGATTATTGGACTGGGACTTGGGAGACCCGGTTTCTAGTCCCCACTTGACCATGAAGCTCACTGGGTCACTTTGGGCCAGTCCCTGACTTTCACTCTAACCTACCTCGCAGGGTTGTTGTGAGGATAAAATGGAAAGGAGGAGGATCATGTAAGCCATTCTGGGTTCCTTGTAAGAGGGGGAAAGGGTGGGATATTTATTTTATTTATTTATTCATTTTTTATTCCGCCCAATAGTCGAAGCTCTCTGGGCGGTGTACAACAATAATTAAAAACAAACAATAAAATACAGTTAAAAATATAAATAATAAAACATTATGAAAATTTTAAAACCAATTTTAAAATATATCTCTAAAACAAGTTAATAAAACACGACCACTAAAAACAATTTACCACCCCACCATATACCATTTAATTATTAAAAGCCTCAACATAGAGGGCAGTCTTAACCTGGTGCCAAAAAGATAATAGAGTTGGTGCCAGGCGGGCCTCAGGGGGGAGCTTTTTCCACAGTTGGGGGGCTACCACAGAAAAGGCCCTCCCCCTTGTCACTGCCCTCCCCCTTGTCACTGCCCTCCAAGCCTCACATGGAGGTGGCAGTCGGAGGAAGGCCCCAGATGTTGAACGTAGTGTATGGGTAGATTTTGGTTGGGAGAGGCGTTCCATAAGGTATTGTGGTCCCAAGCCATGTAGGGCTTTATAGGTTAAAACCAGCACCTTGAATCGGGCTCAGAAGCATATAGGCAGCCAGTGCAAGCGGGCCAGAACAGGTGTTATATGTTCAGACCTTTTGGTCCCGGTGATTAGTCTGGCTGCTGCATTTTGCACCAGCTGCAGCATCTGAACAGTCTTCAAGGGCAGCCCCACATAGAGTGCATTGCAGTAATCTAACTTTGAGATTACTAGAGCCTGGATTACTGAAACCAGGCTATCCCTGTCCAGATAGGGGCGTAGCTGGGCCACCAGCCGAAGCTGGTAGAAGGCACTCCGAGCCACTGAGGCAACCTGAGCCTCAAGTGACCGAGATGGCTCCAGGAGAACCTCCAAGCTACGAACCTGCTCCTTCAAGGGGAGTGCAACCCTGTCCAGAACAGGTTGAACACCCTCCATCCAGTCAGAGGAACCACCCACTAACAGCATCTCAGTCTTGTCTGGATTGAGCCTCAGTTTGTTAGCCCTCATCCAGTCCATTGTCGCAGCCAGTCCATTGTTCAGCACATCCACAGCCTCACCTGCTGAGGATGAAAAGGAGAAATAGAGCTGCATGTCATCAGCGTACTGATGACAATGCACTCCAAAACTCCAATGACCCCGCTCGGTGGTCTCATGTAGATGTTGAATAGCATGGGAGATAAGACAGACAGACCCCATACTGGAGGGTCCACGGGGCCAAGCAGTATTCCCAAGCACCATTCCCCAAGCACCACCTATATAAAGGTAATAGATAAATAATAAAAGCCAGAAAACAACCAAATGATTGGTGAGAAGGGGTTGGGGACAAGAAGAGGTGTGGCAGTCTGGGGAAACTCCGAGTCCCAGATTGGGGTCCCAGGAAGGCCGCATTTTGCCCTCTGGGCCTGAGACTCCCCACCCGCTGCCCTAGTGGAAACAACAAAGAGTCTTGTGGCGCCTTAAAGATGAACAAACGTATTCTAGCATGGGCTTTCATGGACACCGTCCACATTGTCAGGCGCATGCGGTGCATGCACCATGTTCACAAAAGCTTTCGCCAGAATGAATTTGTTCACTACAGTCCCACAGGCCCTTTGTTGGCTTTGCTGCAAAAGACTAACACAATTACCCTTTTGGAAACTCTCCCCAGTGGGGTGGTCTTGCTCATTTCCATCCCCCCCCCCGCTCCAGATAAGAATCTCCTAGCCAAATCCTCGAACAAAACACGACACCCACCCCAACCCCAACCCCCGTGGCAGATGAGAAGGTGGTTCTACGCTTGCAGGGCTTCAAGGCGACCCTCCGGAGAGAAGGATGAAAAACTAGACTGAGAGATGTCCACCAAAGGACAAGTTAACTTCATGGCCTCGTGCAAAGCTGAAGCAGGGTGGGGTTGGCCTGGAAGTGGGGAGGAAGGAGACGAAAACCATTTGTTCTTGAACTGCAGGAGATATTCTATAACCTCACCCCGCCCCCAACCCAACCCAACCCAACCCAACCCACTGCTAAGGGACTTCCATCATGCCTCCACGCATATTCATTAATGTTCCCTCATCCCCCCCCCCCTGCTAGCAATGCTATTCAGAAAAATATTAGCGATATCGGAGCTCCTGACATGAGGGTTTCAAAGAACAGCACATCTTCTTTCTTCTCGACCACATTCCCAGGGCTCGTGGGGTGAGGGGGCTGTTTTAGACAAGACATTTGAAAACATTCATGAATGTGCAGGGGGGGGGGGGAAATCAGATAAACCATGTTTAAAAATGAACAAAGACAACGTACTGCCCTTGTAGCAACTTGACCATGGCCGACGCCACCAAAAGCCCGGCCCAAATAAAAGGTTTTCCAAGGGTTTCTTTTTCTTCTTTTCTTTCCAAAATATGCTCAGGCTGCGGTTTTGGTGAACCTCCAAAGCTGTGGCAAAGCCAGCAGGGATATCTTCCTAAGCGCCCTTGCTGTTAAAACAAGGCTCTCTTCCTAGGTCTTTCAGATGGTGAGCACCCCAAGGTTTTGTATTCTTTGAGCATTCATTCAACTAAGTTGTTCCTCACCAGCAGAATGAAGTGAAGCAATACTGCCACCTGGTGGTCGGTTCCTGAAATAAGCACACAGTGCATTTCAATATCATTCAATGCACTTGAGGACAGTTCAATTAACATAGTTAATCTTAACACTGCCCCACATTGCATGATTATCCTGTGGAATGTGTCAGCCCTTTCATGAGGTACATTCACTGTAAGATCATGCCTTCAAAGCAGCGTGTGTGAGAGAGAGGCGGGGGAAGGGGAATCTACATAACACAGTATAGCACAGAAAAGCAATATTTTTAACCCAGCACAACCCATTGAACAAGGGTTGACCTACACAAATACCAGCCTCTACCTCTGAGTTACTATGGATCCGGGATTCTGACACTAATGGAGACCTAAAAGTTGCAGTCAGAAGCTGGTGCCCCTCAACAATCCTGCCACAGATCCGCCTGGAGATCCCGACTGACCTTCGGCCCACCCATGCTAGAGAAAAAGATGTAGCTTTTATCTGTTCCGGGACTGGATTTAGGGCGTTGGGTTCCTAAGAATGACAACATGAGCTAAAGCATTTTAATAAGGCATCCCCAAGAGGCCAATAGAGCAGCAATGTATAGGGTAAAGAGGTACAGTTGGAGAATATGTTTCAGCCAAGCCAGAAAAAAACCATCGAAATGTATTCTTGCGGAGGGTGGGCGGGACCCTCCGCAGTAAACCAGGCACAGCTGGAGTTGACCGGGAGAAGTCTGTGTGCGGGTTGTGTAAATAAATTGCCTGGGCCAAGTCTCTGTACAATGGTTATAGGAGGTAGAAGGGAGGGTTGCGGGTGATCCCGCTGCCAGGATGTGCCGTGTCTCAACGTTTCTCTGGCAGGCATGGTGATCGTATTAATTGCTTCAAGCCCGATTCCTTCCCAACCCCCCCAACCCCCAGGTCTCCCGTTTCCCACGCAAAAGGAATTCCATTTATTTCCTCGTGGTGGCATTGACGAGGGACCCTCTGTTCCCCTTTCCACATCTGCACCCTGTCCGCCCCCCCCATCCTGCTTTCCCTGCCTGTCAGTCTGAATGGATAGGCAGGAAAAGCAGCGTGCGTGCGTGCGTGTGTATACACACACCCAGAGGGGCAGTGGTACATTTTGGAGTACAGGCGCTCATCGTAGCTATGCTTCCAAGAACAGTCCAAAAATCCAGGCAGCTGTGCTGATCCATAATAACAACCCAGTTCTAGCAGTTTTCATCTCCCCTGGGAACAGGTCTTTGGTAAAGTGAATGAGACTTAGTTGCCCCCATTCAAGCCTCCCAAATACTTTGCATTAGGACAGGGAACAATATATTGTTGCTGGGGAAATTCGTCTGCCTCCCCTCCCGGAGTATGGTAAGGATTACAGCTAAACTCAGAGGGAACAAGGAATTCTTCATCTGCCATGCCCCCCAACAAGGATGGGGGGCATGGCAGATGAAGTCACAGTCCCTGCTAATCAAAAAGTGTTCGCACTGTGTCCCTGTAAGCGCCCTGGTTCCACTGCCCCACTGTGTGTGTCACAAGAAAAACAAATAAAATGTGATTCTCTTGATCCTGCCTGAATGCTCGGTGCTGAAATGAGATGATTGGAATTGTGTTAATGACTGCAGGAAACCAGAGATTTATTTTTATTTATTTATTATTACATTTATACCCCGCCTTTTTTCCTGCAAGGAACCCAAGGCGGCTTACATAATCATCCTCCTCCTCTCCATTTTATCCTCACAATAACCCTGTGAGGTAGGTTAGGCTGAGAGGCAGTGACTGGCCCAAAGTCACCCAGTGAGCTTCATGGCCGAGCGGAGACTACAACCCGGATCTCCCGAGTCCCAGTCCAACACTCTCACCACTACGCCACACTGGCGTACAGTCCCATACTTCATTTATGCCAGCTGAGGTGGAATATGCAGGGGGGGGGGAGGGCTCAGACCACTACACTCAAGTCTCCTTTAATGGCTTTGCTATTGTTTTTGCTTTGGGGTGGTCTGCTGTCAAATCTGAACGTGGGAAACTATGGCCCAAGGTTAGCCCTATCATTAGACAGAGACCTGGTTTACACGTGACAACAACCCAAAGTATGGGTTAAGTGTGGGTTGTCATTACATTTGAACCCTGCACCATGGTTTCACTATGGGTTGTTAACTGAACAAGCCAGGAAGAGAACTCATGCTTTGTTGCTGGGTTGTGAACTCACAATTCAACAACAACCCATTCTCAACCCATAGACCTGGTTCGCACATAATGACAAGCCGTGGTTTAATTAACCATGGTTTGTTGAATTGTGGCTTGTCATTTTCATCAAGGGGTGTCCTTAGGAGACAGGGTCCTTTAAAGACACACACAGAGAGAGACTTTGGAGCATATGTAAATTAGCATATGCAAATTTGTGCTGCTGCCCCCCCTGGGCCTGAGCCCTGGATCTTTTCAGTACCTAGTAGCACCACCCCTGCTACCTAGAAATGTGGGTGCTCATATAGTCTCTGGATTGGCCAGGCTTGGTATAAAGGCCTTTGCTGGGCCAACAGAGAAGTATATCTTTTGCCTGCTGCACCTTCAGGTCTCACCTCAGCTCCAGCTACTGACCTCAAGACACACACACACCCCGGGCTGGAGTATTCACATCCAGATCTAGATTTGGGATGGGCATGTTATCTGATGGTAACTACACAGAGGAGAAACATGGCTACATCTCCACTCCTGCTCCATGCCACAGACCAGCAGGAAGGTTACTTCTCTCAGTTACTATCCCTCTAGTAGTGAACTTGGAGGATTGAGTGCCTATCAATTTCGAAGTAGATCAGGGTCACCCAGGCCAGTATTATCCCTGTATCATCATCATCATCATCATCATTAGGCGATCACTCGTGACCGAGTAAGATTGTTTTCCAGGATAAAAATTTACAAAAAGGAGATTTTAAAAGGAGGAAATTCTAAAGAAAATTGTGTAGACTCTAGCGATGGGTCCGTAAGTGACTGTGGAGGCCAATTCTAGATCCACACAGCTTCCCACAGTGAGGACACAGGTTACCAGATGGAAGATGGTCCTGTAAAGGATTCATTTGACGTGCTTTTTGCTTAGCACCTTTCTCCCTTTCACCTTGCACTCGGGCTTCTTCAAAGTCCATAGAACCTTTGTGAAAGGCCAACCTCCAGTTAGATTGTTCATGGGCCAGAGCTTCCCAGTTTTCTATGTTTATATTGCATTTTTTTAGATTAGCCTTATGAACATCTTTAAGCCTCTTATATTGACCACCGATATTCCACTTTCCATCCTTGAGTTGGGAATAAAGTACGGTAACTGCTTTGGGAGACGGCAGTCAGGCATTCAAACAACATGACCGGTCCACTGAAGTTGGCGTTGAAGGATCATTTTTTCAACACTAGTAGTCTTTGCTTCTTCCAGTACACTGACATTTGTTCGCCTATCTTCCCAAGTAATTTGCAGGATTTTCCGGAGGCAACGTTGATGAAACCTTTCAAGGAGGTGGAAGTGACGTTTATAGATAGTCCATGTTTCGCAGGCATACAATAAAGTTGGTAATACAATGGCTTCATAAACCAGTGTTTTGGTCTTCTTACAAATATCCCCATCCTTGAACACTCTATGTTTCAATCGAGAAAACGCTCAAATGTATCCCTGTATACAGGAGACCCAAACCACATACAGAAAATCCTTTTGGCAGGCACCCCTGGTAACACACACACACACACACACACACACACACACACCTATGCAGCACACAAATATACTCAAAGTCTTAATAGTAGATATACTGGGGATCAGCACCACACAAGGCAAACCCTTTGAGATGAGCTAGTGGTATGACTGTACCATGCTTTGCAATGAACTTAGGGAGACGCTTTCGACCACCCTGCTGTCTTGAATGGTATAGTCCAGGGTTCTTTTTTTGTTTTTGTTTTTGAACCATCTCTCATCCAGTGGTACAGTAAGGTAATTTGAGACTCCAGTATCAGAAGCAGTATGCCAATGTGCTCCAGTTGCTGGGGAACATGGGCAGGAGGGTGTTGTTGCACTCATGTCCTGTTTGTGGGATCCTGTGGGCAGCTGGTTGGCCACTGTGTGGACAGAATGCTGGACCGGATGGGCCTTTGGTCTGATCCAGCAGGGCTCTTCTTATGTTCTTATGGATTTAATAGTCTTGTCAGCCAGATGTGTCTATGCTCTTTAAATGGAAATATGTATTCATTTGCTTCAGAATGTGTTAAGTCGACTCTGCTGCTGCGTTTGGGGCCCTCCTGTTCATTCGGCTGAGTGGGCTCCCCAGATGTCTGCCCCAAAAGTCCTGCCCTGACGGCACCGCAGAGCACATCTGCTACTTGTTGTGAGTTAGGAAGAAGGACAGATATGGCACCCACTCTTCCTTGCCTCTCCTGCTGTGGCTGCAAACATCACTGGGGGGGGGGGGAGGCTCAAGGAGGATTATGTAAGCTGCCTTGGGTTCCTTGCAGGAAAAAAGGCGGGGGGTATAAATATAATAAATAAATAAATAAGGCGAGCGCCGAGCGGCGATATTGGCCAGGATTCGGAAGTAGGGCCAGTACGAGACATTTTGTCACCAGAGGTGGACAAGACACCTCCCCCTATCCCATGTACAGAAGTGGCAGAGGTGGTGATAAGGGGCAGCCCACTAGGGCTGGAGCCCGGAATCTTTCAGTTGGAGCCCCGAATCTCTGGGAGGCCATCTGCCCCACAGCCCTGCTGTCCAGGGGCATGTGCTGAAATAAAGGTCCAGGGGCCCTGAGGATCTCTGTTGCATCTGATCCCCCTGGATGAGCTGGCTTTTTGCCCGCATGTGCTTCCCCTCCTGCTGCCCCCCCCCCCGAATCTTTCTGCCTGAGGTTTTTTTCTGAAATCAAATGCCCTCCTCTCCTCTGTCCATACATCTCTTTTTCCCAAATAGGGGTCTCCTTAGGAGACAGGGTCCTTGACAGACTTTAGAGTACATGTAAATTAGCATTTCTAAATGTGTGCTTTTATTTTTTGTCCCGCGGACCTGCTCCAGGATCTTTTTGGTCCTGCCAGTGACTGAGACTTAAAGAGGAGAAGCGTTTGAACCTTTTATATTGGGCAGGGGAAAACCTGCACAAAAGTCCGATCTGTAATCAGGAGGAAGGGGGCGGGGACGTGGCCATCTGGGGATCTCTCAAGGGGCCAGATTTGGCCCTGAGATCCGCACCACCGAGTTAGAGCAAGGGGGTGTGCAGAGAAGGGCTGAGAGAGCCGGTGCCCCTGGGGTTCTCTCTGCAGCTCCAGAAGAGGCACGGATGGGATCTGGGGTCTTTCGTGTCTGCTCCTGGTTCTCTCTCTCGCTCTCCTTTTCTCCGGCGGCTGTTTGATTTCCTTCCTTTAGGGCTCCTCCTCGACTCACTCCCCCCATCAACCCCCACCCCCACCCGCTCCTGTGGCAGGGGCTCTCAAACCCACGCCTTAGAAGGGAAAAAGGGCGTGGGGCGAAGGAGGAGGTGGGAAGCCGCGTCAGCTCCTCCTCCCCCCCCCCACGTCCCAAAATCCATCCCACTCCGGCTGGGATGGGGAAAGGCAGAGGGAATAGGGGGCCCCCTCGGCTGTCAGAGCGCTGGAGGTGAGCGGCTCAGTCGGGAGGAAGGAGGGCGAAGAGGAGCCACCATGCTGCGGCTGCTGCTGCTGCTGCTGCTGGCGGCGGCTTGGCCCCTGCCGGGCGGCTCGCAAGACGCGCAGGCCTCGTGCGGCACCGACGGCTGCTACGCCGTCTACTTCCAGCGCCGCAGCTTCCTGGAGGCCTGGCACGGCTGCCGGGAGCTGGGGGGCAATTTGGCCACGCTCAAGGAAGCCGAGGAGGCGGCCCAGGTGGCAGAGCTGCTCCGGGGTCACGCCGGCGCCGCCGCCGAGCAAGGGCCGCGCCTCTTCTGGATCGGGCTGCATCGGCAGCCGCGCCAGTGCTTCCCGGGGCGTCCGCTGCGGGGCTTCACGTGGACCACGGGCGACCAGGACACGTCCTACACCAACTGGGCACGCTCGGCCAGCGGCAGCGGGGCCGTCGGGGGCAGCAGCTGCGCCGCGCCGCGCTGTGTGGTGCTCGACGACCGGGACTTCCAGTGGCTCGACGGCTCGTGCACCGTGCCGGTGGACGGCTACCTCTGCCGCTTCGCCTTCCGAGGTATGTGCCTGGGCCTGGCGGAGGAGAGCGGCGGCGCAGTCGTGATCTACACCACCCCCTTCGGCCCCGCGGACGGCGACCTGGGCTACGTCCCGTTCGGCACGGTGGCGGCAGTGTCGTGCGGCGGCGCCGGGCCGGCTGTGTCGGTGCTGTGCCTGCAGAAGGACGACGGCGCCGTCGGCTGGTCCAAAGCTGGCCCGCTCTGCAGGGAGGACGTCTACCAGCACAGCTGGTGCGAGGGCGACAATGGTGGCTGCCAGCAGCTCTGCCTCGACGAGGGCCCCGGCTACTCCTGCGAGTGCCACGCGGGCTACTTCCTGATGCCCGACGGCCACTCGTGCGCGGCCGACGACGCTTGCCGCCACCAGCCCTGCCAGTTCGACTGCGTGCAGCTGGAGAAGGGCGAGGAGGGCGGTGGCGAGGGGGGCTACCGGTGCCAGTGCCCCGTGGGCTACGAGCTGAGCCCCGACGGCCACCACTGCGACGACGTGGACGAGTGCACGCTGGAGGCGCCCTGCGAACACCAGTGCGAGAACACCGAGGGCTCCTTTGTGTGCCGCTGCCACCTGGGCTTCAGCCCGGACGACGACGACGACGAGGAGCTGGGCCAGTGCGTGGACACCGACGAGTGCCAGATCCCCGGCGTGTGCCAGCAGATGTGTGTCAACTACGTGGGGGGGTTCGAGTGCTACTGCAACGAAGGCTACGAGCTGGAGCCCGATGGCATCAGCTGCAGCCCCGCGGCCCAGCTGCTCCCGCTGGCCACCCCTGGCATCCCCGTGGGCACCGTGGTTGACCCCAGGCGGCGCACAGAGCACCGGGTCCGCGGCTCGACCGCCTGGGACCATGTCCCCACTGCCCCGGCTTCCCCCTCCTCACCTCCTCCGACAGACGCCCGTGGGGATCCCCACGAGACACCCAGCACCGAACCGCTCGACCTCAGCACAGTCCCGCTCCATACAAGCTCCCCTCCCCCGGATTACTCCGATCCCGTCACTACTGTTTGTTACCCTCCCCCTGCCAACGACGGCTACCCGCAACTTACCACGGCCCCCCAAAACTCCCCAAGTCACCCTGCAGGTGAGACAAACCCCGGATCTCCCCGGATCCCTCTTGTTCCCACTGCCGTCCCCCCGCCGCACTTGACGGATTCCTCCGGCGGGGAGCGGGGAGCGGTGGTCGGGGGAGTCAGGGCGCTGCTCCCCACTTTTGCCACCCCCAGCCCGGCCTCGGGGGAGGAGCCGGGGCGGCGGCGGAGGGACGACCGCTGGCTGCTGGTGGCCCTGGTGGTGCCCCTCTGCGTCTTCGCGGTGATCATGCTGGCCTTGGGCATCGTGTACTGCACCCGTTGCGGGGCTCAGGCCAAGACCCGGAGCGTCACCCAGTGTTACCGCTGGGTGATTAACTCGGCGGGCAAAGGAGCACCCCCGCCGTCCTCTCGGCCCTGCCAGCCGGCCACTTGCCGAACCAGCGTCTGAGCCGTGGGCCGGCAAGCGGGCACGGTGCCCCCCACACACAACCCCCCGCCCAGGCCTGGTTGGGGCGCAAGAGATACAGCTGCTCGCGCTGGCAGGAAAGCTCAGATCACAAAGAACTTCTTCTCCCCAGTGTGGGAGGCAGTCACCGCCACATCACCGCCCACACCGGTCTCTGGGACGTTTGAGTCGGATGCAGAGACCCAGCTGGGACACAGAGGCCCTCGCTTGGCGTTTGGCAGGAGGAACCTCTCTTCCCCACCCCACCCCCACCCATTGCTTGGTGGGATGCAGGGAGCCCAGGCCACAGCCGGGAAGAAATCCAGAAACGTTGCTGGGACAAAGAGACCCTTCACGGTGCTACGGCACAGAAATCTTCCCTCTCCAGCCAGCCGGGACGCTTGCAAGAGGCCCTGAAGCATCATGGCTGGCGGTTGTGGTGGTGGGAACACCTCGAACAGAGCGAGGGGCTTTCATGCTAGGTCGGATCTTTAATTTCTCCAGCTCACTTTTGTTGACACTGACTAGCATCTGCTCTCCAAGGTTTCAGACTGGGCTCTTTCCCTGCCCTATCTGGAAGCGCTGGGGATTGAGCCTGGACCACTTTGCATGCAAAGTAGTAGGCACTCTGAGACGTGGCCCTCTTGTCCCTGAAAAAGAAAGTAAGATTCCAGTCCTCATTGTTCTTAAGAAGGGGGGCGATTTAAATAGGAACACAGGAAGTTGTCAGACCCTTGCTCTAGCTAGCTCAGCCTTGTCTACACTGGTCGGCATCGGGGATTCGGCGCTGTTCCCAGCCCTGCCTTGAGATGCCGGTTGAATCTGGGACCTTCTGCATCCAACGCCGGTGCTCTGTCCACTGAGCTGTGGCCCTTCCCAACACAGTGTGGGACCCACATTGGTCTGGGGCTCAGAGCCCCACTGCAACCACCACAGCTGGGGACATATGCCAGGGTGGCAGAGAGACATCCCCCCCCCCTCCAGCTGCCCCAGCAGCCAAGTGGAACACAACTTCGGCACAGACAGATCAGCTGGCAAAGGGGAGCTCCAGAAGGGAACAGCTGGAAGGCTGGGCCCAGCGAAACCGTCTCGGCACTCCCCCAGCCCGGTCCAGCTTGTCAGAGGTGCTGGAGGGAGGGGCACTCTTGGGGCAACACCTCTGGGACAGCAACCCCACAGCTGTTCTTCTCCTCCCCATCATGGACCAGGACAAAACTTTACGCCCTTCTTTTTGGCTGGGCCCTTGCGGGAGCGGAACGAGGAGGGAAAGGCCCCGGCTGGGATGGGGCCCGCTCCGTGCCGCTACGCCCTCGCGCTCCCCTCCCTGCCCCTTCCATAAGGCGATGCTCTACGAGATTAGGGGAGACAGCAGCCAGTGTGGGTGTATGACTTGGGGTCCAATTGCGGGGGGGGGCAGATTCTTCTACTTGGGCCAGGCGACGGCGGGTGGGGGGGTGCGGGTGGAGCTGAGGGAGGAGGGGGAAGCATGGAAGGGGAAGGGGAGGCGCACGGGTCCAGCATTCCGGGGAGGGGCAGCGTTGATTCGTGACTGTTGATGTACTTTTCCTTTGTGGGGAAATTGTTCCCCCCTCGCGTGTGCGTTTGCGTGCGTGCGTGCGCTTTGTGTCTCTCTCTGTGTGTGTTTGTGTGTGTGTGCCCCCCCCCCCATGTGTTCAATAAAAGGGACTGACGCCTCTACCTGGCTGGAATGAGAGGAGAATCTTGTACGCACAGCAGAGGGGTGAAGTGCAGTGGAGCGGATGAGAAAGGGTGGACCCCATATTTAGGGAGCGAAGGCCTGCCGGCTACACACAGTTGCCTAATCACACGCTACCCTAGCTGGATTAAGAGGGAAGAGAGATTTGGGGTGTGTGTGTGTGTATTATTGTTAGGTGGAAGGGTGGGAGAAAAGATTGGACTCCTGGTTCCTGTTGCCAGCCATCTGAGGTACTAATGAGGAATAGCTGGCTGAAGAAGAATAAAGTGGTGAAAGGTGAAGGAGACGCTCACGCCCAGAGGTGCTCTCTCTGTTATCTAAATTTTGGCATGTTCCGGAGCTGATGGAATGAAGAGGCAAAGTCTCAGCATGTTGAAATATTTCTCCCTGTATCATGAAGATGGGCCTTCTTCAGAGGTCAATATTTCTATAAAAAAATAATAATATGCCTGCACTGATGTATCTCCAAGATGAATCCTGCAACTAGTCCAGAGCTGAGCCGGGAGACCTCAGTTCTGCTCCCTGCTCTGGAAAAAGGGAGTAGATTCTTGTGGATTAAGAGATGGGCGGGGCGTGTTGGGTTGGGGTGGGGGTGTTGGGGTGGGAGGCAGGACTCCAATTCTCAGTGTGGAAAGGAAGTGGAATTTAAGGGGTTAATCCACAAATGCCCCTTGAATCCTAATGCATTGATAAGGGAGTTTGGGAGCCGATGGATGGGAGTGGGGAAGAGGATGTTTAGTGGCCTTTATTGTGAGAGTGGAGGGGAGATCCTGGGGGAAAGCTGCAGGAGACATATAGCGCAAGGAAAATGTTTGAGTCTCCCAGCCAGCCCCTATAATTTCAAGATAATTAAAGATTTGGATTCCCACAAATTAGAACCACTGGCACACCTATCCCCCCCCCCGCCCCCAGATCCTTGCCTTGCTGTGCCTTGTCTGTAACAACCCCCAGTTGTGGGGAAAGGGAAGTTTTGGGACTGTAACCTTACCAGCACCACCACGATTCCAACTCACCTATTTAATCCACCATTTCTCCAGCCTGCAAAGATGAATGATCAGATAATCATGGAAGTCGCATAAAGGGCAGGACATATACTGCATGCCATATAGGGAAAGGGTTGCTGGACTTGGTGAGAGTCTGTCTAAGCTTTGCACATTTTATGAAGGGTAGTTTGTTCACTGCTTTAAAGGGACAGTACAGGAAACCGGGCTGCTTCTTGGTCTCCTGGCTTGCCTTGCTCAGATGCTCTGGCCCAGAGAAGTGGAGGCTAAAGCCTTCATAGAAATCGCATCTGGTAAGATGTGGGCTCATTTTCCTAATCCCGGACAGTGGCTGGGTTCAGACAACATAATAACCCACACTCAAGAGTTGAATGTGGGTTGTAATTGAGCCGTGGGTTGTTGAAACGTGGGTTGTCGTGTTGTTTGAACCCAGCTGTGCTAACAAGCCATGTGTCCGGGCTAGCTCTGGCTGGAGAGGGGGGAGTAGGAGAGAGAGAGGGAGAGACGACACCATGGCTTGTTAACCACGAACAACCCATGAAGAGAACCCATGGTTTGTTGTTGGGTTGCAAACTGTGGGTTGTTCATGGTTAACCAACCATGGTTTGTTACTGGGGCTGGGTTGAGACAACTTGATAACCCACAGTTCAACGACAACCCGCATTCAACCCATACTCAACCCTTGAGTGTGGGTTATCATGTCGTCTGAACTCAGTTTCTCCTTTATTTTTATTTTGCACGTTCCAGAGCTGAGCCCAGCAATAACACCGGGTTCCAGGGCTAAAATCCAAGCCATCTAAACAATGTGTGCTGAGGATTAGGGTGGGAATTGTTTTGTGCATGGTAGGGGAGGGTGCCTGAGATGAGCTAACGGCATATGCAAAAGCCAACCCCCCCCCTTATATTACCATTTCACTCCCAGCAGTTTTGCCATATCCTCCCCAAACCCGGCACCTTTCCACAGTCCCCTGCATGACTCAGCCCAAACAACTCTGGCTCTAGTTTATATTCATGGGTGTGGTGGCTGAGTGGATTTGGGGGGAGCTATGGGGCACCCCGGCAGAATCTGAAATGTTAACCCTTTGCAGCACTTGGAGACAGAGAAAGAGACAGGGAGAACTTCACAATCCGTTAAATGGGAAGCAATTGCTGGCTCTTAAGAAAACTCAGTGGGGGGGGGGTGTTTCACCATAGCTGCGATGTTACAAGGAATATGTGCGTGCTGTGGGGGTGAGGAGCGGACGCCGCCTTCCAAACCCCTCCAATTAACTTCTTCCATCACTCTCCTCTTTTTCTCAGTCAGAAGTACAAAGAATTTTTTTTAAAAAAACCCCACCTCTGTAAGGGGTGTGTGGGAGGCTCACAGTTTGCATTCCTGCATTGTTCTCCCTCCCCCCACAAAAAAATCTCTGCATTTAAGCCAAACGTCTGCATCTTCCCAGTCCCCTTCTGAACCCCCCCCGTCCCCTCCCCTGCTGTGTAAAATTCAAAACTAGAGCTAAAGCAGATGGGGTGAGATAATGGGAGAGCGGGAGCCGTTTTTCTCCGCTCCTCTTGGGGGGGATCGGTGCGGTGGGCGCTGGGCAGGAATGCGGTTACATGGCGCATGGCCCAGCGAGGGTTAATATCGGCCTCTGGAATGTGTGGTCTTTCTGGCGACCTATAATAAGGAACAGATGGGAACAGCATATGCCGGACGGGGTGGGCTGCCCCCTCCCCACGCAAGCCTTGTCCTGGTGCCCCCCCCGCAGATTACGCTCCAGCCCCGACCCCGAATAGGTCCGACACACTTCTTTCCCCGGCTCTCTGAAAGGGGCCTCTGTGGCTGTAGCAGCTGCGTGCCAGGCAGAAATTCTACAGGTACAGCGTGCCCCATTGCTGCTCCGTCATCCTGGGGAAAGGCTGCGCCAGTTGCATTGCTGCCTGCTGTTGCAGCAGCTGTTAAAGCAGGGGTGCAGGACCTCAGGGCGGGGGGGGGGCTAATTCCAAACTGTTCCTCAGGGATTCTCCAAATGGCCACGCCCCCTTTCCCCCACCGCTGATTTGTGGTTTCCGGGCTTCTGTGCAGTTCCCCTCCCCTTTCTAAAAGACTGAAATACCTCTACGAAGGCTTTGTTACGGGCAGGAAGAGCTTTCAGTTCAAATAGGCTGGTATTTTTGGCCCCGCCTCTGTGCCTTTGGCCCTGCCCCCTTTTGCCTTCGGCCCGCCCACCACGGGAATGAGGCCCCCAAAAGCTTCTCCATAACAGAGTTCTGCCCTGGGGCTGAAAGTGGTTCTCCACCCCTGTGTTAAAGGCCCAGGGAGTTTGATTTCAAACATGAAAGTTGCTGGGGCTGCTGATCCGAGAGGATTAATCATCCCAATAATTCAGCAGGGAATTGGGGGGGGGGGGGGCGGGGCGGGGATAGGAGAGTCTATATGTTCATTCTAATCCAAAACCCAAATTTGGACAATACCTTGATTAGGACCAAGCAAAATGACACAAAAGAGTGTGAAAGCTTTCAGGTTCCCCAGAACTCTTTATCAGATTGAGTTGCAGCACTGCTGTATTGCTTCACATGTCCCAGAACTGAGCACTGAAATATGGAAAGGGAGGTGGGTGGGTAGAAAAGAAGAGACCGATTGTAATTGGATTTACTTTGCACCTTCCAGGGGTGGTGCTAGGTACCGAAAAGATCCGGGGCTCAGGCACACAGGACCAAAAAAGAATCACAAATGTCCATATGCTAATTTACATATGTGCTAAAGTCTGTAAAGGACCCTGCCTCTTAAGGACACCCCTATTTGTAAAAAGGGATGTATGGACAGGGGAGAGGAGGGCATTTGATTTCAGGAGGGGAAAACCTCAGGCAGAAAGATTGGGGGGGAGGGCAGCAGGAGGGGCAGCACATGTGGGCAAAAAGCCAGCTCATCCAGGGGGATCAGATGCCACAGAGATCACCAGGGCCCCTGAACCTTTATTTCAGCAAGTGCCCCTGCACAGCAGGGTGGTGGGGCAGATGGCCTCCTGGAGATTTGGGGCTCCAAATGAAAGATTCAGGGCTCCAGCCCTAGTGGGCCACCCCCAACACCGCCTCTGGCACCCTCCGTCCCCCTTATGTATTACATTTATATCCCACTTTTCCTCTATGGAACCTTAAGGGGCACACATAATTCTCCCCCTTCCTATGCTCTTCACAACAGCCCTATGAGGTAGGTGTGTGTGTGTGTGTGTGTGTGTGAGAGAGAGAGAGAGAGAGAGAGAGAGAGAGAGAGAGAGAGAGAGACTGGCCCCAGATCACCAAGTGAACTTCCTGGCTGAGTGGGGATTGGAACCCAGGTCTCCCCAATCCTAATCCAACACTCGGACCACTTTGGATCTACCTTGGGTATCACCTTGGCAGCTGCTTTCAGGGCCAGCGCCTGTGGTAGGCATCGCTGGGCAGCTGCTGCTGTCACACTCCTGCAGGGGCCCACTGCCTCTCTCTGGACCCCCTGCTGTTGCTGCTTGTTTATTTATTTCTTATTTATTCATTTGAGAAGATTTGTAGACCGCTTCCCATTTTTAAAATCCCAAAGTGGGTTCACAACCTAATACAAAACAATACATCATTGAAATGCAATGCAGCACTGAGACAAGTTGATGGTTGGGAAAAGCCAGGGTGAAGGAGGATGTTTTTAGCAGTTGCCTAAAGCATGTGATCATCTGTGCCTGATGTATCGCAGAAAGGTGCTGGTTCCAGGGGGAGGGTGCCACCACAGAGAAGGCCCAGTGCCGTGTTGCTGCCAGATGGGATGCTGCAGGGTGTGGCAAAGAGAGTAAGGCCTCCCTTGAAGATCATAGTGGTCTAACAGGTCTATATGGGGGGAGACGATCTTTCAGGTAACCTGGTCCTACGTTGTTCACCTGCCCTCTCCCAGCAGTGACAAGAGGGAGGGGAGACAGCTGCTTCCCACACCCACCTTGCTGAGGGTTCACCTAGATGCTTGTCCCGATTGGGCCCGGAGAGCAAACAAATGGATAGCAGAGGCCAAGAGAGGGGAGGCACACAGTGAGGGGACCCCACTGATGGCACCCAAAGGATCCCCCAAAATCTGAAGCCAACACTGGCTGCTTTCTAAGGAAGGTGCCTGTTTAGACCAGCCTGGATGTCATACTCTCAGAGCTGGAAATCCCGTTCCCAAACCCCCAGGTATTTCAGCATGGGCCACATTTATTTATTTATTTATTTGTAGAATTTATATATCACTAAGTATAAGAAAATCCCTAAGCGGTTTACATATAAATATTAAAATCACATTTAAAATATTAATATTAAAATCACATTTAAAATATTAATATTAAAATCACATTTAAAATATTATTTTAACAACAATTCCAATTCTGATAACACTACTACTACGAATAATACAGAGAAATACAGGAGCCGTAAAGTAGAGAGCAGTATGATTAATTTAATTATGAGTCAGGGAAAGCCTGGGTGAACAAGTACGTTTTCAGGGTGTGTTTGAAAGATGCCACATTTTCTGCCTCCCTGTAGCTACTCAATAGCAAACTAAAGTACTCTGCATATGCTCAGAGACCACCACCACCACCTGCTTTATTATATCAAAAACAAATACATACTATGTGCATGTTCTTCAAGGGCTGATTCTGTGGGTTGTCGTTGAAATGTGGGTTATCATATTGTCTGAAACCAGCGGCACTAACAAGCCATGGCTTGTTAACCATGAGCAACCCATGAAGAGAACCCATGGTTTGTTGCTGGGTTGTGAACTGTGGGTTGTTCACCATGGTTTGTTCTCTCAGCTGGGTTCAGACAACATGGTAACCCATGTTTCAGCAACCCATATTCAACCCTTGAGTGTGGGTTATCATGTTGACTGAACTGACTGGCAGCGACCGTCCAGGGTTTCGGGCAGGGTTTTTTCCAGCCCTACTTGGAGATGCCAGGAATCGAACCAGGGATCTTCTGCATGCAAAGCAGGGGCTCTACTGCTGAGCTATGCTCCCTCTCCAAAACATGATCAAATCAGCGGATAGGTCTACCTGGCTCAGTATTTTCTACTCTGACTGGCAATGGTTCTTCAGCAGAAAAGGGTCTTTCCTATTGACTCCCTGACCCTTCCAACTGGAGATGCCAGGGCAGGGGGGTCGAACCTGGGACTGTCTACATCCAAGGTGTGCTCCTTCACTGAACTACAGCCCTTCCCCTAAAGACAGAGTAAGATTCCAGTCCTCATGGTTCAAAAGAAAGGCCTGATTTAAATAGGAACATGGGAAGGTGTGTCAGACCCTTGGTCCATTTAGCTCAGTGTTCTGGACACTAACTGGCAGCGATTCCCCAGGGGTTTCAGACACAGAGGAGTCTTTCCCTGCAATCCAGGTCACCCGGTCACAGTCTTCCCACTCCGGTGAGATGCATGGTCTTTCTGTTTAAACGATTGTCCTGATTTCTAAAGGTGCATCTCTCCATATAAATGAGCATGTGCAGACTGTATGCAAACCAGTGTCCTCTCTTGTCCTCCCTTTTGGCAATGCGTGACTGGCCACCCGAGCAACTGGAAAAGGTCTCCATTTCTGCAGCTGCAGTTGAAACCCCCCCCCCCCCCCACGGACGCTGAGAATGGAGATGTCTGTCTGTTCTGCCCGTTTGGGGGAGGAGATTCCAGCCCGGAGAGTAGCGTCCCCCCACCCTCTGCTTTTTCCTGAAACTGGAGAGCATGCTAGAAGACCCTCTGCGTTCCAGGCTTTGTTTGCACTCTTTGCACGGTGCTTGGGTGGGAAATTCGCCATCCGGCCCACACGCAGGCAGAGGCAGAGAGAGCCAGGAAGGAGGGTGGGCGGGCGAGGCCTGGGAACCAGGACACCCGGGTGTCCCTATCTGGGTCTGGCCAGCAGCAGGAGGGCCTAGTGGTTGGAGGAACATATGTCAAAAGCGGGATCACTAGGTTCTCTCCCCAGATTGAGGATGATAGTAATAATAACAATAGCAAGAAGGAGCTGGAGAAGGCCTAGTGCAGGGATCAGCAAATTGTGGCCCTCCAGATGTTTTGGCCTATAACTCCCAACAGTTCTCTGTTACCAACAACCAGGCAAGCAGGTTGTACTGAGAGAGATGACAAGGGGAAGCAAGGCTATTCCACCAGCCCTGCTGAATAACTTTCCACCCCCCTTTCCTCTGCCCTCCCTGTTCCTTTTTCCTTGTTTGCTGTGTCTTTTTAGATTGTAAAACCCACAAGCCTGGACTGATAGAATTCTATGATTCTATGTAAGCTGTTTTGGGAACCCTTTTGGCTGAGGAACAGCATACAAATGCTTCAAATATATAAAATAAATAAAAATCACCCCTCACCGTTGGCTATGCTGGCTAGGGCTGATGGGAGTTGTAGGTCAAAACATCTGGAGGGCCACAAGCTGCTTGCCCCTAGTGTTGTGGCCTGTAGGACTGCCATCTCCCCCCCCCCCGAAGGAGTTCTGGTGCCTTTAGGACTTCGGAATGGCAGATATGCAACAGGTACAGTTTACCACCCCACCCCATACAATACTGGGAGTGAGTTGGGGAGGGATCTGCACCTGATGAATTTCTGAATGCCCTACAACTGTTGTAAAGGCACAGGAGCCTTTATACAGGTTTATAGCCACAGTGGCTGCAGTCTCTGTGGTTATTGCTTGGCAGGAGTGTGCTGGAGGTCGCATCCCCAATTTATTACATTCCTATCCCGCCTTTCCTCCAAGGAGCTCAAGGTTTCCTCTCCCTCCTCCCATTTTACCCTCACAACGACTCTGCGAGGTAGGCTAGGCTGAGAGTAACTGGCCCAAGATCACCCAATTCAGCATTGTGGGTAAGAGGGGATTTGATCCCATGACTCCACGGCCCTAGTCCAATGCTCTATCTGAGCAGGCAGCACACTGGGGTTGCCAGCTAACCCGCTCTTGGCCTGCTCCTGTGCCTTGCACAGAGGCCTGCACTGCAGAAATCGGAGCTCAAAGGGTGGTTAAAGGCGGAAGAGCAGGGGCCAGCTTAACGGTTGGCAACCCCACGGCTCAGCCCATTTCTTCTCTGTGTATATGCGTATACATGCGTGCATGCTCATGGGTGGTGGTGATGCCTAGTGGTTAGAGCATCGTGTGGCCAGGGAGTTGCCGGCGTGGGCTGGCCTCCTGAGTCTCTCTGTCTCCAGCCAGCGTGGAGGCTGCTGTTGTCGGCCCTTCTTGCTGGCCATTCTCTCTGGCCCAGGGTTGCTGCAAGGTCCAGAGGAATGTAAAGTCCCCTTTTTTGCTGCAGAGGGATGGACGTGGTCTCGTTGTCAAGGAATGGGGTGGCCCCGCCCGGACAGCGGGCCCAGGGAACTGAGTTATAGGGAGCCCAGCCCAAAGCAGGGAGAGGAGGGGGCAGACAACTGGTCTGGTTTGTGTCTCATCTCTTTCTCCTAAAGATCCCTTTTTTAAAAATGCAAGCTTTACCATTTGTCACACCTCAGTGTTCAGGCCTTCTGGGAACAAATGGAGGCTTTGGGGGAAGCAGGGAACTCAGGAATAGAGTTTTTATTATTACATTTATATCCCGCCTTTTCCCCTCTTGTAAGGAGCTGAAGGTGGCTTACGTGGTCTTCCTGCTCCTCCTCTCCATTTTATCCTCACAACAACCCTGTGAGGTTGGCTAGGCTGAGAGGCAGCAACTGGCCCAAAGTCACCGGGATCTCCTGAGTCCCAGTCCAACACTCTAACCACGACGCCACACTGGCTCTCTTGGCAGACTACCAGCTGATAGTGAGATGTGCAGAAGCCAAGGCAGGCCCTCACCGAAAGAATAGGAGGGAACTGGCCCCATGAGGCTCCTCATGGCACCCCAGAGACCTATTCTCACTACTAGGCACCACTCCCGGAGTGGCCCCCAAGTTCCAGAGAATGCCAGCCAGCAGTTTAATTCCTTACATATTCCTTTCTCTCGCCTAGACTACTGTAATGCGCTCTACATGGGGTTACCCTTGAAGACGGTTCGGAAACTACAGTTGGTACAGAACGCACCGGCTTTCCTGGTTAAAGGCAGCCACCGGCGGGATCACATCACGCCAGTGCTCAAGGAGCTACACTGGCTACCAGCTTGCTGAGCTGAATTCAAGGTGTTGGTTTTGACCTTTAAAACCCTATACGGCTCCAGTCTAGTTTATCTCAAGGAGCGTCTCCAGCAACACCAAGTGGGCCACTCAACAAGATCTGCCACAGACGGCCTTCTCCTTGTCCCTTCAGCCAGAGCAGCTAGACTGGTCGGGACGAGGAAGAGGGCCTTCTCTGTGGCGGCCCCCGTACTGTGGAACTCTCTCTCAAGTGACCTCCGCCATGCCCCCTCTCTGCTGAGCTTCCGCCGCTCACTAAAAGCTTGGCTATTCAGGTGGGAATATGGGGTGGGCTAAGATTTTAAAATTTTATATTGTTTTAATGTATTTTATTCTGTGTTATCATCTGTACATCGCCCAGGGTGGCCGGTTTGCCAGCCAGATGGGCGATAAATAAATGCAAATAATAAATAAATAAATAAATAAATAACATATACGCATACATACATCTTTCATCTAAGGAGTACAAGGCAGCTTACGCTGTTTCTGTTCCCCCTTTTATCCACACAACAACTCTGTGTAGGCTTGGCTGATAGTGAGTAGCAGAGGGTCAGCCAGTGAGCTTCATGGCAGGGAAGGGATTTGAACCTGGCTCTTCCTGGTTTTCGTACATGACACTAACCACTGTGCCATGTCAGCATTGCAGATCCGGGCTTTCTGTGACTTGCAAGCCCTAACCTTTGTAACCCCAGTTAGGTGGGGAGCGGGATGTTTACAGTCAAAACCATAGAGTTATGTTTAGCCACAGGGAGGCCTGTGAACATTCCCAGCGAGGACATTGTGAGGCAAATTCCCTTGTGTCCTCTCGGAGGAAGTGGGCGTAGCTTATTGCTTCTCTTCTTCCTGCCCGCGGACACGCACTGACTTGAATCTTAGAATTCATCATGGCAGCAGTGTAAAATCTTGCTCCTGATCTGAGCTCATTGCTCAGAGATCCAATGAACCCAGGCTAGATGAATGAGTATTTTGCAACTGTACATATCTTTTAGTCTGCCTGAAGTTGAACTGCAGCATCTGAGTGAGTAAATGTTATTTTTAACCTTTACAAGACTGTTTGTCTGATTGGTATTTTAAAGGGAGATAAACGGGGGCCAATCCAGGGAAATTCAGTCCGCTACAAAGCATCCTGAATTACCAAATGCCAATACTGCTGTAACAGGCAGATCCAAGCTTCCACTTAAAGCTGAAAGGGACTAACTGCTATTCTCGTAAGCGCGGGAAAGGAGGGATAATATCACAAATATATCCTCTCCTAGCTTCTTATCATCAGTCCCAACAGATGTGGTGACTCCCTGGTGGTGGTGGGAAAGGCACTCTGCACATGTTCAAAGGCACCCCTTCCTCTTTAAGATAGCATCATAAACTGTTCCATAAACTGAACCCAGCACAGATTGCAGATTCAAGGGTGCTGGGGGGCGGGGAACTGGCTCCCTGAATTGCGAGGGTGGGGAGCTGGCCTCCTACCAACCCACCCCCTCTTGGCACAGCTTCTGTGCCTTTAACTGCTGAAGGCAGGCATACATGCATGCAATGGGTGAAGATGGCATTCTCTCCTCCTCTTTGTGGGATGGCTTGGGACTGTCTTGGTTGAATGCCTGCCTGTCCTGACAAGGACCAGGAGGACTGCCTGACCTTTGCCAAAAGGGCACAGTGGTTAGAGTCAAAATGCCGTGGGGTGGAAGGGAATCGTGCCAACGGTTAAACAGAAAAGAGGAGGGGGTCTTCTTGGCAGCTTCTGGGGGTCCCAGCAAAGGAGGACGTGAGATTCCAGATGCCTGGGTTCAATTCTCCTTTTTTTGGCAGGGATGGTGTTACTGAGCTGTCTTAGAGCTGGGCGGGGGACTTTATCACTGTCCCCCAACTCAGAGACAAGTCCTTTCCAGCCGTTGTCCTGTAGAAACCATTTCCCCGCTTGGCTCTGCCCCAAGCTAAGGGGGATTAGAGATCCAGTGTGCGCAATGGGGGCTGGGGTTGGGGTTTGGGTACAGGACACCGTCCTTCTCTCCTTCCTCTTTCTGGGGGTGGAAGCCATTTTCTCACTCCCCTTCGATGATCTAAACCGTAATTCTAGACTGGCCTTCCTAGTCTTAAACGCCAACCTACCTCTTTAGATTGTTACTGTATTTTCCTTCACTTATTTCCTTCAAAATATAGTAGGCCAGCCCTGCTGCTGCATTTGGGGGCCCTCCTGCTCGGTTCTGCAGAGTGGGCCCCTAGTTGATTGCCCCAAAGTCCTGCCGTAATGGCACCACTAACCCCGCAGATGCTGCCAGACGGAGGGCTCCTGGCGCTACCAACGGGAAGGCGTCATGCAGCTGATGTAAGAGGCGCCCCCCCCAAGCTTTGCAGACCCCTCTCTGTCTGGCCTGGTAGCAGGAGCTGGGTGTGATGACCCAGCTCCGCGGGAAGGGTGCTTTATTCTCGCGTGGGAAGGCTCTTGTCTCCAGGTCACTCTGCACATGCTCAGAAACACGGTCTCCTCCAGGCAAGCTTCAAAGAAAAAGCTCAGCTAGTGTGCATTAGTGTGTGTGTGTGAGAGAGAGAGAGAGAGAGAGTGAGAGTGAGAGAGAGAGAGCGCTTGGTATTAAAAACAGGTTTGGGGGCTCAGTGAAGTCTATTCAACCTCACTCTTCCAGCCTAGCAAGATGGCTATTCCCCCCTCCTGATAGGGCTTCTGCCATCCTGCGAAAACAGGCAGAAATCCAACAGGGACCACTTTTCCATTAAAAAAAGACCAGGTTTGGGGGCTGAACTCTGGCGGCTCATTGAAGTCTATTCAACCCCACTCGTCCAGCTTAGTAAGATGCCCATGTCCCCAGGCCCCCCAAACTTCTTGATAGGGCTCCTGCCATCTTTCTGCACAAACAAGCAGAAATCCAACTGGTGTTACTTCCCCACAGCGTGGAGCTGGATGGGGGGGGGGACTTCTGCCTCTTGTGCAGCGGTGGAAAAGACACAGGCGGGTTGGAAAGGTGGCAGGACACGGCACATGGCAAATTCTCACAGCAGCCATTTCTCAATCCAAAGGCAAAGCAAATGGAGACGAGCAGCCTCCCTTCCCTATTGAGCAAAATTCCCATAGAGCATCTCTATGTCCCCCACCCCACTGCGCTGCTGTTCCCAACTCTGAATCTCCCCGCCCTGCCCCCCCCCCCCTTTTTGGGTCTTGCATGATTTCTCTGCCAGTGACTTCCACAAACCCAGGTTGGATTCCTCCCAACACAACATGTCCAGCCCAGAAAAAGCTCCTAACCTTTTAAAGATCAGCAACTCCCCACCCTCAGAAGGGCAGGGTTCCTGACGCATCATTCCCAACCTCCTGGGCTTTACAGAGCCAAAAGCTGGGATAATTGTGTGGGGAAGGAGACATTGGTAATTAGGGCTATCAGCAGAACTGGAGCAACCAACTCATCCCTCCAGCACCCTGCCCCCCCCCACACACACACGCAGCTGGGTTCACACAACACAACAAGCCAGAAAATGGGGTGAAGATGGGTCGAGTGTGGGGTTGTCACTGAATTGTGGGTGGTTGTGTTGTGTGAACCCAGCCTCACTAACAAATTGTGGTTTGTTAACCACGAACAACCTAGGAAGAGAACTCATGGTTTGTTGTTGGATTGTTGTGAACTGTGGGTTGTTTGTGGTCACTGACAACCCACACTTCAAACGGTACTATGACTTGTCATGTTGTGTGAACCAGGTCTCTCTCTCTCTCTCTCTCTCTCTCTCTCTCACACACACACACACACACACACACACACCAATGACGTTTTCTTTTCCTAGTGGAATTCCCCTGTAAAAAACATGACAGTTGAACCCCAAGGGAAGTCCAACAAAAGCACTTGCAGACTCTTGAGAAATACATACCCACAGAATGCAGAACTCACCTCTGCATCCTGTCTCAGGATGTTGCGATCGCCACTGGTAAGATTAGAGGAAGAGCTGCAGCTCAGTAGTAGAGCACATGCTTTGCCTGCAAAGCATTCCAGGTTCGATCCCTGGCATCTCCATCCAGGTAGGGCTGGGGAAAAGACTATCCAGTCTGAATCTCTGTAGAGCTGTTGCCAATCATGCAGAGCTAGATAGACCAATGGTCTGACTTTGTATAAGGCAGATTCCTATGTTCCTATTGAAGTCAGCCCCTTATTCAGAACTACAAGAACTAGAAACTTATTCGCTTTTTAGTGGACTGCACCATCACTCAATGGTGGGCCACGTCCTTTGCGTGCAGAAGGTCCCCAATTCAATCTCTGGAATCTCCAGTGTAGAGGTGGACAAGACCCCAGTCTTAAGAGCCGCTGCCATTTTGGTGTAGACAGTACTGAGCCAGATGGACCAGAGGGCTGACTCTGATTTAGCAGGATTTCAATCTGAGTGAGGTTTAAGGAGAATTTAATTGGTGTGTGTGAGGCCAAAGATGGTTTCATTTGCACAAGGCTAAGCAGGGTTTAATTCGTGGGAGATTAGGCAGGGTTTAATTGTGTGAGGGTAAACAGGATTTAATCTGAGTGAGGCTGTGGAGAATTTAAATTGTGTGAGTCTAAGCAGGGATGCTTAGACTGGGCACGTGAGACTGGGCAGGATTTCGTTTGTGTGAGGGTAAGCAGGATTTATTATGAGTGAGGCAAAGGAGAGTTAAAGTTGAGGCTAAGCAGGGTTCTGCCCCAGAATATGGTTTCAATATCATGCTTGAGTCCAGGGCTGCCATCAAGGGTAGGCATGGCCGGGCACCTGCCAATGGCCCACGCCCCAGCAGGGGCCCACCGACAAGAGTCTCCTGGAGTTGCACCTCCTCTTCCCCCATTGCAACCTGCTTGTTCGCCTGCCTCTCACTCTGGGCCAGACAACGGTGGTGGTGAGAAGGAGGAGCAGGAGATGCCACGGCCCCATTGCTCCCTGGCTCTCTGCCTGCCAAGCAAGCGAGTGGCGGCAATGATAAGAAAGAGGAGGAGGAGCAAGAGCAGCTGGTGACAATGGCGGCAAGAAGGTGGACTCACTGAGGGAGGGGCCCCGTTGAGGGTGTCTTGTGCAAGGGTCCTCAAAACCTGGAGCCGGCACTGGTGGAGTCCCTAAACATGGGAAATCTAACTTACCGGTAAGAAGTACATGTCACTGAGCCTCTACAAGTGCCCTCAACCATGCAGGACTGGCGTCAAGGGTAGGCATGGTTGGGCTCTTGCCAAGGCCCCACGCCACTGACGAGAGCCCCCTGGACTTGCTCCTCCTCTTCACCATGGCAACCTGCTTGTTCAGCTGCCTCTCGCTCTGGCCAAGGCAATGGTGCTGGTGAGAAGGAGGAGCAGCAGATGCCACTGCCGACTTGCTCCCTGGCTCTAAGCTTGTCAAGCAAGCAAGCAAGTGCTAGCCATGATGAAAACACTAGAGACATTCAAGGTGCAGCTGGACAGCCATCTGTCGGGGATGCTTTGACTTGGGTTCCTGCATTGAGCGGGGGGGGGGGGAGTTGGACTCAATGGCCTTGTAGGCCCCTTCCAACTCTACTGTTCTTCTATGATTCTATGAGGAGAAAGAGCAGCTGGTGACCATGGCGGTGAAAAGGCAGACTCATGGAGGGAGGCGGCCCATGGAGGGTGCCTTGCCTGAGGGTCCTCCAAAACCTGGAGCCGGCACCGCCACTACCTGCAGTAAACTATAGCCAACTTCTACAAATCAGGGAGAAAAGAACACACTGTGACATCGGAAAGGGCATAGGATGCAGGCAGACTAATTGAGCCCCAGTACCTCTTAATCCCCGGCTGCTACTGGGTTACAGAAAAAGGAACAAACAATAGCAAGCACTTTACAGAAGGAGACTTTGATTGATGCATGTGTAGCAAAGGGGGTGGGGGGAGAAACATCCCAGAAAATCCACGTGGCACAAGGCCATGATGGATACTTCGGCCTGCGGGTTTGATTCAGACTTTGTCATGCTTAGAGTAGACCCCTTGAAATCAACGGGACATAAGTTAATCAGGACTTACTTGCCCCATTGCTTTCAACGGATCTACTCTAAGCATCTGGATCCAACCCTGTGTGTCTCCGCTGACACAGTCAACGCAATGCCACTTGTAACGCACGCACACAGTGAGGTGAGAAACCTCAGCAAAGTCCATGCTTTTGTTTTGTCAACTCTGAAAGGGGTGGGGGAGAAAGTGAGGATTTTTGACTCTGCAGGCTTTCGCAATCGGGGCAGAACCTTGCATGGATGCGACATAGAATTGGAATTGGACTGCATGATCTCATCCCATCCCCGAAGCAGATACGAGCAAGGAACAAACACGAAACACACAGAAGTGCTGAAGACGTGAGATGGAAGCGAAGAGCCCCGTTGCTGCCTTTTTTTTCTTTCTTTTTTTTTTGCTGGCTTGGGCTTCAAGGAAAAGATTTCGGGCCATGCAGCGACAGGGGAGAAGGGTGACACTGGACAATTGTCCCAAAGCAATAGACCTGCACTGTTGAGAAGGACTTGCTTGTGACCTTCCTGGAAGGGCCCACGGGCAGTCTCTAAGGGTTTGTCCACAGCGGAAGAATTTATGGCAGCTCCGCTCCAGAGTACTTGAAACTGATTTAAGCTGCAGATGACTGGAAGCGCGCGGAGACCAAAAAAACATCTGGGGAGCAGAGTTGGCATCCTCGAAAAAAATGTTCTGTGCATGCAGTTCAAGTTGCGTTGCTTCGAAGGTGGGGGGGGAGGAGTAGGATGTAGCCAAGGGGCCTTGCTCGAGTTCAAAACGTGCGCAGCCTCGGCCCAAGAAACCAATGTCAAGGCTGGGAACAGACAACGCGGCCCTTGAGAGCAGAGCGGCCTCTGAGCATGCACAGAGCGGACGCTTTCAATCTGATGCAGGATATGTAAACGAATAACAAATTAACAACAGATTTAGTCATGCTTAGAGAAGACACACTGAAATCAAAGAGAATTAAGGTAGTCATGACTAACTTAAGGGCCATTGGGAGGCTGCACCCCCTACCTCCCAATAAGGTTATTTTATTATCTAATTATTAAATCTATATCCTGCCTTTTTTCCTGCAAGGAACCCAAGGCAGCTTACATGATCCTCCTCCTCCTCTCCATGTTACCCTCACAACAACCCTGTGAGGTAGGTTAGGCTGAGAGTCAGTGACTGGCCCAAAGTCACCCAGTGAGCTTCATGGCTGAGTGGGGACTTGAACCCAGATCTCCCGAGTCACAGTCCAACACTAATCGCTATGCCACACTAGCTCTCTTATAGTAAGGGGGAGACCAACCTAGCCCCATTCATCAGCCAGAGAAGGAGCAGCTGCAGGGAGCTTGTTTCGCTGTTCCCTGCCAGGGAGAACACGTATAAGAATTTTGAAACTTAGAACTGGTGCCTGAGTTTTGCTTCTTTTTTCCCCTCCTCCCTCCCAATCCCTTTTCCTTTTGAGTCGTGTCTTTTACACTGTAAGCCTGAGGGCAGGGACAGTCTCCTTATTAATCTTTGTAAGCCAATAGAATTCACTTCCACATAGTGATGGCCACCAATTTGGAGGGCTTTAAAAGGGGATTGGACAAATTCATGGAGGAGAAGGCCATCAACCGCTGCTGGTTCTGCTGGCTATATGCTACCTCCAGTATCAGAGGCAGTCTGCCTATGTACACCAGTTGCTGGGGAACATGGGCGGGAGGGTGCTGTTGCACTCATGTCCTGCTTGTGGGTTTCCCATTGGTGCAGCTGGTTGGCCGCTGTGTGAACAGAATGCTGGACTAGATGGACCCTTGGTCTGATCCAGCAAGGCTGCTCTTATGTTCTTATATTTCCAGGACAGAGAACATGTCATACAAAGGCAATATCTGGACTGAATTACTCTTTTTGTCTTTTCCCATCTTCCTTTGAACTGCTTGACAACCAAGGATCTATAGTTTGGCACTTCTTCTCTACTGTGGGCACATTGATATCAATGCAGCAGAGTGCCAGGCGCTGTACATCTTAAAATGGCAATAAAGGATCTTTGTGCTGAATTAGACACGGTCAAAATGGTAAGGCGGCGGTTGTGTTGTGTTGACCAGTGTTGGCTCCAGCTTTTGGAGGGCCCTTGAGAAAGACGTCCTCAGTGGGGGGCCCTCCCTCAGTGAGTCTACCTTCTTACTGCTGTTGTCGCTAGCTGCTCTGGCTCCTCATCCTCTTTCTCACCATTGCGGCCACTTGCTTGCTTGGCAGGCAGAGAGCCAGGGAGCAAGGAGGCCGTGGCATCTCCTGATCCTCTGTCTCACTACCACTGCGGTTACGGCCAAAGTGAAAGGCAGGTGAACATGCAGATTGCAATGATGAAGAAGAGCAGCAGCTCCAGGATGTTTTTGTCAGTGGGCCCCTGCTGGGGTGGGGGACCTTGGCTGATGCCCAACCATGCCTACCCTCGATGCCAGCCCCCCCACCCCCCCAGTGTTGACTGTTTGGACCATAGATCTTCAGTGGTCTAGTATTTTAAAAGGTATATGAAAAGATATATAAAGACATCCACACACCAGCCCAAGCTTCTATTGACAATAGAGAATACTGCAGTGCCTCCACCTGCAATCATAAAAACAAATTTATTGGGGGGGGGGCCCTGCTTCCTAAATATATGATGAAATATACAGATATATGTAAAAACCAAAAACACCTCACCAATTCAGGTAACTGTGAGTGGCCTGTTGCCCATACTTTAGAGAATATTTATTTTTTTATTTGTACTATTTATATACTACTAGATATTAAAAAATAAATCTCTAAGCGGTTTCCATATAAATATTAAAATCACAATTAAAATCACAATTAAAAGTGCATTTAAAATACAATTTTAAAAACAATACAACAACAACAACAACAACAATATGCAGCAGTACAGGAGTAGTAAAATTGGGACAGCATCATCATCAGGCGATCACTCGTGACCGAGTAAGATTGTCTTCTGGGATAAAAGGAGGAAATTCTAAAGAAGATTGTGTAGACTCTAGCGATGGGTCCGTAAGTGACTGTGGAGGCCAATTCTAGATCCACACAGCTTCCCACAGTGAGGACACAGGTTACCAGATAGAAGATGGTCCTGTAAAGGATTCATTTGACGTGCTTTTCGCTTAGCACGTTTCTCCCTTTCACCTTGCACTCGGGCTTCTTCAAAGTCCATGGAACCTTTGTGAAGGGCCAACCTCCATTTAGATCGTTCATGGGCCAGAGCTTCCCAGTTTTCGATGTTTATATTGCATTTTTTTAGATTAGCCTTATGAACATCTTTAAACCTCTTATATTGACCACCGATATTCCGCTTTCCATCCTTGAGTTGGGAGTAAAGTAACTGCTTTGGGAGACGGCAGTCAGGCATTCGAACAACATGACCGGTCCACTGAAGTTGGCGTTGAAGGATCATTTTTTCAATGCTAGTAGTCTTTGCTTCTTCCAGTACACTGACATTTGTTCGCCTATCTTCCCAAGTAATTTGCAGGATTTTCCGGAGGCAACGTTGATGAAACCTTTCAAGGAGGTGGAAGTGACGTTTATAGATAGTCCATGTTTCGCAGGCATACAATAAAGTTGGTAATACAATGGCTTCATAAACCAGTGTTTTGGTCTTCTTACAAATATCCCGATCCTCGAACACTCTATGTTTCATTCGAGAAAATGCGGCACTTGCGGAGCTCAGACGATGCTGGATTTCACTGTTGATGTTAGTTGTAACAGAAAGATAGCTGCCAAGATAGAGAAAATGATCGACATTTTCCAGTATTGTCCCGCCAAGCTGGATAGATGGCATCACCAAAGGGTTGGCTTGCACTTGCTGATGAAGCACTTTGGTTTTTTTGATGTTAAGTGAGAGACCAAGTTTTTCATATGCTTCTGCAAAAGCATTTAGGATAGTTTGGAGATCATCCTCTGAATGTGCGGAGACCACATTATCATCAGCATACTGAAGTTCCACAACGGAGGTTGTAATTACCTTACTTTTTGCTTTCAGCCTGCTGAGATTAAAAAGCTTTCCATCTGTTCGATATATAATTCCCACACCGGTGGGAAGTTTCCCCTTGACAAGATGTAAAACCATGGCGATGAAAATGGCAAATAATGTTGGGGCGATAACACATCCCTGTTTAACACCTGATCCCACTTTAAATGGAGCACCATGAGAGCCATTGTTGTCCAAAACCGTTGCCGTCATGTTGTCATGGAGAAGTCGCAAGATATTCACAAATTTATTGGGGCATCCAATTTTCATAAGGATAGTCCAGAGAGCTGTACGGTCTACAGTATCAAAGGCCTTAGCCAAATCGATAAATGCCATATAAAGGGGTTGATTTTGCTCCCGGCTTTTTCTTGGAGCTGACGTGCAGTAAAAATCATGTCTACTGTCCCTCTAGAGGGGCGGAAACCATATTGAGTTTCAGGGAGGATCTCTTCTGAAATAGATAGAAGACGGTTTGCGAGAATCCTAGCAAATATTTTACCTGCGGTTGCTAAGAGAGAAATGCCCCGATAGTTTCCACAGTCTGTTCTATCACCCTTCTTAAAGAGGGTGATAATTATGGCATCCCTGAAGTCTTCTGGGATCTCTTCTCTTATCCAGATTTTTTCGATGAGTTTATGAAGATGTTGTACAAGTTCAGGGCCCCCTTCTTTAAAGATTTCAGCAGGAATGCCATCTGGTCCACTAGCTTTGTTGTTCTTCATTTGATTAATGGGACAGCATAGTTAATTTAATTATGGGCCAGGGAAAGCTGGAGTGAACAGGTGCGTTTTCAGGAGGCATTTAAAAGATGCACATTTTTCTGCCTCCCGAACTGCATGAGTGAATATTTCCCACAGGGTGAGTGCCACTACCGAGAAGGCCCGCCATCAAGATATTGCACAGCAACATTCCGATAATTTTGGAATGACCAGCAAGGCCTCCTCTGATGGTCTTAATGGTCAGTTGGGCATATATAAGGGAAGGCGGTCTGCTAGGTATCCCGGTGCTAAGTTGTTTAGGGTTTTGTATGACAATACCATAACCTTGAACATGGCTCAGTGGTTAATAGGCAGCCAGTGCTGTTCTTTTAGCACAGTTCTTATATGAGCATGGCTGGGTGTCCTAGTGAACACCCTGGCTGCTGCATTATTGCACCAGCTGCAACTTCCAAACCAGGCCCAAGGGCAGCCCTACATAGAGCACATTGCAGTAGTCTAACCTTGAGGTTACCAGTGCATGGATCACGGTGGCTAGATTATCCCTATCCAGGAATGGGCATAGTGGGAGTACCAACCAAAGCTGGTAATGGGCACTCTGGGCCACCAAGGCCACCTGGGCCTCCAGCAACAAAGATGGATCCAGGATTACCCCCAAACTATGTACCTGCTCCTTCAGAGGGAATGCAACCCCATCCAGAACAGGCAAGCAACCCAATTCCCGGACCTGGGGACTGCCAATCCATAGGGTCTCTGTCTTATCAGGATTCAGCTACAACCTCTCCCTGTCCACTTTCTCCACACCATGCATAATTTTGTACACCTCTATCACGTCTCCCCTCACTCGCCTTTTTTCTGAGCTGAATAATCCCAGATGTTGTAGCCTTTCCTCATAGGGTTGCTGCTCCAGCCCCTTGATCATTTTAGATGCCCTTTTCTGCACTTTTCCCAACTCTACAATATCCTTTTCTAGATGTGGTGACCAGAACTGTACACAGTATTCAAGTGTGGTTGTATACCATAGATTTGTATAAGGGCAATATAATACTGGCCCTTTTATTTTATTTTACTTCCTAATGATCCCCAACATAAAATTTGCCTCCCCCCTCCCCCCCAGTAGCCACACACTGGTCGACCTTTTCGTTAATGGTGCCCACCACAACCCCAAGAACCCAGCTTGGATCTCATCAGTGCGTGTGTGAAATTGTCCCAACGCACATCATATTACGCTTGCTTACATCGTTTTGCATTTGCCATTTAAATGCCCTGTCCCCCCGGTTTGGAGAAAGATCCTTTTGGAGCTCTATTGCAACCCCTTTTCATTTTTACCACCATAAATAATGTGATGTCGTCAGCAAACTTGGCCTCCTCGGGGCTCTCTCCAATGCCAGAACATTTACGAACAAGAATACCGGTCCCAATACAGCTCCTTGGGGGACCCTGCTGTTTACATCCCTCCACTGCAAGGGCCTGCCCATTTATTCTCACTCTTTGCTTTCTGCTTTTTAACCGGTTGCCGGGTTTGCTCTGGAGTCTTTGCCAAGGACTTTTGTCAAAAGCCTTTTGGAAGTCCAAGGAAACAATGTCGACTGGATCACACACACACACACACACACACCCTGTTTACATGTTTTCTGGCACTCCAAAAAGTCCAAAAGGTTCATGAGACAGGCCTTACCTTTGCACCATGGGTGCGCGAGAAGCGATTCTCCCCCTGTGGGTGTAGGAAAAGCAATCTGGAGCTGGTGATTGGAGCCAGGTGGATGTGGGTGACAGGCAGGGTTCCTGTCAGCCTCTTCCTCCCACCGCCCCACCCCTTGGGAGGTGAGTCAACCCTGGAAGATTCTGATGAACTCATCCGTTCTGTCCCCGCGGCAGGCACCACACCCCGGGCCAGCTCTTTGTTCCAGAGGCTATGAGCCAAGCTGACCCACAGGAACAGCTGGGCCCTCTCCTCACGAGCTTCAGGTCCAGCCTGCCTGGAGAGCTCAGCCAGGGTTATAAGCTGTCATTGACCTTAGTCTGTGAGTTACGTCCAGAGGACTTCCTTCTCTGTCCTCCCCCCACCTCCGACGTGGGAACAGTGCCCTTGGGTTGGCTCTAACCACTAGGCCTGGGGTTTCCAACATTTATTTATTTATTTTATTGTATTTATTTACATTTATTAATCGCCCATCTGGCCGGCAACCGGCCACCCTGGGCGATGTACATAGGATAAAAACAAGATAAAATACATTTAAAACAGTATAATTTTTTAAAAAAAATCTTAACCCACCCCATATTCCCGCCTGAACAGCCAGGTTTTTAATGAGCGGTGGAAGCTCAGCAGAGAGGGGGCATGGCGGAGGTCACTCGGGAGAGAGTTCCACAGTACGGGGGCCGCCACAGAAAAGACCCTCTTCCTCGTCCCCACCAGTCTATCTGCTCTGGCTGAAGGGACAAGGAGAAGGCCATCTGTGGCAGATCTTGTTGAGCGGCCTACTAGGTGTTGCTGGAGACGCTCCTTGAGATAGACTGGACCGGAGCCGTATAGGGTTTTAAAGGTCAAAACCAACACCTTGAATTCAGCTCGGCAAGCAACTGGTAGCCAGTGTAGCTCCTTGAGCACTGGCGTGATGTGATCCCACCGGCGGCTGCCTTTAACCAAGTGAGCCGCCGCGTTCTGTACCAGCTGTAGCTTCCGAACCGTCTTCAAGGGTAACCCCACGTAGAGCGCATTACAGTAGTCTAGGCGAGAACCATGAGGACTGGAATCTTACATTATTGTTAGCGAAAGGATCATAGCTCAGAGGTACAGTGCCTGCTTTGCATGCAGAAGGTCCCAGGTTCGATCTCCGGCATCTCCAGGTCGGGTTAGCAAAGAAATCCAGCGTGAAACCCTGGAGAGAGCTGCTTTCGGTCAGTGTTGACAATACTGGGCCACATGGACCAAGGGTCTGGCTCAGTCTAAGGCAGCTTCCGATGCTAATATGTAACATCTGGAGGCCTAAACGTTCCCCACCCCTGGTCTGGATGTAGAAATATTCTGATCTTGCATCAGGCAGCTTCCTATGTTCCAGGGAAGAGACTGCAGCTCAATCAAAGACCACCTGCTTTTCTTGAGGAAGGTCCCAGGTTCAACCGCTGGCATCTCCAGGTATGGCTTGGAGAAACCCTGGTGAGCAGCTCATAGGGCAGCACAGGGTTTCCAACGTGGTGCCCGTGGACACCAATGGGCTCCCCATGCATCTCTCTCGATGCCCGTCAAAGGCGGTGTCAGGGTGCAGCTCACTAGGGCTAGAGCCCCGAATCGTTCATTTGGAGCCCCGAATCTCTGGGAGGCCCTCCACCCCACCACCCTGCTGTCCAAGGGCACTTGGTGAAATAAAGGTCCAGGGGCCCTGAGGATCTCTTTGGCATCTGACCCCCCTGGATGAGCTGGCTTTTGGCCCACATGTGCTTCCCCTCCTGCTGCCCCCCTTCCTTGAATCTTTCTGCCTGAGGTTTTTTTTCTGAAATCAAATGCCCTCCTCTCCCCTGCCCATACATCCCTTTGTATAAATAGGGGTGTCCTTAGGAGACAGGGTCCTTTACAGACAGACAGACAGACAGACAGACACACACACACACACACACACACACTTTAGAACATATATAAATTACGGTAACATATGCAAGTTTGTGCATTGTTTTTTGTCCTGTGGGCTTGAGACCTGGATCTTTTCGGGGCCTGGCACCACCCCTAGTGCCAACCAGGCTCCTTATCCCTCCTGAGTTTTACTTTATTTCTTAAGATCCCCCCCCCCTAAAATATATATATAAATAGATAACCAGGAAGTTGGCAGGCTGCAAAGTGAAGTGCTGCCCTCCAGTGCCATCTTTATTTGGGCTCAAAATAGTGATTTTGTGTTTTGGAACTCAGTCCCCATCTCTGCCTTGGACTTAGGTTCTTGGGCAAGCAACTTTTCTTTTTATTTCTTATATTTATACCCCGCCTTTTTTCCTGCAAGGAACCCAAGGCGGCTTACATAATTCTCCTCCTCCTCTCCATTTTATCCTCACAACAACCCTGTGAGGTAGGTTAGGCTGAGAGTCAGTGACTGGCCCAAAGTAAGTCACCCAGTGAGCTTCATGGCTGAGTGGGGACTTGAACCCAGATCCCCCGAGTCACAGTCCAGCACTCTCACCACTATGCCACATTTGGCTCTTAGCTTCGCCAAAACGAGCCTTCTAGGAAATGAGTGTTCTGTGACCGGCTGTGACTGCCAGTTTGTGAGTGGGCAAGCTCCACCCCTGGCAGCCATTTTGTGAGAGCGCTCACCACACTCCCAGAGTGCTCACCGACCAGAAAAGGGTCCGGACCCACGCTCTAGAGATCACTTGCCGTGGGCCCCTCTTTTGCCTGCTCCCTCCACCCATCTCCCTGCCGTGCCTCTCCTGGAAACCAGCCTACTCTTTCCTGAACCAGTCTTGCCCAGGGCTTCACCCCAGAATCAGTTTTCAGAGTCACACGGCATAAAAACAAGGCAGATGAGGATGATGTATTATATTTCAATACTGCCCAGTAGCCAAAGCTCTCTGGGCAGTCCACAAAATTAAAACCCTAAAATACAACATGATGAAACATAATATAAGTGCCTCGGAACATGTGCAGAGGGCAATCATTGTCTCTATGCAACAGGGGCTGGCATGCCAGAGCTGGGGCTCACATTGGAGCCATAGCTGTTCTTTTAGAAATAGTTAAGAATAATTAATGAAGAATAATTTAGAATAATTTCCCTGCTCCCCAGTGCTCCGTCTCCCCTAAGCCACGTTTGCAGCTTATGGCAGGTCCCAGATCTTTCCCTCTGTCTTGCCAGTAGCTCAGTGGTCTCTGAACATGTGCAGAGGGTTATCGTAGTCCATCTCCACGCAACACAGGGGTGAGGCTGGTATGCCAGAACTGGGGCTCACATCTGAGCCACAGCTGTTTTCCTTTGAGAAATAATTCACAATAATCAATTTAGAACACTCTCCCTGCACCCCATTGCTGCGTAATTCTCCCGTAAGCCAAGCCTGCTGCGTATGGCAGGCCCCAGATCTTTCCCTCCATCTTGCCAGGACCCGCTGGTGGTGGGGCAGCTGCGTGAGATGGTGGAGAACTCCTGCCAGTCTGAGGGGAAAGCACTAGGCTAGAGCGAGTCCATGTGGGCTTAATCAGTATAAGCAGTTTCTTAGGTCTCTCAAAGAGCACACCCTTTGCATGACAAGGTAGATAGGAACATAGGAAGCTGCCTTAGACTGAGTCAGACCATTGGTCCATCTAGCCCAGTATTGTCGACACGGACTGGCAGCAGCAGCAGCTCTCCAGGGTTTCAGGCAGGATTCTTTCCAAGCCCTACCTGGAGGCTGGGGATCGAACCTGGGACCTTCTGCATGCAACCCATGTGCTCTGTCACGCTGAGCTGTGGTCCCTCCCTGCAGCACCTGGCATTCCAAGGCGGTCACCCATCCAAGTACTAATCAGGCCCAACCCTGCTTAGCTTCCGAGATTGGACGAGATCGGGCTCTTCAAGGTGCCTGGTTCCGTCCCCGGCATCTCCAGCACGGCTGGGAAAGGCCCCTGTCTGGCCTAGAAAGGAAGTGGATACAGAGATGTGTTTCTCATAACGCTAGAGCCTGGGGTCATGCAACGAAGCTGAATCATCCTTGATCCAGGGCAGCCACTTGCCAAAAAAGAGAGAGAGAGAGGGGGGGGGGGCAAAAGAGGACGCCAATTTGCATACGAACGCATAGTGGAGAAGACTGACCAGGTGACCTATGTGCCGGCTCAGTCTGCTGTCCAGGTGCGGCGAACTGTGCATGGGCAACTTCCAGGACACTGCCCTCCCTGCGTATGTAGGGTCGGCATGGTTGGGCACCTGCCGAGGGCCCACACCCCAGCAGGGCCCCACTGACAAGAGCCCCCTTCATTTGCTCCTCCTCTTCACCACTGCAAGCTGCTTGTTCGCCTGCCTCTCGCTCTGACCCCGACAACGGCGGTGGCGTGAAGGAGGGGCAGGAGACGCCACGGCCGACTTGCTCCCTGGCTCTCTGCCTGACAAGCAAGCCAGAAGGAGCAATGAGGAGGAGGAGGAGGAGGAGGAGGAGGAGGAGGAAGAAGAGCAGCAGCTGACAATGGTGCAATAGGAGCGGCTGCCTGAAAGCCTACCCAACTTGGGTATGTATCCAGGGCCGGTGCCAAGGTTAGGCATGGTTGGGCACCTGCCGGGGGCCCACACCCCAGTAGGGCCCCACTGACAAGAGCCCCCTGGAGTTGCTCCTCCTTCGCCACTGCAGCCTGCTTGTTCGCTGCCTCTCTCTCTGGCCCCGACAACGGAGGGGGCAGGAAGGAGGAGCAGCAGGAAATGCCACGGCCTCCTTGCTCCCTGGCTCTCTGCTTGTCAAGCAAGCAAGTGGTGGCCGTGATGAGGAAGAGGAGGAGGAGCAAGAGCAGCTGGTGGCCATGGCGGTGAGAAGGTCGACTCACTGAGGGAGGGGGCCCATTGGGGGGTGTCTTTCCCCAGAACCTGGAGCCAGTACTGGTCCGTACGGGTCTCTGAGATGAAACCAGACTTCGACTGGACACCTCTTCAAATAGAGGACTGTCCTCTGAAAAGCAGGACATTTGGCAGCAGCTACATTTCAGATGTGGCAGGGGAGCATGTCCTCTTCTCTTTCCCTTCCAAGCCATTTCAGAGAACTGCAGCTGTCCAAGCTCTCCAGATCCTCCTTCTCTCCCAGAGATGATGATGATGATGATGATGATGATGATGATGATGATGATGATGGAACCCGGGCTGGCTTTCCCATTGCCAGCATCCTCCCCCCCCCCCATCCTCTGTCCCATTTCCTGTTCTCTCAGGGATACGTACGTACGCTGCGCTGAAGGGCAGGAGAGGGCAGGGCAGGCTGTCTCCTGTCTCCCTCGGGATCTGGTCCCCAGTGGCAGCTGGGGGCAAGATGGTCAAAGAATGCAGCGGAAGCAGGGGCAGAGGTGTCATCTGCACAGCTGCGCTGCTGTGGCTGGAATGGGGGCAGACAGGACGTGCCGGAAGGAAGCTGTCCTTGCTTGCTCCCACCACCCACCCCTACTCAGTAAGGACTAGTGCAGCCAAAAAGAGGACAGAAGAAGACACCGCTTTGTATACCATCTGCATGATGCTAATTTATATGTCTAGATGCAAATTTGGAAAGCATGACTGCAAGGGTGCAATCTTATGCATGTTTAGACAGGGGGGGAAAACACCCTCCTAAATCTCCCAGCGTTCCTCAGCCTGGAGAATGCTGGGAGTTGTAGGACGTTTTTCTGTCTAAACGTGCATAGGATTGCGCCCTGATCTAATTAGAAATGCAATAGTGCTTCTCTCCCTGGAGGGAAAGACTGTGACCTGGTGCCTGCCCATTCTGCTGTTTGGATGCTAATTTCTGGATGATTGGCACCTTCAAGGCCAGGAGTGGGGAACATCAGACTCGGGGGCCAAGTGTGCCCCTCTGTCCTGAAGTGCCCTCTTAGACGGGCCAAGTAACCCCTTTTCCTGTTGATGGTTTGTGGTTAGTATATGTCAGGTTGCCCAATATCCATTCCTCTTTTCCTGTGCCTTTATCTTGCTACTTGGGTCACACAAGGTCCCTAGCCTCTCATTTTTCAGATGAGATCGGGTTGTTCAGATGTTCAGGTAGTCTGTCTGTGTGTCTCCCTTGGTCTGATCCAGCATGGTTCTTCTTAAGTTGTTACATGTTTCTTGGAAGTTAATGCATGGTCAACTGAAATGGATTTTCTGTGCCCTTTTGACAGCTAAAAGACTGACACTACAACACTGGAAAGATAACAGCTCACCTCCTATAATGCAGTGGATTGGAGACTTACCGTAACTCCGCTTTCAATATTTGAGTGGATGACATACAGACGCCACTCTCGAATGGACAGAGATATGGATATTTGGTCTCTCTTTGTTGATGCTTATGTAGAATTGATACATTTAAACTTATGCAGTTACATGGATATTTCCATATAAGCAATTGTTAATTTCAGGTTTGTTTGTTTTTAAATTTAGATTTTGTTTTGTTTGGAGAAATTCACAATAAAAAGAAAAAGAAAAAAGAAAGAAACATGTCAAGCAGCTGGAGACCAGTGCTTCACATTGAAGTGCTCTTGACCACCCAGAAAAAACAATTTAAATCCAGAAATAAAATAAAATAAATCCCAGGTCTCGGCAGGGCACTTTGCAGGCCGTTGCCTCACATCCGTTACTGGATCTATACCAATAAACATTCCCAGAGCAGTTTCCATTAAGGAAAACAAGAAGAGATCCACTCAGCAGTTAAAATACTAATTAAACAAAGCAACCAAAACATAATAAACTCAGAAAGGCAGTAAAATCTTCAAAGCAACATGACAACAGACAGCAGGGCTGACATTGCATCTAAAAAGCCTGAGGGAATAAACAGGACCTTACCTGTCTCCAAAAAGACAGCAGAGTAGGTGCCAGGCCAGCCTCACTGGGGAGAGCGTTCCATATTTGGGGTGCCACCACTGGGCAGACCTTCTCTTTCAGGGGCGGTGCTAGGTACCAAGAAGATCCAGGGCAAATGGACAGATTTGCACATGCTAATATACATATGCTCTAAAGTCTGTGTGTGTGTCTGGAAAGGACCCTGTCTCCTGAGGACACCCCATTTGTAAAAACGGATGTATGGACAGGGGAGAGGACATTTGATTTCAGAAAAAAACCTCAGGCAGAAAGATTGGGGGGGAGGGCAGCAGCAGAAGAAGCACAGGTGGGCCAAAAGCCAGCTCATCCAGGGGGATCTGATGCAACAGAGATCCTCAGGGCCCCTGTGCCTTTATTTCAGCAGGTGTCCCGGACAGCAGGGTAGTGGGGCAGAGGGACTCCCAGAGATTCGGGGCTCCAAATGAAAGATTCGGGACTCCAGCCCTAATGGGTCACCTCCAACTCTGCCTCTGTTCTCCATGCCCACCACAAGCATCCTTCTTGCTCTCCTGGCCCAACAGATGTCCTCATGGGGACACCTCATTTACATAGATGTACCTATGGGGCGGTGGTGGTAGATTCAGCATCCCTGGGCTCAAACCGTACGATCTGTATTTCACATGAGCTCTGAGAATTGACCCTGCAATGTGCCCCGACGTACATGGGGGTCCCCCCATCCCTTTCCCCCATGTGTAGGTTCCCCTGCAAATGTAACAGCTACACTTGAATGACCGGTGGGCCTAGAGGCCAGAAGGGCACTTGTGGTGGGTGGGTGGGTGGGTGGCAGTGGCGTAGTGAAGGCAGGGCTCACAGGGATGCAGTGCTGGGATTATTTTATTAGCAGGGTCACTGATGTCTTTTGCCACCAGCCACCCTTCAAATCCCCTGCTCCCACTGAGTTTACCTACAATCCACCAAAGTAGCTGGGGGCAGGGTGATGAATTCTGCCAGCAGCCCTATATTGTTCCCTGTTGTAATGCAAAGTATTTTGGGCTGGCTTGGTGGTCTCGAATGGGCAGTGAAGGGCCATTCCCTTGACAAAAGCCCTGCTCCTCCTGGTGGAGACTGAAAGGGTTATGATGACTGACTTGTTGATATGGATCTCCTTCAGTCCTGCTGCCTGCATTTCTGGACTGGGGGGGGGGGGGCTCTGAAGACCGTCATGATGAGCGCTTGCACTTCCAAACTGACCACGACCCTGCTGGTGGGGCAGGCAGGAGACTATGAACTAATTCCCCAGGCACGTAGCTAGTCAGTTTGCCGGAACTGGCCCCGTGATTCTAGAACTCTGGTATAAAACTAGCGATTGGGAAACTCCATGATTTTTTTTCTTTTTAATTCCCGGGGCTCAGGGAAGTTCCCCGTGACCATGCTGGAGGACTCCTCTGTTTAAAACAAAACAAAAACCCGCTTGGGATGGTGCCCGAAGGATCTTGGCCAGGGACTCCTCTGTTGTCCCTGGTCTATCTGGCAGAGTCAGCATCTTCCAAAGGCTTTTTTATTTTTGCTAACCTTTCCATGCAGTTTTTGTTTTTGTTTAATTTTCCTTCCCCAGCCAAGAAAGCAGAAAAGCCGGTGGGCTAAAACATTTCTTGGATATTTCCATAACGGGGGTGTGTGTGCGCGCGCACGTGTGTGTGTGTGTGTGTGTGTGCATTTTAAAAAACACTATTAATAGGTACATGGAATAGGATTTCCTCTGGGAGGTTGGCTGTGGGACTTAAATTTCGGGGTTCATTCTCAGGCAGGGAGGCCAGTTTTGAATTGTGAAAAAGGGAAACGCATCACCCCAAAGCAGGCCCCTCCGTCAGGGGGCGATAGGGGGTGCACCATGGCAGGGATGATACCTAGGAGAGCCAGCAGGTATGATGCCTCCACTCAGACAGTATGGGCACAATGTGTCCAGCTCTCCCACAGTGTATGTCTGCTTGAAGCCTTCGCCACACCAAACGGGGAATATTCCAACCTGTGCAAAACTCGGTCCATTCGCTAGTTTATTTATTTATTTATTTAGTATATTTATACCTGGCCTTTTTTCCTGCAAGGAACCCAAGGCGGCTTACATAATCTTCCTCCTCCACTCCTCCATTTTCTCCTCACAACAACCCTGTGAGGTAGGTTAGGCTGAGAGTCAGTGACTGGCCCAAAGTCACCCAGTGAGTTTCATGGCCGAGCGGGGACTAGAACCCGGATCTCCCGAGTCCCAGTCCAACATAAGAACTGCCCTGCTGGCTCAAATTAAAGGCCTTTCTAGTTGAGTATCCTGTTTCTCATGTGGCCAGATTTTGTCTTTGTCTTCGTTTCCGTCTCTCCTTCTCCCCTTCTCCTTCTCTCCTCCTCCTCCTTCTCATCGTCGTCATCATTATCATCGTCATCACTACTACTACTACCACCATGGTAGCCTTCTGTTTACAAATTCAACCTGCCTGGACCTTCCATCAAGGACCTCAGGGTGGCAGTTCGAAAGAAATCGAAATCAGGGGCTTGCTTGGAACGTGAGATTACAGAACAAGAGATAAGTAAATTTGATTTTGTTAATCGGGGACTCAGTGGGGACTGTGGTTTCTATGCACAATATAACGACTTTAAGGGCGTGATCCTATGGCCCTCCAACCTTGTCTAGGGGGCCACAGGAGAAGTCGGACTCCCCGCTGTGACATCGGAAACACCTTCCGAGGTCGCAGTGGGAAGTCCGAGGGCGGAGGACCCTCCCCCCACCACCTCAAAGCAGGCGCAGTTCTTTCTGCACCAGCTGGGAACCAAAGCCAGGAGACCGACTTCAGTTCCAGAGTGTGTGCGTGTGTTCCCGGAGGCGAGGAGGGGAGGAGCAAGGCCAAGCCGGCTTCTGAGGAATCCAGGCAGTGCCTCAGTCTCTCCTCCTCACGAGGAGAGGTAAAACATTTTATTGAATGTTTTCCGAAATCGAATGTTTACCAAACGTTTTTGAGGGCGAGGGGAGCGCAGCGGCAATCCTATCCGCCGCACTCCTCAGTTGGATATCCATCATCCTCTGGGTTCAGAGGGTTATGGGCACCCACATAGGATGGGGCTGTTAGTGCCCTTTGTGGTTTGTAACTGTCACTTTAAGAGAATGGAAAGCTGGCTGCAGATCTCCTGGTTTATCTTTAAAATAAATCTTTATCTTTTCAGCCTCCAGTTCCACTTATAGCATCTGATGAAGAGGGCTGTAACCCACAAAAGCTCATGCTAATTTATTTAAATATCTGAACAACTAAAACAGTTAGTCTATATGTGTGCTAAACAACCCTTGAATAGTTGTTGTTATTTATTATTATTATTTAATAATAATTCATGATCATACTATATGAATCGCTTATATTAAATGAATTTCTAAGCCATGTACAGAGGACAAGTTTAGCTTCCTGGAAATGCCTGTTGGAAAAGGGATGCTTTTAGTAGGCGCCGAAAGTCCAGGAGTGTTGGCGTCTGCCTAATTTGAAGCACTAGACCAGGGTGTAGGCACTGCAACACCAAAGGCCCTGTTCCAAGCCTATTGCGATAAGATGTCATGCACGTTGTCATTGACAAGACTTAATTGTGATGTCAAAGTGCACACCCCTAAACAACCCTGTCATACATGCATACATACACACACACACACACACACACGGTTCCTGCATGACTTTGGCAGTCCTAAGCATGATTGGGGTATCTCTCTCTCTCTCTCTCTCTCTCTCATATATATATATATATATATGATATATGGCACCAATCTCGGTATCAGAGGCAGTATGCCTATGTGTTCCATGTTCCAGTTACTGGAAACATGGGCAGGAGGGTGCTGTTGCACTCATGTCCTGCTTGTGGGCTTCCCGTGGGCAGCTTGGTTGGCCGCTGTGTGAACAGAATGCTGGACTAGATGGACCCTTGGTCTGATCCAACAGGGCTCTTCTTTATGTTCTTATGTTCAATCTGCAATCAGATGGGGAGGTGCTGCCCCCTGCTGGTGGGTTCACAGGACTTCAATGCAACTTGGATTTTTTTAGAGTGGGGGATTGAAGGGGGTAGGCAGGGATTTAAAAACCTTAAAATTTGAGTTTCTGTTGCCGGTCTGTGCCCCCTCCCCCATCCCAACCAAGCCAGGATGCCTTTGCCAAATTATGTAACTTGTAGACGCACCACATGGTTATCTGCCCTGCGTCTGCCTTTCCTCCTCCTCCCGAACCACACCGCTTGCCAACAAGAGCCAGAAAAGTAACGCCAGTATAGTAAGAGGGAGAAGGAAGATCTGTGAGTGGGGAACCTACAACTGTTTGCCTGGGAGAGACCCTTCTTGGTAGGGGCTACCTGGGAATGATGTGCCCTGCTTTGGAAAGTTGTCCATACATTTCTGGGAACAGCAGCTGTTCCTTTCGTCCCACCCTCCTCAAAACTATTTGCACATCTAGCAACCAACACACTTCCCATTAGTAAAGCGGGGGGGAGGGACCATGTTTAACCAGCCTGGGGTGCGGTGGGGAGGATTTTTTATTTTTGCACACTCCTAGTTTCCGTGGGCGTTTCATTGGGCAATTCGAGAGAGAAAGAAAGAATAATTGATGGAAAGAAGCTGCAAAAGCAATGCTGTTTGCTCCTCCAGCCAGACCTGGAATGACTCAAAGCCAAATAATTTGAATGAAAGGCCAGCAAAAATCCAGACTGGAAAGTGAAATTTCTTCCAAACCCCAATACCCAAGGGAAGGAATCCAGACTCGAAACTTGACCAGGGAACAGAAGGGAAAACTGAAACATATTTACTAATGCTTTTAATAGCTGGATTGTCAGAAAGGTTCTGGAGCAGGCCTCTTGCTGTCACTATCCCTACTGTGACTTCAGCGCACAGAAGACCCCCCAGCGCTGGTCCCCATCTGCGCAGCGCTCCAGTTTCTCACGCCATCCAGAGGTCATAGACTCAAACTCATCCTCGGAGAACTCCTGGGTAGGGAGAGGGCAAAAGAAAGAGAGAATCAGTGACAAATTACCTTCTGGGGAGCAAACAGAAGTTTTAACAGGGTTGGGGGGAGAGGAAAAATACAGGTGCCCCTTCCCCCCACCCCTGCCCTGCTTGAAAAGGGCTCCTCATTACAAAGGGCTGACGGTGAGAATCTGGGGTGGCCATAGGGTGGCCGGGTGGCCTCTTTTACAAAGGATAGTCCTCTATTTGAAGGCATTCATTTCACTTATTACCGGTACATTCCTAGCCAAAGCTCTCTGGGCAGTTTACAAAGATTAAAAACCTTTAAAATATACTATTGTAACATAATATAAAAACTATTTACAGAGAACATGTAAACACACACGCAGAAACACACACACACACACACGCGTGTGTGTGTATAAACAATTTTAACTATCAAAAACAAGAAACCCCAGGACCTATTAAAAACCTGTCATATGCTGTCAAATGCCTGAGAATAGAGAAAAGTCAGCCTGGCACCGAAAAGATGACAGTGTCGGCACCAGTCAGGTCTCACTGGGGAGATTGTTTCAAAGTCGGGGGACCACCACCAAGTAGGCCCTCTCCCTTGTTGTCACCCTCCAAGCCTTCCTCGGAGGAGGCACTCAGAGGAAGGCCTTAGTTGATGAACATAGTATATGGGGACACTCTTGCCAGGAGAGGCGCTCTGTCAGGTATTGTGGTCCCGAGCCGTGTAAAGCTTTATAGGTCAAAACCAGCACCTTGAATCGGGCTTGAAAATGTACAGGCAGTCAGTGCAAGTGGGCCAGAATTAGTCTTATATGTTTAGACCCTTCTGCTCCCCATTATCAATCTGGCCACCGCATTTTGCACAAGCTGCAGTTTCCAAACCATCTTCAAGGGCAGCCCCATGTAGAGTGCATTGCAGTAATCTAACGTGGAGGTTCCCAGGGCATAGACTATTGAAGCCAGGTTATCCCTGTCCAAATAGTGGCATAGCTGGGCCACCAATCAAAGCTGATAGAAGGCACTCCGTGACAAAGATGGCTACAGGAGAACCCCCAAGCTACAAACTTGCTCAGGTTAAGCACCCTCCATCCGGTCAGAAGAACCACCCACTAACAGCATCTCAGTCTTCTCTGGATTGAGCTTCAATTAGACCTCATCCACCCCATTGTCACAGACAGGCACCGGTTCAGCACATCCACAGCCTCACATGATGAAGATGAGAAGGAGAAATAGAGTTGCGCTGTCATCACCATGCTGATGACAGCGCACTCCAAAACACCGGATGAACCCACGCAATGGTTTCATGTACATCTTAAATAGCATGACGGGACAAAACTAGCCTCGGCGGAACCCCATCCTGGAGAATCTGTGGGGCCAAGCAATATCCCCCAAGCACCACTTTCTGGAGCCGACCATCCAAGTAGGAGTGAAACCACTGCAACACAGTACCCCTCACTCCCAACTCGGACAATCACCCAAAGGGATACCATGGTTGATGGTATCAAAAGCTGCTGAAAGATCCAGAAGTATCAACAGGGTCACACTCCCCGGGTCTCTCTCCTGACATAGGTCATCCTACTGTTTCCATGCCAAAACCTGGCCTGAACCCTGACTGAAATGGATCCAGATAATTGGTCTCCTCCAAGAGCATCTGGAGCTGGCTGGCAACCACCCACTCATAGACCTTGCCCAGGAAAGGAACCTTTGCCACGGACCTAAAGTTATTGAGATCTTCCGGGTCCAAGGAGGATTGCTTCAGCGGTAGTCTCACCACCGCCATCCACAGTCAGCAGCACCTGGACAGCAGACTGAGCAGGCAGGGCACACAGGTAGGTCTGTGGGGGAGATCCACAATGGATTCAAACGGGTTTGGATTTCTAGGAATCTGACCTGCTGATTCTGCATCAGACTGGCTTTTTCCGAGTCATGCAGGTTCTATGGGCTTGTGGACCGGTTTTTCGCTGGTGGTGGGGATTTGTGCTAATGTGCATTAGCGCAAATGCGCATCACAGAAAGGGTGCACTTGCGCATGTGTGCTAATGCAGATTAGTTGATGCAAATTTGCACTAATTCTCATTAGCTAATGGCATCCACATTAGCACTATGCGCATTACTGCAAGTACAATGAAATGATGATTTCATAGATTTCATAGATCATAGAGTTGGAAGGGGCCTACAAGGCCATCGAGTCCAACCCCCTGCTCAATGCAGGAAACTAGAGGAGGGGTCTCCCATCCAAGTAAGAACCACGCCTGACCCTGCTTAGCTTTCCACACTCAGACAAGCTGAGCCAGCATGAGCCATTTCACTTCTATACTGCCCAATAGCCGAAGCTCTCTGGGCGGTTCACAACAATTCACAAAATCACAAACTACAAGATAATAAGACACAGCATAACAATTCAATATACGAAAGCATGTTAAAGTCTATGATATGTCATGGTCTTTTTTTATCATGTGTGTGTTGTGCTCTCCTGAACTGGCCTAAAAGGGAAGGCGGGTGGGTGGGTGAAGCCTTGTTTTTTGCAGTCATTGCCAAATCGTGCCAAGAATGCTTCCCTGTACCCTCCCTCCGCTTTCCTATCTTGTGCACTGTCAGCTGGCTCAGCTTGTCTGAGTGTGGAAAGCTAAGCAGGGTCAGGCCTGGTTATTACTTGGATGGGAGACCCCTCCTCTAGTTTCCTGCATTGAGCAGGGGGTTGGACTCGATAGCTTTGTAGGCTCCTTCCAACGCTATGATCTATGAAATCCCTGCCAGGGCTGGAAAAAAACGATTCTGGAAAAAAAAAATCCAATTCCATCAATTTGCAGTTGATGAAATGAAAGACGTCTGACAATCTGTGGAACACATTATTACAGATTGCAACACTAGAGACTCAACTGCTCTGTTTTTATTTGTCGTGGTCATCCCGTGTAGCAGCAGGATGGAGGGAATGTTCCCCCCCAAAAAACAATCCCACTTGCCTGCCTCGCAGAGAGGGGTAGAACAGCTACACGCTGAGATCGCTCTGATCTGCTGACCCACCTGAGCAAATGGCTCCCGGCTTCTCTCCAGCTCTTGGAGTTCTTGGGTCAATGCCGCCAGCATCCGATCCGTGTGGTCCAAGGCCTCGACCTGTCTGAATCCAGCCTCCTGCAGTACCTGTATAGGATGGGGGTGGTGATCGGTGAAGGGCCCCTCTGAACCCAGTCATGGTAAGATCCATACCCTCCTTCTCCACCTAGCCTGCCCCACCTTCTAAAAGCCAGTTTGTGTGGTCAGGTACCTTACAGGGAAATGCTGCCAGAAAGTGCCACAAATCAGAGGTGGCGTTAGGGGGCGGCCCACTAGTGCTGGAGCCACGAATGTTTTATTCGGAGCTCCAAATCTCTGGAAGGCCCTCTGCCCCACCGCCCTGCTGTCCAGGGGCTCTTGCTGAAATAAAGGTCTAGGGGCCCTGATGATTTCTGTTGCATCTGATCCCCCTGGCTTTTTGCCCACGTATGTGTCCCCTCCTGCTGCCCACCCCCGAATCGTTCTGCCTGAGGTTTTTTCCTGAAAACAAATGCCCTCCTCTCCCGTCCATACACCCCTTTTTACAAAAAAAGGTGTCCTTAGGAGACAGGGTCCTTTACAGACACATACACACAGACTTTAGAGCAGGGCTCTCCAACCTTGGGTCCCCAGATGTTGCTGGCCTACAGCTTCCAGCATACCCATCCAGCATGGCTAATGGCAAGTGTGGAGAAAGCCTAAGCACACACTGCACGGTTGGGTGAACCCTGACATAGTTTCCTCTGTAGCTGACATCCCACATTCCCCCATCTTTCTACATAATCCCCACCCTGGGGGCAGGAGACACAGTTCTGAGTAGAACGGTTGTACGTGGTCATATCTGCATAACTACATCTGCATACTCTCAATAGGGCACATTTACATCTACCCTCGAGGAAGGGCATGAACATTCCAAAGGTGGGAAGCAGTCTCAAAGAGCTGCAAAGTACCCCAAAGTATCCAGGAGGTGCCAGCCCCAAGAGGTGCCACCACCCCGCAGGGCAGAGTCCGCCCACCTGGTCATCGAGGGCAGGGAGGGAGCCGAGGGAGGGTAGAAAACCAAGTCCTCGAAAACAAGTGGGTGGTTGGGAACATGGTGCAGGCTTGCACAGATCCGGTCAGGACCCAGCAATCTCCAACCCCGGACGCGACACCCGGAGACCGGCTACACAGACCGCTACGCTAGATCAGTGAGTTAGAGTCTCTGATGTAAGGTTACCCCTCTGCTTTGAGCTAAGCCTACCTTGTATGTGAATTGAAGCCTTCCTTCTGTTATCTTTATTGACTTCCATGTTTATGTTGCGAATTCCTGTACTGTAGTCTATTAGTTCTGCTCTATTAAACTCCTTTGAAACTGACTAGCTTGTAGTTTCCATGCATTATTTTCTATGTGATTCAGTGTCAATATCCTTAGTGGCTAGAAATAAAGTCCTTGGGAGCCACTTACAGGGCACGTCTTCAGTGCTGGTAACCCCTAAAGTGCTGAACCCGCGTAATGGACCAGGGTCGGTCTGCCACAGCAAGGGATTCTGGGAGATGTAGCCCAGCAACATCTGGGGACCCAAGGTTGGAAAGCCCTGCTTTAGAGCATGTGTAAATTATCATATCCCAAATAAGCTAGGCTTTGCCCTGATCCTGCAGGCCATTCTCCCCAAGAGCTGATCTACACATTCAGCAAAAATTGTGGCAGTGCCCTTCCCAGACTGTGCCACTTTGTACTGAAGGTGAGATCTGTGTGTCTCATTTTTTAAATGTTCCCCACCTGGAGAAAATGTGCTCGCTTCTCCATTACGGCTAGTTATCTACATGCATGGATTTCTCTCCACTGCCCCTGACACACACACACACACACACACACACACACACACATCAGAGAGCATTTAAAAAATATGATTCCCACCCCCCATCCCCGGGAATGAAGTGGTACAATCCAGGAAGGGCTCTTGCGCATAATTCTGCTGAACTCGTAGTAGCTCAGGGATATGATTCCAATCAATTACATGACTCGGCCTGTTATGGTTTTGCCTCATTTTCGAGTGGTTATTTGCCCCACATACCATACCTGGCCATATTCCTGGGGTGTGAGCAAGCTGTACCCCCTCCGTTTGACATACTCGGTGAAAGTTTTTGACCATGGGCGTGGACCACAGCAATAGTCGGAGATGAGGAGCTGCCCACCTGGCTTCAGCCACAACTAGGGAAGAGAAACACAGAGATGGCTGTGTAAGACTGAGTGTGCAGACGGGTGCTTCCTGTGGGGAAGGATCCGGTATTTCCATAATGCTTTATGGTGGAGTCATCAGGGTTGGTTTACTACGAACGGGAGAAGAGACAGCCCCTAAAGGTAGGAATGGGGAACCTTTTTCAGCCCGAGGGCCAAATTGGCTCCAAGCAAATATGTCGGGGGCCACATGCTTCTAGTGGGTGGGGCCACATCCCAAAGTGGGCAGGGCTGCCCCACTGTGGGCATGACGTGGCCACCCAATGTGACTGCCCAGATCCCATTCACATAGTCACACACTCTGGCAGACAACACAATAACCCACACTCAAGGGTTGAGTATGGGTTGAATGTGGGTTGTTGTTGAACTGTGGGTTGTTGCTGAAATGTGGCTTATTGTGTTGTCTGAACCCAGCTGTGCTAACAAGCCATTTATTTTATCATTTTCTATACTGCCCAATAGCCAAAGCTCTCTGGGCAGTGCACAACAATTAATTTAAAAATACAATAAAATACAGTAAAAAATATAAACAATAAAAACGTTATACAAATTTAAAACCAATTATAAAAACATCACTAAAACAAGTTAATAAAACACGACCGCTAAAAACAACTTACCACCCCGCCGTATATCATTTAATTATTAAAAGCCTCAACGTAGAGGGCAGTCTTAACCTGGCGCTGGAAATAGAGTTGGTGCCAGGTGGGCCTCAGGGGGAAGCTTGTTCCACAGTTGGGGGGGATACCACAGAAAAGGCCCTCCCCCACAAACAACCCATGAAGAGAACCCATGGTTTGTTGTTGGGTTGTGAACTGTGGGTTTCTCACCGTGGTTTGTTATCTTGGCTGGGTTCAGACAACATGATAACCTACATTTCAACAACCACCTATGGTTTAATGACAATCCACACTCAACCCTTGAGTGTGGGTTATCGTGTTGTCTGAACCCAGCCTTTCTCTCACACACATATACACACACACTCCCCTCCTGAACATTGCAGCAGAGGGGTGATTATTTGACAGGGGTTGCAGCATCGCGTTAGCCCCTCCAGTGACTCCTCCCCAAAATGCCGCCCCCACTGCAATTAGGCTCACTTAGGGCTAAACTACATACAACATTAAATGGTTAACATGTAGCCGATCCTAACTTCTCTTCTTTTACTTTAGTGTACGTGCACAGGGCCTCAGTCTGGATCAGGACCACCATGCACCAATGGAGGTATTTTTTTCTTTCTTTAGCCCCGCATGGCGGGGAGTGAATTTAGGAGGGAATGCAGATGGGTGAGGTTTAACTTTCCCAATCCCCGTGGTGGTGCCAGTCTGGATTAGGACCCTGCATATTTACACAAAAGTTAAAAATATGTTATGTTCAGCGACATGTTACACATTTAATGGCATCATGTGTAGTTTAGCCCTTAGTCTATAGTGCACAAAAACACAACTGATTCAGCCGAACACATCTCAAAATTTCTTCATTGGGGACACTGGTAAAACAAAGCACTGCTATTTCCCGTGTGCATTGTTGGAGTGTTGCTTTGTTTTAGAGCACATGGGAAATAGCAATGCTTTATTTTACCAGTGTCTCCAGTGAAGAATATTTGAGATGTGTTGGGCAGAATGAATTATATTTTTTCTGCACGTTGGAGACTCTCTCTTCTCTCATTCCTATTCTTTGCGGGCAGCATGGGACACTCACCAGGAACCTCCCAAAGAGGGAGCTCTTGTCTGCCACATGCAGGATAGTGTCCCGGCTGTAAACAATGTCAAAGGAGCCCTCTGGAAACATCCTTCTGGTTGCATTGCCAATTTCGAACTGCACCTAAAAGCAGGGCCGAGACAGAGATCCAGTGAGCAAGCTTCCCCAGTTCCCATGAAAGACAAAGTTTTACACATCCATCTCCTGAGATACTCAGCTTATGGAACAAACACTGGTGCTTTTTGCATCTTGCCTGATGAAGAGATCTGGAGATCTCAAAAGCTTGCCCACAATTTTGGGCACATGTAGTTGGTCCTAATGAAGGTATATCCTGATGTGGAATTAGAACCATAACATGGGGTGATATCTGAGCATGCTGTTGTCTCATCTTTGCACATCTTTGTCTGATGCTTAAGTCTCAGGTTCTAGGGTCCCTCCCTCATCCGTGGAGACGGCATTCAGACAACACAATAACCCACTCTCAAGGGTTGAGTGTGGGTTGTCATTGAACTGTGGGTTGTTGCTGAAATGTGGGTTATCATGTTGTCTGAACCCAGCTGAGATAACAAACCATGGCTTGTTAACCACAAACAACCCACAGTTCACAACCAGACAACAATCCATGGCTTCTCTTCATGGGTTGTTCGTGGTTAACAAGCCATGGCTTGTTAGAGCAGCTGGGTTCAGACAACAGGATAACCCACAATCAAGGGTTGAGTATGGGCTGAGTGTGGGTTGTTGTTGAACTGTCGATTGTCATTGAAACGTGGGTTATCATGTTGTCTGAACCCAGTCGAGATAACAAACCATGGTGAGCAACCCACAGTTCACAACCCAACAACAAACTATGGGTTATCTTCATGGGTTGTTCGTGGTTAAGAAGCCATGGCTTCTTATCTTGGCTGGGTTCAGACAACACGATAACCCATGTGTTGGATAATTAAATTGCAGTCAAAACCTATGACTCATGTTTCACCAGGTAGTTGGGTGAAATGGTTAAGATCACTGATACCTTCTAGGGTGGATTCCCTAGAAGGTACTCACTGAATAATTAGCCGAGCCTAAGCAGGAAGTGGGTGTAGCTATCAGCTTCTTCCTCTTTCTGCTGGGACTCTGAGTGAGTGTGGTTGCACGTGAGTTGTTGTCTCCACGTGGTTCTAGCAGCAGCATGTAACCAGAGTTGCTGGTCTGAACTCCACAAGTTCAGACCCCAAGTAACTACAAATGTACTGTAACCAACTATAAGAAACGTCTTTTAAGCCTGCCTGAATGAAACTGCATAATCTGAGTGAGTAAATGTTACTTTTAACTTTTACAAGACTGTGTCTCTGATTATTCTTCTGAGGGAGAGAAAAGGGGGCAAAACCAGGGAAATCCAGTCTGCCTTAAAGCATCCTGGATTAACACTAGCCAAATCTAAGCTTCTTTTAAGCTGGAAAGGGACTCTACTCTGCTGATCTCACTAACGTGAGATAGGAAGGATATTACTCCACAATATATCCTCTCTTAGTATCTTTTTCAAGTCCCAACACCATGGTTCAATAACAGCCTGCGGTTCAGTGACAACCCACATTCAATCCATACTCAACTCTTGAGTTTGGGTTATCGTGTTGTCTGAACCCAGTCATTATTTTAAATCAGGGCTATTCCAGTGGTGGGTGGGGGCAAATTACTAAAAACACCAGCCTGTTGTAGCTTCAAGCTCTTAACGCCACTGGTCACTAAACCTGGTGTAGTGGTTAGCATGTTGGACTGGGACTCGGGAGATCCAGGTTCTAGTCCCCACTCAGCCACGAAGCTCACTGCGTGACTTTGGGCCAGTCACTGACTCTCAGCCTGACCTACCTCACAGAGTTTTTGTGAGGATAAAGTGGAGGAGGACCACCATGTAAGCCACCGTGGGTTCCTTGCAGGAAAAAAGGCGGGGTATAAATATAATAAATAAACAAACAAATTGTGGAGAAAGCCCAAACACCAGTTGCACACACACACACACACACAATTCCCCTAAGGGAGGGGGCAAGGGAGGAGGGATGAGATCACCGGGGAAGCAACCAGACAAGTCATCAGCCCCAACAAAGGAGGGCCTCGGCGGAGATCCACAAAAGTCTAGGAAGGACCATCAAGGACCATCAACGAGCAGGGCAGTCTCAAAGAGCTGCAAAGTACCCCTACGTCACCTTCTTGCCTGGGCAGGAATAAGCCCACCTGAAACAGAGGGGCAGGCATAAGCCCCCACCTGACCCAGAGGGCGGGGAGAGCGGGAAATCCGGGGTAGAAAACCCCTCTCCCTTCCGGTAGAGGGTTGTTGGGAACCACGGGTACGCCAGGGCCAGATCCACCTTAAAGCAAGCGGCCCGGGTACGCCATTCTCAGCCACGCCGTGCCGATCAGGAGCTGGGCTGAAACAGACTAGGAGTATTGTCTTTGATCTAAGGACAGAGGCGAGGTTCACTCTGCTAGCCTGGGAGCCTGCTGATTGGGTAAGACGGGGGTCAACTAAGGTTGTGTTGACAGTAACGTATTCCTAAAGAGCTGCTAGTTCCGACCGTGCTATTGTATAAACAAATAAAAGCCTTATTTGGGCATTCAAAGGGCTGTGGTTTTTCCTCTTGTACGCGAAAGCCGATACGAGCTGTATCTCATTGCCGGTTAACCCTATAATTGCCGAACTCACGCAAAGGATCCTGTTGCTGATCCTTCACATGGTGGCAGACGACGGGACAATTGGAAACCACATTTGACAGTCGGAACTAACAGGGCTTCGGGCAGGCTAGTAGATTGCTGGGAAGCGCTCAGATCAAAGAAAATGAATAGCCTGAGCCAAGAGCAAGTGGAGCTAGTGAGCAGCCCAGAGACCCCAACCCAGACCTCCACAATGGAGTGGGTAGTGCGGCCGAAGACTGCAAGGCAAGAAGGGGGGGAGCCCCCTCACCTTTGTTAGTAGGGCAGGAACGCAAGCAGTGGGGTAGCCCCAGCCTTACCAGTAGCGGCAGGAGAAGCGAGATGAGGGACCCTGAAGTAGAGGAAGACCTCGACAGAAGGGTTGCTGGCGGAGCCATGGGGGGAGGAGGGTTGGATGCCCTCTTTCCCCAACTTAATTGGCAGCAAGCCAAGGAGTTGATGCGGCATCAACAAGAAATGCTCCAGCAGCAGCAAGCAGCGCTGCAGATGCAGCTGGAGTTGGCCAGGCTGACCATGGGCACCGGACAAGGGGGATCCCCTGCACCCCAAGGTGGGGGCACCACGGCCCCTAAATGGGACAGGAAGCAATTCCCCACCTACCAGTCGGGACAGGATGTGCTGATCTTTTTCACCCTGTTCGAGGCTGCCTGCCTGGAGCAGAGGGTGCCGGACAACTTAAGAATGTCTGCCCTGAGGACTCAGGTCAGCGGGGAGCTGGCTGATCTCCTGGGTATTCACACCCAAACTGCCCCCTTGGACTATGGGGCATTCAAGGAAGCGGTGAGAGAGAGGTTTGCCCTCACCGCCGAACATTGTCGCCGTAAATTTCGTTATGGACAGCCCACCCCAGGGGACACGTATGCCTCCTGGATGGGGCACCTGGGGCAGGTTTGGGACGCATGGATCGGGGCCACCGGGAAGACCACTTTGGCGGAGGTGCGGGAGCTCATGATTCAAGAGCAATTTTGTGCCACTATCCCGGAGGACTTAGCTACGGCGGTGAGGGATCGGGACCCCCCAAACTGTCGGGAAATGGGCAAGTTGGCCGACCAAATGGGACTGTATCGGCAGCCCAAAGGGACAAAGGGGGGCAACCTCAATCGTGGCGGGGCTAAGGGGAGCGTAGAAAAGGGCAACCCCAAACCTCGGGAGGGAGCCCTGGGCAAGCCCAAAGAAAGCCCCAGCGCCAGTGGCTGTTTTATTGCAAAGAACCGGGGCACCTCAAGAGGAGCTGCCCCAAGCTCATCGCGAAGAGCCGTCACGCCAAGACATCGCCGAGACAGCCGGGGAGGCAAAAGGTATTCCATGTAAATATGCTGAAATTGTATGTGGAACGGGGAACGAAGGTGGGGGAGCGCAGGAATGTGTGGAACAGGGAGACCCGGACAGAGGGTTGTTGGCCGAGTGGGGGGAAGGGGGAGGAATGGAGGAGATCAAACTGTCCCCCTCTCTGTCCGAGCAGCAGCGGCAACAGATCACCCAGGTCTTAGAAGATTTTCAGCCCATGTTCTCGGACCGTCCGGGATGCACCACACTCATACAACACACCATCGACACAGGGAATAGCCCCCCAATACAGTCCCTACCCTACCGAGCGGTGGGGCCCCATGCCAAGTCGTCGCCGATGAGGTCCAAGACATGCTGGACTTGGGGGTCATTGTCCCTAGCTCGAGCCCCTGGTCCTCCCCGATTGTGTTAGTAGCTAAGAAAGATGGGGGTGTCCGGTTCTGCGTAGACTACCGGAAAATAAACAAAGTGACCGTCCCTGACCCCTACCCCATTCCCAACATGGATGTGCTGTTGGAGAGGCTTGGGGGGGCCAAGTACATCACTACCCTGGATCTGACAAAGGGTTATTGGCAGGTCCCGCTCGATTCGGACGCTGCCCTGAAGTCTGCTTTTGTGACCCACCTGGGGTTGTTCCAATTCACCACCCTCCCTTTTGGGGTCCGCAATGGTCCGGCTACCTTCCAGAGGTTGGTAACGGAATGTTAAATGGGCTGGGGGAGTTCGCCTGTGCGTATTTAGATGACATCGCCATTTTCAGTTCCACCTGGGAGCAGCATTTGCAACATGTCCGCCAGGTATTTCAGAGGATTCAGGATGCAGGGCTGATGGTGAAGGCGAAGAAATGCCAGGTTGGGAGGGGGGAGGTGGAGTATCTGGGACACAAGGTGGGGGGAGGTAGTGTCAAGCCCCTAGAAGCCAAGATAGAGTCGGTGGTGCGCACCTGGCCCCAACCCCAGACGAAAAAGCAGGTCCAAGCTTTTTTAGGGCTGGCTGGCTATTATCGTAAGTTCGTGCCCCATTTTAGCCAGCTAGCCGCCCCCCTGACTGACTTGTGCAAAAAGCGGCAACCCGTTAAGGTCCAATGGTCAGCCGCTTGCCAGGCAGCGTTTGAAGGACTGAAAGCCTGCCTGATGGCAGCCCCTGTGCTGCAAGCCCCAGACTTTGAAGCCCCTTTTGTTCTGCAGACGGATGCCTCGGAAGCGGGGATGGGAGCCGTCCTGCTGCAGGTGTTAGGTTTTGCATAGGCAGAACGAGATTACCACCTGACATCGGGATCATCGCCTGACCTAGTGGGTGTTACTTGAGTTCAAGTATACAAGGCCTTTGGTCAGGAGACATGGTCTCGAGGTGATGTGACTCAGCAGCCTTGAACAGGTTTGAAGCAGTAAACATGTTGATGAATGGGTTATACACTGGAGTGAGTAATATCCTATTTATAGGTGCAGGGTCTGGGGTATATAAGCTGGCACACTTGCTGATAGCTTTATTCCGTTCCGTCATTCCTCATCTCTCTCTGCTGCTTGTTCGTCTCGACATGTATTGTCTTGGACTTCACTTCATCTAGCCTTACCACTGGGGTAGTGGACTAGAGTCTGCTATGATGTAGTGAGTAGAGATGCATTGATTGCCTTAATCCCATGTAATTGGGTCTTACAAATAAACTCTTTAATCTTTATTAACTGCTGTTATCTCCTCCTTCCGCTTGCGTGACTGGGACTGAGGGTCACTGGCTAGGGGAGCTTTTGAACCCGGGTCAGTCCAACTCTCACATCGGTTATGGGCCCAGATAAGGATCAGATTACGATCTGATGGTTATCTTAGATGGGAAGATAAGCCACAGAAACGCAGTTCGGAAAAATTCAGCAGTTATAGAGTTAAAGGAATTTGTTTACTATTTGTAAGAACGGTTTGTAAATAAACCGGAAGGCAATGCGGTGTTGCTAAAGCTGAGAGCTGATAACAGCGGCTTGGAATGCAGCACAACTGAAGTATGCAGAAACAGAGAGACGGGAGGATTTTTCGTTTTGAAAGCAGCTGGGAAACGGAGGTGCCAGGCTTGGCAAAATCCGCGGTTCGGGCAGCTACTAGGCTGAAAAGTGAACAACGCTGGACACAAGGATTTCGTATTCCACAGCTTGCTGGAGTGATTGTCAAGAAGCTGTATCGGGCAAAGAAATAATCTTCAGGAGGCTCTGTGTCTTTGAGTCAAGGCTACAGGCAGGAGGATCATATTTCATTTGCAGTTTGCTTCTTCACACAGCAGCGGATCAGCTATCTTTTGCATTGTATCAACAAGTGGCTTGGATTACAAATGCGTGGATTACGTCTGACGTGGGTAAAGCGTCTGGAGCGTCATGTCGCAGCAAAGCAAGGTCACGTGTGACAGAAACGTATCTGGGAAACTTGATACTACAGCGGAGGCTGTATCAAACCAGCGGAGGCGTGGTTTTAAAACAACAGAGAAAAGCAGCGCGGCAGTTTTGAACAGAGAAAGCTGTGCTTAAAATGAGAAGCTGTTCTTCATTTTCTTCATGTGGGATCACAGAAGAAAGGAGCTTGAAATCAGCAGGGGTGCTGCTGATGGGACAAACTTAGTGTTTTAACCCAGGACATAACAAAATGGACATTATTTTGTTTGGACAGAAAACAGTGGATTGTTTAAACGAAGATTTCTGTGTTGGACATAAATAAACAGGAAGAGGACTATGCAAATGGTCAGAGGTTTAACAATCATGTTTTGAAATGTATTTCTTGAAAGTTGGATAACTTGGACTCAAGAAAGTGTAATATATGCTCTTGAAATGTCAGGAAATGTACTGAATGTATATATGACTTGAGTATATTGTGGATTTTTCTGTAGCAAAATGTAAACTACTGAATTAGTAGGTATGTTTATATGACAAAGCTAAGAGATGGATTATTTCTTTCATACTGTAATGATGTAATAAAGAAATGGAAAGTTGTACTGATGCAACTATAAAAGGTTAAATGCTTATATGTATGACATGTACATGCATGCATATCACATGATTGTTTGATAATTTAGATTCACAGGCCTGTGAAAGAAAATGCAAACTGTGTTTGTGGGGAAAGTATTGGGAAATTGTAATTTTCACATGAAAGGTAATTTTGTGCACATAAACAAGGGATGCTAGCTTCAACAGGTAAACTGGAAGGCAAGCTGAAAAACATTTCATTCAATTTGTTCTTGATAATCTTGTGGATACTCTGATGGTTTTTAGAGGAAAGGCACGTTATTTCATGATGTCAATTGATCAATACACGAGGTACAAGGTTGTGTACATGTTAGATAGAAAACTGGAGTATTGAACAAAGTCAAGGTGTTTTGTGCTTGGATGGGAAACAAGCATAATGTTACCTATTTCTTTTCAGATTTGGGGAAGTTCAATTCAGTGCATGTTTTCATGACATTTCTAACAGGATGTGATATTGAACACATGGATTGTGTGGAAGAGTAAACAAACACTCAGAAGAGGTGATACTAATTTGGATAATGAGGTTTGGGTAGAAGCTCTTAAATGTTTTTGATTATGTACATGATAGAAGTTTTAGTTCTGTGTGATGAACTGTACACCTTATAGAAAGTAGTGTAGAAGGAGGAATCTTCTGGAGAAACATTTCAGGATCTTGGATCTGATATGTAGGTACATACACCTCAAAGTTAGAAGAAATCTGTAAGGGAGCTTACATGAGATTTTTTCTAGAAATGAGAATATTGTGTTTCACATGAACAACACTTGAATAGTGAAATTATCTAGATGTGTTGAGTATAATGCTGAATGAAAATGTGAGATCATTTTTCAAAATTAATTCTGTTAATGCAGGAGATGCATCAAGCTCAGAGTCAGAATAGAAAAGCATTTGCTGAAAAACAATCAGGTAAATTTGACAAATTGATACACATTTGGTTTAGTGGAGATTAAACAAATGATTGTTCATCATTGGTGCAAATTTATTGGAACAGGAACCTGATAACTGATGAGATAAGGAACAGGTGAGTCAAACAACCTGTGAGATATCAGGAAGAATTTGCAGGAAAAGCCATTTGAAACTTCAAAATTTCAAAGAGGTGAAAAAATTGTCTGTTAAGGAAGCTGAACCATAGCTTCAGGCTATGCAAGCTGAGTTGAATTCTTTGGATAAAGAACAAAACATGGAAGCTGGTGAAACAAACAGCAGTCCATGGAACTCATTGTTACCAGATAGATTTTTTAAATGAAAACTAACCAGATTGGAAAAAGGTTACATGAAAAATAGCAAGATTGGTTGCTTGTGATTTTTGCTTTAGTTAAAAGGAGCTGGAAAATCATGAGTGAGTGCAACAACAATTTGCTTTGGAAACAGTTAGACTGATGTTTAAGAATGTAAAGATGTAAGAATATTTCACAATTGAAATATTGGAACATAAGCATTTTAAATGAGAGGAAGTCTTTGGAAAACTGTGAGATTTTTCTGTAGGAAAGCTAGAATCAGCTGGAGGCTGGAATTCTGTTTTGAACTCAAACATTGTTGAACTGAGGTTTGCACAGAGAGGCAGATCAATGTTTGTTTGTTAAACAGGAGAAACAGGGACATAGACTGTATGTACTTTGTTTAGATGGGTGATCTATTGTTTTTTCTGGACAGATAAAAGCAATATGATATAATTGATCCAAGGTTTGGAATTTCATTAAATTGAAAATGCTTGGTGGTGGATCAACTGTTTATTTGTAAATAGAAGTTGAGGGAGAACCAAGAGGGCAGTATCTTACTGCAACAAACCAGAGAAATATCATGGATGTGATTGAGAATTTTGGAGATAGTTAACTCAGTGAGAGACTCCAAATAATTGAGGATTTTCAAGCACATGCTGATGGAAAAGCAGTTTGAATGCTACACAGGGGCATTGGGCTGTTGAGCTTTACTGTACAAGCAACAAGGCCAGGTATTGCTGTCAGTGTAATGGGCAGACTGTTAGACCAACAGGACATGCTTGGAGAGCTCTGAAAAGGAGTTGAGTGTTATCTGGAGGAAACATCACACTTCAGACTAAGAGTTACAAGTCAGAGCACAGGTGGCTTACAGATTCACAGAAATGCCAGTTGTGGTTGTGATAGTAAGAACAACAAGAACACACCTGAAGTTTGTTATTTTTATAATCATACTTTGTTTGATTGATTTTGTAGAAACAATCATCTAAAAGTTAGAGTTCAACTGAAGCTGAACTGAATGCATTGTATTATGTATTGTGCTATTATGCTATTGTAAAGCTTGAATAGTGAATGCATTTGTTTAAATAGTTTAAATTGTTAAAAAAATGTTTAAATGATGCTGAGATTGATGTGAAAAACCTATTACAGTTTTTTCAGGAAACCAAGGCAGGATTGCTATGCTGCAGGCAGATAGCAATACACAACGTTTTGGGTTTGCAGATAAAACTGTGTCATAAGGAGGGATACATCAGAAGTGATTTGATGGTGGTTCAAATTTCTGACAGGTAAAGTAATTCCTGCAAATTTTTTTTTATCAAAGTCCATAGATGAAAGAACAGCATCAGATGTCAACAAAGCTGTTGCTGTTGTATGAGGTAAATAACCACGTTCTACGCAAATGCAAAAGCAGGGGGATGTTAGGTTTTGCATAGGCAGAACGAGATTACCACCTGACATCGGGATCATCGCCTGACCTAGTGGGTGTTACTTGAGTTCAAGTATACAAGGCCTTTGGTCAGGAGACATGGTCTCGAGGTGATGTGACTCAGCAGCCTTGAACAGGTTTGAAGCAGTAAACATGTTGATGAATGGGTTATACACTGGAGTGAGTAATATCCTATTTATAGGTGCAGGGTCTGGGGTATATAAGCTGGCACACTTGCTGATAGCTTTATTCCGTTCCGTCATTCCTCATCTCTCTCTGCTGCTTGTTCGTCTCGACATGTATTGTCTTGGACTTCACTTCATCTAGCCTTACCACTGGGGTAGTGGACTAGAGTCTGCTATGATGTAGTGAGTAGAGATGCATTGATTGCCTTAATCCCATGTAATTGGGTCTTACAAATAAACTCTTTAATCTTTATTAACTGCTGTTATCTCCTCCTTCCGCTTGCGTGACTGGGACTGAGGGTCACTGGCTAGGGGAGCTTTTGAACCCGGGTCAGTCCAACTCTCACAGCAGGAACGGCCAGAGCAGGGGCTGTGCCCGGTCGCCTTTTTGAGTAAGAAACTTTTGCCTCGGGAGCGGAACTTGGCCACTGTCGAGAAAGAGTGCCTAGCGATAGTGTGGGCAGTGACCAAGCTTCGCCCCTACCTGTGGGGCCGCCGGTTCCGGCTGCAGACCGACCATTCCCCCTTGTGCTGGCTGGATAGGGTGAAGGGGTCCAACCAGAAGTTGTTGCGGTGGAGTTTGGCCCTACAGGATTTTGATTTTTCCGTAGAACACATCAAGGGTAAGGACAACATCGTGGCGGATGGGTTGTCCCTGGCTTTCTCAGTAGAAGACAGTTAGATAGGGATTGGGATGGTGGACCCCAATGCCATCTTTCCCCAAATGGGAGGGTGTGGAGAAAGCCCAAACACCAGTTGCACACACACACACACACACACAATTCCCCTAAGGGAGGGGGCGAGGGAGGAGGGATGAGATCACTGGGGAAGCAACCAGACAAGTCATCAGCCCCAACAAAGGAGGGCCTCGGCGGAGATCCACAAAAGTCCAGGAAGGACCATCAAGGACCATCAACGAGCAGGGCAGTCTCAAAGAGCTGCAAAGTACCCCTACGTCACCTTCTTGCCTGGGCAGGAATAAGCCCACCTGAAACAGAGGGGCAGGCATAAGCCCCCACCTGACCCAGAGGGCGGGGAGAGCGGGAAATCCGGGGTAGAAAACCCCTCTCCCTTCCGGTAGAGGGCTGTTGGGAACCACGGGTACGCCAGGGCCAGATCCACCTTAAAGCAAGCGGCCCAGGTACGCCATTCTCAGCCACGCCGTGCCGATCGGGAGCTGGGCTGAAACAGACTAGGAGTATTGTCTTTGATCTAAGGACAGAGGCGAGGTTCACTCTGCTAGCCTGGGAGCCTGCTGATTGGGTAAGACGGGGGTCAACTAAGGTTGTGTTGACAGTAACGTATTCCTAAAGAGCTGCTAGTTCCGACCGTGCTATTGTATAAACAAATAAAAGCCTTATTTGGGCATTCAAAGGGCTGTGGTTTTTCCTCTTGTACGCGAAAGCCGATACGAGCTGTATCTCATTGCCGGTTAACCCTATAATTGCCGAACTCACACAAAGGATCCTGTTGCTGATCCTTCACACAAATAAATAAATAAATTTGAGACTGATAGGAAAAACTGCACAAACGGCAGGAAATCACCAAACAATTGGCAGTCGAGGGAAGGGGGAGGGAAAGAAAGGGGGTGGGGGCTTTGTGGGAAACCCAAAAGGGTTGGATTGCTTGCAACCCCAAGTGGGCTGGATTTGGCCTGAGGTTCTGCAACCCTGCTTTAAACCTACAGCTACATCGGGTTTTTTTCCTTTTTACTCTAGAGTAGGCACTGGGTCCCCACCCACACACAAACCGATCCAAATTTTGGGGGGGGAACCTAGGGTAGGATCTGGATGGGGGGGGTCCTGCACCCACTCTAGAGTAGAAATGAAAACAACCCCCCCGCCCCCGCCCCCGCCCCCGCCCCCGCCCCCGCCCCCAAAAGACATAGCTGCTAGATACAGATTTAAATTAATATTTCTGTTTTGGCCCTAAAAATTATGTTGTAAAAGGGTAAGTCTTAGCTGGATGATGATAGGGCTTTACCTTCTGTTTTAGGGGGCCAAGATTGGGGAGGTTAAGGGGGGCACTACTGAATCCAGAGGGGTGGGGCTAGTGGGATATTCAGGGGCTAGGTTCCACAGGGCACAGTTAAGGGCACAGTCCTAGGCATGTTAAGACAGGAAAAAGTCCATGGCTAACTGGGGCATGCTGGGAGTTATAGGACTTCTTTTCCTGTCTAAACATGCATAGGATTGCGCCCTAAGGGACTCTCTAGCTTCCCCTATGCCTGTCTCAAGGACTGACCAGCTGGTAAGTGGAGAAAGTGGAGAGGGAGACACTTTTTTCCCTCTCCTAATACTAGAACCCAACGGGGTCATCCCATGAAACTGACGGGTGGGAGATTCAGGACAGAGAAATGGAAGGACTCCTTCACCCAGCGCACAGTGAAACCATGGAATTCGCTTCCACAAGATGTGGTGACGGCCACCAATTTGGAGGGCTTTAAAAAGGGATTGGACACATTCCTGGAGGAGAAGGCTATCAGTGGCTACTAGTCCTGATGGCTATGTGCTAACTCCAGTGTCAGAGGCAGTCTGTCCATGTACACCAGTTGCTGTGGAACATGGGCAGGAGGGTGCTGTTGCACTCCTGTCCTGCTTGTGGGTTTCCCGTGGGCAGCTGTGTGAACAGAATGCTGGATGAGATGGACCCTTGGTCAGATCCAGCAGGGCTCTTCATATGTTCTTATGCTATCATCATCATCATCATGCGATCACTCGTGACCGAGTAAGATTGTCTTCCAGGATAAAAGGAGGAAATTCTAAAGAAGATTGTGTAGACTCTAGCGATGGGTCCGTAAGTGACTGTGGAGGCCAATTCTAGATCCACACAGTTTCCCACAGTGAGGACACAGGTTACCAGATGGAAGATGGTCCTGTAAAGGATTCGTTTGACGTGCTTTCCGCTTAGCACGTTTCTCCCTTTCGCCTTGCACTCGGGCTTCTTCAAAGTCCATGGAGCCTTTGTGAAAGGCCAACCTCCATTTAGATCGTTCATGGGCCAGAGCTTCCCAGTTTTTTATGTTTATATTGCATTTTTTTAGATTAGCCTTATGAACATCTTTAAACCTCTTATATTGACCACCAATATTCCACTTTCCATTCTTGAGTTGGGAATAAAGTAACTGCTTTGAATAAAGTAAGTTAAGCAGTTACTTTATGCTATCACAGGATAATTCTCACTGCTTCCGTTGTCATGTACCTGGGTGCCAGCTTCCTTTTGCGCTCGCTCCAAAGCCAGCTCCACCATGTTGTGGGAGAGATCCATGCCCAGCACTTCCACGCCAAACTCCTGAGAAGGCAAAGCAAAGAGTCAGATCCTCTCGGGACTAGCCGAGCCGACGGCTCAAAGCCGGGACCATAACACGAGGCAGGTGTGGGGGCAGACTTCAGGCTTACAGGATCAACTATGTTTTTTTTACTAGCACACCTGAGAGCCACCAAATACTGGCTCACGCAGGTGGACATAGGCTAAGTATTAATGGCCAGGATGCTTCCGAGACCGAGCACATGCTCAGCCCAGGAATTTGTGAGCAGCCCCAGAACTAGCCGCTCAAGTCCTTTCATGCAAAAAAAAAAAAAAAATCCACTCCTGCTTTTCCTCCAAATGTTCTCCTTTAGCAACAAAATATTCTAATTTAGGAATATATATACATATTATTACGTACATCTGATAACGCAGTTACATATTTCCATTTGTAAACTTACAAGTTTGTTTATCATACTCAAGGGACCTTGAGACTGAGTCCTGGCTTCAGTCTGTTATCTGTTGGGGAGGAATACGCATCCGCATCCCTAAAATTTTTTTAGGGCCTGCCCTTTATCTGTTTCCTTGGGAGCTGGCCTTGGGGGCGGGGCTAGCCTTAATTGTGTATTCTGTCTTTGTAATCTTACACCTTGTGTATCCAGAGCACAGCCTTGAGGTAATATCATTACAGCCTTCCCTTTGTTCTCCGGAAGAGAGCTGTTTTCTGGCTTTCTTCACATGGGCATGGTCGGTCTGCTTTTGGAATAAACTGCTTTAGCACAATTTCAGAGAATTTACAGATTTTCTTGATCACATACATACAATTACTTTACATAAAACCTGAAATGGTTAAACAGTCTTAAATAACACCTGCCGTGCTCTCAGCTTCCCATGTCCAATTCCCCCCCCCTCCATTTACTATGTCCCATTCTTTCTTTATAATGCAATAAAAGTTGGAATGTCCTACAGTCATGCCTTGGATTGAGAGCATAATTTGTTCCGGAAATGTGCTTGTAATCCAAAACACTCTTATATCAAAATGAAATCCCCCCCCCAAAATGTGTACAGAGATTTTTAATTTAAGCCGTACTGCAGTACTTGTATTGCAAGACGTCGCTTGTATATCAAGTAAAAAAAATAAAAAAAATATTTAAAAATTTGCTTGTCTTGCAAAACGCTCTCAAACCAAGTTACTTGCAATCCAAGGTATTACTGTATTTGATCAAAGCAGTGGATTGCAGCTTTAGGCTCAATATCTGAAGTTTCAGTGGACCTCAGATTACTTCTTAACTCAACCAAAACTTGTGTTCCATGTTTATTGGACGCCACAATGTCTCATTAATCAGGGTTTGTCTAAGTCAACCAACTGCTGGAGGTGTAATACTGCTAATGTTTCTTTAAATCACGTTTTGGCAATGTCCAGTAGGTGCTTCCTTTTGGATGGAAGTTATAATACAGATAAATTTTGTATTAGAACACTCTTTGATATTTTCTGATGTATATGTTCCTTTAAATCATCTACCTGTATCTTGGAACTTAAAGCTTGGTCAACCTAAATGGATTTTCCATGCCCTTTTCACAGCTAAAACACTGATACTACAACACTGGAAAGATAAAAGATCACCACTTCCTATAATACAATGGATTGAAGACTTAATGACGCTTTCAGTATTTGAGCAGATGACATACAGATGCCACTCACGCATAAATATGGATATTTTGTCTGCCTTTGTTGAAGCTTATGTATAACTGATACATTTGGATTTACGCTGTTATTTGGATATTTACATAGCAATAATTGTTAATTTCAGGGTCTTCCCCCCCCCCCCCCTTGTTTCTGTTTGTTTTGTTTTGGTGAAATTCACAATAAAAAAATAAATGGAAAAAAATAAAATAGAAGTTAGAATAGAGGTGGCCTGGAGGAGTTTTATTAAGATGAAAACTGTAACAAAAACTTAAAATTTGCCTTGAGAAGGTGCATTGTATAGTGTTACATATTTTCAGCTCTACTGTATGGCATGGAATCGTGGACCGAGAGGGTGACCACCCAAGGAGTATTAAAGAGAATGCATAAAGATCAAGAAATTATCAAACAGAAAACTAGACTATTTTGGTCATATAATGAGAAATGAAAAATAGAGACTGTTGCAGCTGATTATACAAGGGAAAATCAATGGGAAAAGAAGTATAGGAAGAAAGAGGAGGTTTTGGCTGAAAAACCTTAAAGAATGGTTTGGGGGCAATGCAATATCATTGTTTAGAGCGGCTGTATCTAAAGACTATTTGGCCATGATGATGTCCAACCTCCGGTAGGAGGGAAAGGAGGAGAAGACAACGCTTTCTCGTTCAAAAACTCTCAGTCCTACAAACCACAAGCTGAACCAATTTAGGGAGAAAACGCTGTTCAGTTGTTGCTTTTGCTTGACCGTTGGAAATAAGAAACCGTTGCCAATCTCCTACAAATCATCCCGAGATCTACCGGTAGATCCCAATATAACTTCTTGCCCATCTCTGATGTAAGGATCAGAAGCTGTTGGCTTGGGATGCTACAAGGCTCTCAAGGGGTCACCTGGAGTGGCACTTTTTTAAATGGCTGGGCTCAGCCCTGGAACAGCTGAGACAATTTTTTTTTAAATGCAGAGGGTGCATCGGGACAAATACAGAGTACTTTTGCTGGCTGGCGTTGCTGGCTGGGGAATGTTGGGAATTGTAGGACTTTTTTTCTGTCTAAACATGCATAGGATTGTGCCCTAAATAACTATGGTCATGGGGGGGGGGGGTTGACTAAACATTAGGAAGAAATTCCTGCCCGTACGACCTGTTTCACAGTGGAACAGGCTGCCTGGGAAGGTGGTGGAGGTTTTCAAGCAGAGGCTGACAGCCCACCTATCAGGGATCCTGTAGCAGAGGATTTCCTGCATTGGTAGGGGGGTCAGACTAGATGGCCTTTGAGATCCCTTTCAACTCTATGATTCTAGGATTTTAACCCAGGCTTCTCCAATCTGGTGCCCTCCAGATGTGTCGGACTGCAACTCCCAAAGGCTTTGCTGGCTGGGAATGATGGGAGTTGCGGTCCAGCTGATCTGCGGGGGCACCAGGTTGGAGAAGGCTGTCCTAAACCATAAACTTTGGGAGAAGGGGAACAGGGTATCCAGGTGTCAAGGTTCCGCTACTGCAGGGACCCCTTGATCTGCCTTTGGGAGATCTCTGCCTCTTCCCAAAGCCTCTCCCTCTCTAGGTTATCAAGTCCTTTGCCTGCTTCCAATAGCATGGGTGTAGGCTGTAGACGTGGTGAATAAGTCACTCCAAACTTTCAGGGTAAACAACAGCACTTTACTTACCGTATAATATTAGGGTCTTTACTTAATAGAGTGGTTATAATTCAAAAGCAAGTATGATAAAATAAAACAAACAAACAAACAATCCAATGTTCTCTAGTTAACTTCAGACTACCTATTTCCTATGCAACCAGTTTCTCTTTCTCTTTCTCTTTCTCTCCTTCTCTCTGCTGTTTCTGTGCTTCTGCTTCTAGCTCTCTCCCAGCACACACTGACTGCTAGCTGACCACACCCCACATATATAGCCTTCCCAGGAATTGAAGGTTATAATCATGTGACCTTGAATGGGATATCTAATTCTTAACTTCTATTGGGTAACTTAAAACTCTCAAACTTCCCCTCCCATCCAAGTGTTTGGGCCTTCAGGCTTCAACTACTCGAGGGAAGTGTTTGGGCCTTCAGGCTTCAACAAACTCAAGCCTGAGTAGGCCTCAATCCTTTACATCTTCCCCCCCTTCTTCTCAAGTGGAACAATTTCCCTTTTACAGAAGAGAATTGTGAAACGTTAACCTACACCAGAAGGCAACTGTTTTTCAGGTTATTTCCTAGACAAAGCATCAGCTATCACATTCTCCTTCCCAGGCACATTTTCAATGTTCATTTGAAATTCCTGCAATTTCCAAGACCATCTCTGAAGCTTGGAGTTGGTATTTTGCATTGTTTGTATCCATTGCAAGGCATGATGGTCAGTCCATAAAGTAAATTCTTGTCCAAAAACATAAGGCTTGAGCTTGTCCAGAGCCCACACTGCTGCCAGACATTCTTTTTGGATCGTAGACAGGTTTCTCTTCCTGGGTAGAAGCTTCCTACTCAGGTAGGCTACTGGATGTTTAACAGAGTCATAGTCTTGTAACAATACTGCACCTATGCCAGTCTCAGAGGCATCTGTAGCTACAATAAAGTCAGGTGCTCTTAACACAGGCTTTGAGCTTAAAATGTCCTTTAGTCTATCAAAAGCTCTCTGACATTCATCAGTCCACACAATTTTGTCAGGTTTACATTTCTTGGTTAAATCAGTCAAAGGTCCAGCAATTTCACCAAAATGGCGAACAAATCTCCTGTAATACCCAGCAAATCCCAAGAATGACCTGACCTGTTTCTTGGTTGTAGGTATGTCCCAGGTTCTGATAGCTTCAACCTTGTCCCATAATGGTGTGATATGACCATTTCCAACCCTGTGCCCTAAGTATACTTCTGAGACCTTCTGCACCTGTAAAACTACTTCACTCCTCTCACAGTGTGGCTTCATCATATTTATATGTACTACCTTTGGTCTTTTTTCAGATTTTTCTTTAACCACCACATAGGTTAAATCATCCATTTTCTCTCTGACTGTGTAGGGGCCTTCCCAAGCAGCCTTAAGCTTGTCTTTGCGCAGAGGAAGAAATATCATTACCTGATCCCCTACCTTAAATACTCTAGAGCGTGCCTTTTGATCATACCAGAACTTTTGCACCTCTTGGGCTTTGGTTACATTGGCTTGAACTAGTTTACAGAGTGTATCTAGGGTTTGTCTAAGTGTTAACACATAATCCACCACAGAGGTTTTGTTTTCTACGAGTTTACCTTCCCAGTTTTCCCTCAGGAGATCAAGAGGGCCTCTCACTCTTCTGCCATACAACAGCTCGAAAGGTGAGAATCCCGTTGATTCCTGTGGAACTTCCCTGTAGGCAAAAAGTAGGTGTTGCAGTTTGTCATCCCAGTCATTTGGGTGTGTGTTTACGTAAGCTCTAATCATTCCTTTGAGTGTGGCATTAAATCTTTCCACCATTCCATTGCATTGAGGGTGATAAGGAGTGGTTTTCAAGTGTTTTACCCCACAACACTTCCACAGACATTCCATTATCTCGGAGAGGAAATTTGACCCACAATCTGTCAAGATTTCAGAGGGAAATCCAGTTCTGCAAAATATAGTTAGCAATGCCTCAGCTACAGATGGAGCATCTATAGAGGCTAGTGCTACTGCTTCTGGGTATCTTGTGGCAAAATCCACCACTGTGAGGATGTACTTTTTTCCCTTGCGGGTGGGTTTAGTGAAAGGCCCTACAATATCCATGCCCACTCTAAAGAAAGCTTCTCCTATAATAGGCAGAGGCTGCAAAGGGGCTTTACTGTGATGCCCTGCCTTCCCCACACGCTGACAGGTGTCACAAGACCTGCAGTACTCTGCTACTTGCTTAGCAATTCCAGGCCAAAAGAAGTTTGCCATGAGCCTTTGTTTAGTCTTGTTTTTCCCCAAGTGCCCTGCGCATGGCACATCATGGGCTAGTTCTAGCCAGGGCCGGTGCTACCATTAGGCCAACTAGGCAGCTGCCTAGGGCGCAGGGCTAAAGGGGGTGCCAGAAACGCCTTGAAAAAAAAATACAGTGCTCTCAAGTGGGAAGGGGGGCGCTAAATATCTGATCTTGCCTAGGGCACCAAACTGCCTTGCACCGGTCCTGGTTCTAGCAACCTTATCCGGAATTGGTTAGGTACTACCAGTTGCTTTAGTGGTTCCCAGGTTAACTCTTGGGTTTTTGGTAACCACAGCCTATACAGCAATCCTTTCTCCCAAATAATCTGCTCCCTTCTTTCCTCAGAGAAGGGTTTCTCTTGAGGGAGAGCTACTCTTTTCAGAGGCTCCAAACTAGGATCACTGAGGACTCCCTGCTTGAATTCCTCTACTCCTCTTAAATCAGGAAAAGGGGTCTCTAGTGCCTTCTCCTCTACAGGACCACCTGCCTCGGTTGTTTCACTGGCTGTCAGGTCTACAGGTTGCATGGAGGCTTGTTCTGTTGTTTCGGTTTGGGGAGGGTCTGGGGTTGGTTTTGGACCTTCCGGAATCACTGTGGGTTGTACCTCTAGTACCTTTTCTTTTACCCCATCAGCTTTTACCTGGTCCTGTCTTGAAAGTTCCTCCCTTTCCTTTTGCTTGCGGGTTACCACACATATTTGAGCTTCTGGTCCCATTATATCCCTTCCCACAATGATTGGGGCAAATTGGGTTGGAGGTTCCATCACCCCAACTTCATACAGACCCCTCCATCCCCTCCATTCTATGGATAACCTTGCTACTGGGACTTCAAAGGAGGGACCGTTCACTCCCTGAATCTCAATAGACATTCCTGGTACCAAATCTTCAGGTGTCACCAAATCTGCTCGGATCAGAGAAACATCAGCTCCAGAATCCAACATTGCCATAATGGTCTTATCCTTTACATAAACAGGTTCTTTCAACTGATTATTAACCTCTTCCCTGTTGGTGATCACAAATCCACAATTATAAGGTTTTTTTACGCTTGCTACACCTTGTGGCTTGGTTTGTTCGGGTTTAGGACTACCTGGGTTAGCTGGTGTTATTGCTTGTAACTTGGGACAGCTACTCTTGATGTGGCCTGTCTGACCACACGAATAACAGGCACGGTCTCTGGGGTGAGAAGGATCAAAAGGAGGTTTTTTGAACTCCTTTTTACTTGGGGCTTCCCATTTCCCCCCCTTCTTCTCAGACTCAATCCTGGGGCCTAACCCTTCCCGGTTTTCAATCAATTTGTCAGCCATTTCTGCAGCTTGGTTTACAGTTTCAGGATCTTATCCTTAACCTTCAGTTTTATTTCTCTGGGCAACCGAAAATAAAACTGATCCAGAGCCATAAGCTCTAGCACCTTTTCCCTGTTGTCAGCTTTTGCTTCATCCACCCATTTTAATAGCAGGTTTTTTAATTTTGTTGCAAACTCTACCATAGATTTACCTGGTTGAGGTGTTAACCCTCTGAACTTTTTCCTAAAGTGCTCAGGGCCTAACCTGAACCTTTTAAACACCGTTTCTTTAAATTGAGCATAGGAAACAGCCTCCCCCTCTGGCATGCTATTATAAATCTCTGCCAGCTCCCCTTTGATTAAATTAGGCACAAACTTCATGTAATCACCCTCCTGCAATCCCCACTTCTGTGCTGCCCTTTCAAAAGTGGTCAGGAACACTTGTGGGTCTTCTCCTGGGGTGTATGCTGTGAAGTCCTTCGGGGTAACTCTGACAGGCTGCTCCTGTTTCAATTGCATCATCCTTTCCTCGTGTCTGCGTTGCTCTTCTCGGGCCTTTTCCTCGTGTCTGCGTTGTTCCTCCTGGGCCTGAAGTTGCTCCTGCCGCGCCTTTTCCTCGTGTTTGCGTTGTTCTTCCTGGGCTTTAAGTTGCTCCTGCTGCAGCTTTTCCTCATGTCTGCGTTGTTCTTCTTGGGCTTGCAGTTGCTCTTTCTGGGCTTTTAGCTGTTCCTGCTGCAGACGAAGCCTCTCCCACTCTAACCTGGTCTCTTCTTCCTTCTGCTTTGCCACTAGCCTCAGTTCCTGTTCACGGAGCTCCCATTCTTTTGTTTGGGGTCCTGCTACACTAGGGCTAGAGGGTGCAGCTCCTTCTATTGCCGCCTGGGAGATCAGCATAACTTTCAGTTCCTCTGCTGTTTTCTCCTCCCATGGCAAATTGTCCTTTTTACACTGCTCTATCAGGGCAGTTTTATTCATGGAGAGATACTGGCTCATTTTACTAGCCTCACTGGGTCCCTATTCCGCAGTCCTGAAGTTAAAACATACACTGCTTTTGCCAGCTCTATTAGTAAAAAACCCACTTTCTGTTTGGAGTGCTTAATCTCACTGTTCAGGATCGCTCCGCTGCCACCATCTGTCAAGGTTCCGCTACTGCAGGGACCCCTTGATCTGCCTTTGGGAGATCTCTGCCTCTTCCCAAAGCCTCTCCCTCTCTAGGTTATCAAGTCCTTTGCCTGCTTCCAATAGCATGGGTGTAGGCTGTAGACGTGGTGAATAAGTCACTCCAAACTTTCAGGGTAAACAACAGCACTTTACTTACCGTATAATATTAGGGTCTTTACTTAATAGAGTGGTTATAATTCAAAAGCAAGTATGATAAAATAAAACAAACAAACAAACAATCCAATGTTGGGCTTAGGAGAGGCATTTCAGACTTTTAGAATGGGGGGGGGGGGGAACTGCACAAAGGCTGGGAAAGCACCAAATGATGGTGGGGGGAGGAAGGAGAAGGGGGCGTGGCTATCTTGTCAGCTTTATGCCTCCGTAGTGGTTGGCTGCCAAAATTCAGCAGCACACCGATTGGTGTTTTGCCGCCGTCGCCTCCACACCACCAAAGTTTGTTGGTACGGTAGCAGGAGTGTGGCCCACAGAGGGGCCCCAGGGGGTGGAAAGTGGCCCCCGGATCTCCCAAAGTTGCCCACCCCTGGTGTAAATCAAACAACGGTGCCTTCACTTCTCTCCCTTCTTCCGTTGGTCCCTGTCTTGAATTTGGGGCAGAACTTAGAGCAGGGACCCAAGCATTTGTACTCTGTAAAGTGCCATGCACACTGACGGTGTAATAATAATAATAATAATAATAATAATAATAATAATAATAATAGCAACAACAGAAAAACTACTTTACATCGATACCTTTGCCATGTAGAAATCACCACCACCAATTCCACAGCCCACATCCAGCACCCGCTGACCCGGTTTCAAATCCAGCATCCGCATGAGTTCCTGCAGAAAAGATTGGGAAACTTAGGTGGGCCATGGACACAGCCCTGTTGGGAGCCTCCAGCCCAATCTTGCCGAGTTAGTCCCTGCGCCTTCCCCAGAACAAGGCTAGACTCACTGTAGAGACAATCTAGGCAGCTGCTCGCGATGCCAAAATATTAAGGATGCCTCTTTCTCAGAGAAGGAGCAGCTGCCTGAGTGTCTGGATCGATTCATTTTCTCCAGGCAAGTGTCTAGGCCAGATGGAGGTTCTAATCTATTCTATGCTAGTGATGGAGTTCAGGAATTTGGGGGGGGATGCATTTCGTCTGGATTAACTAATGTAGAACACAACAGTGCAGAGGAGGAGGAGGAGGAGGAGGAGGAGGAGGAGGAGGAGGAGGAGGAGGAGGAGGAGGAGGAGAAAGCCAGCTTGGCATAGCAGTTAGAGTGTTGGACTGGGACACGAGAGATCCGGGTTCGAGTCCCCACTCGGCCATGAAGCTCACTGGGTGACTTTGGGCCAGTTGCTGGCTCTCAGCTAACCTACCTCGCAGGGTTGTTGTGAGGATTAAAAGGGAGAGGGGAGAGGATCGTGTACGCCGCCTTGGGATCCTTGGAGGAAAGGGTAAGATATAAATGTAATAAATAAAATAAAATAATAATTCCAAAAGACTTAGCAACCTGGGTTCTATCCCTACCTTCCCACACTCCAGTTACCTGGGTGGTACTGAGGCCACCGGTGCTGACAAATCCAGGCCCGAATATCCATTCGTAGCGACGGATGCTGCGGGTTGCATACTGCTCGTTGTCTAAGAAACTCTGGAAGGTGTCGTACCCTCGTGTTGACTCACAGTCCCGGGGGACTTTCTGGAGGATCCAGCAAACCTGATTCTGGTTTTGCTTCCTCTGCAAAAGCACGTCGACAGGACTGAATGTGTGTCGAGCAAGGAAACAGCCTGGCTGACTGCCTTCCCTGATATAGTCCCCGTTCGATTGCTAAGGTTGTCGTCAGAGGCCTTGCTGAATGTACTGTGACCTGCGGATCACTATCTGACAGCAACCCAGAAGTGGGCCTTCTCCATGGTGGCACCCACTTTGTGTAAGACCCTCCCCCTTCATGTGGAGGAGGAGCCAACTGTGGCATGCTTTAGGCTCCAGTTAGAGCATAAGAACATAAGAAGATCAAACCAAGGGTCCATCCAGTCCAGCATTCTGTTCACACAGTGGCCAACCAGCTGCCCACGGGAAACCCACAAGCAGGACAGGAGTGCAGCAGCGCCCTCCCGCCCATGTGCCCCAGCAACTGGTGTACGTAGGCAGACTGCCTCTGACACTGGACCTACCTTTTCACCCTGGCCTTCTCTGGCTGACTGTGCTGCCCAGTTTGTTGATTGCTCATTTTCAGATATTTAACTGAGATTAGCAGCTGGTTTGTTTATTTTGGGTTTTTTAAATATTTTTAACTGAGGCACTTCATATTCTCTGGTTTTAACTGAGGACATTTTGTATTTTAAACGTTTCTGTTGTGAACCTCCTTGAAAGGTTTTTTTAGATATAGTCCGGCAGTCTATACGTTAATTAAATAAGGGTGCAATCCTATGCATGTTTAGACAGCAGGGATGTTGAAGAGTCCTTGGTCCCGAGTCCCGAGTCGAGTCCCGAGTCTTTGGACCCGAGTCTAGAGTCGAGTCTAGAGTCCGAGGTCCAAAATGGTGACTCGAGTCGAGTCGAGTCCCGAGTCCCGAGTCCCTCCCAAAGCGGCGGCCCATGGAGGGAGCAGGAGGGTCTCCGCGAGAGGAAGAAGAGCTGCCCTTCCTCCCACGGAGACCCTCCTGCTCCCTCCATGGGCCGCTGCCGCTGCCGCCGCCGCCCTCACCTCCACCTCCGCCGCCCTCACCTCACCGCTGCCGCCGCCCTCACCTCGCCACCGCCGCCGCCCTCACCTCGCCACCGCCCTCGCCTCTGCCACCGCCGCCGCTGCCCTCCCCGCCGCCGCCGCCCTCATGTCCACCTCCGCCGCCCTCACCTCACCGCCACCGCTGCCCTCACCTCACCGCCACCGCCGCCGCTGCCCTCGCCGCCGCCCTCGCCTCTGCTGCCGCCGCCGCCGCCCTCACCTCCTCCTCCTCCTCCGCCTCCGCCGCCGCCGCCGTCGACCTCGTCGCCATCGCCGTAGCACACAGCACGCCGCGTCACGCCGCCAGCGCCGTCGCTCTGTTTTTGGCGGGGTTGCTGTGGTTCAAAAACAGAGCGACGGCGCTGGCGGCGTGACGTGGCATGCCGCGTCACGCCGCTAGCGACGGCGCTCTGTTTTTGAACCACAGCAACCCCGCCAAAAACAGAGCGACGGCGCTGGCGGCGTGACGCGGCGTGCGATGACGACGGCGACGGCAGCGAGGTCGACGGCAGCGGCAGAGGAGGAGGAGGAGGAGGAGGAGGAGGTGAGGGCGGCGGCGGCGGCGGCAGAGGCGAGAGCGGCGGCGGAGGTGGAGGCGGAGGAGTCCTTGGGCTCGAGTCCCGAGTCGAGTCTCGAGTCCCACATAAATTATTGGGACTCGAGTGGGATTCGAGTCAGAGGGGGGACTCAGTCGGACTCACGAGTCGAGTCCCCGAGTCCGAGTCCCCATCCCTGTTAGACAGAAAAAAAATGTCCTACAACTACCAGCATGCCCCAACCAGTTCAAAACATGCAAGGACTCAGCCCAAGAAACCGATGTCAAGGCTGGGAACGCACAAAGCGACCCTCGAAAGCATAATGGCCCCTGAGCATGCACAAAGCGGACGCTTTAAATCTGATGCAGGATATGTAAATGAATAACAAACCAACAACAGATTTAGTGTGCAATCTTATGCATGTTTAGATAGGAAAAAAGGCCTACAACTCCCAGCATTCCCCAGGCTGGGGAATGTTGGGAGTTATAGGACTTTTTTCTGTCTAAACATGCATAGGATTGCGCCCTAAATGATAGATAAATAAATAAATGTGCACCCTGACAATACATTTCATTTCATTAAAAAAAAAAAAGTTCAAGTTTCTAGTCCCTAAACCTTTGTAAACAGGCGAGGCCCTGGCTTGGTGACAGGGCAGCAGTCAATTTCAAAAAGGTGAGGTGCTGGAAGCCCCTGAATTCCACCATGTGCTGGTTCTGCAGAAGATGCTACATCTGCCCATCAGTATCTTCATTAACCCTCAGTGCCAGAACAGAAGTTGGAAAGGGAAAAGTCTGTTACCTTTATGTAGGTTTGCACAGACCGGGACATGACGATCTCAAATCCATAGAGCGCTTCTCCGACATTCAGGTGGGCTGAGGTAAAGAGGCGATTGTACTCCGCAGGCGTTCGGTACAGCGTGGGGTTGAAAGTTCTCGGGCTGTTTCCTAGGGAAAGAAGAAGCCAAAATGGCGCCGGAGTGTGAGCGGGGGCGGTGCTCAGTACCGAAAAGATCAGAGGCTCAGGCCCACAGGACAAAAAAATGCACAAATTTGCATATGTGAATTTACATATGCTCTAAAGTCTGTGTGTGTTGTCTGTAAAGAACCCTGTCTCCTAAGGACACCCTTATTTGTAAAAAAGGATGTACAGACGGGAGAGGAGTGCATTTGATTTCAGGAAAAACCTCAGGCAGAAAGATTTGGGGGGGGGCAGCAGGGGGTGAAGCACATGTGGGCCAAAAGCCAGCTAGTCCAGCGGAATCAGATTCAATGGAGATCCTCAGGGCCCCTGTGCCTTTATTTCAGCAAGTGCCCCTGGAAAGCAGGGTGGTGAGGCAGAGGGCCTCCCAGAGATTCGGAGCTCCAAAGGAAAGTTTTGGGGCTCCAGCCCTAGTGGGCCACCCCCTAACACCACCTCTGACTGTGAAGCATGGAGTTGGGCTCAGTGCTAGATCACCTGCTTCACATCCAGATGGTGCCAGGTTTGATCCCCAGCATCTCCAGGTAGGGCTGCGAAGGACCCTTGCCTGAAACCTTGGAGGGCCACTGCCAGTCAGTGCAGAATGGGGCAGCTTCCGACATTCCTACTGAAATCAGCCCTTTATTCAGAACCATGAGGACTGGAATCTTGCTCTCTTCTCTTTACGGGCTGGGCCGTAGCTCAGTGGTAAGTGCACATGCTCTGCATGCGGAAGGCCTTAGGTTCAATCCTCGGCATCTCTAGGCTAGTCTGGAGAAGACTTTTCTCTGCCTGATGCCCTAGAAAGCAGGTGCCAATCACTGTAGACCAGGGGTCCCCAACCTTTTTGGACCTGTGAGCACATTTGGGAATTTGAGAAACTGCTGTGGGTGCCACCACAAAGTGGCTGATCAGTGGGCTGCTGCTTTGGCGTCTGCCTGTTGCATCTATGGATGCATCTTATTCAGCAAAAACGTTTGTTTCGTGCCTACTGGACACCACAACGTCTCTTTAATAAGGGATTGTCTAATTCAGCTAACTGCTGGCGGTGCAAAGCAGCTAATGCTTCTTTTAAACATATGTCTTGGCAATGTCTAGTAGTTGCTTTTTTGCGGGGAGGAGGTTATTATATAGATAAACTTTGTACTGGAACAGTCTTTAATATTCACTGATGTACCCGTTCTTTTAAATTATTTACCTGCTTCATGGAAATTAACAAATGGAAAGGGAAATGGATTCTCCACACTCTTTTGACAGCAAAAAGACTGAGATTACAACATTGGGAGGATAAATGCTTACCTCCTATAATGCAATGGATTGAGGACCTTACAACGCTTTCAACGTGGGTGGCCTATCGATGAACGGGTGGCATACAGACCCCTTCAAACGGATACTTATTTCTAAAGTTGGTCCGCTTTTGTTGAAGACTGTGTATAATTGCTAGAAAGGTGTATGTCAGTGTACTGGAAGAAGCAAAGACTACTAGCGTTGAAACAATGATCCTTCAATGCCAACTTCAATGGACTGGTCATGTTGTTCGAATGCCTGACTGCCGTCTCCCAAAGCAGTTTATTCCCAACTCAAGGATGGAAAGCGGAATATCGGTGGTCAGTATAAGAGGTTTCAAGATGTTCTAAGACTAATCTAAAAAAATGCAATATAAACATTGAGAACTGGGAAGCTCTGGCCCATGAACTGGAGGTTGGCCTTTCACAAAGGTTCCATGGACTTTGAAGAAGCCCGAGTGCAAGGTGAAAGGGAGAAACGTGCTAAGTGAAAAGCATGTCAAATGAATCCTTTGCAGGACCATCTTCCATCTGGTAACCTGTGTCCTCACTGTGGGAAGCTGTGTGGATGGATCTAGATTTGGCCTCCACAGTCACTTACGGACCCATCGCTAGAGTCTACACAATTTTATACAATTTCCTCTTTATGGAATGACCAGCAGCCATTCCAGCAGGCTGAGAGGAGGGAGATGAGAGGGAGCACAGGGCCATTCCACCAGCACTGCTGAAAGGCCGCCCTCTTGAAGGCTCCTCCTCCCTCAGCTGCCACCACCACCAGCCATTCCAGGAGGCTGTGCAGAGGGAGAAGAGAGGGAACGCAGGGCCATTCCACCAGCCCTGCCAGGAGTATTAATTACCGTAATATTCCCCCTTCTTCCCTCCCCATTCCTTTTTCCTTGTGTGTCATGTCTTTTTAGATTGTAAGCCTACGGGCAAGGACTGTCTTGTTAATTGCTGTAAACTGCCCGGAGAGCTTCGGCTATTGGGCGGTATAAAAATGAAATAAATAAATAAATAAATAAATTTCTTTTTTGTAATTTTATCCTGGAAGACAATCTTACTCGGTCACGAGTGATTGCCTACTACTACTCATACAAATCTATGTATGTATATTTTAAAAATGGGGGGGGGGATAAAGAATTTTAAAAATTGGGTGCCTGTGGGCACTACGTTGTAGACCCCTTCATGGGCGCCATTAGGGGTGGCTGCGGGCACTACATTGGAGACCCCTGGTGTAGACAATAGTGAGCTAAATGAATCAGCAGTCTGACTGTGTATAAGGCCACTTTCTATCAAGGTCCCTCAGCATTGCTAGGCACCGAAAAGATTTGGGGTTCAGGCCCATAGGACAGAAATCTGTATAAAACCTGCATGTGCCAATTTATATCTATACATGCACCTTTAGAAATAATTATGAGGATTTACTTTAGTGGAAGACCGACAACCTGGTCTTCTGCGTGGGTTCAATGCTAAGGGGGTAGCGAGTCCTGGGGCGGCCTTCTCCGAGATCCCCAGCAACTATCACCCTTAGCCCAGAACAAAGGGATAACTTATAGCCACAGAAGTATCTTTTAGAAAACAAGTTTATTTACAACATTACCTTCACCAACCCAGACACACGCCAGCAATACAGCTTATCAGTACGGTACAAAGTAGCAAGCAAGAAGTCTCAAGGACACCGTGATTTCAGGGCTCTCAGCTAGTTAGTTCAGCTCGGGTCCCGGCAGAGGCCCGGTCAACTGCACGCTGCTAGCTGGGTTCCCAGCGGAGGCCCGGTCTACCCAAGCGGCTAGCTGGGTTCCCGGCGGAGGCCTGGTCTACCCAAGCGGCTAGCTGGGTTCCCGGCAGAGGCTCGGTCTACCCAAGCGGCTAGCTGGGTTCCCGGCGGAGGCCCGGTCTACCCAAGCGGCTAGCTGGGTTCCCGGCGGAGGCCCGGTCTACCCAAGCGGCTAGCTGGGTTCCCGGCGGAGGCCCGGTCTACCCAAACGGCTAGTGAGTGATTTCAGCTTGGTTTCCCGGGGGTCCGGTCAACCCAAGCGACCAGTGATTTCAGCTAGCTGGAGCGTGCCGGGTGTGGCTACCCGGGGTTGCCGATCCTTCGTTCCCTTACCCCAGGCATGGGGCAAGATTGCTGATCAGGTCCAACAACCCAGTTCCCTTGCGCAGGGTGTTTTATACCTTGGTGTTTCAGGTAGCCCCTCCGTGATCAGGTGGGTTGCCACCCTCCCTGAGGGGTGGCCTTTTGGGTCAGGTGGGGTGATGCCCTCCCCCCGTGGGGTGGGGTCCCTTTGAAGCCACTTGCTTATTGGTCCCATCCTATGGTGTTGAGTGGCCATTTCTTAGGGGTGCCGAAGTGTCTGCTCTGGAGAGGTATTCAAGTCTTATGTAGATGGGGCTGATATGCGAGAGCATTGACAAACCTGGGGATGCTTCCTGCCTTCCCCCCTGGGGTGATTCTATGCAGATGTTGTTTGTCCCCTTTTGCATCTGTGGAGACTGGCTGTCTCCCCCCCCCCCCGGGTCTCCTTCCCCCCTCCTTGGTGAGTGTGTGTGTGTGTCAGGCAGGGGGCTCAGGTTGGCTTCTCCACAACTTTCACAGGAGACAAAGCCTTCCAAATTAATTTCTCACCCAAATCATCTCAAATAAAGTAAATTCTTCAGTTAATTTGCAGCTTGCCCGACTTCACTGCAAACCAATGGGAAACATTTTATCCTCTAAGCTTAACTTCTGCGCAAGGGAAAACTTTTTTTGGTGGGGAGGGGATGTTGCAGAATTTGGGGAGTGGGGAGTTAACCCTTCCTTCTCCAGCAGCAATCGCCCTTGAAAATTGCCCCCTGCATGGCAATTAAGCTGAGAAAAAATCTATTGACACCAATGGAAATGCAGGGCTCTGTGGAATAGATCTGGGGCCCTGGGAAATGGATCCAGGGCCCTGGGAAATACTCTCTGCCTAGCAACACTCTCTGCAGCTCACTAGGTTCCAGGGCTTTCTGAGAACTGATCTCCTTTCCTGCCCCCTTATCTATTGGACTACTGACCTGACTGGTAGAAACAGGACTCCCGGAAGAAAAGGTGACCTTCTGGACGTAGCCAGAGAAGCATCTGCTGGACCACATCACTCAGTTCTGTATCCGAGAGGTACATGAAAAGCCAGTTGGAGAAAATGAGGTCGAAGCTACAGCAGGGAGGAGAAGAAAGGGGTCAAGAGATGCCAACAAGGTGCTGAATGTCAAATCTTGTGATTAATGCCTCTTCTCCAAAAATCATAACTTCAAACCTGGAAGCTGCTGCACACCGGATTAGAATGGACTTTTGTATTTTGGTGATTTTCAAATGGTTTGGGCACTAGGGTAGGAGAGAGGATTCCTGGATTTTTAGGAGAGGGCTGTTCTTCCAGCATCTCTGGGAACAGCGGCTAATTGCTTTAGCAGAAGAAAACACCCTACCTCCCAATCCTAGCCATTCAGGGGTTCCTCCTCACTGAGGTGGGAGATTCACTCTGCACGAACTCAAAGATCCTCTCTTCTTAAGGAGCAGATGTCAGGGCTGAGCCCCAGACTTTGAGACAGGTGTGAGGCGGCCTGGCACCTCTTCACCCTGGCTTGCATGCCCTACTGCAACTTAGCCCAGGGGCATTGCTAGGTATTAAAAAATTATGGGGCCAGGCCCATAGGACACAAATCTGCATAAAATCTACATATTCTGATTTATATTTACATATGCACATGTAGAAATACTTACTAGGTTCTATTTACATTTTACAGGAGGCAAAGTCAGGCAATTAATTTCTCATCCAAATTCTTCAATTAATTTGCACCCTGATCCAGATCATTCTAAGCCAATGGAAAAACATTTTCTAAGCCAGTGCGGCGTAACGGTTCGAGTGTTGGCCTGGGACCCGGCAACTCACTGGTAGACTTTGGGCCAGTCACTGACTCTCAGCCTAACCTACCTCTCAGGGTTGTTGTGAGGATAAAATGGAGAGGAGGATTATGTAAGCCGCCTTGGGTTCCTTGCAAGAAAAAAGGCAGGATATAAATATAATAAATAAATAAATATGCTGCGTTGCCATGCGCGGAAAGATTGGGGGGGTATTGCACCATATGGGGAGGGGAGAGTTAACAATCCCCTCCCCAGCTGCAACCCCCCTTGAAAATCGCCCCCTGCATGGCAATTAAGCTGAGGGGGAGAACCCCCATTCCATTGGCACCGATGGACACTGAGGACCGTGCTGAATAGATCCAGGGCGCTGGGAAATTGAATCGGGGCACATGCCCCAAAGGCCCAAGCCTAGCAATGCCCGTGATAAGCCTGTAACCAAGTGTGACCGATATAACTGAAAGATATAACTGAAATTGTTGCGTATTCCTTTCCTGTTTAATACTCCCGCCTCTCTTTCCCTCCCCTCTGTTGCTTCCCCTGTGTCAAATATTGGATTGTAAGACCCTTGGGGCAGAGACGTGAGGACTTGTACTCTGCAAAAACACCATGCACCCTCAATGCACTAAGCAAGCAAACCTCTCATGCGGAAACTGCAGGCTGGTAATGTCGGTCTGCAGAAAAGCAACGTTGGATCGGTGCCCGTTCTCCTGCCGGTTCCTCGCCAGGAAGCTATCCATGAAATCCACAGCCGTGACGTGATGTGCAAGCTCCGCGAGAGCCCCCGTGAACCGGCTGGGGGAAAAAGCAGGGAAAGGAGCGGGGGTTATTAGGCCTCGATCCAACAAGCACACCTGCCTGCCAGCTCCTGAACTGAGCAATAGGGTGGTCGGGTGGCCGGACAGATGGGCGATTAACAAATATAATAAATAATGTGAAGGAAAGAGCCTTTGGGGGTTCCTACATGCACACACACACGCACACACACACACACACAAACCCTCATGTGTGAACCGGCTAAAGGCTGTAAATTAACATATGCAAATTGGAACTCCATCCCCACCGTAGGTTCGCCACCATAGAGCACCATGGAGAGCTCCTATAAGGCTCAGAATAAAAGCTGCAATGAATTAAGAGCCCCACTGAAATAGGAGTCACCAGCCTCCACTGGTTGGTGGTACTGTGGTGTTACTGGTTGGTGGTATTGGGGTGCTACTGGGCCACTCTACCCGCCCAGCCCCTCCACCCCACTCACCCTATACCAGCTCCCAGTTCCAAAACATCCTGTCCTTTGAGGCAAGGCAAGAGGGCAAGGATCTCCGGAGTGTCTTCCTGTGTGAGTTGCTGCGCCCCAGAGTCCAGCATCATCTCCTCCAGCGAGGAGGTCTGCGAGTGCTCTTGCCAGTACTGGCGCATCAGCAGGCGAGGCGAAGATTCTGGTGCTGTGGGAGGGGGTAAGAAAAGCATGATGGTGCAGACATACTTTGAAATGCCTCTCCTAAGCTGCCATATACAGAGTCAGACCCTGAGTCCATATAGCCCAGTATTGTCAACACTGACTGGCAGCAGCAGCTCTCCAGGGTTTCGGGAAGGTTTCTTTCCCTGCCCTACCTGGAGATGTTGGGGATCGAATCTGGGACCTTCTGCATGCAAAGCATGTGCTCCAACATTGAGCTAAGGTCCTTTCCCCTGCAAAAAAAGTAAGGTTCTAGTCCTCATGGTTCTGAATAAGGGGTTAATTTAAATATGAACATAGGAAGCTGCCTTATACTGAAGTCAGAATTGTCTAGCTCAGAATTGTCAACACTGACTGGCAGCAGCGGCTCTCTCTGCGGTTTCAGGAAGGACTCTTTCCTGCCCTACCTGGAAATGCTGCTGGGGATCAAACCGGGGACCTTCTGCATGCCATGCAGGGGCTCTACCACTGAGCTACAGTTCCCCCAAGGCTGGCAGTAAGAACTTCAAGCTACAGCAGGCTGGGATTTTTTGAAAAGTTTGCCCCCCCCTTTGCCTTTGCCCCCCCCGCCGCCCACTGCTGGAATGCCCCCCCCCTCCGAGTTCACTTCTCTGAACTGGAATTCGGTCCTCAAGCCAAAAATCTGCACCCTCAGTTTAGATAGAGTGAGTGATTTCCCCTCTCCTTCAACGTTTTTTTGGGGAATCTCTCTATACACCCCTTGCAAGAAAAACTTTCCAAGTGGCTAGTGCTGCTTTCCTCCTGGACCCCCAAATTCTCCTCTCTCCCTGTTGCTTTGCCTACTTCCAGCCCATAGAATACCACTACCTTCCTATTATTATTATTATTATTATTATTATTATTATTATTATTATTATTATTATTATTATTATTCTATCAGTGTGCATGGCACTTTACAGAGTACAAGAGGACAGATCCCTGCCCCGAGGAGATTCCAATCTAAAACTGGGCGCGGGAACCCACATAGGAAGGGGGAGGCATGGGGCAGACAGGGAAACTATAGGCGATTGTTTCAGTTACACATGTCGAGGGTTAGCTGCCGCCTGAATAATTACAGCAGGCGTGGGAACTCGAGGGTCGCGTGCCTTGAGGAGGGCTCCGGGGGAAGCAGGAGGGGCAGCAGTGGCATCACGCAGGTGTCCTGGGAGGCAGCTCCACCCCATGTGCGCAGAGCAGCAAGGGAGAAAGGGCAGAGCCTTTCGAAGGAGTGGGAGACCATCTGGGCACAGGTCTGGAGGGCCTATTCAGCAGAATGAGCAGGAGGGCCCCCAGATGCAGCAGCTGGGCTGGCTTAACACATCTGGAAGTGGAGCAATAACACACCTTGTCATCTTACAAGCACCCCCCCCCCGCCCCCTTTAAGACTATTAAGTCCAGAGTCTAAAATGACCTAAAGTGCATTAGGTCATGTGGCTTACGCTGGCTCAGCTTGTCTGGGTGTGGAAAGCTAAGCAGGGTCAAGCCTGGTTATTACATGGATGGGAGACCCCTCCTCTAGTTTCCTGCATTGAGCACTGGGTTGGGCTTCTTCCAACTCTAATCTATGAAATCTATGTAAGAGCAGAGAACTAAGTGGGAGGCAAGCAGAGGCGGTGTTAGGCGGTGGCCCACTAGTGCTGGAGCCCCAAATCTTTCATTTGGAGCCCCGAATCTCTGGGAGGCCCTCTGCCCCATCAGCCTGCTGTCCAGGGGCACTTGCTGAAAGAAAGGTACAGGGGCCCTGAGGATCTCTGCTGCCTCTGATCCCCCTGGATTAGCTGGCTTTTGGCCCACATGTGCTTCCCCTCCTGCTGCCCCCTTGAATCTTTCTGCCTGAGGTTTTCTTCTGAATCAAATGCCCTCTCCCCTGTCCAGACATCCCTTTTTACAAATAGGGGTTTCCTTTACAGACACACACAGAAAGAGACTTTTAGAGCATATGTAAATTAGCATATGCAAATTTGGGCTTTTGGGGTTTTTTTGTCCTGTGGGCCTGAGCCCCAGATCTTTTCAGTACCTAGCACTGCCCCTGGAGGCGAGAGGGTGTCGTGGAGGGGGGGGGGCTTTGAAGATAAGGCCAAAGAGCTTATGCAGAATGTGGACAAGAAGCCAGTGAAGGGGTATAAGGGGTGGGTGGGGTTTGATGCGATCAGGGCAACAGTGGGGAGAGGCGCCGTGGCAGAGTGCCGCCACTGACGGATGGAGGAGAGGGCACCAAGGTGAGACAACAAAACCAGAAAGGGGAAGCCTCAGCAGGGATATAGGCGAGAGGTGACCAGAGTTTCTGCCGAGAGAACGGAGTGGACTCTACCAAGACCCAAATTCCTTGGGGAAAGATTAATCCCATCAGTCTCAAGAAATTAGACTACCCTGTTATGGGCCTGGAGCGGGGGGGGGGGGGCTAGGAGGCTGCCCCCTAAATTTTCTCTAGCCCCCTAATTATTATTTTTTTAGAAACAAATAATTAAAAAACAATTTACAATTTTGTCTTTAAAAGGCCTGCAAACCAGATGACCTGCCCCTCACCCCCCCAAATTTTAAACTGTCCTTTTGCCATATTTCTCTCTCCCTCCCTTCAATGCCTCCAGACTGGGGTGGGGTGGGGCAGGGCGGGGGGGGGGAGTCAGCACCCAATTTTTTTTAAAAAAAAATCCTGTCGCCTGATTGCTAACCCACCCGGCCTCAGATAATATTTGCTGTGCACCCCTGGACCCTTCTTTTGCCTGGGTTAAGGGTCGTTCACAGCCGAGTCTCTGGTTCCATCTCCCTCTTCTCATTGCTCCCGCACCCCACCAATTTGACCACCCTCCGCAGCCCCACTCACCTAGCGCCATGGGGTCAGCCTGATCCTTCTGAATGCTCCTTGACTCTGGCATTCCGATTAATCATTAATTGACCATTGCCCTGATAACGGGGGCCAGCAGGCTATTGGCAGGATCATCAGATAATCCATATGACCCGCCTCTTATCCAGTTCATGGAAAACGTGTGTGTGTGTGTGTGTGTGTGTGTGTGGGTGTGTGTGTGTGTGTGTGTTTTCCCTCTGAATTAATTCATCCGGAATAACCACCACCTCTGGGCTGCATTTGAGGGAGCATTCGAGAGACCCTGAACAGGAGAAGCATGCCATACTGCAACATTTTGTTGCAGGTCTCCCTTGTACAGTTTCTTTCACATAGTCAAATCCCGCCCACCCCCCACCCCCACCCCACATCCCCACTCAGAGTCATGAAGGAAACTGGACAAGGTCGCGCCAGCCACTCCCTCTCTCAGCCTGACCTGCCTACCTCACAGGGTTGTTGTGAGGACAAATGGTGCTGGGAGGGGGAAGAGACCAAGTAAACTGCCCTGAGCTACATGGAGAAAGGGTGGGATAAAAATATGAATAATAATATTAATAACAATAAAGACGATGATGATGATGATGATGATGATGATGATGATGATGATGATTACAATAATGGAGGAAATTTCTCTAGGAGATTCTCCTTACTCAGGTTTGCTAGCCAAAAAGTCAAGCGATGGCTGTTGCTGGAGTTTTACAGGTTGCAGAAAGCAGTGCCACCCCCCCAAGCATATATTTTATGTATTTTATTTATTTATTTATTTAATTTTGTACTGCCCATTGCCTCTGAAGATGATCTTAGGGTTTGGGCAGGTAAATATGGAAGGAGAAGATCCTTCAGGTCACCTGCCCCAAGCCATTTAGGGCTTTGTTTGTAGATTAATACCAGCGCTTTGATTTGGATCCGGAAATGGACTGACAGCCAGTGCAGACGATGAAATCGACCAGTCCCTGTTAACAATCACACTGCCCTACTTTGAATCAATTAAAGTTTCTGGACCATTTTCAAAGGCAGCGTATAATGTACTGCAGGAACCCAAATGTGAGGTTTCCAGTGTGTGGATCACTGTAGCTAGGCTATCTCCATCCAGATAGGATCGTAGCTGGTATCTACGTAGCCATGAAGCTCACTGGGTGACTTTGGGCCAGTCACTGACTCTCAGCCTAACCTACCTCACAGGGTTGTTGTGAGGATAAAATGGAGAGGAGGAGGATTATGTAAGCCGCCTTGGGTTCCTTGCAGGAAAAAAGGCGGGGTATAAATATAATAAATAAATAAAATAAATAAATATCTCAGCCTAAGCTGATAAAAGGTGCTCCGTGCCTCGACGCGGTTGCCTTAGAACTGAGAACGCCAACACTTTTCAGGCAGAGCAATGCGTCAGGTATGTGAAAAATGGAAAGAGAAGAAAAATTGCACTTCAGGGGGTGGTGTTGGGGAGGCAAAGGAGGTGATAAGGTAAGAGGCATTTTGCAAGGAGAGATGTTTTAGGCAGCCTATGAGAAACTGGCTGTACAGGGCACGGCTTGACCTAGGCTCAGCCGCAGAACCTGTTTGCAATAATAAGGGCGTTTGTGAAAGGAACTATACACATGGTACCTGCAACAAAAAGTTGCAGCATGGAGTGCTCCTGTTCAGAGTTCTAGCCCGCCAGACAAGCCCTTTACTAGGATACTCCATTCTGTCCCCATCACCCATTCATTTTCATCCCTCCCCCCCCCCCGCCAACAGAGACACTAAGCAGTCCATGGCCACTGCGCATGTTCAGTTCCCTTTAGGTCATTGGGTGCACTAGGAATTTTGAGAGTCGTGGGCACTCTCACAAAATGGCTGTCATGGGGAGGGTTTGCCCGATCATAAAATGACTGCCATGGGAAACAGTCATTTCCCAGAAGCCAAAGTGGTGAGACTAAAAGAAAGGTAACTTGCCCAAAAGCATAAGTGCAAGGCAGAGGTGGGCTTCAAGGTCCAAAACACAAACCCATACTCCTTTTTTTGAACCCAAATCAAGATGACGCTGGAGGGCAGCACATTGCTTTGTAGCATGCCAGTCTCCCGGTTAAAAACCATTAAAAAAAAAAAAAACTTAAGACATGAAATAAATGTCAAGAGGCAGGGAGCTTGGCGTGTGCCAGTAGAGGTATTCATGGCAGGAGCAGTGCTAGGTACTGAAAAGATCTGGGGATCAGGCCCACAGGACAAGAAAAATGCGCACATTTGCTTATGCTAATTTGCATATGCTCTAATGTCTCTGTGTGTGTGTGTGTGTCTGTAAAGGACCCTGTCTCCCAAGGACACCCCCTATTTGTAAAAAGGGATATATAGACAGGGGAGAGAAAACGGCATTTAATTTCAGAAAAAATCTCAGCCAGCTAATCCAGGGGGATCAGATGCAACAGAGATCATCAGGGCCCCTGTCCCTTTCTTTCAGCAAGTGCCCTTGGACAGCAGGGTGGTGGGTCAGAAGGCCTCCCAGAGATTTGGGGCTCCAGCCCTAGTGGGCCATCCCCTAACACTGCCTCTGGTTCATGGTCACATTGATGGCCATGGGGGCCACGTTGGAGACCACTGATATAGGGCTTTAAAGGACAAAACCAGTACTTTGCACTGTTACGTTTCCCGGAAACCAACAGGCAGCCAATATAAAAGAATAGGAGTTATATGATCCGTACACTAACTCCCAGAAACGTACCTTGCCAGAGAGCTTTTCTTGCATGGGCTATGCAGATCTCATCATTAACAGGCATTCTTTTCACCGGCCTGGTGTTGTAGCCAGCCCCTGCGATTGTAAGCACAACACCTCCACCAACTTTATCCTCAGGAAGGCTTGCGATTAATACAAGACGCTGCTTTTTTCCAGACAGGTTTTGCCAAATCCAAGCTCTCAGAGAAGATCAGAAACAAGTTTAACAAGGTTCGATCGCTGGAAGGCAGGAGACAGAGGGCCGGTCCGTGCAGGAAAGGGGCTCACCAAGAACAGGCGGCTAGTGATGGTGTTTGCTTGTAACTTATTTTTATTTTATTTTTTCATTTTATTTACAGCATTTGTGTACCATTCCATACTGAGACAGATTCCAGAGCAGCGACCAATAAAAAGGGAAAACAGATAAAAGAATAAATACAATGCATTAAAAAACAGGGTAACGTTGAAACCGTGGCTGCTCAGCAAGGAAGGCTTCCCGGAACAAAGACGTCTCCAGCAGGTGCTGAAAACAACACAGTGTCGTAGCCTGCCTGACCTCCAGAGGCAGGGAGTTCCATAGAAAGGGGGCCACCACACAGAAGGCTCTTCTTCTGAAGGATTCCAGTTGGGCCATAGGTCCATGTGGAACCACCAGGAGAATGTCCTCTGATGACCTCAGTGACCGAGCAGGTTGGTAAGGGAGAACGTGCAATCTCCTGGTCCCAAGTTGTTCAGGGCTTTGTACACAAGTACCAGAAACTTAAACCTGGCCCAGTAGCGAATAGGCAGCCAGTGCAGTTCCTTCAGCAAAGGAGTTGCATGCTGAAAATGGGCAGCTCTCGACAACAGCTGAACTGCTGCATTCTGCACTATCTCCAGCTTCCAGAGCGGCCTTAAGGGCAGCCCCACATAGAAAGCATTGCAGTCATCCAGTCTTGAGGTTAAAGTTCCTGATAGGGAACATTAGGATGGGGGTTTAGAGATGACCCCGGTGGGGCAGGAGGAGAGCAATAGCACAATCTTTTGCATGACTACTCAGGAGTAAGTGCCATTGAATTCCATGGCACTTACTCCCACTTCAGTGGGGATAGGATTGGGGCCAGAGAGAGGCACCCCAAGCTGTTTTGTAGATCTAGTTTTCAAGGATAAAACACTATATTAACTTATTTGGGGGCAACCTTCATGTGAACGGACCCCTAAATGAGTACAGGAATGAGCCAGGAGGCATTCCATACTGGACGTCCCAAGAGCATTTAGCAAAGGTGCTCCCCAAAAGCTCCCCTGAAGACCAGACCATCTCTGGATGATAGAGGCTGAGTCAAGTCTCTGACCCGCCAAGCAGATGAAGCACAAGAGTTTGTACAGTAATACCTTGGATTGCAAGTAACTTCGTCTGAGAGCGTTTTGCAAGACAAGCAAATTTTTAAAATAAATTTTGACTTGATAAACAAGCAACGTCTTGCAATACAAGTAATGTAGGGATGTAACCGCTCGCCTCGAGTGGGCGTAGCGGGCTGAAATCGACCCCGCTCATGCCCGCCAGAGACTCGCTTTGATATAAGAGTGTTCTGGATTACAAGCACGGTTCCGGAACGAATTATGCTTGCAATCCAAGGTATTACTGTATTTTGGTTCTGCGCCATCTCAACTTCCCACGTCTTGTAACAGCCCTTCTCCCACTGTGGATGGGTCAGTGACCTGCTTGTACACAGTAAAACGGCTGGTGACGTGCCAATCATTTTTGCCATGCCTGGAAACAAGCTCCTTGCCATGGTCTGTTGCAATATAGCAGATCAGGGCTGGAGAAGTGTTTTTGGCCCGAGGCATACATGGCGGCCGGTGGTGGCTCTGTGGGTGGGGATGGAGCCAAACCACCCTCTCTCTCTCTCACCCTCCCACACTTCCCATACATCCTTTCAGCTCTTTCTCTTACCCCTGTCTTCTCTCTCTTTGTCCATCTCTCCCCCATTTTTCTGTCCCCCCCTTCTCTCTCCAGCTATGCCCCCCCTTCCCACAGCATTTACGCTTTTAAAAACTGACTGATCTGAGGAAAGTTGTTGCCCCCACCTCAAATCAGGCAGGAAATGCAGTAATTATTAGACTTTTAAAAGGGCAATGGAAGCTTTTAAAAAGCCAAATTGCCAGGCAGCGAGGATGACTTTTTTTGGGTGGGGGGGAGGGAAGCAATGCACACACAGAGCGTTAACCCTTCCCTCTCCAGCAGGGACCCAACTGCATTCACACAGTTGCGTTTTTCTCTATTCGTGTGGGGTGTGTGGCTGTGTGAGAGAGAAGGGAGTATTCTAGCACTTGGGGGTGTGTGGGGGGTGCATCAGCTTACCCCCAACCAATCCATGAGAATTTTTACCAGCCCAGCTAGAATTTTACCCCGATGGCATGCTGCGGTGCCATGTGAAATTCATTCTAAAAAAAAAAAAGTCGAGCTTATATTTATTTATAACAATAATATGGAATGAAAACATTTTTTTATATCTGCCCTTCATCAAATAAGATTCAGGGCTATGTACAACATATGTAAACCATAATGCAAAAAATAAAATAAAATAATAACCTCAAGAAAACATTACTCAAGAATACTGTAACAGTCACATCCTCCCTTTACAAAAGAGTAGTCAAAAAGCAACAGGGATACTTAAATATATGTGTATATATATATATATATATATATATATATATATATTAAAGGGGGGGGGAACATAAGGACGTTCTAGCAGCTTATTGGATGCCATGACATTTCCTTCCCTTTTGTCCCCTACATTAGTTTCCCAAACCCCCTACATTCAACAGAATCCATAATTGGAAATGCTTTTTTTAAAAAAAGCACACCTAGGAAATGACTTTTATATCTCAATTTGCTGCAGAAAGCTCAAGGCCGCATATATGCCCCCCCCCACGCCAATTTTACGCTTACTACAACCCTGTAAGATAGGCAAGACTGAGAGGGGGTGACTGGCTTCATAGCTGAATAATAATAATAATTTAAAAATTAATAATAATTAATATTATTGTTATTGTTATTCAGGGAATAGGAAACCCCTGAATCATCATCATCATCATCATCATAGTCAATTTTACTTCTATCCCACCTTTCTTCCAAGGATCTCAGGGCGACCTACATGACTGTCAAACATCCCTCCCATTTTATCCTCACAACACCCTTGTGAGGTAGGCCACCCTGGTCTGAAACTAGCCACTACACCATGCTGGCTCTAGTATAAAGGTAGTTTTTGCAAGCGTTTGAGAATTCCGCTCCCACGAACCCACCCCTTAAAAAACAAAACAAAAACACCCACCCCACCTCGGTTCCGTTCTTCTCAGAAGAACGGAGAAGTCAGAGGCCCTGAATTTTATTCCTTTCCCAGAGATTGGATCAGTCTTGTTAATTTCCCGTGTTGACCATTAGACTTCTTTGTCTTCACAGGGTAACCCAGGAGTTCTTAGGACTTGCCCATCCCATCAAATTCTGCAAAAGCCCAGCTCCAGGAACGGCTCAACAAGGATGAAAGGATGAAAGGGTGCAGTCTCTTACTCCACTGTCTAATTTGCCCCTTTCCTGGGCTTGGACATTCCAGGGAAAGTGACCTGGGTCAATGGCCTGGTCATATAGTTCTGGCTGTTCCTCCTCCATGACATGTAGCAGCTGACCCAAGGAGGAGAGAGGGGTGACAGAGTCTCCAGAATGATCCATGGGTTCCTTATCCTTGCTCTGGGGTACACAGTAGGCTTCCGACCTCACCACGGCCGAAACCTGAGGCGGCAGATCACCACTGGAAGGCTGGCTTCTCTCACCAGGGACAGGAGACTGGGGCAGATGCTTCTTCTTCTTCCCAACGGGTATGGGGGGTGGCGGGGCAGCTGGTGGAGACAAGGGACTGACGGCCTCCGTGGACACTTGTACTTTGATGTTGTTCTTGAAGTGCTGGCGGCGGACGCCCACGTCTCCGTGCCTTGGCCTGTCAGATGGAGGGTCCGGAAAGCCGTGGGCTTTGGCGGGCTTTCCATGAGCCACCTCTGGGCAGTTCCGTGCACAGGGGTCACTCGTGGGGTGGGGCGGAGAGTCTGTGTCCGTACTGGAAGGGGGCACCAGTGGCCCAGAAGATTCCTTTGCATTGAGGGATGAGTTCCAGAATTCTAGGGGTGGGAACATGAGAGAGAAAGCGAGTTAAGCTCGGGTCTTGGAGCTCTTGGCTCTCTGTTGTCATCTTTGTCAGGCCAGAAAAAAACAAGATGAGGTGGTTGCCAGATAACCATCGACAACCACTGCAGTTAGGAAGCTGGCTTATACTAGGTCAGACCGCTACTCCCCCTAGCCCAGGACTGACTATTCCAGGGATAGGCACTTTATACTCCCATTTTTCTCTCCCTTTAAAAAGGGTTTCTTGACAGGGCAATGGATGGTATTTGACTAGGACATATGGCTGCAAAACAACAACAACAACCCCATTGCCCAGCCAGAACCCCTTTTTAAAGGGACCCTAGAAAGGGGGGGACACTTTTGCACCTTCCTGAGCACTTAGAGGCTCGGGGGAAAGTGCAAAATATGCACCAGCATGTTGGCTAGTGGGGAGGAGGAGTTGAGAATCTTGTCACAAAGGGGGTGTAAATCCCCAAACACCCCCTTTTTGCATGCAAAGATCCATTGGTTTCTTTTGACAGCTGTCAAGGGAAACCAAGGTGGGGGGGGGAACAATTTTGAGCCTCTTCTGGGTAATGTCCAGAAGGCACCCCCCTAGACATTGCCCCAGCTGAGGCTTCAGATCCCCACACTTGTGCAATTCTGAAGGTTCACAGTTGTGCAAGTGCGACTAAATTTTTTTAAAAGTAAAACTGCTTTTTTGTGCAAATTATTTTGCGTGAAACTTTTTTTAAAAAAACATTCTGACAGCCACAGACAGCCCCTCCAAGGTGCCACTTGTGCACTTTGAAGGGGCTGTCAGTGGCTGTCAAAACAGGGACCACGAAAGCAGGCTGTAGAGCCAGCTTTGACGATCTCTGGTGAGAAAAATGGAAAGGGATAAAAAGCTGCGGCAAGCCCGAAATGGCTTGCGATCCTGGCGGGGAGGCAGGGGAGCCACTGCCAGCTGCCCCCAAGTGCCACTAGGGCTCCGTAGTAAATTCCCCGTACGCACAATGGGGTCGGTTGCCCTGGTTTAGACGACATGGCAACCTATTGTGGGTACAACAACCGTTACAACTGTCCATGGGTTGTTTGGGTGACTTGTTCCCCACGAACAAGCCACCCTGGGGAAATTGGTCTGGGTTCGCATCATGTGAAAACCGATTGTGAGTTGCTATCCATGATGGGCTGTCGTGTCGTGAGAACCCGGTCCTTGTTGTTATTGGTTTGGGGGTGAGGGCAGGTGGGCCAGGGGTGACGGAAGTTGGGTCGATGCAGTTCCACTTCCCAGAATCCTTTTGCTCGGATATGGCAGGAAGAGAACCCGTGACTTTCTGCATTGCACGGCATATATACACTCGACTGCAAGGGTAGGGAATTTCGGCCCTCCAGATGTTGCTGGATTCCAACTCTTATCCTCCCCAGCCAGCATGACCAATGGGCAGGGATCGTCACGGTGGATGCTAGAGTCCATCAGCATCGAGAGGGGGCGACACGTTCCCCGCTCCTGCCCTGCCACCGCTGAACTGCATGTTCCCCACTGCTCCATTTTGGCAAAAGATTGACAGAAGGTCAAAGGTCAGGCAGGGTAGGTGGTGAGTGCAGGATGCTGGCTGAAAGAGCTTCCCCAAGGGTAGCCGCGGCAGTCCGCGGCAGCAAAAGCAAAACACCTTGCAGCACCGTAAAGACGAACAAATGTATGATGGCATCGGCTTTTTGCGACAGCAGTCCACCTTCATCAGCTGGCTCCAGGAACTGGCGGCAGCTGAGGAGTCTTACCTCCACGTCAGCACGTCAGCACTAAGCCACTCACCAAGTCCCAAGTGTGCGATGGCTTCCAGTTGCTGGCAGGACGAGGCCTCCCAGATGGGCCGAGGAAGACGCAGGGAGAGAGGAAGGATGTCCCTGAGGAGCCGAGCAGAAAAAGGACGTTTATCATTTCTTTCCTTTTTAAAACATATGCTATGAAACGTAACATACACGAGAGCCAGTGTGGTGTAGTGGTTAGAGTGTTGGACTGGGACTCAGGAGATCTGGGTTCTAGCCCCACTCGGCCATGAAGCTCCCTGGGTGACTTTGGGCCAGTCACTGACTCTCAGCCTAGCCTACCTCACAGGGTTGTTGTGAGGATAAAAATGGAGAGGAAGAGGAGGACCACGTTTGCTTCCTTGGGTTCCTTGCAAGAGGAAAAAAGGCAGGATATAAATGTAAGAATAAATATTAAACAATGAAGCCAGTTATCCAAACCAGAAATCAGAGTGTTCAAATCACGACTTTGACTCTGATTCTCAGATCTGATGTTGGTAGTAGTAGTAGGTGATCACTCGTGACCGAGTAAGATTGTCTTCCAGGATAAAATTACAAAAAGGAGATTTTAAAAGGAGGAAATTCTAAAGAAAATTGTGTAGACTCTAGCGATGGGTACGTAAGTGACTGTGGAGGCCAATTCTAGATCCACACAGCTTCCCACAGTGAGGACACAGGTTACCAGATGGAAGATGGTCCTGTAAAGGATACGTTTGACGTGCTTTTCGCTTAGCACGTTTCTCCCTTTCATCTTGCACTCGGGCTTCTTCAAAGTCCATGGAACCTTCTGATCTGATCTGATGTTGGAAGGAGACTTAAATGACCACAAATCTGGAGTCTTGCTAATGGTTGGACACCCTGGTAGGGTCCCACTGATGAGAGCCTCCTGGAGTTGCTCCTCCTCTTCACCCTTGCAACCTGCTTGTTCGCCTGCCTCTCACTCTGGCCCAGACAAGGGTGGCAGTGAGAAGGAGGAGCAGCAGATGCCGCTGCCGACTTGCTCACCAGCTCCATATGGCTCAGTACTGCCTTACACCAAAATGGCAGCGGCTCTGAGACTGGGGTTTTGCCCCTACCTGGAGATGCCGGGTACTGAATCAGGGCCCTTCTGCATGCAAAGGATGTGCCCCACCACTGAGTGATAGCACAGTCCTCTAAAAAGCAAATAAGATTCTAGTCCTCGTGGTTCTGAATAAGGGACTGATTTAAATAGGAACACAGGGAGCTGCCTTATGCAAAGTCAGATCAGATCAGCATGACTGGTGTCTATAGGTTCAGACTGGACGGGGGGGGGGGAGTCTTTTTCCCAGCCTTACTTGGAAATGCCGGGGATCAAACCTGGAATGCTTTGCAGGCAAAGCATGCGCTCTGCCACTGAACTGCAGCCCTTCCCTGGAAAATTTAAACTTTTACAAGAAAATCTGAGTCAGCAGCAAAGAAAACTTTGCCTGGAGGATCTGCTGGAGTGAAGGTTCAGACCGTGTGACGTGGGGGTAGAATGATCATCTCCAGAGAGGAGATAGAACTGCGGGTGGAACGGCAGTCACTTACGGGGTTGAACAGTAGGAGGCAATGAGGTGCAGGAGGCCGGGGAAGATCAGCTCCGAGCCATCTAGCAAGATGCCTGGAGAAAAGAAGAGACAGATGAACAAGTAGGGTCCCCCCAAAATACCGGGAACAAATCCCCCCCCAAATTTCTATTTACAAAAATGCAAAATATTCTCAGAACGCTTGGACACGTGCCCAATACACACCAAACACTGAAAATTGGTCTGTGACAGCCTATGGCATTCACTTTCAAAATTGGATCATCCTGCTGTAGACATCCGACAGCATTTCACAGCAAATGCATGATGGGTTTGGTAATGACTGGGTGCAGCTCTGGATGTCACAGAACACTGGCGGATATGAATCCTATAATGGTAAAAGAGTCTGTCTGTCTGTCCACCAGTGCCATGACCATGAAATCTAGACACCTGAAACTTGGCATGCTTACTAAGGCACCCCTAGGGGTGTGCACCATGGGATTATTTTGTTTTTAAAATGCATTAATTAATTTTAATTAATTTTAATGTGTCCATGTGGCTGAAGCCTGCAATAACATCTTCAGCGACTTGGGGCAGGGTTCCCCAACCAGCACGTAGCTTTGTATTCCATATAGCTTGAAGCCAGAGGAGATTAGGTTGAAGGAGAGTTATAGGGATGCTCCCTCCCCCCTGCTGTGGGGCAGCCCCCTTAAGGGGAATGGAGTGGGCAGGCCCCACCCTTAGGGGGCAATAGGGGGTTCACCATAGCTGAGGCTATGCCTAGGGGTGCCAGTGGGCATGGCTTCACTCGGACGGGGCGAGGCCGCCCGAGCACAATGGCTCCAACTCTGACAGCTGCATAACTTTGCTTGAAGTAAAAGAAGCAGAAGCACGGGACAAAGGAATTTCCCTCCAGGCGTCTCCAGGGAGAAGACAAAGGACTGAGATTAAGTGTTGATTAAAGCCAATAAAAACTGATAAATTGTTGCTGAAGTGGGAGGGGACGGGTGATCCAAGTGTAAGCAAATTGAACTATTTGATGTCTTGTATCATGTCAATTTGAAATTGTATGTAATAATGATAATGATGAGTAGGCCAGAAACCTGCATGGTTCAAGGTGCCTCAGGGCAGAGAAGAGTTGCCAGAGAAGAATCAGTCAGAGGCGGGAGAACAAAGCAGAGGGCTAAAAGGAATGTTAGAGGCGGGAAACCCTCTAACGGCTGAAAGATTGCCAGGCTGGTGTTCTAGCCACCTGGGTGAATCTAGCTGCCTTTTTGATTGCTGTCGGATGTCCCTGGCTCAGCATTTAATTCTGACAAGAGACAGTCATCCCGTTCAAGTCTGGGTGGTGCTGGGCCACCAGCAAGCCTTTGGAAAAAGGGGTGGTGTGTTCATGTCATTGGGTGGTGGGGGGCCACCAGCAAGCCTTTGGAGAAAGAGGTGGTGTGTTCAAGTCTGGGTGGTGGTGGGCCACCAGCAAGCCTTTGGAAAAAGGGGTGGTGTGTTCATGTCATTGGGTGGTGGTGGGCCACCAGCAAGCCTTTGGAGAAAGGGGTGGTGTGTTCATGTCATTGGGTGGAGGGTGGCAGAAGCAAGCCTTTAGAAGCAAAAATAAAGGCAAATTGAAGAGTTGTTCCACATTTCAGTCAGCAATCTGCCCCCTACAGACTTGTGTGAGAAGCAGCAACCCTAGAAAGCTTTTAGACAGAGTGCCAGTCAGGCAACGGAAGGGTTAAAGCTCACATTTGAATTGTACATTAGCTCTTGTGTGTAATGCAAACCTTGTAAGTGTTTGATTGTTGTTTGATGTTTTGATGTTTTTTAGTTCATGTTGTTTTGTGTGTGTAAATGAGAGAGGGTGTGGTAGAGGGCTGGCAGAGGCTTTTTCTTCTAAGTTAGTGTAGATGAAATGAGAAGGTTAACCCCTCAGTTTCATCTTTTCCCAAAAAGAGGGGTGTGGAGAAAAAGCCTCTGAGGGTTCCTACACACACACTCACACGCCTGCACACACACACACACACACACACACACACACGCCTCCTCATGTGTAAACCAGGTAATCCCGGCTGGGGGCTGGGAGGAGGCAAAATGTGCATAAGTATCTGATAAAGCATGGCGCCTGAAAGTCCTGAAAAGCTGGTCTAGTCTACAGTGACCCGGCTTTCATATGCAAGATGCAAAAGCCCACTAATCATGAGTCACCCCTCCTCCCTGCCTGGCCAGGTGAAGTTCATCCTGATTGGCTAGAGGCAGCAGAGCTACAGAAAGGAGGAGGGGAGGGGGAAAGGTATATTGCGAAGGTGTGGTTTTTGTCTGTCGTTGTCCTGTCGTTGTTGTGGATCATGGCAGCAAGCTGCACGGAGGTCCAAGCCTTTGGGCTGGCCTCAGGATCCGGCCCCAGGTAGCTCCTGGTGAAATTAGCTGAATGAGGGCTTTGGCAAAGGCAAGCCCGGAGGAGGGCTACCCATCTCGGACCTTAGGGTAGGTGTGGTAGTCTCCTCGGGTGGCAGGGCTGTGCTGAAACCAACCCTGAAGAGAACCGGCCCCCAGGTAACTAGTGTGTGCCTGGGAGATATAAGGAATCAGCTTTTGTTATTTTGCAGCTTTACTGTATGTACCAAAGTGTCTCTCTATTTTGTGTCCTTACCTCATTTCCCACCTTTTGTTGTAATATGCTACCTGAATAAACCTTCTTGGTTTTTACCCCACATGGCGTTTGTGATTGCTCTGTTGGTTCAGCTAAATCCAGGTTATAGTCAAGGCAAGTCCCTGAACAGAGATTCAAGTAGGATTGCAGAACTGAGGCTGGCAGTCTGGCACCTTGAGATCTCTGGGGGTCTTTTGGGTAGGAAAGGGTGGGTTGTGGCGGGTCAGCCAGCCCCCCTTCCTTCACAGTTTCGTCCCTGGCAGCATTTCATAGAAGACATGCAACAGCACTTAGTATCTGGCAGCTTTTGCTAGATTATATGCAATGGGACTTAGTATTTGACACGACAGCTCACAAGGCTTTGCAGTCGATGCCTGAGAAAACTTTCAAGAGATGCCATTAAGACAAAAGCATCCAACATTTTGGGTTGGAGAGCCAGGGTGGCGTAGCAGTTAGAGCGTTGGCCTGGGACTCAGGAGATCCAAGTTCTAGTCCCCACTTGGCCATGAAGCTCACTGGGTGACTTTGGGCCAGTCACTGGCTCTCAGCCTAACCTACCTCACAGGGTTGTTGTGAGGATAAGATGGAGAGGAGGAGGAGGATTATGTAAGCTGCCTTGGGTTCCTTGCAGGAAAAAAGGCGGGATATAAATCTAATAAACAGATAGATTAGAGAGCCAGTGTGGACTGGAGACAAAAACCACATGTGTGAAAGAATACACACAATTTATTGAATGCCATGATGGAATACGGATGCAGATCATCAAAAAAAGAGGCAAAAGAAAAGCTCACACACGTCCCTCCAGTTGCAGGGTTTCATCATACGACCAACGTCACTCCGGGGCCCAAGTTACTTGGACACTTGCACACTCCTCGTCCCAAGCCGACAAACTAATAAACTATGGATTTTATAGAGGTCTCCTCTCTCCCCCTGTTTCAGAGGCTGTCCGTAAGCCACAAGCTAACCCCCCTTCTTGGGAGACAAGTGGGGAGAAACTGCTTCAGTAAAGCAAACAGTTTGGTTTCTCACAGCAAAGCAGCCCTTACCTAAGGAATATAATTTGGGAAAACAGCTTCGAGGCAATAATCTCTGGTGCTCTTCCTAACTCAGTGTTCTCCAACCTTGGGTCCCCAGATGTTTTTGGCCTACAACTCCCAGCATGCCCCAGGGTATGCTGGGAGTTGTAGGCCAAAAACATCTGGGGACCCAAGGTTGGAGAACACTGTCCTAACTAATACAAACTGGGGCCATACATAGGACTGTGGCATGGCTCCCAGAAACTATCTTGGCTTCTGGATGCTGCAAAAGTTCAGTACACTACCTGTTGAACCTTCATAATTTCCTCACCATTCTTGCGGTGTAGCCCATTCCAATACTATACACTTCCCTTCCTAATCCCACCCCCCACCCGCCAATTGCAGAGAAAATCCATGCCAACTTTACCTGCACGCTCCTGGCATAGGCGATAGGACGTGACGAAAGCTGGAGATGAATCGTCCCGGAGGCGTAAACAGAGGACCTGGCATTGCCACGTGTTTGATCTGCGCACCAGGAACGTCTGCAGGCCGGGCAGAGGATGAGAAGCAAGGAAGTGAGTGAGGTTGAGTGGAAGAGGCATGAGGGATGCAGCGGTGGGGGGGGGGCAAGATCAAGAGGAAGGGAAAGGAAGGGTGGGACATTAACATTTAAAAAAAGACTTGAATACTGCAGAAAATAGAGTAAAAAAGACACATTTGAGTTTTGATTATGCCTCACAGGTGCCCCCCCTCCACAAAAAAAATCACACCTTTATCCGCGGCTTCCATTGATCTGGAGAAACTGCCGGCCCCTAGTACAACCGTCTCCAACCTGGTGCCCTCCAGATGTATTGGACTACAACTCCCATAATTCCCAGGCAGCATGGCTCTGCTGGCTGGGGGATTATGGGAGTTCGTTCATTTATTTATTTATTTATTTATTTACAGCATTTGTATACTGCTCCATATCTAGATAGCTTCCGGAGCGGTAAACAATAAAAAGAGAAGACAGATAAAATAATAAAAACAATGCATTTAAAAGAGGATAACATTCCATATCTAAACAGATTCCGGAGTGGTGAACATTAAAAAGGATAAAAACAGATAAAAGAATAAAAACAACGCATTGAAAACAAGGTATCATAACCGTGGCTGGCAGTGGCCAGCAAGGAAGGCTTCCCAAAACAAGGTCTTCAGCAGGTGCCAAAAACAGCACAGTGTTGGAGCCTGCCTGACATCCAGAGACAGGGAGTTCCTGAGAAGTGGAGCCACCACACTGAAGGCTCTTCTACTGGTGGACTCCAGTGGGGCTGTAGGTGCATGTGGAACCACCAGGAGAATGTTCTCCTATTACCTCAGTGACCGGGCAGGTTGGTAAGGGAGAAGGCGTTCTCTCCTGGTCCCAAGTTGTTTAGGGCTTTGTAAAGTAGTACCAGAACCTTAAACCTGGTCCAGGAACAAATAGGCAGCCAGTGCAGTTCCTTCAGCAAAGGAGTTGCATGCTGAAAAGGGGCAGCTCTCGACAACAGACGACCTGTTGTATTCTGCACTAGCTCCAGCTTCCGGAGCGGCCTCAAGGGCAGCCCCACATAGAGCGCGTTGCAGTAATCCAGTCTTGAGCTTACTAGCGCCTGTGTCACTGTGGCCAAGCTATCCCTGTCCAGGAGAGGCCGTAGCTGGCAAACCAATCGAAGATGGAAAAAGGCATTCCAAGCTGCCGCGGTCACTTGGGACTCCAGTGACAGGGATGGATCTAGGAGTACTCGCACATTACAAATTACGAGTTGCTGTCCAACACATCTGGAAGGCACCAGGTTGCGGAAGGTTGATTTAGGGCGCAATCCGATACATGTTTAGACGGAAAAAAAGTCCTACAACTTCCAGCATTCCCCAGTGGGAGTTGTAGGACTTTTTTTTCCTGTCTAAACATGCATTGGACTGTATTCTTAAAGGCTTATGAGTCCCCCGTCCCCCCGAGGAGAAAATGAGGTGACAACCCTATCAGAGAGGAGAGCAAGTATTGCTTATGGTGACTCACACGTAGGGCTGTCCACTTTGCTGTTATCCCTTCTGCCTTTAACAGTGGCAAGTGAGAAATTCAACCTGCGAAGTTTCTCCTACAAGGGCACTTTCATGCTGCAGGACGTGGAATTTCAGCTTACCCTGTGGTTACCAAATGCAGAGTCGTCTCTGCCAAGTTTCGACATCGGCTTCGCCGGCATGCCTTCTCTAAGTAAAAGTGGCAATCCTACCCGAAGGGGCACTTTGTAGATGCTCAGAAGCACACTTTTCATTATCACTCCTCTCATGCTGAACCTCTTTCAGTTGAATTCCATTTTGGAGAAGCTTTGGGGGGGGGTCGCATTCCATTAAAAATACCAGCATATTTTAACTAAAAGTTCTTCCTGCCAGTCACTGAGCCTTCAGAGAGGCATTTCACCCTTTTAGAAGGGGGGGGGGGACTGCACAAAGGCCGGAAAACCACCAAACGATTGCTGGGAAGGAGGCGGGGCCAGAGAAAGGGGGCGTGGTCACGTGAGGGAATTCCTGCCCCCGGGACTGAAGGTCCTGCACCCCTGCTCAAAAGCTAAGCTCTGACAGAAATTACACCCTGCTCGTCTTTACCCCGGGAGGTTCACGCTGCAAGATGTGGAGTGCGGTTGCCGAGTTGATGCCAAACTGAAGCCAGACAGGCTGGGTGAGCCGCAGCCGTCCCACGAGGCTGATCTTCCGGGGTGACGCCAATGCCCCGTGCCGGGGGTTGGCATAGGGCTCAGGATAATCATAGATAGGATTGCGGGTCATCCTGAGGTAGGAGAGGGAGGGAAAAAAATAATCTTCTCTAAGTCCAGCGAGGAGTGGAAAGGGACACCAACAGCAGCAGACAACCTCAGAGACTAGCCGCTTATGACTTTTTCACTTATTAAGTTTATATCCAGTGTGGCGTAGACATAGTGGTGAGAGCGCAGGACTGGGACTTAGGAGATCTGGGTTCTAGTTCCCACTCAGCCATGTAGCTCCCTGGGTGTCTTTGGGCCAGTCGCCAACTCTCCGCTTAATCTACCTCAGCAGGGTTGTTGTGAGGATAAAATGGAGAGCAGGAGGAGGATTATGTAAGCCGCAGTGGGTTCCTTGCAGGAAAAAAGGTGGGATACAAACATAATAAAGAAATAAATATCCTACACTTCCTCTAAGGGGAAGGAAATTCTGCACTTACCAGTTCTTCAAAAGAAAGAAGGCATCTAGCATGGGTAAAGGCCCCTCCTCCAAGGCCAGGAAAGCAGCATCCAAGGCCTTTCTGTGGAGGAGACCCCCCCCTCAAATCTCCATACCATGGTAGAATGAAAGGGAAACAAAAATATAAAGCTTCTCTCCCCCCCCCACACACCCCAGGACTGCTGGGAAGGACTGGAGATTAGGGACACACGGGTTGTGGAGGGAATGGATGAAAGAAAGCTACACAGGTCTCCAAGTCCATGTCCCATAGATTTCATAGATTTCATAGATCATAGAGTTGGAAGGAGCCTACAAGGCTATCGAGTCCAACCCCATCCGCACCTGAACCTGACTTCTAATCTGTCACCAGCCATTCCAGCAGGTTGTACGGAGGGAGATGAGACAGAGAGCAGGGCTGTTCCAACAGGCCTGCTGAAAAGAATTAATTCTTTCCCCGTCTTCCCTCCCCGTTCCGTATTCCTTGCGTGTTGTGACCTTTTTGATTGCAAGCCTGCGGGACAGGGACCGTCTTGTTTTACTGATTGCACGTAAGCTGCTCTGGGAACCCTTTTGGCTGAGGAGCAGCATAAAAATACGACAGATAAATAAATAAAACTTTGGAGTGACATTGGTGTTTGTTTGTTTGTTTGTTTTTGCTGCTGGGCTTTCGCAGATTCGGAACCCCGCCAGCGCCTTGCCTGCTTGCCTGCCCAGAAAGCAGGAAGTCTTCTGGAGATTTGAGGAAGGGAGACTTCCTTTCCGGAAACAACAGCACCAGAGGTTGGCTGGCTTTCCTGTCCTGGAGGCTTGCGTGGGGGAGGGGCGGCTGGACAGGTGCAAAAGAGGAACAGGGCCACTTATGAATCCAGAGAAAAGAGGGCATGCCCCAGCAAAAAAAAGAAGAGAGGATATCAATCTGCATAAAATGTGCATAGCCTAATGTATATGTATAGATGCAAATTTAGGAGGGGGGAATATAATTTAAATAGAAATACAGTGCATTGTATCTATTTATTTATTTACAGTAGGATCCAGTGTGGCTACCGGTAACCCTCCAAACTCCCTTTGTGGGTGCCATTAGAGAGCGCCACATATTGGGAACCCCTGGTGTAGCACAAGCAAACTTCATTTTAGTAAGGAGCCCTTGCTGGCTGGGGCATGCTGGGACTTGTAGGCCTTTTATTCTGTCTAAACATGCATAGGATTGCGCCTTTAGTCATCCTGGTGCTCTGATTTAAGTGAGCCTAAAACGCAAAAGTGCACATGCTCAGAGAATTACTTTTATCACGGTTGGCAAAGAGAGTATGTTATAAGGAATGAAGAAGCGATTGTAAAGCATGGAATGACGCTTGGAGGGAAGGGGAAGAGACATGTGAGTGGTGTGCTTTGCAACTGAAGGAATATACTATACGTGGCCATTGAAAGGGGACCCCTCCCCCCAAGACTGCTAAGTCCAGGGTCTAAAATTAACTAGTTGCACCACCATATTGAAGAACCACTGCCAGAGTAGAAAATACCGAATTCAATGGACAGCCTGTCCTGGAATAACGCAGCCGCCAATGCAGAGGCGGGGTTAGGGGGCAGCCCATTAGGGCTGGAGCCCCGGATCTTTCATTTGGAGTCCCGAATCTCTGGGAGGCCCTCCACCCCACCACCCTGCTGTCCAGGGGCACTTGCTGAAATAAAGGTCCAGGGGCCCTAAGGATCTCTGTTGCATCCAATCCCCCTGGATTAGCCAGCTTTTTGCCCACATGTACTTCCCCTCCTGCTGCCCCCCCTTGAATCTTTCTGCCTGAGGTTTTTTTCTGCAATCAAATGCTCTCCTCTCCCCTGCCCATACATCCCTTTTTACAAATAGGGGTGTCCTTAGGAGACAGGGTCCTTTACAGACAGACAGACAGACACACACACACACACACACACACACACACAGAGACTTTAGAGCAGGGCTCTCCAACCTTGGGTCCCCAGATGTTATAGATTTCATCGATCATAGAGTTGGAAGGAGCCTACAAGGCTATCGAGTCCAACCCCCTGCTCAATGCAGGAAACTAGAGGAGGGGTCTCCCATCCAAGTAATAACCAGGCTTGACCCTGCTTAGCTTTCCACACTCAGACAAGCTGAGCCAGCGTTGGACTCCAGCTCCCAGAATCCCTTGCCAGTAGCCATGCTGGCTGGGTATTCTGGGAGCTGTAGGCCAGCAACATCTGGTGACCCAAGGTTGGAGAGCCCTGCTTTAGAGCATATGTAAATTAGTATTTGCAAATGTGTGCTTTGTGTGTGTGTGTGGGGGGTTGTTTTTATTTTGGTCCTCTGGGCCTGTGCTCCAGATCTTTTCGGTACTTAGCACCGCACTGTTCCTATGTTCCAGGAGAAGAACTGTGGCTCAATGGTAGAGCACTTGCTTTGCATGCAGAAGGTCCTGGGTTCAATCTCTCCCCCCCCCCCCCCGCATCTCCAGTTAAAAAGAATCTGGTATCAAGCGTTGGAAAGAGAGCTCTCTCTGCCCGAGACCAACCACTGCCAGTCAGGGTACACACGTGACACGACTGAGCTCCATGGACGAACAGCTTGAGCTGGTATAAGGCAGCCCCTAACTCTAGGTCCACGAGAGACATAAATCCAACAGGTAAAGACTACCGCCGCGTGGAAATGCCCAAATGGGAAAAAGCTGGCACCTGTTGGTTTTCGCCAGCGGCTCAAGAACCCTGAGCGTGGGTGGAGGTTGCCACGAACTGGCGGAGGCACATCTGGAAAGAGCATGAGCTGAACGAGGCGTCCTTTTGAGCTGTTACAAAACACAGCGGGGGCGAGAGTGGGGCACGGAAGGAGACAAGAGTATGAATCAGCTCTATGCCACCGTGCCAAGAGGAGCTGCAGCCTGGGGGGAGAGCGAAGGAGGAGCGCGGTTTTAAGTGGATCTCTTAGTGCTTGCCAGAGAGAGAGAGAGAGAGAGAGAGAGAGAGAGAGAGAGTAAATGGTCCTTGCACTGGGGTGCAGAGTCTTAAGCTTCGGTGCTTCTAACAGCATCGGCTTACAGTGGCTTCTCTCCCTTTCATCCAGAGGCGGCGTCAGGGGACGGCCCACTAGGGCTGGAGCCCCGAATCTCTGGGAGGCCCTCTACCCCACCACCCTGCTGTCCAAGGGCACTTGCTGAAATAAAGATACAGGGGCCCTGAGCAGCTCTGTTGTTCTGACGTAACAGGAATGCAGAAGCAGTTTTAAACGCATGGACGGGCAATTGCGGGGGGCAGGGGAGAAGAGAAGTTAGTTCACTTCACTACTGAAGGAATACACATGGCCATCGGAAAGCACTCCTCCCCCCCCGTAAGACCACTAAGTTCAGGGTCTAAAATTACCTAGCTGCACCGTTGTTGTTGTTGTTATGATGATGGTCGTTACCGCTACTCCATATGTTTGGCATTAAGTCCTAGAATGTGAAAATCAGTTCTGGGGCTCAGCCTCTGCATTGTAATTTAAAACACACACACACACACACACACACACACCCTCCCAAACAGGGTAATTTCAGGCAAGGTAAGAACGACACCGGCTGCAAAATGGGCATCCAAGATCACGTACTACATTGACCAACCTTCCCCCAGATGTGTTGGATTAAAATTCCCATCATCCCCATCCAGCACAGGGATTTGATGAGCTGGCTTTTTGCCCACATGTGCTTCCCCTCCTGCTGCCCTCCCCTGAATCTTTCTGCCCGAGGTTTTTTTCTGTGATCAAATGCCCTCTTCTCCCCTGTCCATACACCCCTTTTTACAAATAGAGGTGTCCTTAGGAGACAGGGTCCTTGACAGAGTATAGAGCATATGTAAATCAGCAAATGCATTTTTTTTGTCCTATGGGCCTGAGCCCTGGATCTTTTCTTTTCGGTACCTAGCTCCGCCAGAGAGAGAGAATGCAAATGGACCCTACACTGGGGTGCAGAGACTTAACCTCTTATTCCTCATCACCCCCAAAACAAAGCCTCTGTGCTTCTAACCACTTCTGCTTACCGGCATCTGCTTATGGTGGTTTCGCTCTCTCCCTTTCATCCATTTGTCATCCCTCCCCCACCCACGCCCAAACAGTCCCTACAGACTGTAAGTTCCTTCAGGCAGGGACCTGCTTGGTTTTGCCAATGTTATTAATTTGGGGCGCAATCCTATGCATGTTTAGACAGGACAAAAGTCGTACGATTTCCAGCATGCCCCAGCCTGGCTGCGGCATGCTGGGAATCGTACTTTGTTTTGTCTAAACATGCATAGGATTGCACCCTTAGTGAGTTAAAATATCTATATCCCAGCTTTTGCATTAAAATGCCCGGGGCAATTCATAGAAAGCAAACAGGAACGATAAACTACATTTAAAAAGAAAGAAAGATACAAAACAACTGTTTCCAATAAAGAATAAATGAGCAATTTAAATATGTTAGCAAATGCCACGTACATCGATGGGCTCTTCATCATCACAGGCAGCCGAGGTCTGCCATGAGCCAGTGGTGTAGAGGTTAGAGTGTCGGACCAGGACCAAGGAGATCCAGGTTCAAATCCCCACTCAGCCACAAAGCTCACTGGATGACTTTGGGCGCACCACTTTCTCTCGGCCTAACCTACCGCACAGGGTTGTCGTGAGGGTAAAAGGGAGAGGCAGGATAGAAATGTGTAATAAGGAAAGTGGCCACTCCAGGGAATTGGAACTTGAGCCATGAAACCCTCCAGCCAGGAATTATTGACTCAGCTCCACAGCAGGGCCATGCCGGCCTCCCCACAACAATCACCTGACCGAGACTCTTGACATAAGACCGGGTGGGGCTGGAATGACATCAACGCTGAGGACTAGAATCACGTGCAAGCTCGTGTGGGGGGAAAGTGCTTTTTAAAAGAATGTTTAAAAGATAGGAAGAAAGAGGAGGGTTCCCCCCTCCAAATCCCATAATAGGGAGCAGGAAGGAGAAAACAGATTCATTCGTGGGGGGTGGGGTGGTGTCTCCGACATTTCAGTCAATAGAACCAGGGTCCTCTTTCTCCGATAGAGACACTAGTCAATACCTGCCTCCCCTTTGCTCAGGGATCCAGGCACCAAGCCTGGCACTCCTCACCAGTAAACACCAGTAAACTGATTTCCTTTGGAGAACACAGGAGTCAGAAATACACACACACACACACACACACACACACCGGGATCATCTCATAACATCACTAGTGGATGACACACACACCCCCGCCCGGGATAAATTAGAAATCCTAACAGGGCAATTCTATACAGGTCTACTCAGAAGTAAGCCCCCCCCTGAATCCAGTGGGGCACATTCCCAGCTAAGTGGGTATAATAAACAGGGGAAGGGTGCGGGAACCGGTGACCTAGAAGCATTCCCATGCCCATCAGCCTTCCGCAAGTATGGCCAATGATCACGGATGATGGGCGTTGTAGACCCTAACAACAGCTGTAAAGGCACAGCTTTTCCCCACCCCTGGGGAATAAGATAGCCTCAAACATGCCCTGCAACAACACCCCCCCCCCCCGTCGCCTACACTTACTTCGGAGTAACTCCCACCCTCTGGTCTGGATCCATATTCGCTTTGCAGATTGCTACATCCCTCAAAGCGTATTATGTTGACGGAAAGTGCGCATTTACGGGAAGTTAACGGGAAGCATCCAACAGTTTACCGCTTCAGTCCGCCCCTGGGAGTATAACGGGGTCATTTAGGGTCCAACTGGACATGACCCCAACGGGAATCCTGCTTGGCTCCCTATTCCTCCCCCTCCAGCACATCATACACACACCCAGAGACACACGCGTCTTCCAGTTCTAGCTACCGGACCAGAAATCTGGACTCCGCATCCCCAGATCACTTTGGCTCTAACCTTTAGACAATACTGCCCCACCCCAAAAATAAATTAAAAAGCTAGGAGGACACTGCGGGGCAGGGAGATCTGCCAACAAGGAAATCAACTAGCAAAAAAAAAAAAAAAACATCTACAAAAATGGCACCAGCCTCAGCAATTAAGTTTGGTAAATACAAGTCAAAGAGAAAGGGGAGGGAGTTCCTATCCGCCCCTCGCCCCCATCACAGGACCTCAAGCAAGCCCCTTTCCCTTCTTAAGCACTCACCTCTTCTCTCCAGCAGCGTGTTCTTGCTTTGCCTCTTCCTCTTTCTATTCCACGTGGTTTCTACCACCCGCAGCCGAGGCTGTCTGAACACGACTCGGGCTGCGATCCAACTGCAGGGCGAGGCCTGGCGGGCAATCAGCACCAGGAAGGGGGGTGGGGGAAGAAGACTGGATGGGCACCAGGCGTGAAAGCCAGCTTTCAGCTGCTTAAAACACACACACGCAGAGCAAAGGGCTGGTTTTTTAAATGCCCAATGGCAGCAGCCTCTTTGAGCCTCAGAAAGCAAAGCAATTGCAAAGGAGGGAAAGAGTGTTTCTGAGAAAGTGCAGAGTGCTCCCACCTGGCAAACACCCACATGTGTCACTGTTTAGAGAGGACAAGGATAATGATCACTGATGCCGCATGAACTGTGAACCAACCTGGGGACTCAATGGTGCCGCTACGGCTGGACCTTGGGGCCGAAGTCCGGGCACCCTGCGACCCCCCAAATGACTACCCAGAAACTAGCAAGTGATGCAGGCATCAGATCAGCAGGAGTAAACTCCCATTTTATTCTTGCAGTCGTGATGGTTCTATGATCTGAGTTTTAGAAGCAAAACTGCACATGCACAGTTTTTTTAAATTTTAATTTTTTTTATCAGGATCTGCGATTTGGTTGTTGTTCTGACGTAACAGGAATGCAGAAACAGTTTTAAAAGCATGGATGGGCAGTTGCGGGGGGCAGGGGAGAAGAGAAGTTAGTTCACTTCAAAGCACTCCCCCAACCCCTTAGTAAGACCACTAAGTTCAGGGTCTAAAATTACCTAGCTGCACCGTTGTTATGATATTACTGCTACTCCGTATGTTTGGCATTAAGTCCTAGAATGTGAAAACCAGTTCTGGGGCTCAGCCTCTGCATTGTAATTAAACACACACACACACACCCTCCCAAACAGGGTAATTCAGGCAAGGTAAGGATGACACCGGGTGCAAAATGGGCATCCAAGATCACGTACTATATTGACCAACCTTCTCCCAGATGTGTTGGATTAAAATCCCCATCATCCCCATCCAGCACAGGGAAGGCTGATATTGACAGGAACAGCTTTTCAAACAGGTAATTTTTTTCTACTTCAGTACTGACAGAACAACCAGGATAGCGGAAGCGAAGTAGCTGGCTTTACATGCAGAAGATTCCAGATTTGATCTCCAGCGCCTCAAAGTACAGTCATGCCTTGGATTGAGAGCATAATTCGTTCTGGAAACGTGCTTGTAATCCAAAACACTCTTATATCAAAACGACATTCCCCCAAAAAAATTTGTACAGAGATTTCAAATTTAAGCCGTACTACAGTACTTGTATTGCAAGACGTCGCTTGTATATCAAGTAAAAAAAAATTAAATATTTAAAAATTTGCTTGTCTTGTAAAACACTCTCAAACCAAGTTACTTGCAATCCAAGGTATTACTGTAAAGCTGGAAAAAAGACGCTCGTCTGAAACCATGGAGAGCTGCTGCTGCCGGTCAGTGTAGACAATACAGAGCTAGATGGACTGAGAGTTCAGACAACATGATAACCCACACTCAGGGGTTGAGTATGGGCTGCTGTTGAACTGTGGGTTGTTGCTGAAACATGGGTTATCGTCTTATCTGAACCCAGCTGTGTTAACAAGCCATGGCTTCTCACCCATGAACAAGCCCATGAAGAGAACCCATGGTTTGTTGTTGGGTTGTGAACTGTGGGCTGTTCACCATGGTTTGTGATCTCGGCTGGGTTCAGACAACACGATAACCCACAGTTCAACGACAACCCACATTCAACCCTTGATTGTGGGTTATCTGTTGTCTGAACCCTTGGTCCATTTAGCTCAGTTATCGTGTTGTCGGAACCCAGTCGCTATAAGGGAGCTTCCTATCTTCTTGGCTGCAAGGGAGAGGGGGTAGAGAGGGGGAAGCCAGGTTTTAGTTTGATTGGAGGCTTAGTAAGGGCAATGGATCTAGCTTGCAGGCTAACACAGTATATAGCACATCCAACTATTATGTACAGGACAAGGGGAGAATTTCTTTTGCATGTAACACCAAGTCGGCTTCAGAAGCACATTTTCTCTCTTCCACCAGCTGAATGGTGGAGTCAAGCAGTAGTAGTCTATCTGAGCAGTGAGAACTTAAAGAGTCTCTGCAGCAGTGCCCTTGTTAACTCGCCCTGGTGGCAACTGTCATCTGCCTTGAATGTGTAGAATTTGGAGTCCAGCAACCACTAGTCAGGACACTTTTAATGCAGGAAGTAACAATGAAGAGTCTCTGAGCATGTGCAAAGTGTGTTTCCTGCACTGTCAATTAACCAGCCCCCTGCATATCTGAGACTGGAAAAAAGGGCTTCTAGGGTAGGCAGGCTGGTGATCCCCTCAGTTTAAGAAATTAAACGTAGGCAGCAGATCACATGATATGTACTGAAATGCAAAAATCCTCGATTCAGACTTCCTGGGACTCTGAACATGCAGACACTGTAACCACCACGGGCTAGGTACCAAAAAGATCTGGTGCTCAGACCCACAGGACAAAAAATGCACAGTTGCATATGCTAATTTACTTAGGCTCTAAATTCTCTGCGTGTGGGTGTCTTTAAAAGACCCTGTCTCCTAAGGAGACCCCATTTGTAAAGAGGTATGTTTGGACGGGAGAGTATGAGTTCAGAAAAAAAAAAAAACTCAGGCAGAAAGATTCGAGGTGGGGGGGGCACAGCAGGAGGGGAAGCACATGAGGGCAAAAAGCCAGCCAATCCAGGGGGTTGAGATGCAACAGAGAACATCAGGCCCCCTGTACCTCTATTTCAGCAAGTGCCTCCGGCTCCGGGGTTCCACATGAAAGATTCAGGGCTCAAGCCCTAGTGGGAAGGCATCACACCGTTTTGCATTGTGCTGCACTTTATCCTTTTAAATATTTGTACTGTGTTATATATTTTTAACTGTTTCTATGGCATTTAAGTCTTTTAACTGTTTGCAATCTGGCGAGAGAACATGAGTTACTGGGTGGATTAGAATGGTAATAAATACATAGATAAGGAGTCGGGCATTTTTCTTATGGCTGACATGCCTACCTTTGTTTTTTGGGGGAATATATCTAGGTGGTGCAGAAGAACCCCCAAAACAAGAAAGCATTTCCTGATCACTAAAAACAGCCTTGTCCTGCCTTTGCTCACTGTGGACATACTTAAAGGTGAAGACTTTTTAATGTTCCCAATGTGTGTGTGTGTGTGTGTCCTGCTGCTTCCTTCCAGCCATTCCCCCCAAAGTGGCATATCCCTCCCTCCTGTGCCCCCCTGCCCAGAGAGAGCAAGTGTTGAATTAAAAAGCCAGGAGCAAAAGGGAGGGGGAATTCACTTTGGTGCTTTATTTGAGGTCTCTTCCAAAAATTGAAGCTGCCAGCGACTCCCCCCCCCTTCCAAAAGCAGTGGGAGGGCACACTCAGCAAACACAATCGAAACTGCAGCAGGAACTGTGGGTGTGTTTCCATGCCAAGGGCCCGATCCACCGGCTGCGGCAATGCTGGTGTCATTTTGAGGCAGTGGCAGGGTTACCCAGCACGGCAAGCAGGTCTCCGTTCCTCCCCACCGCCAAGTTTAAACAGGCACAGGGAATGTATCTTCTGTTGCGAGGTGGTGGTGGTGATCCCTCAGTTTCTGAGAGGGAGGCCGTGCTGGATCCAGGAGAAGCGAGGGAGCCAAAGTCCATGACCCCGCCACCGGGGGGTGCACTAAGCCTTGTGTACTGAATACTTGCCCTTCTGGAGCTGGGACACGTAGATTTTGGTCTTGCTGCCGTCCTCCCTGCGGAGCCAGACTTCGCCCGTGCTGATGGCGGTGATCACAGCCCTGGGGGAAAGGGACGAAGGTTGGGGGAGGACAGAAAGCAAAAGCAGGGTGGTGGGGCAGCACCAGCCACAGCCAAGAGCCACCTCCCTCCCTCCGAATCTCATCCCAAGAGGCTGCAGCAGAGAAAGAGATGGGAAGCAGGGAGCACTCCATGAGAAACCCACGCCACGCCCCCATCACATCAGTGCCAAAGGGGGATTTTCCTCTCAGTGCTAATGGCAGCTTTGGAGGAGGGATTTTCCGCTGGGAGGAAAGGGTTAAACTCCCCCTCCCCGCCTGCTGGGAGTCACAATAATAATCACTCCCCTCCAACTGATGCTACTTTAAAAAAAAACAAAAAACCTTGCACGTCATTACAGTCACCTCTCTTGGCACCTGCCAGGCTCCCTGCCCCTCCCGATTTTTACTATGTTTCTTAAGATTTTAAAATATATATTATTTTTTTAACTGGGTGGACGGCATCGTTGAAAAGGATGGGTTTTGTATTTTGGAGCTCAGCCACCATCTCTGCTTTGTCCTTCGGTTCTTGGGCAAGTGACTTCTCTTTCAGTCTCAGCAGTTTGCCTTCTGGGAAAGGAGTGTTTCGTGATGGGCCACGCCCACCATGGCAGCCTTTTTATGAATGGGCAAGCTCCCCCGTGGCAGCCATTTTTTGAGAGCGCCCACGACATTCTCTCAACATGCCAAATGCACCCACTGACCCCAAAAGATTGGAGACCCCTGGGTTAAGCCATTAGCCCACAGTGCAAAAAGCCATGGGTTCAAGGCTGGTTCTGAATCTTGGGAGAGGAGGGATCAGCCCCAGCCTGTACGTTTTTCCTCTTTTTTTTTTTTAAAGTTAGTAATCTAAGCTGGGTTTGGCCCAAAACATTTTGATGCCTGAGGCTGAACAGTCAAGGGAGGCTCGGAAGGTGGCAAGAAGGGAGGGGGCCTTCGCAGTGGTGCCTCCCCCCCAATTACGGAATGATCTCCCCGCTGAGGCCCACCTGGCACTAACATTGTCATCTTTTCGGCGCCAGGTTAAGACTGCCCTCTACTCCCTGGCATTTAATGGCATATGATGCAACATGTTAACTGTTTTAACAGGTCTAGTTTTTTACTGAAATAGTTTTAGTTGTTTAAACTGTTTTAAATTTTGTATATTGAAATTTAATGCTGTTTTTATTGTATTTGAGTTTTATTATTGTATTTGTATTTTAATATTATTTATTCTATTATTGTACCTGTGTTATGAACTGCTGTGAACCACCCAGAGAGCTTCAGCTATTGGGTGGTATAGAAATGAAATAATAATAATAAAATAATTGGCACCCCATTTTTTCATCACAAAGCGCAGAGTTAAACTGTGGAATTCACTTCCACAAGATTTAGTGGTGGCCACCCACCTGGATGGCTTTAAAATGGGACTGGACAAATCCATGGAGGATCAGGCTATCCATGGCCACTAATCCTGATGGCTATGTGCTACCTCCAGGATCAGAGGCAGTCTGCCTATGTCCACCAGTTGCTGGGGAACATGGGTGGGAGGGCACTATTGTGTCCTGTTTGTGGGTTTCCCATGGGCAGCTGTTCGGCCGCTGTGTGAACAGAAGGCCGGACTAGATGGACCCTTGATCTGATCCAGCAGGGCTCTTCTGATGTTAATTAACACGAGGTCAAAATCCCTTGGAGGTTATTACCCCTGCGCAAACCTCACTTAAACCAACAGGTGCCCCACCAAATGCACCCTATGACAGAGGGTTGTGGCCTCTGGGGGCTGCCCAGCTCCCTTTGGCCAGCCTCCCCACCATGCCAGCTGCCCCTCGCCTTGAGTACTCACTGGACTGGGGCCTCGTCCCCAACTTGCAAGGAGATACTCTGTCCTTTGACGTAGACCTCGCCTTCATAGTGGAGGTGGCCATCTTCACAGTGCGCGGAAAACGGGGCGGGGGACGGTAGCTTCTCGGTCTTCACTGGGCCTGGAGGAAGGAAAGGGTGAGAAGCAGGAATCTTGGCTATTTATATTTATATATTTACTGGTGATATTTCTATACCACCACCACCCCGATAGCCGAAACCTCTCTGGCTGGTTCACAAAGCAAAAACTTAAAGCCATAAAATACAGGAACACAGGAAACCATAATATGAAAACCTTAAGTTTAAAACAGAGAAAAACCAAAGTAAAAAAAAACAACAAAAAACAAAGTAAAAGCCAGCAGTGGTGCAAATTATGTAATAATGCTTTCTTTTCTCCCCCCCCTCCCACCATTGGAAGGACTAAAAAAAGCATGGGAAAATAAAAAGGTCTTGACCTGGTGCCAAAAAGACTGCAACAAAGGGACCAGGTGGGCCTTTCTGGGGAAAGCATTGCACAATCAGGGTGCCACCACCAAAAAGGCCCTCTCCTTAGTAGCCATCCACCTCAAGTCATTGAACAGGGGCACCCAGAGAAGGGTACAGGCAGATATATATGGAAGGAGATGAATCTTTAGGTCCCAAGCCATTTGGGGCTTTGTAGGTTAATACCCAAGAGGGAGTAAAGAGGCAGGGGTATGGGGAGCTGTCTGGAGAAGCTGCCAGAAGCAGGGGAAGTAGCCACAATAGCTCCCATAGATCCCACTCACTGCTCCGGGAATCCATCGGCATTAAGATGGGTTTCCGAAGTAGACCAGTCCTGGAAAATGTCCTCACTTCAGGCTCAGAGTACAGGTAACTAGGGCTATGTGTTCCCTTGAGGTGGCACTGTGCCAGGGTGGGAGCAAGACATTTTGCTGCCTTAGGAGGAGCAACAAATTTTGGCCCACCCACCCCTGCTAGTCAACATGCAACAGTACCCAAAGTGTAGTGGTGAGAGCGTTGGCCTGGGACTCGGGAGACCGGGGTTCTAGCCCACCGCTTGGCCATGAAGCTCACTGGGTGACTTTGGGCCAGTCACTGACTCTCAACCTGACCTACCTCACAGAGGAGGATTATGCAAGCCATTTTGGGTTCCTTGCAGAAAAAAGGGTGGGATATAAGTATAATAAAATAAATAAATAAATAAATAAATATCCTACACTTCCTCCAAGGGGAAAGAAATGGTTTAGAGTGGCCATATCTTAAAAACTGTTTAGCCATGATGATGTCCAGCCTCTGGTAGGAGAGGAACAAGAAGGAGATGAAAATATCATAAATAAATAAAATGTTATTTTGGCACTGGGGTCAGAAAATCGCACAGCCACCTCCCCACGGGCATAAAAATATAAAGCTAATCAGCTAAACAACTAACAATTTGCTGCCCTTCCCGGACTGTCAAAAGCAACTGCCTGAGGGGGCCGCCTCACTCTGCCCGATGGTGCGCCATGCTGAGGTTTTGTGGGAGTTTTTGCTCCAGGAGCCACTGCTATCCCCAATTCCACAAGGCTCCGTGGAACTAGCAGGTTAGCCTACCTCTGTTCCCCACAATTTATTAGGACTTGTCTAACCACCTCCTTCCCCACTGGACCATCTTTTCAGAAAACTGGGCATTTCTGCCCAGAAAGGATTAGAGCAGAGGTGCCAAATTCCATTTCGGAGAATCGGGGGGGGGGGGGGGTTTGCGCGTTGCAGAGGTGGGCGGGGCTGAATGCAAAAGGGGGCGGGGGCAAAATATCAGCATCTTTTCACTGGAAGCTCTTACTGCATGTAACCAAGCCTTAGAATTTCAAGCCTTTGGAATGGGGAGAAAAGGACACAAAAGCTGGGAAGCCACACAATGATGGTGGGCGGTGCTGAAGGCAAAATAGGCAGGGTCAAAAATACAAGAGAGCAGTCTATTGCAGCTTAAAGCTGTAACTGCCAGTAATGAAACCTTTGGAGGAGAGGCATTTCAACCTTTCAGAATGGGGTGTGTGTGTGTGTGTGTGTGTGCGCGCACAAAAACCAGGAAACCGGCAAACAATTGGTTTTAGGGGGGAAAGGAGGCGCTGCTGGCTGGGGTAAAGCCGGATTGGGTGACGCTGGATTGGGACCCTGGGCCAGAGGCTCCCCAACCCTGGACTATAGGATGGACTTTTGGGAAGGATTGGAGTTTAGGGGCACACAGGCAGGGCCCATGAGAGGGAGGTGCAGGGGGTACATCTTACCCGGGCCCAGGGTCAAAAAGGGGGCCCGGGAGCCAAAGGAGGGGTCAGAAATTTCCTGGGATTATGTAGTGTTGGGAAATATAGAGGTATAATGAATAATATTATTTACTTTCATCATTGCATCACTGCATCAGTGTGATTTAACCCTTAAATGGATACGTGGGGTCATATTTACTAGTGCTACTACTAGTAGTAGTCTACTACCACTTCTTCTACTAAATTATTAGCATATAATATTTTACAGCTGATGGCATAAAACCGTAGTGGATGAAAATAGAATGACTAATGGAGAAGGGAAGGAGCCCAAAAGAAACTTTGTGACCCCTGATAAAATTCCTCTCAGAGGCCCTGCACACAGGTGGTGGAGGGAATGGATGAAAAAAGGCTGTAAAGGGCTCCAAGTCTAAGCTGCCACCAGCCGTTCCAGCAGCTTCTATGGAGGGAGATGCGACATGAGGGCAGGGCCATTCCAACAGGCCTGCTGTAGACCTTCCTCATGAAGGCTTCTCCTCCTTCAGCTTAAACCACTGAGAGCCAGTGTGGCGTAGTGCTGAGAGTGCTGGACTGGGACTCGGGAGATCTGGGTTCTAGTCCCCACTCGGCCATGCAGCTCACTGGGTGGCTCTGGGCCAGTCGCTGACCCCCTCAGCCCAACCTACCTCACAGGGTTGTTGGGAGAATAAAATGGAGAGGAGGATTATGGTAAGCCACCTTGGGTCCCATGTAGGAAAAAAGGCGGGATAGAAAGATAACAACATAAATAAAAATAAATGCATGAACCAGAAGCAGCCATTCCAGCAGACTGCGCTGAGGGTGATGAGGGGGGAAGCGGAGCCCTGCTGAAAGAATTAATTTTTTCCCTCTTCCCTCCCTGTTCCTTTTTTCTTGCGTGTTGTGTCTTTTTAGATTGTAAGCCTGCGAGGCCTGGGATTGCCTCGTTCAATTGATTATATGTAAGCTGCTCTGGGAATCTTTCTGGCCAAGAAGAGGCATGAAAAATACTTCAAATAAATGATATAAGGTATATTTTTGGCCCCATCCACCACTGAGAATGCAGCCTTGGCAAGCTTCTCCAAAACTGAATTCAGCCCTCGGGCTGAAGAGGTTCAACGCCCCTGCTGTAGTCTCTTTAATGGTGTGTGTGTTTACTTCTTTTTTTAACCCCTCCCTCCACATAAAATTAAAATTTCTAAATATTTCTATTGTTTTATCCTAACCGAAGACAAAGTAAAAGGTTCAGTACCGAGACCCCAAGGTAATAACTAGGTAGGCCAGACCCACCCTTTAAAATAGCTAGGCATGCTGGGCCAAGCCTGCCCCACCCAAAATTCCACCTCTGTTTTGAATTGATTCCTATATGCTCCCAGGCACACAATCACAGCCAGGAGTCTCTTGGGAAAAGAGACTTTCCAGAGGGAAAAGGCCCAAGATCACACAGCCTTTGCCTTGCAAGGAAAGGAAAAAGGACAAAGCTCTTGCCTTCTGTTTTCCTCTTCGGAGGGGACACCGCAGCTTTAGCCTGGTAAGAAATGAGATAGTGTTGAGAGAGAGCAAGAGCAGGAGAGAGACACAGACAGACTACCCAGGAATGCCTCCCTTGGGGAGGCATCCCAAGACTCAGTTCCTCTCTGGAAGTGTTACGAACAGAGCACATTAAGAGCTGAGCATCATAGCAGACTCCATGTTTGCTCCCAAAAGGGGCTTGACACCCTTGATCAGAACCTCCGGGACACAGGAAGCTGCCCGATACCAAGTCACACCATTGATCTATCTGGCTCAGGGTGGCCTGCACCGTCTCGCAACAGCTCTCCAGGGTCTCCATGTGGCGATGCCAAGGATTGAACCTAGGATCTCCCTCATACAAAGCATGAGCTCAGCCACAGAACCATGGTCCTTCCCTAAAAATTGAGGAAGTTTCCAGTCCTCATGATTCTGAGAAAAGGGCCGATTTAAAAAAGAACACCAGGAGCTGATTTATACCAAGTCAGAACCTGGGCCCATCTAGCTGTATGTTGTCTACACTTGGCAGCGGCTGCCCAAGGTTCCAGATGTTTTCCCGCTCTGCCAGGCCTCCACTGCTGCCCTCCAGAGCCACTGAGGGAACGTCACAGCTCTGGCTCTCCCACCCACAGAGAAGCCCCCTTTCCCCGCAAGACTTACCTTTTTGATGGCCGTCCAATCCTCCATAATATCTATCTCATGCAACATGTAGACGATGTACGGACGTGGGAAAGGCGAGTTAAGGGGCAGCCTACACACGAGTAGCCATGAGAAAGTGGCCTCCACCCTCCCACCCACTCTTCTCCAGACAGAATCTTGGGCTACGTTACAACAGGCACAGTTGTGTGCACACACACACCCCGACGAGATGTTGGAAAAGCTACCCCGCGTCGATGCACCATGAGTGAGCCTCGCCACAGCCACCTCTCCACGGCAAGCGCATCGGGGAGGTGCACAAAAGGATATCAGACACCAGCGGAGGTTTCTTCCTCTTGCCGGGTCGGAGTGGGTCCCAATCCTTTGCGCTATGCTTCGGTCGAAGCTTGTCGTCCCACCATTCTATAGGAGAGGAAGGGGAATTTCAGCACGGAGGGTTATCTACACTGCCAGCCAAAATGGATTCAACCGTGATTCCCGCTCCACAGGGATTCCCGGGAGTTGTAGTTGGGGGGGGGGGCAGGGAGCTCCCACAAGACTATCGTATGCCCCTGTGCCAATCTACACTTCCCAGGACTCGCATTTTAAGGCTCAGTTGCCGCGCTGGAGGGCATCGAGAGAAAATAGTGGTGTGAAGGATACGGCCATGACAAAAGCCTACCAAGCAAACTGCGGCAGCCTGTTATAAAGCAACACCCTAACCCAGCCTCCTCCCACACGCCTTCCCAACCCCGTGAACAGTTGTAGCGGTGAAAATAAAAGATACAGCAACGACAACAGAATCAACAATAAGTAAGCACCTTTGCGGAAGTGTAGCTAGGCCTGGAGCAGGGGGCCAAAGTCCAGGTCCCTGCAGCCCAGCACACACACCCAATGACCACCCAGGGAGCAGCAGGTGTGGAAGGAAACTCAGTGTTGTTCCTTCAGTTGTGATGGTGTTATGATTTAAGTGAGTTTGAAATGCAGAACTGCACACGCTCAGAGAATTATTATTTTAAATCAGGGTTGGCAAACCGTTTTGTTGTTGTTCTAACTGTTAGAACCTAACGCAGGGGTGTGCAACCGTTTCGGGCCATGGGCAGATTGGGAAATTTGAGAAACTGTCCTTGGGCACCACCACAAAATGGCTACCATGGGAGATGTGGCAAGGGACAAGGAACCTGCCCCAAAGACTGAGTACAAGGCAAGGTGGCGTCTGAGCACGCCCCCAACGCACTAAGTAACAGTTTCCGGCACCAGCAGGAACAAATTTCGCAGCAATCACAGGTGCCGGTTAGAAAATGTGTTAATTGAAAAGTGGGAGGGGAAGGGCACCTTGAAGAATGCCAAGAAAGGTGTCAGGGGCACATGGGTGCCCACAGGCGCCATGTTGCCCCCCTCTGATCTAACATGTCAGGAATGAAGAAGCCGTTTTAAAGCACATAATAGCAGTTGGAGGATGAGAGAGAAATAACTCAAGTGATACAGATGGCCGTCTAAAGGGGGGCGCCCATAAGACAACTCAGTCCAGGTGTACCACTGTATCTTTGCATGCATCTGTTCTAGGAAATGTAGATTTGGTTGCGTCTTGATGGGAGATAAACAAAAGCCACATTTCAAGATAACAGGTTTAATTTTTTTAAAGACTTAGGGTGCAATCCCATGCAGCTTTAGACAGAAAAAAGGCATATAGCTCCCAGCATGCCCCAGCCAGTTGTAGGCCTTTTTTTCTGCCTAAAATTGCCTTTAGTCCACCAGGATTTATTCTGTCAATTTATTCATTAAGAGCAACGTCCCACAACCAAAGAAGCCAGTGTGTTGCTGAAGGTGCATTTGGTGACTTCCACCCCAGCTTGGCTTGGCTGTGGCAGCTAGCAGATCTCTATTTTTAGAGATCAGCTGATACTCGGTTTTTATAAGACAGAAGAGGAATCTTCCTCCAGCCTCCATGGATAGAATCAACAGGAGATCAAGATCTCACAGTTGACAACATCCTCAGTAATTGTTTTCCAAACACACTGCGCACGGATGTGTGACCACCATATATGAAAAAAAGATGAGCACAACAGGTCACAACCTCTTCAGCATGTATCCAAGGTTATGAAAATCTGATTCATTTAAAGCAGGGCTCTCCAACCCTGGGTCCCCAGATGTTGTTGGACTACAGCTCCCAGAATCCCTTGCTATTGTACTCTTTTCGGTGCCAGGTGAAGACCTTTTTATTCTCCCAGGCATTTTAATCATTTTAATCTTGTAGTTGTTTTTAACTCTGTTATTGTAATTCGAACTGCTGCTGCTAGCTTTGCTGTTTGTTTTTTAATCTGTGGTTTTAAATCTTATATTTATATTATATTGTATTTTATGGTTTCAACTGTTGTAAACTGCCCAGATAGCTTCAGCTATTGGGCGGTATTAAAATATATTAAATAAATAAATTGCCATTAGCCACGCTGGCTGGGTATGATGGGAGCTGTAAGCCAGCAACATCTGGGGACCCAAGGTTGGAGAGCCCTGATTTAAAGCGAAGTGACATATCGGTTGCGGAGGGGCCATAGCTCAGTGGTAGAGTACATGCCACCTGTGTGCAGAAGGTCGCTGGTTCAATCCCCGGCATCTCCAGTTAAGGAAGGGTCAGGTAACAGGTGATAGGAAAGACCCTTTTCTGCCTGGGAACCGGAAGAGCTGCTGCCAGTCAAAATAGACAAGAGCAGGCTGAAGGGACAAATATAAGGCTATTGGACATGTAAGTGGACCTATAAAGCCTTACACGGCTCAGGACAACAATACCTGATGGAGTGTCTCTTCCGGCATGAATCTACCCATACACTATGTTCATCATCTAAGCCCCGTGTCCAGGTGCCTCCTCCAAGGGAGGCTTGGAAGGTGGCAAAAAGGGACATGGTCTTCTCGGTGGTGGCCTCCCAATTCTGGGAAGATCTCCCTGACAAGGCCTGCCTGGTGCCAACATCTTTTCGGCACCAGGTTAAGACCTTCCTCTTCTCTCAGGCATTTGACAGAATAACATGAGGTTTTAATCAGGTCTTGATTTTTCTTTTCTTGTTTAAAATAGTTTTTAGATATATGTGTGTCTATCTGTGTATTATATGTTTATATGTTTGTATGTATATGGTTTTTATACATACCATGCTTCCAGCTCAGTGACTGGCACTGGCTCTCCAAAGTCCCAGGTATAAGATCATAAGAGTTGTGCTGGATGAGACCGACGGTCCATCTAGTCCAGCATTCTGTTCACACAGTGGCCAACCAGCTGCCCATGGGATCCCACATGCAGGACAGGAGTGCAACCGCACCCTTCTGCCCATGTTCCCCAGCCACTGGTGTACGTAGGCATACTGCCTCTGATACTGGAGGAAGCATAGAGCCATCAGGACTAGTAGCCACTGGTAGCCTCCTCCTCCAGGATTTTGTCCAATCCCCTTTAAAAGCCATCCAACCTACATCCTGTGCAAGTGAATTCCATAGTTTAGCTATGTGCTGGGTGAAGAAGTCCTTCCTTTTATCTGTCCTGAGTCTCCCACCAATCAGCTTCATGAGATGACCCCCTTGGGTTCTAGTACTGTGAGAGAGCGAGAAAAATGTCTCCCTGTCCACTTTCTCCATACCAGGCATCATCCTGTACACCTCTCTCATGTCTCCCCTCACTTGCCTTTTTTCTAAGCTAAACAATCCCAGCTGCTGTAACCTTTCCTCATAGGGGAGTTGCTCCAGCCCCTTGATCATTTTAGTTGCCCTTTTCTGCACTTTTCCCAACTCTACAATGTCCTTTTTTTAGGTGTGGTGACCAGAACCGTACACAGTATTCTAAGTGCAGTCGCACTATAGATTTGTATAAGGGCAGTATGATCTTTGCAGTTTTATTTTCGATTCCTTTCCTAATTATGCCTAACATGGAGTTTGCCCTTTTCACAGCGGCTGCATAGAAAGCTTTTTCCCATCACCTACTGATCCTGAACTGGGGATGACCGGGGATTGAACCTGGGGCCTTCGGCATGCTAAGCAGGGGCCCTACCACGGAGCTACGGCCCTCCCTCCAAATGGGACCGTGTTTGCGTGCAGAGGCGGTAGCAGGGATAAGTTAGAGCACAGCTGCACCGACCCGAAGTGAGGCCCACGCTGTGCCGGTCATCCTCTAAGCGCTGGATCCGTTCCAAAAGGCGTTCCTGAAGGGTGTCAAACAGCAGCAGCTTCTCGCTCTGGGTAGGGGAAGCACAGCAACAGTCGAGAAAATATATGGGGTCCTTTTTCTCCATTACCACCCAGTTGGGCTTCTATTAATCCTGGGCCTGGCAGGGCGGCATGTGGAAATAATCTTCCCCTTTGCCGACATGAGGACTATGCATTGTGGCGGCTGTTTTTACTAGCGCTCCCTGCCTCGCGAGGGTTCTGATTAAGGCCAGAGATGAAGAACAACTGGTTTTTGCGCTCTCTGGAGAAGAGCGGACATTGATGTACAATATTTATATTCTGCCTTTCTCCAAGGAGCTCAAAGCAGTGTCTGTAGTACTCCTCTGCTCATTTTATCCTCCCAAGAACCCTGTGAGGTAGGTTAGGCAGAGAGAGACGGGCCCAAGGTCCCCCAGCGAGCTCCCTGGGTAAGTGAGGATTCGAACCTGTCTTCCCGGTCCAAGTCTGACAGTGTGGCCCAGGGGTGCAGAACCTGAGGCCCGCAGGCTAACTCTGGCATGCCTGGGGTCCCAATGATGCCCTCCGGGGTTTCCCAGAAGGCCACGCCCATACCCCCTGGCCCTAACTCCTTTCCCTTGACAACCAATCGTTTGGCAGTTTCCCCATTTTTGCTAAGTCCCCCCGGTTCTAAAAGGTTGAAATGCCTCTCTTAAGGCTTAGGTACTGGCAATAACCAAGGACCGAATTCGATTTCGGAGAAGCTCTTAGGGGCTGCGTTCCACTGGTGGGCGGGCCTGAAGGCAAAAGGGGTGGGGCCAAAATACCAAACAAATACCATCACATCATAGCTTAGAACTCTTACTCTCAGTGATCAAGCCTTAAGAAAAGTGTTTGAACCTTTTAGAAAAGGGGCAGGACTGCACAAAAGCTGGGAAAACAACAAACAAGCAACTGTCGGAAGGACAGTTTGGTGCTTCAGGAGGGCTGGATTTGCCCCCCAGGCCTGAAGCTCTGCACCCCTTTTCCAGCAGTTCGTGCAATGGAGAAACCAAAAAGCTTTCCCCAAGTTGTGTGTGCTAAAGAAGGGTATATTTGTGGGAAAGACAGGCTGAAACTGGACTCGTTGCCCTTAAAACTAGTCCTTTGGATAATTAAAGAGGCAAGGGCTTTCCTACCACACTGTTGAATTAAAACGTAAAGATACTGGTCAGCAAGAAAGCGCCACCGAAGCTTCTTGTGGAAGAACACAATCGTCAGTTGCTAATTATTGTTTGTCAAGTGGATTGGGTCCTGCAAGCTCACACGTGTAATTTAAATATGTAAGCTGAAAGCTGATTTAGGGATACCAAACAAGATATAAGATCATGCTGCAATCCATTGCTTTCCCCTACGTGATGCCTTGGAAGTTCCACAGTTAGGCAAAATAAAATGCACAGCTGCAGGATGGGGATTAGCTGGCTGGGAAGTAGTACATGTGAAAAGGATCTCAAGATTGCAGTAGATCACAAGCTGAACATGAGTCAGCAGTGTGATGCGGCTGCAAAAAAGGCGAATGCAATTTTAGGCTACATTAAGAGAACCACCGCTTCCTGAGAAGTAAGAGTTCTGCTTTATTCTTCACTGGTCAGACCTCATCCGCAGCAAGGTGTCCAGTTCTGGATGCCACACTTTGAGAACATTAATTACTTTATGATATATATGGTCACAGTCCAGTTCAGCATTTTAAGAGGGATGTAGACCAGATGTGAGGAATCTCGTTGAGCACAAAGGCCAGATTCAATTTTGAAGAAGCTCTCGGGGGCCACATTCCAGTGGTGGGCAGGGTAAAAATACAAGCATATTTTAGCATAAAGCTCTTATTGCCAGTAACTAAGGAGAGGCATTTTTTCGCTCTGGGCCCTGAGGTTCTGCACCCCCTGATGGAGACAAATTGGAATGGGTTCAGAGGAAGACAACTAAGATGGTCAGAGCTATGGAACACTATGATGAAAGGGTGAAGGAACTGGATATATTTAGCCTGGAGAAGGAAAGCGTGTGACTGGGTTCAGACAAGACGATAACCCACACTCAAGGGTTGAGTGTGGGTTGTTGCTGAACCATGGGTTGTTGTTGAACCCAGGTGACAACAGAAAACCAGGGTGAACAAGCCACAGTTCTCAACCCAACAACAAACCATGGGTTCTCTTCATGGGTTGTTTGTGGTTAACAAGCCATGGCTTGCTAGCACAGCTGGGTTCAGACAACACAATAACCCACGGTTCAACAACCCTCACTCAACCCTTGAGTGTGGGTTATCATGTTGTCTGAACCCAGTCAATGGCTGGGTTCATACAACACGATCGGCCACAGTGGGTTGTGAGCTATGTTTGTTTCAGAGTGGCTTGCCGTCTTGTCTGAACCCAGCAGCATGGTTTGTTAACCACGCACAAGCCACTCTGGCCAGGTTCAGACAACACAACAAGCCACTCTGAAACAAACATGGCTCACAGTCCAGCATGGCTTATTGTGTTATGTGAACCCAGTCACGTGTGTGTACTTAATAGTGCTCTCTACACCTCAAGGGCAAAGACTCATTCTCTGCCATCCCAGAGGGCAGGACTAGACTGAACAGGTTTAATGGCTGTGCTGGCTGGGGCTGATGGGAGTTGTAGCCCAACACATCTGGAAGGCACCACGTTGGGGAAGGCTGCCCTGTGGTATTATGATACTGTTCATGTTTTGGACCTCTTCTGAGCCGTGGCCCTCCGGGTTTAGGGAAGAGGAGATTACCTCCCATATTTAATTTCATTAAAGGTGCAGTCCTAAGCAAGTTTAGATGGAAAAAACAGCCTACAACTCCCAGCATGCCCCAGCCAGTATGCTGACTGGGGCATGCTGGGAGTTGTCGGCCTTTTTTCCTTCTAAACTTGCTTAGGACTGTGCCTTAAGTTTTTTACATTTCTATAACACCCAACAGCCAAAGCTCTCTGGGCAGTTTACAAAGATTAAAACCTGAAAAATTAGTAACATAATATTAAAAAAAAATTACATACAAAAATATGTTTAAGAAACCTTAATGATCAAAACTAAGAAATCCCAGGACCTGTTAAAAACCCTATCATATGATTTTGGGTTTGGCCTTTCTTTTGGGAAGGGGTGGCGAGGAAACAGGGTCCTTTCTCTTCCCCCAGGGCAGGGTTGTGGCAGCCTGGTGCCTTCCAGATATTTTGGGCTACAATTGCCATAATCTTTGACTATTGGCCATACTTCCTGGGGATGATGGGAGTCATAGTGCAAAACATCTGCAGGGAGTCTGCCCCCGCCTCAGGGATTTGAGAAGGAAAATAAAGAAATGCTAACCTCCAGGTGTTGCTGTGCTCCCTGCAGCTCGCACTGATGTCTGTGGTTGATGATCTCCAGGCAGAAGCCTCGGTAGATCCCTACAGGAGAGGAAAAGTGCTGGAGATGGGGTGGACGCCTTCGTTCTTCTTATGCTTAAACTGAGCCAGGGCTCAGCACTGCGCCCCCCCCCCCCGCAATCTTTTTCAAAGCCGGGAACCAGCCACAGAAGAGAGAGCCTCTCTCTTGTGTCTCCATCCCTCTCACAGTAATCACAGCCCCTCCCATTGCTGATGGCACTGCTAGGGCCGGAACCTTGGGCCGAAGTCCAGGGCCTTGCAGCCTAGGGGAGCCCCTGCCAATGACTCCCACCCCCCGTTGTTGTTGTTGTTATTATATTTATATCCTGCCTTTTCCCCAGTACTGGGACTCAAGGCGGCTTTACAACATTAAAACTTGTACAATTAGAACATATAAGTAGAAATATACAAAAGTTAAAAATGATTAAATCAGTTATAATATTAAAATTATATAAAATATCAAAGTTAAAACAACAATAACAATAAACAGTGCTAATCAATCGCATTCTCACAGGTCCAGACTATTCTCAAAGGCCTGCCAGAACAAAAAAGTTTTTGCCCACCTCTGGAAACATGCCAAGGAGGGCACCAGTCTAGCCTCCCTGGGAAGGGAATTCCAGAGCATTGGGGCAGCCACTGAGAAGGTTCTTTGCTGCATTCCTGCCAGGCGTGCCTGAGATGGTGGCGGAACTAAGAGAAGGGCCTCCCCTGAAGATCTCAGGGCACAGGTAGGCTCACAAGGGAGAATACGGTCTTTCAGATAAACTGGACTCTCAAACCGCATAGGCCTTTATAGGTCATAACCAGCTCACTTGTCGTCAATGACCACCCAGAGAGCGGCAGGTGATGGGGGCAGCTGAAGTAAACTTCATTTTATTCCCTTAGTCATGACGGTGCTCTGATGAAGTGAGTTTAGAATGCAAACCTGCACATGCTCGAAGTATTCCTCTCCCCCCCTTTTAGTATCAGCTGGCAAACAGTCTGGCTGCTGTTCTGAGATAACAGGAATGCAGAAGCAGTTTTAAAGCATGGAATTGCGGTTGGGATGGGGAGAAGAGACATGTGAGCTGTGCGCTTCATGACCAAAGGAATACGCGAAGCCACTGAAAGGGCCCCCCATAAGACCCTTAAGATAAGGCTGGTGGCTCCAATGTCAGCGAGGCTGCGTGTCCACTCTGGATTTTACTCGGAACTTAAAGGAGCTATCCATGGTGCTGAACCCATAACCCCCAAAATAGGCTCAGCACCATGGATAGCTCCTCCAAAGTTCAGAATGGAATCCAGAGCGGATACACTGCCCCGCTGACATTGGAGCCACCCGCCTCCGCTGAGTCCAGGGTCTAAAATTACCCAGCCGCCCCACTGCCTGGAGCTTCCGGGATTAGCAGGCAGGGCTCCCCAGGGAAACTCAAGCCCTACCGGCTCTCCTCTTTCAGAAACTAGGCCCAGCCCCAGCCGCAAACGCCACGACTCGGCAGTCATCTCGCTGCCCCACAGCTTTGCCCGCTCTCCCTGGGGAAGGGATCCTGCTTTTACCAGCCACTTCGATGCGAATCTGCATGTGGTTCTGCAGCACCCCCCGGGGATCGAGGTACTCCGCTGCTTTTCCTGACATCACATCCTCCAGCTTGGCCTTCACCTGACTCAGGCGCTCCTTGAAAAGCCTGCAAGAGAGCAGCAGACATACTTCTGTATTTTATTTATTAGATTTATATCCCGCCTTTTCTTCCTTCAAGGAACCCAAGGCAGCTTACATAATCCTCCTCGCCATGTTATCCTCGCAACAGCCATGTGAGGTAGGTTAGGCTGAGAGTCCGTGACTGGCCCAAAGGCACCCAGTGAGCTTCATGGCTGAGTGGAGACTAGAACCCGGATCTCCCGAGTAACAGTCCAACACTCTAACCACTACACCACACTGGCTCTCTTGTCTGGATTTCTACTCCCTCCTACCACAAGGGCTCGGGGTGGTGGTGTTAAATCCCCATTCCTGAAACAGGGGGGGGGGGGCATGATGGAGACTGCTCTTCTTTGACATTTGGACCTTGTAGCTGATACTGAGAGGTAGACTGCTTTCAACCAGGGAGGTTCTATTGCACTGTAAATTATTATTTGGATATAGATAAGAGGTGCTGAATGTTCCAGTCCATGGGCCAAATTTATATCCTTAGTGTGACACATTTGGGACATTATGCTTATTTTCTGTTTCTCATATGGCTTATCGGTCATGTTTAGGAACATAGGAAGCTTCCTGATCCTGAATTATTTGTGGGAAAGTCTTGACGGTTATAGCAGCATAAAACCAAGTATGCTTGAAGAAGAGAGATGCCAGCCTTCCCCAATCTGGTGCCCTCCAGCTGTGCTGGGCTAGCATCACTGTCACTGTCCAATCACTTCCCAGAGGGATAGGACAAGATGGAACCTAGGAAGCCCCCTCACATAGAAGCAGACCCTCGGTCCATCTAGCCCAGTACTGTTCACACTGACCGGCAGCAGCTCTCTGGGGTTTCAGGCAGGAGTTTTCTTTCCAGAGCTACTTGGAGATGCCCGGGATCGAATCGGGGACCTTCTGCATGCAAAGCAGGGGCTCTAGCACTGAGCGAAGGCTTCTTCCCGAGCTCCCAGCTTGAGGCGAGCTACTTCCACTTTGGCAGACCTGGGCTCAAATCCCACTCAGTCATGTATCATGCTAGGTGGCCCTGGACCAGTCACTCACTCTTTCAGCCTTGCAGGATTCTTGTGAGGATGTGTGTGTGTGTGTGTGTGTGTGTGTGTGTGTGTAGACAGAGAGAAAGGAAAAAAGAGAGAGAGAGAAAGACAGAAAAGAAAAACAGAGAGAGAGAGAGAGAGAGAGAAAGAGGGGGGGGGAAGAGAGAGAGACAGAGAAGGAGGAGGAGGAGGAGAAGAAGAAAGACAGAGACAGAGACAAAACTTGGAGAACAGGTGGGATCAGTGTTGGCTCCAGGTTTTGAGGGCCCTTGGGCAAGACACCCTCAATGGCCCACCTCCAACAGTGACTCGACCTTCTCACCGCCATGGCCACTGGCTGCTCTTGCTCCTCCTCCTCTTTCCCATCACTACCACCACTTGCTTGCTTGCTTGGCAGGCAGAGAACCGGTGAGCAAGGAGGCCGTGGCATCTACTGTTCCTTCTCACCACCTCCGTTGTCTGGGCCAGAGAGAGAGGCAGGTGAACAAGCAGGTTGCAATGGGGAAGAGGAGGAGCAAGTCCAGGGGGCTCTTGTCAGTGGACCCTTGTGGGGGGGGGGCCTCGGCAGATGCCCGACCATGCCTCTTGACACCAGCCCTGGGTAGGATAAAAATGTAAGAACCAAATAAGTATATATAGAGAAGTGGCAACTCACGTCTCTTTGAGTTCGGAAAACTGCTTCTCCAAGTCCGACATCTCATCGAGGCACTCTGAGCGGCGGCGTTCACAGTCCTCCTCATCCATCTCTGCGGACAAAAGCAACAACATGGAGCAAATGACTGCTCTCCCAGAGCAAGGCTTGCTAGACATTTAAGTGGAGGGGGTTTAAATCCAAAACTGCACTGGTCAAAAAGAGGAGCAAAGCTTCTGAGCCGCGCAGGACTTCTTCACCTCGCAGCTGGCGCAGAAAGAACCACAGTGGCTTGTTGTGGAAAAAATTGATCTACTGAGTTGTTTTGGAGAGGTTCTTAAGAGAGGAAAGTTTATTAGTGAATTCACAGATGGCATCTGAGCACAGTCAGGAATGCCAACAAGAATGAAAGGGAGACACTTCCATTTATACTGAATAGTTTCACGTAGAGATCAGGTAACAATGAGTCAGTACAACTAATCAAGACAAGATTAAAGAAAACACCTAGGTCTGACAAAAGGTCAGACATTGCCCATCTTCCAGCCATCATGACTTTACATAAGGTAATCAGTTCAGTCTTTTGCAAGGGGGACATGGCTCACAGTACTCTTTAGCAGAACAGAGTAGAGGCTAGGCACAACCAATCAAGGAGTGATTTGCAGGGTTGTTCACGGAAGGTCTGACATGTCAGGGCATGTTCTTGGAAGGCCAAGGAAAGGTCTGTCTGACTTGCCTTTCCAAGCCTTTCTGTTAAACTGAAGCCTAGACAAAATTTACTTCTACAGGCTGCCTCTCTGGGGTCAGGAACTTGACCTCAGAGAGTGGGTAAAGGGGGTGCTCCGATGGGTGGGGAGGGGAGGAGACTGCAGAGGCCAGGGTATGACCCCCTCCAAAGGCCGTCTGTGGGGAGGTGGAAATCACCTCTGATGCTCCTCTTTAGTTTGCAGGATCATGGGCATCCCAATTGGATTGCGCCCTTACTTGTCTTCTAGCCTCATCAGTTTGCCTTTCAGTGAAATGGGCGTTTCCGCTGCAGGAGAAGTTGCAGGCGACCCCCCCCCCCCCCACAGCAGCCAACAGTGTTCACAACTCCTTCTCAAGGGAGGAAGTGGTGGCTCTCTGCTCCTCCCAGCTACCTGAACTCTCCTCTTCTGACTCGGACTGGCTGGCGCTCTGCTCGTCCTCGCTCTCTTCTTCGCCGTTCATCTCGGCAGCTGAGTCTCCTTCCGCCTCCATCTCCTTGGGCAGGGGCTGGACAGGCATAGCGGTCTGCGGAGGAAAAGAGGGCCCAGAAGGAAGAAAAGGGGGAGAGAAAATGGCCATATTGTAGAGGGCTGAACAGTGTCAGGGTGCCCTCCTTACATTAGGCTATGCGTAGTCTACAAGTGTGTAGAGCACAGGCACTGCTATCAGGCAGGACATTCAGCACTTTGGGTATATCAGCTTGTGTGAGCATGTGTTTTAAAGGCAAGCTTCTAATCCTTCAGCCTGGGAAGGAAGGCTTGAAAGTCTGTGGTCATTGACACCCGGTATATTGGCACCAGGAGGGACAGCTAAGCAGGCATCGCAGCTGAAAGCCCTCAAGATAAGCAGAAGAATGAATTAGCTAATGTAAGAATACATAAAAGATGTATTCCCAATATAGAATTGGTTTGGTATTTTAAAGCACATGTTGGTCTGATTAAGCATCTCAGCCTAAAAGGAAATCTATAACAGGCCTCTGCGGCTGTCTGATAGCGATCGTCTGGGTTCAGACGCCACAATAGCCCATACTCAAGAAGGGCTGAGTGAACGTTGTTGTCGAACCATGAGTTGTCACTGAAACGTGGGTGATCGTGTTGTCTGAGCTAACAAACCATGGTTTGTTAACCATGAACAACCCACAATTCACAACCCAACAACAATCCACGGGGTTTTCTTCACGGGTTGTTCATGATTAACGAACCATGGTTTGTTAGCACGGCTGGGTTCAGACAACATAACACATGTGTCCAAAACCAACCCATGGTTCAACGACAACCCACACTCAACCCCTGAGTGTGGGTTATCGTGTTGTCTGAACCCAGACACTGTCTCTCTGACTGCTTAGCAGCAAGTATGAAAGGAGCTAGCCTGGGCTTTTAATTCCATGCCTTTGTCCATGATCCCCTCCAGCAGGGCTGCAGAATCTCTTTCAGCCCAAGGACTGAACTCCATTTCGGAGCAGCTCGGGGGGCGGGGGGGGGGGAGGCAAAGGGGGCAGGGTGAAAATTACCAAAAAAGACCAGTAGGTTTTAGCATAAAGCCCATCTGTGTTTCCCCTGCCACATGCTCAGAATAATTCATTGTTCTCCATGTGCTGAGTTTTGTCGTTGTTCAGTTCAGTATTTTAAACTGCCAACTTGTTCCTCCCCTTCCCACTTCTCTCTTGCTGGGTCCATTTGTATCAGGGGTGCAAGAACCTCTTTCAGCCCGAGGGCCAAATTCCATCTGGAGAAGCTCGGGGAGGGGGGGCACATTGCAGGGGTGGGTGGGGCTGCATGCAAATGAGGGTGGGGGCAAAATACCAGCATATTTTAACTCAAATAATCTATTGACAGTAACTAAGCCTTAGAATTTCAACCTTTGGAATGGGGAGAAAAAGCTGGGGAACCACAAAATGATTTGTGACTGGGGGAAATGGGTGGGGCCAAGTCCATCTGGAGAGCCCCAGGAGGGTTGGATTTGGCCCTGGGCCTGAGATTGTGCACCCCGCCTCCTGAGTTTTCTCTGCCTGCCTCCAGAATTCTCACCCATCAGTGCCCGGCTTACAGACAGTTCTTTGGACATGATCAATTTAACATGCAGCTAGGTGCTTCCTTACTTAGAACCTTTCTCCCCTGGACCAGGAAGACATGAATCTGCCTTCTTCCAGGCTAAACCATTTCCAGCCCAAGACCAACTACTCGGACTGGCAGCAACAGCTATCCAGGGTCTCCGGCCAAGAAGGGCCTTTCCCATCCCAATACTGGATCCTATTTAAACTGGAGATGCCAGAGATTTAACCTGGGACTTTCTGGCTGCAATGCAGGTGCACTATGCCCCAAGTTACTACCAGCCCATCTGCTCTGGGAGAATTCTTTGTACCTTTAAGTGCTTTGAGGGGCCTTATGGCAGAAAACCAGGGCTCCCGTTTTAAAAAGTGAGAGACTAAGGGGGCAATCCTATGCCTGTTTAGAGAGAGAAAGGCCTAAACTCCCAGCATTCCCTGGCTGGCTGGGAAATGCTGGGAGTTGTGGGACCTTTCTCTCTCTAAACATGTATAGGATTGTGCCCTAAAGATCGAATCCTGTGCACAGGTACTTAGGAGCAAGCCCCATTGAACTCAACCAATGAGTTCAATTGAGTTGAGTTCAATTGGTTGAGTTCATTCAGTTGAGTTCATTGAACTCAACCAATGAGTTCAATTCACTGAGAGCCAGTGTGGCGTAGTGGTTAGAGTGTTGGACTGGGACTCGGGAGATCCGGGTTCTAGTCCCCGCTCGGCCATGAAGCTCACTGGGTGACTTTGGGCCAGTCACTGACTCGTCAGCCTCACCTACCTCACAGGGTTGTTGTGAGGATAAAATGGAGAGGAGGAGGATGATTATGTAAGCCGTCTTGGGTTCCTTGTAGGAAGAAAGGCGGGGTATAAATATAATAAATAAACAAACAGGGCTTACTTCTGAATAAACATACATAGGATTGCAGCCTAAAACAATTGGGATTTAGGATGTTTTGTTGTGGATGGGCTTTGAAAATATCCGTCGGTGCTGCTTATTCTACTGTTGTGGTTTTACTCTATTGGTTTTTATGTTATGTTTTAATTAAGATTTTATTTTTAATCTGGATTTTACTGTTAGACACTTAGAGTGCCATTGTGGGGCAGAGGGCGGGAGTGTAGCACAAAGGCAGGATATAATTTACATTTTCCTCAGGCATTGTACCAGTTCAATGCTGTACCAGTTCATCCTTTGCCTGCAAAGGCAGCTGCTCAAGGCACAGAAGGCATGTGAGAAAAGAGAAAGATGGCAACCCAACTTCATCCTAAACCCTCTCTACTCCCACTCTTGTATTTCTCTGTCTTCTCCTCCAACGATATGCTAACGGTACAATTAAGCAAAACAGACATACACAATCGACACACACCGCCACCATTTCTAATAGTCTATCCCACACCCCAATGGCATTTGCTAGGTATGAACAATCCAACAGGGGAAGGAAGGGGTGGCTGCATTGTTTAGACTAGGATATCTGAAGGACTGTCTTCTTTCCCCTAAGATCCTGCCTTCCTACTGAGATTTTTTGTTGTTGTTGCAGGCCCTCTTGTATGTCCCAGCAACCCCACAAATACTTAGTTGGGACTAGGGAGAGGGCCTTTTGGGTGGTTGCCCCCAGGCTCTGCAACTCCTGTGCCAGGGAGGCTCGAGTTACTTTCTCATTGAAGACCTTCCTAAAGCAGCAGGTTTTCCCCCTCAGGAAGACATTTAGGGCGCAGTCCTATGCATGTTTATTCTGAAAAAAGTCCTACAACTCCCAGCATGCCCCAGTCAGCTATGCTGGCTGGGGCATGCTGGGAGTTGTAGGACTTTTTTTCTGAATAAACATGCATAGAATTGAGCCCTTAATATGACACCCCTGCCGTTTTATTCTGGGTTGGGGTTTGTTTGTTTTTTAGCATTTTGACCGCTGTTGCAGTCTTATCATCTGCTGCTGTCTTTGTGTAAATCGTAAGGATGTTTTTCGTTGTTAAATTTATGATTTCTGTTATTAGCGGCCTTAAGCTCCCATGAGGAAAAGCGGGATATAAATATCTAAAAATAAGTAAATATCGCAACCCCTCACCCGCCCCCCCAGATTGCAATGGACTAAACCGAGTCAGGGGACCCTGACTTAATAGGGAAAAATCAGTCCTATGTAAAAACACACTAACATACACACCCGCCCCGGGTTGCAGTGGTCTGGCCCATGGCTCCCCCCCCCTTCTGCTCGCAACGTGGGGGAAATGCCTAGGCCTGGAATGGGCGGGACCAACATTACCCACAAAAAGGGGGGTTGGTGGGGAAAGAGTCTGGACCCCTCATTACCTGGGGGTGGGGCTCAGAAAGGCGCAAACCCCGCTCGGGCTCCCTTCAGCAATCGGAAGTCGTCCTCGTTCGGCCCCGCCCACCGCCGTTGGCCAATCACAGTGGCGTATGTGGCGAGGCATTTCGAGAGCCGCTCCATTATCTATGATCCACGGCTTCGCTCTGGTTCCCGCGCGGCATGGCGGGAAGCCGGAAGCGGAAGTTGGAGCAGGAGTCCCATAGCAACGGGATACCAGGAAAACAAAAACAGCTAAAGAGTACAAACGTGCTCTCTGTATCATTTGGATGAGCCATGGAAATAGTCACAGGACAGAGAAACATACAAACACCAAAAATAATAATTTAAAACGCATACCATTAGCCTCCCAGGGCATGACTCATTAGTCATATATATGCTAACATGCTGGTGTCTAAATATCTAAATATGTATTAATTTATTATATTTATATACCACCTTTTTTCCTGCAAGGAACCCAAGGCGGCTTACATAATCCTCCTCCGCCTCTCCATTTTATCCTCACAACAACCCTGTGAGGTATGTTAGGTTGAGAGTCAGTGACTGGCCCAAAGTCACCCAGTGAGCTTCATGGCTGAGTAGGGACTCGAACCTGGATCTCCTGAGTCCCAGTCCAACATTCTAACCACTATGCCACAGTGGCTCATATATGCACATAGATATGTGCTGAGGCTGAAATAAAATAGATAAAAATCAGGGCTGAGAACACCCAAGAGGCAGCCCCCCCCAAGGCCTGAAGCCACAACTATGGAAAGGCTGTGGTTGCCATGGCACCCAATACTGTTGCCATGGGAACTGGCATTATCTCCCTACTGCCCACCCCCACACCATCTGTGCTATTTATTCGAATTTTCATCCCGCCCATCTACCAAACTCAGACTGCACTCATGATTCTTTGCCCTCCACCCTCCTTTATTGTCACAACAACCCTTTGAGGTTGGTTAAGTGGAGAAGTTAGGCTGGCCTATATCACCCAGTGAGCTCTGTGGCTGAGCAGGGATTTGAACCTAGATTTCCCTGCTTCTAGGCCAATGCGCTACACCATGCTGGATGGTTACATACAACATCATCATAGGAACTCACTGACATCACACCATGCCCTGTTGCCTAAAGTGACTAAGGCTAACCCCCCCCCCCCCGAAGCACACCTAATAAAGGCTATAAACCTAAACAACACATTCGTAAAAAGATAAGAGCCCTGCTGGATTAGACCAAGGTCCATTTAGTCCAGCATTCTGTTCACACACTGGCCAACCAGCTGCCCACAGGATCCCACAAGCAGAACATGAGTGCAACAGCAGCCTCCCACCCATGTTCCCCAGCAACTGGTGTACAGAGGCAGACTGTCTCTGATACTGGAGGTATAGCCATCAGGAATAGTAGCCATTGATAGCCTTCTCCTCCATGACATTAGCAGAGTATTTGGTTTTGATGATGTCCTTCTGGACACAGCCAAGCATAAGCACCATGAAACTGCTGACCAGGCTGTCTGGACATGATACCAGAATGCTGTCAAGAGTTCTAGGTTTGTCACAGAAGGTGTAGGGGACATGCAGGTTACTTATTCTTAGCTGAAAACAGTTCCATCTTGTGCAGAATAAGGGAGAGAGTGAATGTCCAACAAGTCGGGAAGGAAATGAATGAGCAAGCCACACTAAAGGATGTCCATGCCCTCAAACATGTTTTTTTAATCATTTACATACGGTAGCTCAAATTAGAGATGATAATCTAAATCTCATTATAGCAGGGTACCAAAACACAAATGCAGTTGATACTTCCCAGCTGTCTCCAAGCCAGAGGCCATTCCATCAGGCTGCAGAAAAGAGGGCGAGAAGTAGGGTATTCCATTGCCTCAGCTGAGAGTCCAGCTGCCTTTGGCTTTCCCCAATGTACACCTAGTTGGAAGCCATTCCATCAAGCTACCTGAACTATTTTCATCCCAGCTGGTCATGGTAAGAACTGTAACTTTAAGAACTGGTGCCTGAGCTTGCTTCTTTCCTCCTCCCTCCCCATCTCCTTTTCTTCTTGTGTCATGCCTTTTAGGTTGCAAAAATGCCTTGGGCCATCTTTGAGAACATTAAAGCATATTTCCCACCCACCCCATCCTCACCAGCTAGATAAGAGTGGCCATGGGTCCTGCTTTACAGAGGACAGTCCTCTATTTTCAGGCAACTTCTGTTTGAAGGGCTGTCCAGTCCAAGTCTGGATTAAAGAGAAGAACCCTAAGAAGGAAGAGCAACAGGGGCCTTGAAGTTGACCGTCCAGTTAACAGCACCAGGACAAGAGACAGAACAGGCAGGCACACAGGCGAGGTGTGTGTGCGTGCTAGATACTGAAAAGATCTGGGGCTCAGGCCCACACAGGACAAAAAAAATGCACAAATTTGCATATGCTAATTTACATATGCTCTAAAGTCTCTCTGTGTGTGTCTTTAAAGGACCCTGTCTCCTAAGGACATTCCTTTTTGTCAGAAGGGATGTATGGACAGGGGAGAGGAGGGCATGTGATTTCAGAAAAAAAACTCAGGCAGGAAGATTTGGGGGGGGCAGGAGGGGAAGCACATGTGGGCAAGAAGCCAGCTCATCCAGGGGGATCTGATGCAACAGAGATTCTCAGGGCCCCTGGACCTTCATTTCAGCAAGTGCCCCTGGACAGCAGGGTGGTGGGGCAGATGGCCTCCCGGAGATTCGGGTCTCCAAATGAAAGATTCAGGGCTCCAGCCCTAGTGGGCTGCCCTCTAACACCGCCTCTGCACACAGCTCACCTGGTCACTGTCTCCTTCTCCAGTATGATAGAGAGACGTATTCTATTCCTATTTAGAATATAGTAATTATTTCTAAGTGTGCCTCTATATATACAAATTAGCATACACCAATTTTACGCAAATCTGTATCCTTATTTTTTTGGGTGATCCATAAGTGGCTACATGTAACGATTTCTACAAACCATTTATGCTGGAACACTTGGCACAAGGTCAATGGGACGAAAGCATTTTAAATCCAACTGGTTCACTTTAATTGGAGAATGAAATGGAGAGGAGCAGGAGGATTATGTAAGCCGCCTTGGGTTCCTTGCAGGAAAAAAGGCGGGGTATAAATATAATAAATAAATAAAAATAAATAAATAATTCATTTGCAGATTGTAATGTTTAGGTGTGGAAATAAATCGAGCTCCTCTCCTCCTGTCCCTGGAGGTACATTAGTATATTTATTACCATCATACAGAAAAAGAAACTGAGGTTACCAATTTGAGAAGCAACACCAGGGACAGAACCCAAGAACAGTGCCAGCTCCAGGTTTTTGAGGGTCCTTGGGCAAGACACCCTCCTTGGGGCCCCCCTTCAGTGAGTGTACCTTCTCACTGCCATTGTCACTGGCTGCCACTGCTCCTCTTCCTCTTTCTCATCATTTCTACCATTTGCTTACTTGACAGGCAGAGGGCAAGTGAGCAATTAGGCGGTAGCATCTACTGCTCTTCCTTTTCACCACCACCATTGCCTCGGCCAGAATGAGAAGCAGGTGAACAAGCAGGTTGCAGTGATGAAGACGAGGAGCAAGTCTAGGGAGCTCTTTGTCAGTGGGCCCCTGTTGGCATGTGGGACCTCGGCATGTGCCCGACCATGCCTACCCTGCCAAGAAAGGGCCCTGTTTCTCCACTCCACGCTAGCAGATCTCACTTCTCAAAGCTCAGAACCACAGCCTAAGTCCAGTTCCTCTCGCCCCATCCCCCTTAAGTAATCATCATATAACATCAGACCTTATTCCACAGGTCTCTTACACAAAATGCCAGTCAGGGAGAAATTGACTGGTGTCTGTAGTGGAAACATTAAATGTCTGTAAACATTAGGAAGCGGAAAGGGTGGGACTGAAGGCTTGTGCACACAATCAAGATCCAAAAATTGTTATCTCAGGGTTCTTATCCCAGGATCTGTATGCTAAGACAACAGCCCCTGCCTACAGGAAGCAAAAAAAATCAGGATGGGTTAGCCATACCCCTGTGGTATCCTGGATAATTTCACAGGTCTCTGCGTAAATATATGATCACCCATCAAAGACGACCTCTGGTACTGTTTACCTGGAAGTGAACTAACTGGAAGGTGAGCCAAGAGACCCTAGTCTTCTCTGGGGTTGCTTCTCCTTCAATAACAGTAAAATGTCTGATTTACCCTTTGAAATGTGCAGCTGGGGTAACTAATCTGGAAACAAACCTATAAAAACATCAGTTCTCCAACCCAACATAAACCCAGGTGCTGATGAGCAGAGGGGTCAGGCTGTGTGTGTGCATACACAGACGCCCCGAAACGAAGCACAAATATTTCTAGCAGCGACAAACATACTGGGACCTCACCCTCCCTTCCCCCTCCAATCAGCACAGGGGTGGGTCTCATCCTGAGCTGGACATCTCTGTCGAGGCAGTGTGCAACACGAGCTTCCCCCACGGTCCAAAAGAGGCTCAGGTCTCTCTCCACAAAGGGAGACGTGAAGTCAGCATCGCCGCAGAGAGTTGGGGTACTTGGTCTTCAACTCCTGCTTGAACTGTCGAAAGAGCACCTTGTTGTGCTGGTTCTCGGCATCCTTTTGCGCGTGGAACTCGCTTGCCACCTTGAAGCCCTTGTGGACCAGAAATGCATTGCTCAGCACGGAGAAACGGTAGCCAGCCACGTGGAGCTCACAGGCCTGGCAGGAAAGGAAAATGTAACAGCAGCAGGGAGCGTGTAAGAATAACCACACCACCACCACAAATAACCCAACATGCATATTTCAGGCTATTCATATAAGACAGGGGTGGGGAACGTCATGCCCAGGGGCCAAATCTGACCTGTCTGGAGTCCCAATCCGGCCCTCTGTGGTTTCCCAGACAGCCACATCCCCTTCCCTGGCCCCACCCCTTCCCCCAACCACGGATCATATGCAGTGCACCAGTTGCTGGGGAACATGGCCGGGAGGGTGCTGTTGCACTCATGTCCTGCTTGTGGGCTTCCCGTGGGCAGCTGGTTGACCATTGTGTGAACAGAATGCTGGACTAGATGGACCCTCGGTCTGATCCAGCAGGGCTCTTCTTACGTTCTTGTGGTTTTCCGGCTTTTGTGGAGTTTCTTCCCCATTCTGCAAGGTTGAAACACCTCTCCTAACACTTACCAGCACTAAGAGCTTTACACTACAAGATACTGTTATTTTTTTGTAGTTTTGGCCCCAGCCCACTTTGCCTTCAGTTCCACCCACCACTGGAATGCAGCCCTCCAGAGCTTCTCTTAAATGGAATTCGGCCCTCGGGCTGAAAGAGGTTCCTCACCCCTGATACAAGGATTCCCTTCCGACCCCCTCCAAGCCTGGATCATAAGGCTACCCAGAACTAGGTTCGGGCCCCTCTCCCAGCGTTGCTACCAACCTGACTGATGCGGTTGAAGCCATACTGCTTGAAGCGTTCGTCGTAGGGGGGCACGGAACTAGCCCCGATGTAGAATGGCTCCCAAGGGTCCCGCCACTCCACCTCGTAGACCACACGAAGGGGGCCGCCCATGGGAAGATTCAGCCAGTGGGAGTAGTTGGTGGGGGCCTGGCACCGCGGACACAGCTCCTCGTAGAACGGCCGTATCTCGCCCACTTGGTACAGCTGCAATAGCTCTTTCTTGGTGCCGGGGATGCGGCGGGTGTGGCGGATCTCAAAGGCCGGCACGACGAAGACCCCCGGCGTCCCCTCGTCCGCAGTTCTGGGTAACGCCAGGAAGGTCTCCCGCAGACCCTCGCTGGGCATCATGTCCATGTCCACCACCAGCATCCAGTGACCTCCCGCCGCCCCCCGAGCCACGTTGCGGAGCAAGTTGTTGGGGTAGGAAGCATTGGACACCTCCATGGCGTAATTGCGTCGACCGGCCCCCACCCGCACCAGCTTGGCAAAGACGTCCCCGCAGCTCTGGAGACGGGCAAACTCCCCGCCGTCCACCGGCTCAGGGAAGGCGGCCGCTTGGTCGGCGTGGCACACCAGGTGGAGGCGGAGCAGCTGGCGGGCCGGCGCACAGAGGGCCGCCAAGGCGTAGACCATGGCCGTGGCCAGGCGGACCTCGGCCGAGCCCGGCGCGAAGAGGGCTACCGAGATGGGGCCCCGCCAGCGCTCCGCCAGCCGCTGAGCGTGGTGCAAGTTGCCCAGGCTGGTGTGCGTGACCAGCACCACGTCCAGGCCGCGTTGGCCGTCCCACGAGCCCCGCAGCATGTCCCGGTAGATACGGTACTGCCCGCTGGCGTCGAGAACGCCGCCGCTCGCCAGCACCTGCTTGAGCCTCTCTTTGTGCCCGTCCCCGGGCAGGCTCCGTCGCCCCTGGAACAACGCGGCATAGCGGGAGCGCTGGTCCTGGCCGTGCAGCCCCGAGAGCAGGGCCAGGTACAGCAGCTGCAAGCCGGCCACCAGCGCTAGCGCCACCACCAGCGCTTGGAAGCATGAGCAGTGCATGGGCAAAGGGACGCACGGGGGAGGGGGTGGCGATGGGTGGGAATTTTCAGACCTGGCTCATCAGCTCTGGTTCCCTGCCTTTGAAAAGTTAAAAAAAAAAACCCAAAACCCCCAGAACTTCATGGAAGTCCAGCTTGGAGAGAATTCCAAAGATCAGTTCCCAGGACCGCCGTCCTCCTCTGTAACTCTGCACACTTCCTGCCGCCTGTCTCTTGCAGAGCTGACAGCTACTGCCCAGGATTTGGGAATTTGGACAAAAAGGAGAGACCGGCGGCAGCGGCGGGGGCTCTCTCCGGCGCCCTCTGCTCACGAGGAGGATGCATTGCAACAACGCAAAGGGGACAGAGGCAGACCCCCTCCCTCCCAAAGGCTTTTGCATAGCCCTCCCCTCTCCCTTCACCAAATCCCTTCTCCAGGGACGCACGTGCTCATTGAGCATTCGCGGTGCTCAGCTTTGCGCTGAGGTTTTGGGGGTTTTGGGGGATGGGGTGGGGGGTATTTCGTGGGCAGAGTGGAGGAGGGGGAATAGAGAGGGACGGTGCACTGGGAAAATCGGGGCTGTGGGGTGCGGGGAAAGCACAGATCGCAGGAAAGCGGAGCTCTCCTCCGACACAGCAGCCCCATAGCAAATATCTACAGACCAGGTGGAAGAGGAAGCGTTGCTGCGCGTGAGACGAGGTGGCCGAGTGGTTAAGGCGATGGACTGCTAATCCATTGTGCTCTGCACGCGTGGGTTCGAATCCCATCCTCGTCGCAGCCCCCCTTTTGAGTGAAGATGGCTGCTTCATTATATTGTCAGAGGGGAGAAGCTGGAACAAAACATCCCAGGGGTTTCCCCCATGACCTTTAATGGGGATGGTGGGAGGAGGGTTTTTTCCCCCCCAACGTCTGTGGAGTTTGAAGAAGGGAAACCCCAGCTTGAGGGGTAGTTCTCTAAAAAGCATACATGAGGGGACCCCCCCCCCCACTTCCCTTGTGGGATTTCAGTGGATGAGCTGCTCTGAAATGAATGCAACCAGTCAAGGTCTTACTTTTTTTTCTATTTTGTTTGCAAAGGGCACAATGAGAAGCCCAACCATTGCAGAAAGTTTAGTTAGGGCACAATCCTATGCAAGTTAAAAACAGAAAGGAAAAAAAAAGTCCTACAACTCCCAGCATTCCCCAACCAGCTCTGCTTTTTTTGTGAGGCATTTTTTTGTCAAGGATGTGCTGGGTGCTGTCTAGTTTGCAACCCCACGCTTAAAAAATCTGCACAACATGATTTATCCTCCCATCTCGGTTGCATGTTAGGGAGTACGAAAAGGGCACAGTGAATTCTTATTTTCGCTTACACATTCAATAAAAGGTAAATAAGAAACACCAAAACACTTATTTGGGTAGAAAAGAATATCAGGGATTTATTGTTTTTTTAACAAGTTTTATTCGTCTTGCAGTGTTCCAGTTGTTTTTACCAATTTACCCCACTGGTTTTTGAATGTTGCCATTTCCAATTTCAGATTTGTGTCCATTTATTCTTTACTATACAGATTGACCTGTTTATCTTAAGCAGAGAAGCATTGCTGGCATAATTCACGTGGGAAGATGAGCTGGTGACTGAACCCCTGATGTTGTAGGTGACATTTTGGGTCTAACAGTGCGGAGAGCTGTGGTTCAGGATTTCAGCCAATTTGGACACAATCCTATGCATGGTTAGGCAGAGAAAAGGCCTACAACTCCCAGCATGCCCCAGCCAGCCATGCTGGCTGGGGCATGCTGGGAGTTGTAGGCCTTTTTTTCTGTCTAACCATGCATAGGATCGCACCTTTAATTTCTTCCCCCAACCTCCCCATAACAGTCAATCAGCATTTTGTGGGCACCGAACATAATTGGACCTCATCTGGCTGTTTCTGGATCTCCCCCCCCCCCCAGGTTTTTTTCTAAAGATTTTTGTGCTTCTCCAAACCTTCGGGTTCTCCCACGCTTGCCGATAACCTCCCTCTTGCGGGCGGTGCCATTCTGGCTGTGTAAGGAATGGCACTCATCGCCTGGATGTCGGAAATCGAGGGGGTGATGATGTAGCCGAGATGACAAACCATGCCTTCCTGTTCTTCAAAGCCTCACTTTAACTTTGGCGTGGCTTCAGCCAGAACAGTGGACTCTTGGAGAGACAGCTGTGAAAGTGTTATGGCTGCATAACATCTGAACAGCCTGATCTCATCTGATCTCAGAAGCTAAGCAGGGTCGGGCCTGGTTAGTATACTTGGGAGGGGTGACCGCCTTGGAATGCCAGGTGCTGCAGGGAGGGACCAGAGCTCAAGTGTGAGAGAGCACATGGGTTGCATGCACAAGGTCCCAGGTTTAATACTCGCCTCCAGGCAGGTCTTGGAAAGAAACCTGCCTGAAACCCTGGAGAACCGCTGCCAGTCAGTGTCAACAATACTGGGCTAGATGGGACCAATGGTCTGACTCAGTCTAAGGCAGCTTCCTATTTGCTGGATCCAAGCATGTGGGAAAAGAGTTGAGAGTCTGGAGCTCGCTGAGGAGTTGCCAAGAGGTTATTGGATGGGAAAGGCATCTGGCTGGGTGTGGGCAAAGCTAGACTTTAAAACTGGATTAACATTCGCTCTTCTCAACCGACACTGGTAACGATTATTTGGAAGGTGGATGAATTCAAGTGGGGAGAATTTAACAGAGAACCCCCCGCCCCAATTAGAATTCCCAAGATTCTTTGCAGGAAAGTCATGACAGTAATAGCAGTATGAAACCGAGGATGATTGAAGAGTAGATATATACCAAACCTGGCACCTTCCAGAGGTTTTGGACTGCAACTCCCAGCATGCTGGCTGGGAATGCTGGGAGTTGCAGCCCAACACCTCTGGAGGGTGCCAGGTTGACTGGCATACTGTCAGATGTTCGGGTGCTGATGTGCTTGTTTCTGCACCTCCAGAATGCCTGTCCATCTGCACACACATAAATGGCCAAAATATTTCTAAGTCATGGTGTTCCCAGTGCCCTCTCCTCCGAAAAGTAAGTCATCCTGTAAAAAGGCTACCCTGGGCTTGACAAACCTTTTGGACTGTGCTGTGCTGTGCCCGTGTTTAGGAGAGGCTCTTGTAGCAAGATACTCCCAGGAGGCGCACCACCTCCTCACCAAGATCATCACTACCTTCACCTGCCTTTCCCTCTGGGCCCAATCCAACCACTTCCCAGAGGGAGAGGAGAAGACGTGCAGAGGCTGCGGCTCCTTCTCACTCTGCTTGTTGGGGACGGCAGGTGAACAGGGAGCAGCAGCAGCGTCAGGAAGGCTCTTGAGGATAGTGGGGTCCCTACTTGGAACATGGGCCTCAGCAAGTGCCTGACCATGCCGACCCCCTGATGTGTTGTGGAGTGCAAAACAGTAGGATTAGATAGTTCTGTCGGGGCAGAACTAGACCCAGTGATTGCTTGATGTTGTGCTTGTTTTTGTCGTCTTAGTTAATAGCTGGTGTGTGTGTGTGTGTGTGTGTGTGTGTGTTATTCATCAGGGCCATTGTATATGATTAACCCTTCTCTCCCCTGCTAAAGTCCCAAGGAAAACCATCCTCCTGACCCTATTGGCCTGATAATTGAACACATCTGGAGGCCACCAGGTTGGAGAAGCCGGCTATAGACCAGGGGGTGGGGAAACTTTTCCTGCACAAGCACTGAATTAGCACTGGGCAAGCATGTCGAGGGCTGTCCACAACACCATAGGCAGGGCCCAAGTGTGTGTGGGGGGCACCCCACTGGTGGCTTGTGGCCCCCAACCTGACTGCCCAGACCCCATTCACACACTCATGCAGTCTCATTCTCTGTCACACACACCCCTCCTGAAAATGCCCCCCATGTTGCAATCAGGCTTTTAAAGATTACCACTCCCCTGCTGCAATCAGGCTTTTTTTCAAAAGCCTCTGTTGGAGCCAATGGAGGCTTTTTAAAAGCCTGATTGCAGCGAGGGAGTGATTTTTTGAGGGTAGGGGGAAAGCTGGCCCTCTCCCCAGCAGCAAAGCACCCTCCAAAATGTCCCTCTGCGCTTCAGTTAGGCTTTTAAAAATCCTCCACTGGCACAGATAGGTTTTTAAAGGCCTAAATGCAACGTGGTGGGTGGGATGAAGCAGGGGAAAATCTCTCTGATCTCTAAGCAATTGTCAGCAGGGGAAAATTTCTTATCTCCGATCAGCTGTTAATCAGAGATCAGATGTGGAGAAGGGGCGGGGCCTAAGCTTCTCCATCCATGCTGTAGATGATAAAAGGAGAAGGTCATTGCCTTTCTGCTCTCTTTGGGTAATTCCCTGGAGAATTTGGCCAGGGTCACAAGTCTTACCCTGGCTGGTAATGATTCTTGCACTGGATCAGTACCCCATTCTACCTCCTAAATCCCCGCCCCCAAGACTCTAAATTATGGACAGGGCATGCTGAGAAAGAGGGAGGACATTTCTCCTGGAGCAAAGCTATGGCTACTTTTTCTGGAGGTGTTAATATAGTAGGAAGAGAGAGTCAACCATCATTGGGTTTTGTTTTTTTAATTAAAAAAGGGGTTTGTTGGAGGGGGAATACTGTAAGCAGCTAACGATAATAGTAGCAATAATTCAACATTGTACATGCAACAGAAGCTTTTAAAAAAAATAATGAATAAAAACTTGAATTCTCTTTCTATTTAAACAGAATCACCCGCAAAGACCTGGTCTTAAAAAAAAAAAAACTTGTTCCACAAACAGTAAAATAAACGTACCATCATATTTTAAAAACAATGCTGTCACTCTTGCCCTTTGACCCTTCATAAAGCTAATATTAAGCCACTGAGGGCACAATTCTATGCATGCTTAGACAGAAAAAAATCCTACAATTCCCAGCATTCCCCAGCCAGGGGAATGCTGGGAGTTGTAGGACTTTTTCTGTCTAAACATGCATACAATTGTACCAGAAGTATTTAAAAGCAAGGCTCTGGCCCTGTTCAGGCATTACTGTTACCTGGAAACTCAACAGACGAGGGGGTCCATGCCACATAGCCCCACCCGACATTGTGCACAGTATGTAGCCCCCCCACACACACACTGTGGCTGCATACAGCACAAGCATCTCCAGAGAGGAGGCCCCCATGCATACAGCTGTACATGTAAAGGGCCCTTCTATGCAGACTTTCACGCTGTGCACAGTTCCAGGGGGAGGGGCTACCCAATGCGCGCAAAGCCGTGGGCAGAGCTGTGTGGCGCCACACCTGTTCTCATGTCGTTTCCTGGTAACAGTAATGAACAGGATATAAGTTTTACAGTGAAATGCACTTGATTATACATTATATTATTGCTTAAGTAGATAGCAAGATTGAAGCAGTTCTATTCTACTGGAATTCCCCCACCCCCATCAGATGTCTGGGAAAAGGAGCATCACTGTGGGTTGCCTTTGAGGCAATACCTGGCCAGAGTCTAGGACTTGACAAAGGAGTGTGAACAGCCCCGGATGTTCCGAGAATGTGTTTCCATGAGAGCTCATTGTCAGGTGAATTTCCTTAAGTTTTCTGAATAGCTAGGAAATACCTGAAAGGCAGCATATGCCTTTCGCCCACCACACACAACATCACCCTCCTAGCTGAGGATTAGACAACACCCATCATCCCCAGTATGACACATCAAGTAGGGGAAGGTTGGCATAAAGTAATATCACTCTGTCTTTCTGTGCTACGAACCGTCTTTCCTTCCCATAAAACAATTTTGTCAGAGGTCAAATCTGGCATTGTAGTTTAAAGAGGCATTATATAATTTCTCACCAATTCTATGCCACTTTCTGGGGCGGGGAGGGGGGGGGGAAGAGGATCTCCCCCTTTCCTTTCTTCTCCCCTCCTATTCGTTTCCAAATCCTGGATATTTTATATATCTCTTGGACCAGCATTTGAAAGCATCACCTGGGTGGGATGCAGAAATACTTGCAGGGGTCTGTGAGTTCAAGCCTGGTGAAGCCTCCTTACAGTACAAATTTAAACAAGTTACATTCAATTGCTTGTTCGTTGTGCATTAGAAAAGCTGCCGCAGAATCTGACCTCGTTTTTTTTTCCATTTGAGGAAGATGAGTTAGTAGCCCTGTAGTTTCTGCAAATAGTTTGAAGCAACAAAAAGTTCAGGAAACGAAAGGACAGAAGTTGGGGTGGGGTGGGGTGGGGTAGCAGAGAATTTGGGATGCCTTGCTGCTGAAGGCTGATTTGGGGTGGAGGAAGGGCGAATCCAGCCTTAGCAACTTTAAGAAGGACTTCCCCACCTTATCCGCCTCTCCCTCCATCCCCTTTCAGATGTACATTCCGCAGAGCGATTGTGCGCCACGTGACAAAACGCTTCGTTCACTTTGTGGATTCGAATGCCAAACAGAGAGAGAAGCAAAGTGTGCAGAGATTGCTAAGTCTCCCTTTTTGTGCAGATCAGGCAGGCACCACAAGTGGAAAAAGCCGCCCAGCCTCTCCACTTACATAGGAAAGAGCGGGGTCTTGCAAATTCTCCCTTCCACCCCGCCTGAAAAAGCCAGGAGTCAGTCAGAAAATGCATACAAAAGAGGAGGGCAATTGGGCAAGTGGGGACCCACGCATACACAGATGAAAGGAGACAGTGTTCCCTTTGTGGGGAGACAGCTAAGGTGCCCCCACTTCTGCCTCCCCGGCTACCCAGGAGTTCATTAGCTGCCACACCAGAGGGGGCTTGAGTCCGTCAGCTGCCGGGTGGCATCTGTCAAAGCAAGGCCTTGAGGACAAAGGACAGCCCGGCCCCACAGGAGAGACCCAGCGCCAGGAAAAAGGTCATGATCGCGCCCGCCAGCTCACTCTCGTGGGGCTGCACCTGCCTGCAGAAGAGAAAAAGAGAAAGCTTTAGGCCAGGGGTGGGCGGCCTCAGGCTGGCGGGACAAATCTGGCCCTCCGGGGTCCTAAAGATGGCCACGCCCCTTTCCCCCAACCATTTACCATTTGATGGTTTTGTGGCTTTTGTGCATCCCCGCCCCTCAATTCTAAGAGGGCCAAATGGCTCTCTGAAGGCTTAGTTACATGGGGGCTGGTGACTCCAATGTCAACCCGGCTGCAGATCTGCGCCGGCTTTTAGTCCGAACTTTAAAGGAGCTGTCCATGGTGCTGAACCCTATCTCCAAAGTAGGTCTGGCACCATGGGTAGCTCCTTACAAGTTTGGAGTAAAAATCCAGAGCGGATATGCAGCCCCGCTGTCATTGGAGTCACACAGTGGAGGCTGGTGACTCCAATGGCAGGGGGTGGTGTATCCACTCCGGGCTTTAGTCTGAACCTTGAAGGAGCTGCTATCCATGGTGCTGAAGCATAAACCCCCCCCCCCCAAGGGCTCAGCACCATGGATAGCAACTGTAAAGTTCAGGCCAAGCCCCGGAGTGGATTCACCTCCCCACCGGCATTAGAGGCCTAAGATCAGTTCAGCACCATGGATAGCTCCTTTAAGGTTCAGGCTGAACCCTGGAGTGGATACACCACCCCACTGACATTGGCGCCACCATCCTCAACTGGCTGCTGGTAGGAAGGGCTTTAAGCTACAGTATGCAGATATTTTTGGTCCTGCCCACCACTGGAATGTGGCCCCTGAGAGCCTCGTGGAAACTGAATTCGGCCCTTAAGTTTATCCCTTCCCATGCCTCTTCAAAACTGAATTAGAACCAACCAATGTGGACACCCCGTTAACCTGTTGCTCCCGGGTGTTTCAGGGGAAGAAGGTCACTACGTTTCCCACTCACTTTGGGGCCAGGCACATGCTGAGGGAGACGAAGTAGCCGTTGGAGAGCGAGAAGACGACCATGAAGAGGACGAACCAGGCATCCTGGCGGAAGAGCATGGGCAAATAGGCGCGCTGCGGGACGTTGCACAGGAGGAGGAGCGGGACCAAGAGCAGGCGGAGGCCCACCACCGCGGGGAGCAGCCGCAGGTGCTTCTCTGGCTGGGGAGAGTGAGAACACAAACACACAAAACAAACATTCCTCGGTCATTAGTTAATTTTCTCAATAAATTTCTAAACAAACAAATAATAAATCTCCACCTCATCACAAAAGGTGAGGAGAAGATCCTCAGAGGAAGATCTAAAAAAGGGATCTGGAATGGGTGTCCCTCCAGATGTTGCTGGACTACAACTCCCATCCTCCCTCACCATTGGCTACGCTGACTAAGGCTGATGGGAGTTGCAGCCCAGCAACATCTGGAGGGCACACGCTCCACATCCCTGATTGAAGCATTCAGGCAGGCTCACATGTAATTGGCCAAGTGAGAATAGAACTTCCTGAGCCTGCTGAAGGGGTCCTGGCCCATGAAAGCTTGTGCCACAATACAATGGTTCGCCTTGTAGGTGCCACAGGCCTCCTCTTCATCATTTTTGCTATAGGGCACTAATAACGTGACCCTTTGGGATTTCATCCAAGGTGACGGTCATGCTGCTTGTCCCCAGCATGCAGCAGAACTATGCGGGAGGCCAATCCCACCACTGACACCATCACCACCCATCTATCACTTACCCAGAGGAAATAGGAGGTAGCGCTGCGGCCCAGCCAGTCCATGACATTGAAAAGAAGGAAGCAGCAGACTGGTGTGAAGAACTTGCCTGATGTGGAGAGAAAAGAGGGAGAAATGGGGGTGGGGAAGAGAATGGGGCACAGAACTGCAGTGCTTGTGGGACAGCCAAAATCTAAAAACAGGCTGGGGAATGAGCTGGCTCAGAGATGGTGGCCTTCCTTGAGACTCTGGTCCTCCTGGAAAGACATGGCAGCCACTGCCGCAGCAAACGGTGGTTGCTAAATTTTTTAATCATACTTCTCCCAGCAAACAAGGCTAGGGTGTCTCTCTTGCAGCATGGATGAAACTAGTGTCGTCAACATCACAAGGATCTACTACAGGGGAGGGGAACTGAGTTGGGGTGGGGGAGAGAATACCCCCCACCCACCCCAAACAGCCCTCTGCAGGCTGGATGACATCATAGGGTGTGACCATGCCCCCAGACATCAAAGGGTGTGGTCCCTTCTCCTAGCAGGCTAGAGGTTCCCCTCCACCGAGCTACTGAATAGCGGCTTAGACATCCCCGTAATGGTTGCTTGCTGCCCGGCATACTTGCACCAAAGCGAATCCCATGTGTGTTTTATTATTTTTTTAAAGCATGTTTGCATCTTTGATACATAATTCGCTTTTGGAACTCACTGCCACAAGATGTGGTAACCAGATTTGTACACAGTATTCCAAGTGTGATCGCACAATGTATTTGTATAAGGGCAGTATGATCTTGCCAGTTTTATTTTCAATTCCCTTCCTAATTATGCCTAACATGGAGTTTGCCTTTTTCACAGCAGCTGCACGCTGGGTTGACGTTTTCATCGAGCTGTCCACCCCACCCCACCCACAATTAGCCCAATATTGTCTACTCCAGCATTCTCCAACCCGGTGCCCTCCAGAGGTTTTCGAATACAGCTCCCAGAATTCCTGACCACTGGCCATGCTGGCTGGGGTTGATGGGAGGTGAAGTCCAGAGGCTGCTCTACTCTGACTGGCAGTGGTTTCTCCGGGGTGTCAGGCAGAGAGGGGGGGGGTCTTCCCTCCTGGGGTCGCAACAGCTCTCAGCCACCTCCCAAACTCTCACCAGCTAGGACCGGCCCTCCTCATCCCGTCCCTCTCCCAAAGGCCCGCATCACTCACTCCAGGTTTTGTTCCCAGACATGCTGGCGACGCTGGCAGTGATGGCAGGAAACACAGACAGGGTGATGGAGAAGACCATGACGATACACAGGGCCAGCTGCCAGATCTGAAACGTGAAAGCAGAATAAGAAGGAGCCCGAGCAAAACCAGGGCCTCTGCCGCTCCATGTGTCCATCCTGGCCCCGCCTTCACCCATCACTAGGGGTGGGGGACCACCTTCAGCCCGAGGGCCAGATTCCACTTCAGAGAAGCTCTCGGGGGCTGCATTGCAGTAGTGGGCAGGGCCGAAAGCTAACGGGGGGGGGGGGGGACAAATATACCAGCCAGGGACAGAGCTAGGTACAGAAAAGATCCAGGGCTCAGGGCCACAGGATGGGGGGGGGGGAGCACAAATTTGCAGATGCTAATTTACATATGCTCTAAAGCCCCTGTGTGTGTGTGTCTATAAAGGACTCTGTCTCCTAAGGACACCCCTATTTGTAAAAAGGGGTGTATGGACAGGGGAGAGGAGGGCATGTGATTTCAGGAAAAAACCTCAGGCAGAAAGATTCAAGGTGGGGGCAGCAGGAGGGGAAGCACATTTATTTATTTATTTAAAAGCCAGCTCATCCGGTGGGATCAGATGCAACAGAGATCCTCAGGGCCCCTGGACCTTTCTTTCAGCAAGTGCCCTTGGACAGTAGGATGGTGGGGCAGAGGGCCTCCCAGAGGTTCGGGGCTCCAGCCCTAGTGGGCCACCCCCTAACACCACCACCTCTGATACCAGCCTATTGTAGCATAAAGCTATTACTGCCAGTAATTGACCGTTGGAACGAGAGGCATTTCAACCTTTTAGAATGAGGGGGAAAACTGGTGCAAAAGCTGGGAGACCACCCAATGATTTGCGGTCAGAAGAAAGTGGGTGCGGAACCCTAGAAGGCTGGGGTGTGACCCCAGAAGGGCTGGATTGGCCTGAGGTTCTCCAGCCCTGACTTAGAAAAATCTTTTCCCAAGTTTCATCTGAACGACAGCCAAGCTGTGGGTCTAGTGACTCCTTGTGGATATGTACAGAAAGCAGCAAATCTGAAACCACTCATATAAAGCTCTACTGGAATAGATCCTCTTATGGATCGGTAATTAAAGAACAGAAAACAGGGAGTAGGTCAATTCTTGCAACGGAGGGATATAATCAGCAGGGTCCCCTGAGGATTTGGATTGGGACCGGTGCTTTTTAACTTTTTCATGAATGATCTGGAATCAGGAACGAGCAGGGAGGTGGCCAAGTTTGCTGACGACACCAAATGATTTAGGGTGGTTAAAACAGAAAGAGATTTAGAAAAAGACAGAAAAGTAGCACTGTGGTGATTGCACTACTCTTCCATTTGTCTGGGGGGAATGTTGGGACTTTCTGTGCTTGGAGAAAAGATGGGTGAACAACAGGGAAAGATGCAGGATGACCACTATTTGATGGCAGTGTCGTGTGGATGTCCTGTAAAAAGCAAATGAACAAAGCATGGCAGTTCCACACCAAGCACCTCCTGTGGAAGTGACCTCTGGATGCTTCCGGACTGAGGGCACCTAGCGCAGCTGTTCCATCTTTCCTTCCTTATTCAATTTTTGGGGGTAAGAAAAAAAAAAAGATGGAAGCAGCAGTGGGAAAACAGAGGAAGGTTACGAGTGGAAGAAATAGACGCCTGGACACACACACACACACACACACACACACACACACCGTAAAATTCTGTAAATGCAGCAGGGCGATTGCACAATAAAAGCCACGTCTAGAAGCACCCCTCTGTCTCTTTCATCTGAAATTATTCTTCCTGGGTAAAAGGAACATCTCACTACCTGTAAGCTGGGAAAACAAGGCAGTCTTGACGAGCTCGATTTCGCTGTGCTCTGTTACTGCTTCTTGTCTTGCAGCTCTCTCTTTGATTTGGCACAAGCCAAAGCTTGAGAGTTAGTGTGGTGTAGTGGTTAGAGCAGGAGTAGGCAAGCTGGACCCCCTCCGCACTACAGCTTCCATAATCCCTGACCTTTAGCCAAGCTGGTTTGGGCTTATGGGAGTTGTAGGATTATGACCAGGGAGAATTGGGTTCAAATCTCCCCACTCAGCCACAATGCTCGCTGGGTGATCTTGGTCCAGTCGCTTTCTCTGCCTTAGCCATCCTCCCAATGTTGCTGTGAGGATAAAAGGGGGTGGGGGTGGGCATGTACACCGGCCTGAGCTTTAGAGGAAAGACTGAATAAAAATGTAAAAAAATTAACTGTCATCACCAGCAGCCATTCCAGCTGGCTGGACTGAGGGAGACGAGAGGGTGAATTCCATCACCCCTGCTGAATTGTTTTCCTCTTCCTTCCCCATCCCTTTTTTCTTGTGTGTCATGTCTTTTTAGGTTGTACGCCTGCGAGCAGGGAATGCCTTCTTTTAATGATTCTATTAGAGGGCCAAGGTGGCGTACTGGTTAGAGCGTTGGACTGGGACATGAGAGAGCCAGGTTCTAGTCCCCACTTGGCCATAAAGCTCACTGGGTGACTTTGGGCCAGTCACTCACGCTCAGCCTAACCTACCTCACAGGGTTGTTGTGAGGATAAAATGGAGAGGAGAAGGAGGGTTATATAAGCTGCCTTGGGTTGCTTGTAGGAAAAAAAGGCGGGATATAAATATAATAAATAAATTAAATAAATCTGCAACATTCTACCATTGAGCTGTGGTTGTAGTTCCTACCTTCTTGAGCACCCCCAGGACGGATGGTTTGGGTGGGGCCTGCTCTGCCATGCTGTTCCCATTCATCATCTCTGGGGGACATTTCGAGTCTCCCTGCTCCAGAATCACGATATTCCCATTACTCTGGTTTAGCTGTTTTCTTTGGGGTCCATCTGGCATGACCGTGGCACCGTCCTCTAGAGATAGAAAGAACAGGAGAAGGAACCAATCATCACAAGTCAGGTGACCAATGGGCTCCAATTGCACACCACCTTCTCCTATATATAGCTTCCCGCCTTACCTCACCTCTCCAGTCTGACTGGCAGCGTGATGCACTGACTAGCTGCTCTGCTATATCCGTGCCTCATTGTCTTTACAGATAAATATCAAATGTTAAAAAGTAATATTAAAAGCATGCCTGCCATACCCACTTCCAACTTCCTTGACTTATTCACTCTGTCCAAACCTATTTCTTCATTCAACCATGTCCGGCAAGCTTGCTGGTCCGATCCCACTGGATGAGGTACCGTTGCCATGAAAGGCATTTAGGTAGACCGGCTAACCCTGTTTTATTTAATAGTTGCTCCTGGACTGTTTTGTACTGGCTGGTTCAGCAATTTTAATTGTATTTATATTTGCTTTCATCTGTACTTCACGTGTGTGTGTATATTTATATATGTACACACAAACATATATAATATAATACAATACAATACAATATATGCATACAGAGAGAGAGAGAGAGAGAGAGAGAGAGAGAACACTTCAGACAAGTTTGTTCCGGATCCCAGAAGGACACAGTTCATCACTAAAAACATACAGTATTTAATATTTCTTTAGATTAAATAAATATTTATTAGAGGGATTAACATTAGAGCAGATGAAGGCGGCAGCAGCTGAAAGAAGTCGGAAGCCGAAACATTTTGCTTTTAAGACTTTAAATTTGTCTGTTTAAGGGTGAAATCCTATACATGTTTTTAACCATGAACAACCCATGGTTTGTTGTTGGGTTATGAACTGTAGGCTCCTTCCAACTCTATCTATGAAATCTATGAAACTGTGGGGTTTTCACCATGGTTTGTTATCTCGGCTAGGTTCAGACCACACGATAACCCACTTTTCAACAACAACCCACAGTTCAATGACAACCCAAACTCAACCCATACTCAGCCCCCGAGTGTGGGTTACTGTGTTGTCTGAATGCAGTCAGTGTGTTTGTGTGTGTGTGCGTGAATGTGTATATATATGTGTGTATAATACACACACACACACACACACACACACACACACAATTGAAACTTGTCTAGATGCCAACGAGGCAGAGGAAGATGTAAACCACTACAAATTCCCTTATTAAAACAATAACGTGCAAATCAACTCCACAGTCAATTTTTGAGAAGACCCTCAACAGGAAGCCCATCTCCTCATCCCTTCGAGGCTGCCCACCGGGGGAAAGAAGCCCAGCCTTGGTCTCCAGTTCATAGCCTGGCTCTTCCTGGGGTCTCTTCTCCAGGTAGTGGCAGGCAAAGTCCTGCAAAGAGAGAAGGCGAGCGCTGTTACAACGGCAGGTCTTGCTGGATCTGCCTCTCCCAGCTTCATCTCTGCAAGATACAGTGACGGGGTTCACAGAGCATGGTTGCTTTGCCATAAACATGGGTGGTCGAGAAGGAGATCTTAGTTATCCTCATACCTTTAGCATAGACATGATATGGGCTAGATACCAGGCCCAGTGAATATAAAGCAACTTCCTAAGTTCCTATCCAGTGGTGTAGTGGTCAGTTTTGAAGTGCAGGTGGTCATCATGACAGTCCACATGGCCACGCCCCCATCTCCTGGCCCCACCAGTCTGGTGTGGTGGCTTGATTGTTGGACTATGACTAGGGAGGCCCAGTTCTAGGCCATAGCTTTGGCTAAGCACTGGACCTATAGTACAGCCACAGTGGCATACCGGTGAGAGTGTTGGTCTGGGACTCGGGAGATCCAGGTTCTAGTCCCCACTCAGCCATGAAGCTCACTGGGTGACTTTGGGTCAGTCCCTGACTCTCAGCCTAACCTACCTCACAGGGTTGTTGTGAGGATAAAATGGAGAGAGGGATCATGTCCACTGCCTTGGGCTCTTTGGAGGAAAGGTGGGATATAAATGTGATAGATAGATAGATAGATAGATAGAAAGAAAGAATCCTACACGGCCACACTGGCTGCAGGCAAAGGAAAGCCCCCTCGTCCTTGGCCAGCTACAAGCCTCTTAGCAGGCTAGTAAACAAAAGAAAAAGCCTTTTACCAAGTGGAGTGCCAGAGGAGGGACAGATTTTTTGGGTTGAGGGGATCTGGAATGTTGAGATCCTGTCATGAGCACTCTCACAAAATGGCTGCCAAGGCGGCGAGGCTTGCCCATTCACAAAATGGCTGCCATGGTGGGCATGGACAGTCACAGCACACTCATTTCCCAGAAAGCAAACTGGTGAGATGAAAAGAAAAGCAACTTGCCCGAGAACCTACGGACATGGCAGAGGGAGGAGGGCTGAGCTCCAACACACAAAGCCGCTCTTTCGAGCCCAAATAAAGATGGCACTGGAGGGCAACACTTCGCTTTCCAGCATGCCAGCCGCCCAGTTATTTATTTATTTTTAAATATTAAGAAATAAAATAGAAGTCTAGAAGGGCAGGGAGCCTGGGTGGCGCCAAGAATTACCCCATCCCTCCACCATCGGCCTGCTCAGGTTCTGGGCCAATTGCACCAGCCCGCTCAGCTGCTTGATCCCACCTACAGGATCGGAGGCTGCACGGCTCTGGATACCAGTCATTGGGGGACAGTAGGAGAAGGCTATCGCACTTGGGTTCTGCTTGTGGACTTCCAATTAATTAATTAATTAATTAATTTTATTTCTATACCGCCCAATAGCCGAAGCTCTCTGGGTGGTTTGCAACAATTCATAAAATACGATATAAAATACAAACGATAAAAACATCATAAAAATTCCACTACTAAAACTTAAAAACTGAATTTAAAATAGATTTAAATAACTAAGAACAAGTTGATACAACTAGACCTGTTAAAAAGCTGACAGAACTGCCCCCCCCCCCATGCTATTTAGAACTGGGGCACCTCGTTGGCCCCTGTGGGAAACAGGATGCTGGAATAGATAGGCCTTTGCTCTGATCCAGCAGGGCTCTTCTTATGTGACTTTATTTCCATGCACTCACCTGCACAGGAATCCTGTTCGCCTATGGCGACCAGGTGAGTTGTTAAATGCCAGGCAGGCTGCTTTCATTTATTACTTTTTACTAGGAGAGGGAGTTAGTTGGATGGATGATGTTTGGATTTTCCATCCCAGGCCCACACAGTGGAGTTTGTACCATTTCCATGGTGGGGTCACGCGTCACTTCCTCCCTTGAACCCAGCAAAAGGATCTCCCGCTTATTTTTGCAGGATGGTGGGGGGAGGGAAAGGGCTTCATCTCACCTTGTGGGGTAGCAAGAGATAGCAGATGATTGAGATCAGTGTCCCGACGCAGGGAGTGACAAAGTAGCTCAAGGCAGATGTCTGAGCATCCACACCACCTAATGAGACCAACAAAATGAGGTTAAGATGGGGTGGCAGTTCATTTCCCCTGGGCAAGAGCTCACCAAGGTTAAAGGCAGCCCATAGGGGGTGAGGTGATGGTGGGGCAACTCCCCTAATAGGAAAGGCTACAATGACTGGGTTCAGACAACACGAGAACCAGCACTCAAGGGCTGAGTATGGGTCGAGTGTGTGTTTGTCATGACCCCCCTCCAGGAATCCTCCTCTGAGGACAAGGGTGACTCACCCAGTGCCCTGGACATGAGGCGGCAGAAACAGATGCAGGCCCCCAGACGTAGTGCCCGGCTGCAAGCTGCCTGCTGCCTGGGCACGCCTGTCCCACAGCTGGAGCTCTTTAGCAGCAGGCTGATTTATAAACGCCTCACAAGGCCGATGTCCTGGGGCCTGCATCTGTTCCTGCCGCCTCATGTCCAGGGAACTGGGTGAGTCACCCTCATCCTCAGAGGAGGATTCCTGGAGGGGGGTCATGACAGTGTTGTCATTGAAACGTGGGTTGTCCAGTATCACAAGCAGTATGCCTATGCACACCAGTTGCTGGGGACCATGGGTGGGAGGGTGCTGCTGCACTTGTGTCCTGCTTGGGGGTTTCCCGTGGGCAGCTGGTTGGCCACTGTGTGAAGAGAATGCTGGACTGGATGGGCCCTTGGTCTGATCCAGCAGGGCTCTTCTTATGTTCTTATGTCATTGAAACGTGGGTTGTCGTATTGTCGGAACCCAGCCGAGATAACAAACCATGGTGAACAACCCACAGTTCACAACCCAACAACAAACCATGGCTTCTCTTCGTGGGTTGTTCATGCTTCACAAGCCGTGGCTTGTTCGTGCAGCTGGGTTCAGACAACACGATAGCCCACGTTTCAAAAACAACCCATATTCAACCCTTGAGTGTGGGTCATCGTGTTGTCTGAACCCAGCCAGTGTCTGGGGCGATTTAATTTAGAAAAGTGGCAGTTCAGTGGGTTGCCTTGGAGTCTTTCCAATTATGCGCTGTACATGACTTTGCAGCTGTATACAACGGCTTAAGAAGGCCTATATGCAGGAATCCAGGGTCACTAGGTCCAAAATGATGACGAAGCACAGCTTTAGGATATAAAGCATAGCTCGCCCTTCCCTTCCCACCTGTTGGTTCTGTCCCTGCCCTCTGGAGCAACAGAGGACAGGTCTGCTACAACTACGGCGTGCCAGCCCTTGAGATATTTGCAGAGCGCGATCATGTCTTCCCTTCTTCACCTTCTCTTCTCCACGCTACACATACCCCAGCTCTTTCGACCATTTCCCACAGAACGTGGTTTCCAGATTCCTCACCCATACTTCTCACCCAGCACCATCAGGATACTCACTGGCCATGGAAAGCAACATGGCAATGGCGGCAAACGTCCCTGCCATGCCCTGGCCGCTCAGGAAGAGGGTGCTGTAGCTTTGCGGAAACGACCCCAGCTGCCCGAAGAGGCTCCCTTGCAGGACGGCACAGAAGGCTGGAGAGAGGTGAGGAAGAAGGTGGAGAGGATCAGAATATCATCAGTGCAGGATTCATAGGCACATCGGAAGCTGCCTTATACTGAGTCAGACCGTTGGTCCATCTAGCCCAGGATTGTTGACACTGACTGGCAGCGGCTCTCCAGGGTTTCAGGCAGGATTCTTTCCAAGCCCTACCTGGAGGCCGGGGATCAAACCTGGGACCTTCTGCATGCAACCCATGTGCTCTGTCACGCCGAGCTGTGGACCCTCCCTGCAGCACCTGGTATTCCAAGGCGGTCACCCCTCCAAGTACTAACCAGGCCCGACCCTGCTTAGCTTCCGAGATCAGACAAGATTGGGCTGTTCAAGCCTTCCTAAATGTCCCCTGCAACTCTACAAGCCTTTTGCCTTGGTTCCCGGCATGTGCGCTCTGTGAGTGACGGGGTTCAGACAACACGATAATCTAGACTACTCAAGGGTTGAGTGTGGGTTGTTGCTGAAACATGGGTTATCGTGTTGTCTGAACCCAGCCGAGATGACAAACCATGCCTTGTTAACCATGAACAACCCATGAAGGGAACCCATCGTTTGCTGTTGGGTTGTGAACTGTGGGTTGTTCACCCTGGTTTGTTATCTCGGCTGGGTTGAGACAACACGACAACCCACGTTTCAGCAACAACCCACGGTTTCACGACAACCCATACTCAACCCTTGAACCCAGTCAGTGTGTGCGTGTGCAGGGGGCAGGATTCCATTACCCAGCGGTAAAGGAAATGCACGCAGAACATGCCCAAAGGCGTTTCTTTCTCGCTGAGCTCACCTGCCCTGGGACTGAGGCCTGAGACCAAATGCAGTTTCCACAGCTAAGCAGTGGAAAGACGAAATGAGGTTGAGAACCGAGCTGTTCAAAACGGGCTGTTTTGCAGCGCTTGGGGTGTGTGTGTGTGATGACGGGAAAGCTACACCTCTTGAATTTCTGCCTGATGCATAGCTTAAAGCAAGCAGTGGGGAACCTCTGGTCTGGGGTGCCAATCTGGCCCTCTGGGGAAGCCCAGACAGCCATGCCCCCTTCCCCCGGCCCCTTCCCCCGTCCACCACTGGACTGTGGCCCTCGAGAGCTTCTCCCAAATGGAATGCGGCCCTTGGGCTGAAAGAGGTTCAGCACCCATGCTCTAGCCACTACACCACACTGGCTCTGAGTCTTCTCTTCCCCAAGCTAAACATAAACACAGTCTCTTGCCACAGATAACCACGGTGACAGGGCTGCTATGGCTCCAGGGAGCAGAGGTCAACATTTTATTGGTCTGGCGGGGAATGGAAAGAGAAACAGCAGGGCCTCGGATCACGCGGACTCACAGTTAATGAACCAGACGCTCGCCATGGTAATGGAGAAGAAACTCTGGGGTGACATCTCCACCCTGACCAGGATGGCCGTCAGCACGAAGAGGACCAGTATCCCGACGAGGCTGCCCAGGATTCGCACTTTGTCCGGAATGCTTCGTAGGGGCGGAAAGGAAGAGGCTGAAAGCTTAAAGGTTGGATAGCCGCAGTCTCGGTTCCAGGTTTTGGAGGGGCCCACTGAACCGGCCCCCTCCCTCAGTGAGTCCACCTCCTCACCGCCACTGTCACCAGCTGCTCTTGCTCCTCCTCCTCTTCCTCATCATTGCTCCTGCTTGCTTGACAGGCAGAGAGAGCCAGGGAGCAAGCAGGCCGTGGCATCTCTTGCTCCTCCTCACCACCACATCCACCTTTGTCTGGGCCACAGCGAGAGGCAGGCCAACAGCAGGTTGCAACGGTGAAGAGGAGGAGCAAATCCAGGGGGTTGTCATCACTGGGACCCTGCTGGGGTGTGGGCCCTCAGCAGGTGCCCGACCAGGCCTACCCTTGACACTGATCCTGACTGCTGGGATACAGTCGGGGTGGGAGAACTGGGTAAGGAGAGATTCCAGCTTTGAGCCTGGGGCAGGTGGTGGGCTACACAGGCCAGGCAACTAAACAGCGGCGTAGCGGAGGGGGAAATGCAGCTCCAGGACTTCTTCCCAGAGCAGCAGTGCTGATGCCATTTGCCACAGTGCCAGGTAACTGACAAATCCTCCTGCTTTGGCCAATGAATGAGGTGATGACAAGGCTTTCAAGTGTTGCCATTGTTTACGATGTTAGCATCAAAGAAGCCAGAGATTAAGTCCAGCTCATTATTCTATGGCTGTCGGAATTGGAAATTATGGTATGTACTGCTGCTTTTTGCTCTCGCTCTCTCTCTTTCTGCATGTGTACACATGCAGGATCTGTTTTGGACTCTCCTTGGGGACAAGGCTGTGGGGGCAGCCTTCCAGATGTGTTGGGACTACAACTCCCAGTATGCCCCAGCCTAACATCGTACCCCATTCTAAAGAACTTGTTTTAAAGGTGTCGTAGTAAATATAAATAAATAAATGGGGTCCAGAATTCTATTCCCGCAGTGGCCAACCGGATGTCTATCTCTATGGGAAACCCATAAGCAGGATATGAGTGCAACAGCACCCTCCCGCCCAGCAACTGGTGTACATAGGCACACCACCTCTGATACTGGAGGTAGCATATAGCCATGAGGACTAGCAGCCATTGATAGCCTTCTCCTCCATGAAATAGTCTAACCCGCTTTTAAAGCCATCCAAGTCCGCGACCATCGCTACATCCTGTGGCAGCGAATTCCGTAGCTTAACTATGCACTGTGTGAAGAAGTTCCCCCAAAGTACAATGCCTCAGTTTCCCCTGTGTACGGTGGAAACAACAGTGGGTCTACCTCACAGGGTTGTTTCAAATGAAAACACAATCAAGACTTTACCATCGCTAGTCACTTGTAGAACTGATTTAACTCGGTAAGTGCCAACATGCATTTGTAGAGAACAACCCAGAAAGGGGAAACTGGAGAGCGTGGATAGAGCCGAGGGTGGGCGGGGGAGAAACGGACCTGGCATGCGATCAGGGAGCTGAGCTGGGATGGAACAGCGCGAACCGACTCACCACTGGTAGAGGAGGGAGTTGAGAAGGGTGAAGAGCAACAAGGGCAGCTGAGAGAGGAGAGCCAGCCAGTTGCTGAAGTTGAAGTTGTCGCTGCAGTGGGATGCAGGTACAGGGTCCAGCGTGGTCCAATTCCCATCCTCCTCACCAGCTGAGCAGTTCCCCACAACAAGCCGGGACTGAAAATACTGAGTGAGGAGAGGGTTATATTTGAGTGGAGGGCTGGGGAAGTTCATGTTAAATTCCCCCCAAAACAACGCAAGGGCTGGGACTCAGACTTGTCCGGCAGCTAGCCAGACTGGAAAGCAATCGCCTCGAAACCGAGATGCATGCAACTGCGAACGGCACGGCGCAAGAGCACTTTGCGCATGCCCTGAGGCACTCCCATCATCCTTATTGTAACACCCATTTAAGAGAAGTCCCAGGACTGGCAACAGTTGGGCTGAAACCAAGCCAGACCAACCTCGTTCCTTCCCTCCAGACCTCAGCACTCAAAACATAAAGAAGCAGACAGCCATACAACGATTAAAACCCGTTTCAGATACTCCTGAGTGGCCACTCCCTTTCTAATTCCTTGCCTGAAAGTACACGGGAGGTGTAAATCAGGGCTCCTGGCAGAAATCCCTGGACAATATGCTACCAAATACATGGGCCGCATTCAGACGCTACAGGAAACGGTGGTCTCACACAGGAGCATGGAAGCAATGGAGCTCCAAATGTCGTTGGACTTCAACTCCCATCAGTCCCAGCCAGCATGGTCAATGGTGAGAGATGATGGGAGTTCTCCACCCCGGGTTTGGCATGATGTGAGTGAGCCTCGGTGTGGGCAAGAAGGAGGTGTATGGAAACCTCTGCTTTCAGGTAACTGCAGCTTCTGAACCAGGAACTGCCGTTTAACATTGAGAATGGTTGGTTTAATATTAGCCGGCTTCAGAAAACATGGTTTGAAGTTGGCTATTTTAAACTAGCCACAATTAACATTAACTACAGTTTGTCACTCTGGATGACACAACAAACTGAAGCTCACTAAAGAAACAAAACAAAAGCATCTAACAATTGGAAAGAAAGAACGAATGAATGAATGAAAGAAAGAGTTATTTTAGATTGTAAAGGGAAAGCAGGAATAAGTGCACACATAAGGAGGGAGGGAGGGAGGGAGAAGGAAAGAAAGACAGAAAGAAGGAGAGAGAGAGAGAAGGAAGGAAGGAGAGAGAGAGAAGGAAAGAAGGAAGGAAGGAAAGAAAGAGAAGGAGGGAGGGAGAGAGAAAGACAGAAGGACAGAAAGAGAGAGAGAGAGAGAGAGAGAGAAGGAAGGATAGTTTACATTGTAAAGTGAAAGCAGGAATAAGTGCACAGATAAGGAAAGAAGGAAGAAAACTCCAAACCAAAATAATTCTGGCATCCTCTTTGTGAAAATACCCCCCTATAAGGGCAACGTGCACAGCCCAGGTTTGTACAGCCGTGGCCGGCCACATATGGCCACCCACCTGGGCCTCGATAATTCCCCCCCTATTGGCTGCCTGCCTGGGATGCAGACACCGGGGGCAGGGGCGTTGTCTAGTACCTGGCAGACACTGGAAGCTGCCTTATGCCAGGACTCCTTTATCCATTTAGCCCAATGCTGTTGGCTCTGGCTGCCAGCAACTTGCCAGGGTCTCAGGCAGAGAAGGGTCTCCCCCATCACCTGCTACCCAATCCTTCTTTAACCAGAGATGCCAGAGGTCGAACCAGGGACCGTCCGCATGTAATCATGCGCTTGACTGCTGACGTATGGTCCCTCCCCTGCAACAACTTCTGGCTGGCAAGGAGCCGAATTCCACTTGGGTGGTACAACCAGAGGTGGGCAAGAGGGATCACATGCCCCCTCGAAGCTCCAGGTTAAGGCAACTTGCTCCTGAGTAAGCCAGTGCCGAGCAACGCACCTCAGACCCCAACCTAGGGGGAGAGGTCGTGTGTGGCCTGGATGCTGGATCTATCGCAGTTTAACAGTGCGATCCTATAGAGGTCTACTCAGAAATAAGACCTACTGAGTTCCAGAGGGTTTAGACCCAGCAGGGCTGGCCCTCCCATTAGGCAGTGTGCAGTCGCTCCAGGCGGCAGATGCTGGGAGGTGGCAGCAAGGTGTTGGAGGAGAGAGCTGTGCGTGCCATGCGGCCTGACCAACACTCCCTAAGCTAGCCTGCTGCCTTCCTGAGTGGAGGAGGATGCTGTCCTATTGCCATTGCCACTGCCAAAGAAAGATTCAAGTGCTAGCCCAGTCATCTTTTGGGCATGGAATGGCCGGACTAAGGACTCGGGGCGCTATCTTATCCTTTGCCTCAGGCAGCAAGGCCGGCCCTGACTCCCAGTTAAGTATGTATACAATTGCAGCCTAGCTCATCCCGGGCAGCCTTCCCAAACCTGGTACCCTCCAAATATTTTGGACTTCAACTCCCAGCATCCCTGACCATTGGCAACACTGGCTGGGGCTGCTGGGAGTAGGAGACCAAAACATCTGGAGGGTGCCAGATTTGGGGAAGGATGATCTTGGATTTCCCATAAATCATAATCAGTCATGCATTGTATTCATAACAAGGAGAAGAAGGACATAACACTTTACAAAGAAGAACTGAGCTGGCAGCAGGTCAGGGGTGGAGTGATTCCTGGCTTAAGCCGAGCTGGGGCTCAGCCCTGGAAAAGTCCACCTGGTTGCCCAGAAAGCATCCAAAGCAAAGCACCAACCGGGATGGCCGTGATGAAGAAGTTCCAGGGGAGAAGAGTTCCCAGGCCGAGGAGGAAGAAGATGATTCCCACACAATGGAACCTAGCAGTTTGGAGAGGAGGACAGAGAGACGTAATCAGAACAGAGGAACCTTTTGTCCCATGCTGGCAGGGGAATGCTGGAGGTTGTAGGACTTTCTCCTGTCTAAACACACAGAGGATTGCACCCTAAACAATTAAAGCATCTCGACTTGAACAGCAAAAAGGAGCAGCAATACATTTAAACCTGAGAGGCCAACGGCTTGCCTAGATTTGCCCAGTGGTAATTTTTCCTTCAGTTCATTTAGTGCCCCCTTCCTGCCACCCACCAGAGAGAGAAATGGTGCACTCCGGTAGGGAAAGGAATGTTTGCAGCTCCTCGCCTGTTTCTGGGCAGGAAAATCAAGTTTTGGAGAAGTGGAACTGAGAGTCTTGTTTGCAGCATTTAAGGGAAGGAGCAGAAGGACAGGCCATTGATGTGCAAGGGGGTAAAGAAAGTCCATGCACCTGTCCAGAAAAAACTGGAAACTCCATACCGCTAAACCTAATCCCATAATCTATGCAAATCAACCCAGCCACGAGTGATATATTCCCTTCCTTCATAAAAAACCCCAGACAAAACACTTATATAATTGCCCCAATTCATGTTGAGCTGGGGCAGTAAGCCAGCTTTGGAGTCACACAGAATTCTTGAGGCATAGAGCAGAAAACAACAAAATATTCATAATCCTTAAAAGTCAAGGTGCCGCCAAATGCATCTTGTGCCCCAGGAGATGGAACAACGCTTTGCTCAACAGCTGGGGGGGAACCTGGGCCACCCCACCAGATGATGTGGGACTCCAACTCCCATCAGCCCCAGCCAGCATAGCCCATGGTTAGGGACAATGGGAGTTGTAGACCAACAGCTTTGTTTTGTATCCTGCTCGGAATTTGGGGCAGGGATGTTGAAGAGTCCTTGGTTTCGAGTCACAAGTCCGAGTCCTTAGTCCAAAATGGTGACTCATGAGTCACGAGTCACTCCCAAAGCTGACTCCATGAGTCCCTATTAAAATCAATGGGGGGTTTTCCCAACAAAATAAGGCTATTTCAGATGTGTGGCTTAAATAAATTCTAGGCACAAGTGTGCCTTTTTATTTCAAAACTCTGCAACTGATTTTGGCAAGAACAGACCAGGCAGACAAACCCAAAATAACCAGACAGGCAGAGGAGGCTGGGAACCCCAAACAGGCAGGCAGAGGCAGCCAAACCCAAAATGTCTGAAAGGTTGCATTTTAGGAAAATGATTTTAAAAAATAAACTTGCTGTACTTCCTAAAACCTATCCATGTTGCATTTGAGGAACACGATTTTGGAACACGAGTCCTTGGTCTCGAGTCGAGTCTCGAGTCCCATTAAAAATATTGGGACTCGAGTCTGACTTGAGTCAGAGGGGGGACTCAGTCCGACTCACGAGTCGAGTCCTGGAGTCTGAGTTCCCATCCCTGATCTGGGGCTCTCCCATTTTATCCCTACAGCCTCCCCAGAAGTTGCTTCCTATACAAGCTGTGACTGGCCAGAGGGGAGCATTATGGATTTTGAACTGGGGGCTTGGCCCCAACATTATTGGGCTACTCCCCACTGGCTTATAATAACCTTTGCCTGAGAAAGAATTCTCCCTAACTCAAAAAAACCCTAACTTCTGAGCATGATCGACATTAACTGGCCCACGAAAGCCATGCAAAATTTCGACACACAGGGCCCTAGGGCTGCAGGGAGAAGCACTCTGCGTGTGCTCCAGAGCATCCCCTGTATTGTTCTCACATCCTAAGATTCAGCCCTGGCTCAAAAAGAGATTTTGGGGACAAGGCGCAAACTAGATATATCGTGGCCCCTTTCCAGTTTATATCCTCCATGCTACTTACGAGTCCTTGGGTCTCCCCTGGGAAGCCATCGGGGAAAACAGTTATCTTGAAGCAAGAGGTGGGTAAGGCTGAGGGAGTTCAGTCAAAACACAACTGCACCTGGAAAGGAAACCAGATAAGTAGCAGCAGGAGGGCGGGCCCTGCTTCCAAGGGATAGAGGGGGGAAAGGCCATGCTAATCTCAGGTGTTAGGGAGTGTCTCAGAATTCCAACTTCCAAAGAGGGACTCTGAGGCAAATGCATAGGTGAAGTGGTCACCCCTTAACTCAGATAAGGACAACGAGGACCAACTCAGGTTATTGGAAAAAGGTTTATTGTGCACAATTGGTCCTGCGGACTGTGTCGCAAAGCAGAACCCCGGGCGGGGCTTTTACAACTACTTTTATAGCATAGCTAAGTCTGGTCATTTGGCAACAGTTCTTACATTGGTCAGCAGGTCAAGACAAAAGGGGGTTTGCTTTAGGGGAGGGGGATTTCCTTACAAGGAGACAGGAAGATGATCTTACAATCAAGCAGCTGCTAGGTATTTTCTTATCTTGGTCACGTATGCAGGGTGAGACAGCAAAACACCTCAACCTTAGAGAATCAACAATAGCCATTAACGGCCATTGTCAGTCATTGCCACATTCATTACCAGCCATTGACTACATTCTTTTAGTATTAGTCATGACCCTGGCAATCTGTTTACATGCCTGGCTAGAATCTCTTGTAAGATTTTCTTTTAACTATTTTGTTTCCTTCATAGGAAGCCCAGAGAATCTACATGCCACAGACCTGGGCCAAAAAAGCGCAATGCTTGTGGATCACCAAGAGCCTACCTCACCCCCAAAAGAGAGAGGCCCCCAAACCTAGAGATGCCAGGGAACAAAGCCCCTCTTGGAAACCCACCTCCCTAACCTCAGGTGTGTGAGGTTCAGCTGCGATCACTCGCTAATGAGAAAAATGTGCTTTGCACGTCCTCAGAAGCATCATTTTCAGTTGCCGCTTCTCACACTCCTGTGCCAGGTCTTGACATGCAGAAGCAGATTTTCCAAGGCTTTGAACCCTACCTCAAATTAAGCCCTTCACCCATAATTTTGCATGCAGCCCCAACAGTTCAAAACAGAGGCCCAGATATTCCCCAATTCACAAACCAGAAGGAAGTACACACGCATGCCCCAAACTCAGTCATTTAGACCTCTGAAGACAGCATTTTTTAGGACAAAATGTATACAGCCAGATGCCACATTTTCAAAGATCTGGGAATGCTTCCAGACGGGAGGGCTCATCGAAGGACCGATCAGAAGCCACCATGCCCACTCTTCCTCCTTGGACTCAAGTCGAAAGCAGGCAGCAAAGAGTTACACAAAGTGTGCCTTACAAAACGCAGTGCTTTTGCAACAAGAACAAAGGGTAAACCCAATATGGATAAGCCCTTCAAACAGGACAAGGGGGAGGGAAATCCAGATGCGTAGAGAGCAATCCACAACTGGAAAAACAAATCCTTTTTACACACACACACACACACACACACACACACACACACACGCGCGCGGTCTACACATGCAGCTGTTACCACCAAAGAAAGACTTTTATGAGATATCCTACAGATCACATAACTTGTACTAGTTACCCCTGAATACACTTTGACCAACATTTAGGGTTGCACAATAAAGAGTGTGGGACAAACACCAGACTAGGGCCACCGAAGATTTTCACCATTACGCATGTTTTTGTTGACACTCACTGCTTACCCTGAGTTTTCTCAATTCCCCCCCCCCCCGTCCTCAGCTCCAAACTGTGCTGTTTTTACAATTATTCTAGTATTACAACTTTGCACTGATACAGCATTTTACAATATTCAAAAACAGCTTCACATACACAGGGATTGGATCCAGGCTCGGTCATTCTTGGGGTAGACCCACAAAAATCATTGGGACTTCACGAAGCTATGATTAACTTAAGTCCCATTGATTTCAGTGGGTCTACTCATGAGAAAGTCTGGATCCAACCTATAATTTCAGTCAACCTTAAAACAACCCTGCAGTGTTGGTCAGGAGTCGTTCTGAATTTTGTGGCATGCACACCAAGAGTGAGAGATAATTGAATAGTTGCTGGAGGACTGTATGCTGTACCCCTCCAATCCAGTGGGGCCGTCCAACAAGGCTGAATGGTGCGAGATTCAGGAAAGACCAAAGGAAAGACATTCAAACCTTGCACAGAGATCCACTGACTGGGTTCAGATGACATGATAACCCACACTCAGGGGTTCAGTACGGGTTGAGTGTGGGGTGTTGTTCAACTGTGGATTGTTGTTGAAACGAGGGTTCTTGTGTTGCCTGATCCCAGCTGCGGTAATAAGTCAGTGACTGGCCCAAAGTTGCCCAGTGAGTTTCGTGGCCGAGTGGGGACTAGAACATGGATCTCCCGAGTCCCAGTCCAGCACTCTAACCACTAAGCCACACTGGCTCTGGATTGAACCTGGGACTGTTCACATGCAAAGCAAGTGCTCCTGTAATTGAGTTATGGTCCCTAAAGTTTCCAGTCCTCATGGTTCTGAATAAAGGTATGATTTAAATAGAAACCTAGGAAGCTGCCTTATATTGGCTGGGTTCAGACAACATGATAACCCACACTCAAGGGTTGAGTATGAGTTGAATGTGGGTTGATGTTGAACCGTGGGTTGTTGTTGAAATGTGGGTTATCATGTTGTCTGACCCCAGCTGCAGTGATAAGCCATGGCTTGTTAACCATGAACAACCCATGAAGAGAAGCCATGGGTTGTTGTTGGGTTGTGAACTGTGGGTTGTTCACCATGGTTTGTTATCTTGGCTGGGTTCAGACGACACGATAACCAACATAACACATTTCAAAGACAACCCACAGTTCAACGACAACCCACACTCAACCCTTGAGAGCAGGTTATTGTGTTGTCTCAACCCAGCCAGTGTGGTATATGGGCCTGTAGCCAGGGGTGGGCTAGGGGGGTCCTGCCCCCCCCAAATTTCTTGGGGGGCAATTTTTTTTTTTTTACAAACAAATAAAAAACAGTTTCTAATTTTGTCTTTAAAAGACCTGCAAACCAGATGAACTGCCCCCCTACTTTTTTGGCACCCCCCCGAACTTTTAGGTTGGCTATGGGCCTGGTGGTGCAGTGGTTAGAGCGTTGGACTGGGAGTGGGGAGACCTGGGTTCAAATCCCCAATCAGCCATGAAGCTCACTTTAGGCCAGTCACTGACTCTCAGCATAATCTAGCTCGCAGGGTTGTTGTGAGGATAAAAAGGAAAGGAGGAGAATCACATACGCCGCCTTGGGCTCTTCACAGAAAAAGGCAGCATAGAAATGTAACAAATAAATACATAAAAATAGTTAATCTATGAAATTCGCTAACACAAGATGTAGTGATGGCCGCCAACTCAGATGGCTTTAAAAGGGGATCAGACAAATGCATGGAGGAGAAGGCTATCAATGGCTACCAGTCCTGGTGGTTATATATTACCAAACCAACAACTTAAGGTTTAGCAGCCTAAGGGTGGAATCCTATGCATGTTTAGACAGAAAAAAGGCCTGAAACTCCCAGCATGTCCCAGCCAGTGTGCTGGGTGTTGTAGGACTTGATTTCTGTCTAAACATGCATGGAATTGCATCCTAAGTGGATTCAAGCAGTGCAGCCAGGCCCTGAAGGAGGATTATCTCCGAAACTTTGGGCAGGCAAAGTATGCAATAAACAGGCACTGTTGTTGTGACTTCCTCACCTGCTTTTCTTTTGCTTATATATTCCCTCCAGGACCAGAGGCAGTATGTCTCTCAGTACCAGTTGCTGGGGGACATGGGCGGGAGGGTGCTGTTGCACTCATGTCCTGTTCGTGGGTTTCCCCACTGGGGCCACTGGTTGGCCACTGTGTGAACAGAATGCTGGACTGGACCACCAAATGGACCCTCAGTATGATGCAGCATGGCGCGTCTTATGTGGGAAATGGGATGCTGGAATAGAGGCCCAGGGTGGAGAACCCGAAGCCTGGGGGACAAATCTAGCCTTCCAGGGTTCCCCAGAAGGCCACGCCCCTTTCCCCCGATCGCCCCTCCCCCCCAGACCACCAATGGTTTGCGATTTCCTGGGTTTTGCACAATGTTTTCCCCATTGCAAAAGTTGAAATGCTTCCCTTAAGCCTTAGTTACTGGTAGGAAGAGCTTCAAGCTGGAAAATGCTGGGATTTGGGGGGTATTTTGGCCCCACCCCTTTTGCCTCCGGCCCCACCCAGCACTGGAATGTGGCGCCCAAGAGTTTCTCCAAAATGGAATTCAGCACACGGGCTGAAAGAGGTTCTGCACCCCCAAAACAGGCCATGGGTCTAAACTAGCATAGCTTCTTCTTATGCCCTCAAAGGTTCTTGTCCCCACTCGGCCATGCTGCTCCCTGGGTGACTTTTGGCCAGTCACCGACTCTCAGCCTAACCTACCTCACAGGGTTGTTGTGAGGCTAAAACAGAGAGGAGGAGGACCATGCAAGCCGCCTTGAGTTCCCTGCAAGAAGAAAAACGGCGGGATATAAATGTAATAATAATAATAATAATAATAATAATAATAATAATAATATAATGTCTGAACTGGTTTATCACCTGTGGGTCAGAAAGGTATCATGCTTAACCCTCGGGCGCCTGCTTTCATTTGGCTTCAGGGAGCAACTCTGAGTGCCTCCACATGTTCCATCACATCCCCTGAATAACCACGAGCAGTTCAGGGGAGAATTTGGATGGGTCTGTTTTTAAACGCCAACCCCCTCAATCCTTAAAGTAGCTTTTCCCCAACCTAGTGCTCTCCGGTTCTATTGGACCGCAACTTCCATCATTCCCAGCCAGCATGGCCAACAGCCATGCTGGCTGGGAATGATAGGAATTGCAGTCCGACACATCCGGAGAGCACGGAGCTGTAGCAGCATAGACCGACTGTGCTCAGCAGCGTGGGAGAAAGCCCTCTGCACAAGCTCAGAGGCACAGCCGCCCTTCGCTATCATTACTCACTTGCTGCCCCCCCCCCATTGCATCCTGGCGCCGCAAATCCGACAAATCCCTGGCGAAGCGGGCTTTGGAAAAGCCAAACTGGATACCCCACCCCACCCCCTGCGCCTCTGCCCTTTCCGGAAATCCCGAGGAGGACCGGGCAACCCCTCCCCCCCGAAGTACATCTCTTCCAGCGGCCCCACCCTGAGCTCGGAGGGCTCACAATCCTGACCGAAACGGAGTCGGTTTAGCTCCCTCCCCACGCCTTGGCGAGGGTGCCTCTGCGCCCCCTTCCCTCCTGGGCCGTAGCAGCACCTCGCTGCCGGGGGTGGGTGGGGACCGGGCCGGAGAGCGGCTTACCTACGACGAAGGCCCAGCCCGCGGCGAGGGCGGCGGCCAGGCTCCGGCTCCATGAGGCTGGATGCGGGAACAGCAAGTGTCTCTCTCTCCTCTCTCCTTCTCCGCCCTTGGAGCGTCGCCGCGTGGTCAGCGGGGAGCCGGCCCCGGCGGCGGCGTGCCCGTACGCAGCCGGGGAAGAGGCCGCGTGTGGCGGCGGCTGCTCCCGCCCCGATCGACCCTCGGGCTGGGACAGCGGACGGCCCCGGGGAGGGGGGGGGGTCGTCTCCTCCGCTTGCAGCCAGAACCCGGGACGCCACTAGGGGGAAACGGGGATGGGGCGCACAGAAGGAGCAAAGGAAAAAAATGTTGGGAGCGCGTGCGCACAGATGGAGCGAAGTGCATATGGGTGGGGGGTATCCCAGCATAAGATTAGCTTGCCTTTCCATCCCGTAACCACAGGGGTCCAGCAGAGCAGACCAGTTTCACACAGGTAAGGACAACCCTGAGTGTATGGTTTGTCCTGGAAGCGTGGGGTTGCCCCTTGGGATTGTCATTATGTGTGACCCCTGCACTGTGGTTTAACTCTGGGCTGTTCGCCATGAACAAGCCGGGAAGAGAAGTCGTGCTTCGTTGTTGGGTTGTGAACTCGCAATTCAACAGCAACCCCTACTCAGGCCATAGGCCCAGTTTGCACGTAAATACAAACCATGGTTTATTGAATCGTGGGTTCTCATTACGTGCAAACCCAGAACCAGGGCCGGTGCATGGCAGTTTGGTGTCCTAGGCAAGATCAGATATTTAGCGCGCCCCCTTCTCACTTGAGCCCTCCCTCGCTCCAGCCCTATGCCCATTATGAAATAAAAGTCAATTGGCAAAACCTAAAAAAATTATTATCATAATAAATTATCCTCCTCCTCCTTAGCATATTTGCTCACTGGGATTCTCTGGTCTGTCTTCCCTCTCTTTCTCCCCCCCTCCTTTTCTTTTCTTACCCCTTCTCTCTCTTTCGTTCTCTCTCTCTCTCTTCTTTTTGTTCCCCTCCCCCTTTACCTTCTTTTTTGTGTGTATGTGCAAAATTTATCTCTCCTTCCCCCCCCATCTCCTCTCCTACAAGCTCCTCTTCCCCCCACCCTCTCCAATTTCTACTTTCGCGTGCATGCAAAATTCTGGTTTATTTTTTGCTTCTGATATTTATTATTAAATAAAAAATTATTATTAATTTTTTTTGCTCCCCCAGCCCCCTTCCTACTCCTCCCTCACCCCCACTCCTTTTATCATTCTCCCTGGCTAGGGGTGGGGGCTCCTCAGTTTGGGGAGAGTTCACTCTGGTTACCCCCCTCTCTTTCTGCCTCCCTCCCCCCACCCACCTCCTCCAGCGCCGCCGCCGCCACCTCCCTCCCTCCCTAACCGCCCCCCCTCTTCTCCTCCCCTTATCGCCCCATGTGCTGTATGAGAAAGCAGCTTTGCTAAAGAGACCCACTTGCGAAAGAAACAGGAGCGGCATAAGGCTCGGGCAAGCGGCAGCGGAGAGCCGAAGTAACCGCAGCGGGTGAAAGAAAAGGAGGGGGGAGAGAGGGGGGGGAAGAAAGAAAGACAGAAAGAGAAAGCAAGCCTGGGGACAACAAAAACAGAAGAAGAGACCGGCACACAGAGAGAGAAAGAAGCGAGGTGAAGGGGGAAAAACCAGGGAGGCTTCTGATTTGGTGTGGTTTCTGCGCCCCATTTAGCCATGCGCTCTAGTCAGCCGCCTAGTTGGCCTAATGGTAGCACCGGCCCTGCCCAGAACTACGGGTTGTGAACCACAAACAAGCTAGGAAGAGAACTTGTGCTTCGTTGTTGGGTTATGAACTTGCAATTCAACGACAACCCCTACTCAACCCATAGGCCCGGTTTGCACATAACAACAAACCATGTTTTAATGAACCATGGTATGTTGAATCGTGTTGTTGTTACCTGCAAACTCAGAACTACAGGTTGTTAACCACAAACAAGCTGGGAAGAGAACTTGTGCTTCACTGTTGGGTTGTGAACTCAAAATTCTTTGACATCCCCTACTCAACCCATAGGCCTGGTTTGCACATAACGACAAACCATGGTTTAATGAACCATGGTTTAATGAATCATGGGTTGTCTTTACATGCAAACCCAGAACTATGGGTTGTTAACCACAAACAACCCAGAGTTTACAACCCAACAACAAACCATGGGTTCTCTTCCTGGGTTGTTTGTGGTTAACAACCCACAGTTAAACCACAATGCAGAGTTTGCACCTAACAACGATCCAACCCACACTCAGCCCGTTCTCTGGGTTGTCATTATGTCTGAACCAGGCTTGATATGTACAGCGGCCTTCCCCAACCTGGGGGCCCTCTAGATGTTTTGGACCAACTTCCAGCAGCCCCAGCCAGCATGGCCAATGGTCAAGAATGCTGGGAGCTGAAGTCCCAAACAGCTGGAGATCTACCTTCTGCCCACCCCTGAGGTAGAGTAATCCTATCTATGTTTACTCAGACAGAGGTCCGGCTGTGTCTCCAGGGGTGGGCAGAAAGTAGATCTCCAGCTGTTTGGGACTTCAGCTCCTGGGCTAGATGGAAGTCTTGCTCTGATTCAGCAGGTGTCTACTCACATTCCAGTATAATCAGTCACCTTTTCAGCCATGAGGCTCACAGGGTGACTTTGGGCCAATCATGACATAGTCACCATTTTGAAACTTGTAGAAAGTGGTATATGCAAATGAATCCTTTACAGGACCATCTTCCATCTGGTAACCTGTGCCCTCACTGTGGGAAGCTGTGTGGATCTAGAATTGGCCTCCACTGTCACTTACGGACCCATCGCTAGAGTCTACACAATCTTCTTTAGAATTTCCTCCTTTTAAAATCTCCTTTTTGTAAATTTTTATCCTGGAAGACAATCTTACTCGGACACGAGTGATCGCCTGATGATGATGATGCATCTGATTAATAGAAAATAGATAATAAAATGAACAGACCTCACCCTATCCTACCTCACATGGTTGTTGTGAGGAGAAAACAGAGGGAAACCTATGCACACCACCCCTGCCATCCTCAGAGGAAAGGCAAGGTATAAATGAGGCAGATATCTAGATTTCCTCTGCTCTCTCCTCCTTTGCTTCATTGTTATCTAATTTTCAAGCACGCCTGGATTCAGCAATGACCCAGACTTCGAATGGTTTATGCAACAGCACCCTTTCTACATCCCCCCCCCCCCCCGTGCACACACTAGCAAAGTTGCTGCCAGCTGCTGTCTGCACACAGATTTAGTTCTCACACAAGATCCTGGAAACGGAGTGTGTTTTAGCCGCAAAGTGTCCCATAAGGAGAATTCAAGAACCGGGGCTGGCCCAAGGCACTTTGTTGCCTGCAGAGGCAGTGTTAGGGGGTGGCCCACGAGGACTGGACTGGAGCCCCAAATCTTTCATTTGGAGCCCCGAATCTCTGGCAGGCCCTCTGCCCCACCGCCCTGCTGTCCAGGAGCACTTGCTGAAATAAAGGTCCAGGGGCCCTGAGGATCTGTTGCATCTGATCCCCCTGCCTTAGCTGGCTTTTGGCCCACATGTGCTTCACCTTCTGCTCCCCCCCCCCAATCTTTCTGCCTGAGGTTTTTTCCTGAAATCACATGCCCTCCTCTCCCCTGTCCATATATCCCTTTTTACAAAGAGGGGTGTCCTTAGGAGACAGGGTCCTTTACAGACACACACACACACACACACACACAGATTTTAGAGCATATGTAAATCAGCATATGCAAATTTGTGAATTGTTTTTGTCCTGTGGGCCTGAGCCCAGGATCTTTTCCGTACCTAGCACCATCCCTGGTTGCCTGAGGTGACGTTCAGGATGGCATCCTCCTCCCATTCCGTGTACAGAAACTGACCGACCGGACTGGCAGCTGAATCTTACTTCAACATGAGAATGGAACAACATCTTCCACCACACGTGACAGCAGCAGATCAGGTTTAGGGGCCCCAGGACAAGCTGAAGGGTACATACAACTCTGTCCTCCAACACCCTGATGCTGCTCCCCACACTGCAGCATCTGTTGCCTGAGACAGCCGCCTTTGTCTAACGCAGGGGTGCGAACTGAGGACCAAATCTGGCCCACCATGAGATAAAAAATGCTGGGTTTTGTTTTGTTTTTTTGCATTTTGGCCACACCCACTTTGCCTTTGGCCCCACCCTGTTTTGCCTCCCCCCCCCCCCACTACTGGAATGTGCCATCCCCCCAACCCCACCAGAGTGTCTCTGCAGCGGAACTCGGTCCTTCGGCTGAAAAAGGTCTGACACTTCTTTCAGGCATTGCAGGTCCAACAAGAAGCCAAGCACTGGTGGCTGTCCTGCTGCTGCTACCAGGTAAGAACATCACCAGGGCCCACCAACATAAAAAGGTAATCTTTGCAAAAGGGCCTCTTCAAACTGGAGCCGCTCAATCTGCAAAAGGAAGCAGCGGGAACTGCAGATCAAGCGGTTCAGTTTAAGGCACAAACCAGTTAAAAAGAAAAAAAAGGATCTGCCCTTCCAGACAGGCCTCTGTCCAGGATGCTGCAGAAGAGGTACAACTTTGATTGATAGCTTCTGTGTTTCTATTTAGTGCCATCAAGGAGCTCAGCATACAAGAGGAGAGGTACGCGGGATGTACCGAAACAGGGAAAACCCAGCTCATTTGAGCTTGCTGGATTTCCTGCCCACTTCCAATGCGATGATCGATGATCGGAAGCAGGCTGAGTCGGGGGTGTTGTTGTTTGAGGACGACTGTGATTTGTGCATTTTTTCAAACTGCCAGTGGATTTTGCACAAAACAACACCAGGAAAGCATGTGGTTTTAATGAGACTTGCGTGATTTTCGCAAATCATGCTAGAGCCACATGGTTTTTGGTTGCCATTTTGTGCAAAAAGGCACCCCAAAACCACATAGTTTAGCAAGATTTGCTCAAACCACATGCTTTCCTGGCACCGTTTTGCGCAAATTCCATTGGCGGGTTCAAAAATCGTGGTACAGACAGAGGTCCATGAGCTGGCTCGACTTGCACTGCAGCGAGTCAGCACCAGCACATGGGCAGCAAACCAGAATCCAGGGGGGCCAAACCAAAGAAATCCAACAGATTCCACCCCCAAACAGATTCCTCACACGTCCCTACAATCTTACCATTAGGAGGGAGAACAAAGGGTCACAGGGAGACTGTACCTCCAGCCCCCTAGGAAGAACATTATGGCAAGGGGGAGGCCAATCTGGCCCCATATATCAGCCAGAGAGGGAGCAGCTATGGGGAGCTCGCTTCACCCCTTCCTGCCAGAAGGAACACCTCTGAGCATGTTGAAACCAAGAACGAGTGCCTGGGTTTTGCTCTTTTCCTCCTCCCTCCCAATCCCTTTTCCTTTTGCGTTGCATCTTAGATGGTAAACCTGACGGCAGGAACTATCTTATTATTAATCTTTCTATGGCGCTGTGCTAGCCTTTTTTTGACTGAGGAGTATGGTCAAAATGCTACGAATAAAAACATTTGCCACAAGGGAAGGGAGAGGTCATAAATGGGAAATTGTACGCATCTGGAGGGCACCAGGTTTGGGGGAAGTTTGCAGTACAGCACAGGAACTATAAAACATGTTTCAGTGAAGTTATATCCCCCTGCGTTCCCACCACCTCTTTTTTCAGTCAGCCCCAGAAGGTAATGGTAAGCAATAATATTTCTCGCCAGCCACCACCACCCCGTACCTTGGTCCGCTTACCTTGCTGTCAGCACGCCAGCCTTTGTGGGGAGAGAAAAGGAAGCTTTTCCTGTCCTTTCGTTTTTAATTCCCGCCAAATCGAAGCGGGCAGGAGCCTGTTCCTCTCTCGGTGTGCACCTTTTCAAACAGCAGAGGGCACCAAGGAGTTAACTTTCAGATCTCTGGTCATGAGAATCGGACCGAAGAGGCCTATCCAGGCAGGGTCCCTGCTCTCACGATGGCCAACCAGACGTGGAAACCCACAAGCAGGACATAAGAACAATTTAGCACTTTTTCGCTCTCTTTGCCAATATTGCTGCTTTTTGCTCTCTCTCTTTCTGTGTGTGTCAGTCAGTCAGTCAGGCGATCACTCGTGACCAAGTAAGATTGTCTTCCAGGATAAAAAAAGAAAATTTACAAAAAGGAGATTTTTAAAAGAGGAAAATTCTAAAGAAAATTGTAGACTCTAGCGATGGGTCCGTAAGTGACTGTGGAGGCCAATTCTAGATCCACACAGCTTCCCACAGTGAGGACACAGGTTACCAGATGGAAGATGGTCTTGTAAAGGATTCATTTGACGTGCTTTTCGCTTAGCATGTTTCTCCCTCTCACCTTGCACTTGAGCTTCTTCAAAGTCCATAGAACCTTTGTGAAAGGCCAACCTCCAGTTAGATCGTTCATGGGCCAGAGCTTCCCAGTTTTTGATGTTTATATTGCATTTTTTTAGATTAGCCTTAAGAACATCTTTAAACCTCTTATACTGACCACCGATATTCCGCTTTCCATCCTTGAGTTGGGAATAAAGTAACTGCTTTGGGAGACGGCAGTCAGGCATTCGAACAACATGACCGGTCCGCTGAAGTTGGCATTGAAAGATCATTTTTTACACACACCAGGGTTGGTGCTAGGTACAGAAAAGATTTGGGGCCCAGGCCCACAAGTCACCCCCCCAAGGCACAAATATGCAGATGCTAATTTACATATGCCCTAAAGTCTGTGTATGTGTGTGTCTTTAAAGGACCCATCTCCTAAGGACACCCCATTTATAAAAAGGTATGTATAGACAGCGGAGAGGAGGACATTTGATTTCAGGAAAAAACCTCAAGCAGAAAGATTCAAAGGGGGGCAGCAGGAGGGGAAGCACATGTGGGCAGAAAGCCAGCTCATCCAGGGGGATCCAATGCAACTGAGATCCTCAGGGCCCCTGTACCTTTCTTTCAGCAAGTGCCCCCAGACAGCAGAGTGGTGGGGCAGAGGGCCTGCCAGAGATTCGGGGCTCCAAATGAAAGTTTCAGGGCTCCAGCCCTAATGGGCCGCCCCTGAACACTGCCTCTGGTCTAACCTACGATAAGACAGCTTCCTATATTCTTAGAAACTGCTGTGCTGGATTCTTTCCCTCTTAGGCAGTGCTCTCAATGTAGATAATTTTACAAAGCAAAATCAGAGAGTGGAGAAGAGATGACAAGTGGAGGAGAATGATGGGTGGGTGGAGAGAGCCCAGTGGTGCAGCTAGGTAATTTATTTTAGACCCTGGATTTAACAATCTTATGGGCCCCCAGTTGAGACGGCCTTGTGTATTATTTCAGGGTTGAAGCACACAACTAGCCTTTCTCTCCCTGCCCCCACTACACAACTGCCATTCCATGCCTTTTGCCCACATGTGCTTCCCCTCCTGCTGCCCCCCCCCTTGAATCTTCCTGCCTGAGGTTTTCTTCTGAAATCAAATGCCCTCCTCTCCCCTATCCATATACCCCTGTTTATAAAGAGGGGTGTCCTCAGGAGACAGGCTCCTTTAAACACACACACATAGACAGATACTTTAGAGCATATGGAAATTTGTGCGCTTTTTTTTTGGTCCTGTGGGCCTGAGCCCCAGATCTTTTCAGTACCTAGCACCATCCCTGGGTTAGATGATTTCTCCACTCCTGGTTATGCCCAACTGCTAGCAGTTCCCCAGGCAGAGAGTGTCTTTTCCCCATCCCCTACTGCCTAATCCTTTTTAAATTGAGATGCCAGGGATGGACTTTCTGCCTCGAAGCAGGGGCACTACCACTGAGCTATGTACAGTAATACCTTGGATTGCAAGCATAATTTGTTCCGGAACCGTGCTTGTAATCCAAAACACTCTTATATCAAAGTGAGTCTCTGGCGGGCGTGAGCGGGGCTGATTTCGGCCTGCTACGCCCGCTCGAGGCAAGCGGTTACATCCCTACGCTTGTCTTGCAAGACGTCGCTTGTTTATCAAGTCAAAATTTATTTTTTAAAAATTTGCTTGTCTTGTAAAACGCTCTCAGACCAAGTTACTTGCAATCCAAGGTATTACTGTATGGCCATTCCCATCAGCCAGGCAGATGGTCCTCAAACCAATCACCTACATAAGAAGAGCCCTGCTGGATCAGACCAAGAGTCCATCTAGTCCAGCATTCTCCACCTAGAAATGTGTGACCTGGCCACACGGTCACGCATGCCTCAGTCACATCCTGATTGGACTACTGAAATGCGCTCTATGTGGGGCTGCCTTTGAATACTGTTCAGAAACTTCAGCCGATCCAGAATGCTGCCACCAGACCTGAGCCGGTTACAGGGAGCACTTGACTCCCTTCTTACAACTGCTTTGCTGACTCTTTCCCAGCACAATTTGAAGTGCTGGTTATGATCTAGAAAGCTCTATAAATGGTTTGGGGGAAGCAAGCTACCGAAAGACTGCCTTCTCCATACAAGCCTGCCTGGGGTTTAATATCAACGGGGGAGGCCCTTCTCTTGGTGCCACCACCACCAGAGGCACGTTTGGTGGAGATGTGAGCGAGGGCCTTCTCGGTGGCTACCCCCAGGCTCTGGAACTCCTTGCGGAGGGATGCTAGGTTCGCTCCCTCTCTGCTGTCCTTCTGCTGGCAGGCAAATGTGTTTTTATTCAGGCAGCAGGGCCGGTGCTACCATTAGGCCAACTAGGCAGCTGCCTAGGGCGCAGGGCTAAAGGGGACGCCAGAAATAGGGAGGGCTCGAGTGGGAAGGGGGGGCGCTAAATATCTGATCTTGCCTAGGGCACCAAACTGCACCAAACTGCCTTGCACTGGCCCTGTCAGGCAGACATGTAAGCTGGTCTGTTGGGTTGGCTGCTTTTTAAATTCTTTATTGTAGTGTTTTTAATTGTGTCTCTAATGTATTTGTTTTGTTTTATGATGATTTAATTACATTGTTATTTTAAACGTTGGCTTGTATTGTTAGCTGCTTTGGCTTGTATTGTTAGCTGCTTTCTTGGTAGAAAGGCAGGGTGCATACACACACACACACACACACACACCTTTGGCTGTTCTTCCCTTCAAACATAATGCTTTACGAAATGCCATTTTGTTTAAAAATTCTGTCCATTTCCCCAGCCTGATGAAAATTAGATAATGCAGCTTAATGCTGTGCCTTTACCACCATTGCTTTTATTATTATTTTTTAAAAAATGCTTTAAACTTTTTCATGGTTTTTTATTTTACTTTTATTCCAAAGTGTTCATATCAAGACCCCCAACATAGGGTCAAAACTTTGCATAACACAAACATATACAGTATATATATGACAGAGTTCGACCGATATACAAGTATAGATACATTTGTGTTTGTTTTTTTAAAATGAAAAAGCAAACCCAATCTTATTTTCCTATTTTATATATACAAATGTACATTATCAGTTAATATATATATATATTATTTTTTTACAGCATCCCACACTTCGACAATGTGTGAATTCGTTTTTTAAAAAAAGGTACATAGGATTCAATCCTGATACTTGATCGTAGAGAATTCTACATTGAGTGACCGCCCCACCTCCGAGGGTGGGGCGGTGGCACATATTTCAGAACAACAAAGAAAGAGGAAGGGGGGGGGGAAGCACAGATCTCCACAGCCTGACCCATATATTTCTGTTCAGAACAAAGGCTGAGACAGGCTCCTGGAGGATTTCACAAGCTCTCTTACAAAAGAATTGATATTTTTAGAAAAATAATTCATCTAGATAGCCACTGATATTTATACCTATAAACATTTGTGTTCCGTACCATCATCTGGACCAGTATATCTCCACCACCACCCACCACCACCACCATACAATGCTGCTGTTGGAAGATAGGAAATTGCCTTCTACCAAGTTAGATGTTTGGTCCATATAGCTCAGCGTTGTCTACACTGATTGGCAGCAGATCCCCAAGGTTTCAGGCAACAGATCTTCCCCAGTTCTTCTGGGGATTGAACCGAGGATCTCCTGCAAGCAAAGCAGGTGCTCAAACACTGAGCTACGGCCCTTCCCCCATTGCAGGGTGGTTAGGGGGAAGTTTGGGGTTCTAAATGAATATTATGGATGATGATCATCGTAACCATAATAATTCCAACTAGCTCACACTGTAATCATATCTACGGCAGATCCTGCTGTTAACAGGAAACGTTTTGGTTTGACCAGAACGGATTAGATTATTTTGATTAATTTTTAAAATAATTTTTGCTGAAAGCCAAAGCGGGGGAGGGGGGACGGGACATTTGGGGAGGCTAGAACTGACAGAGACCATGAGGTCGAAATGGCCAGTAAATGGATTTAAAAGGAGTTGGGGAAGGCTGGATTGTGGTGTACTGAGAGAGGAATTCAGGAATGGAACCTCAGAGATGCTTCCTCGGTTTACAATCAAGGAGCAGTGGTTGCAGCCACAACAGCTCTTGGAATGGTTTTAAAGTCACTCCCTGATTCGCTGCTCACTGTGTTTGCAATAGTTAAATGCTGGGGATCTTCTCTGTCAGTTCTGGTCCTTACCCCAAGCAAGGAAGTGGATCAGATGGGTAGTTAACACAGCAGGTAATGGAACTAGAAATGAGGAACATTCATTACAACCCTATCTCAGAAGGAAGTCCCATTGGGTTCAGTGGGACTTCCTTCCCTATAAGTGGGTTTAGAATTGCAGCCTAACATCTCCCAGAGGAGTTCTGAGAAACAAAAAGAGGAATGTAATAATGATGATGATGATGATGATGATGATGATGAGAAGGAGAACCCCTTCAAAAATGAGCAAGCTGAAAGTGAAACTGGAATTCGAAGACTTCTTTGCAAACAAAAATGCAATTGACAAGAGAATAGCAGTGGAGGAAAAAGGAAAGAAAAGAAAATATCACATCACCAGCCATTGGCCCTTACTATAGTAGGTTCTATTACCACCTACACTTTCTGTTCCTGGGGGGGGGGGGGGACAGATCGGAAGAGGAGGAATCCCCGAATCATGCGCAGACTGGCTCCACATTTGCTTCGCTCCAACACTACGTTGAATGGCTATTGGGAGCAGCCTGGCGCAAGACCCCACCTCGGATGTCTTAGTAAATTACATACGAGAATACTCACTACGAGTGAATACAGTAACATGTGTAAGTCCACTTACAATGGTCCTTCCCTTAGCTCTGATCAGCTAGCCTAGCGTCGATGTCTCAGAATCAAGATATATATATATATATAAATATTCGCTTTTGTTATTTTGCGTTAAAAAAAAACAAGAACAAAAAGTCTTTCTCTCCGCAAAAAAACCCATCCCAAGATGATGGGCACGACATCTGCTCGCTTCATCATGAGAGCGCTTCCCAGGGGTTTCAGTGGGAAAAGGTCCTTGGGATATGACAATATGCCATACTCGGAGAAGTAAGTCACAGACTTATTTCAAAACGAAGGGTCACTTTCGCTTCCATCTGGAGAAGGAGACACAAAGCAAAGAACAAGCAGGTTAGTGGACAGCAAGCCTTCTCCTGCGATTAACCTGACAGCGTGCTTTCAGATTCATCTTGGCAGCCATAAGGGCTAGAAACTTATTTTCAAAAGAGGAATGGGGGGTTCTCAGGGTGTGGGGATTTTGCGCAGACAAAATTGTACAGTGTGGTTGCAGAAGAACCAAAATATCTACAGCAGGGGTGTTGAACTGCTTTCAGTCAAGGGCCAGATTCCAAGCTCTCGGGGGCTGCATTCCAGTGGTGGGTGGAGCTAAAGGCAAAAGGGGTGGGAGCCAAAACCCCCAGCATATTCTAGCTTAAAGCTTTTACTGCCAGTAACTAAGCCTCCCCACACATTTCAACCTTTTAGAAATGGGGGGGGGCAACAATCAGAGTTTGGGGAGAATGGGGTGGGACCAGAGAAGGGATCCTGGGCCTGAGGTTCAGACAGTTGAGGCTGGTGGCTCCAATGGCAGTGGGGCGGTATATCCACTCTAGGTTTTGGCCTGAACTTTTCCAGGAGCTATCCATGGTTCTGAACCCAGTTTTGGTGGTGGTGGTGGTGGTGGTGGTGGTCGTGGTGGTGGTCGTGGTCGTGGTTCAGCACCATGGATAGGATCTTAAAAGTCCAGGCTAAAGCCCAGAGTGGATACACTGCCCCACTGACATTGGAGCCTGAGCACACCTTCCTGTCTTATTGCTCAACAGTGGCTTTGCTTTATTCAGTTTAAGCCCACAATTTTAGGGACATAGGATGCTGCCATATACCGAGTCAGCCCCAAGAGTCAACCCAGCTCTGCCTACTACTGCACTATCTACATTATCGGAGAGCAGCTCTCCCAAATTTCAGGCAGTTCACCCAAGCCCTACTTGGAGATGCCGGGGATTGAACCCGGGACCTTCTGCACACCATTGAGCCATGGCCCTTCCCTAAGCCATGGCATTCCCTCCCTCCTCCCTCTACACATCAGGCCCGATCCCCGCTGCTTACCTTCATGGAAGCCTTCTTGCACGTGGCTCTGGAGTTGATACAACTCATCTAACCCGTCACAGGGAGAATTTGAGGCACGTGTCTCAAAGGCTGTTTCGTAGGAGGTCAGTTCTTCCAAAAAGCATTGCTCTTCTGGAGGTAGGTCCATGCTGGGCGAGGGAGCCAAGGCCCCTTGGCTCCTATCTTCGGTGTCCAAGCTGATTGGACTACTGACATTCCCACCGCAGAACTGGTGGTGAGGGCACCTCACACCTGCGCCGCCTTTCTCGAACAGAGAGGCGGACAGGTCTTGGAGAAGCGTCTCAAGCGCATCCCCTTCCAGGAGATCGTCCTCCGGGCAGGTCAACAAGGAGAAGTCGACGCTCCTCCAGACCTTGGGAGGCTGGATGTCCAGGCACAGTTCAGGCATGACGCCCAGAGCAGAACTGTCGAGGGCCACCTGGCCGTCCTGGGCCAGCTCCCTGGAAGCCACAGAGCTGAAGGCCTCGGCCAGGCTGCTGATCTGCTGGGCCAGCAGCTCGATCTCGGTCTTCTCTTTTTCAGAATATCTGAAGAAGGTCTGCTTGATGGGGGAGGCCTCCGGAGTCAGGATCCCCTCAGGCACCATGGGCACGTCTATATAGAGGGGCCCCCGGATCTCCGGCAAGGTCATCACAGTACAGTCCCCATTACCGGGGCTGTCTGGGGTAGGCGGTAACTTCTCATAGAGAGCACTGCATTGTTCTTGGGTGTAGAACAGCTCGGAGGTGGTAGCGGTGGTGGTGGTGGTGGGGACGCTGGTGGTTGGGGTGGCGGAAGGGGTGGCCGTCATGGGCGGCACGGCAGTGGGGGCAGAGAGGGCGGTGCTTGGAGCATACGGCTCCTGAACCCCAAACAGGAAGGCAGAGCCCTGATGGGGTGTATACGGAGGGGTGCAGACAAAGTCTTTGGAGGAGGAAGAGGAGGAGCCACTAAGATTGTCCCTCCTTAAAGTCTGCTCATAGCCGGTTGGGAAGATCATGTAGTTGAACGCTGGGCCTTTGCTGGGAAGGCTGAGTGTGGATCCTGGAGCGGCCTCCTCCACGGAGGAGATATTTCCAGGCTCTGTTGCCTCCTGGGGCAAAGTGGCAGCAGAGGTCTCCACAAATGCCGAGGAGCATTCCACACCACTGAAATCGAACGATGGCACAACAACGGTGCTAGTTGGGGTGCCAGCCACGGGTGTGAAGACTTGGTCAGGGCTGGACAGCTGCCCCGGAGAGAGCAGGCCTTCCAGGAAAGTGGGTGTACTTCCGAGGGTGTAAGTCGCCTGGGTTTCTTCTGCAGACAGTTGCTGCTTGAGGCACCAGGCTTCAGAATCGCTGCAGAGAGTTAAGGAAGGGGAAGTGAGATGACTATGCAAGCCTCAATAAAGCAGAAAGACAAATAGACATCATCCCTCAAGCCTTCTGTCTTTGTCAAACTTTGGATTGCAAACTCCTTGAACCATAATAGCAGTTTTGCTGGATCAGACCAAGGGTTCATCTCATCCAGCATTTTGTTAACACAGTGGCCAGCCAGCTGCCTGTGGGGAAACTGCTGCTAGATCAGGAGTGGACAACTTGTGGCCGTCCAGATGGCCTGGCCTGCACCTCTCATCATCCCTCACCATTGGCTATGCTGGCCACAGCTGAGGGGAGTTGTAGGCCCAAAATATCTGGGTGGCCACAAGTTGCCCACCCCTGTGTTAGATGGTATGTCTTTAATGCAGCCACATGGCTAACATAATGGTGCTGAATGAACCTTGCACAGTTCCTGATTCCCAGCTTTCAACATCCCTAGCTCCTCCTCCTTCAACTGTCACCACCAGCAGCCATTCCAGCAGGTTGTACTGAGGGAAGTGAGAGGGGGAAGCAGGGCCATTCCACCAGCCCTGTTGAAAGACTACTTCATTCCCCCCCTCTTCCTTCCCCACCCATTTTTCCTTGTGTGTCGTGTCTTTTTTAGATTGTAAGCCTGCAGGCAGGGACCATCTTGTTTAATTGATTATACCTATGCAGCTCTGGGAGCCGTTTTTTTTTTTTTTTTTTAGCTGAGAAGTAGCATAAAAATACTTCAAATAAACAAATAAATAAATTCCCTCCACCTCGCTTGCTTGAAAGACAAAATGGCCTCTTTGCCCGGAACTGACCAACCCTGAAGCCAGGACTCTAACAGAAGTGATGGAGGCAAAGTTTTGACAGTCCTATCTACTGCTAAACTTATTAAGAAGGAATAAGTCCTTCAGAGACAGTCAGAGACAAGTTTCTTCATATCTACCTGATGATATAGTTGCGGCAAGTGATGGGAACGTCAACATTCTCCAGGTGGAGCAGCGAATATATCCAAATCCAGTTTATGCCATCTTTGGTTTGGAGTCGGATGACCATTTCGGCCCGGGTCTCACTCGTGTCGCCCACTTGAGAAAGAAGCACAGCAGGAAAAATGAGATGATTTGGCCCATTCAAAGAAGCAGCTCTGCAAATATGTTGCTGCTTTTTTTTGTCTAGGCACGGTAAATGTGATGGGGGGGGGGGAATTGGACAATTGAACGGCTTATAAGATACTCACACAGCCTATAATGCTGGGCTGATGCATGGCTGAGATCTTCTGGATGGATCAAGCTGTACCATGACTTGCAGAAGAGTTCGCTTTTCTCAAAGCCCAAGTGGAAAATCACACTACAAAAAGTTGCAAAGGGAGAGAGAGAGAGAGAGAGAGAGATCAGTGTTTTGGATCAACGTAGATTAGGTTGGCCAACTAACAAGTTCCCCATTTGCTAGGAACAGGCTGCTCCTCTTGTTAGACCAAAGGGCCTGACCCACCATATTCATTCCAACACCCTCCTCAAACTTATCCACATTCATATTCCCCGCAAGGTCCTAACACTCCATGTTCCCAGAACACTTTCTTACCTTTCAGAGATGTCCACAATGGCCAGGTCTTTTGTGTGGCGACTCTCGAAAGACGACAAGAAGAAAGAGTTCAGGCTGATTCTGGGCTTGGGGTCCAGAGGGGTGCAGAAGGCAGTGAAGACTGGGTTGCTGGACCAGTAAGAGCCAGGTGGGGGCTGGTGGAACCTTCCTCTGATGAGGACCAGCTTGTTCCCCGCACTTTGCCTCCGGATAGTCTTGGAAGTGTTGAAATGGCAGCGGAAGAGTCGGTCTGGAGTTGGGGGGGGGGAAGGGGGTGTTGAGAGATCAGAGGTGTCACCCAGCTGGTATATATTCACACCATTGTGCCAATCACTAGCAGAAAGCATAAAATAGTTCTACTCTCTTAGGCTCAGGGGTTTTGACAAGCTGCTGTCATTTTTACATGGCATGCATTTCTAGGCCTCAGTACTTGTTTTCTAAAAAAAGAGAGAGAGAGAAGCACCATGGTTTGAACCTTCCTGGAAACATGGAAGAAGCCCTTTCCTCTAAACGATAAGGTGCAGGGGTTGGCTTTGGTTACTCAGTGCTGAGTGGAAGGCAGTCTGTACATGCTCAAAGGCACTCTCACATCTGTTATTCTTTCCTTTCACATGTTCCAATGCTGGGCCCATGTCCTTAAGAAATATTTCTGGGCTGAGCCATTATGATCCTTTGTTTAAAATTCAGCCTTGCTAGGCATCATTCTCTTTCTAATACATGCTGGCCAGTTTTTCATCGGACACTATCTAGAGTGCTTCCACAGCTACATTTCTTCCTTCCCTCCCCTTACATGCCACAGAGCAAGGCCCAATTTTATAAAGCAACACCTACCGGTATCTATCGGGGATGGCAGTGCCAGCTGGTTCCTCATCACAAAGTGGTCTGCCGGGTCAATAATGTCGTAGATGCTGTCTCCTTGGGCGACCAAATCCACCTGTGAGATATAAAGGAGAGATTCCTGGTGAGGTTGACAAATTGGCTCTGATCTTAAGCATCCTAGTATCAGAACTGCTGGCATCCAAAGAGGGCAAAGCTTTCAACAGACATTCTTGGGTAGATAAATAACTGATAACAGCGCATCAAGGAAGATGCCTCAGGCTATAGATGAACTGCTTATATTATGAGGATCATAGGATTAATTTAATAAACATTGGGGTCTGAAACTATCTATCTTATCTATCTATCTATCTAAACAGTTGTTTAACTAAATACCTGCCCAAAGGGTAATTCTATTTCTCTGTTTTATAGTAAACACATCCTTCTCTCTCTCTCTCTCTCTCTCTCCACACATGCTGGTGAAATACATACCATAGAGTGCCCCAGGTGCTCAGCGACATTCTCCGACACATAGATGAGTTTGCCTTCTCCGGTGAATGCTAGAAGGAAGCCCGGAAGCGTCTGCATGAAATCTTCCAAGTCCAGGGAAGAAAGCAAGCTCTCCAAAGCTTCCAGAGTTGCACCTGTTGAGGAAGAGGGTGAGGGAAAGAGGGTGGTGAAAATTAGCCTTAAAAAAAAAAAAAAAGCTCTCTCTGCACATCCAATATCAGACGATGCTGTCGTGGAGAGCTGAAAGGCGGTTTCAGCACTGGGGACAGCAACTGCCACTACACGGCCGTTTCAGGACCGGGGACAGCAACTGGTGCCGCCCGTCCTTCCTATACGGCTGTTTCAGGACCACGGACAGCTGCCTCTCGCTTCTCTTCTGATAAGCCTCCATTGGCGTTTCAGCAACGGTTGAGTTCCACCATCCCAAGCGAAGGGATGAGATACTTTTGGTGGGCAAGTCCTTCTCCCAACTTTAGGGTTCCCCCTTTCACAAACACATACACAAATCCTGGCAGCTCCTGCCCTCCCTCCATCCCCGAACTCTTTCGGTAACTACCTTTAGAGAAGAAGATGGACTTCCGAGTGTAGATGCACGCCAGCGACATGATGTGCAGGTACGATAGCCGGAGTTTATCCCCTTCCGCGATGGGCAACAGGTCTTTAAGGTTCCTGATCTCTGCATTGATTTGGTCCCGCCGTGCCTTGGAGGCTCCCTTCGTGGACCGGTACATCTCGGCTCGCGAAGATCCGTGCGGCTAGCGCTCCTCCGTCTCCGCGCTCGCTCGCTCGCTCTCTCTCTCTCTCTCTCTCTGAAGTCTGCCTGTGGATCCGTTTGAGAGCCGCCGCTTGCCTTCCATCTTTTATAGGCTGCTGGGAGTGTGGGCACTGCCATGTTAAGGAAAGTGGGGCGGGAAGATTTGTTCAGATCAATGGAGGGACATGGCTGCAGAGCGGTTCCCCCCACCTTTCCTTGGGCTTGGGGGAACCCTACGTCACTGGCTGCTGAATGACGTGGTGAGGAAAGGAGGGGGGAGCGGAGGAGGCAGCCAAAGAAACACTGCACCGAATTAGGAGATGAAGCAGACAGAGGAGAGACTTGACTGTTGGAATCACATCTTGGTATAATAAGCCTCACTCCTTCTTCCCTCCCTCCCAGACTTAGAAATTCAGTCTAGCACCGAGTCTCCCTTTTCTCTCATCCCTTCCTTCTTAAAAAAGGGCCTGCTGTCTCTAACTCTTTCTCATTATCCATTCCATTCCATCCATGTTTGCTTTTTAGTGTTTCCTTTCTTTCTTTCTTTCTTTTTCTTTTCTTTCTCTCTTTCACAAAACTGTATACCTGGTAATCCTTTCTGCACATATTTTCTTTCTCTCTCTCTTTTTTCTTTCTCTCTCTCTCTTCCTTCCTTTCCTGCCCCTTCCCCACCCTCAGCTCTTTTTCTCACACACAAAAACAATATGTACCTGTTACTGCTGCACTAAAACAGAAAACCAGGGAGAGAAGGTGAAGTCAAAATCGAGGCGTTACACCCGAATTGTATGAAAAGCAGCCCTGAACTGCAATTTCAAAAAAAGGTGTGTTTGTGTTGTGCTCTTAGCCTGGCTCTCTCTTTCCTCTCTATATCTCTGTGTTTATTTCTCTGAGTGTAGTCTTATTTTCGTGGCTTTAAGAAAATAAATGTTCCTTTTGTGGTCTCATATAAATACAAACATTGATTTGCAACAACAGCAAAAGAACATTCCACTGTTTTCTTTTTCCTTTCTTATTTTTCCTTTCCCTCCCGTTCCTTTCCCCCCCCTTTTTTTTTTGGTCACACGTATTTTGACTGATGTTTCTCTCTCTCTCTCCCCCTTCTTTTTAGTAAAGAAAAACCTGTGCTAAGCACATCCTTATATAGGATTTCTCTCCAGGAATTCTGACTTCTCTCCCATAGAACAAACAGTATTGGGTGAGTTCTTCTTTTCTTTCTTTCTTTTTTTTAACTTCCTCAAAAAATAAATAATTAAATCAGGTCTTAAATAACACTTTCCTATATGAAGGCCAAAAATAGACTGGGGGGACGGGACCTTTTTTTGGCTTCATGGTTGCCTGAGCAACTGAATGAAAAGTGACAGCTGTCACCCATTTTGGGGTGGGCTGTTGTTATTTTTTTTTCTTCACAGAGGTAACCTAAATTAGGGAGCATGGCTTTTGCATAATCTCTCATTCCATATAAGGGAAGAAAGCTGAGATGGTGGGAGGCAAATAACTCTTTGCAGTCTGGATGCTTCCTCACCGGTTTGGAAGCTGCTGAGGGATGCATCTTGAAAAGTTGTATTTCTTCAGGGTGGGCATTGAGGCTGCAAAAAGAAAACCCACAGTGGACAGTGCCTGGAGGGATGTTTGCTTGTTTTCTTTTAATCTTCTCAGATTTAGTGCTTTGTATTTAAAAAAGAAAAGGAGGGAGGGGAGGCAGTGCTGAAACAGCTCCACTCATGAAGGAGCCCTGGTTCCAATGAGCAGGATTTGACACTGTTATGCAATTATAGCTTTCTGCAATGCAGACAGCTGGTTTATGCAATCAGGTTTCCCTGAGATAACAACTCCTGGAAAAGTTCCTGCGAACTCTGACATTATCTATATCTATATATGTTCAGTGTGTGTGTGTGTGTGTGTGTGTGCTTAAAATCAGAAGCTGAAGTGATCTGTAAGAGATTCTATAAGCCCTTCCAAGATCAAAAGCCTCCTGGCTCCCTTCTATCCCAGGATAAGTGATCCAAGCAGCAGGCAATGACTTGCCAACTGCAGAGCTGGTTGGAGGGCAGAGTTCCTTAGAGAGGCACAGTGACCTGTGAATGACCTGGGAAAGTCAGCAAGCCTGATATCGACCATTCTTTGGCTGTACAGATAAGAGCTATTGACCCCGGGATACCAATCCTGAGCGGGCAACTGCTGGAAACTGTATGGCAGCCTTCCCCCAACCAGATCTGTTGGACTACAGCACCCATCATCCCCAGACACCATGGCCCATTGCCTGGTACATCTGGAGGGCACCGGGTTGGGGAAGGCTGCTGTGCAAAGTGACACTTACATCTCCATGTTGGCTTGGATTTCTCAGAGGGCCACTTTGGGCGAGGTATCAAGTGGCGGGATGTGCAGGGTCTCCTCGTGGGGGGAAATCCTGGTAAGGCAGGGCTAGGGGAACCAGGCCCATGAAGAGAACCTATGGTTTGTTGTTGGGTTGTGAACTGTGTGTTGTTCATGGTTAACAAACCATGGTTTGCTAGCGTGGCTGGGTTCAGACAACACGATAACCCATGTTTCAGCAATGACCCATGGTTCAACGACAACCCATACTCCACCCTTGAGTGTGGGTTATCGTGTTGTCTGAACCCAGTCAAAGAGACTCTTGGTCCATCAGTATGGTCGACATGGACTGGCAGCAGCGGTTCTCCAGAGTTTCAGATGCCAGGAATTGAACCAGGGACCTTTGGCCTGAAAAGCAGGTACTCTTATCATTGAGCTATGGTTCATCACCTAAAAAGAAAGTTTCCAGTCCTCATGGTTCCGAATACAGGTCTGATTTAAACGAAAACCTAGAAAGCTTCCTTATACTGAGACCTGGGGTCCATCTAACCCAGTATTGTCGACACGGGCTGGCAGCAATGGCTGTCCACCATTTCAGGCAGGATTCTTTCCCAGCCCTACCTGGAGATGCTGGGGATTGAACCCGAGGCCTCCTGAATGCAAAGCAGGTACTCTGCCAATGCATGTGCTCTAGTATTTTGCTAAGCACCAGGACTCCCAGATTGGACCACTTCATGGAGGAGGGTGCAGCTGACGGCTATTGAGAGTCTTGATAGTTAAGTGAACATAAGAAAAGCCCTGCTGGATCAGACCAAGGATCCATCTAGTCCCGCATTCTGTCCACACAGTGGCCAACCAGATGCCCCTGGGAAAGCCACAAGCAGGACATGAGTGCACCCTCCTGCCCATGTTCCCCAGCAACTGGTGTATATAGGCAGCCTGCCTCTGATACTGGAGGTAGCATACAGCCAATCAGGACTAGTAGCCACCGAAGGCCTTTTCCTCCGTGAATTTGTCCTTTGGCGTATAAGACGCTGAGGACAAACCATGGGGAGGGGAGGTCTCTTTCATGCCTGTGGGCTTCAGGAGCCCCCTGGCTCACTGCTGTTGCAAACAGAATGCCGGGGGGGGGGGGCTGATGGACCATTTTGCCCACCTTAACAAGGCTACTCAAGTGCAGAAACTCTGCAATGGGCGCAGAACCTCTTCCAGCCCGAGGCTTGGATCCTGTTTCAGAGAAGCTCGTGGACTGGCGCATTTCTGTGGTGGGTGGAGCCAAAGGCAGAAAAAGGGGTGGACCAATGGCAAAATGTGGCAGGGCCAAAATACCAGCTTATTTTAGTGTAAAGTTCTTCCTGCCAGTAACTCAAACTTTAGTAGAGGCATTTCATCCTTTTAGAATGGGGGGGGGGATGGCACCAATGGTGGGAAACCACCAATTGATGGCTGGGGGAAGGGGGTGGGGTGTTTGGGGGGGAAACTGTAAAAAAGCTGGGAAACCACCAACCGATTGGTAGCTGGGGGAAAGGGGGATGGGGTGGGGTCACTGGGAGTGGGCATGGCCATCTGAGGAACCTCAGAGGGGAAGACTGGGATACCAGGCGGGCCGGATTTCATCTCTGGGCCTGTGGTTCTGCACCCCTGGTATACAGGATTTCATAGATTTCATAGATCATAGAGTTGGGAGGGGCCTACAAGGCCATCGAGTCCAACCCCCTGCTCAATGCAGGAAACTAGAGGAGGGGTCTCCCATCCAAGTAATAACCAGGCCTGACCCTGCTTAGCTTTCCACGCTCAGACAAGCTGAGCCAGCGTGAGCCACAGGCCTGGATGGTGGGGAAAGGAAAGGAAGAGAAGCAGGGAAGGGAAGAGGAAGGATTTTTTAAAAAACGGAGGAGGACGTGTGGGGGAAAGGACATGAATCCACCGTGTTTCAATGTTCTTCTTTGAGTAATGTGATGCTATAAATATGCAGTGGGAGATTCCCTTTTTTTGTTTGGGGATTTTTCCTGCCAGCGTCCTGCTTCCTCAAGACGGGCTCCTTTCCAAAGCAGCACCACAGCCGGGTGCCTTGCCCGCAAAGTGCTGAACTTTGCAGCTTGAGTGGACGGGACTAGGGAACAGCAGAGAGCGTCTGTGAAACGGGCACGCTGGGTAGAAACAGAGCCCAGAGTGCTGCTGGAGAGAAAGTGGAGGGAAAGGGGGGGGTGTTGCTAGGCATCACGTTTATATATGCAAATGTAGAAAGAATTACTAGGATTGATTTAAATTTCACAGGAGGCAAAGCCAGCCCATTAATTTCTCATCCAAATCATCTCGAATACAATAAATTCTTCAATTCATTTGCGTCTTGCCACAGATCATCCCAAATCAATGGGGAGGGGGGAAAAATTACTCCCTTAAGTTTGATTGCCATGCAGGGAGAGATTTTTGAGAGGGGCCTGCTGCAGCATGTGGGGAGAAGAGAGTCAACCTTTCCCACCTCATCTGCCAGAGGCGGCGTTAGGGGGCGGCTCACTAGGGCTGGAGCCCCAAATCTTTCATTTGGAGCCCCAAATCTCTGGGAGGCCCTCTGCCCCACCACCCTGCTGTCCAGAGGCACTTGCTGAAAGAAAGGCACAGGGCCCTGATGCTCTCTGTGGCGTCTGACACCCCCCCCCCCAGATTAGCTGGCTTTTTGCCCACATGCGCTTCCCCTCCTGCTGCCCCCCCTGAAACTTTCTGCCTGTTTTTTTTCCTGAAATCAAACACCCTCCTCTCCCCTGTCCATACACCCCTTTTTACAAATGGGGGGGTAGGAGACAGGGTCCTTTAAAGACACATACACAGAGAATTTAGAGCAGATGTAAATTAGCATCTGCAAATTTGTGCATTTTTCTGTCCTGTGGGCCTGAGCCCTGGATCTTTTCGGCACTGCCCCTGTCACCTGCAATCCCCCTTGAAAATTGTCCCCTGCATGGCAATTAAGCTAAGAAAAAATGCCCTTCCATTGGCATCAACGGGCACTCAGGACCCTGGGAAACTGATCCTGGGCACTAGAAAATAAGATTCCGGGATTAGGCCCCGGCAGGCCTGGCCTAACAATGCCCCTAGTGGAGGGAGAAAGGGTGCTTGCCAAACATCAAGGAAGGCAGTTTGCTCCTAGAAATGTGGCTGGGTCTCCACGGGCACCAATCCGCATAGAATTTAGGTTTTAAATGGCAGAATTGCAGATTGAGTTCCCCCTGCATGAGTGGGGGAGGCAGGTGGGGAGCACCCCACACTTGAAACATCCTTTTGGCCACTAGATACATTTGGCATTCCGCTTCTTGCTCAGCCCTACAGCCTGACCCTCTCTAGTCCACTGTGCAACAACTGGAAAAAGGGCTAGAATCCAACACAAGGGCCTTTGCGCTAGGCAGAGACAAGTGGGGATGTTGGGTTACAGCTCCCATCAACCCCAGCCAGCATAGCCCCACTGACAGAGGGAATAATAGGAGCACAGGAAGCTGCCCTATACCAAGCCAGAGCCTTGGTCCATCTGGCCCAGTACTGTCAGCACTGACTGGCAGCAGCAGCTCTCCAGGGATTCGAGCAGGCACTTCCCCCCCCCCCGCCCGCAGCCCTACCTGGAGATGCTGGGGAATTGAACCTGGGACCTTCTGCATGCAAAGCAGGTGCTCTGCTGCTGAGCCATGGCCCTCTCCTGACCAATGGCAGTTGTAGTGCACTTCTTTTGGTAAACAACAGGGCTGTCACCCAGTTCAAGAAATCTTAAGCCAGTTCACGGTATGGGTCGTCACTAATGAATCAATTAACCCTGACTCTGGAAGTCATGCTCAGTCCATCCTGCTCACTACTCTGCACTAAGGTGACCAGGTCTCCCCCAGCACCGCTTGCTAACTCTTGGAAGTCAAAGATCTGATGGGTCTGGGCCTGGTAGAAGGAGGGGTGGGCGACGTACGGTCCTCCAGATGCTGTTGCATTGCAGGTCCCATCAGCCCTAGCCATCATTGCCAATGGTGCGGAATGATGGGAGTTGCAGTCCAACAACACATTGCCCATCTCTGAAGTAGCTTGATATGTGAAGGCCCAGAAAAATGGGAAGGGAATCAAGGGGGGAGAGAAGTATGTATTTTTTCGTTGTGGGAGGGAGAGGAAATTGAAAACCTATTATACTTTTTTAAGCATTTCCCACCTCGATCCTTCCCCAGCTCCATGTGGAGCTTTGTCCAGCAAGCTAGCAACAGTGCAGCCGTGGCAATCTACTAGTCCTGCGTGCAACTTACTTATATCACTGTTGATGCCGAGTGTGCAAGTTGCAGGGTGCAACACCTACCACAGGTCAGCTGGTCTAGCCCACCCATGCACTTCTTAGACAAAGCCACACAGTGAACAGGTGTGCTGGACTGAGCTACTGCATTGGCATTGATGATTCAAACTGGAACTCTGAGAACAATGGCATTGATGATTCAAACTGGAACTCTGAGAACAAACCCGCAAACCTGTTTGTAAGTGTGGCCATGTCATAAATATTGTATAAAGGCATTATAATACTGGCAGCTTTATTTTTTATCCCTTTCCTGCCTGACACACTGAACCCTTACAACAAACCTTGCAGTACATGAGCCCATCTTCCTCCGCCCCGCCCTTCAGGGGTCGCAACATGCCTAGGAGAAGATACTCTCTCCCACCCCACCCTCACACACTGACTGAGTTCAGACAACACCATAACCCACAGTCAAGGGTTGAGTATGGGTTGAGTGTGGATTGTCATTGAACCATGGGTTGTTGTTGAAACATGGGTTCTTGTGTTGTCTGAACCCAGCTGCGCCAACAAGCTATGGCTTGTTAACCATGAGCAACCCATGAAGAGAAGCCATGGTTTGTTGTTGGGTTGTGAACTGTGGGTTGTTCACCATGGTTTGTTATCTCAGCTGAGTTTAGACCACATGATAACCTACATTTCAACAACAACCCAGGGTTCAATGACAACCCACACTCAACCCTTGAGTGTAGGTTATCGTGTTGTCTGAACCCAGTCTCTGTGTCTTTTTAAAGGACTCTGTCTCATAAGGACACCCCTATTTGTAAAAAGGGATATATGGACAGGGGAGAGGAGGGCATTTGATTTCAGAAAAAACTCAGGCAGAAAGATATAAGGAAGGCAGCAGGAGGGGAAGCACATGTGGGCAAAAAGCCAGCTAATCCACAAGGATCAGACACAACAGAGATAATCAGGGCCTCTGTACCTTTATTTCAGCAAGTGGTATTTTTCTATAGGAACATGAAAAGCAACATCTATCAAAATAACTTTCTGTACATTGGACTCCTGTCCACGAAAGCTTATTATGCCACGTTAAATGTGTGAGTCTTTAAGGTGCCACAAGGCATTGTGGCTTTTGAACACCAAAGAGCAAGAAGCCCCTGTTCACCTTTCTCTAGTGCAAATCCATGATGCCAAGGAGACCATGCACCCAGCTGAATCTGGCCACATGGATCATGCAAAAAGCAGGTGCACTCCAGAAAGAGCCAAGGAGCTCTAGACACACTCAAGCAAGCCAGGGCAAGCCGTACACATATATATTACCTTGCCCCAAATTCAAGGTATTTGAATTGCTGCTAATTCAAACCCTTTTTGCAAGCAAACCCACTTTTGTTTCCCCCCAAGGTAAGGGGCCTGGGTCTTGCTGCCTACAGTGCCCACACAAGTGCAATAGTCCAGTAGCAATTGGCTGGGCAGGTCTCTGCAGAGTCAGGCAAACTCCGAGAAAGCGGGGTCACACTGGTGCTGTTAGGCAGTTTTGTACTCTAGATTTTTTCACTGATTATTATTTCATTTATTGCATGTCTATACCGCCCAATAGTCGACACTCTCTTAATGAAAACAGACTTAATGAAAACAATGAGCAGACTGTGGAAAGAAAAAGTGGCTGTCTCCCCTCTAGTTTAAAAGGCTGGTGCCTTCATGCTACACTCACTATTAGTCTGCTAAGGGTGCGAGTCCAAAGGGCTTCTAGTAACTGCAGGGCTACTAAGTTCAGAGGGAAGAAGTGGGCTTGTGTTAAGGCAGGTGATGGCAATTGGGGGCTGCTCTCAAGATCCGGGGCGCTGCTCTCAAGATCCAGGGCCCATGCCGAGGTGGGCCTTCCCTAACACTGCCCATGTCTGTGTCTGTATGTGTGTGCTGGGCATAGTGAGGAGGTAAAGGGAGAATTCCTAACAAGGAGGAAGATCTGCCTAAAACAGTGGCAGACAAGACCTCCGATTTGCTCCCAGCTTAGCCTAAATTTGAATGAATCATATTGCGTAGTGACAGTGACTCAGTGCCCTTGTAGCATACTCTGTGGGTTTGGGGATGGGGGGGGAACGGGTTATGGTGAGTGTCTGTGTGTGTGGTGGTGGGGGTTATGGTGAGGGTGCTGGGGGGGGGGGCTGCGTTGATGACTGCAGACCTGCTCATCTGTGGTTCCAGAACCCTCCCATCCTCCCCCCCCCCCACCCCCAACTCCTGCTCCGGTCTCCAAGCCTTCTTGGGCATCTTTTTTTATTCTCCCTTCACCTCTTTACTGCTAATTTGGGTTCTGAATCAAGGAGCTAAAAACAGCAACTGGGTAGCTAAATATAGCCAGCCTGAAGTGCGCACATGCGCTGGAGCTCCTTTGCTTTGCAATTCAGCCTCTGTAATGCACAGTCCCTTTGCTGCAGCGTGTGGGGGCGGCCAACAGCGTCGCTCATCACCGAAGAAACTGCAGTGGGGAGAGGGAAAAGAGGGAAAGCGGGGGAGGCTGCATCCAAACCATACTTTTACCCCAATAAGGGATGGTATAAATATCTTTTGGCTCTGGGAGTTGTTTGTACCAGAAGTGACACACACACACACACACACACACACACTGATGTCCTGCCACCTAGAAAGGGTGGGGGGAGAGGTGTGAGCTGACACACATGCAAAAAAAGAAGGCATGGGTGCACATCATGCGCCAAACATGCGCCAACATGCGGTACACTGGACGGACACATGGGCTACTGGCTGCATGCAGAGGAACACAGGAAGCTGCCTTGTACTGAGTCAGACCCTGGGTCCATCTAGCCCAGTGTTGTCGACACTGACTGGCAGCAGCGGCTCTCCGGTGTTTCAGGCAGCAGGTTTTTTTCCAGCCCTACCTGGAGATGCCGGGGATCGAACCTGGGACCTCCTGCATGCAAAGCAGGAGCTCTGTCATTGAGCTATGGTCCTTCTCCTAAAAAGAAAGTTTCCAGTCCTCATCCTTTCGAACAAAACAGTGATTGAAATAGGGACACAGAAAGCTGCCTTATACTGCATCAGCCACGGCCGGCACTCCCATGAAGCAGGGTGAGGGAGGTGCCCACATCAGGCGGCAGAGTGGGAGGAGCAGTGAATTGCTCTGTTCCCCCCTCCACCCCTGCCAGGAGGGCCGCCGCTGCCACTGCCCTGCCGCCTTCAGCAAGTGCTCTGGAGAGCCCCGCCAGACGCTCTCCTGCCATGCCATTTGCCGCAGTGAGAGAGGAGTCGGCGGAACTCTCTGGAGCAGCCGCTCGCCCTGTTTCCTTCGTTGCACCCTCCCCTTACCTTTCCCGTGCTGTATCAGCTCTGTGGAGAGCCATGCAGCCAGAAGCAGCAGCTCCGGGGAACTCTCATGACAGCCCCACAACCACTTCTTCTGGCTGATACGGCGACAGCAAAGGGAAGGGGAGTGCCATGCGGTGGTGGGAAGGGGGTTGATGTGGCAGTGGCAGCGGTGGCTCATGTCCTCTCCCGTCTCAGGTGGTGAGAGAGCTTATGCCTGGGCTTGCGTCACACCATTGGATCCGTCCAGCTTGATGTGGCCTGCTACTCTCCACTATCAGACAAAGGGGTCTTTCCCCTGAAGACAGTGAGACTTGAGAGCCAGTGTGACGTAGTGGTTAGAACGTCAGACTGGGACTGGGGAGATCCTGGTTCTAGTCCCCACTGGGCCATGAAGGGTTACCGACTCTCAGTCTAACCTACCTCACAGGGTTGTTGTGAGGATAAAAATGGAGAGGAGAAGGGAGGATTATGTAAGCCGCCAGGGGTTCCTTGCAGGGAAAAAGGCGGGATATAAATATAATAAATTTATATGAGTAAACATGCCTAGCATTGCACTGTATGGAGCTGGTCTCCTATTGTCTGGCCAGTGCGTCCCAGTGTCTGGGAAGTTTCCTTCTTACGCTTTCCCAGGATCTGCGCCAAAATGATCTCTCTGTCCAATTTAGGATCTTCCCTACCCAATGTCTGCACGCATGAAGCACCCTCCTTTGGCGGCTTTGTACAGCACCAGCTAAGATATTGGGCCTAAACCAACCAGTACTAATGGCAGTACACTCACTCACTTGCACGCACACACACACACACACACACACCAGCCTTAATCATAGTTGCTGGTGTTGCTAGGACTTAAAAAATTTGGAGCCCAGTCTTTCCCTTGGTATCAATGGAAGGTGTTTTTTCCCCCTAAGCTTAATTGCCATGTGGAGTGCGGGCGGATTTTGGAGGGCCCAAACACAGGGAATGGAAGGGTTAACCCTTCCCTCCCCAACTGTGATCCCCCTGGAAATGACCCCCCTCTCCAATTTGGAAGCCAAGCTTAGGAAATATCTCCAATTGGCACCAATGGAAAGATTTTTTTCTAAGCTTAATTGTCATGGGGCAGGGGTGTTGGGAGGGCATTGCAGCATGCAACAGCCCTTGAAAATTGCTCCCTGCATGGCAATTAAGCTGAGAAAGTGTCGGGCAGCCTACACCCCCCCACACACACCCTTTCTTTTAATGTCATGATTATTATTGAACAGGCAAAGGCCCTTCTGATAAGTTCTGGACTAGCATTCACACAGCTGTGCCTGAACTAGAGTCCTGGCTGCTGTACTGTGTGCATTAATTTAGTCTAGGAAATGAGTGCAGTGGGTGTGGGGGGGGAGAGGGAAATAACACATTTGCTGATGGGCAACAAAGGAAAAGGAAGAAGGCACTAAGTGCTGGAAAAGAAACGTTCCTGGGGTTGCAACCCCGTTACATAAAACAGCCCCCTCACTGGTTACTGCTTTTAATCTGTTGCTTTTAATAACCCAAGAGAACAAGCTATTTATATTCCTCCACCTAGCCAGGACAAAGGGAAAAAAACCCAACCACAAAACAAACCCCTAGAAAAATGTGTTTTGCAATCATGTTTTCAACAGGGGTGTTCAGAGAGCACGGCAGGGGTGGTGGAAAAGACGGCTGATTATCGGGGCCCACTTGTAGGTCCCTCTCGCACCCCGATTCCAAAATCACAGCCACCAGGGATCCTTCTGCTGAACCGTCCCTGCCTCTCACTGCTGCTGGCCTGGTAACCCACACTTGAGATTCGGAATCGGAATGGATGTTGGAGGAATCTCAAAGCCACCTAGGACAGTCTTCATATTAGATATCCCCACCCCATGTGCATGCACGCACACCCACACCCTGTGGCCTGGCTTGCACATAACGCTAACCCATGGTTTATTCAACCCATTGGATGTTGAACTCTGGGTTGTCATGATGTGCAAGCCCAGCTGCATGAACATACCATGGTTTGTTAACCATAACCAGAAAGAGAACCCTGTTGCAGGTCTGAGAACTCTGGGTTGTTTCAACCATGGGTTGTTGTTACCTGCAAAGCCAGAACTGTGAGTTGTCCATGGGTTGTTTCGCCAGGATATGGAGACGGCGGGACCAGAGCTGTAAAAAAACCCCAACCCAGACACTCTACATCCCAGTACTGCAGTGCCACAAAGGCATTTGGGATACAGGGAGGGAACGGGCAATGGAGGAGGGAAACAAGGAACCCAGGGACTGAGAAAAGAAACCATGGTTTGTTTGATCGTCTGCCAGACAAACCCTGGGTAAGGCGACAAACCCTGGGTAAGGCGACAAACCATGCATTAACCATGGTTAGCACTATGTGCAAACCAGGTCACAGAGTGCTTAATTTCTAAATTGAGAGAGGTGCTTAAAACCCCACTGCCTTGTAAGGTGTTCTAAACCTAATCCCAAGTAAGAAGAAACCGGGTGTCATCATTCAGTGGTGAGGCACTCTGCCCATGCTCAGAGCTACACACACTTTTACTGTTACGGCAGGTGTCCCACAGCTGGGCTTTTGCATGCAAAAGATCCAGACCTGGTCACACTCTGACCAAGGTGGTGATGGGATCCATCCCCTATGGACCCTATCCCCAAATACAGCATTCAACTGGATCCTGAGCGCAAAGTAACAGCTGTCCACAGAGTTCTTCCAAGGGGAAAACTTCCTTAGAGCTCCACTCAGCACCCTTTCCCCCTTGAAATGTCCCAAGGGAAGAGGGGAATCCCACAAATTTCACACAGGACCCCTAACCTCATATAACCTCCCTCCGTAACCCTATAGGGCCACCGTTGAAGCACCAGAAGAGAAACCACAAAGCACTCCTTGTAATTGTTATCAGATTAAGAAGTGGAAATCAATTTCCACTTGGGGACCACTGAAGCTACAAACCACTGTGTGTTTGTGTGCGTATAGAAACTGGCTGCGGTTAGTGGGTGTGAGAAAGGCACTTTGCACATTGCCAGAGGCACACTCTCATTACATCAGACTGTTTAAAGGCTTGAGGCCTACCGTGGGAAAAAAGTCCGCAAGCCACATCATGGCTGAAAAGAAAAAAGCCCGCAAGCCACATCATGGAAGTTCTCTCTCTCTCTCGCTCTCTCTCTCTCTCACACACACACACACACACACACACACACACTGCCCTAAAGAACAAGCCCCCCAAAATATTTCTGTCCCTCATTCATTAGGATCCTCCCATTTTGCAATAAAACCTATTTATAAATATGTATGTTTTAAACCCTCCTTGCTGTGCCCCCCCATCTCTGCTCGCATGGAGGGGAGGATGGCGCATGTGGTCACGGGGGGGGGGGGCACAGAAAGAGTGTGAGGAATGCATCCAAGCTCGGTCCCGTCTTCATCGAAAATATCTCAGCCGTTGCCATGGCGACCCACCCACAGCTTCACCAAAAAGGACAAGAAGGTTCAGAAGAGAGAAGGGGAAGGCGGGTGGCTTTTTATAGAAAATGTGTGTGTGTGCGCGCGCATGCAGTGGGTATGATGGGGGGGGCAGAATGGGTGAGGGAAGCAAACCAGTAGAGGCACTGGAGGCTGCTGGTGCCAATGTCAGTGGGGTGGTGTATCCACTCTGGGCTTCAGTCTGAACTTTAAAGGAGCTGTCTGTGGTGCTGAACCCCCCCCCCCGATTCAGCACCATGGATAGCTCCTTCAAAGTTAAGACTGCGAGCCGGGGTGGATACACTACCCCACTGAGACTGGAGTCCCCAGCCGCCACTGAATGGAGGGCTTCAAGCCCCCCATCTCAAAAATGGCCCCAAGACCCAAGTATTTGTGCCAAGCCCATATTTCTTCCCCACGTGGGGGCAGATTTGGGCTTACACGTCTTGACAATCACATGGCTACTCTCAGAGAATGTAGGGTGGCCCATAAACCCCGACCCCTCACCCTTTTTCCTGGCAGGGCAGTAGCTTTCAATAGGAGCGGGCCACAGGCAGAAATCCAACAGGTGCCGCATCTTCCAACACTGCCTGCCCGCCTGAGAGGGGGAAAGGGAACTAACTCCACCTGTTGAGCTGCTGCCTGACACGTGGTTGCGAAAAGCCTCTAAACCAGGCCAAGGCCCCTGCAACTGAAACAATGGCATATGGCTTCCCTATCTATCCCGGCTCCTCTTCCCCCCCCTTCTCCTCCCAGTTTAGATTGTAAGCGCTTTGGAGCACAGACCTATCCGCTTGTACCTTGCAAAAGTACCGCACACACTGATGGTGCTACGTATAAATCTAGAATAATACAAGAGGATGTCTGTCTGTCCGTCTGTGTCATAGCTCCAAGACTGTGAAACCTAGACACGTGAAACTTGGTGTGCATGCAAAGGAGACCCTGTGGCTGTTCACCTTGGTGTTATTCTGTTGTTAAAGCACATTAATGAATTGTAGTTAATTTGGATTAATTTAAATGTGTCCATATGTTTGAAGCCTGCTGTATCAGTGTCAGTCACTAGGTGGCAAACTTCCCTAAGCAGCACATAGCTTTGCAGCCTACACAGTTTGAAACTAGGGGAGATTAATAGGCCAAGGGACAGAGTTATAGGCCTGCCCCCTCCCTCCTGCTATGGGGCAGCCCCCCAGGGGGCTATAGGGGTGCACCATGGCAGGAGTTATGCCTAGGGGTGCCAGTGAGTACGAAGACTCCACTCAGATGGGGTGGGCAGAATGTGTCCAACTCTGATAGCTGCGTAAGTTTGCTTGAAGATGTTGCTGTATCAACTAGTACATACTAATACGCTCACCCAGGGACCACAGGATTGCTCTCTCCATGTGCTTGACTGTGACAGCTTGCAAGGAAAGGACCAATAAGAAGTTGCAATGGCGCCATTCCACCTGGCACTCTGCCCTTACTAAGCCTCGGAGCAAGCTAATATCTGGCTTTTCATAGAGCATGTTTAAAGATGTGCTTATTTCATACTGCAAAGAAAATGTGGCCTTAAGATTAATTTTAAGAATGTCCAGTATATTCCATGATCTCTGATGGCCACTGTGTGCTCTTGTTTTAGGGGGACAGGGGAGAGAACAAGACCAAGATGAATGTGGCTAAACAGAAGATGAATGGGGGGAGGGGGAGGCAGAGAAGGGAAATAAAAGTCACAAAAAGATGGAAAGGGAAAGAAATAGACCAAACGAAAACTAGTGGGCTTCATTCAAGCTTGGTGGGTCATACATTGTGTAGGCCTGGAGAGAGGAAAGGCCAATACACCGGAAGCTGCCCCAATATTTTCAGCTCTGGCTGGCAGCAACTCCCCAGGGCCTCAGGCAGAGAAACGTCTGTTTCCAACACCTGTGCCCTGATCCCATTTTTAACTGGGTTTGAACCCAGGGCCTTCCATGCACAAAGCAGGGCCTCTGCCACAAATCTACAGCCTCACCTTCCCTACCTCCTGGTCACTTTCTCCCACTACACATGGTTGTCCTCTCTGCATCTCCTTGTAGGTAGGCAGGAAGTCATGCAGGCAGGCAAACTGTGGACCCAGCTCTGTGCACCGTTTCCTGCAAAACCAGATCACAGGCTTAGCTATGCAGCCAGATGCAGCCGACACAGCGAGAAAACTCAAAAGGCAACAGGGTCGGTGCTAGGTACCGGGCTCAGGCCCACAGGACACACACCCCAAAAAGCACTAACATTGCATATGCTAATGTACATATGCTCTAAAGTCTGTGTGTGTCTGTAAAGGAGCCTGTCTCCTAAGGACACCCCTATTTGCAAAAAGGGGTGTATGGACAGGGGAGAGGAGGGCATGTGATTTCAGGAAAACATTTCAGACAGAAAGATCCAAGGGGGTGTACAGCAGGAGGTGAGACACATGTGGGCCAAAAGCCGGCTCATCCAGATGCCACAGATCCTCAGGGCCCCTGAACCTTTCTTTCAGCAAATGACCTGGACAGCAGGGCGGTGGGGCAGAGGGCCTCCCAGAGATTTGGGGCTCCAAATGAAAGATTCGGGGGCTCCGGTCCTAGTGGACCACCTCCTAACACTGCATCTGAAGGGTAAGCTTCTAGCCCTCACGGTTTCAGAGAAAAGAGACTAGATCCGTGAACCTAGGAAGCTGCCTGCTCCCAAGTCATCTAGCTCAGTTTTGTCTGCTCTTGACCAGCAGCAGCTCTCCAGGTTTCTGACAGGGGTCTTTCTCAGTCTGACCTGGGGACAGAGGCCTTCTTCTGCTCTGCCGCTGTGCAGTGGTCTCTCCCTTGGGAAGGTAGGTGAATTATACCAGGCCCAGCTATTTGACCATCCGGTCCACTGTTGTCCAGTGTAACTGAATCTCCAGGATCTCAGGCAGAGAGAGGTCCATCCCATCACCTGCTGCCTGTTCCTTTTGGCTGGAGATCCTCCATCCCGGGGTCTTCTCCATGCAAAACCAGGTGCTCTACCTTTGAGCTACGTTGCCTCTCCCAGAAACTTCCGCATTCACTGCCGCCGGCGTGATCACATCACTACAGTGCTCAAGGAGTTGCACTGGCTACCAGTTGTTTGCCGAGCTGAATTCAAGGTGTTGGCGTTGACCTTTAAAACCCTGTACGGCTCCAGTCCAGTATATCTCAAGGAGCACCTCCAGCAACATCAAGTAGGCCGCTCAACGGATGGCCTTCTCCCTGTCCCATCAGCCAGAGAAACCAGGCTGGTGGGGACTAGGAGGAGGGCCTTTTCTGTGGCAGCCCCCAATTTATGGAACTCTCTCCCCAGTGACCTCCGCCATGCCACTTCCTTGATTAGCTTCTGCCGGGCATTAAAAATGTGGCTTTTCAGGCGGGAATATGGGGTGGGTTAGGATTTTTAAGTTTTGTACTGTTTTTAATTGTGTTTTATACTGTGTGTGTGTGTGTGTTCCCCCCCCTTGTGTTTTATTGGACTGTACATCGCTCAGAGTGGCCGGATGTCTGGCCAGATGGGCGATTCATAAATATAATAAATCACCCCCCACTCACTCACTGCAATGTCAAGTTTGCCCCAGCAAAACCCACTTCCATCTCCCTGTCCCCGCAAATGCCAAACCCCCCCCCTGCAACCTGCTCTCAACGGAGCCTTTTCAGGCCTTGAGCTAGGACTTGAGAGCTCCCTTGCTTTGCTTCTCATCATCTCGTTAGTCAGCTCTCGATGACTGGCGGCTGAGTGTGCGGACCGTGTGATTCGATGGAGAAATGTTGCATTTGACGTCGGGAGCCATGGCTCATTTGCAGACACACACACACACAAGTGGCGGCTGGTGCCCACCGTGAACGGTGGGGCAGAGTGCAGGGTCACCTGAGGTGGCACTAAGGGGTCACACACACACACCCCACACACATACACATATCTAGGGAGGTTGTGGGCTCTCCCACACTGGACGCATTTGAGATGCAGCTGGACAGCCATCTGTCAGGGATACTTTAACCTGGATTCCTGCACTGAGCAAGGGGGTTGGACATGATGGCCTTATAGGCCCCTTCCAACTCTACTATTCTATGTTTCTATACACATCCACCCACAAACCCCATATCCATTGATCTGAACAGCCCTGAACAGCCCGATCTTGTCTGATCTCGGAAGCTAAGCAGGGTCGGGCCTGGTTAGTACTTGGATGGGTGAATACCAGGTGCTGCAGGGACGGACCATAGCTCAGTGTGACAGAGCACATGCTTTGCATGCAGAAGGTCCCAGGTTCGATCTGCGGCCTCCAGGTAGGGTTAGGAAAGAATCTTGCCTGAAACCCTGGAGAGCTGCTGCTGCTGCCAGTCAGTGTTGACAATACTGGGCTAGATGGGACCAATGGTCTGACTCAGTATAAGGCAGCTTCCTATGTTGTATGTTCCTATATAGACACCTACAAACTCATCATCATCAGTCTGCCTACCCCCTTTCCTCCCTAATGGATCCACCCTGCCTCACTTACACACACCAATCCATCACTTGATTTTAGTCACCCAATGATGGCACGGGCACAGGGGCCGACTGCTTCTGAAAGACACCCCAGAGGAAAATGCGTTACACATCGTGTTCAACAAGGGACGTGTGTGCTTCAGTGGTTGCACGCACAGGCTGGTTCGTGGGGCATCTGAAAGGCAGGCCTTCCCAGCCCAATCCTGGACTGTCCTGAGGCCTGTATCAGTTGGGCTCTGTGCCTTTAAAGCTGGCAGCACGGCCGCGTGAGGGGGGGGGTGCTGTTGCTGCTGACGCAGCTGCAGTCTGCCTTTCACTGCCAAAATAGGGGAAAAGGCTGAAAAACCTGAAAAGGGAAATAAGCAGCGCTAGGCAACCGAGCTCTGGCGTCACTGCTTCTCCCGCGCACCCCCCCTCCCTCCGTCCCACGAAGCCTGCATCACGTTGCCGTAGCAACAGCATACAACCAGCATCCAGGGCATGGGTGCTTCCTGAGAGGCATCTCAGGGACTGGAGGAGGAGAAGGAGCACTTTTGGTTTGAAAGGAATCCCATTCACTCTACAATGAATCTGATGGATACAGGAGGCTCGCCAGCCAGCACCAAAAGGCTGTTTCGCTCAAAGGCATCAACACCACCCTCAAAGCTTCATGGAAGCAAACAAACAACAGACATTTAAAAGATTCCTTATTCATTCAGGGGTACAGTTGTTTGCTACTACCAGGCTGAATCACTGCCATTAACCAGCACACTACACCAGGGTAGCGGTAGAGAACCTGCTTTGCATGCAGACGGTCCGAGGTTCGATCCCTGGCACCTAAAAACCCTGGAGAGATGCTGCTGCCGGTCAGTGTTGACAATACTGGGTTAGATGGACCCAGGGTCTGACTCAGTCTAAGTCAGCTTCCTACATTCCTTGTATTTAACAACTCACCTGTATTTAACAACTCACAGGTGAATCTGCAACCAGAAATTCCAGGCAGGTGACTGAACAGGCTGGCGGAGGAAGGATGAATCCTGAGCCCCTTCCTCTGCAGCCAGCACCAAGCGGGCGCTGCGGGGAACAGACAGAGCAATTCCTACCTCTTCTGCCAGTCCACTTGGTAGAAAACAATTATTTATTATGAACTCGGTAAGAGGCCTGTGTTTCGACATTTCCAGAAACCAGCATGGAAATGCATACCATTAGCCTCCAAACAGGCTAGCAATTAAAAAAAAAAAAAATTTGGTCAGGCTAGTAACTTTGGTGAACTTATTTACAAGGCTGCTCTAGATACCATCAGGGTGGGGTCCAGTTTCTGGCAGTCCCCCCCTCCCAGAAGGCCCATAGCTCAGTGGTAGAGCACGCACTTTGCATGCAGAAGGTCCCCGGTTCAATCCCTGGCATCTCCAGTTGAAATGAGATCAGGTAGCAGAAGATGGAAAAGACACTTTTTGTAAGCTGCTCTGGATACTTATTGGTAGAAGAATGGGAATGAATGAATGAATGAATGAATGAATGAAACAGCAGGGCTGGCAGAATTTCAACAGGTAAAAGTGTCCCCCGCTGCTGCACCTTTAAAATTTCTGCTCGCCTTGCAGTTATTGAATGTAGAGAAGCCAGGCCAGACGGGCAAGAAAATGACCCCCTGGGCCTGGGAGCAACACACAAAGGCGTGCATCCTTGGCCCAGCACACTGGATGGTGGGTCTCCATGACCAGGATGTGGCAGGGGGGATGCAATATAAAGCAACCGCTACCCAAACAGAGGAATTAGAGGAAGGTAACATCATAATTGATGTGTGGTTTTTTTACGATTTATAAGGAGATAGCTCTTGTCAAAAAAATTCTTGCAGAAAGTAATGGACTGTTTACAACACTAGCTGAGTTTTACAAAACTCAGGAGGGGAGACCTGGGATGGAAGGACTAGGCAAAATCATTTGCCAACCTATAAAGATAACTTAAGAAAATATCTGTACCGCAAACCTTAGGAATTAACAAAGGGACTTTAAAAGAGGAGTGCAAAAGTCGGAAGAAAAGCAAAAATATAAAAAAATATAAGAAAGAAGTAAAAAGGCACATTGCTGTCAGAAAAAGGATTTTGAAAGGCTTATTAGACTGTTGGATGCCAGAACTGGAAACCCCTTGTCAAAAGGGAGTAGGGCTTAGGGGCATGTGATTCGGGGAGCCAGCGATCAACTAATCTGCCAGCCCATGTGTTTCTTTTAAAAAGCTGTCAGTTGTGGGGTAGGGTTTTTTCTTAGGGTTGTTTGCATCTAGGAGTCGAATTGAGGATTCTGCATTTGGGGTGAGCTTTTGCTCAAAGGGCCCTGTCCTTCTATTTCAAGGGTGGGAGGGTTTCTACAGGCCAAGGAGGGATGCCTCCTCTCCTTTCCCCAACAGATCTGCAAATTGCCCAGCTGCTCCAAACTCCCCCAATCACCTCACTCTCCGCCCCTCCCTCCCCCCCTTGACTCTGGCGCAGTCATCTTCCACCCAGCAGCCCTAGCAACAGGAAGCTGGCATCCTAAAGAGCTTCACTCGTTGCTATGGAAACTCTGGGTACCAGTGAGGAGGGGTCAGAGTCCATCAGAATTTAATGCCAAGCAAAGGGAGCTGGTGCGGTCACGAGGTGCGGGAAGACGTCCCACGGGGGTCTGTGGGGTTCTCGAAGGCACAGCTCCATTTCTGATAGGTGCTGAGTTTTAGGGTAGTCCCCCAAAGCCCCCCAAAGCAATGCATATGAGAGAGAGAGAGAGAGAGAGAGAGAGAGAGAGAGAGAGAGAGAGAGAGAGAGAGAGAGAGAGAGAGAGAGAGAGAGATGTGTGGGTGTCTACACAGAGCAGTAAATGGAGGTATAGCTCAGGCCTGACACCTGCTGGCCTAACACTTTGACTAACTCCATTCCAACAGTGTTGGAGATATCACACACACACACACACACTTTTAAACAACCGCCAGCAACAGAGAGTGGAGAGCTTGCACATGGGCAGAGGGTTCAAATTATGGGGAGGGGGCAGAGGAGACCTGGCTTCTTTAGCTACTATTTTAGAAGGCTGCTGGGTGGGGGTGGCAGGATTGTTGAAACAGGGGATTGAACCAAAGGCCTTCTGATACGCATTTAAAAACAAGGAGTGCTTTTCCTCTTAAGGCCTATTTGTATGCAGATTTATTCTCATCATCTCAAGGACACACAATCCAGGCAACACTAGAATACTCCCCCAAAATCACCAGATATCCTTCATTGGGGTATCCAGCTCCAGTTAGTCAATGGGTGGGTTTGCATGATCAGGTATCCAGCTCCAGTTACTGAATGGGTGGGTTCGCATGATCAGTTTCAGCCATGGTGGCTTAAATAAATGTGCCGGGCACCCGTTCCATTACCCAACACCCCCTCGTTGGTGGCTGTGTCATCTGAACCCGAGGGTGGGTTATTTTATTATATTTATAGCCCTCCTTTTTTTACTGCAAGGAACCCAAGGTGGCTTACAGAATCCTCCTCTCCATTTTATCCTCACAACAACCCTGTGAGGTAGGTTAGGCTGAGAGTCAGGGACTGGTCCAAAGTCACCCAGTGAGTTTCGTGGCCGAGTGGGGACCAGAACCCGGATCTCCCGAGTGCTAGTCCAACACTCTAACCACTACACCACACTGGCTCTCGTTGGCATCTTATTGGCATGGTTAACAAACCACTCAGAACCCATAAGCTGTCTAGGGTTGTGGGTGGTTTGTTAACCACACCAACAACCCACCCTCACTGGGTTTGCATGACATGACAACCTATGAGGGGGGGGTTGGGTTACGGAACAGGCGCTCAGGACGTACACAGCAAACCAGTGGCTTATTTAAGTCACCATGGCTGATAATGATTGTGCAAACCAGGTCAATACATCCAACCACCAAAAAAGGAGCACTTCAGCTTTTAAGGATTCACGGTGAAGAATAATTAAGGGAGGTTAGTTTCTGGGCCTAGTCCAAGGTGTTGTTTTTGGCCCTAAATGGTTTGGGACCACATTATCTGAAGGATTGCCTACCCAAGCATCAAGGTCAGAATCAGAGGTTCTGTTCTCTGGCCCACCAGCAAGAGCCATTAAGCTGTCAGATAGTAGGGATAAGGGCTCTCAGTGGTGGCTCCACACCTCTGGAACTCGCTCCCCGGGAGATACATATGTCCTCATCACTGCTGGTTTTTAAAAAACCCTGAAGACGCATTTATTCCAGTCTGCGGTGCTTAAAAATCATTAGCTGCTGCTACTGCTGTGTGTGTGCTTAAGTTTAACTCTAATTTGTATGTCCACATTTTTGTAACATTATAGGCTGCTTTGTGAGGGCAGTGCGCCCTGAAAGGTGGGTTAGAAACCTTTTAAATAAACAAACAAAATGATTTCCAGGACCATTACAAATGGAATTGAATGGAACTCAAGAGGCCTTCCACACAAAAATCCACTTCTGGTTCTCCCAAGCTTCCTTTATTTTAAGCAATATAATTTAAAGCAAACCCCCCAGAGATCTACCAGTAGATCCAGATCTACCTTCTGCCCACCCTTGATGTAGATGAGATCTGTTTATTCCATTTAGGCGACGGGAAGACAAAAACCACTGTTTCCAAAGCTAGTTCTGTCCTACCTTAACCTTTCCGCCTCAGTTGGCAGAAGCATTGGACAGCACAGGGGTTCTCAAACTTCATGGTGGTCTGAGTGCACTGTTTAGGAGGTCCTTGAGCTCTATTCCGGTGGTCCGCAGAAAGGCTGCAGAACAGGCCGAACCTCACCCGAGGCTAAAACTGAAGAGGGACTTCACAGTCGTTTGCTTGCGCACATTACATTACTCTCCATCACATTAGGAAGGCAGGACTTTTGGTGATTAAGACGAGTTCCGTACATGCTTCAGTTTGTAGAATTCAAAAGTGTATTGCGTGGTCCACCGAGACTGCAAGCAATTTTCAAGTGGGGTCCACACAACAAAGTTTGAGAACTGCTGTCCAGAAACTGTGTGTGCGGGGCGGCAGGGATGCTGAAGTGTAGGACGGGTGACGGGATGAACCCTTAGGGGTATCTGTCTGCCTTCTGGGGACATGTAAGACCAGCTGGGAAAAGCACAGACCAATGGCCCCCAACTGAATGCCATATGGGAAACTCCACAGTTCTGGGGCAACTAGATAGGAAACGCCACAGCCAGGGAAAGCCCATGCGCAGCAAAGCCGATACTGGAAGATGTTAGGGGCATCTGATGGGTGGCATCTACCCCGCAGCCAGAAGTGTTCCCACCCCTAAAGGCAGCCTAAGCAGGTTTTCTTTAGAAGAGCCTAGTGTCCAAATTAGCCACCCTTTTCCCAGTTTGCATGTCTGAACCCACCAGATGATGCAAGCATTCTGCTTACGCTCATCATGCCAGCAGCCATTCCATTAGGCTGCAGAGCAGAGGGAGAAAAGCAAAGCAGGGCTATTCCATCACCTAGGCTGAGACACCAGCTGCCTTTGGCTCTCCCCAACGCACACTTAGCTGACAGCCATTCCATCAAGCTACCTGAACTGTTTCCATCCCGCCTGGTTGTGATAAGAACTGTAACTTTAAGAACTGGTGCCGGAAGGAATGATCCTATAGCCCCGAGACATTGTCTGAGGGGCCATAGGATAGTTTGGCTTCCCGGCTCCGAGGTCGGAGATAGCACTCCAACCTCGGAGCTGGGAATCCATGCTCCAATCCCCCTCCCCCACCCCCTTGCAACCAGCACAGAAAGAACCGCACCAGCTGCTCACCGAGATCGGGAAAGCAACCTAAGAGAGGGGTAAAAGGGAGTGGGGAGGAGACTGGAGAGGCTAGAATATGAGGTATCCTGCAGCTGCTCCATCCTCCTTCCCTCCCGCTCCAAAGCACCCCAGCTAGATGGGCAAAAAAGCCTGTCTAGCGAAAATGCAGAACGGGAAGACAGGGAGGGGAAGATCACCTCCGCTGCTGCTCCCTCCGAGTCTACTGGGGGCTTATGGGCATCCCAACAGGATTGTGTCCTAAGCTTGCTTTTTGCCTCCCCCCTCCCTATCCCGTTTTCCTTGTATATCGTGTCTTTTAAATTGCAAGCTGAGAAGCCCGGGTACGCCTACGCTAATGCTGGGAAAGTCTGTCTTTCTACTGATATTTGTAAGCCATTTCTGGGAGCCTTTTGGGCTAAAGAATGGAGTGAAAAATGCTTGAAATGTATAATAAAATAAAAAATAAAAAACTGAGGTGAGCCGTTTGGGGTATTGTTGATTTGATGCCTGTGCTAATGGGCCCTGGTTATTTGAAGGAATATGCCCCTCTCCCCCATGTCAAGTTCAAATTAACTTTGGGTCACTGCTACTGGGTGCTTTCTTTTGAGGGGCTGTAGCTCAGTGGTAAGAGCACCGGCTTGACAGGCAGAAGGTCCCAGGTTCAATCCCCAGCATCTGCAGTTAAAAAAAGGATCAGTGGGGTGGAAGACCTCTTCCCAATACACTGGAGCAGAGGTCCATGGCGCTGAACCTAATTTTGAGAGGCTATCCATGATGCTGAACCTAGCTTGGGGGTTGGGGTTCAGCACCATGGAGAGCTCCTTTAAAGTTCAGACTAAATCCCAGAGTGGATACACTGCCCCACTGATACTGGAACCACCAACGTTCACTGCCCCAGAGAGCCATTATTGGTCAGGGTAGACTCTACTTGAGGGCTGAATTCAGTTTGGGGGAAGTTCTCATGGGCTGCATTCCAGTGGTGGGTGGTGCCGAAGGCAAAAGGGGGAGGGACCAAGGGCAAAAGGGGTGGCCGGCCAAAAATATCTGCATATTTTAGCTTAAAGCTCTTCCTGCCAGTCACTAAGCCTTAGGAGAGACGTTTCAACCTTTTAGAAGGGGGAAGAAGCTGCACAGAAGCCAGGAAATCACCAAATGATTGGGGGGGGGGGGGTGAGGGAAGGGGGCATGGCCATCTGGGGAGGGCCAGATTGGAACCCCAGAAAGGCCAGATTTGGCACCCGAGTTGGAGGTTCCTGACCCCTGGAACAGACAATAATGGGCTAGATGGACAAAACATCTGACCAGCTGCCTGTGTTCCTATGTGTGTTTGGTTGTTTGCCGGTTTTAGTACATTTAAGGCGCAATCCTATGCAAGTTTAGACAGAAAAAAAGGCCTACAACTTCCAGCATGGCCCAGCCAGCTAGCATAGGATTGCGCCCTTAAACTGTGTTTTCACTTGCATTTAGGATTTGGTCTTCATTGTTAATTTCTGCTTGTAAGCCCCTTCTGGACTGTCGGTTTTTTGTTGTGGTGATTTTGCTAAGGGAGGTGAGATTGGAAATCCCAAATATCCAACGAATCTACCATCCTGATGATTCGTTGACAGACGACCACTTTATCTTACTTCCTCAGCCCTTGAGCGATAAGATCAGAAAGACAAACACAGACACACAAAGACAATTACACACCCAAGAGATTCAAGGGGTTATTATTATATTTTACTTACAAGGGACTGACAATAATGACACCGGAACCTGCAATGTTAGGCAAGCCCTAACCAAGAACCTGGCCCTTTGAGGCTCATGCCTTCGGGACGCCCCTTCTTTCTTCCTCTTCTCCAGCAACACATCACCAAATCGGCCACCGGGGAGACCTTAACACCCAGCACAAAGTGGGTGGAGACAAGATGGAGTTGGTACCATCAGCATCCCATTGTTCTCCAGGGATCCCAATCTCAGGGAGCTAAACTTGGATGGATGCGGCTACTTTCTTCTTCAGAGCTGCCAGTTCAGCCTCTTTTGCTGCGGCCTCAGCTGCCAATGTCTCTTCACGCTGCCTCAGGAAGGCACCGTATTCCTCTGCGTCCAGTCTGAGAGCAGGGAGAGAGAAGAAAGAATTGCAGCAGTTTGGTCCATGTGAGGCCCAACTCCCCTTTTCCAATGTCTCCCCCCTGCCCTACTGCATCTTTCTCTGCCACTTACCGTGTTTGCCAGCAGTGCCCCTGGTTCCAGTTTCCCTTATGATGGCACCTAGGTACCCGCCCTGGTTCATAAAATTTCGAGTATCGCTTGCGCAGAATCCTCATCTCCTAATGACCTCCCTCCCAAAAAGCCAAGGAGAGTCCCTGGCTTTTCCTCCAGCTCACAGATCTCCCCTCTCTTCCTGCCCCACCCCTGGACCCCAGATGGCTCCAGACACTCACTCTTTCACCACCTTGATGCCCAGCGAGCGGGCAGTGCCTATGAACGACCGGATGACCTTCTCGAGCGGCATGTCGTGGAGCACGAAACACGGGTCCTGAGATTTCACCAGGGCAATTTCGTACAGCTGCTTCAGGGTGACCATTCCAGCCACTTCATGTCCTGCACAGCACACAGATTACCTTAATGCAGGGGTGAGGAACTATGGGCCAAATCCAGCCCCCCTGGGGTTCCAGATGGCCACACCCCCTTTCCCCCAACCACCGATTGGTGGTTTCCCAGTTTCTATGCAGTTTCTCCCCCCCCCCCTTTAAAAGGTTGAAATGCTACTCCTAAGGCTTAGTTACTAGCAATTAGATCTTTAAGCTATACTATCCCGGTATTTTTTGCCCCATCCCTTTTGCCATTAACCCCACCCACCACTGGAATGCGGCCCCCAAAAGCTTCTCCAAAATAGAGTTCAGCCCTCGGGCTGAGAGGTTCCTCACCCCTGCCTCGAAGTCAGGAACGGCCGACTGACAGCCTTGGGACTGAATCTGCCCCGTGGCACAACTTCATCTGGCCCCTCATGGCCCTACCAAATTTTAATCAAGGCTTTGTTCCCCAGCTTCCCCCATAAAGGAAAACATTGACCTTCCAAAGGGTGTGTGTGTGTGTGTGTGTGCGTGTGCAAGAGGCTCAGTTTGCACGTCACAATGGCAATTCCTGGGATGTTTAACCCAGGAATTGCCCAGGATGAGCGGAGTGTGCAAGCCATTTCCAATTTCAATTAACAACCCAGGAATGCCCCGTTAATGGGTTGTTTCGCAACATGTAGACCCAGAAACTATGGTTAAACAACCCAGGGTTAACCCAACAACTGATGAAGGTTCCTGGGTTGTTAATTAGGAGCGGAAATGACAAGCACGTGACTTGCACACTTCCTTCGTCCCCGGAAACTCCTCGGTTAAACAACTCAGGAATTGCCACCATGACGTGCAAACCGAGCCTCTTACACACACACACACACACACACACACACACACACTTTGGGGCGGGGGGACATTTTCCTTCATGAGTGAAATTGGGGACAAAGCCTTGATTAAAATTTGGCAGAGCCATGAGGGGTCAGATGAACTTGTGATGTGCGAACAGGGTCAGAGAGAGAGAGAAATTCTACATATTTGTGTTCTACTTCCGGGTGGGTTTGGTACACCGATAAGCCTCTTTGTGGCTTGTGGCTAGCTGGCACTGGCTTCTTTTGTTCATTTGAGCTTTCTATTTTTTTAAACTTATACATTCACCTTTCTGCAAATGGCTCTCACGGTGGTTTAACCAAGTATGAAAATGCAGATATCGTAAAATGCAAGTTACAAAACACCGAGCAACAGCCAGAATAAAGACATGCCACTCTCCAGCACTTGTGTGATGAAATATGCTTCTACCCCTGGAACACCTTCGAGGGAATGGGTGGGCAGAAGGTAGATATGGATCTATCGATAGATCATTTGGGGATTTGCACTTTGACCCACACCTCGCACCCTGCCCATCAGATACCCTCTCTGGTCACATCCCTCACCGGGATTTCTTGCCCCCTTTTCGATCCCAGCCGCTGACAACAGAAAATAGGTGGCCGTTGGCTTGTTAATCTGGATCTCATATGTTCTGTCAGGCTGCAAAACAGAGTGCAGGAAAAAGCAGGAGATGAGAGAGGGAGACAGAGGTGCCTCTAAGATCTCTGGCAAAGGCGCAAGGAAAAATGGAGTGCTGCAATTATGTTAACAAACAGAGGTGTTGGGGAGGATATTTGGGGTTGGTGGCTGCTTCTTATGGCACAACACACAGCCTCGGTAGGACACGTCGAAAAACTGATCAGAACAAGAAACATAGCATTATCCACAGTTTACTGCGGAGGGAATGATCAGAAAACCAATTAGGTAAAATCAAAGCCCCTCCAAGAATTCCATGAGGGCCCAAAAGTGCAACTTCGTGAAACTTTTTTTTTTTTTTTTTTTTTAAGTGGCAGAAAACACTCGCACCAGAATCCTCCTCGGCAGCCTTAGTGGTAAACGTGGTTTGGGGTTGCATGGGAGGTCGGAGAATGTGCTCTGCTCTGAGTATTGCAAAGAGTAACAAGATGCAATATATACACAGGGCTGCCTTTGAAGGCGGTTCAGAAATTGTAGTTAGCCCAAAATACAGCTGCTAGAGATCTAACTGGGACTGGGCTCTATGATGGCAGCCAGTGCTTCATCAGTTGCATTCGCTCCATGTCAATTTCCAAGCTCAGCTCTTCAACAAAGTCCTTTCTCCAGATTTCCCTGCCATCGGAGCTGACTTCTCTTAAGTCCCATTGATTTCAATGCGAACTAAACTGCACCTAACTTGGGGTACTTCCAGATGAGGCTTTTACTGTGCAAACGCCTTGCCTCATTCACAGAACTTTTCAGGGGTTCTACATGTAGTTCTCCTGTGTTTTCCCAACACCACTAAATCTTTCTGCTTTCCACATAAAATCTGTTGAAGTGCAAAAAATGGAATAGTCTCTTGACTGGCATGCCTGGTACCTATTTCAATGTTATTTTGGGACCAGGCTAACTTGGGTTCTCCTTAACAAATCTAACTTGTTTTTCTCTCTTCTGGAGGATTTTTTCCTCTGCTCTCTTAGGTTTTGCTGCTTTTAGCCTGTTATCATTTATATATATTAGGGCACAATCCTATGCAGGATTTATATATATTAGGGCACAATCCTATGCAGAAAAAAAGGCCTACAACTGCAAGCATACCCCAGCCAGCATAGCTGGCTGGGGCATGCTGGGAGTTGTAGGCCTTATTTCTGTCTAACCACGCATAGGATTCTACCCTTAATTTCTGTAAGCTCCAGTGGAAAATCCATGTAAGTAAAATTATTAAAGTTATGTTTACTAGTAAATATATGTTGAATAAACATGCTAAATCAGATCATCCTTTAAGGTGGTGGGAAAATTTACTTTCCTCACATGCTAGTTATGAATGTGCAGGGATTTTTATTTTTTATGATGAGGAACAGAGCGGTCAAATATTCAACACTCCTACCTGCAGTATGCTAGGTCCAGCAACAGATACATCAAGCACATTGCTGATTTTGAGATCTGTCATGAACATTCACAGCTGAGTACTCAAGCACAGCTAAGTAGGATGGTACTGTAAAAATAAAATTAAAAAAACACCCTCCGCCCCACATCGTGCCAAATCATAAGAACATAAGAAGAGCCCTGCTGGATCGGACCAAGGGTCCACCTGGTCCAGCATTCTGTTCACACAGTGGCCGACCAGCTGCCCCAATGGGAAGCCCACAGGCAACTCACAGGCAGGACATGAGTGCAACGGCAGCCCCCCGCCCATGTTCCCCAGCAACTGGTGTGCAGAGGCATTCTGCCTCTGACACTGGAACCTTCATGGTTCAGGAAGAGATATATGGAGAAACTGTGAGATACAAGCTGAAACAGAACATTTAAAAACCATCTTGTGGAATTCCATATACATTAAGCAAGAATTCCCATGAATGTCAAAAATTACAGCTGAACAATGGATTCAATACAAGTCAAAATCGATTCAATACTAGTCAAATCCAAAACTGAAGATTTTTTTCAGGTGACTATCAGTAGAATGTACCAGATATTTAAGCACACAGGTCTTCAGGCATGCCATGATGCCAAACATATACATTAACAGTTTTTCTTCATTTCCCCCCCTTAAAATCTAAATAATATCAGGGAAGAGCCAGTGTGGCATAGTGGTGAGATCCGGGTTCTAGTCCCCGCTCAGCCATGAAACTCACTGGGTGACTTTGGGCCAGTCACTGCCTCTCAGCCTAACCTACCTCACAGGGTTGTTGTAAGGATAAAATGGAGAGGAGGAGGAGGATTATGTAAGTCACCTTGAGTTCCTTGCAGGAAAAAAGGCGGGGTATAAATGTAATAAATAAATAAATAAATGCTATCGAGCTGCCCTGTCTTAAAATATTTACAAGTATCCCAATAAAAATAATTTCTAAGTAAAGCTTTGAATTCGTTTCAATCCAATATCTAAACACCACTAAAGGGTACATGTTTAGACAGAAAAAAGTCCTACAACTCCCAGCATTCCCCAGCCAGCCTTAAAGGCCCTTTATCAATTCCCCCCCCCTCCAATCTCTTATTTTAACCACTTCTGGCTACGGGGGGGGGGGGGGAAGCTTGTGGGATATTTCTAAAGCACATAAAATGAATATGGAATACTATTTTAAAAGTTTTATTTACTAAATATATATGCCAAATCAATATTCCCAGTCAAATCATCATAGGTTTATTTATTTATTTATATCCCACCTTTTTTCCTGAAAGGAACCCAAGGCAGCTTACATAATCCTCCTCCTCTCCATTTTATCCTCACAACAACCCAGTGAGGTAGGTTATGCTGAGAGTCAGTGAGTGGCCCAAAGTCACCCAGTGAGCTTCATGGCCCAGTGAGGGACTAGAACCCAGACCTCCGAGTCCCAGTCCAACTCTCTGACCACTACCCCACACTGGCTCTTATCTAGAGGGCATCCGTTGCAGGAAAGCTGCTCAGCCTAAACAAGCCAAGAAATGTCTTTCCTCACCTGTACAGTGATGCGCGTGGGTAGTGGGATCCCGTCCTTTATGTCTTTTGTCCGCTCATTGAAGTCTTTGCAGAACAGTCCAATAGGGATGCCTCTCTAGAGTGCGGAACAAGAGGCTTTTTAAGGATCTGAGGATTTCAGTCACCCAGCCAGGGCAAACTCTTCTTCTTTTTGGAATATTTTTTATTTTATTTTTAAACATAAAACACACACCATCACACACACACACACACACAAAATAAGAAGCAGACAAAACAGAAAAACACAACAAAAACTAAACTAAAATGGACTTCCGATTTTTCCACAACAAAGTATAAGTAATATTATATACTCTGCTCTATAGTTACAAAGATATTTCTCTTTTTTCTCTTGCCACCGGGGCAAACTCTTCTTGAGATTCCCTACATACCTAAGCTCTTGGCGTAACACTCCACAGATTGGGCAGGAATTCCCCCACACCCTGAGCACATTATGGGGTCTTCCCCTCCCCAACTGCACCTCCAAGTTCCCCTTTGCCCCCACACACACAAAAAGGAGGCCTTGTTCACACCAGCAACCCTCATCCCCCAAGGCTAGATTTCCAGGGGCTAATCAGTTCTTTCCTTGTATTTGAGTCCAGATCCAAATGAACAGCAGTAAATTAAGATAGATAGATAGATAGATAGATAGATATAAAAATATATAAAAATACGACTCTTCCAAGTTAGGCTCACATTATATACATACATAGATTTGTATATATCCATATCAATGGATATTGGTATGAAATGATACATATGAAATGCATACAACTTTCTAGCAATTATACATAGGCTTCCACAAAAGCGGACCAGGTATCCAAGTACCGCAAGTATCCATTCGAAGGTGGCGTCTATACACCACCCGTTCAGTTATTGAAAACACTGTAAGGTCCTCAATCCAATATATTATACGAGTTGAGTGTTTATCCTTCCAAGTTTGTAATATCAGTCTTTCAAGGTGCAATCCTATGCAAGTTTAGACAGAAAAAAAGGCCTACAACTCCCAGCATGTCCCAGCCAGCATAGCTGGGAGTTGTAGGCCTTTTTTCTGTCTAAACTTGCATAGAATTGCACCCTAAAGGGCACAGAGAATCATTTATGCTGACCATTTGTTAATCTCCATGAAACAGGTAGATAATTTAAAAGTGTATGCACATCAGTGAATATTAATAACTGTTCCAGTACAAAATTTATCCATATTATAGAACCTCCTCCAAAAAGGAAGCAACTACTGATTTTATTTCTGTATATAATTCTATGCACATACATAATATAAAATCGGTGTGTGTTTTTTTCTCTTTTTTTTTTATTTGCTTGAAGTTTCACAATAAAAAATGAATTTAAAAAGTTAAGCTCACATTTCAGGTCCTTGGAGGAGACGTCCAGCATCAAACCTCTCCCCCGCCCCACTCCGCCCCTTTTCATGCAGACGAAAACTGTGATTGCAATAAAACGAGGGTGCTCGTTGGCGCCTGTGTTTCAATTCCGCTACCCTGCCCCCTTTTTTAAGAGAAAAAGGGGCGGGGGACGACGACACCACACATAGCCTCCTCCTCCTCCTCCTCCTCCAACAGCCTCGGCCCCATCTCCGCCTTGCGCGTTCCGAGCACACACGCCGGGAGAGGCATAAGCGCGCACTCCCGCGGTCCATCCCCTTCCGATGATCCCCGCAGGTACTGGAAGGAGGGAAGGGGGCTGGATGTAGCACATTCCATCACCACCACACAGGCAGCTTGGGAGGAGGCGTGGGGGGGGACGGGACTGGGCGCCTTTCTTTGGCACAAGCAGGAGCTGTAGATAGGAAGGGGGGAGGGGGAAAGCACTGAATGGGAAGCTAAACAGAGCCCACACTCCCCCCTTCCCCGCACAGTAAATATATGAAGGCCGAACGGGAGCAGGGTTAAATAGACATCATCACCACCACCCCCTTCTCTGCACTTGTCCATCAAATAGCACCCCGCTCAGACCAGGGAACCGTGGTCTTCCCTTCGCCCCCCACCCCACTCCATTCATCTAGAAAAGCCGAGGAAGATCTTTCCTTCCGGTATCACAACGTCCGGGGGGGGGGGGACGGGGGACGCACGCACACACACACACACACGAACTTTGCATGGCTCCCCCTTCCCCCAAAATAAGTAATCAGGGCTCGTATGTGGAGAAGGTTGTCAGGGAGACGTTTTTTTTCCCTTTCCCCCATAATACTAGAACCCGCTGGCATCATCCCATGCAGCTGAGCAGTGGGAGATTCAGGACAGAGAAAACGAAGGACTCCTTCACGCAGTGCATAAACTAGGGAATTCGCTACTCCTAGGTGTAGTGATGGCCACCAATTTGGAGGGCTTTAAAAGGAGATGTGAGAAATTCCTGGAGGAGAAGGCTATCCATGGCTACAAGTCCTAATGGCTATGTGCTACCTCCAGGATCAGCAGCAGTATGCCTATGCACACCAGTTGCTGGGGAACATGGGCGGGAGGGTGCTGTAGCACTCACGTCCTGCTTGTGGCTTTCCCCGTGGGCAGCTGGTTGGCCACTGTGTGAACAGAATGCTGGACTAGATGGGCCCTTGGTCTGATCCAGCAGGGCTCCTCTTATGTTCTTATGATGGCTATACGGGGCCTCCATATGGAATATGCCATGAATATTCCTGTCTGTGAATATTCACAGACAGGATGCCACTGAATAGCAACTGCAGACTGCTGCTCTCATGCCCAGCTTATGAGCATCCCAGAAGCATCCGGTTGACCACTGTGTGAATCAGGGATGTTGAAGAGTCCTTGGTCTCGAGTCATGAGTCTTTGGACCCGAGTCTCGAGTCCAAGTCCGAGTCCTTGGTCCAAAATGGTGACTCACGAGTCACGAGTCACTCCCAAAGCTGACTCCACGAGTCCCTATTAAAATCAATGGGGGTTTTTCCCAACAAAATAAGGCTACTTCAGATGTGTGGTTTAAATAAATTCTAGGCACAAGTGTGCCTTTTTATTTCAAAACTCTGCAACTGATTTTGGCAAGAACAGACCAGGCAGAAAAACCCAAAATAACCAGGCAGGCAGAGGAGGCAGGGAACCCCAAAGCAGGCAAGCAGAGGCCTTTGTCTTGGACAATTCAACTGTTGAACTGGTCAAGAAGAGACCAGGCAGGCAGAGGAGGCTGGGAACCCCAGACAGGCAGGCAGAGGCAGCCAAACCCAAAATGTCTGAAAGGTTGCATTTTAGAAAAATGATTTTAAAAAATAAACTTGCTGTACTTCCTAAAACTTATCCATGTTGCATTTGAGGAACATGATTTTTTCTAAATGTTTGGCCCCCATTCTGGAACGGTGAGATCTCATCACAATTCCACCCTCGCTGAACACCCGCTCCACTGGTGATGAACTTGCTGGAACCAGAAACACACTCAGAGCAGCCACACAGAGTAATCTCAGGTCCTTCTTCTGCCTCTCCCAAGTACGCAACACATCAATCAAAATAAATCTTGATACACTGTTGGGGCTGCACTCCTGGTAGCCGTCCATAGTGGCTGAGCAGCAGCACACCTTGCTTCCATGCGCTCTTTGCCGGGAATCACGCTCCTCTCCATTCCTTCTGGCACAGCCCAGGGATGTTGACGAGTCCTTGGTCTCGAGTCCCGAGTCGAGTCTCGAGTCCCATTAAAAATATTGGGACTCGAGTCCGAGTCGAGTCAGAGGGGGGACTCAGTCCGACTCACGAGTCGAGTCCTCGAGTCCGAGTCCCCATCCCTGGTGTGAATAAGGATGCTGGTATATTCAGGGGTTGGTTTGATTATCTTCCTGGGAGGCAGACAGTGCAGCCTCCAAGTGATCCTTGGTCCCCTGGTCAGTTGCAGATACCAAAGGATGCTTCCCTTCATCATACAACCAATGAAAACAGCAACAGACCAAAGACCAACCTGGTGGCAGAGGCCAGATTGGAGCAGATAACCTCCAAGGTCCCTTCCAACTTTATAATTGCGCTTTCCTTCCTCATATTGTAGCGGGGGGGGGGGGGGAAGAGGCTTACATAAGGCCACTTAGAAAGTTCATGGCAGACCTGAGATTGAAGAAAGGGACCTGGTACACAGCTTAATCCCTTGGTAGGGTTGAAGCAAAGGCGTTGTGGAAGAGGCAGGAAGAAGGATTGGAAGATTCACCAGGGATGTGTTTAACCATTGTGTCTGTTCAAGCCCCTCCAGACTCCTGAGCCCAGAGCCATGGCATTTGCAGTGACTGGATCAGGTGGTCGAGGAGAATCCACTCTCCTACCGCAAGGGTGATTGCTTCCGACAACGGGGCACATTCAGCTGGGTGCTGGCAAGGAAACAAGGAGGTTGTCCCCCAAGTAGGCAGTCCAACTGCGAAGAAGCACAAGTGACATATTCAACAGGCCGACACAAGGCATCGAACAAGCGGAACAAGGCAAGTTGATTTTTCACGACCTAGCCTGCTCTGTGACTCCACGGCACCCAATGCCCTGCATGTAATACGATGTTGTGGTCACCCACAGCCCCAGCCTGGCTGTGACACTGAAGCCACAAAAGAAGCAGGGAGAGAAGGGCCAAGACTATACTGGTGTGTGTATGGGTGGGAAGCTTGGGAGAGACCACTGTAGCTTTAAGGGATCACAACCAATGTTCTTTGGGGAACAAATGTATAGATTCCAGAGCTTTATTTCAGCACCCCCCTTAAAATGGGAACGGCACGTTCCTCAGGCATCCCAGCCTTCATCTGATGCTCTCTGCTTTCTCTCCCCACAAAAAGGGACCATGGAGCTGCAGCCCCCCAACTTCCCACACACTGGCGTGGCGGCCGTAGTCATCGTCTGCACCATGGGGGCGATGGACATGTACCTGGTGGAACAGAGCGTGGGGGCCCGCCGGCTGGGCGTGGGGGCGCTCGCACTGGCCGGGGACCTCTTCTTCCTGCTGGTGCTGCGCTATGCCACCATGTGGGTGAGTGGCGAGGCCCGCCTGGCCCAGCGAGGATACGCCATGGTGCTTTGGTTTCTCTTCGCCTTCGCCCTGGAGATCAAACTCTACTTCATCTACCAGCACTATGCCACGGAGGGGCGGGCCCCCGACCCGCTGGCCCGGCGCACCCTGACCCTCTTGCTCTCCGTCTGCATCCCTGCGCTCTACACGGTGCTCGGAGCAACCGAGCTCATGGCCCAGGCGGCCTTAAGCTTCCGCAAGAAGGATGAACTCCGGGGGCGCCTCTTCTGGGTGGTTCTGGACCTGCTGGATGTGCTGGAGATCCAAGCCAGCCTGTGGGAGCCGCAGCGGGAGGGACTCCCTCTGTGGGCCGAGGGCCTGACATTCTTCTACTGCTATGGCCTCCTGCTGGTCCTGCCTTGCGTCTCGCTGAATGAGCTGGGCGTCCCGGGCCCTCGACCCAGCACACTCTATCCGCTGCTGAGCCTGGCCAGCGTCAACGTGGCCACCATCTTCATCCGCGGGGGGCTCCTGGTGCTGTGCCATGACCAGCGCATCTCCTCCATCTTCATGGGCAAGAACTTCCTTGCCATTGCCTTGAAGAGCTGCACTGCAGTACAGCACCACAGAGGCGCCCAGGCCACCAGGGTAGCAGGCCACAGTCACACCAAAGGCAGCCAGTCTCTAAGACACGTCGAGGCCACAGGCGAGCAGCTCCATGGACATGCCATAACCCCACAGGAAGCGCGCCATGGACAGGCTATACCCAACTGGCCTCATGAAGCTGCTCTGAGCATGGCTGACCAGCCATGCAGATATGCCACAGGTGATCAGACACAGGGATATGCCCAGGCAATGGCGGAAGTCCCTCATGGACATGCTCAGGGCACAGATGAAGAGTCCCACGGCCACATCCAAACCATGGCCCACCAGCTCCACAGACACTGCCCCACCAAAGGCCAAGGCCCCCACCAATTCAGGCACACTACCCAACATTCCCCGAGAGCCCCAGCTGCCGCCAGCCCCTCCACTTCCAGAGGGCTCCGAACAGGCCGTCACGTACAGCTCAAGTCTGTCTGGGGTGGTTCGTGAGACACCTTCATGGGGACAACGTGGGATAAAATCCTCACCTGCCTCTATGTGCACCCATGAATATCTGCCAAGAGCAGAGGGTTGAAAGGACCACAGATTGACCGTGATCGATATCAGCAGAATTTCGGGTCAGTCACCTGAGTTTCGCAGGCGCAGAGCACCATGCTTGCTTCAGCACCACCATGCGTTCCCCTTACAGCACTAAGCAGTATCCGGTTGGCCAGAAGCACTGCGCATCACCTGTGCCTGCAGACAAGGCAGCCCCGTTGCTAATTATCACTGCTGTCACTCAGCCTTCCCCAACCCGGTGCCCTCCAGACGTGCTGGACTGCGACTCACACAGCCAACGGCCATGCTGGCTGGGAATTATGGGAGCTGTAATTCAACAAATCTGGAGGGCACCAGGTTGGGGAAAGCTGCCACAACTGATGCCAAGACAGAGAACCGAGAAATCACCAGGTCATCTCCAAACCATTTGGGTCATGGGTTCCTTCCCAGTTTTGTTCTAGTTTGTTTGGTTGTTTTATAAATTCCCTTCCAGAGGTTTAGACAAGCTCAGAAAGTGAATTAGTTCTGTTACATGCCTTGGGTGTAGGGCTGCCCCTTAGCAATCTAAATCTCAAAGTATGCCACTTTGCACCGCAGAGGTCTAGAGAAGATGCGATGTTAGTGTCTATTGAACAGAAATGGTTTCACTCCTGCAACCGAGTTATTTTTCACCTTCTTCCATTTTCAAAGTTGTTGAAACTGCCTGCTCCTTAAAAGGATGCCACCACTTCCATGTCCCTGATCTTAAGAACAGGAGCTCAAAGTGACTAACCAAAGTACTGCAATTACACTCTTTTGCTTAGAATTGGGTCGTATTTGAGCCAGGGAACTCAGTCCCAGAATGTGTGAAGCAATAAAGAAGAGAGTGCCTCTAAGCATGTCAACAGTTTCTTCTCCTTACCACTGAACAAACACAACCAACCCCTGTGCACACACCTGGGGAAGGACCAACGTGTTTCAAATGTTAATTGCTGATTGTGTGTATATTAAAACAGCGGCTTTGAGATATTACTATACAGTATTACATATTAGAGTAGGGGTGAGCAACGTATGGCCCTCCAGAAGTTTAGACCTACAGCTCCCATGACTCCTCACCATTGGCTATGCTGGCTAGGGGATGATTGGAATTCTAAGCCAAAACATCTGGGGGGCCATAAGTTGCCCACCACAGTATTAGAGGGTTGTGGGATCTATTTTGTCTTTACTAGAACCCAGCAAGCCACCAAACAGAGAACTGCAAAAGATAGACACAGTTATAATTTAAAAATTCTGAATCCAGGAATTTGTTTTGAGTACCAGAACTGAATGACGCTCATAGTCCACACATAAATCCACTTCTGAATTCTCTTCATTTGAGCAATATAATTTAAGACGGGGCGTATATGTCTTTTGTTGCTGCTATTGTTAAACAATTGCCAATCTACTGCAGATAATCCAGAGATCACCCAGTAGATCCAGGTCTACCTTCTGCCCACCGCCCACCCCTGTATTAAAATATACCATTTGCCCTTCTGTGTAATAAGTGAGCCCCGCAACAAAGTGTTGCAGTGTATCCCATGCACTCCCGAAGAGGAGTGATCCTCCTGTTCAGGACTTCAGATAGCCTTGCAGTCCTCTTCATGCTGTAGGATGGGTGGGAGTATAAAAAGACACTTTTCCCTGAGTCCTTCCCCTGAACCAGAGGCTCAAGTTTAGGGCTGGCTGCCCCCTCACCAAACCTAAGCTAAATAGTGGGGGTTCTGGAGAGGGGAAAAGAGAATAGGTTTCCTTTTATCCTGTCCTTACTCCTCAAACATCCAGTACATTGCAGGAAGAGGTTTTTAAACTCATGAAACATATCACCCCACAGCTAATCCCCACCCTCATTCCAGGATACTTGTAAGTTTTCTTCTTAACTGACACCTCAACATTTTGTACATCCTGGATGCTCACAGGTCATTATCCGGCCATTTGGGAGCGAGTTTAACAATCCTTTTTCTTTTGACTTACACACTTATATACTTCAATGTATCAAGAGAGTCTGCTGAGCATGTAGAAACCACTACCTTGATTCTGAGGGAGTCCATTTTGCTTCCAAACTGATAGGCACTCAACCACCTGAGAGCACTATAAGAGGGAATGGTGCAGAGTGCTCCCCATAAAACTCATGTCTAACAAAATGCAATTTACTATAAGCTTCTCTTTTATACACATACATACACACACACACACACACTGAACTATTAATGTTTGGACCTCACTGCTGCAGGATGTGGGCATGGCAACAACAAAAAAAGGCTCAGGAAGAAACTGACAAATTTATGGAAGCTAAAGATTAAGGTCAGATGATGTAGTTGCTGGACAGAACTAAGCCCAGGCACTGAATTGCCCCCCTCCACCCACCCCATAAGTCCTTTTCTTAAGATATTACCAATGGCACATGCTAACCTCACCCAGAGAAGAAAACAACAGCAGCAGACTTTTGCCAATGAGCTGGTTCAAATCTTGATTTGTGTCCAGCTTACCAGGGAAACCTCCTTGCTGACCTAGCCTCAACCTCCATTCTAGTAGCCTGCCTTTCCATCTGAACCCTCTCCCATGCATACCTGCCCAAGGACGGGCCCTAAGGGTGGTCCCGGAACAGCCTGTCCAGCTCGAATGATTGTCTGGATCACACCTCCAGGCGCCACCTTTTGTACCGCTTTGACAGCACGAGAGATCTTCGACATGGTAACAGAGCTTCTGGATAGACCTGGATTAGAAAGACACGAGATAAGGAAGGAATCTGGAATGAATGGATTCTAGAACTTTGTCATCTCACAGGGAGAAGGGCATACACAGAATGGCTGAGGGGGAAAGAGTTAGGGGGAAGAATCAGCCCCATAGGGACAGCAGTGTATAACTGGGGGAGGCTGAGCTTAATTTGAGCTAGGCCTTAATCCCATAACACACAAGGTTATAACAGAGATGAATACTGTGGAGGAAGAGGGGGCTGGCTGGCCCGCCACACCCCACCCCTTTCCTACCTCAAAGGAACCAAGACCCCCAGAGATCTCAAGGTACCAGATTGCCAGCCTCAGCTGTCTGCAATCCTACTTGGATCTCTGTTCAGGGACTCGCCTTCAATTTCTGTAACCAGGATTTAGATACTGAAGCCACAGAGTACTACAAAACCCATGTGGGGTAAAACCATGACAAGGTTTATTCTGGTAGCATTTTACAACAAGATTAAGGAAATGAGAGAAGCACACAAAATAAAGAGAGAGACACTTTAGTACACAGTAAAGCTGCAAAACAATAAAACCCGATACCTTAATATCTCTCAGGCAATACACCTATGTTACCTGAGGGTATTCTCTTCAAGGGTTAAATCCAGCACAGCCTTGCCACCCGAGGAGAACTACTCCATCTACCCGCAGGTCTGAGATGGGTAAAACTCCCACAAGGCTTGCCTTCACTAGAGCCCTCATCCAGCTCATTTCACCAGGAGCTAACTGGGGTCGGATCCTGATGGGCCCCCCCAAAGGCTTGGGGCCTCTCTTTGGCTTGCCGCCATCCCCAATAGCCAGGGTAGCCCGTAGCCACGCAATCCAGGACAAAGACAAAGACCAAAAACCACGCTTTGGGAAATATACCTTTTCCCCCCCTCCCCTCCTCTGTTGCCTCTTAGCCAATCACCATGCACCTCACCTGGCCAGGCAGGGGGAAGGGAACTCATGACTTGAACTATTTACATATGAAAGCCCTATCCGCAGTTAGATAGGGATTGGGGTGGTGGACCCCAATGCCATCTTTCTCCAAAGGGGAGGGTGTGGAGAAAGCCTGACACGAGTATGCATGCGCGCGCGCGCGCGCACACACACACACACACACACACACACACACACAGCCTCCGTCCAGGGGAGGGGGGCGAGGAGGTCCAGGGGAGGGGGTGAGGAGGGGGGATTGAGTTACAGGGAAGCAGCCAGACAGACCGGCATCCCCAACAATAGAGAGTCTCAGTTGAATTCCACAAAACCCAAGAAAGGACCATCAAGACCATCAAACTATCAGGGCAGTCTCAAAGAGCTGTAAAGTACCCAGTACGTCACCTTCTTCCCGGGCAGGAATAAGCCCACCTGATACGAAGGGGCAGGCATAAGCCCCCACCTGACCTGGAGGGTGGGGAGAGCGGGAAACTCGGGGGTAGAAAACCCCTCTCCCTTCCTGTGAGGGGTTGTTGGGAACACAAGGTGCTTTGGAACAAGGTTCATCCTCCAAGCGGCGGCTGGAGTAAGCTGTTCTCATCCCCGGATCGGCCCACCAGGAGCCAGGCTGAAATTGACTAGCATAAAGTCTTTAGTCTAAGCGGTAACTGATTAATCCCAATGCGCTAGCCTGGGAGCCTGTTTCATTGATAAACGTAGAGGTCACCTCAGGTTGTGTTGACATTATAGTATTCCTAGAAAGCTGTTAGTTCCGCTCTGTATCTTGTGTAAATAAATAAAGCCTTATTTGGTCATTTAAAGGGCTCTAGTTTCCTCTTGTGTACGCAAACCTCCTAGTCGGTTTCACTTGCTTGTACGGGCTGTAACTCAGTGCCGGTTAACCCGTTAAGCGCTGAACTCACGCATAGAACCCGGGTGCTGGTCCTTCACTTCGTTTCCTCCCAGCCCCCTCAACTGGCCCCACTTGGCTTACACATGAGGAGGCGTGTGTGTGTGTGTGTGTGTGCATGCATGCATGCAGGAACCCCCAAAGGCCCCTTTCTCCACCCGCTAACTATGCACACCCCACCCCCAGCCTTTAGCCGGTTCACACATGAGGGTGTGTGTGTGTGTGTGTGTGTGTGTGTGTATGAACCCGCAAAGGCTCTTTTTCTCCACAAATACATTCTATAATGAATGCATAATAGAGATGGAAGCTCTATTATGTGGATGATGTCCACATAATAGAGATTTATTTATGTTGTTTTTTACATTTTATCACACCTTTCCTCTAAAAAGCGCAAGGTGGTGTACATATTCCTCCTCCTCTCCATTTTATCCTCACAACCACCCTGTGAGGTAGGGTAAACTGATCAGTGACTGGCCCAATGTCTTTCAGTGAGCTGGATAGGAACACTTCGCAAGTAACCACCACAAACTCCCAAATGGCCAAGACCAGACAGAAGGGCTTCCAAACAAAACCAGGTAGAAGGGGAGAGGAAAGTTCTCAGGATCTGGGGAAGTTCAAGACCAAACCCAGAGCCAAAGGAGTAAGGGCGGGGAGCTGTAGCTCAGTGGTAGAGCACCCGCTTTTCATGCAGAGGGTCCCAAGTTAAATCCCCCATATCTCCAGTTAAAAAGGATAAGGTAGCAGGAGGTGAGAAAGACCTTTCTATAACCCTCCAGAGTTGCTGCCAGTCAGATTAGAGCCAGACTTCGCCAAACTGGCGCCCTCCAGATGTGTTGGATTACAACTCCCAAAAACCCCAGCTACCATGCCCAACACATGCTGGCCGGGGCTGATGGGAGTCACACTCCAACCCATTCCAGCCGGGGCTGATGGGAGCTGCACTCCAACACATGCTGGCCGGGGCTGATGGGTGTTGCACTCCAACCCATGCTGGCCAGGACTGATGGGAGCTGCACTCCAACGAATACTTGCTGGGGCTGATAGGAGTTGCACTCCAACACATGCTGGCCAGGGCTGATGGGAGCTGACCTCCAACACGTGCTGGCCGGGGCTGATGGGAGCTGACCTCCAACACGTGCTGGCCAGGACTGATGGGAGCTGCACTCCAACGAATACTTGCTGGGGCTGATAGGAGTTGCACTCCAACACATGCTGGCCAGGGCTGATAGGAGTTGCACTCCAAACCGTGCTGGCCGGGGCTGATGGGAGCTGACCTCCAACACGTGCCGGCCGGGGCTCATGGGAGTTGACCTCCAACACATGCTGGAGGGCACCAGGCTGGGGAAGTCTGAAGCAGTTAACACTGGGCTAGGAAGACAAACAGGGCTACCTGGTGCAAGGCAATTTCCCCTCTTTCTCTCCCACCTTCTCCCGTTCCGCGTCTCTGCCCTCCGCTGCCCGCTTCCCCGCCCCGCAAGCGCCCTTCCCGCCTCTCTTTGCCGCCCGTCTACCTGCCTCTTACCTCTCGCTTACTCAAACCACCGCCCTGGGCGCCGCCATCTTGGGTCACGGGGGTCAAAGGCGCGCTGCATGCTGGGAGGGCTTCGCCTGAGCGGCCCAAAATGGCGGCCGTTCCCATAGCAACTGGGGCGCCCTGCGCTCCCTGCACAGAGAAGAGAGGAGGAAGAACCTAAGAAACTCACGGCTTTAAGGACGCAATCCTATGCATGTTTAGCCAGAAATAAGTCCTACAACCTGGGAGCTGTAGGACTTATTTCTGTCCAAACATGCATAGGATTGTGCTCTATTTAGCTGTGACTGGAAGAAAACATCTCGGGGGGGGGGGGGGCGCCCCAACAACATTAACAGCAAAACCAATAAAAACAAGAATCCCTGCTCTGTACAGTTCGGGTCTTCCTTTGTGTTTTGTTTTTTATTCGTCGGTTTTTTGAACATTTAAAAGCACAGCCCTCCAAGGTCAGTGGGGCTGTGTATCCACTCTAGGTTTTAGTCTGAACTTTGAAGGAGCTATCCATGGTGTTGAACCATAGCCCCAGACCAGGGGGTTCAACGCCATGGATAGCACCTTAAAAGTTTGGGGGTGAAATCCAGAGCGGATATGCAGCACCACTGACATTGGAGTCATGCAGTGGAGGCTCCAATGTCAGTGGGGTGGTGTATCCACTCCAGGTTTTAATCTGAGCTTTTAAGAAGCTATCCATGGTGCTGAACGCCACTCCCACCGTGGGTTCAGCACCATGGATAACCCCTTTAAAGCTGAAACCAAACTCCTGATTCACCACCCCACTGGCATTGGCGCCCAAACTAGGTTCAGCACCATGGATAGCTCCTTTAAAGTTAAGACTGAAACCCAGAGTGGCTATGAGTGGGGTGAGGGGCCAAATTAAGGAGAACCGCCTTTGCTACAACCTGTGGGGTGATTTGTATGGGGGAGTTTGGGCTGGGAATATCCAACCTCATTTCTGACCTGCAGTATAACAGTGGGCTACACTGCGGGGTTGTCGTGAGCGAGCTGGTCCTCTCTCTGCAGACCCCCCCCCCCAATCCTCTAATAGGGTATAATAGTGGGTTTCACTGCAGGGTTGTTTAATTATTTATTTCATTTTTATACCGCCCAATAGCTGAAGCTCTCTGGGCGGTTTACAATTAACAAGACAGTCCCTGCCCGCAGGCTTACAAGCTAAAAAGACACAATTTCACCTGGCCATGCAGGGGGAAAGGGAACTGTGAGTCATGGCTTGAACTATCTGCATGTGAATGCCTTCAGCCTGGCTCCTCCAGACTTCTAGACGCCAGGCCCCATCTCATGTTCCATCACCTTTTGCTTCCTCTCAGCCCCCACCTGACACAAAGGAAAAAGGAATGGGGAAGGTAGAAAGGGGGGAAATTAATTATTCTGGCAGGGCTGGTGGAATGGCCCTGCGCTCCCTCTCATCTCCCTCCTCTCAGCCTGCTGGAATGGCTGCTGCTGGTGTTGTTGTACACTACTCTCTCAGTCTGATCCTCAACCTGTGATTGGGGGTGGGGAACAGCACTGGACAACACTGCAGGGTTGGTATAAGCTACGCTCTCAGCCCCAAACTAACCTTCCACCTACAATAGGGATATAATACCTCCAGTCTACATTGCAGGGTTATTCTAATCTAAACCACTCTCTTAGACTCAGCTGGACACCCAACCTGCAATTTTATTTATTTATTTATTTATCGTATTTATATCCTTCCTTTTTTCCCTGCAAGGAACCCAAGGTGGTTTATATAATAATCCTCCTCCTCTCCATTTGATCCTCACAACAGCCTTGTGAGGTAGGGTTAGGCCGAGAATCCCGGATCTCCCGAGTCCCAGTCCAACACTCATAGATTTTATAGAATTCATAGATCATAGGTTTATAAATGCGCATGTGGCAGTGGTAGTAGTCATCTCCTGTCACGTAACAATTATGGAACATGATATTCTCAGAAATGGCACACATTACACATCAAACTATATATGTCACCTCAGCATTGGCTCCATGAACAATATGGGAAGAACAAAATGCAAAAGGGACATTTAAGGAATTCATTGTGCCTGTGCTGTTGGCAGCCTGCGGGGTAATAAGTAGCCACCTCATTCTTTCTGCGCCAGCAGGGAACTGAACATGGAAGACCACGTCCGGTTCCCCTGGAGGGGAGGTGGCATTTCTGGGGAGGGGAGGAGTGAGCCACTGCTGGATTCTGAGGAATCCAGGCGCTATCTCAGCCTCTCCTCCTTGCGAGGAGAGGAAAAACATCTAGACGACCGAAATCGGCTGTCTATATGTTTTTGAGGGTGAGGGGAGTGCGGCGGATATCCTCCTATCTGCCACGCACCTCCCACCCTCAATAGGATGCCCATAATCCTCCTCCGAGTTCAGAGGGCTACGGGCAGCCTCAATGGATCACGCTGCCCACATCGTTTGTTCTTAAGAAGTATAAAGAAAATCTCCAGTCAATGGATTCCAGCTATATTTTTGGCTGTAAAGTTATGCAGGGGAAGAATGGACTACCCTCTGTCAAAAATTAGATTGAGATTTGATGTATTTTTTTCTTTGTTTGTTTGTCTTTGTATTTGGAAAATTAATCTTGACAAATTTTAAAATACGGTTTGCCTTACCTCCATTTGCCAGCTTTATTTCGGGCGGGAGGGAGGTCCTGTTAAAGCACAAAACAAGACAAGTGGGTTTCACCCTCGCAACTAAACCCAGAGGAAGCTCCCCAAAGTCACATCAGAACTACACAACTGGTGGCAGAACAGAACAGCTTAGTAGTGGCAAAGTGAAGGATCAATTTGCAGTGGTTGCTGGTGACTCCTGTTTCAGTGGGGCTCCTGTTTCAGTGGGGCTCCTAATCCATTGCAGCTTTTTGGGGGGGGGGAGCTCTAGAGGAGCTCTCCATGGTACACCATCGTGGTGAACCTATTTTGGGGATGGAGTCCAGCACCAGGGATAGCTCCTATAAAGCTCCAAATAAAACCTGCAATAGATTATGAGCCCCACTGAAATAGGAGTCACCAGCCTTCCCTGGAATCTGCGCATTACCCTTCCAACCAGGGATGTTGAAGAAATCTGCAAAAGATTCCAGTGAATCCCAATTTTTAGGAATCCAACCCGCAGATTCTAAAGTGGACTGGCTTTTCCTGAGTTGTGCACTTTCTGCAGACTGTTTTGTGTTTTTTTTTTACTTTTGGGGGGGAGGGTTATGCACTTGCATTACTGCACGTGTGCTAGTGCACACTTGCGTTTGCACGCATTAGCGCAAGTGGAATGAAATTCTCGTACATTCCTAAACCAATTCTGATTCCATCATGTGAAGAGAAAGCCAGTCCAAGTACACCCCCACACACCACAACCGGCATTAAGTCTTCTGTCTAGGGCGGAAACAGCTCAGTTCCGAGCAGTCATTTGCATCAGCCTTCATACATTCACCTCAATAGGATCCATCTACATACTCCCCCCCAGTGACTTCCCCTGACAGCCACAAAGAGCTGCAAAGCACTCTCAAGCACCGAGGGGGGGGTGCCAAGATGCCTGGCAGTCTCAAAGAGCTGCCAAGTACTGTCAAGCACCCAGGGGCACTGAAGAACCAGCAGGAAAAGCAGGTTCTTCCTGTCAGCAAGAAGGGAGAGGGAGCAAGAAGGGAGGGGGGAGCAAGAGAGGAGGTAAGAGGGGCGCCAAGCCCCCAAAGGTTGTTGAACACTGGGTCGGGGATCAACCCCAGGTAACACGCCTGGTAATGGCTAGTAAGTGGCAAGGCTTCTAGGGACTCGCTTTCAAGGAAACAAGGTAACTCCAGGATGCTGTGTATTGCTCTCTGTCTCTGCTAGCTGAGCACAGATGTGTGTATTGAGGTTTGCACGCCTCATTAAACTTTATGGACTCTGCTGTATTAATGGTTGAGTTCTTATCTGTTTGTTTTGATACACTTCATTAAATATACTATCCACAAGCCTGTATTCTAGTCCAGCGGTCCCCAACCTTTTTGGGACCAGGGACTGGGTCCGTGGAATAAATTTTTCCACAGACCGGGGCGGGGGGGAGTCACCCACTGCTCACCTGCAGTGCGGCCCGGGCAGCAGCGCTGCAGAACCAGGAAATGATGTGACAGGAGACCCGTCGCGTCACTTCCGGCTTTACCTACAGCAAAGACCAGAGTTCCCAAATCTGGATCTGCTGCCAATAGGGTTGCCAACTTTTCCACTGGCCTTTGTAGATGTGCTCTTAATGGAGGCTGGTGTGTGTGTGTGTGTGTGTGTGTGTGTGTATTGGATGGGCTCTACTGGAAGAATGGCGAGAAGGTTAAAGGTTCAACAGGTAGTGTAGTGAATGTCCAAAAGCCAGAATAGTTTCTTGGAGCCATGCCAGGGCCTTACATATAACCCTCAGTTTGCTAGGAAAAGCACCACCAGTGATATTGCCTTGAAGCTGTTTTCCCCAATTACATTCTTTAGATAAGGGCTGCTTTTGCACCCTAAAACATATAAAGCACAACAGACTAAAAGCAGCAAAACCTATGAGGAGAGCAGAGCAAAAAGTCCTCCAGCAGAGAGAAAAACAAGTTAGATCATTTGTTAAAGATAGCCCAAGTTAACCTGGTGCCAAAATAACATCGAAATAGGTATGAGACGTGCCAAGCAAAAGGTGTTGTGCTGCTATTCCATTTTTTGCACCTTAACAGATTTTATGTGGGAAGTGGAAAAATGGTAACAGGCGTAGGGAAAACACGGGAGGGTTACATGTAGAATTACGTCTGCAAAGTTCTGTGAATGAGGTAAGGCGTTCGCACAGTAAAAGCCTCATCTGGGAGTATCCAAAGTTAGGTGCGCTTTAGTTCACATTGAAATCAATGGGACTTAAGAGAAGTCAGCTCTGATGGCAGGGGAACCTGGAGAGAGGACTCTTTCGAAGAGCTGAGCTTGGAAATTGACAAGGAGCGAATTGACGAAGCACCGGTGTGATGCCATCATAGAGCCCAGCCCCAGTTAGTTCTGGACTAACTGCAATTTATTCTGAACTGCCTTCAAAGGCAGCCCCGTGTATATATTGCACCTTGTTACTCTTTGCAATACTCAGAGCAGAGCACATTCTCCTGCCTCCCGTGCGACCCCAAACCACGTTTACCACTAAGGCTGCCGAGGAGGATTCTGGTGCGAGTGTTTTCTGCCACTTTAAAAAAAAGATTCACGAAGTTGCACTGATGGGCCGTCATGGAATTCTTGAAGGGGCTTTGATTTTACCTAATTGGTTTTCTGATCATTCCATTCGCAGTAAACTGTGGATATTGCTATGTTTCTTGTTCTGATCAGTTTTTCGAGGTTTCCTACCAAGGCTGTGTGTTGTGCTGTAAGAAGCGCCCCCCCCCAATATTCCCCCAACACCTCTGTTTGTTAACATAATTGCAGCACTCCATTTTTCCTTGTACCTTTGCCAGAGATCTTAGAGGCACCTCTGTCTCCCTCTCCCCATCTCCTGCACTCTGTTTTGCAGCCTGACAGAACATATGAGTTCTAGATAAACAAGCCAACAGCCACCTATTTTCTGCTGTCAGCGGCTGGGATCAAAAAGGGCTTTTTTTCTGTCTCAACGTGCATAGGATGGAACCCTCGGTCTGTTCAAACTGCACTAAGGTCCAATGCAACACTAGGCGGCCAAGCAGTTTGTGACTCTTAGGGTGCAATCCTATGCATGTTTAGATAGGAAAAAAGGCCTACAATTCCCAGCATGCCCCTGCCAGCTTTGCTGGCTGGGGCATGCTGGGAGTTGGTAGGCCTTTTCCTGTCTAAACGTACAGAGGATTGGGCCCTTAAACTGTGTTTTCACTTGCATTTAGGATTTGGTCTTCATTGTTAATTTCTGCTTGTAAGCTCCTGGACCGTCGGTTTTTGTTGTGGTGATTTTGCTGAGAGAGATGAGATAGGAAATCCCAACTATCTACCATTCATTCTGATGATTCATTGACAGACGACCCCTTTATCTTACTTCCTCAGCCCTTGAGCGATAGTTTAGAAAGACAAACACAGACACACAAAGACAAGTACACACCCAAGAGATTCAAGGGGTTATATTATTATATTTTACTTACAAGGGACTGACAATAATGACACCGGAACCTGCAGTGTTAGGCAAGCCCCAACCAAGAACCCGGTCCTTTGAGGCTCATGCCTTTGCTACACCCCTTCATTCTTCCTCTTCCCCAGCATCACATCACCAAATTGACCATCGAGGAGACCTTAACACCCAGCGCAAAGTGGGTGGAGACAAGATGGAGTTGGTACCATCAGCATCCCATTGTTCTCCAGGGATCCCAGTCTCCCAGCATGCCCCAGCCAGAGTTGCAGGCCTTTATTTCTGTCTAAACATGCATAGGATTGCGCCTTTAATTGTCAAGGAAGTTCTTTATCCCTGGTATGGAGAGGTGCATTCTTGGGAGGTTGGGTTTTTTCCTCCTGTGTCCCCTCACTTCAATCATAAAAGTCATCTTTATCATGTGGACTGCAGTCTTTGTTTGCTTCCTCTGTATCAGCCCAGAGCCCTGTGGAGGAAAAAAATGTTAACCATGGAATTACATGTTTCTTTCAGTATAGTTCTAGCATGTTTTTTCTAGAGAAATACACAATTTATTGGCGAGCACACACACACACACAGAGAGAGAGAGAGAGAGAGAGAGAGAGAGAGAGAGAGAGAGATTGGTGCCATCAGGGCAGGACTTGGGGGGCAGAGTCCGGGGCCCTACTCAACACAATGAGCAGGAGGGCCCCCAAACACAGCAGGGCTGGCTTACCATATAAGTGAAATAATATACATTACCTTCTAAACAGGGAGCCCCTATAACACCATTATGGCCAGAGCCTAAAACCTATTCCATGTGCCCAAGAAACGCACTCTCACCCTGATGCCTTCGAACAGCTGCCTCACTCCGTGGATCCCTGGGGAGAAGGGGGGGAAGCAAGAAACAGACTCTGAAAATGGGAGATGCAGATGCAGAGACACGCCTCCAGCAAGGGCTGAACTGCAAGATCAGACTTATGTACCACACTGTATTCTACACTCAACCCCTCCACCTACACTTGCATACCGACTTGACTAGATTTCGGCTATATTTAGAACAGGGACACAGAAGAGGAATGGGCAGGGGGAATTGGTCCCCCAGACCGCTGAGTTGTTTAGGGGCTAAACAACCCAGAGGTTAACCCAACAACAAACCATGGTTAACCACTGGGTTGTTTGGCCCCTAAACAACCCAGTGGTCCAGGTTCAGCCAACACACTAATTGACTTACGAAGGAGCCATTTGTGGGTTGGGTTGCTGATTAAAAGTGGAAATTTAACCTACGGGCTGTCATGTCATGAGAACCGGCCCAATATAAAGTTCCCAGTGAGTGGAATTGGAGGGGACAAAGAACATCTGTTGCCCTCAGGATCTCAGACAAGCAACATTGAGCAGTAATTGACTATAATAACAACTACATTCGGTATTTAACTTTAAAAAGTAAAAAGATTCCTGGAACACAATAGCTCTGTCTATCATGGCTAAATACAGACCTTAAGTGTGATGCACCAAGTTAATTCTTCAATTGTGATATTTGTTCTTTTAAATAATGTTTATTATTTTCATAAAATACACACACACACACACACACACACACACACACGTGTGTGTGTGTGCGCGCACGCGGTTACTCTTTCACCAAAAAAATGAGAGATGTTACTGTGAAGGATCACTAGCAGGATCCTTTGCGTGAGTTCGGCGCTTAACGGGTTAACCGGCACTGAGTTACAGCCCGTACGAGCGCTGGCGACCACCTGCGAGGCTTTCACGCACAAGAGGAAACCGCAGCCCTTTAAATGACCAAATAAGGCTTTTATTTGTTTATACAAAACACAGAACGGAACTAACAGCTCTCCAGGAATACTACAATGTCAACACAACCTTAGTTGACCCCCTGCGTTACTCAATGAACAGGCTCCTAGACTAGCGGATTGAATCTGGTCAATTACCTCAGATCAGAGACTCTACGCCTAGTCAGTTTCAGCCTGGCTCCGGGTCGGCCGATCCGGGGATGAGACTGGCTTATTCGGGCTGCCGCTTGAAGGACGAAGCTGGCCCCGATGTACCCTGGTTCCCAACAACCCTTTACCGGAAGGGAGAGGGGTTTTCTACCCTGGAGTTCCCGCTCTCCCCGCCCTCCAGGTCAGGTGGGGCTTATGCCTGCCCCTTCGTTTCAGGTGGGCTTATTCCTGCCCGGGAAGAAGGTGACGTACTGGTACTTTACAGCTCTTTGAGACTGCCCTGATAGTTTGATGGTCCTTGATGGTCCTTCCTGGGGTTTTTTTGTGGATCTCCACCGAGACTCTTCTTTGTTGGGGATGACGACCTGTCTGGCTGCTTCTCCTGTGACTTCATCCCTCCTCCCTTGCCCCCTCCCTTAGGGGAAGACTGTGTGTGTGTGTGTGCAGACTTGTGTTGGGCTTTCTCCACAGTTACCATTTAAGAGATGATACAATATTCATTCCCTGATAGATTCCATCCTAAGGTGTGTGTCTGTGGGGAGAATCACCAAAGAAAATAAATGCATGAAGCAAACAGGGTGATGCCTTTTGGACACTGGATTTTCTGGTGCCACAGGGGTAGGACTTCAGGGCGCAGGTTACAAATTATATAAACAAAATGATACAATATTCATTTTGTGACACATTCCTTCATAAGGTTTAGTTTTGTTCCAATATATCATAACAGGCTTCTAATTGACCATGGATGGGGATTGCCTCCCCCCCCCCCAGCGCTTGCAGCGAGTAGTTTTTATTAGGATCACAGTAGTCGATTTTAGCAGAGTCCTAATATTTTTGCCAGGGGATGGACCCCTTTGGGAGCAGGGGCTATTTGGACAGTGGAGGGGTCAGGGTGCCATCAGAGCAGGACTTTGGGATAACAGTCCAGGCTCCCCACTCAGCAGAATGAAATGGGAACCCACACCCACACAGAAACGCAGCAGGGCTGGCTTACTCCAATTTTGAAGTAATGGAAGTCATGCACATCACCATCAAAAGCAGAGGTGCAGAACCTCAGGCATAGGGGTCCAAACCAGCCCGCATGGGGTCCCCAGATGGCCATGCCCCCATTCCCTCAACCACCAATCATTTGATGGGTTCCTGGCTTTTGTGCAGGTTTTTTTCTCCGATTCTAAAAGTTCAAAAGTCCTCTCCTAAGGGTTTGTTACTGGCAGTGAGAGCTTTAAGCTAAAATGTGCTCCCCTGTTGCCTTTGGCCCTGCCTGAGGGGCAGTGCTAGGTACCGAAAAGATCTGGGGCTCAGGCCCACAGGACCAAAAAAATGCACAAATATGCAGGGGAGATTGGTGACTCCTGCATCAGTGGGGCTCCTTATCCATTGCAGCTTTTATTCTGAGCTTTATAGGAGCTATCCATAGTGCTGTACTCCGTCCCCAAAATAGGTTAAGCACCATGGAACATCATGGATAGTTCAGGAAAAAAAGCTGCAATGGATAAGGAGCCCCCACTGACATAGGAGACACCCGCCTACCCTGCAAATTTGCATATGCTAATTTACATCTGCTCTAAAGTCTCTGTGTCTTTAAAGGACCTTGTTTCCTAAGGACACCGCTATTTGTAAAAAAGGGATGTATGGACAGGGAAGAGGAGAGCATTGAGTTGCAGAAAAAGAAAGATTCAGGCAGAAAGATTCAGGGGGGCAGTAGGAGGTGAAGCACAAGTGGGCAGAAAGTCGGCTCATCCAAGGGGATCCAATGCAAGGAAGATCCTCAGGGCCCCAAGTTGTACCTTTATTTCAGCAAGTGCCCCTGGACAGCAGGGTGGTGGGGCAGAGGGCCTCCCAGAGATTCGGGGCTCCAAATGAAAGATTCAGGGCTCCAGCCCTAGTGGACCCACACACACACACACCGCCTCTGCCCTGCCCCCTTTTGCCTTCAGCCCCACCCACCAAGGGAATGGGGCCCCTGAATGGTTCTCTGAAATGGATTTTGCTCATCAGGCTGAACCAAGTTCTGTACCACCCACCCCCAATCTAAAGAGCAATTAAGTCCTGAGTCGAAAATTATGTGGGTATGCCATTACATATGGAGCAGATTGGAGAACTTCTTTTGCAGTCTCATCTTAAGCCTGTGCTTGGAAGCTACGTTCCACTAGGTTGAATGGGACTTACTCCCAAGTATGCATGCATGCATAATAAAATTACAACGTTATGAAATTTGTTCTGATCCAGCAGATGGCGCCCTGTTATCATGTCTGCATTGGTATAGTGGGGATCAGATGTCAAGTTATCACCAGGAGGATGGATTGTGCCATGCTCCTTAAGGTGGGCTGAGGGGAGAGCAGGGGTGGTGCTAGGCATTGAAAAGATCTGGGGCTCAGGACCACAGGACCAAAACAAAACAAAACAAATAAAAAAAACAAATTTGCATATGCTAATTTACATCTGCTCTAAAGTCTCTGTGTCTTTAACGGACCTTGTTTCCTAAGGACACCCCTAAAAAAAGGGATATTTGGACAGGGGAGAGGAGGGCATTGGGTTGCAGAAAAAGAAAGATTCAGGCAGAAAGATTCGGGGGGGGGGGCAGCAGGAGCAGAAAGCCAGCTCATCCAGGGGGATCCAATGCAACAGAGATCCTCAGGGCCCCTGTGCCTTTCTTTCAGCAAGTGCCCCCAGACTGCAGGGTGGTGGGGCAGAGGGCCTGCCAGAGATTTAGGGCTCCAAATGAATGATCTGGGGCTCCAGCCCTAGTGGGCCGCCCCCTCACACCACCTCTGTGGGAGAGGCAAGGGAAGAAAATCTTAAGAATTACCTTGATTCTGGCTTATTGCAACGGGGAGCCACAGCAGCTTCAATATCTGTATCAGCCTCACTGTTCTCTCCTTCTTCCTCGTCCTCGTCCTCGTCCTCCTCCTCCTCTCCTTCACAAATGGATTCTGTACCTGCATAGGTAATAGATGAACGGGAACAAATTTGAGAAGAAGGGGAAGACTGTGACAGGTGCACAAGGACAACCCCTGGGAAAACGTGACTTGAGGAAGTACAGGCAGTCCTTGAGTTAAGAACGACCGACTTACAGACAACCCATACTTAACAACGGACTTCTGGGTTCCCTGGCGCTACGTCGTTTACGTAGAGTACATAGCATAGTATATACTACGCAATTTGTGTAAATGCCGATTTTAACGTATAGAACACTATGCTGTTCCGACTTACATACAAATTCAACTTAAAGACATTCTTAAGAACAGAACTCGTTCATAACCTGGGGGCTGCCTGTATTCCTGTCTTGGTGGCTGCATCCCCCACCCCTTTGCTTCGTCAGACAGGACTTCCCAGGCACGATTTGAACTATTGGTTTGGGCCTTTGGAGTCTTTAACCCAGCCTTTGTCAACCTGGTGCCCTCTAGGTGTATTGGCCCACAACTACCATCATCCCCAGCCGGGTGCCGTAGTCAAACCCCCATCTGGAAGATGCCAGGTTGACGAAGGCTAGTGTAGACCATACAGTGCTAGATGGACCGATGGTCTGACTTGGAGCAAGGCCGCTTCCGATGTTCCTGTTTAAACCAGCCCTTTATCCAGAACCTTGAGGACTAGAATCTTTTATTTTATTTTTAGGGGAAAGATGGTAGCTCAGTGCTTTGCACGCAGAAATACCCAGGTTCAATCCCTCTAGCATCTCCATGTAGGGCTGGGAAAGAAACCCCTGTCTGAAACCCTGGGGAGCTGTGGTCGCTCATTATAGAAGATGCCGACCGAGATCAACCAAGGGGCTGACTCCATATTGGGCAGTTTCCTCCACTCCTATGTGTCTGGGTTCTGTGTTATGGCGGAGTGGGCAGAAGGTGGACGTGCCAAACGTGAGTGTGAACGTGGAACTGTGGCAGCCCCGCGTTTATGGAATGCCAGCGGGGCTGCATATTCACTCTGGAGTTCAGTCTGATCATTAAAGGAGCTATCCATGGTGCTGAACCCCATCCCCAGACTAGATTTGGCACCATGGACAGCTCCTTAAAAGTTCAGAGTAAAATCTGGAGTGGATACACAGCCCCGCTGACATTGGAGCCACCCGCCTCCACTGGGATCTCCCCACAGAGGCCCGCCTGGTGCCAACTCGGTCATCTTTTTGGCACTGGTTTAAGACTGCCTCTTCTCCCAGGCATTTAATGAAATGTAATGGCATTTAATGGCACTTAAGTATATTGATTGGCATGATGGGCCATGTACGTCAGCTGCTTTTAACAGGTCTAAGTGTACTAAAATTGTTTTAACTGCTAAGTTGTGTTTTTTTAAAAAATAATTGTACATGGAAAAAAATGTTGCTTTTATGATGTTTTTACGTTATTTTTATTGTACTGTGTTTTATGAATTGTTGTGAATTGCCTGCCCAGAAAGCTTCAGCTATTGGGCAGTATAGAAATGAAATTGTTGTTGTTGTTGTTGTTGTTGTTGTACTGACCCTGCACTTACCTCCCTGAATTGACTTGGCTTCCAGGGGGCTTTCATTCCGCAGATTAGAGGTCTGGCCACCCACACCATTGCCCCTGAAACTGAAGAAGAACAGGGAAGAGAACAGGGAAGGCGAGTTCTGTTCTCCCCCCCCCCCATCAGAACACCAAGGAGCCAGAGAGAGAGAGAGAGAGAGAGAGAGAGAGAGAGAGAGAGAGAGAGAGAGAAAGGGAACTTACTGCTCCGAGGTGCCACCATTCCTGGATCCCAAAGTGAACCGCACCGAGTCTGTGCTAGTGCTGGCTGAGTCCTCTTCTGGGCCACTGAGCCTCTCCTGGCTGGCTGTGCCCCACACTGGGGGGCCCTCCTGGTTACAGCCACATCCGTCCTGGCCTCCTTCGGCCTTGTCAGACTCGCTGTCACGTTCACCGGTTCCTCCTTCCCCTTCTTCGCTTTGCTTTCCTCCCTCACCATTCCTACTTTCCAGGACCCCTTCCACCTCCGTACTGCCCTCCTCCCGGGCTTCTGGCTCTGCACACGACTCCCCTTTTTCTTCCACCCTGCTGTGTCCCAAACAACCCAGTTTATTTCTTTCCTCAGTCTCACCCTCCTCAGCCGCACTGTTCCCATCCTGTTCTCCTTTCCCCAGCTCTGGTCTTTCATTCCCTTCTTCTTCCTGAGGTGGGGCTTCCCCTGGAGCTCTCCACTCCCCACCAGTTCTCTCCCGTCCCAAATCCGGACTTTCTGTGGCTTCTTCAGCCTCGTTCTCTCTTTTTTCCTTTTCCCTTTCCTCCCTTTCTCCGAGGTCTCCATCTCCCTGCTCTTCCAAGCCCAATGTTCTGCCTTGTTGACCCCGAACCTTCCCAGATCCTTGGATGATCACGTTCTCCTCATGCTTCAGTGGTCCTAGACGTCTGGGAAGGGAAAGGAAAAGAAAACGAAAGATATTACGATCAAGGAAAATGGGCTCAGTTTCTTCCTTCCAAGGAAAGGTGTGGAGGAAGGGGGGGCTGGCTGGCCCACCCACCCCCACCCTTTCCTACCCCAAAGGAACCAAGACCCCCAGAGATCTCAAGGTACCAGATTGCCAAGCCTCAGCTCCTTGCAACCCTACTTGAATCTCTGTTCAGGGACTCGCCTTTAATTCTGTAACCTGGATTTAGATACTGAAGCCACAGAGCAACTATAACACCCATGTGGGGTAAAACCAAGACAAGGTTTATTCTGGTAGCATTTTACAACAAAAGTAGGAAATGAGAGAAGCACAAAAGAGAGAGAGACACTTTAGTACACAGAAATAGAGCTACAAAATAACAAAACCTGATTCCTTAATATCTCTCAGGCACTCAACTAATTACCTGAGGTTCAGTCCTCTTCCAGGGTTAGATCCAGCACAGCCTCGCTGCCCGATGGAGATTACCACATCTACCCGCAGGTCCGAGATGGGTAGACTCCAACAAGGCTTGCCTTTACTAGAGCCCTCAATCAGCTAATTTCACCAGGAGCTACCTGGGGTCGGTTCCTGATGGCCCCCCCCCGAAGGCTCGGGGCCTCTGCTTGGCCCGCCATTGCTCTACAGCAACCATGCGGGCCCAAAGACAAGACAAAGACAAAGACACACAGGCTACACGTTGGGAAATAGCTCTTCCCCCCTCCCCCTTTCTGTAGCTTTCCTGTCTTCAGCCAATTAGATTGAACTTCACCTGGCCAGGCAGGGGGAGGGAGACTCATGAGTCGTGACTCATGGCTTACTGGGCCTGAACTACATTTGCATATGAAAGCCCTAGACCGGACTCTCAGGCGCCATGCCCCATCCTATGCTTTATGTACCTTTCGTCTCCTCCCAGCCCCCCCCAACTGGCCTTACTTGGTTTACACATGAGGAGGCGTGTGTGGGTGGGTGGGTGCGTGTGTGCATGCAGGAACCCCCAAAGGCTCTTTTCACAAAAGGAGAAGATGAAATACCCTGGGTATTTATGCTGTCCATCCACTGGTAGGCAAAGACCACTTTATTTAAGAAGGCTTTTGGCCTGTAAGTGGATTTGTTGGGTTGGGTGCTGTTCTTTTTTCTTCTTTTTTCCAGTCCGCCGCATAAATGTTACTTTTTAAAAATCAGTTTTGATTGTGGGGCAGCGCCATCCAATATGACTGCCCATAACCCTCTGAACTCGGAGGATTATGGGTGCCCTGTGGAGGGCGGAAGGAGTGCAGGCAGAGGCAAAGATTGCCTCCATGTTTCCCTGGTCCTCTAAAACTGATTTCAGCCGTCTAAGTGTTTTACCCTGCTCGCAAGGAGGAGGGGCTGAGGCACCGCCGGGATTCCTCGTATCCCAGCAGAGCCTTGCTCCTCCCTTCCCTGCCCACTGGAACGCCCCGCCCCCAGCACCAGCTCCAAAGTCGGTCTTCCGACCTCAGAGCCACAGCTGGCGCAGAAAGAATCACGTTGGCTGCGAGCGAGGGCGCTCCGAAGTCGGAGTCTCAGCTGTGACCTCGAAGTACTTATTCGAGGTTGAAGCTGGGACTCCAACTTTTCCTGCGGCCAGCCAGACAGCGTCTACCAGCCATAGGATTGTGTCCTGAGCAGCCTTGAGCGCCAATTTTTGGTAGAAAGTCAGGGTACGAATCAAATCAAATCAAATCAATCAATCATTAAGCAGTGCAAGGACATCCACACACACACCCCGCTTCCAATCCACTGTCCTGCAATACAACTAGGAGGTACTGAGACTTAGGGTGGGGTGTGTTTAAGGAGTATTTTAGAAAGTGGACTGATCAGGGCCGCCTCAAGAAATTTTGCTGCCTGAGACAAAGGAGAAGATGGTACCCCATCCGCATTCCATATACAGAAGCCAGCTGGACTGGCAGTTGAATCTTACTTCAACACTGGCGATGGGATATTGTCCTCCACGTGGTGTAGCGGAGGCAGGGCTCGCAGGGACGCAGCACTGTCACTTGGCTGATACCTCTCCTGGGGCATCAATTCCTCATTCAAAACCGCTGTGCTAGCTTCCTGGTGTTGCGCCTCCATCTCTCGTTGCCTTGGCGATGCCATCGAGGCCTGTTCAGCCATCCAGTGCCCAGAATCCACCTCGGTTAAGGAAGAGACTAAAAAATCCACGCCGTCCTCACCCGAGTTCATTCGCAGCAGACCCAGCTGGCCCCGTGGAACTGGCCAGAAGGGAAGAAAAACAGGTCGGTGTTTACAAATGTGGTAGAGCAGGCATGTTGAACCTCTTTCAGCCTGAGGGCCAAATTCAAAGAAGCTCTCAGGGGGTGGAGGGCAAAAACGTTGGGGCCCAAAATACACAAAATACCAGCATATTGTAGCTTTAAAGCTCTTACTGCCGGAAACTAACCCCCTGTAGATGCATTTCAACCTTTTAGAAGGGGAGGGGACTGCACACCTCCAGACAAATGGTGGCTGGGAGAAAGGGGGTGGGGCCAGGGAAAGGGGTGGGGCCATCTGGGGAATCCCAGCGGGCCAGCTTGGGACCTCAGGAGGGTCATATTTGGTCCACCGAGCCTGAGGTTCCACACCCCTGTGATAAGGCTTGAAATCTGAAATGTATGTCAGTCCAGATACCCATTTTCACAATATCCAGGCTTCTTCCTCAGAGCACATGGACTGGTAATAAAGTTGAGATTACTCCACACTTGCTCAGAAGCACCATTCCTTGAGTGGGTAGGTAGGGAGAGATTCTGTTCCCCCAAATTTCCTGAGAATGTTCAAAACATTTGACACGAGCGTCCTTACCTGGGGCATCTCCATAACGCGTTACAGGTTGTGAAATTTCTTGTGCTGGGCCTCTCCTCCTCACTGAGACATCGTTCTGCTCCTCTCCTGTATCTCCGCTGCTTAGAACGGTGCTCCTGCTTGTTCCCCTGGAGCCCTCACGTTCCATGGTACCACCGGATGTGGGACATGATCTCTCTGGTATCTGGGCCATGCCCGGCCCTTGCCCTCCCCATGGAAGGCCTCCCCTTAATGCAGTAACCTCAGTGTGTGGTGTCCACAGTTGGGAGGCCACAGAGAGGTGTCTTCCTTGACCAGAGAAGAGCCAGGCCTCTTCATCCTTCTGAGATCTCCTTGGAGACCGTGAGGAAGACAAGGCCTGGTGGCCACATTTTCCAGCAGTTTGGGATCTGGTGTTTATGGAGTGGAGAGATCGTGCCGTTGGGGGGCCCTGGCTCGACCCGTGCACCCCAGACCCTGACCACAGATGCCCATGAGTTTCAGGGGCCCAGGCCAGTACTGTCTCAAATGGCAACCATTCTCTCTGGTAGCCAATTTCCGAGGGAGGGTCCCCATTCCAGGTAGCAGAGGGTGGCCTCGCAAGAAGCCCCAGGGGGGGCACGGAGACCCAGCCCTAGATACAAAGAAAGAGCAATAGGGAGGTGCAGGGAAGCCAGAACCGGAAATATGTGCGCACATATACACAGACACATTTCCCCACATGCAACACACTCTCCAATCCCAGTTTGGTTATTCACTTGTTGGCTGTCAGGTTGAGAAAAAGGAAAGCTTTATTTTTTTTAATGTAGTTTTAAAAATCACAGGCAAGTTGATGGACAATAGGCTCTCAGCAGTGGGAATTGAAAGCCAGACTATAGAGCTGCAGTCTGAATGCTGAATATCATACATTTGCAAAAGTTCAGATTCTAATGGGACCCCTCCAAACGCAAGGAAGAAGACCTGAAACAGAGCGAGTGTGTGAGCAAGTGAGCAAGCGAGTCTGTGGCTGGATTCAGACAACATTGTTTTTAAAATGTCTAGTGTAAATTTTTCGATGTTTTTATTGTTTGTATTTTTATATTGTATTTTATTGTAAAATTGTATTTTATTGTAAAATTTTATAATTGTTGTAAACCGCCCAGAGAGCTTCGGCTATTGGGCAGTATAGAAATGAAAGGAAATGAAAGGAAAGGAATGAATGAATGAATGAATGAATAAATAAATAAACAACCAACAACAACAATGGGTTCAGTGTGGGTTGTCTTTGGAGTGTGTGGGTTGTCTTTGAACTGTGGGTTGTTGCTGAAATGTGGGTTGTCATGTTGTCTGAACCCAGCCGTACTAACAAACCATGGTGAACAACCCACAGTTCACAACCCAAAAACAAACCATGGGTTCTCTTCATGGGTTGCTTGTGTTTAAGAAGCCATGGCTTGTTAGCGCAGCTGGTTTCAGACAACACAATAACCCACGTTTCAACAACAACCCACAGTTCAATGACAACCCACACTCAACACATACTCAACCCTTGAGTGTGGGTTATTGTGTTGTCTGAACCCACTGTGTGTGTGTGGGGGGGGGTGTCTGTGTGTCTGTTGGGATACAATTTGCCCCACCTTGAATGCTTGTGAAATTCCCTATCGAAGAAAATGCTAATTTGGTTTTGGCAGCAGATACCATGCCCCACCCTGGAACAGCTTACCTGTCTCATGCCGGGTCCGTGGGGCCTCTGCAGGTCTCTCTTCAGATGCTGGAGGGATTCTTCATAGTCTCCCTGAGATAAATGGCAGCTTTGGATCTACGGTTCTGATTCCCTCTGCCCTGACCCATTTATCCACTAACACCCTCCAAATTTTCCAATATGGGAAGTGAAGACTGGGACTTCAGAACAGCCTCCTGTCCTGTCCATCATAGGTAACTGAATCTAGTTCTGATGGACGAGACCAGGGTTCATCTAGTCCAGCACTCTGCTTCCAGCAGGGGACAGCCACAGCTGGATGCTTCTGGGACACCCACAAGCAGTACATAAGGGCAACAGCCCTCCATTCAGTGGAGGCTGGCGGCTCCAATGCCAGTGGGACAGCATATCCACTGGAACTCTTAAGGAGCTATCCATGGTGCTGAAACTAGTTTGGGGCTAAGGTTCAGCACTGTGGATAGCCCCTTTAAAGTTCAAACTGAAAGCCAGAGTGGATACACTGCCTCCACCTACAACTTCTGGTAGTCAGGGGCTCACTCTCAGTTCATGGTGGTTTCTTTTTGGCCCCAAAGGACTGTATCTTCATCTAATTCTTCTCTTCAAGCCATCTTAGGTTAGGAGCCATCCCCACCACCTTTAAGAGTGCCACACGTTCAAACTTTTCATCCCATAATCCCAAAATCTAAAGAGGCCACCATCTCTCTTTGACATCCCATCAGGCAGGGGTGTTGCTAGGCACTCCAAAGATTCAGGGGGGCAGGCCCGTGGGACACAGCTGCATAAAATTTGAATATGCTAATTATAGTGCAAATTTAGAAGACTAATTTCTTCCCAGAAGGCAAAGTTGGCCAAATCACCCCCTAAACAAAAGCTTCCTTTGGCCCCAATGAAAATTTGTGATGGTGGGGTGATACAGTGTGGGGGAGCCAGTGTGGCCTAGTGGTTAGAGTGCTGGACTGGGACTCAGGAGACCCAGGTTCTAGTCCCTGCTTGGCCATGAAGCTCACTGGGTGACTTTGGGCCAGTCACTGCCTCTCAGCCTAATCTTCCTCACAGGGTTGTTGTGAGGATAAAATGGAGAGGAGGAGGATTATGTAAACCACCCTGGCTTCCTTGCAGGAAAAAAGGTGGGATATTTATTTATTTATTTATTTTCTATACTGCCCAATAGCCGAAGCTCTCTGTAATACAGGAATAATGCAGTGCTCATGATGGGTAGTGTTGACCCTTCCTTCCCAAATTGCAACCACCCCACTCCTGGAAAATATGCCCTTGCATGGCAATGAAGCTTAGAACAAGCCTTCCAGTGGCACCCCTTGAAGTGTCTTTCCTAAGCATCATTGCCACGTTGGAGGGAGGGTTGATGGGGGGGGCGGGTTGCAACACATGGGGGATGGGAGGATTAACCCATCCCTGCTCAGCTCTGATCCCCTCCCTGAAATCCCCTCTCCAACTCCAGGCACTGTTTATTTATTTAATTAATTGTATTTATATCCCACCTTATTTTCCTGCAAGGAACCCAAGGTGGCTTACATAATCCTCTTCCTCTTCCATTTTATCCTCACAGCTCAGTGAGGTCGGTTAGGCTGAGAGTCAGCGACTGGCCCAAAGTCACCCAGGGAGCTTTATGTCCGAGCGGGGACTAGAACCCGGATCTCTCGAGTCCCAGTCCAACACTCTAACCACTGCATCACACTGTGCTCTTGGAAATAGATCAGGGCCCTGGAAAATAGATTTGGGGGCAGGTCTCCATGGGCCCAGGCTTAGCAACACCCCTGCCAGCAGGATCTCTTAGAGCAATCATGGGCACCCCCTTCCTAGTACTGGGGTTTCTCCTCTGCTCATCCACTGACCCCTGCCCCAGAATGGCTCCTGTCATTTTAACAGCTAGCCAACAGACAGGAATTCAACAGGCAGGTCTTTACCCGTTGTGTATCTCCATGCCGGAAAAAAGTGAACCTATTGAACTTCTGCCCGTCCAATGCAGAACAGCATTGCAGAACAGCACTCCCCACGGCAACACAGCCCCTCTCCTATTCATCCTGTGAGCCTTCTTTTAAAATCCCCTTATCTACCTTTTTTTGTGGGGGAGGGGTCATCTCTCACCTTCCTCCTCCTCAGAGCAGCTGTCTTGGCTGACAGATCTGCCAAATGGGACTCCAGTTCTGCAAAATCTCTCAACAGCTGCTCGTTCCGTACCTGGGCTCGGTTCTGGCGCCGGCACAGCTCAGTCCATAACCTGCAGAGTGTGGCCGCTTGGCTCCTTGGGCTACAGCAATGAAGGAAAGTTACCCTGGTACCAGGCAGTGGTGTGGTGGAGGGGGAGCACAGAGGAACACGGCTCTGGAACTTTTTCCAGAGCCGTGACAGCGCCAGGGTAATTGACAGACCTTCCTTGCTCCGGCAAGGGAATGAGGTGATAACAAGGCTTTCAATTTGACTATCGTTGGTGGCATTTTAAGACTAACAGATTTATTATGGCATAAGCCAGGCAATTGCCCAACCTTTTTGGGTCAGTGAGCACATTTGGAATTTTGAGTCATGGGCACTCTCACAAAATGGTTGCCTTGGTGGGGGGGGTTGCCCATTCTTCAAAGGCTGCCAGGGTGGGCATGGCCAGTCACAGAACCTTCATTTCCCAGAAGGCAAACTGGTGATATTAGAAGAAAAGTAGATTGCCCAGGAGCCCGAGTACAAGGCAGAGGAGAAGTCTGAGCTCCCAAACACAAACTCTTTTGAACCCAAATAAAGATGGTGCTGGAGGGCAGCATTTCACTTTCCAGCATGCCAGCCTCCCAGTTGAGGATTTAAAGAAAAAAATCTTAAGAAATAAAATAACTGGGAGGCTGGTCATCTCCTGCCACCAGGAGAGGCAAGGAGCCTGGTGGGTGTCAAGAAATGTGTTCACAGGCACATTGGTACCCACATGCACCACGCTGGAAACCCCAGGTATAAACTTTTGTGGACTAACAGGCTTCTGCTCACGCCGTCATAAATGCGTCCATCTTTAAGGTGTCACTAGCCCTTTTGTTGTTTTAAGAGCGGGGGGGGGGGGAAGAGAAGCTTTCACTCGCACAAAAATATATAATCTTTCACGCAAATAGGGGGGGAAAGGCTGAAATATTTTAAATGACCCAACTCCTTCTCTGCAAACCACATGACCAAGCTCATCTGAACTCCAGCAAAAGTGACTTTGGCCGATTCTCTTGGCCTAGCAGGCGGTTCAGAATTAAATCTCCCATTCTGTCAGCTGCCTATTGTGGGTCTTTGCAAATTAAGAGCTTACAGCCATTTGCAAATTAAGAAAAAAGTGCTATGGAAAATGGCAGGCACCCGGTATGCTTTTGGGTACTAAAATAAGAAGACGAGACTGCAGCGCTAGCAGATTCTGGGCCGCACGTTGTCAAGCGCCAGCCATTTATGCAGGATAGGGAAGGGCCTGGGATGCAAATTGGTCGTGAGCTGGTTGAAACAGAGCAGCAAGGAGCAACTAATCCACAGAATTCTGCAAGATATTTGGAGGGCACATCCTACCTTCTTCTCTCGCGCTTGGTCTCTGAAGGAAGATCCAGTTTAGCGTCGCAGGCCTACAATTGTCATGCCCCACTTCCTATCCCGGTGGGGAATCTTTTCCAGGTTCTTAAGCCAATAATAGAACCCTCCTCCCCTCCCCCTGGGTTTCTGTCCCGGTCTAAGGTTTCTAACCAGGCCAATCTGTAGGGAAGATCTCTGGGGGATTAGCAAATAAATCTCTTAAGAAGCCGCAGCCTTCTCTTCCAGAGATACTGCCACCGCTGCTTCTTTCTCCTGTGGGAGGACTAGCAAGAAGGGAGCCAGTCCCCAGCACCTTCACACATGCACACCCAGAGGGGTCCAAAAATGGCAGGCAGTCGCCTCGATCCATATCAACAAACCAGTTTTAGCTGTTTTCATCATCAGAAGCAGGTGTCAAGTGAATGGCTCTGAATGACCCATTGGTGACCAAGCCACCTCGAGATACTTTAAGAACGCAAGAAGAATCACAGAATAGTAGAGTTGGAAGGGGTCTATAAGGCCATCGAGTCCAACCCCCTTTCTCAATGCAGGAATCCAAGTCAAAGCATCCCTGACAGATGGCTGTCCAGCCACACCTTGAATGCCTCCAGTGTGGGAGAGCCCATGACCTCCCTAGGTAATTGGTCCCATTGTTGTATTGCTCTAACAGTCAGGATGTTTTTCCTGATGTCCAGGCGGAATCTGGCTTCCTGTAACTTGAGCCCATTATTCCGTGTCCCGCACCCTGGGATGCCCTCCTCTGCGTGACATCCTTAGATCAAGGTTCATCTAGTCCAGCATTCTGTTCACACAGTGGCCAACCAGCTGCTCATGGGATCCCACAAGCAGGAGTGCAATGGCACCCTCCCGCCCATGTTCCCCAGCAACTGGTGCCCCTAGGCAGACTGCCTCTGATCCTGGAGGTAGCATATAGCCATCAGGACTAGTAGAGTCTGTCCAATCCCCCTTTAAAGCCCTCCAACTTGGTGGCCATCACAACATCTTGTAGAAGTTAATCCCATTGTTTAACTATGTGCTGAGTGAAGGAGTACTCTGCATTACAGCAGGGAACAATATAGCATTGCTGGGGAAATTCATTTCTCCCTTGCTACTGGGAGGATTCCAGCTAAGCTCAGAGGGAACAGGGAAGTCTGAGGAGTGGCAGACCCTGCTCATCAAAAAGTGCCGGTGTTGCTTCCCTGCGAGCCCCAGTTCCACTACACCACTGTGCCTCAGTCCATAGTGGACAGGAGGAAGGGTATGTCTCCTACAACCCAGTTGTTTATTCTGCATACACAAACCCACAGTGGTTAGGAAAGAGCAAAGCACTATTGCAGTGTTCTCCAACCTTTGGCCTACAACTCCCAGCATGCCCCAGCCAGAACACTGCACTATCGGGTCACCCTAGTCCTAGACCAGAAGTGGGAAATTGGTGGCCCAAGCTCAGAGGGAACAGAGATTTCTGAGGGGGGAGGGGGATGGCAGATGACATCAGCATTCCTGCTTCGACCCTGTAAGCCCTGGTTCCACTACACCACGGCAAGCCCTCAACAAAAGCTCCCGGCTCGCTCAAAAGCAAAACATGCAACAAAACACACACTTAAGTCGAACAGAACAGGCTTTTATTGGCCTCCCATTTCTCGTTCAAGAAAACACACAGAGGTCTTCTGTGTTACAACATCGTAAGTTCTCAAGAGTGTCAAAAACGGTTTACTGGAGCTGAAGACTGGTGACCCATCTGCCCCAGAAGTGCGGACAGGAAGGGTACAAAATAAATGGCCAACAGTGGGCGGCAGGGGGAGAGAAGAGAGGTATCGCTAGATTGACCAAACTGGAGGATACGATGGTATGAAATGTAGGAAGCGGGGTAGACAGGTGCGGGTGTGAGCTATGGATTTGGGGGCACAGAGACGAGGTGGCAAGGATAGCAGCTGGAGTGGAAAGACAATGCACGTGTGCAAGAGATGGGGGAGCAGCAGACCAATGCTACTGCCTTCTTCTGATCAGAGCCAGGGCCAGAGCCAGGGCCAGGGCGCTTGTGGACAGATGGCTCCCTGTGCAAATCAATCCTTGCTCTTCAGCAGTAAGCTACACACACGTCTGCAATTGGCCTTCCACACTATTGGGGGAGATATTGTGCTTTTTCTGTGTGTACATCCCACTACATTTCATTTACACCAGTGATGCCTCAACGCTGCCCTTCCTACTTTTTTTTAAGTGCCCTTGACACACCGTCTTCCATCTTGGACGCGGGCAGCGGAGCCTATCGTAACTCAGCACGTGTGCGACTATACCAGGTATGCGGAACCCCTTTCAGCCCGAGGGCCGAATTTCATCTCAGAGAAGCTCGGGGGGGGGGGCACATTCCAGTGGTAGGCAGGGCTAGATGCAAAAGGGGCGGGGCCAAAAATACCAGCACGTTTTAGCTTGAAGCTCTTACCACCAATAACTGAGCCTTCAGAGAGGCATTTCAAGCTTTTAGAATGGGGGGGAAACTGCAAAAGCCAGGAAACCACCAAATGATTGATGGTTGTGGGGGAAGGGTGTGTGGCCATCTCAGGGATCCCAGAGGGCCAGATTGGGACCGGGGGGGGGGATTTTGCCCCCAAGCCTGAGGTTCTGCAACCCTGCCACTACACCCTTTGTAGTGGGTGCAATTTTTATCACCTGTTTACCTTTTTAAAAATAAATATTGAAGTAGTGTTTTAAACAGTATAGTACTCTTTTAAAAATCATTTTGGAAAGACCTTCCTGGCCACCATTAACCACCTGCTAAAATGGCAGTGAATGGAAAGGGATCTTTCCCCCCATCTTTTTAATATATTGCATTACAAGGGTATAGCACTGTAAACACTCTTTAAGTGTATTTTGCTAACTTTCCTTTTTATATATATAGCAGGAAAAGCATTTTAGAGCTACTAAGGGTGCAATCCTATGTATGTTTAGACAGAAAAAAGTCCTACAACTCGAAGCATGCCCCAGCCAGAAAAAATGCAGAGTGGGAGGGATCAGGGAAGCAAATATTAAATTTTGTATGTTCTCATTTTGTTGTAAGTTGCCTTGAGTCTTTTCTTTTTGTAAAAGGTTTCTAAGGGCGCGATCCTATGCATGTTTAGACAGAAAAATGTCCTACAACTCCCAGCATTCCTCTGGCTGGGGCATGCTGAGAATTGTAGGACATTTTTCTGTCTAAACTTGCATAGGATTGTGCCCTTAAAAGTCCGATTAAAACCCTCCCAAATGAGTGACAAAAAGGCATCCTCTCAAAAAAGGTTATGCTGAATGTGTCCTGAAGCATGACAGGTTCATCTGTCCGATAGGTCACTGCTCACAGCAAAACCTCGTCTCTCAAAGATGTGAGAAGAGCACTAAGGGCACATTCAGCCAGGGCTGGCCCTATCATTACACAGGCTCATGCGCCCGCATCGGCAGCAGAGACAGAGGAGCAGCAAATGGTGCCGCTCCCTCACCTCCCCCATCCAGAATGGCCCACTGCCAACACCTCCGGCAGGTGCCCCAGAGAGCCCCACCAGTCACTCTCCCAGCGCAGCATTTGCCAGAGCAAGAGAAGCTGGCGGGGCTGTCTGGAGCGGCCATCGCCTGTATGCTGCTCTCAGCGAGAGCCGCACAATGGGAAGGTCTTGTGAGTTCCCGCGGGAGCTTGGCCGGGTTGAACAATCCCGCGGGAGCGCAGCCGGGTCTCGTGAGACCAGCTGCTTCCCACAGCTGCACAGTGCGGCAAGGAAAGGTTGGGGGTTGGGGGGACAGGGGTGCGCAGTGGCGAGAGGGAGGATGCGCAGCAGCGGCAGCGCAAGTCGTGGAGACTGCACTCCTCTTCCATCCTTCTCAACAAAGTTAGGAACATCGGAAGCTGCCTTATACCGAGTCAGACCATTGGTCCATCCAGCCCAGTATTGTCGACGCTGACAGGCAGTGGCTCTCCAGGGTTTCAGGCAGGATTCTTTCCAAGACCTGCCTGGAGGCTGGGTATCGAACCTGGGACCTTGTGCACGCAAAGCACGTGCTCTCTCACACTGAGCGATGGTCCCTCCCTGCAGCACCTGGTATTTCAAGGTGGTCACCCCTCCAAGTATACTAACTAGGCCCGACACTGCTTAGCTTCTGAGATCAGACAAGATCGGGCTGTTCTGGGCTGGTTGATCGCCTACATTAAGACTTTCTTTGGCAAGAAAAAAAGATGGAAGCGGCACTGGGAAAATGCAGGAGGACTACGAATGGCTGACGACGTCATGTGGAACCCCCCCCGCCCAATGAAATGTGAGTGAACGAGCCATGGTGATGCCACAATAAATTCCTTGTTTGGAAGCAGCCCAGGAATCGTTTCGGGTTCCCCTGAGGTCACATTCCCTCAGAAGCACAGGAGAAGTCAGGCCAAACCGGAGCGCCCAGTTGGGGTTTTGAAGACCCGGCTGGTAGCGAGCGACGGCCCCACCTGGCCTGAGACAGTTCACACAAAGCTGCAGTGCATCCAGACGAGAGTCCCGCTCGCCCAGATGCCGGGGTCCTGAGCTTTTGATTGGGCAAAACAGGGTCAAAATATCTGACAGTCCCAGAAAAGAGACAGAGTTACTACTGAACAGGGCTGTAATGTCATCAGCAAACCCTACAACGCTCGGATGTCTGCCCTAGAAAGCAAAAAGCCCCAAAGTAGGTATTGCAAAGGCTCATGGGACACCAAGGAGAGTATTTGCGGCCGGCCAGCCATGGGGCAAAGCAGGCCGCAGAGAGGCAGAAAAACATCCCCGATCCAGCTGCCAAGGGGGACGTTTAGGCCACATTGGGAGCTGGATGCCTGGGGGGTCGTAGAAGCCCCCTGGGAGGGAGGGGCCGATGGGGGGCTGCCCTCCGCCGGTTCCTCAGGCTCTGCTTCCGCAGCATGTAGCGGGAATACTGCACCTCGGGCATGACCAGTTTGAGGCACTGTTCGTCCAAGGGAGCCCCCGAACCGGGTAGGTCATAGCCCACAATGTCCACCTTGGCGCTGGGCTGCCAGGGGCGAAGCTCTTTGTTCTTGATCTGCATGGCCGGGCGCAGCTGGGGCTGACCCCCGAAGCAGCGGCGCGCCAGGCGCTCGCAGGCCCGGCGCAGGGCCCGCACCTCTCTTGCCACACAGTCCTGGCCCACCTCGTCCAGCTTGTGCCAGAAGGTGGCATTGAAATGGTCGTAAAGCCGGGCGTCAAGGGCATTCCAGGTGCGGATCTGGGCTGCCACGCGGGCCGAGGTGATGTTGAGCTTGGACTCCGGGCTGCGCATGTTCAGCTTGACGTAGAGGACGTCATCCAGGTCCCAGGAGAAGAGGTGTCGCAGGAGGACCAGCGACTCGTCGAAGTACTCAGCGAGCATGACTAGGGAGAAGATGTCTTCCACTTGGCGGATGAACGCAGGCAAGTAGGCTGGGTCGTCGGAGCTGTGCTCAGGGTCTCCCCCCAGGTCGTACACGACGGTGTTGTGGGCATACATGGCGTACTTCTCATGGGGGCGATAGTAGCGGTGGGGGTCGTCCAGGAAGGCCTCCATGGAACCATTGGGCACCCGCTTGAAGGCCGGGCAGTACTGGTTGTAGTAGCTGAAGAGCGACTCGAACATGGCCACGGGCTCACGCAGGATGGTGACGTAGACAGTGTCGTTGGGCATGAGCCGGCGCAGCTCATCGCGGTTGAAGCGCATGTGGCTGGCGATGAGGCGCGGCGGGAGGGTGTAGGGGTGGACGAAGCTGGATGAGAAGTTGCGGGGATAGCAGAATTGGTGGTCGCAGACGTGGTGGGGCAAGGCCACCGTCACATTGTGCCGCTCGGCGAAGCGGAAGAGGAGGTTCTGCACGGTGGTGCTGGCTGTCTTGTGGGTCTTCAGGAAGACCACGGCGGTGTGCTTGGGCCGCGGGGGGTGCGGCGGTGGGGCGCAGCTGAAGGGAGGCGACTTGGGGAACCTGACGGGGGCAAGAGCAAGGGGGCAAGATGACTGGAGGGGTCAAGGCAAACCGGACCAACCCAAGCCCACGGTCTCTCCCTAGCCCCACCCCTCTCCTTCTTCCCTGCCCCACGCCCTTCACTAGCCCCACCCCTCTTCCCTCTTGAGTCCGCCAGGAGCCCTTTCCCCATTCCAGCCACCCTTCCCTTCTCCACAACCACGTTCCTGCCCCCCTCTTCCCTTTTCTTCTTCCTGGACATGACTTCACCTCCACCCAGGGGAGGCTGGTGACTCCTTATTTCGGTGGGGCTCTTAATCCATCGCTGGCTTTATTTGGAGCTTTATAGGAGCTGTCCACAGTGCCGAACCCCATCCCCAAAATAAGCTCCCCACCCTGGAGCACCATGGATAGCTCCTATGACGCTCCAAACAAAAACTGCCATGGATTAAGAGCCCCACAGAAATAGGAGTCACCGGCCTCCACCGCCTTTACCCGCCTTGCAAGACCCACCTCTCTCCACAGCCCAGGCCCAGCCTTGTCCATCTCTCAGTGCCTGCTGATCTTCCCCGTATCCCCCTCCATGCTCTTCTCTCTCCCCGTCAACCCATTTATTTTAATCTCGCCCACGGACGGTGCCAAGAGGCCGGGCATTGTCGGGAAAATGCCAAGGCCTGTGCCCTGGTCAGGCCCCCGCTGTAAACTCTGGAGCCTCCTGGTCCTCATGGCTCCTGCCTCCCCTCCTTGCTCTTGGGCTCTGCTCACCTGCCCTCATGAGCAAGAGAGCAGTGGGGCGAGTGGAGCAGGAACGTCTCCGTGCATTGCCCTCTCCCTCTGGGAAGCAGCGTGGAGGCCAGCGAACAGGCAGCGACAACGGTGGCAAGCAGGATAGCAACTTCCCTCCCAAAAAAAACCCTGGAACCAGCACTGGTCCCCCCCCCCCCGCTTTTCACTGCTCCCCACCCTAGGTGCGTGCCCCCATCCCATTCCCTTGAGCCCTACCAGCCGAGGTGGGTGCTCTGGCGCAGGAGCAAAGTCCCCGTGCTGAACGCCAGCAGCAGCAGCAGGAGGGCCTTCTTGCGAGACATCGTCTTGGGGCCGTACAGCACCGCAGGCAGAGCGCAGGCCATGCCGGAGACCCTATCCAGGCACAGCTGTGCAGCTGCAAGTCCACCCTGGCATGGGGACTCAGGGCAGGCAGCACTCGGTGGCGTCCGGCCTCAGCAGCAGAGACGCCGGCCCAACGTAGCAAGGGGAACCTGGGGAGGGACACAGCAGGCAACGGTGACTCATTTTTCCTCCCTCTCCCAGAGTCCCGCAACCCAACAGGGTCATCCCATGAAGCTGATTGGTGGGAGATTCAGGACAGACAAAAGGAAGGGCTTCTTCATAAATCAAATGATGGAATTTGCTACCCCAAGATGTAATGATGGCCATCCATTTGGATGGCTTAAAAAGGGGACTAGGCAAATTCACAGAGGACGAGGCTAACAATGGCTATATGCTACCACACATAACATAGAAAGCTGCTTTATATGGTATCAGACTTTTGGTCCATCCAGCCCAGCACTGTAGACACTGACTGGCAGCAGCGGCTCCCCAGGGATTCAAGCAGGATTTTTTCCAGCCCTACCTGAAAATGCTGGGGATCAAACCTGGGACCTCCTGCAGGCAAAGCCAGTGCTCTACCACTGAGGCACAGGCTGGTATGTCTATATACACCAGTTGCTGGGGAACATGGGTGGGAGGGTGCTGTTGCACTCATGTCCTGCCTGTGGGATTCCCGTGGGCAGCTGGTTGGCCACTGTGTGAACAGAATGAGGGACATGATGGACCCTTGGTCTGATCCAGCAGGGCTCTTCGTGTGTGTGTGTGTGTGTGTGTGTGTGTGTGTGTGTGTGTGTATGCATGTTCTTCCAGGGTTTAAATTCTAAACTACAGACACTAAGGCCTGTGGCTCAGGAAACCTTGCGCCCAAAAGCCGAGATTGGGGTGGGGGTGGGCAGGCTGGCTGGGGTTCACCAGAGGCAAGTGAAAACCATTTGGCACATGCTCAGAGGCACCCTTGATAATGGTTTCCCATGTCCTCAGGGATGAATTCTGGCATCAGACACAAAATTTCCCCTTGCGCCCTTCCCTCTAGAGTCCCCACACAAACTCTCCCACAACCCCTCCCTTGGACACCTATTTTTGCTTCTGCCCTGTCCCCCCCCATGCTCTTTACACACTTATTCTTCTCCCCCAGGCCTCTGAACTGCATTATTTCTGTACACACACCTTCCTCCTTTGCACTAAATGTGAGCATTTTAAGCTCCTGGACCCACCCCCCTCTAAAAAAAATAAAATCAAGCTCTGTGATGGAAATAGCAATACCTCCCTCAGAGAGGTCTCTCTCTCTCTCTCTCTCTCTCTCTCTCTCTCTCTCTCTCTCTCTCTCCACTGAGCACCCATAACTGGAAAGCAGAAGGGTTTCAAGGTCCAGAGGGCCCCTCTACTTCTCTGTTGAGAGACCAACTGCTAATGCAGCCCGCCAACTTACCTGGATACAGCGATTCTCAAAGGGGTTCTTGTAAGTTGATCCAAGACAAAGCAGTATTCTTTCCACCCAAGACAAGAACCGTCTCTTTTCCAGGTATGGTTCCACCTTATTTCCTGCAGTCGGCCCCCAATTCCTGGCCCCTAATGCTCCCTTGCTCTCTCCCGTACTGTCGGCAGAAGAATGAAGAACTGGGTGCTCTCCTTCCTCTCCCGCACAACACACACACACAAGGAGGAAACTAGAGACAGCCACCAAGTTCACCTTGCTCCAAACAATGGGAGGAGATGAAGCGTTTCTGGGCTGCCTCCACAAGCGCTGACTCTCTAGGATCTTGGCTCTGGCACTGCCAAACACAGCAAACTGAAAAAGATGGTGCTTCTGCTTTCTTGACAAAGAAGCTATCCTTGGCTGATTAGGAGACATGTGCCTGCAGCTTGAAGGAACGGGAGAGGGCAAAGCTCAATATGAGGTCAGCTCCTTGGGGTGTATGTTGCTCCTGAGCATGCGCAGAGTACAGTTCCTTCTGTGCCTAGTAAATGCAACCAAATTCCCCCTTCCGCAAATTCCGGCCTCCCCCCCCCCTGCAACCAACTAATGATTGTTTGCTTGTTTCCTGCCTTTGTGCAGTTTTTCCCCCATTCTAAAATGTTGAAATGCCTCTCACAAGACTTGGTTACTGGCGGTAAGAACCTTAAGCTAAAATATGCTGTTGTTCTTGGTAGTTTGGGGCCCTACAACCTTTGACTTTGGCCCTGCCCACCACCCAAGAGGATCTTCAAAATGGAATTTGGCCCCCAGGCTGAAAGGGGTTGAACACCCTTGTTGTAATGGTTTGACAACAAGATGGACATTAGGAGTTAGCTATACTAGGAGGTGTCACAGGAGGAACTCCACATTCATCCAAAGTGTGGACGCAGAAAAGGAAGGGCACACAGCAGAGGTGGGCAGAAGGTAGGCCTGGATCTGCTGCTAGATCTCTGGCTGATCTGCCATCCATAGTGCGCTAGGTAATTTGAGACCCTACACTTGATAGTCTTGGGGTGACAACCGTATGTATCATTTCAGTGGTGAAGTACCCCAACTAACTCTGTTCTCTACACACACAACCATCACCACCACTCCATGTTTATAACTGCTTCTATATTCTTGCTATGTTGGAGCAAAAAAACAAAAACAGTAGCCACGGAGGGAATGTGGCTCAGTGGGTAGAGCCCCTGCTTTCCATGCAGAAGGTCCCAGGTTCGATCCCCGGCCTCTCCAGGTAGGGCTGGAAAAACTCCTGCCCGAAACCCTGGAGGGTCGTTGCCAGTCCATGTTGGCAATACTGGGTTAGATGGACCAAAGGTCTGACTCAGTGACTGGGTTCAGACAACACGATAACCCACACTCAAGGGTTGAGTATGGGTCGAGTGTGGGTTGTCATTGAACTGTGTTGTCTGAACCCAGCCAAGATAACAAACCATGGTGAACAACCCACAGTTCACAACCCAACAACAAACCGTGGCTTCTCTTCATGGGTTGTTTGTTAACAAGCCATGGCTTGTTAGCGCAGCTGGGTTCAGACAACACGATAAGCCACACTCAAGGGTTGAGTATGTGTTGTTGCAACATGGGTTACCGTATTGTCTGAACCCAGCTGAGATAACAAACCATGGTGAACAACCCACAGTTCACAACCTGACAACAAACCGTGGCTTCTCTTCATGGGTTGTTTGTGGTTAACAGGATCCCAGGGCATGGCCTGAAGGCACGTGAGGCAGCCACCATGCTGAAGCTAAGCAGGTCTGGGTCTGGTCAGTGCTTGGAGGGGAAACCACCTGGGGACTGCAGGTGGCCACGTTGGGTTGCACGATGGAAGAAGGTGGGATATACATGTAATTTTTTTAAAAAATAGCACAGTTCGGTTCATGCAACACAAGAACCCACGGTTCAACAAAAACCCATACACAACCCTTGAGTGTGGGTTATTGTGTTGTCTGAACCCAGCCAAGATAACAAACCATGGTGAACAACCCACAGTTCACAACCCAACAACAAACCATGGGTTCTGTTCATGGGTTGTTCCTGGTTAACAAGCCATGCCTTGTTGGCACAGCTGGGTTCAGACAACACGATAACCCACGTTTCAACAACCACCCCCAGTTCAATGACAACCCACGCTCAACCATTGAGTGTGGGTTATCGTGTTGTCTGAACCCAGTCAGTATAAGGCAGCTTCCTATGTTCCTAGATTTCTACACACAACCTTGGGGAAACCAGAAGTGGGTTGTTGTATGGAAGGAGTGTGACCTCCATTCAGTTCAGGTATTCAACATGAATTCCTGGGCTCAGAATTCTTTAATGCTTCAAATATTTGAAAGGCTGTCATGAAGAAGATGGGAACAGACTTGTTCTCTGTTGCTTCCGGGGGCAGATTTTGACCAAGCATTAGGAGAAACTTCCTAACCATGAGAGCTGTTCAGCGGTGGAACAGACTGCCTCAGGAGGTGGTGGGTTCTCCCTCAATGGAGGCAGGGGAAGCTGGTGGCGCATATGTGGAAAGCTAAGCAGGGTCAGGCCTGGTTATTACTTGGATGGGAGACCCCTCCTCTAGTTTCCTGCATTGAGCAGGGGGTTGGACTCGATAGCCTTGCAGGCTCCTTCCAACTCTATGATCTATGAAATATATGTCAGTGGGGCTCCTTATCCATTGCAGCTTTTATTCTGAGCTTTATAGGAGCTATCCATGGTGCTCCATGGTGGTGAACCTATTTTGGGGCTGGGGCATGCTGGGAGTTGTAGGCCTTTTTTTCTGTCTAAACTTGTGTAGGATTGCGCCCTTACTATATTTTAAATCTTGGTGCTGCTGCTAGGTTTTACCTTGGCTTTTACTTCTATTTTATACTGTAGTTTTAAACTTCTATAGCGTATTTTATGTTGTATTTCATCGTTTTCATTGCTGCGAACTGCTCAGAGAGCTTTGGCTATTTGGTGGTATAGAAATGAAATACATAAATAAATAAATAAATATATCTGAGCCGGTCTATTGCACCTGGCTCTTAGGGTTGCCAGGAGCCCTCTTTTACTGAGGACTGTCATGTGTCATCTATCTGAAGGCATGCTCTGTTCGAAGAGCTGTCCTGCCCAATTCCAGTTTAGCGATAAAGAACCCTCAGAACGCACCTGAACAGCAGACTGGACAGGTAGGCACACAAATCACCTGCTCACAGCCTTCCAAACTGTGAAGGAAAAAGCCTCAGAGTTCCCTGCACCACACAAACACACACACACACACACACACACACCTGTAAACACGATAATCCCTGCTGGGGGCTGGGAAAAGTCATGCAAATGTACATAGGTTATCTGATGGGGCCCTGCCGCCACAGAGTCCCCCCTGTCCCTTTGATGCCCCTGTGCCTCAGATATTCATATGCAAATGTTCTCAAGCCCCCTAGTCATGAGGAAAGAACCACCACCACCCTGCCTAGCCAGATGAAGTTCATCCTGATTGGCTAAAGACTGAAAGGAGGGGTGGGGGGTGGGGAAGAATCTATACTGCTGCTGAGGCTTTTGGGGTTCGTTGTTGATCATGGGCAGCAAGCTGCGCGGAGGTCCAGGACTTCAGTCTGACCTCAGGATCCAGCCCCGAGTAGCTCTCGGTGAAACTAGCTGAATTAGGGCTGTTGCTGAGGCAAGCCCTCAAGGGGACCACCAACCTGTGTTGTGGTCTGCACGTGAAAGAGCACAGAGTAGAGTTTTTGCTAAGGCAACCCTGAAGAGGACCAGCCCCCAGGTAAAGAGTGTGCCTGGGTGGAGATATAGTAAAGGAACTAGCTTTGTTATTTTGTAGCTCTACTGTGTATACCAAAGTGTCTTCCCCACCTTTTCCCCTTCCCTCATTTCCCACCTTTTGTTGTAATCTGTTTACCTGAAATAAACTTTCCTGGTTTTACCCCACACAGCATGTGTGGTTCCTCTGTGGTTCAGCGCTAAATCCAGAGTATAGACAAGGGGAAGGCCCTGAGAGAATCAGTGTCAAGATGGCAGAGCTAAGGCTGGCAGTCTTGCACCTTGATCTCTAGTCTTGAATAAAGGACCGGTTGGCAGTCCTTCTTCACACAAACTATTATGAGATGGACCGTATGTCTATTTAAATTAGAATAAGAACTTCCAAATTTGCATCTATACATATAAATTAGCATACGCAACGTTTACGCAAATCACCGTCCCCCTTCGTCCCCTTTTTTGGCGACATGTTTCCTCTTTTTTGGCGGTTCATCCTCTGGTCGGTGGCTCTCGGCATTCTAATAGTAAACTAAGTCGATCCTGCAAGACAGAACAAGCCATTCTTGGCTTGTTCTGTGTCCCCCACCCTGCCACATAACAAGCCAAGAATGCATTCTCTCCAGCTAACAGAGGGAGCAACAGCATTCGCTCTACACTGGTGTAAAGGAAGCAGATATGAATAAACTTTGTTGTTGGGAAGGCAAGATGGCGGTGTCAGCCTGTTTTTGAGGGGCCAGAGATCCATACAGGCATCGAACAGGTGAATGCACCTGCCTGAAACCTCTCCATCTCCGCAGGCACAAACAGCCTTTGTGCAAGGATAAGGGAGCTGACAGAAATTAGAGCCCAGTGGATTAGGCAACTCCGCTTGCTAGAGGATTTATCTGTTCCTCTTGCACACCGGCAATTCCCCCTTTCGCACAGCCAAAGAGTCATCGCGATCTCCACCTTTGTGTCTTCCCCCAATTCCCAGCATCAAAACCATCTTTATTTTACCCAGGACTAGAAGGAATATTTCAAATTCTAAGGAAGTAGAACTGAGCTCATTTGTTTTAATAATAACAGTGACTCACTCCAGCATCACTTTTGGGGGGCAACTCGGTCAAGCTGAGATTAGAACTGAGTTTGAACCTGGAGTCACCAGCTATGGTGGTAAATGATACACATGTAAGGAGAGCCCTGCTGGATCAGACCAAAGGCCAAACTAGCACAGCATTTCCCACAGCAGCCAACCATCTGCCTGTGGGAAACCAACAAGCAGGACCTGAGTGCATCAGAACCCTCCCACCCATGTTCCGCAGCAAAGGGTGTATATAGGCATACTGCCTCTGATCCTGGAAGTAACCTATATCCATCAGGACTAGTAGCCATTGATGCATTTGTTTAATCTCCTTTGAAAGCTGACCAAAATTGTCAGCCATTGCTATCTCTTGTGGTAGCGAATTCCAGTTTAACTATGAGTTGTGTGAAGGATTACTTAAAATAATGATGGTGGCAAAAAGGGTGCCCTGGGCATGTGCAGAGTGCCTTCCCCATCCCTGCAACCCACTTGCAACGATTGTGCCACGTTTCAAAGCCAAAGGAACAACTTCTAGGAAGCTTCTCAATTTGGAAGGATCACTGTCACAGAAGCATGCCTACAGCTCCCATGATCCCTGACCATTGGCCATGCTGGCAGGGGCTGATGGGAATTGAAGTCCAAAATGTCTGTAAATCTACTTTCTGCCCACCACTGCTTTAGAGGATAATGATCAGTTAATACCGTAAATTTGTGGCCCTACACATAAGGTTTTCAGCCATACAATTGCTAAATATTATATTTTGTATGGAGGACAAACTTCTCTCCTTTGGCAATAACTTTCTGCTTAAGCACCCACAGGATGTTTGATTCCATCCAGGTTTGCTGCTGAAACTCTTTGGAAATGTTTCTGCTGCTTGCAGAATGTTATCTTGGTGTCCACGTGTAATGCATTCAGACTACAGTAATACCTTGGACTGCAAGCATAATTCGTTCCGGAACCGTGCTTGTAATCCAAAACACTCTTATATCAAAGCGAGTCTCTGGCGGCTGTGAGCGGGGCCGATTTCGGCCCGCTACACCCGCTCGAGGCGAGCGGTTACATCCCTACGTACTTGTATTGCAAGATGTCGCTTGTTTATCAAGTCAAAATTTATTTTAAAAAATTGCTTGTCTTGCAAAACGCTCTCAGACCAAGTTACTTGCAATCCAAGGTATTACTGTATTTGAGTCATTCTGTACACTTGCAAAAGACTGAAAAGGAACCGTTATCTTTTGCCCACTTTCTGATACACTTGACATGACGGAGTATTCTTTTACTTACTGTGCCAACATTGGCAGGAAAAAAGTTAGCATTCAACCTTTGTTTCATTGGGCTGGTGCCAAGATGTCCTGCACAAAGAATATCACGAGCTATTTTTTAAAGGAACTTGGCATGATCCTTACTAGGAATAACAGGTTGCTTAGCAGCTTTTCCCAACCTTGGGTCCCCAGATGTTGTTGAATTAGAACGCCCATCATCTCTGACTATCGGTCATGCTGGCTGGGAATAATGGGAGTTGTGGTCCAACATTATCTGGGGACCCTGGGATGGGAAAGGTTGCTTAATAGCGTCCTGGTCTAGTTCTCTGTCCTTCGGCCACAAGAAACCCTTCCCCGATCCCCAAACCACCTACTCTCTGAAGTTACAGCAGCTTCTCTTCCTTCTTGTAGGCCTAGAGCTTCCAGAGTTTCTTTAAAAAAAAAAAAAACACCTTTTCATCCCTCAAGGTTCAAATTCCCTTTCTGAATTTGGACTGCAGTCCCAATCCCAAGTTGGGAATTGCAGGGTTTTCACCACCGCCGTGCTGCCGAATTTTGGTGGCAAATTTGGCAGCGACAGGAGGCTGGGATGCTGCCCCTGATGGGTTTGGCGGTGGGGGGAGAATGGCTCACACACAGAGAGAAGAGGAACAGAAGTGGAGTATAGTCCATGAAAGCTTATAATGTCATAACAAATTTGTTCATCTTTAAGGTGCCACAAGACTCTTTGTTGTTTTTACTAAGCATAATACCCCACCCAAAAAAACCCTAAAACCCCAGGACTGTCTGTGCTAAATAAAAAAGGAAGACTTGGAGCATGTGGAGAGGGCCTTCCCTGTCAGTCTTGGGAGATTGCAGCAGGCCATTCGAGAGGCAGAGAAGATCCAAGGCATACTGGGCCAAACATTTCTGTGGCTGTGAAGAGCTCTACAGATGATCAGAGACATCACCTTGAATTTTGAGCCTGGAAGGCAACACAGTGAACAAGGGCAGAGGAATCCCCATGTCCCTATGCAGGGACGGACTATTTCTGTGCCCGCTGCTGCCTCCAGGTCGCAGAGAGAGGGAGACCGATCGAAAGGTGGGTGAACTGAATCGACCGCCCGTCCGATTCAGAATCAGGAACCGCCGAGAGAAGCTGCCCAGCGTGTTGGTGGTTCCTACGCTAACAAAACTTCCCTTCCGGCACCCTGAAAATCCGAATGGAGATAAAAGACAGGATTGGAAAACCTGGAAATTGAAAATCCCACCACCCTCCAGCACCCAAGGCCTTCCTCTTGGAACAGAACCCTGGAGACCTGGTGCTTGGTGCCTCTTGTTCTAACCACTTACCCTCACTTCCCTCCAAGAGAATCTAGGCCAAACCCTGTCCAATCAATGGGTACAAGCCTCAGGGCTGTGATGGAAACTTTTCAGGTCCCTGTCTCTCAATAAATCCATGCCCAGTTAGAGAGAGACGAGGGCAAGGTTGGGGGAAAGGATGTTCAGTGCAGGGAAAGGATAAAATATTCCATTCCATTTTTTTACATTACATTTATATCCTGCCTTTTTTCCTCTTGCAAGGAACCCAAGGATGCCTTACAAGGTTCTCCTCCTCTCCATTTTATCCTCACAACAACCCTGTGAGGTAGGTCAGGCTGAGAGTCAGTGACTGACTCCAAAGTCACCCATTGAGCTTCATGGCCGGGTGGGGACTAGAACCCGGGTCTTTCAAGTCCCAGTCCAATGCTCTAACCACTACGCCACACTGGCTCTCCAAAACTGATTGCCAAATGCTCTGATGATTCCTCTCCCCCAATGCTATGTTTTGCTGACTGCTTGTCCCTTTGGGAGAAGAATATGGAAATTCAAATGCAAGCCTCAAAACAAAAACAAAAAAAAGCAGAGGGAGCAGCAAAGGAGAAAACAGAGAACTTACATGACTATATTAAGAACCGGTCTGGGTGTGGGTGTGTGCAAAGGAACAACTTCAGGGCTTGAAAAATCTTTCAGATTCCTGAGCACCAAACTTCAGAGCACCCACGTGGAATGAGTTGTGGGATTTTAAATTTTTCAGACAGAATGCTGCTTACAATACTAAGGCACATTGGGAGTACATTCCACGGATCTCAGCGGGGCTGACTTTCCAAGTCATCACTAGTTAATATCATGGTCATGTCAGATGCAGTAGATTAAAAGAAAGAAAGAGTTGGGGCCCTCAAGGTCTGGGTTCAAATCCCACCCCTGCCACAGATTCCAGAGGGGTCTTGCACAAGTCACTAACCCTTGCTTGCCCTCAGCCCCCCCCCCCAGCCTGGTGAATGGGTATGATACAAGGATGAGCCTCATGGAAAGCAACAGATTTTTTTTTAATGCACTCTGAAAGTTAAACACCATTAGCTTAAACATCAGAGCCAGGGTGGCATAGTGGTGAGAGTGTTGGGCTGGAACTCAGGAGATCTGGGTTCCAGTCCCCCACTCGGCCATGAAGCTCCCTGGGTGACTTTGGGCCAGTCGCTGCCTTGCTCAGCCTAACCTACCTCACAGGGTTGTAGGGAGGGTAAAATGGAGAGGAGGGGGGAAAGAGTATGTAAGCTGCCTTGGGTTCCTTGCAGGGGGGGGGGGAGGCAGGATATAAATACAATAAATAAATAAACACATTCTGCAGAGTCTTAATAATATGACCAGCCCTCCACCTGCCAGAAAATGTCCCTGGAGTCCTAGCTTCCCCCTCCCCTGAGATGGAGCCAGGACTCTTGGGTTCTAGCCCTCTCCATGTGTTGTCTTTCCCACTAACTAGACCCCTCCCATCCCTGAAAGAGAAAAAGGACCCAGGAGTCCTGCCTGCCTCTCTCCCACCCCCCCAATAATAATAAAGTTGGCCCATCCATCAGCCAGAGAAGGCACAATTGCAGGGTGCTCCCCCCCCACTCCCCACCAGAAATTGCGGCAGGCTCCAACTCATACGTGCCCTGCTGGGACTGCAAATGGAAGCGTAGTGGTGAGAGTGCTGGACTGGGACTGGGGAGACCCGGGTTCAGGTCCCCACTCGGCCATGAAGCTCACCAGGTGACTTAGGGACAGTCAAAGACTCTCAGCCTGTCCTACCTCACAGGGTTGTTGAGAGGATAAAATGGAGAGGAAGAGGTAGAGAATTATGTAAGCCTCCTTGGAGGGGGGGGGAAAGGCGGGATATAAATGTAATAAATAAAATAATTGTTGTTAATATCCTTAAGAATAATCCCCACACCAGACCAACCCCTAGCTTTCCTGTGGTTGAGGTAGCGGACCTGAACTGCCCATTCAGCTGGAAACAATGACACAGACTGGCTACCCGCCGCGTCCCCAAGAGGTATCCATTTCCTGCCATTCACTGGCCAGGTAGGAAAACTGTGCCCGGTTACCTGAGCTCAGGTTACTGTCTCTGATGAAAAAGGGGCGAGGGCCCTGCACAAGTGACCTGGTTACAGAGCGCTCTATGGCCACCCGTTCTGATACATAACCCAGGCCTCTCAAAGGGTCTGGAGGAAGACACAACGAAGGTGGACTTTGGAGTGTCCGTGCCAATAAGTCTGTGCTCTAACCACTAGATACCACTCCCCTTCCCACCACTGGAGTACACAGACTATAGTATGGCAGGAGTGGGAAGCATCTGGCCTGTGGGGCCTCCCCATCCTGCAGCCATTAAAGCAGGGATGCACAACAGAGGGCCTGAGGGCCGGATCCAGCCCTCTGGGGTTCCACCACCTACTTAACCCCCTTTCCCACAACCACCAATTCCCAGCATTTGTGCAGTCTTTCCCCTAAGTCTAAAAGGCTGAAATGCCTCTCCTAAGGCTCACTTATTGGCAGGAAGAGCTTCAAGCTACAATAGGCTGGTATTTTGGCCCCGCCCCTTTTGCCTTCGGCCCCACCCGCCAGCGGAAGAACACGCCCCCCCCCGAGAGCTTCTCCAAAATGGAAAAGAGGTCGAGCACCCCCCCCCCCGCATTACAGAAATGCTGGCTATCGAAACCAGGGGGTGGGCAGATGGTAGACCTGGTTCTGCTGGGTGATCTCTGAGCGATTTGCACTGGATGGACTAGCATGGCAGCAGCAGCACCATCTCCAGGTTTTTGAGGGTCCTTGGGCAAGACCCACTCAATGCCCTCCCTCAGTGAATCGACCTTCTCACAGTCATTGTCACCCACTGCTCTTGCTCCTCCCCTCTTTCTCATCATGGCTACCACTTGCTTGCTTGACAGGCAGAGAGAGCCAGTAGTGAGCAAGTCGGCAACGGCATCTGCTGCTCCTCCTTCTCACCACCACCGCTTTCCGGGCCAGAGCGAGAAGCAGGCGAACAAGCAGCTTGCAGTGGAGAATAGGAGGAGCAACTCCAGGGGGCTCCTGTCAGTGGGCCCCTGCTGGAGTGTGGGCCCTTGGCAGGTGCCCACTCATGCCTACTCTTGGCGCCTCCCCCCCCCCCGCCCCTGATGTCTGACTGCCAGTTATTCAATAAGGGTAACAACAAAGTGGCTCTTCCACACTCAAAATTATACTGAAGGAAAATTGGGGTAACCAGGACTGGACTTTTCGGTGGAAGGACTGTGACTTCCGTTCATTTCTGGCACTCAAAACAAATCCCTGGACTCAATATTCTTTAATTCTAAGTGTGTGCCTTTTGCAACTAGCTCTGACTGATGCATCTCAGGGTTCTAGTAAACACACACACACACACACACACACACACACACACAAAGAAGATCCTGTAAGCCTGAAGTCTACCCATCCCTGATCTGAAGGACACAACACAAAAGGAAAAGGGGCTGGGGAGGGAGGAGCAAAAACAGCAAGCTTAGGCACCAGTTCTTACAGTTACAGTTCTTTTAGCAGCCACCTTTGATCTAAAATACTGAATCCCACTTAAAAGCCCTGGTTATGTGCCTTGCTCCTCCTCCCTAACCAGTAGGCACCACGACCCTGCCAGAGGTGGATTTAAAAATGAAACACACAGCCCACCCCCTGCTCTCAAAAGCTTCCCAGGACTCATCCCCCCCCCCCAGCTCTGAAGGAATAGAGGAATCCTGATCCTGACGCCCCATGTTTCTGCTATAAACTCACCAGACTCCCTCCATTCCCCTGCCATGGCCCGAAGCAACCCAGATGTCTGCCTGGCGAGAGGCCGTAGCTCAATGGTAGCGGAATGGCTTTGCATCCAATGGGTGCCAGGTTCAATCCCCGGCATCTCCAGATTTAGAAGGATCTCAGGTGAGAGGAAGGCCTTTCACTGCCTGAGACCCTGGAGAGCCGCTTGCCAGTCAGAGCAGACAACACTGGGCTGGATGGATTATAGGGGAAGATGGGACCTCAAAAGGTCATCCATTCTAACCCCTTGCCAATGCAGGGAATCCACTCGTACAGCATCAACGATCGTTGGCCATCCAGCCTCTACATAAAAAAACACTCTTGCAATAAATAGGCTGACCCAGTATAATTTTATTTATTTATTATATTTATATCCCACCTTTTTTCCTCCAAGGAACCCAGCTTACAGGATCCTCCTCTCCAATTTAGCCTCACAACAACTCTGTGAGGCAGGTTAGGCTGAGAGTCAGTGACTGGCCCAAAGTCACCCAGTGAGTTTCATGGCTGAGCGGGGACTCGAACCCGGATCTCCTGAGTCCCAGTCCAGTCCAACGCTCTCACCACTACGCCACACTGGCTCACCACACTGCCCTCTTATAAGGCAGCTTCTTAGACCCCCTGCCCCCAGTTCTAGCCCACTGACCCCGACTTAGGGGCCCAAGACTCCAGACATGCTCACAAAACAAACCTGCCACATTTGACTGTGCATGAATCAAAATCAATCCATCAACCTGATTCTACCCGTACACTACGATCTACATCTGAGGCCTTCCTCTGAGTGCTACCTCCAAGGGAGGCTCGGAGGGTGGCAACAAGGGAGAGGGCCTTCTCAGTGGTGCCCCCCCCCCCGATTATGGAACGATCTCCCCACTGAGGCCTGCCTGGTGCCAACGCTGTCACCTTTTCAGCACCAGGTTCAAACTGTCCTCTTCTCCCAGGCCTTTAATGGCACAATGGGGCATTTATCTCAGCTGTTTTTAACAGTTTGTATCAAAATTGTTTTAGCTGTTCAAATTGTTTTTCACTTCTGTATATTGTGGGGGGGGATTACGGTATGCTGTATTTTATTGTATTTGTTGTTTGTGTTTTTGTGAGCCACCCAGAGAGCTTCGGCTACTGGGTGGTCTAGAAATGAAATTATTCATCATCATCATCATCATCATCATCATCATCATCATCATCATCATCATCCAGAGTTAACCATCATTCTCTGGTTTCTGCACTCTCAGCCACTAAAGGCAATTGAGTCCAACCCCCTACTCGATGCAGGAATCCAGGTCAAAGCATCCCTGACCCTGACAGATGGCTGTCCAGCTGCACCTTGAATGCCTCCAGAGTCGGAGAGCCCACCACCTCCCTAGGTAGTTGGTTCCATTGTCTTATTGCTCTGACAGTCAGGAAATTTTTTCTGATGTTTAGGTGGAATCTGGGTTCCTGTAACTTGAGCCCATTATTCCGTGTCCTGCAAACTGGGATGACTGAGAAGAGATCTTGGCCCTCCTCTGTGTGACAACCCTTTAAGTACTGGAAGAGTGCTATCATATCTCCCCTCAGTCTCCTCTTCTGAAGGCTAAACATGCCCAGTTCTTTCAGTCTCTCCTCATAGGGCCTTGTTTCCAGCCCCTTTATCATCCTTGTTGCCCTCCTCTGAACCCTCTCCAGTTTGTCTACGTCCTTTTTAAAGCGTGGTGCCCAGAACTGGACGCAGCACTCAAGATGAGGCCTAACCAGTGCAGAGTTCCGTCCCAGATGTACTGGAATTGCCTCTGCTCCCTCCGTTGCAAAAGGGAAAATGTACCCTGTACACGCTCAGAGGCACAGTCTGTTTTTAACAGTGTTTACATCAGGGGTGCAGAACCTCAGGCCCAGGGGCCTAATCCAGCCCTCCTGAGATCGCAACCGGGCCCTCTGGAGTTCCCCAGATGGCCACACCCCCTTGTCCTGGCCCCACCCCCTTCCCCCGTCCACCAATCTTTTAGTGTCATCCTGGCTTTTGTGCAATTTCTTCCCCGTTGCAAAGGGTCGAAAGGCCTCTCCAAAGGCTTCGTTACCGGCAGTAAAGAGCTTTAAGCTCAAACATGCTGCTATATTTTCCCCCCCTATTTTTGGCCGTCCCCTTTTGCCTGTGGCCCCACCGCAACGGCCTATGGCCTCACTCACCACCGCTGGAATGTGGCCCCCAAGGGCTTCCCCAAAATGGAATTTGGCCCTCGGGCCATGAGAGGCTCTGCAGGCTCGGTTCACATGTTCTGGAGATGAAAAATCTTCAGATTGCAACTAGGCTCTGGGATTAAGCCCTGCCAGTCGTAACATCTATTTGCAATCCCCCTTTCACCTAAAAGCATGCATTTAAGAGGGGAGGAAAGCCAGTGTTTTACTGGACTTTATTTGTTTAAGTATTTTGGATATGACAGTTGATGCATAAGACAAATAATCCATAAGACAGCAGGATTGATATATCCTCCCCACCCGCACCTCCAAGCAAGGCCCCCGAGTCTTTCACTGCTTGACAGGCAGAAATCCCATCGGTGAAGAGCCCCCACCAAGAAAAAGGTATGCAGCCTACGTGATCTTGAGTCTGTCCCGCTGCATCCCCCAAAGCCAACCCCCGTCTCCTGAGAAGAATGGAAATTTGGGATGTAGACTCAACCGCAGCTGCTGGGGTTTTGCTTTTTTCCCATCCTTCCAGCTCCTGGGAACAAGGATGTGTTATCTGTTTTTAGAACCCCCTTTGCCCCCCCCCTTCCCACCAAGCCGCCTCTCACAGGAAGGAAAAAAAAAAGAATATATTTATGTCAGATGGAAGCCGCATTCTTACTGTCTCTATCACAGATTAAACATCTTCCCCAGTTACAGACCATGGGGAGGCCAAATTGCCTTCATTATACAGCGACCGTCTCATGCTTGCTTGATTCAAGCAACGGCACAAGATACTGAACCAAAGAACCACGTGCTTCTTTCCTCTGCAGACTGAGATCTGGGCTTTGGGGAGGGGCAGGAGAGTTCAAGCTTACCTGGAAGCCCTTTCCTCAGCAAGAAGGTAAAGGGCACTCCCTCCGGGTATGCCCAGAGGCACTCCCTCAATCAGAATTAGACTGCGCACTGAAAAGGACTGATTCTCGGGTCTGGTGCAGGTTAAGCCCTGGCCAAGGTCAAACATTTGTGCCTGAATCTTCAGCCCGGCTCACACTTTGCACAGCCATTGCATTTAGGAACATCAGAAGCTGCCTTATACTGAGTCAGACCCTTGGTCCATCTAGCCCAGTATTGTCGACACTGACTGGCAGCAGCGGATCTCCAGGGTTTCAGGGTGGGAGGCCTTTCCCAGCCCTACCTGGAGATGCCGGGGAACGAACCTGGGAACTTTTGCATGCAAAGCAGGTGCTCTTATCATCAAGCTACAGTCCTTCAGCTAAAAATAAAGGTTCCAGTCCTCATGGTTCTGAATAAAGGGCTGATTTAAATAGGAACATAGGAAGCTGACTTATACCAAATCAGTCCCTGGGTCCATCTAGCCCAGTATTGTCAACACTGACCGGCAGCAGCGGCCCTGCAGGGTTTCAGGCAGGCGTCTTTCCAGCCCTACCTGGAGATGCCGGGGATCAAACCGGGGACCTTCTGCATGCAAAGCAGGTGCTCTATCACACTGAGCCACGGCCCCTCTGCATTTGCTGCAGGGAACACCACAAAAGTGGAAAGGGACCATGCGCCATGCCACGGACAGATGCCAGAAGTCTGCAGCCGATCTCTCTCTCTCACACACACGCTAGCACCCTGCCAAGACATCTATGCCGCCACATGCCATATTTGCCTCAAAATCCCGTTCTCCCCACCCCCATTCACCTCAGCAAGCATCAGTCTAGCCAACGGAATGGAAAATATGAAACAGGGCCATGTCTCGTGTGAACGGCTATCAAATATCAAACCGGCAAGTGCAAAGGACACTAATCGAGGAGCTCGAATTGACCCAGGTCTCCTTAACGCAGGGATGGGGAAGCTCAGGCCCGGGGCCCCAAATCTGGCCTTCTGGGGCTCACTGGGGTGCCACACCCCCTTTCCCTGGCCCCACCCACTTTCCACCAGCCACTGTTCATATGGTGGTTTCCCGGCTATTGTCCAGTTCTTTCTCCCTTCTGAAAGGTTGAAACACCTGAAGTTCTGCACCCCTCCTATATGACAAAGGGCTCTGCTAGATCTCAGTTGTGGTTCTCCAGCTGGGAAGGTAGGATTTAAAAAGAGCCCTTTGCCGTGCCCTTTTGCCCATGAGTGTGAAAAAGGGCTCGTGCTCAACTCCAAACTGAAAGATTACCGTACTTCCTGGCTAGGGCTTTAAAAATAGCAACCATCGCATCTCTGGCAAGCGTAAGAGTTGATTACAGTCGATGACGCGGGCCACCAGCAAGCCAGCAAACATCAATTATACCAAAGGAATAGTTTTTTTAAAAAACAAGTACCTCTGAGCTTATCCTCATTAATACACCAACAAGGGCTCCCCTCTTCATGGACGTGCCACCCCCTTAAGTCAAAGCCACAAGTCCTAGAAGACATAGTTATAGATGATGAGAGTGCCTTGGAGAATGTGCAGAGTGCCTTTCCCTCTCTGATCAGCTCACTGCCTCTCCTCCCCACCTCTATACGCCACCCCCTTAAGCCAAAGCCACAAGTCCTAGAAGATGTGATTATAAATGACAAAGGTGCCTCAGAGAATGTGCAGAGTGCCCTTTCTTCACTAATCAGCTCACTGGCTCTCCTCCCCACCTTTCTAGGGGGTTGGGAGCTCAGCTTGCAGGTGAGAAACCAGCAGGATTTAACACATTTCGCTCTTGACATTAAATGAACTCGCTTGGGTCTACTTAATATGCACTCTTCGGTGTCCTTTCGGATCAGCTGCAGGATCCCCCAGACATCAGGACACAGAGCAGAGGCTTCCTCGGCTGCCCTGGAGGTCAGAGGGGGCAGGAACAAAGGACGCCACCTACCCACCCCCAACATGCCAAAGCCCGATGCGGATGCCAAGGGTGTTATTTATATCTCAGCCACACAGCCCGTCTTTTCCAAGAGTTGACTTTGTTGAAGGGCACCAAATCTCCGTCATATCTTAAGACGTGTCTGGCAGATACTATGTGTGGAAAAGAAAACGAGGTGGGTCTATAAATTTAAAAGGTAAAAAGATTCCTGGAACACAATAGCTCTATCATGGCTAAATAGAGACCTTAAGTGAGAGGCACCAAGTTAATTCTTCAATTGTGATGTTTGTTCTTTTAAAATAATGTTTATTATATTCATAAAATACAAACACACACACACCTTCAGCGTGTGTGGTTACTCTTTCACCAGAAAAATGAGAGATGTTACAATTGAAGAGATTATACATGTGGAGAGAAAGCCAGAGCATACATTGAACCCTGACACCTTGAACCCTGACACTGACCCCTGACTTGTTTTTCTCATCCCACTCACCATGCAGAATCCCCACCCGGAGCATAGGAGACACAGTTCTGGGCAGCAGGAGGCACAATCCACATCTGCACAATAGGGCACATAACATTCCGGAGAGGATGGGGGCACAGTCTCAAAGAGCTGCATAGTACCCCAAAGTGCTCCAAAACACCCAGGAGGAGTCAACACCAGGAGACACCACCGCCCCGTGGGGGAGGACCCAGCCCACCTGGTCAGCAGCGGCGGGGAGGGGGCGTAAAGGGTTGAAAAAGGATGTGCCAAAGGACCAGAGGTTGTTGGGAACACGGTGCAGGCTTGCACAGGTCAGGTCGCTAGCTCTGGCTAGGACCAAGCAACTTTGGGCAAACCACTACGTTAGAACCTAGAGTCAGAGTCTCTGGTGTCAGGTAATATTCTGCATTGAGCAAAGCCTCCTAGAAAACAAATTGAATACAGTAATACCTTGGATTGCAAGCAACTTGGTTTGAGAGCGTTTTGCAAGACAAGCAAATTTTTAAATATTTATTTAAATTTTTTTGACTTGGTATACAAGCGACATCTTGCAATACAAGTACTGTAGTACGGCTTAAATTAAAAATCTCTGTGCAAATTTTTTTGGGGGGAATTTCGTTTTGATATAAGAGTGTTTTGGATTACAAGCACGTTTCCAAAACGGATTATGTTCTCAATCCAAGGCATGACTGTACTTCGGTTTCGATCTGAATTGACTGTTCTGTTTATACTGTGAAATTCCCTAGTCTCTTAGTTCCGCTCCATTAAACTTTGCTGAAACTGACTAGATTGTTGCTTCCCTGTGTTCTGGAGGGGATTCTCTGTCAATTTCACTCGCGGCTGGGAGAAAAGGTTTTGACAGCGCATATGGTGCTGGTTAACCCCTAAGGTACCGAACCTGCACAACGGACCAGGTTCGGTCCCCCACAATACAATATAATTCATTTCTTGACGGATTCCTTAGTAAGGGGGGGAGGAGGGAGAATCACCAAAGAATTAAATGCACAAAGCAAACAGGGTGATGCCTTTTGGACACTGGATTTTCTGGTGCCACAAGGGTAGGACTTCAGGTCATAGGTTACAAATTATATAAAGCAAACTATACAGTATTCATTTCCTGGTGGATTCCACCATAAGGTGTAGTTTTGTTCCAATTTATCATAAAAGGCTTCTGATTGTCCATGGATGTGGATTGCCTCCCCCGCCCCCACGGGTCTTGAAGTGCATAATTTTTATCATGATCAAAGTGGTCGACTTTAACAGAATCCTAATATTTTTGCCTGGGGCTGGACCCCTTTCGGACCAGGGGCTATTTGGACAGCGGAGGGGGTCGGGGTGCCATTGGGACAGGACTTTAGGACACAGGTCTGGGGGCCCCACACAACAGAATGAGGAGGGGACCCCACCAGTTGCTGGGGAACATGGGTGGGAGAGTGCTGTTTGCTGCTTGAGGCAACAGCCTCACTTTGTCTAATGGTAGGGCTGGCCCTGGGGCATAGGGACTGAAAACAAACAGACAGTACTGGGCTAGATAAATAAATAGGCTGACCTGGGTTTAAGGCACTGTCCTAGGTTCCTATGAATTCTAGGAAGAGAATTTGGCAGGAAGGAATTTGGTAGCTCAGTGGCAGAGCCCCTGCTTTGCATGAAGAAGGTCCTGGGTTCAATTCCCGGCACCTCCACTCCATTTCAAAATCAGGTAGCAGGTGATGGGGAAACCCCTTCTCTGTCTGAGATCCTAGAGAGATGCTGCCCATCAGAGCAGACAATAGTGGCTTAGATGTAGTCTGACATAGTATAAGGCAGGGGTGGGCAGAAGGTAGAGAGCCAGTGTGGCATGGTGGTTAGAGTGTCGGACTGGGACTCTGGAGATCCGGGTTCTAGTCCCCACTCGGCTATGAAACTCACTGGGTGACTTTGGGCCAGTGACTGACTCTCAGCCTAACCTACCTCACAGGGTTGTTGTGAGGATAAAAGCGAGGGACAGAAACGGTGTAAGCTGCCTTGTGCTCCTCAGAGGAAAGATGAATGTATGTGTACATGTAAGGAATTAAACCACCGGTTTGCATTCTGTGGAACTTCGGGGCCACTCCAGAAGGGAGTGGCACCTAGTAGTGAAAGCTGGTCTCTGTGGTGCCATGAGGAGCCTCATGGGGCCAGTTCCATCCTCTTCTTTCAGTGAGGGCCTGCCTTTGCTTCTGCACATCTCACAATCGTCTGGTAGTCTGCCAAGGCAGCCAGTGCGGTGTAGTGCTTAGAGTGTTGGACTGGGACTTGGGAGACCCACTCCGCCATGAAGCTCACTGGGTGACTTTGGGCCAGTCACAGACTCTGAGCCTCACCTCACAGGGTTGTTGTGAGGATAAAATGGAGAAGATGAGGAGGAGGATTATGTAAGCCGCCTTGGGTTCCTTGCAGGGAAAAAGACAGGATATCACTATAATAAATAAACAAATAAATAAGGAAGATCTCGACTTCAACTCCCAGCAATTGGCCACAGCAGCAGGGGATTTTGGGAGTTGAAGTCCAAAACATCTGGAGATCTACTTCCTGCCCACCTCTATGCACACACCAAAAATGAAAATGAGATGGCACAGGAGCAGTTCACTAAGCACCCTTTCAACGAAGAACAGGAAGACTTGACTGCCAGCAGGGGTAATTGGATTACAGAACGGCTAAGCCTCGCCGAAGGGGTCAAACGGATGGTGCCCCCCCAAAAGAAACCCCATTCGTCTGTTCGTTCCACAACCTGCCAGAGGTGACATCTGGACTCGACGCAATAGGGGATTCTTCATGCTCTGACGGGATTGAGCCCCAACACCAATCCCGAGGCGAACCCTCACCCCTGGATCCGGTAGTATGAATGCCTATAATCCTAGTTCAGCCTTCCCTGAACCTGGTGCCCTCCTCCAAATGTACTACAACTCCCATCATCCTCACCCAGCATGGCAGGGTACCAGACTGGTGAAGACTCCCCTAGATGCTCAGAAGTGGGTTGTCGTTACTAAGAGAGAGAGCTCTTAAGAGAGAGAGAGAGAGAGAGAGAGAGAGAGAGAGAGAGAGAGAGGCACACACAAAGGAACATCGGAAGCTGCCTTATACTGAGTCAGACCCTGGGTCCATCTAGCCCAGTATAGCTGACACTGACCAGCAGCTTTTCAGGGTTTCAGACAGGAGTTTTTCCAGCCCTACCTGGAGATGCCGGGGATCGAACCTGGGACCTTCTGCATTCAAAGCATGTGCTCTACCACTGAGTTACAGAGAAACACGGAAGCTGCCTTATACGGAGTCAAAGCCTGGGTTTGACCCATCTAGCCCAGTATTGTCAACACTGACTGGCAGCTGCGGATCTCCAGGGTTTCAAGCAGGAGTTTTCCTAGCCCTACCTGGAGATCAAACTGGGGACTTCCTGCATGAAAAGCAGGAGCTCTACCCCCGAGCCATGGGCCTTCATTCTGTCATTATTAGTCCTGGCGTTTGAGAATAGGTCCCGGGGCTAAGGGCTAAAGTCTGGCTCAGTTTCAGCCTCAGACACATGGCACATCTGCAATCCGAGTTCATGCTCACCAGCACAGCTAGAGGTGGTTAAAAATCCCAAGAGCCCACCAATAACAATAATTTATGGAAAACAAAGAAATGCAACGCTAGTCCAGGTAAGGTGGGGGAAAGGTGCAGGGAGCACCCTATAAGGCAAGTCAAAGCAGCCTCAGGTGATTCCACTCCCCTCTGGTTATTTGGGGGAACCGTAGAGACGCAAGCAGAAAGGGAGGCTGCTTTGGCCAAACCCAGAGGAAACGCTGGGACGCCAACCTGAGCAACGGCAGGTCTAGCATTCCACACGCAACCAAAAAAGCACTTCCTGAGCTGTCTAAAATAATAATCCAACCACTAGAAATATTAATCCGGCTGCGGGGAATATTAATCCATCTCTGGCAAAGAGGCTCGGCTGACCCAAATGGAGTCCTGTTGCCAGTGAGATTATGGGCTGTAATGGGGGGGGGGGATGGAAAGAGAGAGAGAGAGAGAGAGAGAGAGAAGTGATCATTCTTGTGTATTTGGAGACAGAGGAAGCCGCCTTACAGTGAGAAAGAACATTGGTCCAGCTAGCTCAGTATTGGTCCAGTATTGTCTATCGCAGAAACAGTGTTAGGGGGCGGGCTTTCATTGGGAGTCCTGAATCTCTGGGAGGCCGTCTGCCCCACCACCCTGCTGTGCAGGGGCACTTGCTGAAATGAAGGTCCAGCGGCCCTGAGGATCTCAGTGGCATCGGATCCCACTGCATGAGCTGGCTTTTTGCCCACATGTGCTTCGCCTCCTGCTGCCCTCCCCACCCCCAATCTTCCTGCCTGAGGTCTCTTCTGAAATCAAATGCCCTCCTTTCCCCTGTCCATACACCCCTTTTCACAAATAGGGGTGTCCTTGGGGGACAGGGTCTTTTAAAAACACACAGAGAAAGAGACTTTAGAGCATATGCAAATTAGCATATGCAAATTTGTGCTTCTTTTTTTTTGTCCTGTGTGCCTGAGCCCAGGGCCGGTGCAAGGCAGTTTGGTGCCCTAGGCAAGATGAGATATTTAACACACACCCTTCCCACTTGAGAGCGCTGTATTTTTTTTTCAAGGTTTCTGGCGCCCCCTTTAGCCCTGCGCCCTAGGCAGCTGCCTAGTTGGCCTAATGGTAGCACCGGCCCTGCCTGAGCCCTGGATCTTTTCAGTACGTAGCACCACCCCTGGTTTATCATGATCAGCAGCAGCTCTCCAGGTTTTCAGACAGGCATCTTTCCCAACCCTACCTGGAGAGGCCAAGAATTGAACCTGGGAGCTTTGGCATGACATCCATCTTTCCAGAACCAAATGCCTTACACTTACTTTTTTTTTTTTTTTAACATATAAAATAGCATACCATATCTATCATAGAGTTGGAAGGGGACTTCAAGGCTATCTAGTCCAGCCCTCCACTCAATGCAGAATGCAGCTACAACATCCCTGGCCAACGGCCATCTTGCCCCTGCTTAAACACCTCTGGCGAAGGAGAGTCCACCGTCTCCTGAGGCAGGCAGGCAGTTCTGCTGTCGAATGTCTCTTATTGTTGGGACGTTTCTCCTAATGTTTCGCCGACAGTTTTTGCAATTTCCACCCATTGCTGGCTCTGATCCAGGCCTGTCCTTCCTTCTCTTTCTTTCTAGCTCTCTTTTCCCTTCTCTCAGATGCCAAAAGATGGTCCTGGAACCATTGATGCAGCCTGACCAAAAGACCCAAACCCCACAAGCTTGAGACCGTCCACCCGTCCCTCGAATATTGACTGAGAGGGAGATCCTGCAACTTCCCCAAGAATAAGAAAAGACCATGGTGGATCAGACCGAAGGCCTCTCTAGTCTAGCATTGTGTTTCCACAGCAGCCAACCAGATTCTTCTGGAAAGCCCACAAGTAGGACATGAGTGCTTTTCTCTTATGAGGAAAGGTTACAGCAGCTGGGATTGTTTAGCTTAGAAAAAAAGGCAATTAAGGGGAGACATGATAGAGGTGTACAGAATTATGCATGGTGTGGAGAAAGTGGAGAGGGAGACATTTTTCTCCCTCATCATACTAGAACTCAACGGGGTCATCCCATGAAGCTGATTAGTGGGAGATTCAGGACAGATAAAAGGAAGGACATCTTCACACAGCTCAGAGTTAAACAGTGGAATTCACTTCCACAAGATGTCATGATGGCCACCAGTTTGAAGAGCTTTAAAAGGGGATTGGACAAATTCCTGGAGGAGAAGGCTATCAATGGCTACTAGTCCTGATGGCTATATGCTACCTCCGGTATCAGAGGCAGTAGGCCTATGTACACCAGTTGCTGGGGAACATGGGTGGGAGGGTGCTGTTGCACGCATGTCCTGCTTGTGGGATCCTGTAAGCAGCAGTTGGCCACTGTGTGAACAGATGGACTTGGACCCGTGGTCTGATCCAGCAGGGCTCTTCTTATGTTCTTATGTGCAACAGCACCCACCCACCCATGTTCCCCAGCAACTGATGTACACAGGCAAATGGACTATGAACATACTCCTCAAAAAAGGAAAGAGAGCACTTTATACCAATGCTTCTTGGAAAGCATTTCTTACAATTTCACCTAAATCCAGCTTCCCGTGGGGTTGAGCCTTCCCCAACCTGGGGCCCTCCAAATGTGCTCGACTACTACTCCCATCAAACCCAGCCAGCTTGAGGACCTAATGATGCTTTCAACATTTGAACGGGTGGTATACAGATGCCACTTGCGAATATATATACAGGCAGTCCCCAGGTTACGAATGAATTCCGTTCTGAAGAATGTCTTTAAGTCGCGTTTGTATGTAAGTCGGAACAGCATAACGTTCGATACGTTAAAGTGGGCATTTACGCAAATTGTGTAAATTACTCAAATTGCGTATATACTACACTATGTACTCTGCGTAAATGACGTAGCACCGGGGAACCCAGAAGCCCATTCTTAAGTATGGGTTGTCTGTAAGTCAGACGTTCTTAACTCGTGAACTGCCTGTATACGTACATACATACATACATATATAGTCTGCCTTTGTTGAAGTTTATGTATAGTTGTTTAGAAAGTTGTATTTTCATATATATATATATATATATATATATGTATGTATATACATATGCAGGCAGTCCCCAGGTTACGAACGAGTTCCGTTCTTAAGGATGTCTTTAAGTTGAATTTGTATGTAAGTAGGAACAGCATAGTGTTCTATGCGTTACAATCGGCATTTACGCAAATTGCGTAAATTACGCAAATTGCATAGTATACTACACTATGTACTCTATGTAAAGGATGAAGCACCAGGTAACCCAGAAGTCCGTTCTTAAGTATGGGTTGTCTGTAAGTCGGACGTTCTTAACTCGGGGATTGCCTGTATATACATTTCACATGTACCAATTGAAATTGATATACTCAACTGTATGTAGTTATATTTGTTTTGTTTCTTTTTCCTTTTCTTTCTTTCTTTCTCAACTGGTTTTGTTTTTTGAAATTTACAACAACAAAAATACCCAGCCAGCATGGGCATGGCTGGTTGCGGACAATGAGAGCTGTTCCAACACATCTGGAAGGCAGGCTGGTTTACACTGACTGGTCACCTGCTACCTAATCCTTTTGACTGGAAATGATCTGGATCAGGGCTAAAGCCCCCTACCTCTTCCCCACCAGGGACCTATTCCAGATCTGGGCTCCCATGCTTATGATACACTTTTTAAAAAGTCATTCATACAATTGTTAACTGCATGAATGGGGTCCTGTCCAGTTTGGCCTGCAGCATTATTATTTTTTTTAAAAAAATAGAGTTTCTAGTCCTTAAGGCTAAGGGGAAATCTCAAAAGCGGGTGGTGGGGAGGGAAGAAAGGGGAAAGTTATAGGATTTCCTATAGCCAGTGTGGCGTAGTGGTTAGAGTGTTGGACTGGGACTCGGGAGATCTGGGTTCAAATCCCCGCTCGGCCATGAAACTCACTGGGTGACTTTGGGCCAGTCACTGACTCTGCCTAACCTACCTCACAAGGTTGTTGCGAGGGTAAAATGGAGAGGAGGAGGATTATGTAAGCCGCCTTGGGTTCCTTTCAGGAAAAAAGGTGGGGTATAAATATAATAAATAAATAATAATAAATAAATAAATAAGTTCCCAGTGTACAGGAAACAGCTTTAGTACCCTATATAAAACATCTCCCCCCCTCCACTATCAAAATGTTAAGAGTCTGCTCTAATTTACATGGACATGCATATTACACACACATAAACTAAGGACAGACATGACCGAATACCTCCCAAAGCTGAGTGAGTCAGAGACCACAATGAGGTTTTATTTATTTCCTTAAAAGAATTTAAAATGAATGAAAAGCACACATCAGGGGAGTTAGAATCATGCATAAATACTGAGGAGGTGAAAAGATCAGAAGCATTTAAAAATCAGTAGCAAAGCTAGGTGCAGTGGGGCACATAGGAAATTGTGTATTGGTGTGCTTGTGTTCTAAAAGGGATAACAGCACTTTAAGGAGAAGAGTTTTAATTCCTAGCCAAGGGTGTGTGTGTGTGGGGGGGGGGCATATTATAGAGAAGGGAGAAGAAAGTGGGGGGGGGAGAAAGCCTGGGATAACTGGAATGGGGGAGAAACCTACTTGCTGGGATTTGTGAGAGCATTCTGGAGGAGGGATACAGGGGTTTTGGGGGAAAGTAGATGGAGGGGTTTACAAACAGAAACAGAGAGCTCCAAAGCCAAGGGGTTTGGAGCTGAGGATGGGGTGAGATATTAGGGGAAACAGAGAAAAAGAGCTATTGGCTTACATAAGGGAAATAGACCTTAACGCAAGGATTTCCCTTCCTATCTGCTGACTTGTGTGCAGTGGGAAGTCCTGTTGAGTCTCTTTTGGAAAAAGATGGGGAGATAGAGAGAAGGTAAGGGGGGGTTGCTCTTCTGAGCAGCAAGCATGTGAGTCCTTCTTGGGTGGAAAGAAACCTCCCACCAAATCCAAAACTTGGCCTCCTCTCAGGATTTAAGAATTAAAATAAAAACAAAATCGCTCCCCAGATGTTAGAAAATGGATTTTCAGGTGTCAGATATTGAGAAAAGAAAGAAGACAATGGCTGATCACCTGTCCAGGTGAGAAAGCCCAGGAGATTTCAAAGATCTGATAGAGTTGGAAGAAGCTACAAGGCCATCGAGTCCAACCCCCTGCTCAATGCAGGAAACTAGAGGAGGGGTCTCCCATACAAGTAATAACCAGGCCTGACCCTGCTTAGCTTTTCACACTCAGACAAGCTGAGCCAGTGTAAGCCACAGGCCCGACTGTCTCAGGTGTTGGGGTCTTACAGCTTTGAAAGGTGTTGAACACTTTAAACTGGCTGATAATTTTTCCTTCCACCTAGCTTAAATAGGAAGATTAGAATGCCTAAACTATTTCATGGGGGGGGGGGTCTGTGGTTGCGGCTCAGAGAAATACAATGGCTGACCAGAAAGTTGTTTGCAAGAAGTCACATAGGCCGTTTCACTTGATGAGCAGAGCCTGAAAACCCAAACGGAACTTGCTATTTTACTCTCCTCCAAGACAGGCCCCTTCTCTCCCCCCCAACAGCAAAATTTGGAGGATGCTTTATAACACAAAGTAGAACAAAATTAACTAAAATGAACCAATAAACACAAAATTGCTGAATAGACATCACTGATAGATCTCCAGCATTAAATGCATCATGTTCTCTTAGGCACCCTATTTGGAGTTCGCTCCCCCAAATGCCCTACAACAGTTCTTCCCCCACTCGCCAGTCAGGACCAGCCCAAGTTATTTTGTCTCCTCTGACCCACCGTACCCCAAGGAGATCCAGATGTGCTAGCTCACAATGCCTCAGAAGATGCCAGGATGCACACTGCGGGGTGGGGTGGGGGTGGGGTTGCAGCTTCTGTGCCAGTTTCAAAACATCACGCTGCTGTGCAACACCCTCCCCATTGTTCCAACCACTTCTCAGCCTCTGAGCATGCACAGAGTGCTTTGTCCCCTCCCTACTGAGTTACCACAGTCAGCCCTTCAGGGGAGGGGAGCCGTCAACCACTACACCTTTAAAATAAATAAATAAATAAATAAATAAATAAAGCACTGCCAACGTCCTCTGGATATTGCAGCAGAATTGAGACAGGGATGGTGGTGTACCCAGTGCCCAGATTCCAAGGAGGAGGGCAGCATCAGACCAACTCCAACCACCACCACTAACCCAAGCAGCCTGGAATGACTCATCGAGGTCCACCGTTTGGCTTCTTTTCTTTTCAGCGTAGCACCATACTAGAGCCCTGTGATCATTGTCTTTTTTACTGACACAAATCAACTAGCATGGGGCCCAATCCATTTGGAAATTGTCCTACACAAGACTAAATGCACCTCCCCTTCATTTCAAGGAGGCACGCAGAGGCTAAAACCCATGAGGACTGGGCCCCACATATAAGATCCATCCATCTCCCCCTCCGCTCCGCCACCCCTAAACCCTCCGAATCACGTCGCTTTATAACAGAGCAGACGCCAGCCAGGTTTAGGGATACAGCATCATCCTAAACGTGGCCTCCGGCTCCCCGGGCCATGCCGGCTGGGGAAAATGGGAGCTGTAATCCAGCCCATACCAGGGTTCCAGCTCGGGGAAGGAGCTCTATCCACACGCAGCCAGCGGTCAGTGGGTTTGTAACAAATCAACCCAGCAGTCTCTCGCAAACGGGCTCCACGGCCCCCCACCTCAAGCACGTTTCCTCGGGAGCAAATCGCCTTGCTCTCCAAAGGGACTCGCTTGCGCAAGTCGTCTCTAGCTGTCTGCAAAAACCTACGGATGTGGCAGATGTGAACGCCAAAGCCGGAGGAGATCGAGGGATGCCTCAGGTTCAGCCACACGCACGTAATGCATTCGGCTAATTTTTCCTAGAGAGGGGCAGGGCGGGGGGCGGCCAGCCAGCCCTTTGTCTCTCCTTCCCAAGAGCTATTTTTTAAAAGAGGAAGAATTCGAATTAGAATTAGAAGAAGAAGAATTAGGACAAGGCGACTTCCCTCTTTCCAAAGGAAAGCAAAATCTCACCCACCACCTTAGCTTTCCAGTCGGGTCCTCCTGCGTCCCGGTTCTCACGTTCGTGCACGCCGGTCCTCTTGAAATGCCTTTGCACGCGCGCACAAACACATAACACACACACACACACACACACACACACACACACACACACCCTGACACCCCCCTTCCTTCCACTTAAAAGAAATGCCTGGAGGGAAAAGGAGAAGCGCGGGGAGGGAAAAGGAAAAGGGAGGAGAATCCTTCCACCAGGAAACCAGGCTAGTTCATGGCCGGCTGAAGAGAAGGGATTCCGGGGAGCGGTGGGATTGGAGCTGATGGGGGGTGGGTGGGATAAGGGATGCGCCCCCCCAACAACACCCCCGCCACGCACCTGACCCCCTGCCGGCTCGGCTCCGCGGCAGCTCCCTCGCGGCTCGCTCCAGCCCCACTGCGGATCCGGCTCAGCCTCTGGGGGTGTCACGGCAGGCGTGGGGCGGTGGGGGTCGCGGATCCTGGCCGCCCGCCCCCCGCATCGCACAGCGGCCAAGGCCAGCGAGGCGAGCCAGGCAGCCCCTCGTGCGATGAAAGGGGAGCGCAGGCTATGAGCCGGCTGCCGCGTCCAGGCGCCGCGCCATGATGCGTCCTCCTCACTGGGGAGGGAGAAAGGGGGAGCCAGCCAGAGATCCGGGTTTAGGGGGCGGAGAAAGGACGGCAGAGCCATCTGGGGCGCGCACGAATTGGAGCGGGGGGGAGGCGTTGCGCGCTTTCCCCCTCCGGGTACGTGTCGCCCGAGGCTCCGCTTCGAAAGGCGGCAGTCGGCACGCGCGTCCGGTACAGGGCACGTGTCGGCTTGGTCACGTCTGAACGCGCCGGGCCCGCGCATGACGGGAACGGGCCTGGCTCGCCGTCCGTGTTGATGCGTGATGAGCCTGCCGGATTGTCACGCGTGCCCGTGGACAGGCCTGCGGTGGCCCGCCGTGACATTGGTCACGCGTGCTGAAAAGAGGCCTGCATCCCGTTCCTTCCTCACGCGGGTCCAGGTCCCCCATTACGTTTGTCGTGCGTGTCGGGGACGAGCTTGCAGGCCGTTGCATTTGTCACGCTTTGATGAAGATGAGCCTGCACCCTGTTGTTTATTTATTATATTTATATACCGCCTTTTTTCCTGCAAGGAACCCAAGGCGGCTTACATGGTTCTCCTCCTCCTCTCCTTCTTATCCTCACAACAACCCTGTGAGGTAGGTTAGGCTGAGAGTCTGTGACTGGCCCAAAGTCACCCAGTGAGCTTTGTGGCAGAGTGGGGGCTCAAACCTGGATCTCCGGAGTCCCAGCCCAACATTCTAACCACTACGCCACATTGGCGCTCACTGTTTGTCATGGGTGATGGGAACAAGCCGGCTCCCCCTTTATGAGTGTCATGCATGATGGGAATGAGCCAACATCCTGTTACATTTGTCACACATTTCGGGGAACGAGCCAGCTGCCCATTATGTTTGTCATGCATGATGGAAACAAGGGCTCTCTCTTACCTTGTGCCTTCAGCTGCCCCGCCAATTGCACATGTCAGTTTTGTTGCTGCTGGGCATGCTATTCCATGCACGGGCTTCTGCACAGCAGCTGGACAGGGAGACATTTTTCTCCTTCTCTCATAATACTAGAACCCAATGGGGTCATCTGATGAAGCTGATTGGTGGGAGATTCAGGACAGATAAAAGAAAGGACTTTGTCACACAGCACAGAGTTAAACTATGGAATTCACTTCCACAAGATGTTGTGATGGCCACCAATTTGGAGGGCTTTAAAGGGGGATTGGACAAATTCATGGAGGAGAAGGCTATCAATGACTACTAGTCCTGATTGGCTGTATGCTTCCTCCAGTGTCAGAGGCAGTAGGCCTATGTACTCCAGTTGCTGGAGAACATGGGCAGGAGGGTGTTGTTGCACTCGTGTCCTGCTTGTGGGTTTCCCGTGGGCAGCTGGCTGGCCGCTGTGTGAACAGAATGCTGGACTGGATGGACCCTTGGTCTGATCCAGCAGGGCTCTTCTTGTGTTCTTATGTTAGCTGTGCCAGTTTGTATGTTTGTTTTCTATTAATATTTTAGTAAATCTGTTGTGCTTGTGGCAGCTGAGCAATCTTCCAAGGAAGGCCCATTGCCCGTCTCAACAGCACCAGGGGTGCCTGCCTCCTTTTTGCCCAGGTCGGGCACCTGTTCCTCATCAGTGGTTTGATGGTCAACTTTGGAGTGCAGCTGCTCATCATGACAATCTGCAGAGCTGAGGAGAGTCCAAAAAATGCAGGGCTAAATAGGTCTTTTGTAAAGCGGTCTTCATTGCCCATTCAAGACCCAAAATACTTTGCATTACAGCAGGGACAGCTCAAAAATATTGTAGCTGGGGAAATCCATTTTCCCATCAGCTACTATAAGAATTGCCACTAAGCTCAGAGGGAACAGGGAAGTCTGAGGGGAGTGGCAGGTGATGCCAGCATCCCTGCTAATAAAAGAAGTACCGGTGCTTCCTACAAGCCCTGGGTCCACTACACCACAGCTTCACAGTAAATGTCTCTTTGCGCTTTCATAACTGCGAGAGTGATACAAACCACCCCCACATTTCTGCCGTGTGAACAGAATGCTGGACTAGATGGACCCTTGGTCTGATCCAGCAGGGCTGTTCATGGGTTCTTATGAAGAAAGAAGCTGTGTCTGGAAAGGGGCTGGTGTGTGTGTGTGGGGGGGTGTATTGAAGGATGGGAAAATAACAGCTCCATAGGGCAATTCAGGCTATGCCCATCCCCAGTGAAACTGCCTGTGTGAATTCTTGCAAACAACTTTCTGATCAGCCATTGTGTTCTGATGGACTTAATTTCTCTGGATTAACACTTGCAAATTTCAGATCTTGCCTAAGGGTGACAACCTCAGAAGCCTCCACCATGAACTATTTTATGCTGATTTTTAACCTTCCTGTTTAAGCCAGAGAGAAGGGGAAATTAAGCATTCAAGACCTTGTTAAAGCTGGAAGACCCTAAAACCTCAATATTGTGTAAACAGACATGACTTTTTTGTCACCTTTCTTTTTAAGACAATCACCATAATCCTCCTGTTCCTGATACATTTATGCAAAAATCTTACCCATCAACATCCCCCTTTTCCTCACATCTTTTCTTTCTTCTCTCAATATCTGACACATGAATATCCATTTTCCAATATTGGTGAGCAATCTCAAAGTAAGTCCTTGTTTTATTTTTGTTTTAATTACTGAATCCTGAGTGGAGAGATAAAAAGAGCAACCCAAACCCCTAGATTGGAGAGAGAGGAGTCTTCCCATCCAGGAAGACCCCTTACACTGCTCAGAAGAACAAACCCCACTTCCTTCTCTCCAACTGGGTTCACACAACACGACAACCCACACTCAGGTTGAATATGGGCTGAGTGTGGATTGTCGTTGAACCGTGGGTTGTTGTGTTGTGTGTGAACCCAGCTGCGCTAACAAACCATGGTCTGTTAACCATAAACAAGCCACGAAAAGAACTCACAGTTTGCTGTTGGGTTGTGAACTGTGGGTTGTTCATGGTCAGCAAACCATGGTTTGTTAGCCCGGCTGGCTTCACACAACACCCCACGGTTCAATGACAACCACTCCACCTTGAGTGTGGGTTGTCGTGTTGTGTGAACCCTTCTTTTCCAGAGAAGGAGCTCAATAGAGCTGCCCATCCCTTCACAAGTCAGCAGATACAAAGAAGTAAATCTCAGGGATGGGGACTCGGATTCCAGGACTCGACTCGTGAGTTGGACTGAGTCCCCCCTCTGACTCGACTCAGACTCGAGTCCCAATATTTTTAATGGGACTCAAGACTCGACTCGGGACTCGAGACCAAGGACTCGTGTTCCAAAATCGTGTTCTTCAAATGCAACATGGATAGGCTTTAAGAAGTACAGCAAGTTTATTTCTTAAAATCATTTTCCTAAAATGCAACCTTTCAGGCATTTGGGGTTTGGCTGCCTCTGCCTGCCTGTTTGGGGTTCCCAGCCTCCTCTGCCTGCCTGGTCTCTTCTTAACCAGTTCCACAGTTTGAATTGTCCAAGACAAAGGCCTCTGCCTGCCTGCTTTGGGGTTCCCTGCCTCCTCTGCCTGTCTGGTTATTTTGGGTTTGTCTGCCTGGTCTGTTCTTGCCAAAATCAGTTGCAGAGTTTTGAAATAAAAAAGGCACACTTGTGCCTAGAATTTATTTAAGCCACACATCTGAAGTAGCCTTATTTTGTTGGGGAAAAACCCCATTGATTTTAATAGGGACTCGTGGAGTCAGCTTTGGGAGTGACTCGGGACTCGGGAGTCACCATTTTGGACCAAGGACTCTGACTCGAGACTCGGGTCCAAGGACTCGTGACTCGAAACCAAGGACTCTTCAACATCCCTGGTAAATCTTTGCATTATCTTCTGTTTTTCTTTCTAATTAGTCTATACTTCCAATTATTCTCTTTTTCTCCCTCTACTCCATTCCCAGCTCCAAAAACCCTCAGCCTTGGGGATTCCTTTTACTTTGGTAAAGCCATCCCATCTACTTTCTGCCCAAACCCCTGCATTTGCTCTACCCCCAAACCCCACTCACAATCCCAAGAATAGCTTGTTTCTCCCACATTCAAATTAACCCAGGCTGAAACTTTTCTCCCCCTCCCCTCTTTTCTCCCTTCCCCATAATTTGCCCCACACACACACCTTGCTCGAAATTAAAACTGTTCCATCAACCATTTTTTAGTCTAATCCCCCTGATGCATAATTTTAATTCATTTTAAATTATTCTTCAATAAAACAAAGACTTGCTTTCAAGGACCTTGTCAGTAGTCTCTGGCCCTTTCTTGGCTTTTGGGACTATCAGGTTTTCCAAAGCGCCCAGAGTTCAACGCCAAAAGATCCCTCATGTATGTGTTTGGTTGACATGTGTGTAATAGGCGCATCCATGTAAATTAAAGCATACTTCTTAACGAGAGGATAAACAAGAGAGTGATTTATGATGATGATTTATTTATAGCATTTGTATACCACTCCATATCTAGAAAGATTCTGGAGTGGTGAACAATAAAAAGATAAAACAGATAAAATAATAAAAATCAGTCAGTCAGTCAGGCGATCACTCGTGACCGAGTAAGATTGTCTTCCAGGATTAAAAAAAAAAAAAAAAAAAAAAATTACAAAAAGGAGATTTTAAAAGGAGGAAAATTCTAAAGAAAATTGTGTAGACTCTAGCGATGGGTTCGTAAGTGACTGTGGAGGCCAATTCTAGATCCACACAGCTTCCCACAGTGAGGACACAGGTTACCAGATGGAAGATGGTCCTGTAAAGGATTCATTTGACGTGCTTTTCGCTTAGCACGTTTCTCCCTTTCACCTTGCACTCGAGCTTCTTCAAAGTCCATAGAACCTTTGTGAAAGGCCAACCTCCAGTTAGATCGTTCATGGGCCAGAGCTTCCCAGTTTTTGATGTTTATATTGCATTTTTTTAGATTAGCCTTAAGAACATCTTTAAACCTCTTATATTGACCACCGATATTCCGCTTTCCATCCTTGAGTTGGGAATAAAGTAACTGCTTTGGGAGACGGCAGTCAGGCATTCGAACAACATGACCGGTCCACTGAAGTTGGCGTTGAAGGATCATTTTTTCAATGCTAGTAGTCTTTGCTTCTTCCAGTACACTGACATTTGTTCGCCTATCTTCCCAAGTAATTTGCAGGATTTTCCGGAGGCAACGTTGATGAAATCTTTCAAGGAGTTGGAGGTGACGTTTATAGATAGTCCACGTTTCGCAGGCATACAATAAAGTTGGTGATACAATGGCTTCATAAACCAGTGTTTTGGCTGTAACAGAAAGATAGCTGCCAAGATAGAGAAAATGATTGACATTTTCCAGTATTGTCCCACCAAGCTGGGTAGATGGCATCACCAAAGGGTTAGCTTGCACTTGCTGATGAAGCACTTTGGGTTTTTTGATGTTAAGTGAGAGACCAAGTTTTCCGTATGCTTCTGCAAAAGCATTTAGGATAGTTTGGAGATCATCCTCTGAATGTGCGGAGACCACATTATCATCAGCATACTGAAGTTCCACAACGGAGGTTGTAATTACCTTACTTTTTGCTTTCAGCCTGCTGAGATTAAAAAGCTTTCCATCTGTTCGATATATAATTTCCACACCAGTGGGAAGTTTCCCCTCGACAAGATGTAAAATCATGGCGATGAAAATAGCAAATAATGTTGGGGCAATAACACATCCCTGTTTAACACCTGATCCCACTTTAAATGGAGCACCATGAGAGCCGTTGTTGTCCAAAACCGTTGTCCATCTAACTCTCTGTTGTTTACTCTGAACGGCAGCAGTTCTTTTCTGCCACTGATCACCTACTACTACTACAAGGCCATCAAGTCCAACCCCCTGCTCAATTCAGGAATCCAGGTCAAAGCATCCCTGACAGATGGCTGTCCAGCTGCACCTTGAATGCCTCCAGTATTGGAGAGCCCACGGCCTCCCTTGGTAATTGGTTCCATTGGTGTATTGCTTTAACAGTCAGGAAATTTTTCCTGATGTCCAGGCAGAATCTGGCTTCCTATAACTTCAGCCCATTATTCAGTGTCCTGTAATCTGGGATGATCGAGAAGAGATCCTGGCCCTCCTCTGTGTGGCAACCTTTCTACTTGAAGAATGCTATCCTATCTCCGCTCAGTCTTCTCTTCTGAAGGCTAAACATGCCCAGTTTCAGTCTCTCCTCATAGGGCTTTGTTTCCAGTCCCCTAATCATCTTTGTTACCCTCCTCTGAACCCTTTTCAGTTTGTCTACATCCTTCTTAAAGTGTGGTGCCCAGAACTGGACACAGTAAAGATGAGGCCTAACCATTGCTGAGTAGAGGGAAACTAGTACTTCCCATGATTTGGAAACTATACTTCTATTAATGCAGCCCAAAATAGCAATAATAATAATAATAATAATAATAATAATAATAATAATAATAATAATAATAATAATTTATTTATTACCCGCCTCTCCATCCAGATTGAGGCAGGAAACAACAGAAAATATAAAATACCTAAACTAAAACAACACAATATATACTATTAAAACATCTTAAAACATCCTTAAAACATCTTAAAACATCTTAAAAACATCTTTAAAACATCTTAAAAACATCTTTAAAACATCTTAAAAACATCTTTAAAACATCCTAAAATTCCGCCGGATAGGCCTGCCGGAAGTGTTCAGTCTTTACGGCTTTTTTAAATTCCAAAAGACTGACAAGTTGACGTATCTCCTCTGGCAGGAGATGTGCCTTTTTTGCAGCCACATCACATTGCTGGCTCATATTCAGCTTGTGATCTACAACAATTCCAAGATCCTTCTCACTTGTAGTATTGTTGAGTATCCCCCATCCTGTGACTGTGCATTTGGTTTCTTTTTCCTAGGTGCATTTTGGTTTCTTTTTCCTATTACAGTCCCTGCCCTCAGGCTTACAATCTAAGAGACATGACACAAAAGGAAAAGGGATTGGGAGGGAGGAAGAAAGCAAAACTCAGGCACCAGTTCTTACTTACCAGGGCACAACTTTCAGATCACAAGCCAGTGCACACAGTAAAAGTGTTTCGTGCTGGAATTCCCTGGAGGTGCAATTTCCAGATGGCCTCCCGCTTCGTCCTGCAGCCAGTGCAGATGCACAGATGAGCTGGCCCAGCCACATTTCCCACTCCCAGCTGTTCAGCTGCCTTCACCTCAATTTTTTCTTTTCTTTTTTGTGGAGCAAGCCTGACACGAGTACACATGCACACGCACACGCACACCTCAGTCTCTTTCCCCGGGGGGGCGGGGAGGGAGGCTGGAGAGATGAGGAAGCAGCCAGACAGATCCGCAGACCAACAATGGAGGGCCTCGGTTGGATTCCACAAAACCCAGGAAAGGACCATCAAGACCATCAAACTAGCAGGGCAGTCTCAAAGAGCTGTAAAGTACCCAACACGTCACCTCCTTTTCCCGGGCAGGAATAAGCCCACCTGACACAAAGGGGCAGGCATAAGCCCCACCTGACCGCAGGGGCGGAGAGGGCGGGAAACTCGGAGGTAGAAAACCCCTCTCCCCTCCTTTTGGGGGTTGTTGGGAACACGGGGTACTTTGATCAAGATTCGTCCTCCAGCGGCAGCTGGAGTAAGCTGTTCTCTTCCCGGGATCGGACAGACTCGGAGTCAGGCTGAAATTGACTAGCATAAAGTCTTTAGTCTAAGGTAACTGACTAATCCCAATGCGCTAGCCTGGGAGCCTGTTCATTGATAAACTTGGGGATCATGTCAGGTCATGTTGACGTTATAGTATTCCTAGAAAGCTGTTAGTTCCGCTCCGTATATTGTGTAAATAAATAAAGCCTTATTTGGTCATACAAAGGGCTGGAGTTTCCTCTTGTGTGCGCAAACCTCCTAGTCGGTTTCACCTGCTTGTACGGGCTGTAACTCAGTGCCGGTTAACCCATTAAGCGCCGAACTCACGCATAGGACCTGGGTGCTGGTCCTTCACATTTTTTTCTTTTTTGCAGCTTACACTTGTCTGCAGCTGCCCAGCTAATCATCTTCTCAAATTTCCCTTCCCAAGCATGGCTCACTGGAAATGTTTCTCAAAATTTCAAATTTGGTATTTAAGGCCCGAGTCATAACCACACAGTAAGGAAGCCCAGAGGAAAAATAGATTCCGATTCTCATTTGTTTATCATACAGTCACAGACCCATTCAAATGCAAAATACAAACTGAAAGGATTGCATCTCTTCACTATGTATGTACAAGTGGCATCCTATACAATCACGGGACAGCTCTGTAGGTTTGTTTGCTTGTCGGAAAGGGATTTCCTTTGGAAAAGGTCATTTTTATAATCAATTAAAAATATATATCAACAACATAAAGGCTTTGCTTCCACTTTGGAGATGGAGGGTCGACCCATGCTCTCTGAACACCTGAAGTAGCATTTTCTTGGGTTTCTCTCCTGAGGTTCTGTGCAATTATGGTTTAAAGAAGGCACCATTCTCTTTTTCAGATTAATAGATTTAGATTTGCAGAATCTGAGAACTGTGGCTGCTAAATCTGATTCCCCCCTATTCTTAAGTAACTGGGCAGCGTAGTCCAATGAGGCTGCCCGTAACCGTCCGAACTTGGAGAATCACGGGCATCCTATTGAGGGTGGGAGGAGCACAGTGGATAGGATTGCCGCTGCACTCCCCTTGCCCTCAAAAACATTTCGGCCGATTTCAGCCATCTAAATGTTTTACACCTCCTCCCGAAGGAGGAGAGGCAGAAACACCGCCTGGGTTCTACAAAAGCCGGCGGTGCCTCACTCCTCCCCTCCCTGCCCCTGGGAACACCCCCCCCCCATGGGGAAACTGAAGAAGTGAGCTGGCTATGAGGTGGGGGGGGGGGCGTTCCACAGGCAGACTGCACACTGCGACCTTGGAAGGGATTTCCGAGGTTGCAGATACTTCTATGCCCTTGTGAAGGATTGAGGCCTACACAGGCTTAAGTTTGTTGAAGGCCCAAACACTTCCCTAGATTAGTTGAAGCCTGAAGGCCCAAACACTCCAGGATGGGAGGGGGAGTTTGAGAGTTTTAGTACCCAATAGAAGTTAAGAATTAGTCTCCTGATCAAGGTCACCTGATTATAACCTTCCACTCCTGGGAAGGCTATATATGTGTGGGGTGTGGTCAGCTAGAAGAGAGAGAGAGACTGACTGCTGAGGAGAGAGGTAGTCTGAAGTTAAGCTAGAGAACCTTGGATTGTTTGTTTAATTTGATCATACTTGCTTTTGAATTATAACCACTCTATTATGTAAATACCCTAATATAATAAGTAAAGTGTTGTTGTGTACCCTGAGAGTTTGGAGTGACTTCTTCACCACGTCTAAAGCCTACACCCATGCTACTGGAAACAGGCAAAGGATTTGATCTCCTGGAACGGGAGAGGCTTTGAGAAGAGGCAGAGATCTTCCAAAGGCAGATCAAGGGGTCCCTGTAGTAGCGGAACCTTGACAGCCCTATCCTATGCCCCCCCCCCCGGCAAGGTCAGAGGGTATAGGATTGTGGCCTAAAATATAGAATTGTTAGAGCTTCGTATCTGCATAGATAACTGTTTCCAAATAAAGGAGAGCATCTATGCTTGCTCACTTCTGCATGTTGCCCTCTGCACTGTTAAGTGGACGATTTAACAAGATACCAATTAACCAACATCTGTGTTTGTGCGGAGCTGGAACAGAGTCTGTCGATCATGTTCTTTTGTACTGTAACTTGTATAGGGACTGCAGAGAGAGGCTGATTCTCCTTCTACTAAGAACTTTTGTGGGATGAGCTTCTGCCAGAAGGAACACACAGCTCCAACTGACAGTTCCCTGGGGCAGCAGACTGTGGCCTCGTCTATCGGCCAGTGGGAGGCTGCACCCCATGCCTCCCAGGATTAACATCATGGTAAGGGGGAGACCAGCCTGGCCCCATACATGGGACACAGAAGGAACAGCTGCAGGGAGCTTGTTTTGCCCTTCCCTGCCAGGAAAAAAAGGGGAAAAAATCTATAAGAACCTTGTAACTAAGAACTGGTGCCTGAGTTTTGCTTTCTTCCTCCTCCCTCCCAATCCCTTTTCCTTTTGTGTCATGTCTTTTAGATTGTAAGCCTAAGGGCAGGGACTATCTAATATTAATCTTTGTAAGCCACTCTAGGAGCCATTTCTGTCTGAAGAGCAGGGTATAAATGCTGTCAATAAAATAAATAAGATGGCCCTGTACTGTTCTGCTTTTTTATCCTGTATTACTCAGAGGGTTGCAATTTTTTAAAAAAAAAAAAAATCAATGCAAATTAATGGGGGAAATATTTTGGACCCATTTAAAAACCTCTGTTTCATCCAATTGTTTTAATTATTGTATTGGGGGGGGTGTTGTATCAAAACTCTTATTGTTCTGTGACCATAATAAAAATACTGATACTGGCTTTGGATTCCCAGCACAGAACAACACCTGCTGTGCATGCAGAAGGTCCCGAGTTCAACCCCCAGTACGTCCAGTTAAAAGGACAAGGTAGCAAGTAATGGGAAGGCCCTTCTCTTCTTGAGATCTTGGAAAACAGCCAGCCAGAATCCTGGGCTAGATGAAACAACAGTCTGACTCATTAAAAAGGAAGGTTCATAAGTTCACCACATACATTTTGTCTGTGGAATGCATAGTGCCATCAGCGGCACAGACTAATACAATTTAGTCATCCACCACCTGCCCACTCAAAACCTATCTTGGACATCTGCACGCATCACACCCACAACGTGAAATTTAGAAAGAGCCAACTGTCTTTCTAGGTGCCATTCCCGCTCGCTGTAGGTGACTAGGCACAAAACTACCGCCAAGCCCACTTCAAACTTCCTCACCAAAAGTTTGCTCTTTTTGTTTTTACTACTGCAGCTTCCTTTTTTTTATTGTAATATTAACCATGTTTCGCAGAGGAGAGCGTGACTGAAATCCAGTTTACACAGCAGATAAATGATGTGGCATGAAGTTCTTGTAGTGAGTTAAAGAAAAAAGTTAAGAGTTTGCTCTTTGAAACTTCACAGCAGCGGTCCAAAGCTCTTAGCAACCTCACCCCAACTCTTCTGCCAGCAAAATTTTTAAGGGAATTAATTACAGCAGGTGTTCCATCTGCAAACAACTGTATTAATCGGTTCTCTACTCTTAAAAAAACCAACCCCAAACACCCACCATTAAATGCAAGCAATTAATCACTACCTTGTACTTCCTCTTGTTGGTTCTGGTGCATCTTCTAGAAGAGCTGAAGAAAAATGCCCCCTTCCCCCCCCAACTCCTTCAGTCTCGGCTTTGTTCCAGCAGCCGGACACCCATTGTGAACCATATGGGGGCTGACCCAACTGCAAGGGGACAATGGCAAGCATGTTAAGACTTGAGAGATCCAGTTTGTGCTTTCAGTCCCCGCCGCTGCCCCGCTTTCCTTACTACCAAGACCGAGGGCAGAAGTATCAGCCCACAAAGCAGCGATTGTGGCAAGGTCCCAGGAGGGCAGACCGACAGATGCTGGCTTGAAAAACAGCCTGGGACAAGTCTGCCACTGATGGAAAGGGCGTGGGGGGAGGGGGGACAAAACCCACACAGCTGCTACAGTGTGATAAAATCAAGAGGGCTGGGGGGAGCCCTCCACCCCGGAGGGGCAGACCACAGCTGCGCGCCTGCCACTTCTGCAGCCTCAGCGCACACAAAATTAGTTCCTCGCCAGCGTTACGTAGTTACGTTTAAACTAAAGCAAGTCTTTAGGCCCCCGCCCCGTCAGGCGAGGGAATCAGAGAACAAGCGGGGCGTGTCTGAGACCTCGCCTGTGCTACGGACTCAGATCAGCGGCCTCCGGCGAGCTCTTATTCTCTCAAGCCGCCTGCAATAGCAGGATAATACTGGAGGAGAAGGCTATCAATGGCTACTAGTCCTGATTGGCCATATGCTACCTCCAGAATCAGAGGAGGTATGCCTATGTACTCCAGTTGCTGGGGAACATGGGCGGGAGGGTGCTGCTGCACTCATGCCCTGCCTGTGGGATCCCCTGGGCATCTGTGTGAACAGAATGCTGGACTAGATGGAAACCTTGGTCGGATCCAGCAGGGCTCTTATGTTCTTGCTGTTGGCCTACCTTTCAGGTCTGTTGTATGGGTTACAGAAATGTGCAAAGCCCTTTGAACACTGTAAGAAGTGGTTTTCAAAACATTTTTCACCCCTGCAGATTGCTTGAAAATTTCTGGGACCTTTGGCTGACCAGTTCGTAAGCTTATTTTTTAGTTCTATAAATCAAAACATGTACTGTAACTCGCATATATATATATATATATATATATTGCCAATGTCATCAAAACCAGCACCATATTACTGTTTACCTGGTTAGAATGTTTCAGGAAAAATTAATAACCCTCAACAGAGCTGTATTGTCAAAATCCACAGGTCCTACTAGGCCAGCAACTCCTCTTCGATAATCCAGCCTTGGTTGAAAAAAAACAGCCTTTATCTTCATCAGAAAAAAAGTTGAGTGCAGGGTGAAGTACAAATATTCTTGTGTTATGTAACCACCTTGATGGAGCATACAGACCACCAGTGGTCTGTGCACCTGTTTGATGCAAGAGCACATACTCACAAATACAAATTGCTTGACTTCACCTTATTAGCCTGAGGGGCAGCCCTTGAGCTTGGATGAGGGAGTGGGGGGGGGGCTCTATTACTCTAGGCCAGCCTTCCCCAAGCTGAGGCCTTCTAGATGTGTTGGACTACAACTCCCATCATCCGCCGCCATCTGCGAATGCTGGGAGTTATAATCCAACACATCTGGAAGACACCAGATTTGGGGGAGGCTGCTGTAGCTTTCCTCAAAGAAGGGATGATTCACCATTTACCTCCATGCAGCACGATTACATCCATGTTCATGGTGACGTGCCACTCATTTCGAAAGGATTGCCTCCCAACAGGGTGGCAACCTGGGTAGCCCAAGAGTGAGTGTGTCTGTTTTGAAGCAAACAAATCTTTTTTTAGAATCGTTCTTTTCTGAATCACTCATGGTATGTTTTTGTTTTTACAAACTTAAAAGATAGGCTTATCTGTTACAAATCCCAAGAGCTTCTCTAGCCCCTGAACTAGAATGTCCTTGGAGGACAAAGCGGATACAGCTTCATTCTGCCGTAACAGCTAGGCAGAGAAGGAAAAGCACAGCACAGCAGATGGAGATATATTTGATCCCCAAGAGATGCAAGCAGCTTGGTGTAAGATGAACAGACTCCACAATGCACCTCTTTATAAAGAAGCAGCCAAGTCAAGAGCGAGGAAATGGGGTATATTTATTTATTTATTTATTTATTTATTTATTTATTATATTTATCAATCACCCATCTGGCCGGTCACCCGGCCACCCTGGGCGATGTACAACCAAAATACAGCAACACAACAAAATATAATAATTAAAACAATATAAAAAATTCTTATTAAAAACCTAACCCACCCCATATTCCCGCCTGAACAGCCATGTTTTTAATGCACGGCGGAAGCTCATCACGGAGGGGGCATGGCGAAGGTCACTAGGGAGGGAGTTCCATAATGTGGGGGCCGCCACAGAGAAGGCCCTCTTTCTAGTCCCCACCAGTCTGGCTGCTCTGGCTGATGGGATAAGGAGAAGGCCGTCCGTGGCAGACCTTGTTGAGCGGCCTACTTGATGTTGCTGGAGGCGCTCCTTGAGATAAGCTGGGCCGGAGCCGTGTAGGGTTTTAAAGGTCAAAACCAACACCTTGAATTCGGCTCGGCAAGCAACTGGTAGCCAGTGCAACTCATTAAGCACTGGCGTGATGTGATCACGCCGGCGGCTGCCCTTAATCAGGCGAGCCGCCACGTTCTGTACCAGCTGAAGCTTCCGGACCGTCTTCAAGGGTAATCCCACGTAGAGCGCATTACAGTAGTCTAGGCGAGAGGAGACCAAGGCATGAACCACTGATGGGAGCAGGTGATTAAGAAGGTAGGGGCGCAGCTGCCGTATCAGATGAAGTTGATACAGCGCCGCCCGGCTTACAGCTGCCACCTGAGCCTCCATGGACAGCTGGGAGTCTAGAATGACCCTCAAGCTGCGGACCTGGTCCTTCAGGGGTAGATGTACCCCATTCAGCACCAGGTCAACATCCCCTAACCTTCCCTTGTCCCCCACCAGAAGTACCTCGGTCTTGTCGGGGTTCAGTTTCAGCATGTTCCTTCCCATCCAGCCACCCACTGACTCCAGGCACTTGGACAGGGTCTCAACGGCCAACCTCGGTGAGGACTTAAAACAGAGGTAGAGCTGCGTGTCATCCGCATACTGATGACACTGCACCCCAAACCTCCTGATGATAGCTCCCAGCGGCTTGAGGTAGATGTTGAATAACATCGGGGAGAGGATGGAACCCTGCGGCACTCCACAAGTGAGCAGCCAAGGGTCCGAAGCCTCCTCCCCGAGAACTACCCTCTGATACCTTCCAGAGAGGAAGGACCGGAACCACTGCAATACAGTGCCTCCCAAGCCCAACCCCTCCAGATGGTCCAGGAGGATACCGTGGTCAACGGTATCAAAAGCCGCTGAGAGATCGAGGAGGACTAGAAAGGAGCATTCGCCCCTATCCAAAGCCCTCCTCATATCATCCACCAAGGCGACCAAGGCCGTCTCCGTCCCATGTCCAGACCTGAAGCCCGACTGGCACGGATCTAAATAATCGGCTTCATCCAAGTGTGCCTTCAACTGAGCACCCACCACCCACTCGATCACATTGCCCAGAAATGGTAAATTGGAGACTGGGCGAAAGTTGTTTAAATCCCGGGGATCCAAGGAGGGCTTCTTTAGAAGCGGTCTTATTACTGCCTCCTTGAGGGCTGATGGCATCACTCCCTCCTCGAGGGAGGCATTCACCACCGCCTTGATCCCCTCACCCAGTCTCTCCCTGCAGCTCATGATGAGCCAGGACGGGCAAGGATCAAGCAAGCAGGTGATCGGCCTCACAGATGAAAGCACCTTGTCCACTTCATCAGAAGGAAGAAGCCGAAACCGATCCCACAAAACTGGTCTGCCATTGGCCTCCTCCCGCTCATTCCCTGTGTCCACGACGTACGATATCCCACTCCTAATCCGATCGATTTTATCTGCGAAGTGCTTCGCTAAAGCCTCACAGGAGGCTTTTGACTGTTCCAGTGGGTCCGGAGCGACTGGACCGACCAGACTCCGGACCACTTGGAACAGCCTCCTGGGGCAGCACTATGCAGACGCAATGGAGGCAGCATAGAAATTATTTTTTGCTGCCTTCACCGCCACCCGGTAGGCTGAAGATGCAGCTCTAACCCGTGTTCGATCGTCTTCGGAGCGGGAATTTCGCCATCCGCGCTCTAGCCTTCTCACCTCTTGTTTCAGAGCTCGCAGCGACGGAGTGAACCATGGCGCCGCGCGAGCTCTGTTTAGGCGAAGAGGGCGCTTTGGGGCAACTCGGTCTAATGCCCTGGTGATTGCAGCATTCCAGCCATCCACCAGGGTCTCGACCGAGCTACTGTTTGTGTGCTCCAATTCCCCAAGCGCGTTCAGGAATCCATCCGGATCCATAAGACGCCTGGGGCTGACCATCCTAATAGGTCCCTCACCCCTGCAGAGGGGTTGTGACACCGAGAAATCCAACCCCACCAGATAGTGAGCTGACCATGACAAGGGGGTGGTGGATATACCCCCGATTTCCAGATCATTTCCCCCCTCTCCAGAAACAAAAACCAAGTCCAGCGCATGACCAGCTACATGGGTAGGTCCAGTTAATACAGGGTGCAGCTCCCAGGCTTTGTTAAGGGCCATAGCTTAGCAGTAAGCACCTGCTTTGCAGACAGAAGGTCCCAGGTTCAATTCCTGGTATTTCCAGTTAAAGCAGATGAGTGGAAAGGCCTCTCTCTGCCCATGATTCTGGACAACTCCTGCCTGTCAAAGTGCAAAATACTGGGCTGGATAAATTGACAGTCCAACTTGGTATCTAAGGGCAGTTTTGTATGCTACCAGACTCTTTTAACTGGAGATTATTTATTTATTTATTATTTGCATTTATCTATCGCCCATCTGGCCGGCAAACCGGCCACCCTGGGCGATGTACAGAAAATAAAACAGAACAAAATACATTAAAACATTTTTCTCCATTAAAATACATTAAAACAGTATAAAATTTTAAAATCTTAGCCCACCCCATATTCCAGCCTGAATAACCAAGTTTTTAATGAGCGGCGGAAGCTCAGCAGAGAGGGGGCATGGCGGAGGTCACTTGGGAGAGAGTTCCATAGTACGGGGGCTGCCACAGAGAAGGCCCTCTTCCTCGTCCCGACCAGTCTAGCTGCTCTGGCTGAAGGGACAAGGAGAAGGCCATCTGTGGCAGATCTTGTTGAGCGGCCCACTTGGTGTTGCTGGAGATGCTCCTTGAGATAGACTGGACCGGAGCCATATAGGGTTTTAAAGGTCAAAGCCAACACCTTGAATTCAGCTCGGCAAGCAACTGGTAGCCAGTGTAGCTCCTTGAGCACTGGCGTGATGTGATCCCGCCGGCGGCTGCCTTTAACCAGGCGAGCCGCCGCGTTCTGTACCAGCTGTAGCTTCCGAACCGTCTTCAAGGGTAACCCCACGTAGAGCGCATTACAGTAGTCTAGGCGAGAGGAGACCAAGGCATGAACCACTGAAGGGAGCAGATGATTAGGAAGGTAGGGGCGCAGCTGCTGTATCAGATGGAGTTGATACAGTGCCGCCCGGCTCACAGCTGCCACCTGAGCCTCCATGGACAGCTGGGAGTCTAGAATGACCCCCAAGCTGCGGACCTGGTCCTTCAGGGGTAGATGTACCCCATTCAGCACCAGGTCAACATCCCCTAACCTCCCCTTGTCCCCCACCAGAAGTACCTCGGTCTTGTCGGGGTTCAGCTTCAGCATATTCCTTCCCATCCAGCCACCCACTGACTCCAGGCACTTGGACAGGGTCTCAATGGCCAACCTCGGTGAGGATTTAAAAGAGAGGTAGAGCTGCGTGTCAACTGCATACTGATGCTAGGAATTGAGGAGGGGACTTCCTGTATGCAAAACAGGTGCTCAACCACTGAGCTGCGGCAATGCACGCTGAAGATCTCAGGTTCAATTTCCAAGTATGGCTGGGGAAGACCCCCAACTCGGACCCTGGAGAGCCACTGCAAGCCAGCACAGGCAGGCAGCTTCCTATGTACCGTACTTGAAACACCCACCCCTTCAGCTCCACCAGGGATGGAGACCTCCTGTTCCATCTCCTCCCTGCCACCCCACCACTTTCCCCAAGAGAAGTTTTCAGTAAAAAAACAAAAACTGGACAGGATTAGAACAGTACATCTGTGGTGTGGATTCCCACCCCACCCCCGGTGGGCACAGGCAATCAAAGCCTTGATGCAGCATGCCAGTTAGTAAATTGTTCTAATTTTTCCACAGGAACTTTTACATTGTGCAATGTTTTGTAGTTTACCCCAACAAACCGGAGAGAACCACAGGAGAGGGGATCTTACCCAGCGCTACACACAGGAGCGGTACCAGTGGAAGCCAAGGAGATCCCTTACCTTCTGTTCTCTGCACACTTAGGACACCATTTCAAAAACATGAGCCAAGGCGACTTAGGAGATAAAGATCTGTCATTTGCTTTCTGTTTTCAGAAAGACACATCCATTGAGCTGAGCTCCTGCGCAATCAAAAAGTACAGGAAAGGGAGATATGGGCTTTCCTGGCAATCAGCATGTCTCCCACGAAATACTTTTAATAAAAATACCAAAACCTCAAGAGATGTCATATGTATGCTTGGAATGTATGCATTTGTGTATACACACATGAAGAGGACACATGAAGAGGAAGTGGAGAAAAACATCAGCTTAGAGACGCAAAGGCCTATCCTTATTTTCTTCAAAGAATGTTTTTATTAGTTCATGGTTTAAAGGTTTTACTACTAAACTGCATCTACTAGGCCTTTCTACGGATTTGTACATGATTTTTGCTCCATAAAATCAATTTTGGAACAGATAAAGGACATTGATCTTCAATATTCTTCATCAAATGCTCGTAGAACTTGTTCTCCAATATTCCTTGGTTTAACTTTTAAGTTTCCTAAATGTGCTAGGCATCTTGATAATTCGACTGTCCCCAAGTATCGCCATGTTTTTTCCAGCACCAGATTTAATTGCCTTCCCTTTGTAGTTCTGGAAGGGCTATATCAGCATGTCCCATATGGAGATTGACTTTGTCCTTGTGGAGATGGTAGTCATTATCCTTGGGACATGTTTTTTTTTTTTAAATGTAGTCTTCACAGTGAAGAACATAATAGATTACTTAGCCCTATTATGAGCAAATGCCCTGGAAGGTCACTGAAATGGTAACCGGAATATTTTCAGGCTGATGTAAATCAGTCAACAAGAGTTATTGGCAAAGTTCCTTTTTTCCTATAATAAGGTCTCGCAAGATGCTTCTTTCAGCTCCATTGTAATTATTATTTTTAGATTTTATTTTTAATCATGTGTGTTTTAACTATTATGGTTTTTTTATTGTCCCATTTGTACTGTTTTTATGGGTCTGTGACCACACAATAAATATTGATTGATGTGAAGGCCTGCAAAAAACATATACTTTTCCCCCAAGGCCTTAACATCAGCAAAGGCAAATGTGGCAAGGATCTTGAGAACATGCGTTCAACAAAGCAGAAGCCCATAAGAGCAAGATTTGGCTACTGCCTAACACAAGAAGGGGTGTATGTAACATTCTACAGAACCCACCCAGTATTTCAGGTCAGGGAAAGGAAGAGGCTGTGAGTAAGAATGTACAATTCCAGCCTGACATAAAGAACGAGGCAAATACCCCTCAACACAGAAGTAAAAGAATAGGATAAAGATGGCCACCTGCTTCAAGGCGCCATGATAGTCACTAGAAATACAGTTTTATCTAACGGTGGGTCAGAAGGCACTCAACTTAAGTAAGCGGAGTGCAAGGTTTGGGGACAAGGGTTGGTTTTGGGGATCAGGATGAGGGTTTGTTTATGTATTATATTTATATCCCACCTTTTTTCCTCCAAGGAACCCAAGGCAGCTTACATAATCCTCCTCCTCCTCTCCACTTTATCCTTACAACCCTGTGAGGTAGGTCAGGCTGAAACTCCGTGACTGGCCCAAAGTCACCCAGTGAGCTTCATGGCTGACTGGGGACTAGAACCCAGATCTCCCAAGTCCCATTCCAACACTCGAACCACTAAACACACTGGGTGCTGACCACGTGGGCTTGGTGAGACGCTGAGACAGGAATGGAGGCTGGGGGGGACGGGGACGATCTCTTCAGCAGCATGAGCTTGCACACCCGAACACCTGCCTCCCCTTTCCAAGGACCAGGGTTGTGGGCCCAAGGTGTAGCATAACCCCTCTCTTCCCCCCCCCCAAAAAAAAACTTTCCATCGCAGTTCTCTTCCTGCCTAAATCGTATTGCTGGCCCAGCTTGGTAAACAAGATCTCCAGAGAGCAACTCCAACTTTATTTACAAAATAATCCACATCTCCAACCCAGACGGAAGAACATCACAAGAGCCAGGGCTCCCTGGCAGCGGGGGGGGGGGGGGGGGGGGTTCAGGCCTGGACAGGGAGCAGAGGAGGGCATTAAAAAAAAACCAGAAACAAAACAGGAACAGACGTGACATTTCGGAACCAGGCTAGAACTTGAATTCCTTGTATTTCTTGGCTCCAGCCCTGGTATCCTGAGGCTGTGCTTTCCGCTTCTTTTGCTGGGGGAGCAAAGAGTTAGCGGTCACAACCAGGGAAGAAAGTGCAATTACCACCACCACCACCACTCAACGTGAAAATTCATGTACCTCCCCCCCACCCCCACTTTCTTTCAGCCCACCACCATCTCCCCACCTGCTCTGCAACATTAGCTCCTCTCCCAGACTGTGGCACAAGGTTTTTCCCAGCATCCCTTGGCCCTCCTCTGCGGTCTTGTCTTCAGTCCTTTGCTGCAGATTTTTGCCTGGGCCTGCTGCCTTCTGTCCTCTGCCCCCCCTCGGTTGGCCACCCGGACACTTAGCTCTCTCAGTTAGTCGGCAGCCCCGTGGCCTGCCGACAACCCAGAGCTTTTCCGGCCACCAGACCCCATCTGAAGTACCGCTACCAAAGCCACACACCTCCCATTTCTGTTACAGAAGCTGCACTTTGTCAACATTCCGTGACATCCCACGGGAAAGACCATAGCTCAGCCTTCCCCAACCTGGGGCCCTCCGGATGTGTTGGACAGCAACTCCCATAATTCCCAGGCAGTATGGCCATTGGCCATGCTGGCTGGGAATTACGGGAGTTGCCATCCAACACATCCAGAGGGCCCCAGGTTGGGGAAGGCTGCCACAGCTCAATAGCAGAGCACTCACTTGGCATGGAATTTCCCAGGAGACAAACTGGAAGTAGGGCAGCTGCCAAGTCAGGGTAGGCAATTCCAGGCTAGGCAGTCGAAGAGCCTGGCCTGGTATGAGCCAGTTTCCTTGGCTAAAGGCCGAGGCTGAAGGGCAACCTACGGTTCACAGAACCCCTCACCTTCTGCTTGGCGGCATGTTCGGCCACCATATCGCTGAAGTCCTCCTTCTCCACCTGAGCCTGCTGCTCGCGCACGTGCTCCTCGTACTTCTGTGTCATGGCCATGGGGTCGAGCTCCAGCTCCTCAGGGGCCAAAGCCACCTCCACGCCCTGGATCTCCGGCACCGGTCCCTTGCGGCTCATCACCTGCAAGTAAAACACAGTGGGGTGGGTGGATGGGGGGGTGTCAAGGTGGGAGTAGGGGGAGGGATGAAGGCCTACATGTAAAGAAAAAGTCTCAGTTTCCTGCACACCACACACACACACCTCCACACCTGTAAACAGGAAAGTCATGCAAATGTACATAGGTTATCTGATGGGGCCCAACGCTGTCCCTTTGATGCCCCTGTGCCTCAGATATGCATATGCAAATGTTATAAAGCCCCCTGGTCATGAGCAAAGAACCACCCCCCTCCCCTGCCTGGCCAGATGAAAGACAGCTGGGCTACTGAAAGGAGGGGTGGGAAGAATCTATATTGCCAGCTGTGGCTTCTGGTTTTGGTTGTTGTTGATCATGGGCAGCAAGCTGCGAGGAGGTCCAGAACTTCGGTCTGGCCTCAAGATCCGGCCTCAAGATCCAGCCCCAGGTAGCTCCTGGTGAAACTAGCTGAATTAGGGCTGTTGCTGAGGCAAGCCCTGAGGAAGACCACCAACTCCTAGCTTTAGGGTGTGTGTTGTGGTCTGCACGTGTCGTAGGGCTTTTGCTGAGGCAGCCCTGAAGAGGACCAGCCCCCAGGTAAAGAGAGTGCCTGGGAGATATATAGTAAAGGAACCAGCTTTGTTATTTTGTAGCTCTACTGTGTATACCAAAGTATCTTCCCCACCTTTTCCCCTTCCCTCATTTCCCACCTTTTGTTGTAACCCGTTTACCTTAAATAAACTTTCCTGGTTTTAACCCACACGGTGTGTGTGGTTCCTCTGTGGTTCAGCGCTAAATCCAGAGTATAGACAAGGGCAAGGCCCTGAGAGAATCAAGTCAAGACTGCAGAGCTAAGGTTGGCAGTTTTGCACCTTTGATCTCTGGTCTGGAGTATAGGACTGGTTGGCAGAGCCCCTTTCTTCACACTACACAACAAAGATACTGGGGGACGAAGGGATTTCCCCATCTGCCCCCCCCAAACCAGACGCACAGTGGTTGCCCGGCAGCCCCTGTGCGGTCGGCCTCTCGGATCTGCAGGAAGCCAGGAATTACAGGAGTAGCCGTCCCAACACATCCGGAGGGACCCTGGTTGGGGAAGGCTGCCATAGCTCAATAGCAGAGCATTCACTTTGCACACAGAATTTCCTAGAAAATATCGTGCGCTGCAATAGGCCAGACAGTATCCAGACAGCTGCGCCCTCGTGAATACACGCAAGCAAAATGGAAGGGACTCCCAACAGGGATTATTCCAGAGCTGCTGCCCACTCACGCATGCTTTATGGCAAGGGTGGGGAACCTTTTCCAGCCCGAGAATTCCATTTCTGAGGCGCTCTCCGGAACTGCATTCCAGTGGTGGGCGGGGCCGAAGGCAAAGGGGGTGGGGCCAAAAATATGAACCCACTCAGTATATTGTACCTTAAAGCTCTCACTGCCAGTCGCTAAGCCTTAGGGAGGGGAATTTTGATCTCTTAGAATGTGGACAAACCTACACAAAAGCTGGGAAACCACCAAACGGTTGGGGGTGGGGCCTGGGGAAGGGGCGTGGCCATCTGGGGAAACATGAGGGCTGGATGTGGCCCACAGTTCTGTGGTTCTTCACCCCTGCTTTATGTTCTCCGGGAGAAGAATTATGTTGAGGGATATCCCCGAGTGCTCTTCCATTCTGCTTTCCACGGAAGTAGCAGGAGTCTTTATGGTCGAGAGGGGAATCCTAGGAGGAGGGCCAGAGGGCTCTGCCCCACTATTGGACAGCTGTTCATATGAACAACCCTGAAGCAGGTGGCCTGTGCTCCGGCCTGACTTCCCTCCAACTCTCCCCGCAGCAAGCAGGGTCCAGAAATTTAAAAAATCACATCAAGGGTTTGTTAGACTGAAACTTAGATATGTGCCTGGTCTACAATGTAATGAACATTTTGCTCTCTTGCTACTAGGGAGTCAAATAGCCAAAACAGAAGCCTTAGGACAGTTTGTCTTCTCTTCGCTTTCCCCACCCCAGGCAGGTGAACTCTGGAGCAGGGAAGAGAACGCTTCTTTGCAGGTCTGCTCTGGCCACCTTATGCCTACAGACAAACAATGATCCCTGAAGCGTAAGGCAGAACCAAAGCCGTACCGTCGCCATGTCATAGATGTGTGTGGAGCCCATCATGGCACCGCCAACCGTTGCCGTCCTCTTCTCGGGCAGGACTGTGAAGAGCTGGGGCGTCTCACTGCTGCGGGGGACAAGGGGCGGAAAGAAATGCTCGGTATATTTTTGTTTTAAAAGCCAATTATTAATATATATTTTTTGCCTCTGCCACATTCACCGGCACGGCAGGAGTTGCACTGGAGGGCCCGGGGGGCTGCATGCGGCCCACAGGCTGCGTGTTGCCCTGCCATATGGTGTTCAGAGCCATAAGCACTAGGAACTTACCTCCCCGCTCCATTCCCCTTTAAATGAAAGCTCAGACTCATTTGATGCTAAATTCTGTGCCCAAGACCAATTTCTATGCTGGCTTCTCCGCATTTGTGTGGAACAACAGGACACCCAGCCCTGACCTTGACTGAGTCGGTCGCTCGACTTTCTGGCCAAGCACTGCCAGTCCCAACTGATGGGAGTTTTCCACCGGCTTAGGAAGGAGTCTTTGCCAGTCCTGCTACTCAAGATCCCATCATCTCCAGTTTGGAAAGGGACGGGAAGTCAGGCCTCCTCAGGCTTATGCTCTGCCGCTGAACCCTCAGGACCCTTTATGACCTGTGATGCTTCCCTGCAATGCTAACGCTAAAGAGGGACACGGGGGCTCTCCAATAGTCCACACGGCCCTTTTTACAGCCAGCTTTGCCTCTTGCCGCTGGACTGCCATCCAGCAGCAATTCTGTCAGGCTGTAGAAGAGGGGGAGACAGAAAGCGGGGCTGCTCCATCAGCTCAGCCAGGAGACCAGCCATTTTTGGCTCCCCCTCTCTTTTAACTGCTTTCCATTCTAGCTGGTCACCGTAAGACAACCAACAAAATCCAGCTGCATCACAGCCATTACAAATGCATTATAGCTGGGTCATTCTAAGAAACATATAACAGTAAGAATTGGTGCCTGAGTTTTCTTGTTTTCCTCTTCCCTCCCAATAGCTTATTCCTTTTGTATCGTATCTTTTTTTTTTTTTTTTAACTGTAAGCCTGAGGGCAAGGACCGTCTTTTTTTTCTTTTTTTTAATTGACCCGTAAGCCACTCTGGGAGCCTTTCCAGATGAAAGGATTAAAATAATAATACATATTACACTAAATTTTGGAGCACTGGAGACAGGCCCTGGCCAAAGCCACATGCTTGCTCCCAGAAAGCTGTACTTCAGTTGCCCACAGATTTTGTTTTGGGGTGGGGGGAAGGAGAGAGAAGAAAGGTCAACACTCACCCATCCATGGCCTCCTCAATCTTCTTCTTACGCAGCTCAATGAGCTCAGGTGTCTCCATGCCAGCAGGGACAGAAGAGAAGCCGCCAGGTGTGATGAGGCCACTAGCAAGGGACCAGAGAGGGTGGTCAAAATCAGACTAAATACCATGTACCCTCCTCCCACCACTGCCTCAAACATACAAGCTCCAACCCCATGACAGGGACCATGCCCGAGGGCCAGCTCCAGATCTGGGGGTGGGTGGGTAAGTTGTCCTCGGTGGTTCCTGTGCCTCTTCCGCACTGCCCACTCGCTCGCCAACTCTCTCCCTTGGGGCCCAATCCGCACAAGGGAAATACAGGGTGCTGCTCTGTTTCCTCATTCTCGTCACTGCTTGCCTACAGGTTGACAGCCGCCAGCAGCAGCAACAGGGCCAGGAGACTCGAGGGGCCGGCAGTGGGCCCCCTTGCAAGGGTGTGAGCCCCGGCAGGTGTCCAACCGTGCTGATCCCTGCCACATTCCCCGAGGTGCAGCAAGGTGAGGCAGGAGGATCTACCTGTCTGCTGGAGTGATGAAACCCGTCTCATCAGGTTTCTCTTCGTCGCTGTCCTCATCCTCTTCCTCCTCGGAGGATTCTTCGTCCGAGGGCTCCAGTTCCCCCCACGGGGTCCGGTCAATCTCCTCCTCCTCCGTCTTGGTCTGGTGGGGAGAATGTCAAAATGTTGCTTCCAAGCCCCCTGCACAGCATGTCGAGGACTCTGAGCGAGCAGGAAGAGGGTGTGCTGCGATCCGCGCCCCTGCTGCCAGCCAGCGAGGCCCCGGTGCGTACCTGAAATTCCGCAGCGTTGGTCCCAAAGACGTCTCCGTAGAGAGGCTTCCCAGTCTCGTCTACTGGGGGCTTGCCCCATCCACCGGCGTGGTACCCGAATGAGCAACCCTGGAGAAAAGGAGGCAGAAGAACTCATCTCAGTTCAGCAGAAGGGAAGACTACTCTGTAATTTCCGCTGCCCCCTAAGCTCTTGAGAACGGTGTTACTTTTTTTTTTTTTTAACTTATATACATTTTTATTTGTTTCCCCAATACAATCATTCAAAACAGTTACAATACTTCAGCTTAAGACACATATGGCATAGCTATAGATGCTAGATCACCTGGCTGGAACCTATCGCAATAATAAATAAATGGTATCCAACCTTTTGGGGAAATCTAGATGGGAGTTCCTTCTTCCCTCCCATAGCAACATGTTATCTTATTCATCACCACTGTAGTCCAAATTTTCTTTTTCCATTGTACCAGAGACGCCAAGCTTTTGCTAAAAGGATCCCTGCAGCTATTAACATATAACTCACCATCTCCACTAAATCTCTATGGATTTGATCTTTTAATATCACCTAATAGTTGTTGGGGTTAATTGCAACTCATAGCCAGTAATTTCTCTGATGCTGTTTATTATCGTTTTCCAATATCCTTTAACTGGATTACAATGCAGAGCAGTTCCAAACCCTGACACCCTCTTCAATAATCCCATGGCGGTTAGAGCTGCATGTGTTTCACGACCGCATTGCCCAAGTACAGAAATTGGTACAGGGCAGAGAATCCAGCATCCGGAGGCTCGCAGCTTTGGAACACAAGGTTCTAGTCCTTAAAGCTGCAGAGATGGGCTCAGAGCAGGGTTTCCAGCGATCAAGGGAAGGTTTCAGTGCCCTGCATAGTCCTTTTTTTAAAAGTAGAAACTCAATCAGGAAAAGGCAAGCAAATCAATGGAGACTTGTGCATGCCACAGAACCCAGCTCTTCTCCCCGCACAACCCCAGCCTAGTAATAGTCTGCAGGCAACCAATTGGCCATCTCTGTCATGGAGTGATGGAGCTACCGGGGGCAACTGAGATGCAAACCATCACTCCATCAGGCTGTAGCAGGGAGAGATGGAAAACAAGGCCATCCCACCCGCTCCGCTGAAAGACCAGCTCCATCTGGTCTTTCTGTTCCAGTTGGCCACTGTAAAAACTATTGTTTAACTTTAAGAGTTTGCTTCCCCTGCTCCCATTCCTTTCCCATGCCTTTTTCCTTCTGCGTTGTGTCCTTCGGACTGTAAACCTGCAAGAGCTGTAACTCAGTGGTAGAGCCCCTGCTTTGCATGCAGGAGGTCCCTGGTTCAATCCCTGGCAGGGCTGGAAAAACTCCTGCTGGAATCCCTGGAGAGCCGCTGCTGCCTGTCAGTGTAGACAACACTGGGCTTGATAGACCAAAGGTCTGACTCGGGATAAGGCGGCTTCTTATGTTGCTATCTCATTTTGTTGTGTGTGAACCACTCTTGGAATCTTTTTGGCTGAAAAGCAGAGTAAAAGTGCTTTAAATAAACAAACCCTACTCACCTCGGGGATAGGGGAATTCAAGCCTGGGATCTTCAGGTTGGGATAGGAGGGCGGTGGGCCATAGCGTTGCATGGCAATTAGCCATGGAGGAGGAACTTTGTGCGCATTCTTGGGGCGGGGGAAGGGAAGAGGACAAAAAGACATTAGCCACAAAAGCCTCTCCACTCAATGGTGTGCCAGTTCCACTGGCCCCACTCCCGACAGTCTCATGGTGGCCACCCCACCTCTCAGCCCCTCCCTCCCATTCTCACAGTCCTGCCTAATGGCATGGTCTCCCGATCGCCTCCCTGAACTCCCTCCCTAAACCCATGCCCCCTCTCCCAAAAATCAGGAGATGAAATCACGTGTTCTGCGATACATTTCAAGAGCATGGGTGGGGGAGGTTCAAAAGCCACACCGAGCATTTGAGAACTAAGCAAATAAGCACGCCACGTAAGGCACTTGGGGCGCAAACCTATGCACGTTTAGCCAGAAATAAGTCCTACAACTCCCTGCATGCTGGCCACCCGCTGGGACTTTTTCCCCTCTGTCTAAACATGCATAGGATTGCTCTCTGAAAATTGCTTTGCTCTTTCAAGCATGTCTGCTAGAAAAGGAAAAAAGAGAGAGAGAGGATGTTTTGGAGGAATCTGGCATTTGGGGAGGATGGCCAGCTGTGTGCCTGCATTCTGGCTTCGCCCATCTCTTAAGCCTCGCCTCTGACACTTCCAACGATAGGCCAGCCATCCTCCATCACTCCTGACAGTGGTGAAAGCAGGACTGCTGGCTGGGATGTCACTCACCGGCCCCACGGGCATCCCCAGTGCGATGCGCAACTCATCTGACAGGTCCCCCGGCTTCTTCTCCTTCAGCCGTGTCTCGAACTCCTTACCCTGGCAGGGAAGGAGAGAGGAAGGGGATCAGCAAGGGAACAGCCCAGATTGCTTCCCTCCCGCTGCCCCCTTCGTGGACAGGAGGCTGGGCCTGGCGATGCAGCCCTGTTACCTCGTAGTACAGGTCCCCATGGATGGTCAGCTTTGGCTTGGTCTGCCATTTGAAGAAGGCATCGTGCAGCTTCTGGTAGTCAATATCGATTTTGCCCATCTTGGGACGAACTTTCTCCCTCATTTTGGATTTCATAGTCTTCTGTTCCTCCTGGGAGGGGGGCACAAGAGGGAAGAATGTTATAAAATGGAAGCCCACGTCCTCAAAAAAAGAAAATATATATTTAAGGCAGCTGCCCCAGAGCTGGCCACGGGAGGTGCCAGTGGTCTGTAGCCTCAAGCTTTGTGGTTAAACCCACAGTGTCACCATCTCTCTGCACCTGCTAGAAAATCAGGGGGATGGGACGGGGGACAACAACTGATGTCAGGGTTAACTGTACAGTTGGAGGCTAGAGACAGGGCCAGCATATGCCACGATTCCATGGAAGTACAGAATCCAGTTTCCCAACTGTCTTCAGCTTTCACCATTAAAAAAAAAGGGTTTCTAGCTCTTATGGCTGCCAGGATCTGCTTAGAAGTATATGAACAATGGGAGATGGGTAGGTTTGCGTGCATGCGTGAGAGAGAGAGAGAGCGAGAGAGAGAGAGAGAGAGAGAGCGCAAGTGAGCACAATGGCCAGTGGGCTGTATTGTTCCTTCTCCCTCTCCACGTCAAGGGAAAACTATAAAGCATGCAAAGTCGTGTGCCCAAATTGCGTGAGTTGTACTGATTGCGGAACCCAGCACTTCTCAGTTCAGAATTTGGACTGTCTATGCTAAAAATAAATACAACTGAGCGCCCAGAGAGTATACATGGTTGTGGATGCCATGCGGTCGCAGATGCCTGCTACCAGACATGCAAATCTGCCCCAGAGAAGGGGGGGGCAGTTCGTTGAGAAGGAATGCCCATCCCTAAACTGCTTTAAAATTAAGTGTGAACATTAGCAGAGAAAGGCCTGCTGCAACTCTTCTCCCATGGTTCCTCAGTATTTCCTCTCTTTGAGATCCGGTTTCTGATTATGCAGATAGGGTGGGATATACCATTACTTTATCATTTGATACATGACCTGAACATTCTGGAATATTCTTGCAGGATTTCACAGAGGCCGCGCATGCATGTGTGTGTTGGGGGGGGCGGCAGCGTTGTCATGCAAAATGCATGTGCAAATGGTGCTGAAGTGAAGGACATTCTTAAGAAAAAACGCCCCCCCCCCCACACACACACAAGTGTTTAACATGCATGTGAACTTCAGGGCCTCTGTTACGGGTGGGACCAGACGCGAGCACTGTCCCCACCTTTTCCTGCAAGGCCTCTCTCATCTCCTGGATCCCGGTGCGCTTGATGAACTCCGGTAGCTCGAAGGGCGGCTTCTCGATGCCCCTCTTGCCTTGCAGGTACTTGCGCTTGAAGCACCAGTGCCGGGGCACCGGGACTGAGTTGCGGGTGGCCTTCAGGTGGACTAGCAGCTTGGGGTCCTGGGCTGTCACGTCGTGCATCTCTACCACGTCAGGACGGGCCACGAGCTGTGGGGAAACACAGGGCTGAAACTAGGACTGCTCCTCCTGCCCTCTTCTTGCTCTGGAAGACTCTCTTCTTGCTCCCAGCTGCCTGATACTTAAAAGGTGGATCCGCCCCCCACGCCCCCCCTGGTATGTATCGGTGACTCTTTGCCATGCCTGGTTCAGCCAAGGCTCACCAGGCCTCAGCCCCAAGCTCAGTGCCCGGGTGCAAAAGAACGCCTCTGAGCACACAGAGCGCCTAGCCACACCCCCACCCCCAAGACAAGCATGCAGCATTAGGAGGCTGGAAAACCCAGATCAGAGGTTGCAACTCTGAGGTCAGCTTGAGCCCCGGAACCTCTCTGAGTCCAGCTACAAGTCAGCAAAGGCCTTTCAAGTGTCCCACCTTCACAGACTTCAGGATTGTAAGATTTTTTTCTTTTCTTTACAGTCATGCCTTGGATTGAGAGCATAATTCGTTCCGGAAACATGCTTGTAATCCAAAACACTCTTATATCAAAACGAAATCCCCCCCAAAAAAAATTGTACAGAGATTTTTTATTTAAGCCATACTACAGTACTTGTATTGCAAGACGTCGCTTGTATATCAAGTTAAAAAAAATTAAATAAATATTTAAAAATTTGCTTGTCTTGCAAAACGCTCTCAAACCAAGTTACTTGCAATCCAAGGTATTACTGTATTTTTCTCTCTGTCTAATAGAACCCCAAGATCCACCAACCAAAGCCAGGTGCAAAAGACACACGCTTAGAATTAAAGAAAAGGGAGCCTCTGAGCCCAGGAATTTGATTTCAGTGCCAGAACTGAACTGAGCTTACAGCCCTTTTACACAAAACTCCACTCCATGTTTAGCAGCCAAACGTGGGTGGAAAGAAGTCGTCACTCAGATCTGTACACCCCTGTCATAGTCCACTCTATCCAATTGCCTCAGGGAGAAGAGCATCTCAGAGATTCTCTGATCCCAGGACTAACTGGGGCAAGAAGGGAAAGAACCAATAAGGAGACAACCTTCTCTGAGGGAAGGAAGGGAAGGGCTTCCAACTTCTTTTCACAAGGGAAGAAACTGCATCAGACTCCCCCTACTTGCCCCACACCCCAGCCACAACACACGGAGCGGTCATACCTGTTTGAGCTCAGCCACAGTGAAGCGGTTCATCCGCCGCAGCTTCTTCTTGGAGAGTTTGGGGGCTTCTGGCTTCTTCTCCTGAACGTATTTGGGAAGGAATATACCGTTCACTTCCTCTTATAGTAAGAGCCAGGAAACAAGCAAACAATTGGCAGTCGAGCAAAAAGGGGACATGGCCCTCAGGGCAATCCTGGAGGGCCAGATTTGGCCCACGGTCCGCAGGTTCCCCACCCCTGCGCTTATTGTCACTTACAGTTCATCTGGGGTTCTGCGTAATAATGTATGCAAGCAGATTTCCAGAACACCCCACCCCCCGCAACCCCTTGCACACACACACCCCCATTGCAAGCTCACAAGAAGTGGCGTGAAGGCAACTCCTGCCCCCTGCCGTCCATCTTCAGGGATCTGGAACTCAAGAGGTGAACTGCCTCCGATCATGGAGGCTTCATTCCGCGGTCATGATGGCCAAGAGCCACCGCGAGACCTATCCTGCTGCATCCCGGGGTCAGGCGCGCAGCCCTGAGAAAGGAGGGAAGAGAAGGATTTCCTCCTCCACGCACTCACGTGCTCATCATCCGAGCTGTCGTCACTGTCCTTCCGCTCCTCCTCAAAGCCCTTCTTCTTGGGGGCAGCTGAACTGGCCACCTTGTCCGCTTTTTCCGGTTCCTTCTCCTTATCCTTTTTTACATCGTCGGTCAGCTGTGGCGAGGAAAGGGCAAAAGGTTAGTGCAGGGATGTGCGAGGAAGAGGGGGAAACTAGGCACCCACAAATCAACAGCTGCACTTCTCTTTTTAGGTTATACAGGGAGATGTGCCTACATTCTAACCAGCTACGGCAGGATTAGAATCGGTGGGTGAAAATAGCAAGGAAGCAGATTCTGTTTAAACATTAGGAGAAACTGCATAACAGTAAGAGCCGTGAGACAGTGGTGCAGACTGCCTCGGGAGGCTGTGGGCTCCTCTCCGCCAGAGTTATTTAAGCAGAACATGGGACAGCCGCCTGTCAGGGATGCTGCCATCATGGAATACTCGCCCCAGTGCGACCCCAACGTTGTTATCTTTTTGGTGCCAGGTTAAGACGACTTTCCAGGCATTTGATTGGCACACGATGGGCCCTTTAACGTAAGCTGAATTGTTAATAGTCATCGCTGATGTTTCGTTGTTTTATGGGGTGCTTGTATTTCAGTAGAAATTACTTTAGGGAACGATCCTATGGCCCCTAAACATCATCTGGGTGGAGGGGGAGCATAGGACTGGTTGGATTCCCAGCTCCGAGGTCAGAGACAGTGCTCCGACCTTGGAGCTGGGGACTGGAGCTCCAATCCCTCTCCTCCGCACCAGCTGCTCTCCGAGTTCGGGAAAGCGACCTCGGAGAAGGGTTAAAGGGGCCGGTTCAGAGAGGAGACCGGGGCAGCCAGAAAATGAGCTATCCTGAGGCCGCTCCAGCCTCCTTCCCTCCCCGCTCCAAAACGCCAGAAACAGTCATCTTGCAAAAATGCAAAGCGGGAGGAGCGGGGAGGCGAAGATTGCCTCCGCTGCTTCTCCCACTCTGCACAGGATGACTGTAATCCTCCAACTTCAGGGGCTTACGGGCATCTCAATTGGTTCACGACCTTAGACGCTTTAAATTTGGCATGTTCTCATTTTGTTGTAAGTCACCTTGAGTCTTTTTTGCAAAAGGTGTCTAAGGACGCAATCCTACGCGCGGTTACAGAAAAAAGTCCTAGAACTCCTAGCATGCCCCAGCCAGCTATGCTGGCTGGGGGATGCTGGGAGTTGTAGGACTTTTTACTGTCTAAACATGCATACGATTGGGCACGAAGAAATTACAGTAATGCCTTGGATTGCAAGCATAATTTGTTCCGGAATCGTGCTTGTAATCCAAAACACTCTTATATCAAAGCGAGTCTCTGGAGGGCGTGAACGGGGCCGATTTCAGCCCGCTACGCCCGCTCGAGGCGAGCAGTTACATCCCTACCGGGCTTGTATTGCAAGATGTCGCTTGTTTATCAAGTCAAAATTTATTTTAAAAATTTGCTTGTCTTGCAAAACACTCTCAGACCAAGTTACTTGCAATCCAAGGTATTACTGTATCATAATGATCACCTAAAATAAAATAACATAGTTGTACCCTGTGTAGCAGATTCTGTAGTTTCATCCTACGCTGCAGATTTCTCCATTGAGCAAGCGGTTGGACTAGTCACTAAATGCCCTCCAAGATCCCTGCTAGCCCTACGATTCTAAATATGTAGGAAGACAGGTGTTCAATGGGTTATCACTTTCAGGGTGTGCGTGTATCCCCACTCCTCTCCCCGATTCAGCGAATATGGGCGTCAGAGAAGATTCTGGACTTTCCAAGAACCAGGACTGCACTCATGGCACTCCCAAGTCTGGGAAAGTTGTTTATAAAAATGTGCACGCGGAGCTTGCAACGTTTATACCAACTGCTTAACGTTCACAAGGATTTCTTTAAAAGTTTGGGGCTTTTCCACTTCAAAAAAACCATTTCTATTTATTACACTTACATGCCCCCGCCCCCTTTCTTCCAAGCTCAGATTACCTTCATGATGTCCCTGTGGGCTTGGGTTAGGCTGAGATGGACTAGCCTAATTCACCCTATGAGCTGAGCCATGGAGGATTTGAACCTGGGTCTCTTCTGCTACAGCCCAGCACTCTAATCACTGGGCCACACTGGCTCCCAAACTGACTGGAGAGAACTTTGCCCGAAGAGGGAGGAAGTTTGGCAGTCTGGCAGCCTTACTGTGCCCCTAAACCAGGGCAATAACCAGTCACACCCGCCTCCCTCCCACTTTGAACCTGGGTCTCTTCTGCCACAGCCCAGCACTTTAATCATTGGGCCACACTGGCTCCCAAACTGACTGGAGAGAACTTTGCCCGAAGAGGGAGGAAGTTTGGCAGTCTGGCAGCCTTACTGTGCCCCTAAATCAGGGCAATAACCAGACACACCCGCCTCCCTCCCACTTCCCACTTGGAGAACAGCAAGTTCAGTCACTTTTGCCATGGGGAGGAGATCGGGAAGTCCCAAGCCCTGTCATACCTTGAACGCCTCAAAGATCCTCTTGAAGAAAATGAAATTGGGGTCATAGATCTCGGGCTCCTCCGTGACATACTCTATTTCCACCGGGGCATCGCTCCCAGACTCCTCCCCACGCCCCTTGGCATCCTGGGTAGGAGCCAGACCCTCTTTCGGGGATGCGTTCTGCTTCTTCTTCTTCTTCCGGTTCCGGCGCTTGCGGTTTTTCTGCCAAGGGGACAAAAGGTGCTTAAAATCAGCATACTCCATCCAGCTTGCTCTCCGGCAGCGCAACCTCGCCGCCCCTCCGAGGCATCCCAGATCCTTACGACCAGACTCCTTCTACTAGTGTTTGAAACTTTTTATTTAGTTAAAGCATTTTGATCTTGTTTCTCAGCTAGACAAGGCTCCTAGCGTGGCTTACGATCAACCAGCAAAATAAAAAAGGACAATCCCTGCCCACAGGCTTACAATCTAAAAAAAACACAACGAAAAAGCGATGGGGAGTGAAGAGGGGAAAAATAAGCAGACTGAGAGCAGGGCTGGTCGAATGACCCTGTCTCCCTTCTCAACTCCCGATGGGAGGGCAGCAGTCCAACCGGAACAGTCCCTGGTGATCCCTCTGCCTGCTCCTGTCTCTCTCGCTCCTTCGCCTTTCCCATTAGGACAGTTGACATCAGTTAGCCAGGTGGGGGAGGTCGAACCATTCCCTTTGCCTGCTCCTGTCTCTCTTAACTGAACTCCCTGCTCTTATCATGCTGCCCCAACACGTGATCAGTGTCAGCCCGCTTCACATGGCGGCAAGTGCTGTAGGCCCTGACAGGTCATTGGAGAGAGAGGCCAACAGCATGTTGCCAACAGGGGCTGCTGCTGCCACAGGTCCTGCCTGCTCAGCTCAGGAAAAAAAAAATCCCTTACCTCTTTCTTAGACAGAGCCAAAGCGTCCTCTTCAGCGTCTGAAGCAGAGATACCAGCCAATACCCTCAAGTCGGTCTCCATGTCATCATCTACAGGAAAGGACCAAGAGGGAGGGAATGAGGAGACACAAGACACATCCTGCCTAATTATCGCTCAGGGAAGCATGCCCATTGACATGCCTCCCCCTCCGTCATCTCCCAAGGAGTCCCTCAGGGTGCAATCCTACGCAAGTTTAGACAGAAAAAAAGGCCTAGAACTGCCAGCGTGCCCCAGCCAGCTCTGCTGGCTGGGGCACGCTGGCAGTTCTAGGCCTTTTTTTCTGTCTAAACTTGCATAGGATTGCACCTGCAATTGATTTTACTGCCATTCTGCACAGTGCAGAAATTTCTCGTTTCTAGCCCCTATGGTAGCAAGTATGTGCTTGACTTATGTGTGGGGAACGCCTGGAGAAATTTCAGAAGACTGGAAGGTGGCTGGACAAGATTTCCAGCTGGTGGGGGCAGGGCCCACCCCCACATGACCAGCAGCAGTGCATGTTATGCAACATGGAAAGGGGGGGGGGGGGAACCACTCTGTAGTATTATGATACAAATAAAGAGAAATCCTGATCTGCCTCATTGGCACAAGTTACAGAACATGCCAAATATAGGGTGGCAGCTTGGTGCAGAATCTTTCTTAACGCAATTACCCATCTGCCTACCTACAGGCCCCTCCTGGTTGGCACTGGAATAGTTGGGACTGGAGTTCGACCGCTGTTCCTTAAAGGACGGATCCCGGTAAGCTCTGAGCTGAAGGAGACAATCCAAGGTAGCCCTAATCCCACCACCTGAAAGTTGCAGGGGTATTCAGCAGTTTGCCGATTCTGCATAATTAAGTTTGGCTAGTTATGGGACGAAGAATGAGAAGCAATGCCCAGCACTACCTTCCCCTTCCCTCTGACTCCTGAAACTTCACCTGTTGCTCTTCACAAAAGGTTTTCATTGCCATCATGAGGGCTAGGAACTTGTGTGTTTTAAAACCAAATAGAACGGATTCGAAAAACCTCACATTTGCAGCATGACCAATCAGGATATGCACAAGCCCTCCTAGAGAGAGATCTCTCCATTGAAACGTCGACCTGCCTGTCTTCTGCCTGGCCAGACGCACATTACCTGTGATGCTGGGTACAGCTGTGAGCTCTTCCTGACGGATCTCTTTGAGCTGGAGGATCTTCTCCAGAACTTGAGGAATTTTGGGCCCCACACCAGACTCATCCACCTGGAAGAGAAAACAACATTTACCAGGCAGAACAGGCCTCGCTTGCTTCCCTTACTGCAGGGGTGAAAAAGTGCGGCTCACCAAGCCATTTTATGATGACCCACTGCCACTGGGGGTCATGATAGCTGCCACTGCCATGATGATGGCTGCCACTGCTGGGAAAAAGAAGTCACAGCAGCACTGCCTGGGTATTTCCTTGTTAGCCTAGCAAAGGAATCCCTTCTTTATCTCCTATCTCTGCTGAAAGGTCAGAGATAAGGGTTTTCCCTCCTAGTGCTAGCAAGGGAACCCCTTCCCTTGCCTCCTATCTCCACTGCGAGATCGGAAATAAGGACTGCGTGTTTGCGCTTGTGAGTGCGCACATTTTATGCATGTGTATGCATGGAGCTCCCATTATACCTGAAGTTTCAACAGGCCACAGAATTACATCTTACTCAACAAAAACTTGTGTTTCGCGTTTACTGGACACCACAACATCTTGTTAATAAGGGTTTGTCTAAGTCGTCTAACTGCTAGAGGTGTAATACCACTAACGCTTCTTTTAATCATATGTTTTGGCAATGTCCAGCAGGTGCTTCTTTTTGGGTGGAAGTTATAATACTGGAACACACTTCGATATTTTCTGATGTACATGTTCTTTTAAATTATCTACCTGTTTCTTGGAACTAAAAGCTTAGTCAATGTAAATGGATTTTCCATGCCCTTTTGACAGCTGACTGATACCACAACAATGGAAAGATAAAAGCTCACCTCCTATAACACCATGGATCAAAGACTTAACAATGTTTTCAATATTTGAGCGGATGACATACAGACGCCACTCTCAAATGGCCATATATACAGACATTTGGTCTGCCTTTGTTGAAGCTTATGTAGGATTGATACATTTGGATTTACGCTGTGCGAGGGCTGTCTGTGGCTGTGCGAAAGCGACCTGCATCCCTGTGTGCCCCAGCAAGTGAGCAGATGGCGGCAAGTGTGTGATCCAAAAGCACCAGAGCTGGAGGAGCCCTTGGCAAGGAGAAGAGATGGGCTGCGTGTGCGTGTTTCCCGAGGCAGGAGCAGAAGACCCAAGAAAGCCTCTCTTAAGAGACTTGTGCGCAAAAAGTTGAATTGTTGGAGGGTGTGGAGCCAGCAGCCATTTGGTGAGTCTGATTTGTTAAGCAATGTGCCCCAAAGAAGTTATCGAGACTTGGGGGGGGGGGCACATCCTGCCCTACATCTCTCCCACGGGAGAAGGACTCAAATTTTGAACTTGGACTGTCCAGTTGCTAAGAGGAGGGCCATAGTGAGTGGCCAAGCTAGGCAGCAGTGGACAGGATTTGGGCAGGCGGGGAGGGGGGGGCAAGCATAGTTTCAGGCATTGAAAGAAACTGCTCCCCTGCCCCCACATTGGAAAGCAATTCCTTCCCCAGAAAGAGAGACTTTGTGCCGTGCAGATGGAGAGCAAAGCAGAAGGGGGGGGGGAGGAATTCCCCTCCAGGCGTTTTCTGCTGCAGGGAGAAGACAAAGGACTGAGATTAAGTGTTGATTAAAGCCAATAAAGATTGCTGGAGTGGGAAGGGCCTGGGATACAGTGATACAGTGTGTAAGCAAATTGAACTATCTGTTGTCTTGTGTCATGTGCAAAAGTTAGCCCAAACTGTATCATGTCAATTTGAAGTTGTATGTAAAGATGAAGAAGATGATGATGATGATGATGCCAGAAACCTGCATGTTATCAAAGTGCCTCAGGGCAGAGAAGAGTTGCCAGAGAAGAATCAGTCAGAGGCGGGAGAACAAAGCAGAGGGCTAAAAGGAATGTTAGAGGCAGGAAAACCAAGCCCAAGAGGCTGAAAGATTGCCAGGCTGTGTTTTCTGGTCTGGTCTACCTGCCCAGCCTTTAAGATGCAAAATGCAAAACGTTACTAAAGCCCACTAGTCATGAGTCATCCCTCCCCTCTGCCTGGGCCAGGTGAAGTCCATCCTGATTGGCTAGAGGCAGCGGAGCTACTGAAAGGAGGAGGGGAGGGGAGAAATCTATTTTACCAGCTGTGGCTTCTGGGTCTGGTTGTTGGTTGTCAGGCTGCAAGCTGCAAGCAGGTTCAGGACTCCGATCAGGCCTCAGCCACCAACCCTGGAGAGCTCCCAGTGAACAAAGCTAAATGAGGGCTGTGGCTAAGGCAAGCCCTGAAGAGGGCCACCCATCCCGGACCTTAGGGTGGGTGTGGTGGTCTCCTCGTGTGGCAGGGCCAGGCTGAGGTAAGCCCTGAAGCAGACGGACCCCCAGGTAACTGGTGAGTGCCTGGGAGATATAAGGAATCAGCTTTTATTTTGTAGCTCTATTGTTTGTACCAAAGTGTCTCTCTACCTTGTCTCCTTCCCTCATTTCCCACCCTTTGTGGTAAACTGATTACCTGAATAAACTGTTGTGATATGTATCACTTTACCAGCTGCAGCACATTGTTTACACATGGAAGGGACAGAATAGCTGTAAACAGTTTTGTTGTGTCTTGCTGGGATCTTGTGTTTTCGCATGGGAACCTAGACTGTGAGAACAATATGAGCTGGTCACATGGTTTGTATGTTCTGATGGCGTGCTAACTTGTTTTCTGTCTGAAGCCATCTTAGAGAGAAGGTGGACTGCTTTCTCTCTTCTTCTTGTTCTTCTTGCTAGACTTTGTTCCTGCAACAATGTAACGTCTTTGCTGAGGTGGAGTGAAGCTCAACTTACTCCACTGGATGTAATGCTTGCTATGCATTTATACTCTGCACATGGACTGTAACTAGGAAATGTATACTCTGTAGAACTTTACTTGCTAAGTAAATAAACAGGTAGAATTAGACCTGTGGTGTTCCAGAGTGTTTCCTGACTCCATGGATTAATCTGCAACGGGGAAGCTGGAAGCAAGCCTGATTACAGGGCAGACTGGGCTGGCCAAAACTGGCACCGACACAGCACGCTGCACGCTGCGTAGGGAGGTGAGATCTGGAAGATGTGTGTGTGGAATTTCAGGCGTCTGTTAGCACACAGATAGGATTATAAATCTCCCAACTCTGCTCACACGCCAACATAAACCTTCCTGGTTTTACCCCACATGGCATTTGTGGTTGCTCTGTGGTTCAGCTAAATCCAGGGTATAGACAAGGGCAAGTCCCTGAGCAGAGATTCAAGTCAGGACTGCAGAGCTGAGGCTGGCAGTCTGGCACCTTGGGATCTCTGGGTCTTAGGTAGAAAAGGGGTGGGTTGGAAGAGCCAGCCAGCCCCCCTTCCTTCACAATTTTCATAGCAGGAATTGTTAATTCCAGGGTCTTCCCCCCCACTTTTGTTTATCTGTTCATTTTATTTCACTGGTTTTTAGGGGGGTGAAATACACAATAAAAAATAAATGAAAAAACAAACACACACATGTGCAGCCCCCAAGCGTCCTTGCACTGCTCCAGGCGGACCTCGGGCCCAAAAGGGTTGTGCACCCTTGCCCTAATGAGTCAACAGGGTGGAGATCAAGGGATCCACCACCCAGTTATGAAAAAATCAGGGCTGTATATCAACAAGGCAGATTTAGCCGGTGCAAAGTATTCTGGTTGCGGTTCCTGTTTTAGCAGAACAGGCCTATATTTGGCAAAGAAGTGAGCTGACAGAAGAGAAGGACAAAACATGAGCCACCAGGGCAGAGGGGATGTGTGAGAAATTACAGCAAGAGGCACCAAAGGATACAGAGTCATGGGAACAGCTACATATAAAGATAAAGACACACACACACACCTCCAACAGATACTGCCCAAATACAAATTGTTCAGCTTCTGTCTAACACTAAGAACTTGATTTGTTAAAAAACAAACAAACACAAAAAAAACCAAATCGAATCTCTCAAGAGCAGTTTGCACCAGAGTATTCACAGCTCTGCCCATTCAAACTGCTTGAACCTCACTCCCATCCAGAGCTGGACTACATCTGGAACACAAGCGTGCCATTCCTTTCACTTCCTCCCCTGCAACTGGCTTAATGTCTCCCCCTCTGCAAAGCCGGGAAGATCGATACAATTTAATTTGCCTCCCACCTGCTTGAGCCTCTCACCCCAACATTCTACAGTAAACGCCTTTACCTCACGACTGTCTTCTCCAGGGGGAGGTGGGGGGCCACGGGGTCTTGGGCCTGGGGGTCCAATGGATGGGCCCACAGCGAGGTTACCTAGGAACAGGGCAGAGGAATTATCAAAAGGACAGAAAAGTGAAGCAGCAACAGCCATTGCCAACATGACACTGGCCTACTGATCAGAAGAAACTGTTTACCTTGATCTTATTTGGATGTCTGGCCTGCCCCCAACTAGCATTCAAGGTGGTTTACCCCAGCATGATTTTTCCCCCTTTCCCCTCCCCATTCCCTTTTCCTTGTGTGTCATGTCTTTTTAGAGTGTAAGCCTGGGGTTTTTGTTTTGCTGAGTTGCTATAAGCCACTCTGGGAGTCTTTTTTTCTTGGCTGAGGAGCAGGGTAAAAATACGTTAAATAAATAAAACACATTTCAGTCATGCCTTGGATTGAGAGCATAATTTGTTCCGGAAACGTGCTTGTAATCCAAAAAACTCTTATATCAAAACGAAATCCCCCCAAAAAAATTTGTACAGAGATTTTTAATTTAAGCCACACTACAGTACTTGTATTGCAAGACGTCGCTTGTATATCAAGTAAAAAAAAATTAAATAAATATTTAAAAATGTGCTTGTCTTGCAAAACGCTCTCAAACCAAGTTACTTGCAATCCAAGGTATTACTGTAATAACAATGGCTGGTGCATGCTGGGAGTTGTAGTACTTTTTCTGTCTGAACATGCATAGGATTGCGCTCTAAACCCAGCTTTTCTAAGCACAGAATTTTAATTCTGTACATGCAACCATGCCTGACAGTCCCAACCCGCCATACATTTCTGCAATCCTTTTTAAAAGTCAGAGGGGCAATGTAGCATCCCTCAGAGTCCCTGAGGTTACATTTTTTGTGGGGAAATTTTCTTGTTTTTGCTTTTCTCCAGTTCTCTGCCTAGGAAATTCAAGAAACCACCAGAAACAACCTGCCATTCCTTCCTTCCTTCCATCCATCCAACCAACAATACAATTGTGTGTCTGATTTCTACGGAGAGGAGCTGGAGCAGCCTTCCTCAGCCTGATGCCCTCCAGATGTGTTGGACTACAATGCCCATCATTCTGGATGGTGCCAGCTTGGGGAAGGCTGAACTGAAGTAATGACAACACTTTGAAGCCCGTACCACTACTCCTGAAATGCCTTTTCACCAAAAGAGAGGGGAAACCTTTCCAAGGGATCTCTGGCTACTTCAGCAAAAATGTCTTCCTTTCTGAAAGGAGAGCAGAGGATTCTGGGAGCTCCTCTGGGGCCACCATTAAATAGGTTCCTCCTTGAAGAGAGAACAAGTGGGAATGGATTCCTGGCTCTTAAAGGTGACACGAACAGTACAGAAACAAGGGATAAGCCGGAAAGGCTTCTCTATGGGCTACTTGCCTTCCTTGAGCAAGCAGACCCAGAATTCCTTCCCTGATCAAGGAGACTTACCTCTTGGGAGCCCCGGAGGTCTTGGCCCCATGTCTGGAGCAGACCTAGGTATTGAGGGGGACAGCTTGGACATCTCTTGCTGGCGTTCGTGTTCCATAAGGACGGCGGCCTGAGGGCGGGGGAAGGAGAAAAACACCACTGATTGGAACCTAGGAAGCAGCCTTGGACCAAGTCAGAGCTTGGGTCCACCTAGCTGACAGCCAGCGGCTCTCCAGGATTTCACGGCCCTTCCCTAAACCGATCCTCATTTCGTGCCTAGTCTGGCCCCAGGTCCCACTGAAAGCACAGCATCCCAAGGCTGGAGCTCCACCACAGGCCTGACCTGCTCTAGGGCAAGAGCCCATGTGGCAACAAATAGCTAATTCACAGTGGGGCCCTGGCCTGTGGAATGGGACCAGGCCCGAGAGAGGTAAGGGCTGGACTTCCTGAATCTGACCTGGCCAGGGAAGTCAGGTACACACAAGCCGCGCAGAGCCGGCACATGCAGACCATTCCCTTAGCAGCCCTACTCACTGAGCCCCCTGCTTTAAAAAATGTTTATCCGCTTCTGCTAGTCCAGGAGTTTTTGACCTTTTAAATTCTCCCCAGAAGGAGTGATCTCCCTGGAAACTGGCGGGGAAGAGAAGAGCGGCTGGGATGGGCCATGCACTGTCCTCTGGGGAAACCATGGCTAGCAGAGGCCAGGGTGGCAATAGGGACTGCTAACAGCTGAGGAATCTGTAGGGGCAAAAGTGACGAGGAACAAGCCCAGCCAGGAGGGTCAGGGGCGGTCCACAGCTCACATGGTGTCCTAGAGATTTGGGAGGATGTGGGAATCCTATGCCTCTGGCAGTCAAGGACTGAGCCGCTGGCCTGCTGCTTAAAGTCAGAGGAGAGCACCAGCAGCTAGAAACCTCATAAGAAGAGCCCTGCTGAATCAGACCAAGGGGGTCTATGTAGTCCAGCAGGCCAAACAGCTGCCCACGGGATCCCACAAGCAGGACGTGAGTACAGCAGTACCTCCCCACCCATGTTCCCCAGCAACCTCATCATGCTGGGATTTCATGGAACATTAAAGAGATGGAAGGCACCCTTGGAGGTCATCTAGTTCAACCCGCTGCTCAATACGGGATCTACAATGCAGGATGCAACAGCAGCACCCCTGACCGATGGGCCTCTGCTTAAATACCTGCAGCAAGGCCAGACGGCCATGTGTCAGGAATGCTGATGTAGTATCTTGTGTGTGTCACGCTATTGCACAAAAACAGCACATGCGCACATGCACACACAAGAGAATAAAGTTCCAGCAGGCTGCAACAGAAGGATATGAGTGGGGAAGGCAGAGCCATCCCAACAGTCCTGCTGAAAGACTTAATTTCCCCCCCCTCTTCCCTCCCCATTCCTTTTTCCTTGTGTGTCATGACTTTTTAGACTGTAAGCCTTGCAGGGCAGGGACTGTCTGCTTTTACTGATTCTACGTGAGCCGGGCTGGGTGCTTTCGGCTGAGGAGCATGACGAAAAAGACTTTAAATAAACAAACGAAGTGAGCTTGCTACCTGCTTGACTCTCTCCTCTTGTTGAATCAGCATGGCTGCCTGCTGCTGGGCCAGCTTCAGTCGCTCTTCTTCGGGCAACACGGACGGATCCACCGCCTGCATGCGGAGGGGCGGGCCCATGCCGGGCGGTGGGGGCCCCACACCCATAGGGAAGCCAAGGCCCATGCCCGGGGGAGGTGGTGGCGGCTGCATTGGCGGCATGCCCATTGGAGGTGGCGGCAAAGGAATCCCAGGGAGCTGAGAGAGAGAGAGAGAGAGATGGTGTGGAGGTACCCTTGGCCTGGGCTTGAAGAAGTGCTCCCGAGTGCCACAAACCCCGAAGAGAAAGGCAGAAGAGTTAAGGGGGTAACTGCAATGCAGGCAGAAATCCAGCAACTCTGCAGTTTCAGATCCGCCTCCCTTGCCTATTTCTACCCCCCCCCCCTTTTAGGGGAAGTTATCGCAAGGCGGCTTACAATAAATAAAAACATTAAGAGTATAAATATAAAATGTAATTATACAAAGGGGTTGGCAATAAAATCAGTAAAAAGCTTGATGGAGTAAAACAAATCTTTCGGGTTCAGTTCAAGGCTGCAAGGGAGGAGGTCAAATGGAATTCTCAGGAGTGGGAATTCCACCAGTTTAGGATCACCACTGAGAAGGCACTGATTGACATTACCGGCGGGCCAGGAAGCAAAGTCTCCGAGTCCAATATTAAGCCTGGGCAGGTTCATGTCACTGTAGGTGGTCCGTCAAATAACCTGGTCCCAAACTGTTCAAGGCGGTCCCCAAAACTACAGTAAAACTTCAGCAGCAACCAAAGCAAGGTGGGATGTCGCATGAACACATGAAGCTTCCTTGTGCTGATTCAGACTAACTGGTCTGTTGACCAGGGCACTGTCTTCCCAGAGCACTGTCTTCCGGCAGCAGCTCTTCAAGATCTCACACACAGGTCTTTTGCAGCCCTGCTACCCTCCACAGGATTTCCCTTCCCCAGCTTTTTTTTTTTTTTTTAACTGCAGCTATCAGTGATTGAACTGCTGCATGCAAAGAATGTGCTCTTTCACTGAGACAGGGTCCCATCCAGTCTTATAACAGCAGCCAAAGAGTTCTCCCTGGACAAATCACTCACCTGTCCTGGCATGGGAGGGGGGGCTGGCTTGTCTCCATCATCTCCCCGCAGAACTGGCCTGTTGAGCACTATCCCAGTCTGTTTAAAAAAAAAAAAGAGAGAGCAGTAACCGTTGGGTATTTCATTATTCAAACTGGAGTGTTCAGTATTTGTTTCGGGGATTTATAAGCTGCTTTGCCCTCCCCAAGCGACATACATTCCAAGTGTATTAAGGTACAAGACAATGGGCAGGCAATGCCAGAGGAAGAAAGTAGATAACGACATTGTTCTTAGTATAAACACCTTTGAGCCATTTGTGGCTTAAGAGTCAGGGTGGCATAATGGTTAGAGTGTTGGACTGGGACTCAGGAGATCCGAGTTCTAGTCTCCACTCCGCCATGAAGCTCACTGGGTGACTTTGGGCCAGTCGCTGACTCTCAGCCTAACCTACCTCACAGAGCTTCTGTGGGGATAAAATGGAGGAGGAGGATTATGTAAACCGCCTTAGGTTCCTTGCAGGAAAAAAGGCAGGATATACATATAATAAATAAATCATCAAAAGCAGCCTAAAGTCTTTAAGGGCGCAATCCAATCAGGATGCCCATAACCCTCCAAACTCAGAGGATTCCGGGCATCCTATGGAGGGCAGGAGAAGCATGGAGGCAAAGGTTTTGGCCATCTAAGTACAGTGCTTTGCAGCAGAAGGGAAGGAGGCTTAGGTGCCACCAGGATACCTTGCATCTTGGCGGTGCCCGTCTCCTCCCCTCCCCACCCTGTCCCCAAAGGCCCTTCTCCAAGAAGCAGCCGGTGTGGTTCACTCAAGGGGGGAGGGGGATCTGAGCATGGATCTACAGCTATGAAGTCAGAGCGATTTTCCAACCTCTTAGGTGGGAATCTGAAAAATCCTATGGCCGTCTAGATGCTGTCTAGAGGCTGTATGATTGCGCTGCAAGGCTCACGTAACCTGATTGTGTAGTGGGAGAGAGGCCCAACTCCAACGGTGTTGCACAGTGGAGGAACCAACACAGAAAAGGCCCTGTCCCATGTACTTGATAACCTAACTGAGTTTACAGATGCGCTCACAAGCAAAGTCATATGGGTGAAGGTGGTCCTTTATATTACCCAGTCCCAAACCATTTAGGGCTTTGAATGTAGCCAAAGCAGTAGTCTCTATGGCAGGAAGTTACCACCCACTATAGTTTTGGGTGCTATAAGATAACATAACTGCACAAATTAAACAGAAGGTGCATGCAAGAACACACAACAGGATTCTAGCTAGGCTCCCATTTGCAATTGCCCAACAGCCACCCTTATATTTAAAATCCTTACAAGTTGAAAAATCAACATTTCTCACCACTTAAGTGAGAAAAATAAATCTTTCAAACTACTAGGCACTGGAATCAAATGCTGAGATGCATAAGTGAACAGGACTTTATCCAGCCCTGCTACATCCATTTCATATGTTGAGATGCACCTTCAATTCAGATTTACAGCACAAGGGCCCTCCGTATATTCTACACAGTTACGGTCTTTGCTCCTGAAGCTCCCCAGGTCTTCCTAAAATGGATTGACAGCACAATGCCAGGCCAACAAAATCCATCACCATCCCCAGGCAGTTTAACCCCTCCTTATCCTCAAGCATCCTGGGTGGCCAAGATGAGAGTTCATCTAAGCACAGTGGCTACCACCCAACAGTAGGAAATGTTGCATTTTTTGCCATAAGAATTAAGGGCTCACCTGAAGGGTGTATGTCTGCAACCGTTCCACCAGCTCCTCACGGCTACCTGGAAAGGGAGAGAGATGCTGAAGTCATTCTGGGCTTACTCTACGTCACGTGAGCCTTGTAAATAGGCACGCAAAAGTTACTAGCCTGCTCCCCCCAAAAGTACTAGTCTGTTAGCTGCTGCCTTTCTATGCTGGCTGCAAAGGAGGGATGGAGTATCTTGTTCCTCCTTCACTAACCCACTTGCTCACAGGCATGGAAATCCAAGTGCTTGCCTGCACGCCTTGTCAACTGTGGCTACCAGGCGAGTGCTTAAATACAAGGCTGGGTTTAGATGACTCAAGATGGGAGGCTAGGGCCACCAGAACCACATCAACTCTCCTCAAGAGGATGTTTGACCCCCACCCTAACATCCTCACCCAATTCTTTTCCCCATCAAGAGTATTTGGACATGAAGACCTGCACGTTAGGCCAGTGAAATCATAGCAGAGATGACAGCTGGGAGAGTAACGGCTTGCCTAAGGCCATCTGGTAAGTTCGTGCAAGGGATCATAGCTCAGTGTTAGACATTTGCTCTGCGTGTTAAAAGACCCCAGGTTTAATCCCTCAAAAAGGATCTCAGGTATCAGGGCTGGGACAGACCCCTGCCGGATATGCTGGAGAGTAGTTGCCCATTTTAGTACTGGGCTGTATGGATTGTGACCTGAAATATAGCAGAGGTGAAGTCTGAAACAAACTTCCTGGCCCACAACTCATTCTCTTTGCTATTAACCCTACACCAGGAGATGGAGATACCCTGTTGCATATACCCAACACCTGGTACTCAAGAGGTATGCTGTGCTCACTTGCAGCCCCCTGAAAGTTGGATTTTGCTTTCTAGGGTCTAAGCCAAACACTGTGTCCCACCACTCCAGAAACTACAACCCCCAAGCTCCCTCCAAAGGGTGTCTCTCCTCCTCCTGCTCACCAAAGGTTCCACATCCTCATTTCACAGGCATTCAACATTATCCTTCACTCTCACACCTGTCTCCATCTTCTCTACACCTCACCCCCACAAGACTCTTGAAAGTTCTTCTTCATCTCCCACTCACCAAAAGGCTCTCCTGATGTTCTCTGTCCCCCAAGGATTCCACCCTCCAGTCTCCTTACCACCTCCAAGTTCCCCTGTCTCAAGCAAATAACTCAATTCTTCTCCCCCTCTCCAACATCAACCAATTATCCCTGTTCTTCTCTCCCCCTTTCCATTTCGGTTCCCTTGCCTTGTGTAAGAGATGTTATAGCTCAACAGCAGATGGGGAAGACAGGTGAATCTACAAATTCTGGCTGCCCTTGGTAACCAAACATTAATTTTCTGCTAGCCAGCTGTGCAAACGTTTAAAAGGGATTTTTTGCTCAGTGGCAGAACAGCTGCTTTGCATGCAGAAGGTTCAGTCCCTGGCATCTCCAGTGAAGCAGGACTGGGCAGCAGGTGACAGATAAAAACCTATCTGCCTGGGACCCTGGAGAGTCACTGCCAGTCAGATCAAACATTACCAATACCAATACTTAGCTATTAATAAGACAGTTTCCTATTTTCCTATCCCTATTCCCCATATACTTAATATTCCCTTTCTCCTCTTACCCCACAAGAAGCTCCCCCTGCTTTCCCCCCCGCAACCCAATTCACCCCTCAATTTTATTTATTTCTGGCACAATCCTATGCATCTTTAGACAGAAAAAAGTCCTGCAACTCCCAGCAATGCCATGCTGGCTGGGGCATGCTGGCAGTTGTAGGACTCTTTTCTGTCTAAAGATGCATAGGATTGCACCCTTACTGTACTTTTAAACTGCTCAATAACTGAAGTTCTCTGGGCAGTGTACAAATACATTATAAACATAAAATATAACTGTTAAAAGAAAGTAGAAAACAGCACAGAATAAAACCAGCAGCAAAGAATAAACTCCAATTGAAACCAACAGCAGAATAAAAGTACTTAAGGGCACAATCCTATGGATGCTTAGACGGGGGGGGGGGGGGGGAGTCCTACAGCTCCCAGGATTGCTCAGCCAGCCATGCTGCCTGGGGAATGCTAGTTGTCAAGACTTTTTTCTGGCTAAACATGCACAAGATCCACCCTTAGTCTGGATAAAACCCATGGTTTGCATTAGTGTGGAATGAGCCAACATACAGGAAATGCTTCTGCTGGATTGCGCCCCATCAGTTCATTAAGGGTGCAATCCTATGCATGTTTAGACAGGAAAAAAACTCCTACAACTCCCAGCATTCCACAGCCAGCTGGCTAGGGAATGCTGGGAGTTGTAGGGCTTTTTTTCCTGCCTAAACATACAAAGAATTGCACCCTAAAGCACTTAAAATATATTTAAAATGCCTGAGAGAATAAAAAAGGTCTTCAGATGACACTAAAAGGACCATAATGCTCTGGGGAGGGCATTCCACAGAGGGGAATCTTTCCTCATGCTGCCCAAGACTCCCCCTTTCTCATTTTCCTTCCATCTCCCACTCCCCTCCTGCTCTCACATCAAAACATAAGAAGAGCCCTGCTGGATCAGATCAAGGGGGTCCATCTAGTCCAGCATTCTGTTCACACAATGGCCAACCAGTTGCCCACGGGATCCCACAAGCAGGACATGAGTGCAACAGCATGCTCCCACCCATGTTCCCCAGCAAATAGTGTACTAGGCAGACTACCTCTGATACTCGAGTTAGCATAAATCCCCTGCTGCTGCCTGTTCTTTCTTCAAAATAAAGATGGCCAGGTAAAGCATGCTTTTTTAAAAAAAAGTGAGAATAATTTAACATCAGGACTAACAGCCATTGATAGCCTTCTCCTCCATGAATTTGCCTAATCCCCTTTTAAAGCCCTTGAAATTGGTGGTCATACTCATAACTACCTCTTGTGGAAGTGAATTCCATAGTTTAACTATGTGCTGTGTGAAGAAGTCCTTCCTATTGTGTGTCCTGAATTTCCCAATAATCATGGGACGACCCCATTGGGTTCTAGTATCATGAGAGAGGGAGAAAAATGTCTCTCTATCCACTTTCTCCACACTCTGCATCATTTTGTACACCTCTATCATATCTCCCCTTACTTGCCTCTTTTCTAAGCTAAGAAGTCCCAGATGTTGTAACCTTTCTTTGCAGGAGAGTTACTCCAGCCCCTTGAACATTTTAAGGCGCAATCCTATGCATGTTTAGAGAAAAAGCCTATAATTCCCAGCATGCCCCAGCCAGCAGAGCTAAGAACATAAGAAGAGCCCTGCTGGATCAAACCAAGGGTCCATCCAGTCCAGCATACTGTTCACACAATGGCCAACCAACTGCTGAGGAGACCCACAAGCAGGACATGAGTGCAACAGCACTCTCCCATCCAAGTCCCCTGGCAACCAGGGGGAGCTGGTGAGTCCTGTTTCAGTGGGGCTTCTTATCCATTGCAGCTTTTATTCTGAGCTTTAGAGGAACAATACATGGTGCTCCATGATGGTGAGTCTATTTTGGGGATGGGGTACAGCATCATGAATAGCTCCTACAACGCTCAAAATAATAGCTGCCATGGATAAGGCGCCCCACTGACACAGGAATCACCAGCCTCCCCTGCCGGCAACTGGTAAACATAGGCAGATTGCGTCTGATACTGGAGGTAGCATCTAGTCATCAGGACTAGTAGCCATTGACTGCCTTCTCCTCCATGAATTTGTCCAATCCCCTTTGGACAAATTCATAAGAAAAGCCCCGAGGCTGCATCAGGCCAAAGGCCTCCAGCATACCCATTTCCCATAGGGGCCAAAGCAGATGCTGCTGGGATGCCCACAAGCAGAAGACGAAGGCAACGGCCCTCTCCCGCTGTCGCGCCCTCACCCTGCGTGGGCGCCCCGATCTCGGCCAACTTGGTCTGCAGCTCGTTGGGGGACCAGGCCGCGTATCCTGGCAACGACAGCTCGCCCGCTTTAAGAGGCTCGGAGTGCACCTCAGACGCCATCTTGCCTTTCCCCGCCGCGCTGTCGCAGGTTCCCCCTAATTGGAACCGCGCAGCCACCGTAGGCGCAGCGACAGCGCTTCTCCTCCAATCAATGCCATCCCGCGTGGCCAATGAGGAAGACGGCGCAGTTCGCGGGGGGCGGGGAGAGAAAAAGAGTTGCCAGAGAAAGTAACTGCGCATGCGGAGATGCAGCCAATCAGCGCTACTGGCTTTCTCTTTGAGCGTGTTGGTTAAGGCGCGTTGCTTTCTGGGACACGTAGTTTAGCTGGGCTTGAAGGCCGCAAGTTGTGGCCTATGTGTTTATTCTTGCTGCTTGCCTGGTGACACAGGAAATCAGGGATAGCCTGTCCAGCTTTTTGGTCCACCCAAAGCATAACCTTTGGGTTATTTAGGGCGCAATCCTCTGCAAGTTTAGACAGGAAAAAGACCTACAACTCCCAGCCTGCCCCAGCCAGCTGCTGGCTAGGGCATGCTGGGAGCTGTGGGCCTTTTTCCTGTCTAAACTTGCAGAGGATTGCACATTTATTTCTTTATTATTATTAGCAGCAAGTATTAATAATTTATTATTATTATTATTATTAGCAGCAGCAGCAGCTATCAAGACTGTGCAACATTTTTTTAAAAAATTGTATTTCAAAACAAAATCACAATACAATAAAAACATGCATTTATCATGAGTGCTTGGCATCCTCTGTTTCCTCATTCTCCTTATTTATTTATTTATTTATTACAAATTTATTCATACATACCCTGCTTTTCAAGGCAAAAGGCCTACACAAAGAAACTTAAAATATAGCTAAACTGGTATTTTATTCATGGTATTTTTAATCCACCCAATAACAAACATTCGCTGGGTGGATTGAAAACAATTAAAAGAAGAAAGCACAATATATACAGTTGAAAGATGGTATAAATATAATTTTAAAATGCAAGTAAAAAGCAAACAAACCATTCTGAGTCTCTTCCATTTCTATGACTAACATGATACATGAACAAATATGTTAAGAGAGGTTTAGGAGATTTATATTCCACCTTTCCTCCAAAGAGCTAACAGCAGCATTCAGAGACAGAGACATGTGCACACACTTTATCTTCACAGCAACCCTATGAAGTAGGGCAGACAGAGAGAGTGGCTAGCCTGAGAACAACCAGTGAGCTTCATGCTCGAATGGGTTTTGATTCTGGGTTTCTCCATCCCAGTCTGATGCTCTTAGGATGCAATCCTATGCTGGCTTAAAGTTGTACAACTCCCAGCATGCTCCAGCCAGCTATGCTGGCTTTGGCGTGCTGGGAGTTGTAGGACTTTTGCTCTGTCTAAACCTGCATAGGTTTGCACCTTTAAAAACAACACCACAGCGGCTTGAACATACGGAGGTATCCAAATGAACATTAGCGTGCACAGCCAGGGCACAGTTCTCCATTTAGTGTTCAATACCAGTTTCACCTTTGTATTTATGTTCAATCGTTGTAAACTGCCCAGAGAGCTTCAGCTATTGGGCTGTATAGAAATCTTTAAAAATGAATGAATGAATGAATGAAGGTGGGCAAGAAAGATGTAAAAAGACAAAAACAAAACCATTAATGTAAGGGAGATATCTTCTTTGAACGTCAAGAGATTACAATAAAAGTGGTTGTAGGGGTTGAGCGGGTATTCAAAAAGCATTTTCAATGCCATTGTTTATTGTGAAATGATGCTTCTGTCTAGGCCATTGCACTTTAATAACATGTTTAATTATTTATTAATTTATTCATTAAATTTGTATCCCACCAAACAGTGCTCATGGCAATTAACAGGAAAATACAAAATAACAATCAAAACATAAAAACAATGACCAGGCGTTAGTTTGTGGCAGCAAAAACAACAAAGAGTCATGTGGCACCGTAAAGACTAACACATTTACCGTATTCGGTTCACTGTTTAATGATGTCTGTGATATCACCCAACAATATTTTGGGAATAGCAAAACGTGAATGTAATCATCACTCAAACCAAATCCAGCTACTGTATGTTCAACTGACAAATGTTTAGAGATGCACATTATTTAATAAACAATTTTTATTATAATCTTTAACATAAGTAGGCAATCAATAAAAAAAATATCGAGCTGTGTTGACCCTTTAACTGCAGCACGCCTCTTCGAACAAGCCAAAGCCATGTCTAGCCTGCAAGGGCTACGGAAAGGCCTTTCATTTGGGAAGGTAATCCTCTTCAGTTGTCTGTAAGAAGAAGTAAAACAAAACAACCCACCAGTTCAGTCCCTGTGATTATTACATTTCTATGACCCACTCATTATCCAAAGAACTCGGAGTGGCATACATAGTCATCTTCTGTTCTGTGGCTATATCCCACCACATCCCTGACAGGTAGATTAGGTTGACAGAGACTAGTCCAAAATCATCCAGTGACCTATAGGGATTTGAACTTGTGTCTTCCGAGGCTGGTGACTCCTATTTCGGTGGGGCTCCTTTTCCATTGCAGGTTTTGCAACTTTTATTTGGAGCTTCATCGGAGCTATCCATGGTGCTCGATGGTGGTGAACCTATTTTGAGGGTGGAGTTCAGCACCGCGGATAGCTCCTATGAAGCTCCAAATAAAATCTGCAAAACCTGCAATGGAAAAGGAGCCCCACTGACATAGGCGTCACCAGCCTCCCCTGCTTCCAAGTCTAGGACAGTCTAAGACCCACTTTCAAACACTTCCAACAATCCTCTCCTTTTCTTTGTTGAAGCATATGCATAACTATGCTTATGGATAGTAATATATCTTGCTTTATGTAAAATATAAAGGGGTATAGATTTCACGTGTATGCATTGTAACAGATCTACTCAAATTTTATGTGATAAAACTGTAATATTTTATTTTATTTTTATGTTTTTCTTTTGTTTTGATTTAATGAAATTCACAATAAAAAAAAATTAATGGGGGGGAAAAAGAGCCAGCCTTTCCCAACCTTGGGCTCCCAAATGGTGTTGACTACAATTCCCATCATCCCCAGCAGGGATGGTAAAGGATGATGGAAGTATAACAACATCTGGGGGCTGAGGTTGAGGAAGGCTGCACTAGACTTTGTGGCTTTTAAAGAGGATTTTTATAAATTTAATGAGGATGGTCTATCGGGGGCATGGGAGAAGCTGTGGCTCTCTGATTTTATTGGACTGCAACTCCCATCATCCTTGACCATTGGCGATGCTGCCTGGTACTGATGGGAGTTGGAGTCCAACGACATCTGGAGAGCCACAGGTCCATCTACCCATCTCAATCAGTACGGGCCCCTGGTTTTGAAGGGTCCTTGGGCAAGACACTCTCCATGGGCCCCTCTCCCTCAGGGAATCCACCTTCTCGCCAGCATTGTCACCAGCTGTTGCTGAGCCTCTTCCTCATCATTGCTACCACCAGCTTGCTTGCCAGGCAGAGAGAGAGCCAGTGAGCAAGCAGGTGCTGGCATCTGCCGCTCCTCCTTCACACCACCACCACTGTCTGGACAATGAGAGACAGGTGAACAAGCAGGTTGCAATGATGAAGAGGAGGAGCTGGTCCAGGTGGCTCGTCAATGGGACCCTTCCTGAGGTATGGGCCCTTGGCAGGTGCCTGACCATACCGACCTTAGAACCCAGCCTTGCTAGATAGGCCCACCTTGTTCCAATCCAACAGGGTCCATCATCTTCCCACCATCTGACTAGCCACTGTTTTGTTTTGCTTTCATTTATTTTCTCTTGTGAATTTCACCAAAACAAAACAAAATCTAAATAAAACAGACAAAACGAACAGAAACATGGGGGGGGCTGAAATTAACAATGGCTGATATGTAAATATTCAAATATTCTTGGAGACAATGCTAAGCGAACTGGACTATCGGTGTGACTCCTCACAGGGCAATTTCTACACTCTAAAAGGGCTGCCTCCCCCAATCTGGGTCCCTCCTGATGTTTTTGGTCTACAGCTCCCATGATCCCCGGCCATCAGCCATGCTGGCTGGGGCTGATGGAAGTTGTGCTCCAAAATATTTGGAGGGATGCAGGTTGGGGAAGGCCATCTTCGGAAAAGAAGGGTATCTCTAGTTCTCTCCAGCCTCACTGAGTGGTGCAGCATATGAGAAGTTAACCTTGGCCCCAATGAACTCCAAAGACGTCTCCTTTGGGAGATGAAGAGAGGAGCAGTGGAGGCTGGTAAATCCTGTGTCAGTGGGGCTCCTTATCCATTGCAGCTTCTTGTTTGAGCTTTATAAGAGCTATCCATGGTGCTCCATGGTGGAGAACCTGTTTTGGGGATGGAGTTCAGCACCTCGGATAGCTCCTATAAAGCTCTACCAAAAAGATGCAATGGATAAGGAGCCCCACTGACACAAGAGTCACCAGCCTCCCCTGGACCAGAGCAGATAATATCCACTGGAGGCAAGCCTGGGAAAGGTTCTTGCAGTGGCTAATGTCGGAGGGCTCTCCCACCTCGAAGAAAGTGTCCAAGATCTTGTCAGTGGTGGCGGCCTGAGACCTGAACTGCTGCTGGTTCGTTTCGATGGCTGTCATCAGCTGGAAGTAGCTGTAGAGAAGTTGCCACTCTCTGGAAGCAGGGGAAGAAATATAAGGCAGTTTGGGGGACTTCTACTACTTTCCAACTGCTGTTAGTCTGGTCCTCCCACTCAGGAGAGACATGGGAGAACCAAGAACTCTAAAACCTACCCTCATCCCAGGAAAGGCAAATGGCTCAACTCTCTGTCTCTAAGGCCTTGGGGGACCATCTCGGATCTCTTCCCACATTCAAGATACACCCTGCTCTCTTGGAATCAAAGGGCTTCTCTACATGAGCCGTTTATCCTGCAGCTTTACTGAGGCGTCTTCTTCCATTTTCCTTGCAGGAGGAAGAGCGTGTCCTTTACACGTGGGTTTTTTTCCTGCGAGTTTTCTTTCTCTGCCTTCCTATATGTTCTATTACACAACCACAAGGTGGTGCTGCAGTATAGCGCAACTGCGAAAATTTTCTAGCGCTTCCTAGCGGAATAGGAAATAATACTGCACTTTCCTTGCTCTAAAAAAAGCTGCAAAAATGGCTGGAAAACACGGGGCGGGCCCTGGAGGAGGATGACATCATGTAAAGCAGGGCTTTTTTTCTGGTGGAACTCACCAGAACTGAGTTCCAGCACCTTTTCTTCTATTAATTGCATTACAATTTAATCGCCATCTACTCCCGAGGAAATGTAATCCAAGAGTTCCGGTACCCTTTTCTCCAGAAAAAAAGCACTGATGTAAAGGACCTGTAAACTTCCATGAGTGAGGGATCACAAGTGCACAATAAATACCTCGTGTAGAGAAGCTGATAGTTAAATGACTTTTCCGTGCCCTAGACTCCTCTTTGCTTAGGCTACTATGGCCTCTGTTTTTCTGGACTTCCTGCCTGCCTTGTCTGCTCTCCCCAGATGGCCTTCTACCTAATTCAGGGATGCAGAACCTCAAGCCCGGGAGACAAATCCTGATTCCAAATCAGCCCTCCCCAGTTTCCCTAGATGGCCATGCCCCTTTCCCTGGCCACACACCCCTTTCCCTGGCCACACACCCCTTTCCCTGGCCACACACACCCCTTCCCTGGCCATGCCCCTTTCCCCTGACTACCAAACATTTAGTGGTTTCCCAGTTTTTCTGTAGTTTCCCCCCCATTCTAAATGGTTCAAATGCCTCTCCTCAGGCTTAGTTACTAGCAGTGATCGGGTTCTCACGTAACAACAACCCAGAGTATGGATGGAGTATGGGTTGTCATTGAATCATGGATTGTTGAATCATGGGTTGTCACCACATATGAACCCTGCACTATGGTTAAACTATGGGGTTGCTAACCACAAACAACCCAGAGTTCACAATCCAACAACAAACCATGGGTTCTCTTTCTGGGTTGTTTGTGGTTAACAACCCAGAGTTAAACCATAGTGCAGGGTTTGCATGTAACAACAACCCACGATTCAATGACAACCCATACTCAAGCCATACTCCAGGTTGTCGTTATGTGCAGACTAGACCAATAAGAATTTTAAGGTACAATAGGCTGGTATCTCTGCTATTTTGTTCCTGCCCCTTTTGCCCTGCCTCCTTTTCGCATTGGCTCTGTCCACCACCAGAATGTGGCCCCCAAAAGCTTCTCCAAAATGGAATTTGGCCCTTGGACTGAAAGAGATGCAACACCCCCAACCTGGAAGCCAACGGGGCCAGCAAAAGACACTGTCCTTCTACTGGGCCAGGGTAACCTGCCCATAGAACTTAGCCCTGGCTAAGTCCCGTCTCAGATTAAAGCAGGCCAGCACCGAGGCATCTTGTCCCTTCTGAAGCTCTTGCTCTGGCATTCCAACCCAGCACCCTACTTCATGTCCAGGATCCTGCCCTCACTCCAGCAGTGGCTCAGACAGTCCTGGGCCTGCCTCCCACGATCTCATCTGGCCATCGCCTCCGCGTAGTGATGGAGGCCGCTGTGAATCAGGACAGCCCTGGCTGCTGCAGCTCCTCACCTGTCCAGCAACTCGAGGCTGGCGTATTTTTCCATGACCATCCGCCTGAAGAACTCCTCCTCCTCTTCCTCTTTCATTTTTGCCTTATCTGTTGCAAGGCGAAGAACACAAGCAGACTAGCCAGCATGCACAGCACGGATCCAGTTTTAAGGCTCATCTCCCACCCTCCTGACTCTGCAGTTCCTAGCAGGCGGGGACTTAGAAGGGGGCTGCTGTTCTGCTCCACTTTAGCCCCTAGATGGCACCAAAGGGGTGGGGAATTTCCTCCCAATGCAAATAGCAGCTTCAAAGGAGCAATTTTCATCTGGACAGCAGCAGGCAGAGGTGGTGTTAAGGGATGGCCCACTAGGGCTGGAGCCCTGAATCTTTCATTGGGAGCCCTGAATCTCTGGGAGACCATCTGACCCACCACCCTGCTGTCCAGCGGCACTTGCTGAAACAAAGGCACAGGGGCCCTGATGATCTCTGTTGCATCTGAGATCCCTGGTTGAGCTGACTTTTTGCCCACATGCGCTTCACCTCCTGCTGCTGCCACCCCCAATCTTTCTGCCTGAGGTTTTTTTCTGAAATCAAATGCCCTCCTCTGTCCTCTCCCCTGTCCATACATTCCTTTTGACAAAGAGGGGTGTCCTTAGGAGACAGGGTCCTTGACAGACTTTAGAACATATGTAAATTAGCATATGCAAATGTGTGCATTTTTTTTTGTCCTGTGGGCTGAGCCCTGAATCTTCTTGGTACCTGGCAGCGTGGTCCCTTAGCAGCAGGGTAGGAAAGGGTTAAACTTTCCTTCCCTGCATGCCTGATAATGATCAAGGTCTGCCTCCCTTCAGCAGCTGCTATTTGCCTTTTTTTTTTTTTTTTTTTAAGTACCCATTAAATGTGAAGATGCATTTAATGTCATGTCTAGTTTGGGCCTGCCACAATTTTGTCACCAGAAAGGTTGTGGGGCTCAAACATGCCTGAAAGCCACAATCTCAAAGTTTGCAAGCTGCGTCCAGTCCTCCTAATTTCAGGATGGTGAGAACAGGCTCACTCATGGTGTTGGCGGGTGGAAGGCGCTGTGTTTAGACAGAGACACTCTCTCTTTGCTACTATATGTGGCAAGAGTTACCAGGCCCAGGCACTGGCTAAGTCCCGTCTCAGATTAAAACGTACTGCCCCCTGCCGAAACGAAACTGTCACCTGCTGCCCTGGAGGCGGCATCCTCTTCTATGGTGCTGTCCTTCAGCTGGATCAGCTTCTGTCAGTTTGAGAAGGGAGGATTTAGCGACAGGCAAGTAGGAGCAATGGGCGGGGCGGGATCCTCCCTTCTCATCAGCCCTTGAAACAGGGCTGCGGGACCTCAGAGCCGAGAGCCCCCTGCAGCCCTCGTGCAGTCCCAACTCAGCCCTCCGGGGTTCCCCAGATGGCCATGCCCCCTTCTGCAGGTCCCACCCCCTTTCCCCCAACCGCCAATGGCTTGCTTGATAGTTTCCCGGCCTTTGTGCCGCTCCCCCCCCCCGATTCTAAAAGGTTGAAATGCCTCTCCTAGGGCTTCGTTACTGGCAGGAAGAGCACTTAAGCGAAAATATCAGTCTGGACCTTAAAGGAGCTGTCTGTGGTGCCAAACCTGGTTTGGGGCTAGGGTTCAGAACCACGGATAGCTCCTTAAAAGTCCAGGCTGAAATCTGAAGTGGATACACTGCCCCAACGACATTGGAGCCACCAGCCTCCGCTGAATTCTTTGCCCCGCCACTTTTGCCTCTGACCACCCGCCACTGGAATGCGCCCCTCCCCCAGAGTTTCTTTGAAATGGAATTTGGCCCTTGGGTTGAAAGAGGTCTGACACCCCTGTCTTAAAAGGTACAGAAGGCACGTGGTGCAGGTATGGTGCTGACTCCTGGCAATTTGAAAAGCAGCTCTTCCCTGCCAACACTCCTCCGCACCCCCATCTGTACTCTCAGCCATGGGGCAGACCTTCTGTTTCTTGAGCTCCTGTCGCTTAAGCAGGGCCATCTGGAAATTATCGACCAGGACCGCAATCACCAGGCTGGAAGGGAAAGAGAGAGGATGCAGCGGCTTCAACTAGAGGCATGAGGGGCGGGGTGGGGGAGGGTTTTTGCAAGTGTGAAGTAGGGTTGCCACCTGTTTTTCCCAGCAGGGCTTCTGTACCATCAGTAGCGTTCGTTAGCAGTCAGAAATTCAACAGGTGTCGCTTTTCTGCTTGTGGACTCTCTAGCTGGGGAAAGCACGTGTTGCCCTCCAGTTGCTGTTCGACGTCAACTTCCATAATCTCTCATAGGAACATGGGAAGCTGCCTTAGACTGAGTCAAACCCTGGGTCCATCTAGCCCAGAATTCCCAACACAGACTGGCAGCAGCAGCTCTCCGCGGTATTAGGCAATCCCTCCCCTGGAACAAGCTCCGACTACTTGTCCATCTAGCTCTGTAGTGTCCACCCTGACTGGCAGCATCTCTCCAAGGACTCAGGCAGGGATCTTTCCCTACTGCCCGAGATCCTTTTAAGAGGGGAGGGCCAGGGAAGGAACCGGGGACCTTCCGCATGCAAAGCAGGGGCTCTACCACTGAGCTACCCAGGAACATCGGAAGCTGCCCTATACCGAGTCAGACCCTGGGTCCATCTAGCCCAGTATTGTCAGCACGGACTGGCAGCAGTGGCTCTCCAGGAGTTTTTCCAGCCCCACTTGGAGATGCCGGGGATCGAACCAAGGACCTCCTGCATCCAAAGCAGGTGCTCTTCCACTTAGCTACGGCCCCTCCTCGCCATTGCCTCTGCTGGCTAAGGCTGATGGGAGTTGCAATCCACCAACATCTAGGGGGCCACAGTCTTCCCACCTCTAACCTAAGACTCCCCCCCTTTTTTTCTTTTTTCTTTTTGGGGGGGCTGGAGGTGGAAAATCCAAACAAAATCCCATTCCCACTAAACGACATGGGCCATGATCCAGCGGGAAGTTCTCATGCACAAGCCTCGTTGGAATGTGCAGGAACTGGGCAAGACCATTGCTAAAAAGCACCTGTTAAAGGTACAAATGCCCTGCCAGGGGAAAAAAGGGGGGGAATAATCTTAAGGGAGAGTGATATAGGGGGACTGTCCTCCTTAGGCAGGGCTGTTTGTTGCTCCTCAGTAAGGGAAACCCTCCAGATTTGCACCAAAGCATACCACCCAGGCTGTGGGCCAAAAGACAACAGGCACTTACAATAGCATTACAATAAAGACTTTTGGGGGGGAAATGCATGCTTGAACTGGCCATTTTTATTTCAAAAGACAAGTGACCAAGGGGGCCTGACCTGGAATGTTCCTACAATCCAGGGCTCCGCGCCGCTTCCCTGACTCAAATTCTCCCTTGTTCCGATCTCTTCTTCTCCCCTCGAAGGTGCTGTTTAGAATAATCAGCACCTTTGGGGACAAACAGCAACCAGGGTGGGGAATTTTCAGCACAGAATTGGTGCGGCCCCACTGCTGCTTTTTGTTTAAAACAAAAGTGCCCAGTTAAAGTACACTTCTTTTTTTTAAAAAAAAAGTGTGTTTACCATTACATGTAGGTTTGTCTCTGTTTGCCAAAGGAAACCTGAATTCTGCTCCAAATTCCCACTCTTTGATTGCACATTAATTCCCTTATAACAGGCTTCCCCAACCTGGTGCCCTCCAGATGTGCTGGCTGGGGATGATGAGTGTTGTAGTCTAACACGTCTGGAGGGTGGCAGGTTGGGGAAGGCTGCTTTATAAAATTAATCTAAGCTTCCCAAAGCGAAAGATTTGGGCAATCCTATGCATGTTTAGACAGAAAAAAGGCCTACAACTTCCAGCATGGCTGGCTGGGGGCATGCTGGGAGCTGTAGACCTTTTTTCTGTCTAAACTTGCATAGGATTGGACCTTAAGTCCGTAATCCTAGACTCACCTGGGAGTAAGACCCCATGAGTTCACTGGGACTTATAGGCTTGAGCCGGAGCTAACTCACCAGTTAAGTTTAATAATGCAAGTGTGTGTATACTTACTTATTATGCATAACTTAAATCAGTCTCCAAATATCCTGATTTTCAAAGAACTTGAATTTTTAATTTTTATTTTATAGCACCTGGATGGAAGGAAAGGAGACGAGGTGGGGCGGGGGGACATGTTGCTCTGAAGGACACCAAAATTAGGCTCCCTTCTCCAGGGACCTCTGGAAAGTCCTGCTCGCCCACTATTTAATTTGTTTTAAACAATTTAAACCCTGCTTCACAGGCAATTCATAGATTTCATAGATCATAGAGTTGGAAGGAGCCTACAAGGCTATCGAGTCCAACCCCCTGCTCAATGCAGGAAACTAGACATGAGGCATTTATTGTGCACTCACGTTCCCTCACTGAAGGAAGTTTGCAGGGCCTTTTCATGACGTTGTCATCCTCCAGGGCCTCTCCCGTGTTTTCCAGCCACTTCCCCAGATTTTTTTAGAGTGAGGAAAGTGCAGTATTACATTTCAAACTGGAATAAAAGCCTCATGTATTATTGCAATTCCGCTATACTACAGCTATACCATAGCACCACCTTGTGGTTGGTTAACAGAATATCTAGAAAATCAGAGAAATACAAACCCTGGGAAAAAATGCTGTGTAAAGGATGCACCTTGCCTCCCGCAATAAAAACAGAAGAAGAAGCCTCAGTAAAGCCACAGGATAAACACCTCCTGTAGAGAAGCCCCTACTATCCTCTGAGATTTTACTGACTAGATGCTAACATGCTTTCTCAAGTTTTTTTTTCTCCACAGCCATGTGGACTAGAAACTCGTGTTCATTTTACCAAACAGGGAAAAAAAGAGGAGAGTTGACTATTTCAGAAGCCTGAGTTCTACATGAGATATACCCAAGTCTGTCCAACAATCAGAACGCAGAACGCCAATTATGTATCAACTGCATTGGCTGCCTATTTGTTTCAGAGCTAACTCTAAAGCATTGGTCTTTAAAGCCCTAATAGTCTAGGACAGCCTTCCTGGTGCCCTCCAGATGTGTTGGACTACAACTCCCATAATTCTGAGTCAGCATGGCCAAAGGCTAGGGATTATGGGAGTTGTAGTCCAGCACATCTGGAGGGCACCAGGTTGGCAAAAGCTGGTCTAGGACCTGGTTACCTTATAACGGGAGTGGGCAACCTATGGCCTTCCTGATGTTTTGGCCTACAACTCCCATCAGCCCTAGCCAGCACAGCCAATGGTGATGGATGATGGGAGTTGTAGGCCAAAACATCTGGAGGGCCACACACATTACCCACCCTGAGTTGAAGTTTTGGAATAGAACCAGGGTGATCTGGGTTCAAGTTCCCATTCAATCATGAAGCCCACTGAGAGAGCCTTGGGCCTATTACTCTCTCTAACATACCTCACAGGGTTGTTGAGAGGCCAAAGTGTGGGGAGCAGGGGATGTTTGCTGCCTTGAGCTCCTTGGAGGAAAGGTGCAACATAAGTGTAATAAATTAACCTTCCCTTGACATCTCATCAAAAGTTCCCTCCAGTAATCAAGTCTCAGGGAGGATGCATAGCCATTTCTTACTTGAGAAGCAAGAAGTATTCCACAAGGATGTAGATAATCAGGAAGATGATAATATACCAGGCGCCTGGAAGGAGGAAAGGGAACATGGTATAGGTGGGCAATTGCAGATATAATGCTGCCCATAGGATCCAACTCCCGGCCGCCATAAAGATGAGCAGAGGCAGTGTTAGGCGGCATCCCACTAGGGCTGGAGCTCCAAATCTTTCATTTGGCCCTGTGAATCTCAGGGAGGCCATCTGCCCCACCACCCTCCTGCTGTCCATGAGCACTTGCTAAAATAAAGGCACAGGGGCCGATGAGCTCTATTGCATCGGATCCCCCTGGATGAGCTGGCTTTTTGCCCACATGTGCTTCCCCTCCTGCTGCTCCCCGCCCCGAATCTTTCTGCCTGAGGTTTTTTCCTGAAATCAAATTAAACCTCTCCCCTGTCCATGTATCCCTTTACAAATACGGGTGTCTTTAGGAGTCAGGGTCCTTTAAAGACACACAGACACACACACAGACTTTAGAGCAGGGCTCTCCAACCTTGGGTCCCCAGATGTTGCTGGCCTACAGCTCCCCAGCATACCCAGCCAGCATGGCTAATGGCAAGGGATTCTGGGAGCTGTAGTCCAGCAACATCCAGGGACCCAAGGTTGGGGAGCCCTGCTTTAGAGCATATGTAAATTAGCATATGCAAATTTGTGCATTTTTTTCCCCCCCTGTGGGCCTGAGCCCTGGATCTTTTTGGGACCTAGCACCGTCCCTGAAGATGAGCCCTGCCTGCCTGCCAGCTGCTGATATTCTCAGGCACATTGGCAGAGCCCCGGGGCACCTGAGTCTGTGAGCTGCACATCATTCAAATTACCCACAATGGGGTGGCCAGGTGTCCTCTTTTACAAAGGGCAGTCCTCTACCTGATGGGCTGCCAGAGGACCATCCTCTGTTCGAAGGGCTGCCTTGTCCACTTTCAGGTTAAAGATAAAGAACCATAAGTCTCTTGTGGTTCAATTTAAATTCATAACAACTTAAAATTGTTTTTAGACATATCTGTGTCTCTCTCTGTGTTGTATGTTTGTATGTATATGGTTTTTATAATGTATTTTTAAGCTTTTAAGCTTTGTAAACCGCCCAGAGGGCTTTGGCTGTTGGGCGGTATAGAAATGTAATGAATGAAATGAAATAAGAACAATTCACACTACAGTGAGATGGACTGTATTTCTATTGAAATTAAACTAATTATTTTAAAGTTGTATTATTATTACTTATTATTTATTCACTACATTTCTTTACTGAGCAATAACTTTCTGGGCAGCTCACAAAAGTTAAAATGCAAAAATACAACATGATAAAATATAAAACCATTTATACATATAGGTGCAAACATAAATTTACCTCTATACCTATAAATTAGCATATGCAAATCACCAGTATCTTTTTTTGCTGAGGCATTTCCTCTTTTTTTGGCGATTCATAAGTGGCTGCCCTACCAACATTGCATGGCTGGCTGAGGAATGCTGGGACTCTGGGAGTTGCAGAACTTTTTTCTGTCTAAACATGCATAGGATTGTGCCCTAACCCATCAAAGAACATAAGAGCATAAGAAGAGCCCTGCTGGATAAGACCAAGGGTCCATCTAGTTCAGCATTCTGTTCACACAATGGCCAACCAACTGCCCACAGGAAACCTGCAAGCAGGACATGAGTGCAACATCACCCACCCACCCATGTTCCCCAGCGACTGTTGTGCATAGGCAGACTGCCTCTGATCCTGGAGGTAGCACATGGCCAATCAGGACTAGGCTGCCCGCAGTACTTCCTACTGGCTGAAGGAAGTGAACCAATGCTTTTGTACCCTGAAAGAGTTATTTCATAGATTTCATAGATCATTGAGTTGGAAGGAGCTACAAGGCTATCGAGTCCAACCCCCTGCTCAATGCAGGAAACTAGAGGAGTGGTCTCCCATCCAAGTAATAACCAGACCTGACCCTGCATAGCTTTCCACGCTCAGACAAGCTGAGCCAGCATAAGCCACAGGCCTGTATTATGATAGGATAGCCCCATGTTCCTGGGCAGCCATCATCTTCCCCCACCTGCGGCATAGCAGGTAATGTAGATGAGGGACCAGTCGTCCAAAGTGAAGAGCTGGAAGAGGGTGAAGATGGTGTTGAAGAGGTCTCCAAAGTGCTTGGCATCAGCATCATGGAACATGTCACGCAGCACTACCGAAGACATGACTGGGAGGTGGAAGGCATTAAGGAACAACAAGCTGCAGTCCTGGAGAACACAGTCAGTGAGTACAGTAATACCTTGGATTGAGAGCATTTGTTCTGGAAATGTGCTTGTAATCCAAAACACTCTTATATCAAAGCGAGTCTCTGGTGGGCATGAGCGGGGCCGATTTCGGCCTGCTCGAGGCAAGCAGTTACATCCCTACGACTTGTCTTGCAAGACCTTGCTCGTTTATCAAGTAAAAAAATTTTTTAAATTGCTTGTCTTGCAAAACCCTCTCAGACCAAGTTACTTGCAATCCAAGGTATTACTGTAGGTAAAATTTTGATAGATGTATTTAACCGTATTAGCTAGTGATGGGACAGGTGCTCCCTGGCTGGATACCAAGGCTGGTATCCAGTAAGCGTTTGTTTTCTTTACAGAAAGTTAAAGACAGTGTACATGTTTCTCTCTCTTTTATTTCTGGTGAACAGGTTTGTTAGGTTTGGGTGTTGTTTTCCCGAATCTGCTTAGCCAGAGGCGAACGATGGTGGAGCCAAACTTGCAGGGGAGGCTGGTGACACCTATTTCGGTGGGGCTCCTTTTCCATTACAGGTTTTGCAGATTGTATTTGGAGCTTCATAGGACCTCTCCGTGGTGCTAAACTCCATCTCCAAATTGGTTCACTGCCATGGAGTACCATGGAGAGCTCCTATGAAGCTCCAAATAAAAGGAACGCAGCTGCCTTATACTGAGTCAGACCCATCATCCATCTAGCCCAGTATTGTTGGCACTGACCGGCAGCAGCGGCTCTCCACAGTTTCAGTTAGGAGTTTTTTCTTGTCCTACCTGGAGATCAAACCTGAGACCTTCAGCATGCAAACATATGCTCTACCACTGAGCTATGGCCCTTCCCACAAAAAGAAAGTAAGCTTCTAGTCCTCATGGTTCTGAATAAGGGGCTGATTTAAATAAGAACAAAGGAAGCTCCCTTAGACTAAGTGAGACCCTTGGTCCATCTGGCCCAGTATTGTCAACACTGACTGGCAGCAGCAGCTCTCCAGAGTTTCAGGCAGGATTTGTTCCCAGCCCTACCTGGAGATGCCAAGGATTGAACTGGGGGGCCTGCTGCATGCAAAGCAGTTGCTCTACCACTGAGCTACGGCCCTTGGCAGGGCCCTGGGTTAGTGTGGGATTCAGACCAGGGAGACCCAGGTTCAAATTCTCATAGCAAAGCAATGAAGCTCTCTAGCTGACCCTGGGCCAGTTGCTAGATCTCTCAGCCTAACCAACCTCACTGGGTTGTTGTGAGGATAAAGTTGCGGCAAGGGGAGGTGTGTATGCTGCCTCCTTAGAGGAAAGACAGGATATACTGTAAGTGTAAAATAAATAAGAACATAAGAAGAGCCCTGTTGGATCAGACCCAATCTAGTCCAGCATTTTGTTCACACAGTGGCCAACCAGCTGCCCATGGGATCCCACAAGAAGGACATGAGTGCAACAGCACCCTCCCGCCCATGTTCCCCAGCAACTGGTGATGCTTTGGGTCAGCCGTGCTTCCCTCCCCACACTCCCCACTCTTTCCTGGGAAGGATACAAAGGAAAGAAAACATGAGGAGAATAATGGCTCCGATGGACTGGCTGGAAAGCATAAAAGTGCTTGTGACTTCCTGAAGGTTCTCCATCACCCTGCACAAAAACACACACACAAAGCACAGAGTTAATTTGGGGTCTAAGGCCAGTCCCTCTTAACCTGCCCCCGAGAGATGGCCCTGGTCATGAGGCAAAGTGAGGCAGCCACCTCAGGCAACAGACATAGGGTGTCACGAAAGGGCAGCAAATTGTTAGTTGTGTGATTTATTATGGTTGTGTCTTTACTTGCCAGGGAAAGGGAGAAGCGCTTGTGCGATTGCCTGCCTCAGGTGCCGGGGAGGCTGGTGACTCCTGTGTCAGTGGGGCTCCTTATCCATTGCAGCTTTTATTCTGAGCTTTATAGGAGCAATCCATGGTGCTCCATGTTCATAGATTTCATAGATCATAGAGCTGGAAGGAGCCTACAAGGCTATCGAGTCCAACCCCCTGCTCAATGCAGGAAAGTAGAGGAGGGGTCTCCCATCCAAGTAATAACCAGGCCTGACCCTGCTTAGCTTTCCACACTCAGACAAGCTGAGCCAGCGTGAGTTGGTGAACCTATTTGGGGGGTGGAGTACAGAACCATGGATAGCTCCTATAAAGCTCAGAATAATAGCTGCAATGGATAAGGAGCCAGTTTCCTGGCCAAGTGACATGTCTCCAAGCCTCATCAGTTTGCCCTCCATGAAATGGGTATTGGAGCAGAAAACTGGATTCCGAAGAAGGAGTTTGTTTATTTATTTATTTATTTATTTATTTATTTATTTATTTATTATAGTTATATCCCACCTTTTTTCCTGAAAGAAACCCAAGGCAGCTTATATAATCCTCCTCCTCTCCATTTTCTCCTCACAACAACCCTGTGAGGTAGGTTAGGCTGAGAGTCAATGACAGGCCCAAAGTCACCCAGTGAGCTTCATGGCCAAGTGGGGACTTGAACCTAGGTCTCCCCAGTCCCAGTCCAGCACTCTAAGCACTATGCCACACTGGCTCTCAATGTACATTGTCTTTCTCTCTCTCAGCTCCCATTTTTCTTCACAAGAACCCTGCAAGGAAGGCTAGGCTGAGAGCCAGTGACTGGCCCAAAGTCACCCAGTGAGCTTCATGGCCAAGTGGGAACTAGAACCCAGATCTCCCGAGACCCAGACCAACACTCTAACCACTATGCCACACTGGATCTCTTTGTGTTCTGGAACTCAGACCCCACCTTGGATTTAGGCAAGTTACCATTTTTTAAAGCCTCATTAGTTTGCCTTTTGCAACCAGCTGCATTCACCACAGCAGCCATTTTGTAAATGGGCATGCCCCCCAAGGCAGCTACTTTATGAGATTGTCTGTGACACTCTCTCAAAATTCCAAATGTGCCCACCAGCCAAAATGTTTGGAGACCCCCTAGGGCCAGCCTTGTCCAAAGGACAGGACTAGAACTAATGAGTGAACATTGGAAGGAAGCAAAATAGCAAATTCCAGCTAAACACTAGGAGAAACGTCCTAATGGAAAGAAACATTCAACCGTGGAATGGACTGCCTCGGGAGCTGGTGGGTTCTCCTTCACTGGAGATATTTAAGTAGAGGCTGGACAGCCATCTGTCGGGGAGGCTGTAGCTGCGTCCCACACTGCAGATCCTGCATTGAGCAGGGGTGGGTCTAGATGATCTCTGATGTACCTTCCAATTCTATGTTTCTATGGTTCTATGATCTGGGTGCTGACCGGAGCGTGAGGAGAAAGCGGATGGCGCGGATGGCACGGATCCCTTTAAAGATTTTGAGGACCCGGAAGAGCGTAACCGTGTTGCCTCGATTGCCCTGCCTCACAGAGATGAACAGCGGTAGCATGAAATCCAGCACCGTCATGATCATGATGAAGAAATCTGGTCAAGGAGGAGGAGAAGAAAGGAAAAACAGAAGTAAAGATAAACCCCACAAGATACGGCATAGCCGCGGTCACACGAAATGTTGGCTGAGCTGATGGGAGGGAAGGGCATCCCCCCGGGCATGAACAAAGTGCAGAACTTTTTTCTGTCTAAACATGCATAGGATTGTGCCCTAACCCATCAAAGAACATAAGAGCATAAGAAGAGCCCTGCTGGATAAGACCAAGGGTCCATCTAGTCCAGCATTCTGTTCACACAGTGGCCAACCAACTGCCCACAGGAAACCTGTGGAGCACGTTCTTTTTAAAAAAATAAAGTTCATTTTATGTCAGTCAGCCAATACAGAAACAAAACAAGTTATTTAAGTACAAATCTATGGGAGAACACCCGCACGCCGGTTCCGCACTGGGAAGATGCACCCATGAGGAGCAAATGACACCAGGGGTATCCACTCCAGATTTTATTCTGAACTTTAAGGAGCTATCCATGGTGCTGAACCTATTCGGGGCTAGAGTCCAGCACCATGGACAGCTCCTTCTTGTGGGGGGCTGTGTGGTGAGTCATCTGCCCCTCCAACCCATTCTAGTTGCCTGCCCCTGCTTTTCTGTATGAGCAAGTGGTTGTGGGTGTGGTGGCTCCACCCACTTTGCCTTTGGCCCACCCACTTTTTGCTTTAGCCCCACCCACTGCTGGCCTGCAATCCCTGGAAAGTTAGCCACAAAGTAATGCAGCCCTCAGAGTGGGGGGGGGGGAGTTTCCTTATGCTCTAATTTCGGGCTTCTCTACATGAGGCTTTTTACCCTCCACTTTACCGAGGCTTCTGCTTCTGGTTTCTTTATGAGATTAATATCAGCTCCTTTACACATGTTTGTTTTCCAAGGTTTTTTTTCTTTCTTTCTCTGCCTTTCTATATGTTCCATTCCACAACCAGAAGGTGGCGATGCAGCATAGTGGAATTTCAAAAATACACAAGCTTCTCATTGCAGTTCATTCCGCCATTTCCAGATAATGCCACACTTTCCTCACTCTAAAAAAAAGGTGTGGAAATGGTTGCAAAGCACGGGAGAGGCCCTGGAGGATGACAACATCGTGTAAAGCACCTGCAAACTACCGTGAGCAAGTCGGCCGTGGCATCTGCTGCTGCTGCTCCTCCTCCTTACCACCCCCGTTGTCTGGGCCAGAGTGGGAGGCAGATGAACAAGCAGGTTGCAGTGGTGAAGAGGAGGTGCGACTCCAGGGGGGTAGTGCCAGTGGGCCCCTGCTGGGGTATTAACCCCTTGGCACATGCCTGACCATGCCTACCCTTGACGCTGGCCTTGAGGCTACTCATCATTTGGTAAGGGTCTGTTGCTAGTTTTGCACATGTCGCTATCCTCAGGTAGTCTGCTAATCAGATAGTTCAGTTCTGGAATTCCTTGGCTCAGGGGTTGTTCACTTCTCCTGACCCATGCCACAAAAGACCCACCAATGTCGTTCCATGGGTCACGGAAATAGTCGAAGTCTAATGCGATTAGCTTGAGGATGGCCTCTACTACGTAGACGCAAAGGAAGACAGGATCCAGGGCAGAAAAGAACCACTCTAGAGAGAGAAAGAGAAAGAGACACAGCCATTGATTGTGACACTCCCGTGAAAAAAGCTCAAAGATTACCCTTGGCATAACTAGCCCTCCTGTAATACGGCATTAGGAAGGTTTGTGTCTGAGTTTACAGGCTTAACATTATGCTGTCACAGGAGACAGGAACAAGCCCTGGGCAAGCGAAGGGCTCCTCCTAAACCCACCACTACCAAATTAACCAGATGGGTAAGGGTAGAGGAGAAAGTACCGTAAGTATATCCAAGGGATGTAAGGCAGTCTGGTCACTTACACATTCCCAAAAAAAGAGGAAATGCGTCAGCAAAATAAATAAATAAATAAATAAATAAATGAACATAGAACTCTTTGAAAGTGTCCTCTATTTGAAGAGCTAACCAGTTGAAGGCAGGTTTGAAGAAAAGGACCCTAAGAGGGCAGAGCAGAGCAGCAGGCCTTGAAGTTGCCCATCCACAGTTAGCAGCACCTGGACAGCCAAATGAGCAACAGGTCACCTGCTAAATCTTCTCTGCTATGATGGTGTGAGATGCACAGCGAGCGTAAAGGTAGAAATAACGAGTCGAGACAACAAGATGGGGTTTAAAATGGGCCACATTTGTTGATACTCAAGGGCTTGCAAAGGGATGGAGTGTGGGTTACCCTAATCCGGCCCCCCTGGCCGGTACTGCTGTGCACTGGGTGATGCATCCAAAATCGGAAGGGTGGCGCTGCATTTTCACCACCGCCCCATTTTATACCATCACAGTGCTGGGAGGCCTTCGCAGTGTCGCCTCCTCTCGGAGTCGCATGACAACAAGCTGGCGAGGTATGAAGGCCTCACAGACGGTCCTGATCCCCAACAGACCGAGTCTAAGGACCCAGCAAAGTCAAGCCTCAGATACCGCCTGTCGCCTAAAAGGTGCCATGGATGCTCACCGAACCCTATCTATTCCCTAACCCACACTTACACGCCTACGTGCTGCAAAAGGACAAAGAAGCTGTGGGTGGGGCCACCGGGCCTAATATCGGCCCATGCCACGCCACCCCTTATACCTGTATTGGCCCCTATGCGATCAGGTGAGTCTCTCCTCCATTCCTCCCGCTCGCAAAATGCTCCCCCCGCCCACAGCTGCGCGTGTTTGGGGGGGGGAGAGGATTGTATTTCTATTGCAATGATCGTAATCATTTCTAAATTCACATCCATGCGTAGAAATTAGCACCTGCACATTTGTGGCCCCTTTTGCGATGATTTGCGGCCTTTTTTGCAGAGATGCATTTTGCGGCCTCTTTTGCGATTGTGTATCCGCTGATGCAATCTGTGTCCTCTTTTTGTGATGATGCATTTCCTCCTTTTTTGCCACTGTGTAAATAGTCTCCCTAGGCCTGTCCCTGGGTGTGCCCGCCTTCTGATGTGGCAACTGGAGCAGCTTTTCAAGGATGGCTCCCTGCCTTTGGAATGCCCTTCCCACAGGAGCCCACCTGGGGACCTCATTACTATAATTTAGACACCAGACCAAAAAATAAAGGAATCCATTTTCACAGGCTTTTATGAATCACTGATTTTACTGTTTTAATTGAGGTGCAGGTTTGATTCTCCACCCCTCTTAACTGTCTCTTTGAATGGACTCTTGCTGTTTTAGTTTTTCAAATTAGACTTATCGTTTTCTAAGTTGTGTGTGTTGTGGAGGCTTTTATTATCTCTTACTTACTACTTTGCTAGCCATCCTGGGATCTTAAAATTATGTTGAAGGTGTGGGATATTAATTTCTCAGCCTTCCCCAACCTGGTGCCTTCTAGATGTGTTTGACTACAACTCCCAGCATCCCACAGCCAGCATCGGTTTCTGTTGTTTTAAATCTGTTACTCTATTTTAAAGCTTTTATTGTGGTTTTTATTTTATACAGTAATTTTAAACTTTTATATTGTATTTTATCATGTTGTATTTTATGGTTTTAATTGTTGTGAACCACCCAGAGAGCCTTGGCTACTGGGCGGTATAGAAATGTAATTGTGAAGAAAAGAGCCTTTGGGGGTTCCTACATGCACACAGACACACACAGACACACACACACCCTCATGTGTGAACTGGCTAAAGGCTGAGAGGAGGCGAAATGTGCATAAAGTATCGGATGGGACATGGCGCCTGTCTATGGCTTTTCAGATGAGTTCCCCTCCCTGCCTGGCCAGGTGAAGTTCACCCTGATTGGCTGAGAAGCAGCAAAGCTACAGGAAGGAGGAGGGGAGGGGGAAAGAGCTATATTTCCCAACGTGTGGTTTTTGTCTTTGTCTTTGGTCATCGCGTGGCTGCCGGCTGTTGGAGCAATGGCGGCCAGCCAAGCAGAGGCCCAAGCCTTCGGGAGGCCTCAGGATTCGACTCCAGGTAGCTCCTGGTGAGATTAGCTGAATGAGGGCTCTGGTAAAGGCAAGCCTTGTGGGAGGCTACCCATCTCGGACCTTCGGGTAGGTGTGGTAATCCCCCCCGGGCAGCAAGGCTGTGCTGGATCTAACCCTGGAAGAGAACTGACCCTCAGGTAACAGAGTTGTGTGCCTGAGAGATATAAAGAAGTAGGTTTTGTTATTTTGCAGCTTTACTGTGTACTAAAGTGTCTCTCTAATTTTGTGTGCTTCTCTCATTTCCCTATTCTTGTTCTAAAATGCTACCAGAATAAACCTCCTTTTGGTTTTTTACCCCACATGGTGTTTGTGGATTGCTCTGTGGTTCCAGCAACTAAATCCAGGTTACAGTCAGAAAGGCAAGTCCCTGAACAGAGATTCAAGTAGGATTGCAGACAGCTGAGGCTGGCAATCTGGTATCTTGAGATCTCTGGGGGTCTTGGTTCCTTTGGGGTAGGAAAGGGTGGGGGTGTGGCGGGTCAGCCAGCCCCCCCTTCCTCAACAGTAATAAATAAATGGATTAATAAATATGTAAATAAATAAATGCATTTATTTTAGTTACTGGGGGCCCTTATGCTGGCTCTCCCCCCTCCTGTTCTTAATCCAAAGAATCCTCCTCCAGGCAGGGCATGACAATATCAACAAACCAGTTCTAGGAGTTCTCATCTCCACCAGGAGCAGGTCTGTTGCTAAGCGAATGGGTCTGAATCGCCCCTCCAAGACCAAGCCACCCCAGAATACTTTGCATTACAACAGGGAGCAATATATTCCTGCTGGGAAAATTCATTCCCCACCACCACCCCTGCCACTGTGAGGATAGCAGCTAAACTCTGAGTGAACAGGGAATTCTGAGGGGGGTGGCGTGGCAGATGATGCTAGCATCCCTGCTAATAAAACAAGTGCTGGTGCTGCAACTCTACCAGCCCAGGCTCAACTAAGGACCACAGATGTAGAAGGAAGGGACACTAGAAGCACTGTGTTGGGGGGGGGGTCCAACCTGGAGCATGCCCTGATAGCTCTCCTACATGCAGGAAATAACCCCAGTGGACAGGGGCAGTACTAGGTACCGGAAAGTTCCGGGGCTCAGTCCACAGGACCAAAAAATAAAAAATGCACAAATCTGCATATTTATTTATTTATTTATTTATTTCATATGCTAATTTACATGGGCTTTAAAGTCTGTCAAGGACCCTGTCTCCTAAGGACACTCCTATTTGTAAAAAGGAATGTATGGACAGGGGAGAGGAGGGTATTTGATTTCAGAAAAAAACCTCAGGCAGAAAGATTCAAGGGGAGGGGCAGCAGGAGCACATGTGGGCAAAAACCCAGCTGATCCACAAGAATCAGATGCAACAGAGGTCCTCAGGGCTGCTGTGCCTTTATTTCAGCAATTGCCCCTGGACAGCAGGGTGGTGGGGCAGATGGCCTCCCAGAGATTCGGGGTTCCAAAGGAAAGATTCAGCGCTCCAGCCCTAGTGGGCCACCTCTGACAGTGGATATGAGGAACCATCACACTCCAGCTCTAAAAATTGCCTTACCTCCCCGAATTTCAACTACAGCGAACGTCTGAGCCACCAGCAAGATGGTATTAATAGCAACTACAGTGCAGATGAAGACGTCGAACATCATGGACTGGGTCAAGTCATAGATGATCTGCCGCAAGGTGATAAGGTAGGGATGGGTTTTTTGCCAGGAGCGGCTCAGCAGCTCCTTCAGGGTCAGACGTCGACGACGCTTCCGCTTACGATGGTGGTGCCGGGGCGCTTTTGCTATAACTAGGTGAGGAGGGGAGCCATTTTTTAGGGTGGGCACAGGGACAAGTCCTTTCCCTCAACCCGCAGCTCATTTCTCAGACCACATGAAATTATTTGCTCAGGTGCAGCTACGGTTGCGGTAGGTCAAGTTCGGCAGCAGTGGTGGTGAGTTACTGGGGGCTGTGCAAAAGGGCCGAAGGCCGTGTGTTCCCCACCTTGGACTCCATGTTTATGGAGGGCCACTGGGGCAAAATACTCCCAGTGGGGGGAAAGTTTTATAGCACAAAAAAGGTTTGCATTGCAACGAGCAGCTTGTCTACAGTCTATCTTCAAGAATGCCTGTGGGAGAAGCCTGCAATCTTTTAAATTTTATTTATTTTTCAACTGACAGTGGGGATGCCCCCACGTCATGACAGTGCCTCCTCCTCCTTTTTTCTCCACTGGTGCACCAAGGTCGCAATCCTGTACACACCTGTCTGGGAGTAAGTTCCACTGAACTCAACGGGACTTACTTCTAGGTAGATACAGTACAGTCATGCCTTGGATTGAGAGCATAATTCGTTCCGGAAACGTGCTTGTAATCCAAAACACTCTTATATCAAAACGAAATTCCCCCAAAAAAATTGTACAGAGATTTTTAATTTAAGCCGTACTACAGTACTTGTCTTGCAAGACATCGCTTGTATATCAAGTCAATATTTTAAAAATAAATATTTAAAAATTTGCTTGTCTTGCAAAACGCTCTCAAACCAAGTTACTTGCAATCCAAGGTATTACTGTACTTAAAAGATTGCACACATGTCAGTTACAGCAGACAGCCTAAGGCTACAATCCAATTGAGAGCAAACCACATTGAACACAGTTGGCCTTACTTTGAAGTAAATTCACATTAGGGATTGCACTGTTAAGGCTGCCCAGTAGTGCAGCTAGGTAATTCTAGACCCTGGACATAATTGTCTTATGGAACACACTTTAGATGGTCATGGAGCCAGTGTGGCGAAGTGGCCTAGAATGTCGGACTGGGACTCAGGAGATCCAGGTTCTAGTCCCCACTTGGCCATGAAGCTCACTGGGTGACTTTGGGCCATTCATGGACTCGCAGCCTAACCTACCTCACAGGGTTGTTGTGAGGATAATATGGAGAGGAGCAGGATTATGTAAGTCACCTTGGATTCCTTGTAGGAAAAAAGATGGGGATGGGATATAAATATAATAAATAAAATAAAATAGTGTTACATCAGTTGTGAAGCATACAACCATCATTGCTCTTTTCCCGCCGCCCCCCAACCCATGGTCATTCCATGCTGTACAATTACTTCTGCATTCCTGATATTTTAAGAGAGCCGCCTTCCCCAACCTGGTGCCCTCCAGATGTGCTAGACTACAACACCCATCATTCCCAGCTAACACATCTAGCCCAACGTATCTGGAGGGTGCCAGGTTGGGGAAGGCTGTGTTAGGACAACAACAAAACTGTTTACTAACTCTGGTTTTATAATAATAATAATAATAATAATAATAATAATTACTCTGAGCATGTGGAGTTTTGCATTCTAAACTCACATGGAGCTTTTCTACATGAAGCTGTTAATCCACTGTATCTACTTTTGGTTTCATCACAAAATTGAGATCTGAGCTCTACAGGAGGAGTGTTTCCTTTGCTGCTTTCCCACTACATAACCTCTAGGTGACACTGTGGTATAGTGGAATTGCACAATTACTTAAGCAGAACAACCGTTTTCTTTTGCTTTCACAAACAATACCATATTTTTCCTGCTCTTAAAAAAACCTTGCCAAAAGTGCTCTTTAAAAACAGAAGTGAAACTGGAGGGTCACGACGTCGTCTAAAGAACCCATAATTCATAAACAACTGTGGGTGGGGAATGACAAACACACAATAAATGCCTTGCGTAGAAAAGCTCTTAAATTGTTGTAAACCGCCCAAAGAGCTTCAGCTATTGGGCGGTATAGAAATAAAATTAATTAAGTAATTGATGAATCATCATCATCATCATCATCATCATCATCATCATCATCACTTTGCTTCAGCTGCCCTCATCATCTGCTGCTCAAGACAGCGGCGAGTGATGGGGGCATTAGGCCAGCAGAAGCAAACTCCGTTTTATTCCTGTCCTCATGATGGTACTATGATTTAAGTGAGCTTAAAAGCAGAGGTGGTGTTAGGGGGCAGCCCACTAGGGCTGGAGCCCTGAATCTCTGGGAGGCCATCTCCCACCATCACCCTGCTGTCCGTGGGCACTTGCTGAAAGAAAGGCACTGGGGCCCTGAGGATCTGCTGCATCTGATCCCCCTGGATGAGCTGGCTTTTTGTCCACATGTGCTTCCCCCCTCCTGCTGCGCCCCCCCCCCCGCTTGAATCTTTCTGCTTGAGTTTTTTTCCTGAAATCACATGCCCTCCTCTCCCCTGTCCATGCATCCCTTTTTACAAATAGGGGTGTCCTTAGGAGACAGGGTCCTTTAAACACACGCACACAGAGACTTCAGAGCACATGTAAATTAGCATATGCAAATGTGTACATTTTTGTTTTTGTCCTGTGGGCCTGAGCCCCTGCTCTTTGTGGTACTTTGCACCGCCCCTGCTTAAAAGGCAAAATTGCACATGCTCAGAGGGTGTTGTTGTTTTTTTTGGTAGGGTGAGCAAACAGTCTAACATATCAGGAATCTAGAAGCAGCTGTAAATCATAGAATGGTGGTTGTGAATCGGGGGCATGGGGGGAGCTAGTTAATTGTAATATACATGGCCACAGGGAAGGCTGGTGACTCCTATTTTGGTGGGGCTCCTTTTCCATTGCAGGTTTTTCAGGTTTTATTTGGAGCTTCATCAGAGCTATCCATGGTGCTCCATGGTGGTGAACCTAGTTTGGGGATGGAGTTCAGCACCATGGATAGCTCCTATGAAGCTCAGAATAAAACCTGCAATGGAAAAGGAGCCCCACCAAAATAGGAGTCGCCAACCTCCCCTGCATGGCCATCTAAAGGGCCCCTCCATGAGACCACAAAGTCCACGGACCACAATTACCCAGCCGTACCACTACATTCACCTTTTGATCTCTGTGCGGAATGCGTTGCTTTGCTCCCCCGTCTCGGCCTGTGGACTTTGCTAGATCTCACCTCTTTCACCTTGCTGCCCATGGAAGGCATTCCCGAGGTGACAGACATGATGGTGGACTGTTCTTGGTTGAGTGGGATTGAGAGGGAGATCCCGGACACCTGGCTGGCAGGAGGCCCTGAACTCCCTGGACTGCTGGAACTTGAGACTTGGGCCTGGTCATCTTTGGGCATTGCTTTCTCCATCTGAGACAGAGAGGACATGGCGGGGACGGTGAGGTAATCCATGGTGGTTCCTGAGTGAGCCTCCTACTGCAGCCCTCACACCTGGTAGCTCCCCAACAGCTAAAGCCCACCCCCTTCCCTACTGAGGCTGAGATGCGAACTGTGGCTCTCTTGGAATGCAGAAAACCCCAGCCTTCCAAAGGGGAGGTTTCACCTTCCTTTGTGATGCCATCAACAGTGAGGCAAAGAGGAAGAAGGGGACATCAAGCCAGTGCTCCAAGAAGCCAGGGTGCCTCCTGCCATATTCCATAACAATACCCATCTGAGCACATCTCCCAGACACTGCACTCAACATCGGAGGCCTTCCTCCAAGCGCCACCTCCGAGGGAGGCTCGGATGGTGGCAACAAGGGAGAGGGTCTTCTCAGTGGCGGCCCCCCAATTCTGGAATTATCTCCCCACTGAGGCCCGCCTGGCACCAACTCTGTTATCCTTTCAACACCAGGTTAAGACTGCCCTCCTCTCCCAGGCATTCAATGACATCCAGAGGCTTTTAATGGCATATGGGGGACTTATGTCTGTAGTGGTCTAGTTTATTGAACGCATTACACATGTTTTAATTCTTCAAATGGTTTAATTTCTGTTTTAAATTTTGTACTGAATTTTTATACTGTTTTTATTGAATTTGTATTGTATTTTATTGTTTTGCATAAATGGTTGTTAACCGCCCAGAGAGCTTTGGGTATTGAGCAGTATAGAAATGAATGAATTAATTAATGCCAGCTTACCAAAACTCTCTGCTTTATCAAGGCAGTGATGTCCTGGCAGGCGGTGATGCACTTAAGACCAGGAAGGGAGAAAACCTTGTGCCCTCCAGATTGATTGGTTGATTGATTTCATTTCTATACCACCCAATAGCCGAAGCTCTCTGGGCAGTTCACAACAATACACAAAAACACAGACCACAAATACAATAAAATACTGCATAATCTCCCCCCCCCCATACAAAGTTTAAAGGCAATTTAACAGCTAAAACAATTTCAATATAAACTAGACCTGTTAAGATAGCGGACATCATGCCATCAAATACCCTTGTGAAGGACCGCCACCGGTCAGGAGCACCGCAGCTATTTTTGACAGCTCAGGGCTCCCATTTGCAATCCCCAGTTCAGTTCAGGTCACGAACACTGGATTTTTGCACCGAGTCAAAGTAAAACTATACCTCAGCCTAAAGTGAAAGCAATTTTATTGAAGGGTAAACAAGACAAATTGGAAAGGGGAGATAAGGGAATTGAATTTGACAAGAGGAAGTAGCTTGTTACACACAGTCAGAACTACAAAACAACAAAGAGTCTACACTATTCTAGCTAACACCGAAGAACCTAACCTAGTCTAAAACTAGCAATTTGAACGAACTTACAGAACTGTACCCAGGCGCTCCGCTTGGGGGTTGAACATCCAGGCTGGCCTGAGCCAGTGACCCACTCCGTGCTTCTTGGCACCTTTCTTCCAACAACCACCAGAAGCCTTGGCTGCTTCTTTTACCCCTCTCTCTCGCCCCTCCTCTCGGTCCCCCGACCCCTCCCTCTGCTGACAAGATGAACCAGTCCAGCCAGGCAGGAGGGGGTGCTGTGATTTCGGCACCACCTGGCCCATGGCCCATCACCGGTGCTCGGAAGGGCGATTGAGGGTGCTTGGGGGGGAAACCATTGGTATGTAGATGTGTCGCGGACTGAGCTCTCCTGCCCCGGGTGGAAATTATGCAGGTGGAATATGGGACAAAGTGTGTGCTCTGTTAGGCTTTCTCTCCACAACCCTTAAATGCCATTAAATGCCTGGGAGAAGAGGGCAGTCTTAACCTGATGGTGAAAAGATGACAGAGCTGGTGCTAGGCAGGCCTCAGTGGGGAGACCATTTCACAATCGGGGGGCCACCACTGAGAAGGACCTCTCCCTTGTTGCCACCCTCCAAGCCTCCCTCAGAGGTGGCACTCAGAGAAAGGCCTCAGATGTTTTGTTGCACTACAGCTCCCATAGTTCCTGACCATTGAGCCATGCTAGCCAGAGCATATTCGTTGCCCAGGGACTTAACCAAAATCTGTGCACAAGAAATTCCCCATGCAGGACTACCTCTGTGATTTGCTACTTTGCAGCTGTGCATTGCAGGGGTGGATCGGCTGCACCTCACAAAATGGATGGCAACCCATAAGCAGGGAAGGATGAGGACTTTATGGGAGGGGGGAGCCAGGATCGCTCACTGACCTGCTTGTCTTGCTTGCCTTGGTAGGAGCGCAAACTTGTTGCAACCTGCAAGCGACAGAGGAAGCCTTCAAGCCTGCAAGGAGGCAGCTGCTCTGTGAGCACAGGAAGCAAGAGGGCGCAACTCAGCACCGCTTCAGCTTAGCACTCACCCCTAACTATAGTAGTAGTAGTAGTAGTAGTAGTAGTAGTAGGCAATCACTCGTGACCAAGTAAGATTGTCTTCCAGGATAAATTACAAAAAGAAAATTATAAAAAGAGGAAATTCTAAAAAATTGTGTAGACTCTAGCGATGGGTCCATAAGTGACTGTGGAGGCCAATTCTAGATCCACACAGCTTCCCACAGTGAGGACACACTACTATATTCTGCCCTGAACCCCGGATCCAGAGCGATGCTAGGTGAAAGGTTTGCAATAACATCACTGCACGAGAAGTTAATTGGGGGAGTTATACACCTCAGGCCACTTTCCCCCAATATTTTGTGGAAGGGTAAACTTCATCATGGAACTCCACCCAAAGGTCCTCTGCAGCAGGGGTAGGCAGACTGCAGGCTTCCAGGATCCACTTTGGGTTTTTTTTAACTAGAACTCCAAGCTCCACCAACCAGAGCCTGGTGCAAAATGCATAAACTTAGTCAGAATTAAAGAATTCTAAAGGAATTTGATTAGAGTATCAGAACTGAATGGATCTCACAGTCCTTCCACACAAAAATCCAGTCCTGATAACTCCAAAACATTCTTCATTTCAGCAGTATGATTTGGGGGGGGGGGGGGGTTGTAGTCATTTTGTTGCTGCTATTGCTACCATTGGGAGTCAGAAACCTTGCCTATTATTTAAGTATTTCATTTTTATTTCATCCACCTCTGTCATGTCGCCTTTCCCCCCACAAGCTAAACAGTCCCAGAGCTTGTAACCTTTCCCCATAGGGGAGTTGCTCCTGCCCCTTGATCATTTTAGGGAGCAATTCTATGGCCCCAAGAGAGTGTCTGTAGGATAGTTTGGATTCCCTGATCTGAGGTTGGAGACAGCACTCTGACCTCAGAGCGGGGAATCGGAGAACCAAGCCCACTACCCCCTCACAGCCAGCGCGGAAAGAACCACACTGGCTGCCCTCCAAGGTCAGGAAAGCGACCTCAGAGAGGGGGGGAAGGAGGGCGGGGAAGGGCAGATAATGCAGAGGCCAGGATATGAGCTATCCTGAAGCCTCTCCAGCCTCCTTCCCCCCCCCCCCTCCAAAATGCCCTAGCTAGGCGGGCAAAAAAGCCCATCTAGCCAAAAAAAATGCAGGGCAGGAGGACAGGGAGGGGAAGATCACCTCCCCCACTCCTCCTGTTCTTCAGAGGATGACTATAAGCCTCCAGGTTCAGGGGCTTATGATCATCGAGGGTGCAATCCATAGGACTGCACCCTTAGCTGCCCCTTTCTGCACTTTTTCCAACTCTACAATGTCCTTTTTTTAGGTGCGGTGACCAGAACTATACACGGTATTCTAAGTGTGGTCGCACCATCGATTTGTAGAAGGGGATCCCTTATACAAATTTGTTGGGGCTGATGCTGTAAAGCCAGCCAGCAAATAAGCACACAGACCTATTTTCTAGTTTTTTTACCAGCCAATTTGCATTTCCTGAGGTGGGATGCGAATGCCAAACACAGGACTTGTTTGAAGCCAGCTTTGTCCATAGCTCTTGTTTTTGGAAAAACTCTAGTTTTTGGAAAAAGCTGTTTTACTTTCTCCAAGGTTTCTTTTTATATCAGTTTCTAATATCCTACACTTACTGTGTGCCTTTGTTACAGTTTTGACAATCTATTATGCCCCAGGACAAGAAATCGGACCAGCGCAAAGAAGAGAACTGTCCTTTGACTTCTACAAGTTGTGTTATGATTGTAAACTGGCCAGAGGGTATTTGTCAGTTTGGTGGCATACAAGTTTAATTTATTATAATAATAATAATAATAATAATAATATATTATATTTATTATTATTATTATTATTATTATTATTATTATTATTATTCATAAACTTTTTAATGTATTCATTCTATTCTGTCTTTATTGTCATTTGGATGATGTTCTATATACTTTACATGTAAGAAGATACCTGACACGCTACAAGGTTTTGCCTTTACTGAAGGGTTTTGCTATTCTTGGTTTATTTTATACCTTGTTACTGCTATGGTCTGTACCTTGTATGGAATCATGATACTCATATATGCAACACAACACAATGTGGGGGAAGGCCATCCAGCGCCTGACTGGGGCCCTGGCCAGCTATGGCCTGCCGGCCTGCAGCTACTGAATCAGAGGGGTGGAAGGCAGGGCCCATAAGCACCTGTGGGGAGTGGGGCTCAGGCTAAGCTCCCTTCGACAGCCCCAACCTGGAGGTGCCAGGGTGCCAGCACCCGGTGGTCCCGTGTGTTGTGTTCCCTGATATGAGGCAGCATCTTGTGGGGAGGGCTGTGGGGGCCTGGCCTGGCATTAGACAGCTTCCTCTTCCCATGTCCCACCCACACAGAGCAGGAAGAGTAAGACAGACTCGGTGTCTCTGCCCTCCAAAGCTAGCTTTATTTTCAGGCGCTTCATGGCTACAGATCCAGGAGTTACATGTCTGGCTGTAAGGTTCTCTCTCTTTCTGCCACGTCTGGTTCCCAGCTTGATTCTTGGAGATATTCTGGAGACTCTGTCCTCTTATGCCTAGAATACACACACCACAATGTCGCTGTAACCCCTAGATGCTCCAGAAGCCCACCCAGGGTGCATGCCCCCTCCTTTCGGGAAGGGCTGTAGCTCAGAGGTTTGCATACAAAAGATCCTAGGTTTGATTCCGGGCATCTCCAGAGAGGACTGGAAAAAGATTCCTGCTTCGAAACCTGGAGAGCCACTGCCAGTTAATGGACCTAGACGGACCACTGGGGTGAATGGTATAACACAACTTCCTCCATTCCTCAGTAGCTCAAAATTTCATTGTTTATAAAGCTGCCTAGCTGTGCAAGGCCACCTTGCCATGAAGCAATGTGAAGCAGAGTCACGGGGCCAGTCTTGGCGCAAGAAACTGTGCTGCTTGAGGCAGGGCAGCAAATGGCAGCACCCCACCCACACAAGTCAAGGCGCATAGTACCCAAAGTGAGCCAAGTTACTTTGGCATATGAGGGAGAAATTCCCGCAAGCACCACTCCCCGTCCCCAGCATTGAAAATACAATATTAACAAATAGCTAACAATTTGCTGGTGCCCAAAATCTGCTGCCGGATGTAATTGTCTCACTCTGCCTAATGTAGGGCTGGCCTGGCATGAGGCAGCAAATCTCATGTCACTTCCACCTCTGCATTTTTAAAAACTATGTGCGGTATGTGCAAGCAGCATTTCGACTTTCTTGCTAAAATGTCTTGGGTTGGCTCTGGGATGTCATGAACGCCATTAAAGAACAGGAGCACAGTAAGCAACTGAAGGAGAAGGGATCTGCGGGGAGGAGACCTGGAGGAGCCAAAAACTATACCCAAAGTTATCCCATTGATAAGTATTTTAAACTCTATAGTTTAAACTGCACTTTTATTTGATGGGGTGTTTTGTGTGTATTTATTGTTGTTTTACTTACTTTAATTTTGTAAACTGCCTTGAAATAATTGATTAAAGGCAGTATATAAATGTTTTAAATAGTAAATGAAGGTCTTTGAGGTTCCAGGAATCTCCAGATAATTTTGACCAGGCATTCCCAGACCTGACTGGATGACAGGCTCACCTTAACACCTGTCACCTCTTTCCATGCCCAGATGAAGAACAGTGGGAGGCCAGAGACTTCTTTTGTGCATCTGACCATGTAGACTAATCCATGAAAGCTTTTGCCATCATAAATTGCTCTAAGACCATTGTTTTCCCCTGTACCACAGCATTCTTAACAAGCTGAATTCTGGGGAAAGCTTTTTGGGGAGGTTTTTTGTTTTGTTTTGTTTTTTAAAGGGAGAGGTTCTGGGGGTGCCAAGTTCTGTGCCAGATTTCAAATTCTACATTTAACACACAAACTTAGCTATGGCCAGGGCTGTGTATTCCTGGATTCCATGCAAGCAAAAAAATTGGACACAGAGTGCAACACTGCCAGACTGTCAAGTTTTCCTTTTCTTTTGAAGGTTAGTTTCTATTAAGTTCTAAAAAAACATTATATCCCATCAACCAGCCAGGAATGGCTCTTGTGGTGGCTCAGGTCCAGTACTTAAAGTTGAACATATTGGAGGCTGTAGAGCAACTATGTTTGGACTTTGTGGCAAACCATACAAAATTCTGCGGCTGCACTGCCTGAACGATCAGTGCACAAGCCCAGTGCAAACATACGGCATCCTCAAGCGGGGGGGGGGGGGGCAGTTGACATCCTGTGACCTGCACTTTGAAAAAGTGGCTGGATCAAGGAGCCACCATGTCACATTTCCCATGATGGCCCAGGAATCAGAGGCATTGTGGGGAATTTGAATGGTGGCTCCTGGACTGCCTAGTGCTGCCTCCAGGTAAGCTGGAAAGGGCTCAGCGCCAGCCCACCAGAAGGCACTTTGCCCTCAGCCCCCACAAACCTGGATCCAGCCCTGTAACAACACATTTATTATAAAATAAGCATTCACTGGCTACGATCCAATGCGTCAGATGCTTGAAGTGGCTACATGTATAGATACTATAAAATAATATATACCAGGCAGCCACAGCATTCAGATATCATCATCATCATCATCATCATCATCATCATTATTATTATTATTATTATTATTATTATTATTATTATTATTATTGTGATGCAGAGTTTATATTGCCTCCAGGAGGTAATTTTTGTTTGGCCTTCAGTGTATGCACAGTTCTGGCCTGAACTGAAAAGAGAAATCTGTATTTCCCACAGGGGAAGAAAGCTTTCCGCCCCACCCCCATTCCCCTTAGGCTTACACGGTCTTGGCCGAGGACCTGCCGCCGCTAGACTGCAGTGCAGCATTCTTCCATAGCATCTCTTCTTCGTCGATGCCCAGCGCAGCCAAGACCTGGGAGAATCGCCGCTCCACAGCTTGGCGGGCATTGGCCTGCAGAGGAGAGTGGCTTGAGACCAAAGGCAGCCCAGTAGCAACTAGGGCTGGCGTCAAGGGTAGGCATAGTCGGGCATCTGCCAAGGGCCCACATCCCAGCAGAGGCCCACTGACAAAAGCCCCCTGGAGTTGCTTCTCCTCTTCACCATTGCAACCTGCTTATTAACCTGCCTCTCACTCTGGCCCAGACAATGGCAATGGTGGGAAGGAGGAGCAGCAGATGCCACGGCCAACCTGCCTACTGAATCTCTGCCTGCCTGCCAAGCAAGCAAGTGGTAGCCATGATGAGAAAGAGGAGGAGGGGCAAGAGCAGCTGGTGACAATTGTGGTGAGAAAGGGGCCCATTGAGGGGGTCTTGCCTAAGGGCCCTCCAAAACCTGGAGCTGGCATCGTTAACCCTCAAAGGACTGGCCCTGTCCATAACTTGTTGTAAGCTAGTTCTCTCCCCCATACTATCCTTCTCGATTGCTGCAGTGCTGTTTCTGCTGATTGCGCCAGAATGTGGAGAGTATTTTCCTTGACATTTAAATGCCATGTCAACTCTGATTTCCTTTGATACAAGTTAAATTTTACCTTTTTAGTCGCATACTGTGCCTTGCTTTTGTTTTGTTTTTCAATCAAATGCCTACTTGGGTGCTGCTGCTACAGTGATGTGTGTACCAGATGGATATATCCAGATAATATTGTGGGCTCTTTTTATAAGAGGACATTAAGGCTTTCTGGTGGCCTGAAGAGCCAGATGGTGGCTGTTTGCCGAGGGGTGTTGTATGTTTTGAACCTTTGGGTTTTGAGAAACCAGCAGTGTAAATGGTTGGCATCGCTGGGCAACCACCAAGGTCCACACCTCAGCAAGGGGCCCACTGCTGATCCTCAGTGCCCCTGCAGTGGTGGCTGCCCAGCTGCTCCTCCTTGCTGCTGCTGCCTGTTCACCTGCCCTCTTCAAGCGTGTGAGCAGCGGGAGGAGCACAGAAAAGGAGCGGCAGCCTTCACTTGCCTTGCCCTCTCCTTCTGGGCAATGGTGACAGTGGCAAAGAAGTGGTCCAACTGAGAGCACCGTGCCCAACCTCCCCCCAAAAAAACAACAAAAATTGGAGCTAACACTGCTAGTAGAGGTACAAGAGTAAATGCTTCAAGGGGAAGGACCTTTTCTGTTTTGGCACCCCGGTTGTGGAATGAGGTTCCCAGAGAGGCTCACTTGGCACCTGTGTTCTACTCTTTCTGGCACCAGGTGAAAACCTTTTTATTTTGCCAAGCATTTTAGCCTTTCAGTTTCTGTTGTTTTAAATCTGTTACTGTATTTTAAATCTTTGCATTGCAACTAGGTTTTATTTTGGTTTTTACTTTTATTTTATACTGTATTTAAAAACATTTATATTATATCCCTTGTTGTATGTTATGGTTTTAACTGCTGTGAACTGCCCAGACAGCTTCAGCAATTGGGCGGTACAGAAATGTAATAAATAAATAAAAATAATAATGAATAAGGGCAGAAGGTTAAAGTGTTTGTACTCCGCTTTGGGATTATTTTATCATGAAAAGCGGGTAAGAAATTTATTAAATAAAATAAATAACCCACTTGTCTCCTGTACTGTGGCACCTGTCTGTTTGCTCCTGGTGCATGCCATGTAGACACCGGTGGCATAAGGAACAATAATTCAGTAATTCAGCTCAATTCTCCTGCAAACGTTCAACCCAGGTGGGCTCTCCTTCAGCAATCTGGCTTTGAATGATGGATTTTATTAATTTATTATTTTATTATTACATTTTTCTTCCAAGGAACCGAAGGCAGCTTACATGATCCTCCTCCTCTCCATTTTAACCTCACAATAGCCCTGTGAGGTAGGTCCAGCTGAGAGTCAGTAACTGGCCCAAAGTCACCCAAGTGAGCTTCATGGCCAAGTGAGGACTAGAACCCAGATTTCCCAAGTCCCAGTCCAACACCCAAACCATTACGCTACACTGTCTCTCAATGTTATCCTGTTTTAATGTTATCCTCTTTTTAATGCATTGTTTTTATTCTTTTATCTGTTTTATCTTTTTATTGTTCACCACTCTGGAATCTCTCTAGATATGGGGTGGTATACAAACATTGTAAATAAATAAAATAATCACTAGCGGGGGCAGAGCCGCTTCCACAAGACAAGCTCTCAGAACCTGTGCCCTACATCTGGATACCACCGCTGCCGTGGGCAGGGCCAGTTCTCACCCAATTCCCAGAGACATAAACAGGTGAAAAAGCCTTATGCAATTCCCTCGCCCTATCCAGACCCTTACTGAAATAGCGTCAGGGCGGTCGGCATTGCCGGGCACCCCCCAGGGCCCATAACTCTGCAGGGGCCCCATTCCCGAGACAGCCCTGAGTCTCCTGACCCTGTTGTGCCTCCTCTTTATTGTCACTGCGTATTTGCCTGCTACAAGGGTGAGAAGATGGAGCCGCATCCTCCACTTGCCTTGCACAAATATATAATGATGAGAGTGAGGAGGAAGAGGAAGCCCACTAAGGGAGGGGGACACACTGAAGGCATCTTGGCCAAGGCCTGTGGCTTATGCTGGCTCAGCTTGTCTGAGTGTGGAAAGCTAAGCAGGGTCAGGCCTGGTTATTATTTGGATGGGAGACCCCTCCTCTAGTTTCCTGCATTGAGCAGGGGGTTGGACTCGATAGCCTTGTAGGCTCCTTCCAGCTCTATGATCTATGAAATCTAAGCTTCATGCCCACTCAAAACCTGGAGCTGTCACTGGCTAACTCCCACACCACACTATTTGCAGTCATTCTGCATGGGGCTAATTATTTATGTATTAATTATATTTCTATCTCGCCTTTTTTCCTGCAAGGAACCCAAGGCGGCTTACATAATCCTCCTCCTCCTCTCTATTTTATCCCCACAACAACCCTGTGAGGTAGGTGAGGCTGAGAGTCAACCATGACTAGCCCAAAGTCACCCAGTGAGCTTCATGGCCAAGTGGGGACTGGAACTCGGGTCTCCCGAGTCCCAGTCTAACACTCTAAATGTGTTGATTACATTTATATCCTGCCCTTTGTCCATGGAGCATACATGTTTCCTCTAGTGTTACCCTCACAACTACCCTGGGAGGTAGCTTGGCTGAGAGAGATAGCAGCGGCTGGGGAATGCCAGGATTTGTACATGCGTCCCCCCAGTCCTAGTCCAGCTCTCTACCTGCTACACAACATTGGCTCTCCAGTGTGCAGGCCCTTCACCTGCATGACTCTTTCGAAGAGGTAAGGCCGGCTCTCCACGCGGTCGTGCATCTTCTGCAGTTGCAATGTGTATTCTTCCATGCGCTGCCTCTCCTGCCTCCTGCACAGCAAATGGAAGTGAGATGTTGGTAGATCCTTGCCTTTCCCGGCCTGCCCCCATTAAAAAGCAATAAACAGGCCAACTCCCCTCCCACCCACCACACACCCCAAAAGAAGCTGTCCTGCAGTGTAACAAACTAGGCTGCTGAGGAGGAGGAGGAGGAGGAGGAGGAGGAGGAGGAGGAGGAGGAGGAGGAGGAGGAGGAATCATCTCCTTCGTTAAGTAGTCAGTCAACTGTTGGGTGACAGGGGTGCGTGGAGGGTCTTTTCCCAGACACAATGACTGGGTTCAGAAAACATGATAACACACACTCAAGGGTGGAGTGTGGGTTGTCGTTGAACTGCAGGTTGTTGTTGTTGAAACATGGGTTATTGTGTTGTCTGAACCCAGCCGAGATCACAAACCATGGTGAACAACTCACAGTTCACAACCCAACAACAAACCATGGGTTCTCTAAATGGGTTGTTCATGGTTAACAAGCCATGGTTTGTCAGTGCAGCTGGGTTCAGACAACATGACAACCCATGTTTCAGCGACAACCCACAGTTCAGCGACAATCCATACTCAACCCATACTCAACCCTTGACTGTGGATTATTGGGTTGCCTACAAGTCCAACCCCCTGCTCAATGCAGGAAACTAGAGGAGGGGTCTCCCATCCAAGTAATAACCAGGCCTGACCCTGCTTAGCTTTCCACACTCAGACAAGCTGAGCCAGCGTGAGCCACAGGCAGATGGCCTCCCAGAGATTCGGGGCTCCAAATGAAAGATTCGGGACTCCCCAGCCCTAGTGGGCTGCCCCCCTAACACTGCATCTGTTTGCGGTCACCCTCCACACTGCTCAGGAGCAGAATTCGCTCCAACAAGGAATGCCAAAATAATACTTTCGGTGTTGTTGTCGTGAGACTCCGAGAGGAGGCGATGCAACAAAGGCTCCCATCACTATAAAGTAAAAATGGGGCGGCGGCGGATTCATCGCCACCTCAATTTTGTGGATGCTCCGTCCAATTGCATAATTGAGCGGCCGCGGAGGCCGAGTAGATTAACCCGCACTCCATCCCTTTGCAGTTCATTGTATGTAAATAAACGTGGCCCAGTTAAACACGCTTGCCCTCCTGCCTTAGTCGGTAGGTGAGCACAAGCCAGAAAACAGAGTTCTGGACCACAAGGCAGAGCAACTTCTCAGGGGGAGAGAGAGAGAGTGGTCATGTGAGGTTACCTGAGCTCCTCCCGCCTTCTCTGGAATGACACGGTGGGGCGGCTGGGGGTCCGGTAAGTCGCCAGGCACTTGGCCACTTCCCGCTGCACTTGCTGCTCCTTGGCCCTGCGTAGCTCAGCCCGCCGCTTCTCCTGCCGCTCCTGCCGTTCCCATTCTTGCAACAGTAGCCTAACAAAAGAGGGCAGTGCAGGAGTCTCGGGCATGGTGAATACTCGAGGGGTGGGGCTACCAATCTTAGCGCTAACCATCAAAAGACACTGAAGGGAGAGTGCTCGCAGACAAGACTTTCCTTGTGCAAGCGCAGTGCCTCATTCACTGAATTTTATGAGGGGGTCTGGATGATGTCGTCTTCAATTTGCAGCCCTCCCATTGGGGTTGACAAGGGTAGGCATGGACGGGCACCTGCCAAGGGCTCACATCCCATGGGTCCCATGGACAACAGTGCCCTGGAGTTGCTCCTCCTCCTCTTCTCTGCTGCAACCTGCTTGTTCACCTGCCTCTTGCTCCGGCCCAGACAACGGTGGTGGTGGTGGTGAGGAGGAGGAGGAGGAGGAGGAGGAGGAGGAGGAGGAGATGCCACAGCCCACTTCCTTACTGGGTCTTTGCCTGCCAAGCAAGCAATTGGCAGCAGCAATGAGTAAGAGGAAGAGGAGCAGTAGCAGCTGGTGAGCTTGGCAATGAGAAGGTAGAGCCTCCCTTACTTTCCCACCGCTTCCTCTGTCTTTCGTCTTACCAGGGAAAAATCTTTTGGGGAAGAAAAGGCAGAATAGTGCCTTTTGGGTATTAGCACTAGGAGCCCTCCACACAGTGCATAGTTTAACCATGAAATTCACTACAACAAGATGTTGTGATGGCCACCAATTTGTATGGCTTTAAAAAGGGATTAGGCTATGGATGGCTACTAGCCCTGGCCTGATGGCTATATGCTACCTCCAGTAACAGAGATAGCATGCCTATGTATACTACAGGGGCAGTGCTAGGTACAGAAAAGATCCAGGGCTCAGGCCCACAGGACCAAAAAAAAAAAAAAAGCACACATTTGCATATGCTAATCTACATAGGCTCTAAAGTCTCTGTGTGCCTTTAAAGGACCCTGTCTCCTAAGGACAGCCCTATTTGTAAAAAGGGATGTATGGACAGGGGAGAGGAGGGCATCTGATTTCAGAAAGAAACCTCAGGCAGAAAGTAGGGGGTGGGAGACCCGTCCGGCACTCGACTCACGTGCAAGCTGAGCCGAGTGTGAGCAGAGCGTGAGCAGAGCAAGCACCAGCTGAGGCACTCACCAGACTTCTGGGTCCCCAACTCTATGTTGTTTACATAAAAAAATAGCGTAAAATATGTTAAAAACAGCCATGATTCGCGCAAATTAGGCCGCGACTTGCGTAATTTGCGCAAATCGTGGCCGTTTTTAATGTATTTTATGCCATTTTCTATGTACATAATGTAGCTCTGAAAACCAGAAGTCGCTTCCCCGGCTTGGCTCGCGAGAACGCGAGTCAAGCCGGGCAAAAGGTAGGGTGAGTGGAACTTGGGGGGTCGAGCCCAGCGAGTTCGCCAGACTGCCACCCCCCAATCGAGCTCCACGCACATCCCTAGCAGAAAGATTCAAGGGGGGGGCAGCAGGTGGTGAACCACATGTGGGCAAAAAGCCAGCTAATCCAGGGGATCAGATGCAACAAGATCATCAGGGCCCCTGGACATTTATTTCAGCAAGTGCCCCTGAACAGCAGGGTGGTGGAGCAGAGGGCCTCCCAGAGATTCAGGGCTCCTACCCACTAACGCTGCTTCTGGTATGCCAGTTGCTGGGGGACATGAGCAGGAAGGGTGCTATTTCACTCATGTCCTACTTGTATGTTTCCCACAGGCAGCTGGTTGGCTACTGTGTGAACAGAATTCTGGCCAATATGGACCCTTGGTCTGATACAGCAGGGCTCTTCTTATGTTCTTATATACTAAGCACCCAAAAAGGTGGCTGAAGCGGTGAGAAAACACAGGAGGGTTACAAGCAGATGACAATGTTGTTGTCCAGATAGCCTCCATAAAATGCCTTGAAAGAACAATTGCACAATAAAAGCCGCAGACGTGACTATGGGATTTTCTGCACGAGGCATCATGACCCTCCAGTTTTGCTTCTGTGCTTACAGAGCACTTTCAGAGAGTTTTTTTTAAGAGCAGGGAAAATATGGTATTTAATTGTAAAAGCGAAAAAACACCTTTTTCCCACTTGTGTATTTGCACCATTCCGCTATACCCCAGTGCTACCTAGAGGTTATGTAGCAGACAAGAAGGGAAGGGAACACTCTTTATGTAGTGTTTGGATTTCAATTCTGCAATGAAACCGAAAGTAGATACAGTGGATTAACAGATGATTAACAGTCTCGAGTAGAAGGCGGGGTTTGCCTCGAGTAGAAAAGCTCTATTTCATCACGCCCAGCAACATCCTTTTCTCCCCGTCAAACACTTTTTTAAAAAGCTTAATATTCAGCCCGAAGAAGAGTTCTGGTAAACTCAACAGCCTGCTTGCTATTTTGTGACATTTTAGTTGTTTCCTACTTCTGCTTTTGCATTTCCACCCCCAAAATGGACCAGATTTTACTTTCTGCCCACAATCCACCCCCAGTAAACATGGCTTTTCTTACCAGAATGTGGAAAGGAATATAGAACAAAGATTTTTGTATGTTTTTCTGGACTCTGGCACGTGAGTACCTGTTGGCTTCTTGCCGCTTGTCAGACGCCTTGGTGTGCATCACAGGAGGACCCATCATAGGACCAAAGTCTGGGCAAGATTGGGCCCTCCAGTGAACCCCCCCGAGCCGGCGGACTTCATAAAATGGGTCCTCCTTGTCCTCGTCCCCAGAGAGTGGCTGGGAGCTGCTGATGGAGTGAAGGCGGAAAGGCTTACAGATGGTCAGCTTTGCTGGGCAGGACAGAAGGAAGAGAGGTGTTAATGTGGCGCCCCTGACATCACCAGACCATTCCATTTTGGAACCTTCAAAGGAGGGAGGCTGATGTACACGCTCTCTACCCAGCCCCCATCATGCCCCTGCCCTGGAGGAAACCTCGTCAGAGGATGTTTTGGAGCCAGATGTTTCCAGGGAACAAGCTGTTTCAGGGGACCCTGTGGCTGACCAGGAAGCTCCTAGGCCCTCCGGAGAGAGGGCTTCAGATCTTCCCCCTCCAAAGCTGGAAAGCTCTGCTTCTGAGGGGGATGCTGAGCCACCATCCAGCCCCCCCCCCCCGAGGATGCCGGCACCTGAAGGTACAGGCTAAGGGCTTCTCTACATGAGGCTTTTAACCCGCCACTTTACCAAGGCATCTGCTGCTTCCAGATTCTTCGCGAGATTAAGATTGGGCTCCTTTACAAGTTCTTTTTCCAGGGGGTTTTCTTCCTCTGCCTTTCTATTGCCATTGCACAACCACAAGATGGTGATGAGGTATAGCAGAATTACGAAAATACACAAGTTCTCATTCCCATTTATCCTGCCATTTCCAGATAATATCACTTTTCTCGCTCTAAAAAAAAAGCCGTGGAAATGCTTGGAAAGCACGGGAGAGGCCCTGGGGGATGACGACGTTGTGCAAAGTGCCCGCAAACTACCATGAGTGAGGAATCATGAGCGCACAATACATGCCTCATGTAGAGAAGCCCTGAGACCATGGTCTGGCAAAGAAGTGCCCACTTGTAGAGAAAGACTCCTCAAGAGTAAAGGCATCCTCGGGAGGAAGCCCCTCCCCGCCTTTCCAAATCTACATCCAAGGTGCCTAACAACATTAAAAGAATGAAATACAATGGAACAACCATCAAGGAGAATGGTAGGCCACGTGGATGAGCATCTATTTCGTTTTGAAAAGGTCCCAGGTTCAATTCCTGGCAGAATTTCCAGGAAGACTGGGAAAGACCACTGTCTGAAACTCCAGAGAGCCACTGCCAGTCAGTGTCTGACTTAGTACAAGGCCAATTCCTATGTTGCTGTTTAAATCAGTGCTTTTTTTTTTTCATAAGAAGAGCTCTGCTGAATCAGACGAAAGGCCTATCTAGTGCAACATTCTGTTTACACAGGGGCCAACCAGATGCCCCAATGGGAAACCCAGAAGCAGGACATGACACTAACTGGGTTCAGACAACACGATAACCCACGCTCAAGGGTTGAGTATGGGTTGAGTGTGGGTTGCTGTTGAACTGTGGCTTGTTGTTGAAACGTGGGTTACCGTGTTGTCTGAACCCAGTTGAGATAACAAACCATGGTGAACAAACCCACAGTTCACAACCCAACAACAAACCATGGGTTCTCTCCATGGGTTGTTCGTGGTTAATAAGCTATTGGCTTCTTAGTGCAGCCGAGTTCAGACAACACAATAACCCACGGTTCAACAACAACCCACACTCAGCCCATATTCAGCCCTTGTAAGTCCAGAATCTACAATTACCAAATTGCACTATTGGTCCAGAGATGGAATTTGAGCCAGCCAAGGTTCAGCAACACTCAAGTTGGTACCTGCTTCTCTGCTCTGGAACATGTGAAAAGGTGGCACAAGAAGGTTTAAAATATAGGAACATGGGAAGTGGCCTTAGATCAGGTTAGATTATCCGTCCCTCTAGCCCAGCATTGTTCCTCTGACAGGAGGTGGCTCTCCAGGGTATTGGGTAGAAAAAAGTCTTTCCCATCACCTGCCACAGGATCCTTTCTTAACTGGAGATGCCAAGGATTGAACCTGGGACCTTCTATATGCAAACCAGGTGCTCTACTGCTAAGCTATGGCTCCCCCCAAGGTTTGCTTGCAAAAGGTTTCTAAAAACGCAAGTTTAGTTACGTTTATATGGTGCACACTCCCCACATGGCTTGTTTCCCTGCAAAATTGCTGCAATTCTGGCCAATACAGCAGCAAATTGAGTGGCGGTTGTGGGGTACTGTCTACGGTGGGTTCAGGGAAGGGCAATACAGCCCCCCAACTCCAGGAAGCTGCCTACCCCATCTAAATGGAGAGAGTGCCTCTGAGCATTTGTAGAGTTATTTTAAGCACCACAGTCTCTCCTGTGTGTATATTTATAGCATAAGCCCCTCACGTTCTTTCTAAATGCCATGAGCATAAGTGGCACTGTACTACTATTACTATTACTATCATCTTTATTCCTGATATGCCCCACCAACTTTCTATTTTATAACAGTTCCCCACCTTGATCTTTCTTTTGTTCAAGTTGCTCTTGGAAGCGCCTCTGCAAGCTCTTGAAGTTGGGGATCTTGCGGTTAATGACGGGCTGGAACGTTGGTTCCTCCTTCATGGTCTGCACCCTGCTCTTGGCGTTTCTTTTCTCCTTCTGGGGACCGGGCTCCTTGGGCTCTGTGGCTAGGCAGAGCAGTTCCACTCGGAATTTTTCTTCCAGCTGCTTGATGGAGAAGTGTTCCTCCCACCTGGGGGGCTGGTCCTCAAGGCTTAAGAGCTGCTGAGTGAGCTGGAGCCAACGCTTGCGCTCCTGACGCAGCTGGCGCTTCCGGGCCTCAGACCGGGCTTCCATCTTCCAGTAGAGAGGCAAGAGGGAGTTCCCGGGAGCTAGGCCTGCATATTGGAGGCGCTGCTGGCGCTTGCAGCGGCGATCCTCATGATGACCCCGTGATGGCTTGGATTCTTCCAAGCAATGACTGTCTTTCACACCCGTGGAGCCCTGGTCTGGCTCCGGCGTGCAGGGCGGCTCACGGAGAGCGATGGTGGACACCTGAGGGGACCTCTTCTTTTTGGTCTTCTCTGGGGAACCCTCTTGGTACATGGCCTGGCCTTTGATGGAGAAGTGCTCCCACCTCCATTGAAACGGAAAGGAGCCTGGACGGGATTGTCTGGTGGACTCGGGTGACGGTGAAGGACTTGGTGATGCGTTGCTGGGGTATGGAGTCGGGGGCATTGACTGCCTAGGGAAGAGCCAGGCTCAGATCAGACATGGACCTCATTTCCCACTGCTTTGGAATCCAGTTTCCCAACTTCGCCTTTATTCCGGTCCAGACTGGCAGCTTTTAGCGATACCCAGTCATGGTAAAGGTACAGGCTGAATTGCAACTGCTGGCAGCTTTTAGTGATACCTAGTCATTGAAAAAGCTACATGCAGAATTGCAACTGCTTTTCCACACTTGGGGGGGGGGGTATTGTCATCCCCCCCCAAAGGAACATTATTTCTCTCCCCCACCCCCGTTACATCCCACCAGGGCCCGCCTTACCATGAGATATGTTGAGCCATGTAGTTCAGGAAACAGACTGCGGAGTGTGGTAGATCACTGCCCCACCCCACCATCCACCATTTGCAAGGATGTCTGTCGCTGCTACGCCCACCACTGAACCACCAATGTGTTGGCGGCCCTGCCACTATGTCCAAAGCCCCTCCACTGCCGCTCTTTGCCCATCATGGAGGCCAGTTCTACTTTTCTTGCTGCCACAAATAATGTTTATTAAGCAGCATTTGCCAGGCAGGAAAGTGTTGACAACACTCCTGCAGGGCTCTTGAATGGTTGAAATCAGCGTTCCTCAACCTGGTGGCCTCCAGACGTTTTGGCCTACAACTCTTATCAGCACTGGTCAGCTTAGCCAGTGGTGAGGCATGATGGGAATTGTAGGCCAAAACATCTGGAGGGCCACAAGTTACCCACCTGTGCCATAGTCCAAATCAGCTTTGTTAACCCTAAGCAGCTAGATAGCTCCAGTGCAAGGTCGTATAAGCAGACCATTCCCAGCAGCAGCAGCACTATAAAAGCAGGGATAAACTCCCTTTACTCCTGCATCTCCCTACCCCAACAACTTGCCTGCTCAGTTCAGGATCCAGCTCTACATCTGAGGTGTCGCTGATATTGGGGCCTGTTTTCTCAGGCTCCCAGCAGCCGTCCCTTGTTGGGTTGGGACCTCTCTTCTTTGTCCGTTTCATACAGATCAGCATTCCGTCACCAGCATCCAAATAGTCCTCCTGAATCATACACAGAAACAGCTGCAGTTAGCAGCAGTGTAGTGATAAACTGTGAATTTCAGGAGGTCAGTATCACAACCCTGAAGCCACACACCCTCATGGCATATAGTCACACACTATAGTCACATACCCAGGAGAAAAACAGAGATATATTTATATCCTCCTTTTCTCTTTATACTTAAAAGTGCTAACAGGTTAAAAACTCTGGTTAAAAACAAAACAAACCACTAACAAAAGTTCACAATTCAGTTTACGGGACACAAGTTCACAACCACACTCCTGTGTGTCCCCCCTTTTAAATATACATACATAAATTTGTATATATCCATAGCAATGAGCACATATGAAATGCCTATATGAACATACAACATACTAGAAATTAGAATAATAGAAACCATACCGTCCAACATTTCACAGATGAAAATAGGGACACACATGTGAATTTGTAAGAGGTATGGTTAAGCAACATGAAGGTGTGATCAAGAGGGTATGGCCAGGCAACCAAAGGGCATGGTCAAGTACAAAAGTTATCAGAGGAAACACACAAAATCTTATAAATTATAATAATTACATTATTATATTATATATTACTTTATAATATTTTATAAGTGGCTTTTGTTTTTTAAAAAAATACCTTACTTAAACCCTTAATTGTTGATATCTGGTGTTTTTCATGCGGGGTGGGTCAGTGCTTGCAGGGCAATCTTTTTGTTTTAAAATTGACAGGATTGGCACAAATTCAACAGATGAAGCTTACCCACCCACCCCACACCCCCAAACATGGAGCTTGAGAGAGAAGGGGAAGTTTCTTGCATTTCCTTCTGACACTGTAACCTCACCTGTTAGAGGCAGAGTCAGCTCTGTTAGAAAATAAAATCTTTGGCAATATAAAGATAGGAATTATGTGATAAGTTCCCTCATTCACCTCTCAGTTGGTCCAGACCAGTGGGTGCAGCCTCCACCTCCTTTTCTTTTCACCCAGCTAATCCCTTTCCCACAGCAACATGCAGCAGAGGCAGCAGGTAGAACATGCACGCGCACGCACACATCCTAGCCTGGCCCTCCCAGCTTAGCAGCATCTGTTCCAGGTGTTCCCCTGCTGTGGCTGTTTGAGCCTAAGCAGAGCTATCTTAAAGGGGCCATGGGCAAAATTGCAGCTAAGCTAAAACTGAAAGCTTAGCTGCAATTTTGCCCATGTCCCCTTGAAGAGCAGCTTAAAGTAGCTTGCAGTTGCGGGAGGCAGGGGGATTCGGGACTGGGTTTTCGTGATGGTCCCAGCATTTTCGGGGCAACTGGAGACTATGTAGGAACATAGAATAGTACAGTGATGGCGAACCTATGGCACGGGTGCCACAGCTGGCACGCAGGGACCTCTCTGTGGGCACTCGAGCCATTGGTCACCAGATCGCGAAAAGACTGTCCCCTTCTGCAAAACACTAATGATCTTGTTCTTTCTCAGTGTGGAACAGAATGATTTTATTCTAGAATTCCTGTTAGAGAATTCTTTTCTACATTGTTATCACATTTAAAAGATTTTGAAGAATGATGCACAGAACATGGCTTGGATGTAAAGCCCTAACAGTTGACCTGAGTGCTGCATGTGTTGCTCTCAAACTAATGGAGTATGAGCCAAGGTTTGACAAATTATCAGCATGCATGCAATAGCAAAAATCACATTAATTGTGCAAAAGCATGCCCAATGCAAACTTTTACCTAATGCAGTGTTTGCAGTCCAAGACATAAAGTGTTTAAAATGTGTTAAGCACGTTTAGTTTTCTTGTTTATCTTGCCCATCCTAGTACAGGTTGACTTTTACTTTTACTAATCCGACACCTGTAGAAGCAGGGAAAGGACCCAGGGTAAAGCTTGCCCCATACAATTTCAAGTCTGGCATATAATCATATTACAAGTTGAGAATCCCTTATCCAAAAATACATGTGCCTAATTATTTTAAAAGTTTATATAAATTCTCTTCAGGCTATGTGTACAATGTAGTACTATAATAATTTTTTGAGTTGATTTTTTTTCCAACAAAAAACTGTTTGTATCATTGAAAGCTCTGTTATTGTGTTTTTCTTTTAAGACAAAAGATGTTAATTAGTTCGGACAACTGTATGAGTTGTTTTTCTAAAACTAAAACCTTGGTATTCAGGTTTAATTGCAGTAAGTTGGTTTTGTGTTGCAGTTTGGGCACTCGGGCTCAAAAAGGTTCGCCATCACTGGAATAGTAGAATAGGCAGGGGCCTATAAGGCCATCGAGTCCAACCCCCTGCTCAATGCAGGAATCCAAGTTAAAGAATCCCTAACAGATGGCGGTCCAGCTGCATTTTGAATGCCTCGAGTATGGGAGAGCCCATGACCTCCCCAGGTAGTTGGTTCCATTGTCGTGTTGCTCTAACAGTCAGGAAGTTTTTCCTGATGTTCAGGAAAAATTATACATAGGCTTCAAGCATGCATGGCTAGTTGGGGCATGCTGGGAGTCATAGGACCTTTTTCTGTCTAAACATGAATGGGATTGTGCCCTAAAAGGTGTTACAGTCTATACTTTGGACAAACCAGAGATAATTTCACTTTTCTTTTTTAGGGCGCAACCCTATGCAGGTTTAGACAGCTGTAAGGATTTCCCCTGTCTAAACCTGCATAGGATTGCACCTTTAATCATGACATGTTATTTCAAAATAAGGTAAACAAAATACATAAAGGTAACAAAAAGAATTAGAAGAACATACGTTAACAATAAATCAAGATCACTAAAGGAACAAAGGAATGTACTAATTATAATTCTTAGTCTATAACAAAATGCTGATGGAACATCCACAGTAAAACGGCCTAAGTAAGGAGCTCAATATCTAATGAGAGAATAAAAATACAATTTGTACAGCATATAAAAGGAGCATGTGCGCATGTGTGTATTATTTTGTATGTATTTTGTATCATCATCGCCTGATGATGATTAGCCAGAGATAATTTCACCAACTGTACTTGGTTAGAATTTGATCAAAAGTTTGAAGAGAAATAAATAGAACCCATGGTGCCATAATATCTTTCTTAAAGTTAGGATTCCTTGCTTGCTGCACTTGCTGACTATACACAGTCATAGTCTCCCAAATGTTATGCTCTTTAGTTGGTTGTTTTGGAGACTTCCATTTACATGCTATATATGGCTTTAACTGTAAACAATTAAGAAGATCTTTATGCAGGAATCCAGGATCATTCAGTTCAAAGCCAGTGTGGCGTAGTGGTTAGAGTGCTGGACTGGGACTCAGGAGATTCAGGTTCTAGTCCCCACTCGGCCATGAAACTCACTGGGTGACTTTGGGCCAGTCACTGCCTCTCAGCCTAACCTACCTCACAGGGTTGTTGTGAGGATAAAATGAGGAGGAGGAGGATTATGTAAGCCGCTTTCAGTTCCTTGTAGGAAAAAAGGCGGGGTATAAATGTAATAAATAAATAAATAAATAAATAAATAGATGAAGGATAGCTTTAGGAGTTACTGGTGGTCTAACGTGAAGAAATTCCTGACAGTGATCAGCAACCATGTTCCAAAACTCCTGCATTGCTGGAACATTCCCACCTCATTTCACTTTTCTTGGCATCTACAGAGCCTGCTGTGCTACAGCATTAAACATTAAACAGCAGTACATAAGACGAGCCCTGCTGGATCAGACCAAGGTCCATCTAGTCCAGTATTCTGTTCACACAGTGGCCAACCAGCTGCTCACAGGAAACCCACAAGCAGGACATGAGTGCAACAGCACCCTCCCACCCATGTTCCCCAGCAACTGGTGTACATAGGCATACCGCCTCTGATACTGGAGGTAGCATATAGCCATCAGGACTAGTGGCCATTGATAGCCTTCTCCTCCATGAATCCTCAGTAACGTGAAGCACTGTTGGTTTGTGTGTATATGTATATGTGAGAAGCATGGCCTCCAATTGTAGGAGCAGGTAACCTCATTTGCCCGCTACTCCAAGCTACCTGTTGCGAAGGAGAGCTCTCTGAGAGCAGGCCTAAGAGCCGGACTTGCCCCTTTGGCTCATAGATGGTGCCGGGTGTCCGGGTAATGGGATCCACCGAGGCCCTGATACACGCATTGGTCAGCACCGACTGGCGATGAGCATTCAACATGGCGCCCACAACAACATGGAATGAGGCTGGCTGCTCTCCGGTTGCCAGGGCAACAGGCCCACTTCCAGAACAGGCCTTGAGCAGGGGCTTCTGGAACAAAACACGGCTCTCTCCAGCCAGGTGGCTGTCATGGCAACCTGTGACAGGTCTTCATTTGAGCTTGGCCTCAATCCCAGAACCTTGGGGGGGGGCTATGCTTGGGTTCAGCCATTTGAAGCAATGTGCAGTGGCAGAAGTAATGTGTTGGGATTTCTAGATTCGAAACAAGCCATATGAACTGCCACTTCCATTCTTCACAGGAAGATTCTCAGACAGAATTGCAAATAGATGTAGATTCTCTCAAACAGAATGCAAAGCAAGACCTTTTCAACAAAGGACGTAGCTGTCGAGAACAGAGGTCCTCAACCTTTATGGACCAGTGGGGATTTTGTGGAAGTGTTGTGGGTGCTCTCATAAAATGGCAGCCATAGGGTGGAGGCAGGGGCTTGTCCATTCATAAAATGGCTGCCATGGTGGGCATGGCTGTTCACAAAACACTCATTTTCCCAGAAGGCAAACTGGTGAGACTAAAAGAAGTAACTCACCGAAGAACCGAAGTCCAAGGCAGAGATGGGGTCTGAGCTCCAAAACACAAAACCACCCTTGTTGAACCCAAATAAAGATGGCGCTGGAGGGCAGCACTTTGCTTTCCAGCATGCCAGCTTCCAGATTATTATTATTTTAAATTACAAAAAAATCCAGAAATAAAACAAAAATCATTAGAGATAGGGAGCCTGGCAGGTACCAAGAGAAGTGCCTGCAGGCAGACTGGTGCCCACAGACACTACGACGGAAGAACCCAGGTTTAGGACATTGTCCAAGAAATGTCTTTCAGTCCAAACTTCTGTTTTGTAAGGCCACTAAGGGGCTATTTAACAATATTTATGAATCACAAATATAAAAGAAATGTCCAATAGCTGTACAGAGGACAAGATAACCTTCCTGGGAGTGCCTGTTGGAAAAGGTTGAAAAGGCTAAAATTGCTCCAGCCCTGATGGCTTATAATCCACCCTGTAGGCCCGTCTGCCTACGTGGATACAGCAGAGCGTGAGTTGGAAGATTTAGCCTCTGTCTCATGTGTGTAACCGGCCCATGTAGTTCACACAGAGATTCAGCCTTTGTCTCTTCCACACGCAGCTTGACCAAGCGTCTCGGATTACAGCCAGCTCCAGCTTGCTCGTCCTGTCAGCTCAACTGTAGTTAGGAATTGCCATAGAATCCACCACAGGGTTTTTACTACCTGTTTATTCTATATCAGAGTAAATACAATCTCCTAATTACAGTCTATATTGCAGATTATAATGCATAGCCAGTGCATAGCCAGTCCAGTCTAGCACACTTCATTACATGATTGCAACAAGTCAGAGAGAAGAGACAAAAAGAAGCACACAGAAAGCAATCCTTCTCTCTACCATGAAAGTTACAGGAATCGAAACTTAACAATCATACTACGTCATCAGAAAGTACAAACCATGTGATCAGCTCATATTTCTTTCCCACCTACTTTTCCCATGAGAATAGAATAGTGGTGTCAGACTAAACAAGATTGTTATTCTAGCCATCCTGTACCTTTCCAAATGAAAACACTTGTGTCACAGCTGTTGTTTTGTTACATGTCCCAACAAAGGTATGCTTTTAGTAGGCACCGATAGTTCAGGAGGGTTTGTAGCAATAGGGAATTGCAGAGAATGGGTGCTGTGACACTAAGGGTGCAATCCTATGCATGTTTAGACAGAAAAAGGTCCCACAACTCCCAGCATTCCCCAGCCATCGATTGCACCCTAAAAGTCCTATTCTGAGGCAAAATAAACTGGGTCTCCAAAATCTTGGGAATCTCTTGATAACCACAGCAACCAAGCAGGCCAGTAATGGTGACTGTGAAGGTTTCTTGGTAGGTTGAAGGGAGGGGATTGCCCCCCAAACTCTCAACTCCCTACCCTGTGGCCAAGGGGCAAACAAACCGCCCAGTAGACTGCCACTACCCCATCTCATCCACCCAGCCCAAGCCATGGGATACTTGGACCTTTCTGGATATCCTGGGGGCTCAGAAATAAGGGTTCACTTGATCACCCTCTATTTCTAGCCCTCCAGCCTAAAACCCTAAACAGTAGCCCAACCAAAGCAGAAGGCGCTGACTTTAGTACCGAGGCCAGATCCAGAACAGAACACACCCAGACTGGAAACAGTGAACTTTATTTACAATAAGGAAGGGGGACAAAAGGGTAAAACAGTGTGCAAAGACAAAAGAAGATAGAAAACCAGAATATTAAACAAGAAATCCTTTGAAACCCTGCTACAGGCTAAAACAATAAACCCTATCTAGTCTCTCCTATACAATAAATCCTATCTAGTCTCTCCTAAGCTAAGGTTCTTCCGATGGGACAAGGCTTAATCAAGATTCCAGGCTCACAAATGCAATCCAAAGACAGGCTGCCTTCCGTGTGACCACCGAATGAAGAAGGCCTAGCAGCTCTAACCCTCTTAACTTATACACACACACACACACACACACACCCGGCTCTTGACCAGTATGAGGTGAGCCTCCATAGCCAATCACGGTTGGCTGGATGACTTCCTGGGTTTCCAGGAGGGGAGGAGGGATTGAAAACCCCTTACTGCCATTCAGCTGAAATCAGTCAGCCTAACTGTTGGCTGCTGTTCAGCTCTGACCTTGAAGGCCTGAAGACTAGCAAAAAGCCATGATAAGGCACACAGGTGGTTGCAGTAAGTGCGTGCCAGCCCCTTCTCATGAAATAGGGCCTCTTGTTAGCAGCAAAAATCTCTTTTAAAAAATGAATTTCTTCACAGTGACAGTGGCAAGTGTATCCAACTCAGTTTAGTATATGCTCTGGGCAAAAGCTGAGTCCATGAAAGCCCAAGCCATGTAAGGGATTAAAACAAAAAACTTAAAATGATCCCAATGCTAAAAGCAGCATATTTCACCAGGAACTGAAAGCTTGTCAGGTTTAGGTACCCTCTTTCCAAAAGCAACTCCCTTGGGATTATCAGTAAAACAAAACCATGAAGCTGTGTACATTTTGCCCAAGTATGACCCACAAACTGCTACCTTAGGCTGAGAACTGGAGCAGAGGTGAGTGCATCTCACCACTGTCCACCTCAGTGCCTCCTGTACGGAGGCAGTACACCTCTGAACACCAAATGCAGGTTGGACATAATCCTTCAAGCACTGCTTGTGAGAGCTTCCAGAGGCATGTGACGGGTTGCTTCTGAAAATGTAACGTGGGATTAAATCAAGAGTGCAGAACCTCAGGCTGGGGCCCTAATCTGGCCCACAGGAGTTCCCCAGGAGGCCACCCCCTCTTCCCCTGGGCCCACTCCCTTTCCCCAATGCCAATCATTTGGTGGTTTTCTGACTCTTGTGCAGTTTTCCCACATTGTAAAAGGTTGAAATGCCTCTCCTAAGGCTTAGTTACTGAAAGAGTGCTTATCAATGGTAACTTCTCAAACTGGGGAGAATTAACGAGTGGGGTACCGCAGGGCTCGGTCCCGGACCCAGTGCCCTTCAACATTTTTATTAATGACTTGGATGAGGAGGTGCAGTGCATACTTATCAAATTTGCAGATGACACAAAATTGGGTGGAACAGCTAATACTCTGGAAGACAGAAACAAAGTTCAAAGTGATCTCGATAGGCTAGAGCGCTGGGCTGAAAACAGAATGAAATTTAATAGGGATAAATGCCAAGTGCTGCACCTAGGAAAAAGAAACCAAATGCACAGTTACAGGATGGGGGATACTTAGCACAACAATACTACAAGTGAGAAGGATCTTGGAATTGTTGTAGATCACAAGCTGAATATGAGCCAGCAATGTGATGTGGCTGCAAAAAAAGGCAAATGCTATTTTGGGCTGCATTAATAGAAATATAGCTTCCAAATTGTGGGAAATACTAGTTCCCCTCTACTCAGCACTGGTTAGGCCTCATCTTGAGTACTGCATCCAGTTCTGGGCACCACACTTTAAGAAGGACATAGACAAACTGGAGGGTTCAGAGGAGGGTAACAAAGATGATTAGGGGACTGGAAACAAGGCCCTATGAGGAAAGACTGAAAGAACTGGGCATGTTTAGCCTTCAGAAGAGAAGACTGAGGGGAGATAGGATAGCACTCTTCAAATACTTGAAAGGTTATCACACAGAGGAGGGCCAGGATCTCTTCTTGATCATCCCAGATTGCAGGACACGAAATGGGCTCAAGCTACAGGAAGCCAGATTCTGCCTGGACATCAGGAAAAATTTCCTGACTGTTAGAGCAATACACCAATGGAACCAACTACCTAGGGAGGTAGTGGGCTCTACAACACTGGAAGCATTCAAAGTACAGTTGGCAGCCATCTGTCAGGGATGCTTTAACTTGGGTTCCTGCATTGAGCAGGGGGTTGGACTCGATGGCCTTGTAGGCCCCTTCCAACCCTACTATTCTATGATTCTATGAAAGTATGAGTTTTAAGCTTAAATATGGTACAGTCATGCCTTGGATTGAGAGCATAATTCATTCCGGAAACGTACTTGTAATCCAAAACACTTGTACATCAAAACAAAATTCCCCCCAAAAAATTTGTAGAGATTTTTAATTTAAGCTGTACTACAGTACTTGTATTGCAAGACATTGCTTGTATATCAAGCTTAAAAAAATATTAATATTTAAAAATTTGCTTGTCTTGCAAAATGCTTGCAAACCAAGTTACTTGTAATCCAAGGCATGACTGTATTTGCGTATTTGGCCCACCCCCTTTACCTTCAGCCCCACCCACCACTGGAATGTCCCCCCCCCCCCCCCGGAGCTTCTCCGAAATGGAATTTGGCCCTCGGGCTGAAAGAGACTTTGCACTCCTGGACTAGGGGCTTCTCTACATTAGGCAGTTAGCCTGCTGCTTTACCAAGGCTGCTTCTTCCATTTTCTTTGCAGGAGTAAGAGCGGGTCCTTCACACATGGTTTCCCCCCCCCCCCCAGGGTTTTTCTTTCTCTGCCTTTCTATATATTTCATGACACAACCAGTGGTACTGTGATATAGCTGTGATATAGTGGAATTGAGAAAATACATGAGCTTCTTATAGCATCTTATCGCGAGATTAGGAAATAATACCTGCAAAAATGGCTGCAAAACATGGGAGAGGCCCTTAAATGACGATGTCGTGTAAAGTTCCTGCAAACTACGATGAGTGAAGAATCTTGAGCGCACAATAAATGCCTCACACAGAGACGCCCTAGACGAAACTTGGCCTGATCCAAACAAGGCAATTCTTATATTTATTTTTACACAAAACCTCCTATGCCACTTGTATTTTTTTTTAAAGTTACAACAGGATTAAGTGATCATTTTAAATAGCATTTTAATGTGCAAAAGATGTGTTTACATCTAGGTAGGTCAAGATGTCAAATGAAAAGCTGAAACAGAAAATAGCAGCTTGCCCAAAACCACCCCTCCGAGTTCATGATTCAGAAGGTATTGATTTCTGCAAAACCAACATTACTCAGGGCCTCCAGGAAAGGCAAGACATCCCAAGAACCTAGAACCATTGCTGAATTTCTCGCCATCCCATCTGGGTTTGTTCGCATTGGCAGTTGGCTTACCTAGAAATCAGGATCCACCCCAGGGAGTGGGGGCTGACAACATCTGCTAGGCTTGAAGAGTTAGTTGCTAAGTGTGCAATCCTATGCAAGTTCAGTACTGGCTAGGGCATACTGGAGTTGTAGGCCATTTTTCTGTCTAAACCTGCATAGGACTGCACCTTAAGAGATTTTTCCGGGAAAGTTTGAAAATTTATTTTTTGCTGCCCGAGACTACTGAAGTTCAGGGAAGCTGAATAGATCTGCAATAGGACTAGTGCTGCCTCTGTCTACTGCTGCCTACCAATAAAACCTGCTCAACACAATACCTTAAATCTCCAAAGCACTCTCCTACAAAGGATACCCTGACATAACAACTTTCAGGGAAGGGGAAGTACCCTCGTCGGAGAGGTCAAGTAGCTCAGTGGTAGAGCTCCTGTTTTGTATGCTTAAGGCCTCAGTGTCAATCCCAAGCCGAAGGATCCCATGCAGCAGGGCTGGCAAGTGCCACTGCCAGTCAAGAGCAGTCAATATGTGGCTATATGGACCAAGAACCTGAATCTGTTTAAGAAAGCTTCATAAATACTACATTACTGGAAACATATCCAAGAGAGCAAGGCACAAGACCAGGATTCCTGTCTCTCCTATCCAGTCACCACCAATCTGGTGGGCTGTAACAGGGCAGGCCTTGCCTCTGGGCAGTGCAGACTGGGGGTGGGTAGCCAGACGTTTTGTAAGGATTCAATCGGCAACATGGCAGGAGCACCAAGAGACGGCTTGGAAGCCACACATGGAAAGATCCTGGGTGTTGAGGTGGCCGGCAGAATTCTAAAGGAAATGGGCTACAATCGCCACAATTCCTCCACCATTTTATGTTGCAGTTCCAGAATCTCACCATGTACCAGACTATGCTCTGTTTACTTTTGCAGAATGCATGTTTTCCTTGCTGAAAAGATACCAGACCATCATTGCCATAGAGGGGAAAGAAAAGCAAGGAATAGACAAAGCCTCTCTTTCCACTTCAGACTTAGCTTGGGGTTCCCACAGCAATTCCTGACAGGGTGTGTGTGTGTGTGTGTGTGTGTGTCCTTGGGTTCCTTCCAGCCTGAAAGAGGTGTGTGACATTTTATAGCAGTGGTGAGAAGCGAGCTGGTGGAAAAGCACTACAAAGAGTAGGAAGAAATCTGGCCCCAGCATCAACCACCAGACAGGTTTAGCCCAGCATGGGTGACTAAACCCCCATACCCACTTCCTTCCTCCTACAAGCAAACCATTTCAGGCCCCAAAAGAGCATCTCCACTGCAGGAAAAGCAACCAAATCAGATGGACGTCTACACCATCAGCGCCCCAAAAGCAAAAAACTCTTGATGATGGAGGTGCAAAATACGGAGAGTTCATCTCCCAAGTCATCCGCTTTTGAGCAGAGGCAGCGACTGCTCTCCCCACACGGGGACTCTTATTTCCCTCAGACGATGCAGAACGGAAACCTGAAGAGAGAGAATCAGTCATGACTGGACTAGAATTGGTATGGAGTGTGTGGATCTTCTAAATGGAGTATTTTATCTATTCAAGATAAGACTTCCTGATACGAATGGCATCAATTCAAAATTATTTCAGTGGCTATTTCACTGTAAACAGGAACCTTTACTATGTATTTGCTGCTCTTGTAAATTGCACAAAGGGCTACTACATTTGGTCTGGGTGGAAAGCATAAGATACTGGGAAAAGGAGACTAGAGAAAAGTAGCACTCTGTGCTCTGAGCTTGCTGGACTTGCTGACCCTGCAATGATTCTGTCTCAGAACTACCTCAGCTGGCTGCTGTCTTCCTAACATTCCAACCCAATCTACCCATTTGCAAATAAACCAATTTCCATAAAGACAACCTAAGGCATCTGTGCTATCTCCCCTGAAGAAAACAGAAGGCCACTTTTGCCTACCTTCTCCCCAGTTACATCTTTCGGTCACTGCGAAGAAGGGAGGAAATGGCCCAAGCTGTTACACTTCCAAATGATCACAGTTAAGTGAAAGCTGGGCTGAGATTCATGTCCAATGGCTGCGATGTTGCAAGGACTCACGTATTTGATCATACTCTCTCCGCTATGGGCACCGACATTCATTTGAACAAGAGCTGTATGAACTCCTAGAAATGGTAACTGGCTGTGGTGCTGACATTCTGGAATAACGTCCCTTGGGAGGCTCATGTGGCTCTTCCAGCATTAGGTAAAAAGTCAGACTTTTAAAAGAGCCTTTGGAGGAGGCTAAAATCATGGAGATTTTTTACTGCTGATTAGCCGGATTTCCTTAGCTACTGTAATTTGTTGATTGCTGATTTTATTATTATAGTACTTGATTATGTCTTTTTGATTATTTTTGTATTTCTATGCCATTAACCACTTGGAGGCTGCAATCCTATACATACTTACCTGAGAGTAAGCCCCACTGAACTCAGTGGAACTTACTTTTGAGTAGATAAGCACAGGACTGCACTTCTAGTTCCCTAGCAGGAAAAAACAACAGGATAGACATTTTTAAAAATACATGCTTCTTCTAAATGCTTCACCTCACTGGCCTACCTTCCAGGCTGTTCTTTTACGCACACATTTCAGATTGGGGCTGAAGCTGAGAGAGAGAGAGCAGTTTAGCTAGAGCCACAAGAGTGAACTCCTCATTCACAGTGTATTTTTATTTTTACTCCTATATTGCGACACTGTAGGAATTAAGTGGGAAGGGGCTCTTAAACTAGAACAAGTGCTTTGGGTTGATATGATGTGAGGGCCCAAGTAAGGAGATTAAATCGGAGCAGCCCTGACTCCATCTCAGGGAAGATGGAAACAGAAGACATCATCTAATACAGATTGCAGGCTGTATTGGGATCAACAACTGGAAGACATTGTGACAAGGAGTTAGTATGAACTGTTCACAGTGTCCAGGACACACCTTTAGTGTAGCCATAAACACAACAGGTATTTGTTAATTGCTGTGAGAAACCGGTAGGGTAGTGAGGGGCCTCAGTTACCAGTCGCTGTGAACTCCTTACCTCATCTTTGAGATAATGATGTTTACACACCCTTCTACTGAAGTTAATTGGGATTTCTGCGTCTTCTTTTGCCCTCCTTCCTTTTTCCCAATGGCAGCTTTTGGCAGCTTCCAGAATTTAAGGAAACATCTATAAAACCCATAGCTTGTTAGCTTGCGCTTTTGGTTTTCGGCTTGGGATGAGGAGTGCATGAGTGTCCAAGCAACCAGTGTCCCAGGAGCAATGTCCATCATATTAGGAAGCCCTGAGACTGGAGGGATGTATGTAAGCTTTTCTTTTGCCTGTTTACTGATACTCTGCATCCATATCCCAACTTTGTATTCAGTAAACTGTATATCATCTTTCACACACAAGTGCTTTTGTCTCTTCTTGATTATCCTCAAATTTAAATTGAGGTGCCTTGGCTGGACCAGGCCCCTGGGGTAATACACAGGCTATCTTCTTGCCTCCTTGCCACCCCCAGCATACATGGATACACATAACATAATCCTTTTCTGGATCTTAGGCATGCCACTCTCTCAACCTCACCCCCGCCCCCCAGCCACCCTATTTGCAACATGGGGGGGTGATAATGCTGACTTACCTTACACGGTTGTTGTAAGGTAGATGTGGGGAACCTATTTCAGCCCAAGGGCCAAATCCAAGTTTAGAGAAACTTTCGGGGGGCGCATTTGCAGTTGGGGGAGCCAAAGGGAGACAGAGCCAAGGGCAAAGGGGTTGGGCCAAACTACCAGCTTATTTTAGCTTAGTTACTAAGCCTTAGGAGAGGCATTCCAACCTTTCAGAATGGGGGAAAAACTGTGCAGAAGTTGGGAATTCACATGACTGGCAATCAGGGGAAAAGGGGTATAGCCAAGAAAGGGGTGTGTGTAGCCATCTGGGAAATCCCCCAGAGGGTCAGATTCAGCCTGTAGGCTGCAGATTCCCCACTCCTTTTGTAAGGAGTACAACTACTAGATAATGGATGTGAAGTGCTCTGAATACAGTCATGCCTTGGATTGAGAGCATAATTCGTTCCGGAAACGTGCTTGTAATCCAAAACGTTCTTATATCAAAACGAAATCCCCCCCAAAAAAATTGTACAGAGATTTTTAATTTAAGCCGTACTACAGTACTTGTATTGCAAGACGTCGCTTGTATATCAAGTAAAAAAAAATAAAATAAATATTTTAAAAATTGCTTGTCTTGCAAAACACTCTCAAACCAAGTTACTTGCAATCCAAGGTATTGCTGTACTTGGAAGTGATGTATACATATTATGTATCTTTATATGGAGCCATTTCGCCATCTGATTGCCTGTCCTCTGGCTATTCCTCTATTACACGTTACCATCAAGGCTCTTGTTAGAAATGAGTCCCCACCTGCATCATGGAACCCACCTTTAGAGGTCACGGGGTTTGGGGAGTGGCTCAGATCTGGGACACCTGGTCTGGAAGGTGATTCCATCCCCCGGCAAAGGGGAAGTGATGAAAGGCGTGAGCCACACGAGGTGCCACCGCTCCCCCAGGACTTCCCGAAGATTGCCCCTCCAGCCCAAGTCATACTGGCGATCTTCCTCAAACCATTCTTTGGTTGTCTGTCCACGCAGAGCCAGCAGGCTGTGAAAGAGCAGGAAGCCAGCAGAGAAGAGGAAGCCCACAATGCAGACATCAGTCACAAAAGCATAGATGAAGGCTGTGATGTTCACTTGCCCTAGAAGAGAAGTTCAAGTACGGTAGTCCATTAGTTGCCTCATACAGAAGACATTAAGGGAGAGGGAGAGAGAGAGAGAGAGAGATCCAGGTCTCTGCCTTCGCCAGTGAGGTCACACAACAAGATATAACACTATCTGCAAAACTGGGACTACTATCTCTTTATATGTACTCTAATACACAAATAAGACATAAAGAGCTCCTGACTTTTTTCTGGAGATCAGCCAGATAGCTGCTAACTGGAAATCAGTACATGAACTTTCTCTTATCACATGGAAACAGAAAATTTGGGACCTTGCACTAATGGAGAAACTCACTAAACATCTTCAGGTACAAAGAGGCCAAGTAGAAATTGACACTTTTTACAGAATACGGTATCCATTCACTGAATTCACTGAGAAGAATACCCGACAACCTCCTAAGACACACGAACTCTATGGTGTGATCTATTAGGATGCTGAGTGATAACTTTATCAGTTAATCTTGCTTCTACCAAATAGAGAACCTGAGTGATCAGAAAGAATGTAAAGAAATCGAATCACATGTAGTGGACTTAAATTTGTTACCGTTCATTGTTAATTTGGAAAATTTAATAAAAGAGAGAAAACATATATGCAAGAATTTGGGAAATTGTTGTGGAATGCAGAAGAGAAGTTCAGTTTATCTGTGAAAGCAAGAAAAGTGCCACACCAATGTCACAGCATCTTTGAGCAAACTGGAACATAGGAAGCTGCCTTATATCGAGTCAGTCCATTGGTTCATCTAGCTCCAAATTGGCTGCACTGACTTGCAGCGGCTCTGCAGGGCTTCAGACAGTTTTCCCAGCACTACCTGGAGATGCCGGGGATTGAACCTGGGACCTTTTGCATGCAAAGCAGCTATTGTACCCCTAAACTATGGCTCTTCCTCAAACTTCTTGGTAATGCTTTCCTCACGTGACTATTATATCTATGAACTTTTCCTTGCTCATTTGTACATCACTTTGTGAGGGTGTTAAAAAGTGACACCTTGCTGGCTGGGGCATGCTGGGAGTTGTAGGCCTTTTTTTCTGTCTAAACTTGCATAGGATTGCACCCTAAATAAAGTTATCAGTATCCCTACTGATTCTGCTGTGGCTGAGTGGCGATACTGAAAACAGGCTTGGGGTGGGGATTAAGCCACAGAAAGTCTGAGCTCAAATTACGTAATTAAGCCCTCAAAAGTGGGGCTGCTCTTATTGGGTCTAATAAAGCTTTCAATCCAAAGTCTAGGCCTGTGTGGTGTCCGTATAGCCTTTAAGAAAACAAGCATCTCCTACTCATCCTTACCCATCAGTAACATAAGCCAAGGCAAGACTAGCAGCAGGATCGTCTGGGCAGGGGTGTCTTCCTGTAGCAGCGACATGACAATGTCGGCATTGAGCAGGCAGCCATAGAGCAGAGCCACAGAACCGTGCAGCAGTAAGCAAAGGAAGTAGCGGTAGTTCTGGTAGCCCAAGCACTGGCCAAGCAGCGTGCAATGGTGGTCACGCCGCAGGACACAAACGTTGCAGGAGAAGCAGTGGCTGCAGCGAGGAGGCACATGAGACTGGCAGGAGTAGCAGTAACTGTAAGAGAGGAGGGGACATGAGTGGTGGCGGTGTGGGTAACTCCTGATCACATCATACTACACTCCCTCAGAAAAAGCCATAGCTCAGTGGCAGCGCACCTGCTTTGCATGCAAAGGGTTTAATTCCCAGCTTCTCCACATAGGGAAGGGAAACAAAAACTGTCTGAAACCAGAGAGGCTGTCAGTCAGTGTGTTGACCAAGGGCAAGCAACCTCTGAGGTTGGGGCGGGGGGGCACTGCCTCGCCCCAAACCTAAAGCAGTATGCACCCCACTCTGCAAAATTTGCCACCACCATTAAATTTGCCACAGCAGCAGCAAAAACTGCACCAATTTAGCAAGTGGAATTGCACTTTCAGGAGTGCAATTCCGCTTGAAAAAAGGCCCGTGGTCCGTGTGCCTTTTTCCTTGCTAAATTGGAGCAATTTTTTGCTGCCACTACAGCAAATTTAGTGATGGCAGCAGAATACAGCAGGTGTTGCAAAAATGACCTGGGGGGCTGTGTGCAGCCCACGTGTTGCCCAATGTTCCCTTTCATTTTCAGAAACTCTGGATGAATGCCTCTCTTCCATTTGAGGGAACAATGCCATCAACTTTTTTTTTTTTTAATGAAGAGCAAAGAACCTCTGGGGAAATGCAGAGTCCCCCAGCAACGATGTCTCATTTACTTGAACAATGTGATCAATTTGCATGAGCTTTGCTTTCTGTGTGCGTTCATTTGTCAATCTCATGCTTCAAAGCCATTTCTATACACCACGTATACATATAGGTTTAAAATACGTACACTCCTGTCATCTTCCTTCCCCTTCATGCATCTACGAAGCAGGCTCTCATTTACAAAAACTTGTGCTGCAGCACATTTAGAAACATAGGCAGCTGCTTTATACCAAGTCAAACTATATACCCATCCAGCCCAGTATTTTCTGCTCTGACTGGCAGCAGTCCTCAAGGGTCTCGGGTTGTGGTCTTTCCCACCACCTCCCATTTTTAACTGGAGATGCCAGGGACTGGACCTGGAACCTCCTGCATGCAAGCTATGGCACAGGGTGATTTTAGACCCTGGACTTAAAGCACAATCCTATGCAAGCTTAGGCCTATAACTCCCAGCATGCCCCAGCCAGCATACTGGCAGCTGTAGGCCTCCCCCCCCTCCCCCCCGTCTAACCTTGCACAGGATTGCATTTAGTGGCCTCATGCCTTACGTGTATTCCTTCAGTTGTGAAGCACAAAACTCACATTTCTCTTCTCCCCTCTCACCACCATTCCTTGCTTTACAACTGCTTCTACATTCCTCATAATAATAATAATAATAATAATAATAATAATAATAATTTATTTATTACCCGCCTCTCCATCCAGATCGAGGCGGGGAACAACAGAAAACACAAAATACCTAAACCAAAACAACACACACCATTAAACATCCTAAAAACATCTCAAAACATCTTAAAAACATCTTTAAAACATCCTAAAATTCCGCCGGATAGGCCTGCCGGAAGAGTTCAGTCTTTATGGCTTTTTTAAAGTCCAACAGACTGACAAGTTGACATATCTCCTCCGGCAGGCCATTCCATAATCTGGGAGCAGCAGAAGAAAAGGTCCTCTGGGTAATGCTAGTCAGCCTAGTTTTGGCTGACTGAAGCAGATTCTTCCTAGAGGACCTAAGTGTGCGGGGTGGATTGTACGGGAGAAGGCGATCCCGTAGGAAGCCTGGACCCAAACCATGTAGGGCTTTAAAGGTAATAACCAACACTTTATACTTCGCCCGGAAACTGATTGGCAGCCAGTGGAGTGCTTTTAAAACTGGTGTGATATGGGCACCCCTAGGTGTACCAGCAACCAGTCTAGCTGCCATATTTTGCACTAATTGAAGTTTCCGGACTAGGTATAAAGGTAGCCCTATGTACAGCGCATTACAGAAGTCGAGCCTCGAAGTTACCAGTGCGTGCACTACCGTCTTTAGGTCTTCCAACTCTAGGAAGGGGCGCAGCTGGCGTATCAGCCGAAGCTGATAATAGGCACTCATGTTAGATTAGAACAACAAAACTGTTTACCAACCCTGATTTTAAAATAATATTCTGAGCCCAGCAGTTTTGCATTTTAAATTCACTTTATCATAGCACCATGATGACCAGAGGAGTTTGCTTCAGCCACCCTCATCACCTGGTCTCCGAGTGGCTATTTAAGGGGCCTCCCTGGGCTGTGGGGCCCTGGATTCTGGCTCCAAGGTCCAGCCCTAGCCTCTGCATGCAAAGCAGGTGTTGTACTACTGAGCTATGGTATCTCAACTCCTTACACGTTCAGGCACCACATGCTTTTTTGCTGGGGCAGCCTAATTATGTTGCTCTCCCAGAATTTTCACCCTCTGAAAAAGTGCTTCAAGAAAATAAAGCCAATTTAGGAACAGAGTGCATCTGAGCATATGTAGAGGGCCAGGCCAATACTGTTCAGTCAGCAACGGTGGGCTCCTCCCGTCATTGGTCTTTCGGTTCTACGTCATCAAAGACGCTCCGCTAGGTCTGATGCCCCACCCCTTTCTTCCCGCCACTTCCCTAAGCCCCCCCTCCCCACTCCCACGCCCTCCTTCGATTGGTTCCCGGCCCCACGCCCCGCCCCCGTCGTAGCCCCGCCCCACTTACTCCCATCCTTGCCCCGCCCCCGCCAGCATGACGCCGCGCGTGCTGGGCGAAGCCGTGACGAAGCGCCGCGCGCTCTCGAGCGCGTTCCCGAGCAAGAAAAGCAGCGACGCCAGCGTCAAGAAGGGGAATGGTTCGGGCCTATGGTCCCCGCCTTCGCGCTCGTCCCCGCTTCCGCTCTGGCGCAGCAGCAACACCGCGAGCACCTCCAGCACAAGAGCGCCCCCCAGCGCTGCCCCCGCGCACACTGGCAGCGTTCTCTTGTCCCAACCGCTGCCGGCCATGGCGGCGCATGCGCAGGGCTGCGCGCGTGACCCTCCTCTGCCCGTTTCGCTTCAAGCAGCTCCTCCCGCTCAAACCGTCGAGCAATCTCTGGCCACCAATCAGTGACGGGAGCGGTCCCTCTTAACCCCGCCTTAGAACTCTGATCGGCGGGTCCTCTAGCCAATCGTTGAATGAAGTTTCGTTCATGAACCGGCTCTCGCGTTTTAATTTTTACCTCAGAGGGCCGCTTCTGAATAAAAGGGTGGTCCGGGTTGTTGTTGTTGACTTACCTATGTCAATTATGTAAATCTATTTGAAATACAAGTAATTAATCTTCATTGAAAAACTTAACAAATATTTAGTTAGATATTCCCAAGTAGCAGAACTTGCCATTTTCTAAAACCAAAGAGCTTTTTAAAAAGAAAACCAAAATACTGTTTGTGTATTGATAACACACTTTAAAAAGTAGCTTTTTTCAAGATGAAAAATATAATATGTAACAAAAACTTAAAATTAGCCTTGAGAATGTGCATTGTGTGGCGTTAACAATTTCAGTGCTGCATGGAATCACGAACTTTACAGCCATAAAAATGATAGATGCATTTGAAATGTGGATTTATGGCAAGATGTTATGAATTTCATGGACCAAGAGGGTGACCGACGAAGAAGTATTAAAGAGAATGTATAAAGACCAAGAAATCATAAAACATAAAATGCAGAAAATGAATATTTTGGACATATAATGAGAAATGAAATAAAAAGACTTGCAGCTGATTATACAAGGGAAAATAAAATTGTTTTGTTTTGTTGTTGTTGTTAATAATAATAATAATATTAATTTTATTTCTATACCACCCAATAGCCAAAGCTCTCTCGGCAGTTTACAACAATCAAAAATACAATATAAATACACATAATAAAAACATTAAAATTTCAATACTAAAATTTAAAAACCAAATTTAAAAACGACTCAAATGACTAAAAAGTTAATACAATGCGACCTGTTTAAAAAGTAGACATAACCACCCCTCCAAATTTTCCTTTCTTCTTGAATCTATCAATTTCTGACCCCACAGAACACCATTTTCACCAACATGTAAACTTTGGTCATACAGCCTTCCAATCCCCGCTTTGCCATTTCCATAGTGCCCACTTGCCCTCTTCCCTGCTCAATGCAAGATACTAGAGGAGGGGTCTCCCATCCAAGTAATAACCAGGCCTGACCCTGCTTAGCTTTCCGCACTCAGACAAGCTGAGCCAGCATGTAAATACTAATTTCTCCAATCTTAGTCTTTTTCTGCCTCCTAAATTATACAAGCAGCTGATTATACAAGGGAAAATAAATGGGAAAAGAAGTGTAGGAAGAAGTTCTTGGTTGAAAAACCTTAAAGAATGGTTTTGGGGCAACACAATATCATTGTTTAGAGCAGCCATATCTAAAGACTGTTTAGCCATGGTGATGTCCAACCTCCGATAGGAGAGGAATGAGAAGAAGATATAACACTTGTATCCCACCCTTCCTCCCAGGAGCTCAGGGTGGTGTACAATTGGTTCTACTACCACCTCCATTTTGTTCTCACAACAACCCTGTGAAGTAGATTAGGCTGAGGAAGACTAGCACAAGTGTGCCCTCTCCCACTTTATCCTTACAAGAACCCTGTGAGGTAGATTAAGCTGAGGGAGACTAGCCCAATTGTTTCCCCCACACACACATACACACGTTTGCAACAACCCTGTGAGGTAGATAAGGCTGAGAGAATGGTAGGTCGAAGCGCACACACCCATTTTGCCCTCGCAACAACCCTGTGAGGTAGCTTAGGCTGAGAGAATGACTGACCCATGGTTGTTCCCTACCCCCTACCCCATTTTATTCTCAGAGCAACCACAGGAGGCCCTCATCTTCAGCAGGCATACTATTGTTTTTTTTTTAAATGTGTGAATTTCAACAAAACAAAATCTAAATTAAAAAAAGGAAAAGAAAAATAGAGATAGAAATATATCCATTTAACTGCATAAATTTAAATGTATCAATTATACATAGGTTCCCATTGCATGGCTGTTTTTAAAAAAATTATTTTAATCACAGATAGCCATGCCACACCGAGTTGATGGCTTCATCGCGCCTGATCTGATTTGAATGAAAATCTCACATCATTTTACGCATTAGTCCAGTGTGCAGATATGGCAAATGAAAGGACATCAATGATGAACTTATGTCAAACTTTTTTTTTACATTTGAGGAAGCAAATGCTCTCATTTTGAGATGATCTTACAGTGTTTCTTCTGAAGACTATAAAGACTGACTTAATTTAATGAAACAATTTCATTATACATAAGCTTCAACAAAGGCAGACTAAATACCCATATATATGTCCGTTCGAGAGTGGCGTCTGCATGTCATCCGCTCAGATATTGAAAGTGGCATTAAGTCTTCAATCCATTGCGTTACAGGAGGTGAGCTTTTATCTTTCCAGTGTTGTATCAGCTTTTTTGCTGTCAAAAGGCCCAGAAAATCCATTGGCGTGGACCATGCTTTAACATTGATGACATAAGCTCATCATTGATGTCCTCTCATTTGCATTATCTGCACACTGGACTAATGAGTAAAATGATGTGAGATTCTCATTCAAACCAGATCAGGCGAGATGAAGCCATCAACTTGGCGCAGCATGGCTATCTGCGATTAATTAAAAAAAAACCAAAAAAAACAGCCATGCAATGGGAACCTACTATGTTATGTATAATTGATACATTTAAATTCATCCATATTATCACTTCCTCTCAAAAATAGATGACTACTGGACATTGCCAAAATATATGATTAAAGGTGCAATCCTACACATGTTTAGACAGAAAAAAGTCCTACAATTCCCTGGCTGGGGAATGCTGGGAGTTGTAGAATTTTAATCTGTCTAAACCAGCATAGGATTAAGCCCTAAAAGAAGCATTAGCAGTATTACAACTCCAGCAGTTAGCAGACTTCAGGAGCAATTGTATGCATGTTTAGACAGAAAAAAGTCCTACAACTCCCAGCATGTCCCAGCCAGCTTACAACTCCCAGCATGCCTCAGCCATGCCCCATGCTGTCTGGAGCATACTGGGAGTTGTAGGCTGTCTGGGGCATGCTGGGAGTTGTAGGACGTTTTTTCTGTCTAAATATGCATAGGATTGCACACTTACAGTCTAAAAATAGAAGGGAGATAACAGAGGAAGGGAAATGGAGGCCAGGGTAAATGGGAAGAATGTACAATTATTTCAGTTAAATTTACTTAAGCTTAGTAACAGTACGCTATTAAATAGTTGGGCCAAAGGCTTTAATGTTTAATTATAAATCAAAATACTGAATTTATTTATTTACAGTATTTGTATACTGCTCCATATCTAAGCAGATTCCAGAGCGGTGAACAATTACAAGAAAAAAACGGTAAAAGAAAGAAATACAATACATTGAAAATAAGGTATCATTAAAATGGTGGTTGGACAGTAGAGGAGGCTTCCCGGAAGAAGGAGGTCTTCAGCAGGTACTGAAAACAACACAGTGTTGAAGCCTGCCTGACTTCCAGAGGCAGGGAGTTCCATAGAAATGGAGCCACCACACTGAAGGCTCTTCTCCTGGTGGACTTCAATCAAGCCATAGGTCCATGAGGAACCACCAGGAGAATCTCCTCCAATGACTTCAGTGACCAAACAAGTTGGTAAGGGAGAATGTGCTCTCTCAGGTATCCTGATCCCAAGTTGTGTCGGGCTTTGTACACAAGTATCAATTCAAAACCTTAAACCTGGACCGGTAGCAAATAGGTAGCCAGTGCAGTTCCTGCAGCAAAGGAGTTCCATGCTGAAAAGGGGCAGCTCCCAACAGCAGCTAGCCCCAGCTTCCAGAGCAGCCCTACATAGAGCACATTGCAGTAATCCAGTCTTGAGGTTACTAGCGCCTGTATCACTGTGGCCAATGCTTAGTGGGTTGCTCCAGGAATGGAGAGGCCCAAATTCAAATTCCCACTCAGTTCTAAAACTCACTGGGTACCTTTCATCCAGTCACTAGTTCTCAGCCTAACCTATCTTACAGGGTTGTTGTGATTATATATGGGGGTGGGGGAACATTGTATGCTACCCTGAGCCACTTGGAAGAAAGATAGGAGAGAAATAAAATCTTGGTGGTTTCCTGGGCCCAATTTAGATTTTCAAGATGCTTTGACTGAAGTCAGTTCATTTTAAGATATGACACCTGGACCTGAGGTAGTTTCTGAGCCTCTTGTCCGTCTTGCAAGCCCTTTCCCACTGATCCTAAGAATAGCCACAGTGTAACAGGAGCAGCCTGCTGGAGAACCAAGACTTCACTGGGTTATGCAAATATTGGCAGAGTATAAAGAAGTAAAAGCCTGTTTGGAATCTGTCCCAAATGTGGATTTGTTGTATCCCTGATAGAATAGGATGAATGAGTATCTTGCAGGCATTTTCCTGCCCCTTAGAAATGTCATCGAGTTGCTTTCCCATTGCCCTATTTTCAGGCTGGTTTTGAGCTCAGTGCCAGACATAAGATGATTTCATTCATGCAAATGTATTCAAATGATATTGCATGCAAATTAATGCATGTTTTCCCAAGAGAGGTGAAAATCCTACCACTTCTCATTCCAGTTTTCCGTAGCAGCTGTAGTTCCCTCAGTGCCATCCTGATGGAAAAGGTCATCCTTTTCAGTAAGAAGGGTGATATGATATAATGGCCATTTCTCACATTTCAAACATTTTGAGATAAGAACCTTCAATGGAAGGTGTCTTCAATACCTGGGTTCCAGCCTTGGAACATGCAAAGCATTAGTGAAGATGACAGTGTATCTGAACATGTGCAGACTGCCTTTCCTCTGCCACCGAAAAAACCAGAAAAAGCAAGCCCCCATTCATCTGGAACTGGAGAACCAGCTCCCAAGGCAAAGCACTGGGACCTCAAGAAAAGCTCGTGTGTTTTGCCTCTTGTTTTAGCAAGTGACTGTGATAGCCGAAGTTCACAGTAGAACATCTAAGAACTCTTTAGCCTTACTTCCTTCCCTCCCAACATGGAGCCCATATCAGCCTTTTCTTTATTAGCCACGCATTTATTCTTGAAGCTGACAGCATCTAAGGAATCTTCTCTTGGATCTCAGTGGAAAGTTGACCTCAGTGATCTAAGTAAGATTCCTCCCTGCTCCCTGCACCTCTGGTGCAAATAGGAACTGCTTCCACATTGCACGAAGACCACTGCTCCACCCAATTTTTCCTCTGTGCCCAGCATAGATTGTGTGGTACATCAAATTCAGACACCCCAATGGGGCAATTTCCCCTTTAAGAGTGTGTTGGATTTGCTTTAAAGGGGGATCCTTGGCTTGCCAGCAGCTGTCTTCACTCCTGTCTGGTTGGTAGGGCCATTTGTGCTGTCTCCTCCCCTTGGCCTTTTTAAGATGGAACTTGATCCCCCTTCCCAGGGCTGATAATACTTATTGAGGACTGGTCACGTGGGGTGGTTTTGACAGGTGCAGCTGCAAAGCAGGCAGACACACCGCCTGGGAGGACTTGGGGGATCTTGACCTCCAAGAGGAGCTGAGAGGGGAGCAAACAGAAGAGAAGGGGGCTGAGAGTGTGAGGGAGAGCAAGGGGACTGTGTGGCTAGTGGCAAGCAGGGCAAGACACAGAGAAAAGGGGGTTCACAAGACAGAAGGAGCCATGACGATGCAGATAGAGACGCACATCCAATACAACCACTCGTACATGATGACCGAGGACTACATGGCACAAGAGGAGGACTGGGACCGCGACCTACTGCTTGACCCAGCCTGGGAGAAGCAACAGCGAAAGGTAGGGGACAAACAGGTTGGGGGGCAGACCAGAGAGGCTTCAAATGGATTCCAGGCCTCATTGGCCTTTCTGAAGTTGGCAGAGTTGAGGATGGCCACACCACCGACTTAAAGCAAGCCTAAGCAAGGTTACTTTGTTAGTTCTTTGGTTTTGCTTGATTTCCAGGCTAAAACCTACAGGCAATGTTATATTTGCATGTATTTAAATGAATTAACATGTGGGTATGCTTACTTCCACCACCACCCCCGCCCTGCTACAAATCTAGCAAAGTAAGGGAAGTTGAGAGGAACCCTTGGAGCATGTACCGTAAATCTGGATGGGTGGGAGCAGGCTTAGCCTGTCTGCATGACAACCCAAGTGATCTCTTGGAGTGACTATTTATTTACAGAGGCATCAATAAAACACTGCAAAGGATTCTGTGGTGCAACTTTACCTTATGGGATGGCAAAATGTATTGGGCTGGCCTCAATGGAAGGTTGGAAAATGGGGAAATAGGATCAACATTCCAAAAATAAGAGATGCTCTACAGAGCCAGAGGTATATTTGGTCTGTGGCACCCTGCAGCATGGGGAAAGACTTGTATAAAGCTACGAGAGAGGCTTCTGTGGCAATGGGACCAGTCCCAGCCTGTAGAGGAATTTGCTCTAAGGGTCTGAGGAGGCATCTGCTTCTCTAAAGTCAGTATCATCCAAAATAATGTTTTTCTTTAATGTTAGCAACCTAATTCTGCACCATGTTTAGATCTTGAGAACAAAGGCCTTTTACTTACGTACATACATAGTGCATTGTAGGGGTGGGGGGTACCCTGTAGGAGCCAGCTGCTGTCCCTGTGCATCAGATACTGTTGCCTGCAGCTGTCCCTTCCCATCAGCCTGATCCACATCCTATATGAAACTATGAGTGACATTTTGGAAAGAGTACGTCAGAAGAGACTCACACCAATGCGGGTGGGGTGGGGTGGGGGGGTACAAAGAAGAGGGAAGGAAAGCATATGTCATTGGAGTGGAATCTACCAAGGGCCAGAGCTGTGTCTGAGCTATGCCTGGAATGATGGAGACCCAAGAGAGAGGGAAAGGAATCAGCTAAATATATCTTTGTGTGGCAGCAGGGAACATGTCCTAGCGCGGCTTTAGTTTTAAAATGTTATTGCATATGGGGGATGTCCTAATTACAAACCTTCAGAGACACCCTTCCCTTCAACCCATTTCCCCAGCATAGCAGCATAACACAGACTTGCATGCTAGTGTAAGCCCCTTGGTGTGTTGAACAATAGTTTGCAAATATGTCAGGTCTGCTGGTGGTAAAAGTGAACAGACAGCTCCTTTGTCACAAGAAGGGAGGGAGCCATGACCACAAACAGCAGAAGAAAAGTTTCTGCTTAGGCTTTTCAAGTCCCAACCATGAGAGATCTCTGCTAAGTGTTGCATCGAAGGCTGAAGTTTACCAGGTGGGACTTCTCCTAGCAAAATGCTACAGCAACAGTAAAAATTCACACATGACAATATATTTTGCCTAGTGCTGGAATTATGGGGCTAAGTGGGGACAGGAGGAGGCTTCATGGAATCCATAGGCCTCAACCCCTGACAAACGCACCCTAATTTCAGCGAAATCATGCCCTATCTTCTACCCTTCTAAGAACAGTAGCTAAGGGGGGCTCACAGAAGGTAGGCCTCCTCTGACCCCCTGAAACTGGGGCACTGATTCTGCCTTCTATGCAACTCTTAAATGTACAGAAACCACTCTGCAACCCCAAGGTGGCTGCAAAGTAGATAGTCATTTGCACAAGCCCTGCGGCAGCCATGCTCACATAGACATTCCTCCTAACACTCCAATTCTTCCTTCTTGACCCAGAGAGAGCCCTGGTCACAAGTATCAACACATTGCCATATTCATGTGCTAAGATGATATTCATGTACACACTGCCATATTCATGTGCCTTAAGCACAAGTCTCCACAAAGGCAATAACAAACAACAACCCTTCACGGGCACACTCTCTTTTCCTTCCAAGTGCTCACTTACATATGGGTACAGGATTGCACACACAGGTTCTTACTGTGTCACACACCATCTGACCCAGGGAATAAGGTGCTAGATTTGGACTCTGGTACAGATTCCTACTCTGCTTCCTCATGGACTGAATGGCACTGACTATCAAATGTCTCTGCATCTGTCTCGCAGCCTCAGTTCCCCAATTTTAAAAATACAGGGAAGAGTGGCCTACCCCAGAGGATTTTTGTGCTGGTGAATAAGATCATGATTGTAAACCATGCTAGATGTTAAACATACTACATAAATTATTATACTAAGAAAAATGGGCATGCGGTGTTCTGAGGTCATAACCCTTCCTCTTTCACATGTATTTACCGTAATTATTTTGGAAGCTGGAAATTTAAAAAGAGCAGGTGACTGCAGTTCTATGGAATATGGATTTGTCCTTCTCATTAAACCCTTGGTGAGGGAACCTAAGAACATAAGAAGAGCCACGCTGGAACAGACCAAAGGTCCATCTAGTCCAGCATGCTGTTCACACAGTGGCCAACCAGCTGCTCACGGGATCCCACAAGCAGGACATGAGTGCAGCAACACCTTCCTGCCCATGTTCCCCAGCAACTGGAGTACATAGGCATACTGCCTCTGATATTGGAGGTAGCATATAGCCATCAGGACTAGTAGCCATTTATAGCCTTCTCCTCCCCATACCCTCCAAGCTGTGGTATTTCTTGATAGGATGGAGAGGGTGGTTGATGCCTGCCTGGCCTTTTAGCAGGTTGATTGGGGCTATGGTATCCAAGTGATATCCCTGCCCTTCTGGCCACAATCTATGCCAATGGCCTCTGTGGCATCAACAAACAAAGGTTCATTTTCTAATTTTCTTCTAATTTAGGGGAAGGGCTGTCACTCAGTGGCAGAGCATAGGCAAAAGATCCCAGGATCAATCCTCAGCATCTCCAGGTGGATGGGAAAGACCCCTGTTTGAAACCCTGGGGTACTGCTGCCAGTCTCTGTAGACAATATTAAGCTGGGTGGACCAATGATCTGATTTACTATAAGGCAGCTTCTTACATTTTTTCTAAGATGTCAGAAATGGACATACAGTTTTCATCAGTATTTTGTTGGGAGTTTTCATGCCAGGATTCAAGGTCAAAACCTCTCCTACTCTGTAGGGCCTATATTGCAGGGAATGCAAACCTACTTGACAAGAGTCCTTCTGGTCACACTTGGTTTTATAGTCATCCTCACATGACTCTCATTTGTAAGCCTGAATTTGCCCTAGGAGTGAATCCAGCTTCACATTAGTTCCTCTGGTCTGATTTGCTGAGACGGGTTCTGTTCCTCAGCCATGGGGTACAACAGACCCAACTTATCTTTAGGGCCAGGTTGTTTGAGAGGCCTGTAATCTATATACAGGGAAATACCAGGTGAACATTCCCCTTGTCTAAAACACTGTTCTCCAACCTTGGGTCCCCAGATGTTTTTGGCCTACAACTCCCAGCATGCCCCAGCGTAGCATGCTGGGAGTTGTAGGCCAAAAACATCTGGGGACCCAAGGTTGGAGAACACTGGTCTAAAACATGAGCCACGGCCTCCCTAAATGCATTAGACCGGCTTGTCCCAAGGCTGAATAACTCTACTCTTTGAGGCCTGGGCACTGTTCCCGCTGATCTCATTGCCAGAAACATATCTCCACCTGTTTCTTTGAGCCCAAAGGCATGGCAGATCCTATAGGCCACAGCATTGGGGCAGGGCCAGAAAATAGTGGAAGACTGCATGACAAACCTGCAATGATACTTTGGCACAAGTCATACCTGAGGCCTAGAAGGGAGCAGGATTCTCAAAGGTTTGAGCATCACCCTTGATAATATGGAACACATGTTCCTGCGTGTGGGCTGTTTGGTTCTGTGTCCGTCCTCCTGGATTCCATACCACTCATGTGAATGTCTCACAGCCTGGTCTCTTTCTTCAAACTAGATAATTTTGTATCATCAACTCTGCTGTGCCTTTCTTTCACACCCCAAACTATTCATGCTAAAAAAACAAAACCCACATGCACATAATGAGTTTATTGGAGCTTTAGAAGGTGCAAAAATCAGTGTGGCTTTCAGATAGGGCAAACTTTGGGATCAAGAGGAAGCTACCATCCTTGGGTGGGTGGGAATCTCATTCTCCTGTTTTTGCAGCATTCCTTGCAATATCTGGTCGCAATGGATGAATGTCTGAAGTGGTATATTGGACTAACTGGTCTCTCCCACATCCTTAAATTCTCCCCACCACCAGCAGCTTCTTCTCCTTCACACACAAACACACACTCCCATTCATTTACCAAAAGGGAGGTCTTTTTCAAACAACTTTTCACCCTGTCACTGGAATATGGATTTTTCTTAAACTGCATAAAGAAAAGCAAGGGGTGTTTATGAGGGAGATGGAGTGCAGACAGAATTTGGGCTAATTTACCAGAGGAAAGAAAGTATCTTTCCTATCCTATCCCAAGACCTGAGGGTAGGTTATAGTATATTCCATTTTTATAAACAACCACCTGGCAAGGCAGGATAGATTAAGAGAAAATGACCATAAAGCTCCATGTCCAAACAGCGATTCAAACATGGACCTCCCATGTGAAAAAGACATTCATTCTAGCCAATTCACTGCACTGGGTGTACTTTAATGTGCAAGTGTGCAGTGGCTTCCACTTACCAAACTCCCCACCTGTTGAGCTCTAATTAAATGTGGTGAGCAGGCCCTGGTATGAACAAGAACGTGGAGATACCTGTTTTGCAAATGTAAACCACCACCACCACCCTGAACATTGAACTTCTCTTCTTCCTCCTGGGACACTCTTCTTCCCCCTGCCTTGCCCAGCCCACTATGCTGATATGGGATTGTTTCCCCGAAGAACAGCTCTTGCAGTATGGCTTGGGACACCATTTCCTGCTGATGCTAGAGATCTGTGGGGGTGGTTTGCAGCAATGGGGTATCGGGTGGCTGCTGCTGTTCCAGATGCCTTGCCCATGTAAGGCAGTTTCTAAAAACTGCCCTTTGGCTGTACTCCCCAGCAAGGAGGCAGGGGATGAGCTAATGGCAGTATTTTGGAAGAGGGTAGAGCTTAATTAGGGTACAAGAAGGGTCTCCCTTCCTCATCCCTCCCCTTCCCTGAGAGGCGGATGGCAAGGCCTGGCCTCCTCCAAAACGAAGAAGCTATTTAAAGAGGCTTGCATGGCTGGGTTATCAATTGACTAAAAGGAATGGTTCAATTCGAGGGGAGGTGGGGCGGTCTTGCTGCATTTTTTCTTTAGAAGAAAAACATTTACTGGTGAGTTTTGGCATAGAGTGTGTGTCTTCTAAAGGACTGCAAAGCTAGAGCTATCCAGTGGAGGAGATGTTGGATATTTAGTGACAGATCTAGGTTTGAATCCCTGCTCAGCTGTGGACTTATCCATTTTCTTAGCATCATTCCCTATACATGTCGCGTTCATAGAACAACAGGGGCAGGTCATGGACAAGTAATCAAGGGGGGGGGCTATGAGGGGCTGGCCACCATGGGGATACTCCAGCCCTCTTCCTTGAATTTCCAGTTTCCATTAAAAAAAAAAAAAAGTCTCAATAGCCCTTTTACTTGAATAGAAATACATGGAAACATGTGGGCTGTATTCTGCCAATTGAAGGAGCAAATCTGGTCCCACCTCCCATTGCTCCAGACAGTGAGTAAGGCACTGGGATAACTGACATACACTAGGTATTTGGGTTTTTTAATGTTATAAGCATTACATTTTATTAATGCAATAACACTCAATACCACTCAATAACTTTAAATGTATTCGGGTGCAATCCTATGCATGTTTAGACAGGAAAAACGGCCTACAACTCCCAGCATAACCCAACCAGCCATGCTAGCTGGGGCATACTGGGAGTTGTTGGGGTTTTTTCTGTCTAAACATGCATAGGATTGCATCTTTAAGCTACCTGTATTTAGACTTTTGCAGTATACTGCATTGCTTCCCCCAAAATGCATGCATACATACACATGCACGCATAAAATTTCAGTCTGTTGGCCTGAGACAAAACCCTGCCCCAAGGACACCACAATTTAGATTTTGTCTATAGGAAAGGAAACAAGGAGAAGGTTAGGGAAGGGAGGGTTTCAAGACACAAGGATAGCAAAGGTTGCATGTGAGAACAAAAGAAGAGCCTTTCTGGATCAAAACCCCCAGCATCCTGTTTGCCTCAGTGGCCAACCAGATGGCTGTGAGAAGCCCACAAGCAAAGCCTGAAAGGAACATCCCTCTCCCACTGGGGTTCCCCAGCAATTGGTAAGCTGCAGCAGACTGCCTCTAAAACGGGATGACTACTTACTACACATTGCCAAAAAGGGGAAATGCATTACCCCAAAAAGAGGGCAAAGGGATGCAGATTTGCACAAAATCTGCATCTGCTAATTTGTATGGATAATTTGAAATAGAAATACAATACCTCTCACTGTAGTGGGGAAGACTGGGACCAGGTGACTTGTGTGCTTGCTGTTCAGTCTGCTGTGTGATTGCTGCTAACTGTGGATGGGCGACTTTCAGGCTCCTGCTCTGCTTTCTAATAGTTCTTACCTTTGAACCAGACTTGGACTGGACAGCACTTCAAACAGAGGCTGACTTCAAATAGAGGGCTGTCTTCTGTAATGTAGGACATATATAGCCACCTTACCTTGAACGTGGAGGTTTAGTTCCTAACTATCATGAGGATGAAAGAGACCTGTTGGATCAGACCAAATGCCGATTTAGTCCAGCATCCTTTTCCCCACAGTTGCTAACCAGATACCTATGGGAAGCTCACAAGCAGGACATACCACACCAAAATCCCACCCACCCCCATCAGAAAAAAATGGGTGGGGAACTTTTTTCCTGTCAAGGTCTGCATTACCTTAGCTGAAACCTCCCAGGGTCCCATTCCAGCAGTGGGCGTGGCCAGAGCCCAAAGTGGATGGAGACAGACTCCAAAGTGGGCATAGTTATGTGTGACTCTTATCTTTGTTCAGTACACAACAATAATAACAAAAGTCATTTATTTATATCCAGGCAGTCTGCCTATGTACACCAGTTGCTGGGGAACATGGGCAGGAGGGTGCAGTTGCACTCATGCCCGGCTTGTGGGATCCCGTGGGCAGCTGGTTGGCCACTGTGTGAACAGAATGCTGGACTAGATGGACCCTTGGTCTGATCCGGCAGGGCTCTTCTTATGTTCCTAGGGTGGCCATGTGTCCTCTTTTACAGAAGACAGTCCTCTATTTGAAGGCATCCTCTATTTGATGGGCTGTCCTGTCATTCTGATTTAAAGACAAAGAACAATAAGAACTATTGCTCATCAACAGTTAGCACTTGAACAGGCAGGAACACAGTCCACTTGGTCACAGCCTTCCACACTCTGATGTGATGTGATGATGATGATGTCTAAATATGACTCTATACATATAAATTGGCATACGCGAAGTATTTGCATCTTTGCTCGCAAAAAGGGGGTGGAGGGATTTGTTCTGCCTTGGCACTGGGATCCTCAGGGTTTTTTGTGTTCCCCTTATAGGTCCCAGTGCCCCAACTTTTCCACCCAATCCTGAGCCTCTAGGTGCTCAGGAAGATGGAAAAGCGCAGCCCACCCCCTTTTACTAGAGCCAGCTAGCTGTCAAAACTCCAGTTCCTTTTAAAAGATTTTTTTTCCCACAGGGCTCCCCATTTTTTTTCACAGTGACATATGCAGGCATGCCCAATTTTCGCAAGCAAAGATCACTCGCATCTTTGCTTTGAATTGACAGCTTGCCTTTTGACAGCTGTCAAGACAAAGCAAAGTGTAAAAAACCCGTAGTGGGGGCCTCTCTGGGTCAATGTCCATGGTTGGTACCTGCTGCATTTTTACTGCAGGTACCCTCTGGGAGGGTACCCTCCCAGGCGAGGCTTCCCATTTTCGCATCTGTGGAAATGCGCACAACTGCACCTCCAGAATTGCACAGTACCAGCTAAATTTAAAAACAACAACAAATTAACAAAATGATTTGCACACATTTGGGGGTGCAAAAAAAATTAAAAAGTGGTGGCGAACCACTGCTGCTTGGGCACTTTGGAGGGGCTGTCAGTGGCTGTCAAAATGGAGGTCGCAAAAAGCGATCTCCCAAAAATGGTAAAGGGGGGGTAAGCCTCAGCGAGCCGAAATGGCTCCCAATTGCAGGGGGGGCTGCGAGCCAGTGATGGTCACCCCACTATGCTACTTGGGCATCGGTGGGGTGGCTGTCACTGGCTGTCACTCGGGCAAGAGCAGCAAGAGTTTTTTTGCCACTGCCCACAACCCACGGGCAGTGGGGATGGTTTTCCGGGTTCGGATGACACACCAACCCTCCATGGATGAAACAAATTCTACTACAGACCATGGGTTCTCAGGGTGGCTTGGGGGAAAAAACAAGCCACCCTGAAGAAAGCGGTCTGGGTTCAGAAGACACAATAAGCCACCATGGCTCACTGCCCATGGTGGGTTCTCATGCGAACCAGATCATCAAGTCTTGTGGGTTATTTGTGTCCAGGGTGAGGGAAAAGGTGTTCCCTTGTTTTCTGCGCTCAACTTGCTAGTTGCCTGCATTAGAAAGAAAACCTAAATAAATAGCCATTCCAGCTTTGCACAAATTGCTACTCAATTCAGCTCATGGAATGGCTTCCTAACGTTTTCCACCAAGGGAGAGCCAGCTGACAGACCAATCTATTTCTGGTCCATGTCACTTTTGCATGTTTTTACCAATTCTGTTCAGTTTCTGTGTAAATCAGAATTTCTTTGTTTTTATAATTGACTCAAAATATGCATTTCAATTCATATTTTCCTCAAAATACATATTTAAATGCATTTCCCCTCAAAATATTATTTAAATGCATTTTTCCTCAGATATTTAAATGAATTAAAAAACATATTTTGATATGTTTAAACTGCCGAGAACTGTATCACAATGTTTGGAGAATTGTGAAATCTGTTGGATAGCTTATTGAGATATTTTGTATACGAATGGAGGCAGGGTGAGGCAGAGTCAACAGCAGCCCTCACCTCTCCTCATTGCTCCAAACCCTCTGCTTTATGTTGTATTCGGTGCTTCCAGATTAAGCTTTTATTGTGCCATTGCACAACCTCATTTGCAGAAGTTTAGGGGGGTGTCCAAATGACAGGCTTTTCTACACAAGGTATTTATTATGTGCATGTCATTCGCTACTCACGGTTGTTTATGGGTTCTTTAGACGATGACGTGACCCTCCAATTTCGCTTCTGTGTCTAACCACTTTCAGTGAGTTTTTAGAGCAGGGAAAATGTGATATTTAATTGTAAACACGTTTTTCACTTGTGTACTTGCACTAACCTGCCATACCTCAGCGCCTAGACTTGTAGCAGAAAAAAAAAACACTCTTCGTGTAGTGCTCAGATCTCAATTCTGCAACAAAACTGAAAGTAATGCAGTGGATTAACAGCCTCAAGTAGAGAAGCTCAGCGTCTTCTACTCATAACCCTCCCATGTTTCCCTGACACTTCATCCATCTTTTTTTCTTAATGCAGGAAATCTGTTAAGGAAGAAAACATGGAACAGCTGCACAGTGCCTTTTGATTGCTAGTGCTAGGAGCCCTCCATCTGGAGTAAGAGATCATCTCTTGGCTGCCCCAAGCAGTGCACGGTGGATGGGATTGCCCCTTTTGCAATTGTGTTGCCTGCAGCCAAATCAGTTAAGCCCAGTAAACAGTGGCACATGAGACAGGGCCATTCCAGGGATGACAGAAAGCACCTGTGGGGAGATGCTCACCTTGACTGGCCTCATCTCAAGAGGATGCAAATAGCTTCCCATTGTGGGTCCCAGTCACACACACACACACACACACACACACACACAGTCATGAGATGAATGGGGTTGGAAATGGTTCAGCAAACCTACAAACTGGCTTAAAGCCAAACTAACAAGAGTCAGACAAAGAATGATAAAAATACTAACCATCCAAACCACTTTGCACACATTTGAGAGTGGAAAGGCACATTGCGTGGTATAGCTCTTGCTGAGCTGTACCATTTCAGATTGCAAGGAAGGGGGAGGTGCATTTTGAATATTTTTCTGTTTATTTTGTAAATGGCAATATTCAGAGAGAAAATTAGGCTAGAGCAATCACCCCAGGGAGTTGTTGTGTTGTTGTTGTTGTTGTTGTTGTTTTAAAGGAACAAATCCCAGGTTGATTACATTCCTAGATGTGTCTATTATTCTATTCATGGCCCTCTTTGCTTTCCCAGTTCATGGTGAAGCCAGAGTCTGGCTTTTTGCTAATCTACCTTTGGTATTTCTATCAGAGGGCCTTTGGGTTCTTCCCAATTTCTCCTTTAAGCTCTTTCTGTTCCTCAGTTACCCTTGTGAAAGCTGGAACTGTAAAGGATACTAAATTCTGAACCAGATTCCATATGGCTCCATGTACACATAAGCTTCTAGATTATACCCAACAAACTATTTTCAAAGTACATTTATATCCCACCGTTTATATTTGTATCCCACCTTTCCTTCAAGGAGCTCAAAGAGGTATACATGGCTCTCCCCGCTTCTCCCCATTTTATCCTTATCACAAACCTGTGAAGTAGGATAGACCAGAGCTTATTCTTGTATACTCACCTTAGGGCACAATCCTATGCATGTCTAAATCCTACAACTCCCAGCATTCCCCAGCCAGCATGGCTGCCTCAGGAATGCTGGGAGTTGTAGGACATTATTCTGTCTAACATGAATAGGATTGTGCCCTTAATGTCCGTTCTGGCTTCTAGCTGCACCCTAGCATATGAAACATCTTTATGGCCCTATCTGTGGGGTACTTCATGACATGAGCATCTTCTTTTGCAGCTCACTCTGTCTCCATGTACATATGTGAGGCTTTTTTATAAGGGTGAAAACAGAGAACATTTTTTAAAAAGTGAGTCCAAATGCATTTACCTAGTCTGTATGTGCGCTCCAGGGTCAAGCTCGGGGGGGGGGGGGCAGATTATTAAAGTTTGCTGTAGATGCTTGCTGACTACAGCACAGATTGGCTGGTATCTGTGGTATCACTAAGAATCCACCTCACACATCCCAGATGCAGTTTTCTACTTTAAAAAAAAAAGTTTTTAAAATGTATTAGGCCAATGAATGAATGGATTATGGATAAACATAAATTGCACCCTTTTAGAAATTAAAAGGTGGTGGTCTATCTGAAGCATGGGGGACAGGGTAAAGTTCACAGCTGAATCAGCATTTGATTTGCTGATGTTTATGTCTGTCAATTCATTTGTGAAGCTGGGCCACCATGTTAGAAACACATCGCAAGCTCTCTCTATATATTATGTCTGTCTGTCCTCACCATAAGTCTGCTAGGTTGTTGCTTACACATACTCATAATGCAACAAATTACTCAGCAAACCTGGAAAATATAGTGCAAATTCCTAAGTGCTAGAATCATATTTTTACATGCACAACCCTGTGCATCAGGTGTGTGGGTGGAGTGAGGTAGAGTGGGAGTGGAGAGGGAATCAACAGACTTATGTGCCAGCATCAAATTTATAGGTGCCAGATTGGCTATAGGTGTCTGAATTTTTTCTAGAATTTTAATATTCCATAGACACTTTGCATATATTCACACTCACTGCTCTCCCAGCCCCTCTCCCACAGTTCATAGTACATCCTGGGCTCCTCAGCCAAAGCCGGTACCCTGCCCATCCTCACTACAGATGGGCCCATGAGCCAGGAAACACGTTCCATGTGCACAAGAACTTTGCATGAGAAAAGATCGAACTTCATCCAGCGAATCTACTCTGCAGTGTAGCTCACCATTCACCTGTGCACTGCATGGCTGTTTGTGCAAAGGATTGTGCTCAAAGAACAGTTGAACATGTATGGCTTCCTAAATCATGTCCACGACCAAAGCATGCTGTACATACAGCACGAGAGAAAGGGTAATCTACAGGAATTTTCACACACACACACACACACACACACACATTTTCAGCCTAGCGATGAGAGGATGGGAAGCTACTGTATAAATTGCCATGGCACTTTTTGGGTCTTCTGTAGAGATGCAGGGGCTTGTCCCTGTAGGTATCTCTCAGGGGCTATAGAAGGCAAGCAGACATTATACTTTAACAGAGAGGCTCTGGAAATTAGACCTGAGCCGGATGAAACCACTGCAGCTGGTTATGCTCAGCAGTGACAGAAGCTCTCCAAAATCTAGCATAAGACTCTAGTCCAGGGGGTGGGCAACATGTAGGCTAAAACATCTGGAGAGCCACAACTCCCATCAACTCACATAGCCAATGGTGAGGGAGAATGGGAGTTGTAGTCAAAACATGTGGAGGGCCACAAGTTTGCCTACTCTTGTTCTAGTTGCTCCACTGGGATTAAATCTGTTTAAATGTAACTTTGGTGCCATACATGTCATTTTTGTATTATTATTTATTACTGTACATTTATATCCCACTTTCCTTCCAAGGAGTTCAAGGCATTGTACATGGATGGTTCCTTTGTCCCATTTTATCCTCACAACAACCCAGTGACGTAGGTTAGATTGAGAGGTAGTGACTGGCCCAACATCATGCAGTGAGCTTCATGACTGAGTGGGGATTTAAACTTGTGTCTCCCCAGACTATTACAGTACACCGGTTCTACATAGAGCACTATTTTAGCTGAAATTAAACATTTGCATGTCTTGTTGATTTCAGTGGTAAGGGAAGGTTACGTATGTGCTTAGTTTAGTTCCACTGAAATAAGTGGTGCATCAAAGTCCTATATGATAACCATACAACTGTGAATGGTCTGCAGAAAGCGAATAGGCAGGGATCTAGTGTCTACCACTTCCCAAACTGCAAGAAATAGGGCAGTAATTTCCAGACTTATCCATGATTCTGCAAAAGGCCAAATACGTAACAGAAGCTAGCAAAAAGTTTAGACGACTGCCCTGTGTCTTTGTAAAACTTCTTATTTTTAGGAGTTCCTTTTCATTATACCCTTAAAATGGAATCTGGGCTGGGGTTTCAACAAGATCTGTGGAATGGACAAAGTGTCCTGTCTTGTTCATTTAGAGACGGTGGGGAGATAATGTTGCTCTCCCTTTATCAGGAATGGGCAGACTTTAGGCTTGCATGATCTGCATAGTTTTTCACTAGAACCCTAAGATCCACCAGCTTAAGCCAGCCACAAAATAGTGGCTCAGGAAGGGGGACACAAAATTGTGGAACAAGGTGCTTCTGAGCATATGCTTGGCCCAGGAATTTGTTTTCAGTACCAGAACTGGAGCTCACACACAAATCCTTTTCCCCACATATATATTCCTGTTTCTCTTGATTTCAGCAGCCTAATTGGGGGGGGGGGGGGAAGACTTTTTGTTGTTGCTCTTGTTCAACTTTTGGGAGCCAGTATCCTGCCTCCAAGGTTGCTTCCATACTAGCCCTTTTCTCTGGAATTGCCATCTGTTGTTCACTTATGTTTTACAAAGAATCCAAGCAGGTTTCTGGCCAGATCATTGCATTCTGGTGTTTTCTGTGTTTCTGTCTCTTTTTTAAATTCAGCCCTGATTTGGGAAATTTGTTTGTAATAAAACACAATTACAGCACCAAGACTGTCCTGTATGAGGCCATTGAGGCTTTTAATGTGAAACTTTTAAGGGATCATGTGTCTTTAATTAAAAACTCCCTGTTTGCAGCATCTTCCCCTTTTATTGCTTCCTGTTTAGCTTGGCAGGGGCGGGATTAATGATAATTGTCCCTCAAATAAACATTCTGAGGGGTTCCCCCCCCCCTTTATTTTATAGCAGAATGGTGGTCTTTTGCTATAAGAGAAAGAAAAGAAAAAACAGTGAAAGAAAAACAGTAATTAAAATTGTTACAACGATCAGAAGCGGATTAATTAAAGGGCAATTCATCAATTAATCCCTCAGTGGTGCCACACAGAAGCAATAAAGGGAGCATATCCCACAGTGAAGAAGCTTCTAATAAAAGTTGCAGGAGACTTTTGCTGAATAAACATTTTAGAAGGATTTTGGTCATGGGGGCGGGCATTATTGAATGATATCAACTACATGCAGTGCTTCTACCTGATTGTGGAAAAGCAATGTCTCAGCAGTGCTAAAGGATTGTAGTAGAAGCAACATATGAATGGCTGGTTTCTGAGGTCACAGAACCTGTATACAATAGCACAGGGCCTATAGTTTTTAGGATACCCTTGGCAAGGTGAAGTCTTCCTTGATGGTGATTTTACTCAATTGCTGTTAAGAAATACTAATAAGGGAGAACAATCTGGGCCATCATGTGTTATCATAGGAGCACATAAGCTTTGTGAGTTTCACAGCACTATATTCTGTCTGATTAAGAATCATGTCATCCTTGAAAGCCTTCATAATCTTACACCAACTCAAGATGGTCCACTAGAACTGCAGTGGGCAGAGTTCAGGCTTGTGGGATCTACTTTGTTTTTTACTAGAATCCTGAGATCCACCAACCAGAGCTGGGTATAAAATAGAGGCTCAGAAGGATGGATATACGCTAAAAAATTAGGGAACAGGTTGCATCTGAACACATGCTCAGCCCTAGGAATTAGTGATCAGTAGTAGAACTAAGCTCACAAGTCTGTTCACACAAATATCCATTCCCCAATCGTAGTCCTTTTCAGCAACTACATTTAAGCGGGGGGGTGGGGGAGTTTTAAAATTGTTGCTATTGTTAAACAAAGGGGAGTCAAAAATGCTTACAGATCTTCTACAAATCACCCAGAGATCTACCAGCAGATCCTGATCTGCCTTCTGCCCACCCCTGCACTAGAAGATATTGGGCTGGATCCAGACTAAGTTAATTGCACTTAAGGTGCAATCCTATGCATGTTTAGACAGAAAAAAGTCCTACAACTCCCAGCATTCCCTAGCCAGTATGGCTGGCTGGGGAATGCTGGGAGTTGTAGGACTTTTTTCTGTCTATACATGCATAGGATTGCACCCTTAGCTCCTTTTGAAATCAATGGGACTTAAGTCATGATTAACTTTTCCCATTGGTATGACATGATATATAAGCACAATTGACTCGATGCTTCCAGATGGAGGGGTCTTAGCACTAACAATCAGAAGACATTGTGCAGCTATTCCATCTTTTCCTCATTAACGGATTTCCCATTGTAAGAAAAAAGACAGGAGATGTGGTGGAAGAACAAGTGGGTTACAAGTGGGAGATGACAACATCTGGACCCCCTGTAAAATCCTGTGAATGAGGCAAGGCAATGGTGCAATAAAAGCACCTTGTCTGGAAGCATCCTCGGTCTGGATCCAGTCCGTTGAGTGCCCTTTCCCTTTGAGTCTATGTGATAATAACCTCTGTCTATTGAACTGATGTTAATTAGCATTCATCTCCTCTCTTCTATGAGTTTGTCTTACCCTGTTGTTGATTTGTGCCCTCTTTCCTTAAGGAATCCATGAGAATCAAAGGACAGCAATTCTAAAAACAGTGCCGAGTCTTCTTGATTCTATGATGAAACTGGGTATGTTTCACCTGGAGAGGAAAAGGCTGAGGGGGGACATGGTAGCACTTTTAAAATCCCTGGAGTGCTGTCACATCAAATAGGGAAAATACTTGTTCTCTGCTGCCTCAGAGGGCAGGACTAGATCTCATCAGCTTAAGTTACAGGAGGGTAGACTTTGGTTGAGCATTAGGAGAAACATCCTCACTGGAGGTCTTCAAGCAGAGGTTGTATAACCATCTGTTGGGGAAGCTCTAGCTCTGGATTTTTTGCATCGAGCAGGGACTTGGACCAGATGCCCTACAGGGCCTCCTCCAACTCTCATTCGATGATCCTCATAATTCCCCCAGATTTTCTTATGGCAAGTTGGGGAATGGCGTGTCTTTGAAAGTTTTGTGTGATATATGTGTAGCCACCAACAACAGCAGCTGAGCAGGCCACATCTCGATTTATTTATCTGGATTCTAACATCACCCTCAAAATTCCATAAGCCCAAAGCCTAGATCTGACAAATAATGTGGATCCTAGAACCGCTCTGTGTTTAGGAGTTTCCAGATTCCATTCTGATCGTGGGAGTTTTGATTCCAGAAGCCTGTACGCTACACACTGATATCCATTTTATCCCAGGTTACTTGTCATGGCCTCTCCCAAAGGATTCTGGGAATCATCTTTTGTAACAAATAAATAAATAAATATGGTGCTGAGGGGGCTGAGAAATCTCCCTAGCCCCATTCACACCACTACATGTCCCACAATTCCTTGGAGTGATGGAATTGCTATTAAGTCCATTTAAGTTTGCAGTGTCTCATATGCCCCAAGGAAAGAAATTTCACTGGGGGGGAGGGGGAATGAAGGTAGCAGAAGAGGGTCCAGTTTTCCTGATCCAGACACCCATTTTCATGTTAAAATGAGAACCAAAATGACACATGACAAAGACAGATACAGCTGCCCCATTATATCCAATTTTTATTTGTTTGTCTTTATTAAAATGTGTGTCCTGCTTTTCTAGATAAAATGCCCACTCAGGGTGGCTTACATTATGTTAAGATAAAACAAGATAGTAAAACAAAATTCTAATACAATTTATTAAAAAAACAATCTTGTCCCACAACAATAAAATCAACAGAACCAGAAGAGCAAAACCAATCAGAGGAAAATTAACTAAAAATACCCTCTGAAATAATACACAATTTAGAAAATTGTATTGCACTAGCATACTAGCCTCCCTCCAAGGAGCTTAAGGCATCATATGTGATTCTTTCCCCTCCCTATTTATCCTCACACCCACCCTGTAAGGTAGGCTGAGAGAGAGTGTGTTACTGGCCCAAAGTCACCGAGTTAGCTTTGTGGCTGAGTGCTACACTAGAGAAAGTCACCTTAGCCTGGTGTGTTGCTGCATAATCCGCCTCCCAAGGATGTATTGGTGCATCGCAGCCAAATAAATCAGGACATTGCAGCATGGAGTTAGGGGGGAGGAGAAATTCTCCTTCCCAGTTATTTTTGGGATGGTTTAGTGAGTGTGTGTGTGTGTGCGTGCGTGCGTGCGCGCGTAGCCGTGTTAAGTCTTTGTGAATGGCCGCTGTTAATAACTGTAATTGTCACTGTATATTCCTTCATTTTTGGGATGGTTTAGTGTGTGTGTGTGAGTGTGTGTGTGTGAGTGTGTGTGTGTGCGTGTGCGCGTAGCCGTGTTAAGTCTTTGTGAATGGCCGCTGTTAATAACTGTAATTGTCACTGTATATTCCTTCATTTCCCTATGATCTCACTGTTTACTGTCCTCCCCCCCCAACAATGTGTATAAACAATGTATAACTCAAGAAAAGACTTTGTGCATCTGATGAAGTAGACTGTAGTCCATGAAAGATTATGCCATACAAAATCTGTTTGTCTTTAAGGCAGGGGTAGGGAACCCGTTTCGGACTGAGGACAAGTGTGTCAGGGGCCACATACCAGCAGTGAGTGGGGTCACAGCCCACAGTGGGTGAAGCCATCTCCACTGCTGGCATATATCCCCTGACGCAATTGCCATTGCCCCCCCCCCCTTCCACTCACAGGCATTCATGGACACATGCCTACTCACAGACAGATACACCCCCACCCCACTCCCATGCACACAAACACTGAGCCAGCATTTCAAGGAGCTCTCCTCCAGGCCATGGATCAATCTGTCTTCCACCCCTTTCCCTTTTCACACCACTTCCCTTGGTGTGTAACCCCTTATGCTCCAATTGTGTCTATTTAATCATATCTCACACTTTTCCCTGCTGCAAGCACTAGTCACCTACTTTCCTGGATTTGGGGCTTTGTGGACGGGTGTAGGATCTCACCTGAGGCCTCCATGGGCCAGATGGGGTGGTATGGCAGGTTGAATTCAGCCTTCATGCCAGACATCCTCCTCCCTGTTTTAAGGTGCTAACAAGGCTCTTGGTTGTTATAATAGAGAGAATGAGTACCACTAAATGGTCAACTGCCTTCATGCTTTTGTTGCAGCTGCCTCTGAAGTCATAATATGCCTACAGCTGTGTGCTGTTGTTGTTGTTATTGTTTTTATTAAAGGGCAATTCTTTGCCTTACCTTTTAGATTATAAGTTGCACGTGTGCACTAGTGGTAAAGGGCTCAAGCCTGCCTTGGTGGAATGAAAACATCTCATCCAAAAGTCCAGAACAGAGGTCCTCCTGCTGCTATCCTTTTCAATTTCCAACATCTCCTCTTATTAAGGACTTCCCTTTATCTTCATCTTTCCAGAACATGATAGGTGATGGTGACCCCTTAATTTCTGAGCACCACAGCTCTGCTCAAGTTCCATCATTCTGAGTCCTGCAGTGTCCTAACCTGCAGGGATGCACAGGCCCATTCTGGCCCTAGAACCAGGGCCAACATCAAGGGTAGGCATCGTTGGGTCCTTACCAAGGGCCCATACCCAGCCAGGGGCCCACTGACAAGAGCCCCCTGGAATCACTCCTCCTCTTCCCCACCACAACCTGCTTGTTCACCTGCCTCTCGCTCTGGCCCAGATAACAGTGGTGGTGAAAAGGAGGAGCAGATGCTACAGCCTTCTTGCTCACTGGCTCTCTGCCTGGCAAGCAAGCAAGCAAGTGGTAGCAATGATGAGAAAGAGGGGAGGAGCAATGTTGGGGACAATGGTGCTGAGAAGGTATCCTTGCTGAGGGAGCCCATTGAGGGTGTCTTGCCCAAGGGCTCTCAAAAAGATGGAGCTGGCACTGCCCAGAGCTAAGATGCCACTGGGGTGAGGGTGGGGACGGGGACACTTGCCAGCTGGAGCAGGTTGCAACAACCCATCTTGCGGCCTCTGGCCACGTCCAGCACAAACACTCACCGTCCTGGGTTGGCCAGCAAACACCACTCTCCTGACACTCCCCCCACTCCCACCACCTTTTTCCCACTCCCCTGGTGCCAGGTGGTTGCCCATAAAGGTCTTCTGCAGACTCAGGGCATTGCATGAAACTTGCTTCATTGCAGGCACCTTGAGGCCAGATCTAAATTTGGCCAGGAGGCACGGGTGGGGCAGGAGAAGATGCAATGGAATAGGTTAAGGGCTTCTCTTGGTGTGTAACCCCTTATGCTCCAATTGTGTCTATTTAATCATATCTCACACTTTTCCCTGCTGCAAGCACTAGTCACCTACTTTCCTGGATATTTAGATTTCTTTTTGTGGAGGAAGGGGGGGGGGCTGGCTGGCCCGCCAGACCTCCACCCTTTCCTCCTTCAAAGGGAATCCCAGCACTTGCCACCATGTGGCCTGGAAGGGGGGGCTGGCTGACCGACCCGCCACCACCCCACCCTTGCCTACTGGCAAAGGAACCAAGACCCCCAGAGATCTCAAGGTACCAGATTGCCAGCCTCAGCTGTCTGCATTCTTACTTGGATCTCTGTTTAGGGACTCCCCTTCATATTTCTGTAACCTGGATTTAGATACTGAACTCACAGAGCACTACAAAACCCATTTGGGGTAAAACCAAGACAAGGTTTATTTCTGGTAGCATCTTACAACAAGATTAGGCAAATAAGAGAAGCACACAAAATAGAGAGACACTTTGGTACACAGTAAAGCTGCAAAATAAGAAAACCTGATTCCTTAAAATCTCTCAAGCACACACCTGTTACCTGAGGGTGTCTTCTTCAAAGGGTTAGATCCAGCACAGCCTTGCCGCCCGATAGAGAATTACCACACCTACCCGAAGGTCCAAGATGGGTAAACCCTTACAAGGCTTGCTTTCACTAGTGCCTTCAAACCAGCCAATTTTACCAGGGGCTGCCTGGGGTCGATTCCTGAGGGGGGGGGCAAAGGCTCGGGCCCCTCGCTGGCGCGCTGCCATGCCGGGCAGGCTACCAAAAGGACTGACCAAGAACAAAGGCTCCACGTGGGGAAATAGCTCATCCCCCTCCCCTTTTCTGTAACCTTCTTGCTTCAGCCAATCAATTTGAACTTCACCTGGCCAGGCAGGGGGGAGGGAACTGGCCAGGCAGGGGGAAGGGAACTCCTGAGTCATGGCTTGAACTATGCATATGAATGCCCTCAGCCTGGCTCCTCCAGACCTCTAGACGCCAGGCCCCATCTCATGTTCCATGCACCCTTTGCTTCTTCCCAGCCCCCACCTGGTTTACTCATGAGGAGGCGTGTGTGTGTGTGTGTGTTTGTTCCTGCATGCATGCATGCAGGAACCCTAAAAACTCTTTTCTCTACACGCTAACTATGCACACCCCACCCCAGCCGGTTCACACCTGAGGTGTGTGTGTGTACCCCAAAGGCTCGTTTCTCCACACTTTTTACAAATGCATAGGTATTACAGAAATGAAGTCCCATAGATACATCAGGTTAGCACCCTCCCATTTCCGATCCCACAAGATTTTATGTATTACATTTGTACCTTGCCTTTCTCCAAAGAACGCAAGATAGTGTTACATGGTTGTTCCCGCTCCCTCAATTTTATCTTCAATAATTTTGTGTGGTAGGTTAAGGGGAAAGCTGGGGACTGGTCCAAGGCTGCCCAGTGAGCTTCATGGGTGAATGGAGATTTGAAGCTGGGTCTCTCCAGTCCTAGTTGGACGCTCTAACCATTACACTGCACTGCTCTCAAAATGTGTTATTTAGTTAGATCTAACATTTTTTTTAAATCCTGCCCTTCTTCCATGTAGCTCAAGGTAGTGTGCATGTTTCCACATTACACACATTTTATCCTCACAGCAGCCCTGTGTGTGAGGTAAGTCAGGTAGAGAGATGGTAACTGGCCCAGTCTAGCCTGCTGCCCTCAGGTGCGGTGGAGGACACGGTCCTGTCGCCAGAGTTAAATTCAGGTTCAGCTGGCAGTCTGGTCAGCTTCTGTACATGGAATGGGAGGGGGTACCATCTTGTCCTTCACCTCAGGCCGCAAAATGTTGCCTCAGGCAGCCCTGACACATTCCAATATTGGGATACTGCATTGCTGGCACTGGGATGGGGCCAGGAGAATCTGGGGAAAATGCCCTGGGTGTGGCCACAAGCCAATGCTTTTAGAATAGCTGGCATGAGGAAGAAACTCAGATTTCTATGTCTTAGCATCATTTTCTTTTTAAAGAAGCCAGCATCAAATGTTTAGGTACCAGTACAGGCCTGTTCAATAGATTTCAACTCCTAGGCAGCGACATAAAATTCCTTAAATATTTCCAGCCCAGGGTAAGTCAGTAATATCTTATATTGGACTATGCTCTGTTGCTGAAGGAGTATGCCAGATTTGAATGCTGCAAGTAACACTGAAAAGGGAGGTGTTGGGGTGACATGTGCAAAGGCTCCCCCAACCCACACACCAAACAGATAGTAGTCTTATCACTAGTCATTCTCCTACAATTAGCTCTGCAGAAATAGGGACATCGGAAGTTGCCTTATACCAGACTATTTGTCCATCTAACTCAGTATTGACTGCTCTCACAGAAAGCAGCACTCTGGGTTCTCCTGTAGTATTTCCCATCACCTGCTATCTTATCCTTTTACCTGCAGATGCCAGGGATCGAACCTGGGACATCCTGGATGCACAACAGGTCCTCAACCACTGAATTATGGCTCCCACCCATGAATAGAAGCTGGGCAGGAGCATTTGAGAGAGGCTTCCACTAGAGAATTTCCTGGTGGACTGTGCATCAAATTCTGTTTTGTTTTAAAGGCATAAAATACAGTAATAAATCAAGGGTTACACATGGCTATTTTCTTTTTAAAGAACCAATTGTCCTTGGCACAGAACCTAATCACAGATGTGCCTTTCTAAGATGTTGCCTTATTCTACCTTGTGTAGAATAAGGGCAGGGGACAGGCGGTCAGGTTGGAAGAAATACCCATAGGAGAAAAGATTATTCTGTCTTGACCATCTACAAGCATTCAAAACCTCCAAGGTGACCATGCTGTTCACCCAAATCACTTTTGTTGGAGCCTTAGGTGCATTCTATGAGGCATGCCTACTTACAGAGACAACAACCAAAACACAGGAGAATAATGGAAAATACTATCACACTATAAGGAAAACCACCGTGATTGGTGGGCTGATGACATCAGGAGTGAGGCCACACACCCTTGAAATCATCTGGCCTGCGGTGGACACGGGGGGGGGGCAATTTGGTCCCCCACCTGAAAAGTTCTGCAACCCTGCACTAAGCACATTGACGTTTTCTCCATTCCTGTGCAAGCCAGGTCCCCACAATTTAAATCTGGTGGCCCCCACAAGTATATTTTCAGCTGAATCTGCAGGCTGTGCTTCTGATTTGATGTCTCTTTCCCCTGTTTCTAATTATTACTACTTCAGATATTTAAAATGACTAAACTGACCTTTGCCATCCCATTCTCCATAGACATTCACAGCCTGGTGCAACTCCCACTTGCGGAAGGCGGGGACACAGATTGAAAACATTGAGGAAGATTTCCGGAATGGCCTTAAGCTCATGCTTCTGCTGGAGGTGATTTCAGGTAAGAAGTTTCTGAGAGGGTGTGATCTGTCAGGCCATCCATGGGCAAGACTATGGGGGCGGAGGAGGTTGTAGCATAAATGGGTAATCCATCCTGCTTATTCTCATGAAGAAGTGTTGAGAATAAGGGAGAGACTATAGCTCAGTGGCAGAGCACCTGCTTTGCATGCCGAAGGTCCCAGGTTCAAGCTCTAGGGCTTTTCTACATAAGGCATTTATCGTTACACTTGTGATTCCTTACTCATGGTTGTTTACAGGCTATTTAGACAACATCGTGATCCTCCAGTTTTGCTTCTGTTTTTTTCATAGCAGTCCCCCCCCCCCTGCTTTTTTTTAGAACAGGGAAAATGAGCTATTACATTACAACAGGGACAATGGCGCTCAATCTCCTGGTGTATTTGCGCTGTACTGCTATAGCACAGCTCCACCTAGAGGTTGTGTAGCAGAAAAGCAGGAAAGGAAGAGCTCTGTGTAGAGCTCGGATTGCAATGCTGCGACGAAACCAAAAGTAGAAACAGCGATTAACAGCACAATAAATGCCTCATGTAGAAAAGGCCCTAATGTCTCCAGTTAAAAATGATCGGGTAGCAGATTATGGGAAAGACCCTTCTCTGCTGGAGATCCTGTAGAGCTGCTGCCAGTTAGGGTAGCAAGTTACTGGCCTCTGATCTGCTCTAAGGCAGTTTCCAGTGTCCCTGGGGAGGGATTGTAGTTCATTGGTAGCTGGTGTCTCCAGTGTAATCAGGTAGAACGAGAAGGTAGCAAGTGATGGGAACGGTCTCTCTCATGATAATTAGTTACAAGCCAGGAAAAGCTTGCACAAGCAAGTACAATTTCAGGAAGTGTTTAAAACACACCACATTTCAATCAATCAATCAATATTTATTGTTCAGTCACAGACCCATAAAAACAATACAAACAAGACAATAAAAAACACATAATCGTTAAAACCTACACATGTTTAAAATACCATCTAAAAACATAAAAAGTTACAAGAGGGGTGAGAGAATCATCTTATGAGACCTTATTACAGAAAAGAGGAACATAGCCACTACGGTAACTCTCTCGTTGACTGATTGATTTACGTCAGCCAGAAAATATTCCAGATACCATTTCAGTGAGCTTCCAGGGCATTTGCTCATAATAGGTCTTAAGTAATATGTTGTGTTCTTCACTGTGAAGACTACACTTGAAAAAAATGTGTCCCAAGAATTCAGCTACTTAATCAAGGGACATAGCCGATCTTCATATGGGACACCCTGATATCGCCCTTCAAAAATCACAGAAGGGAGGCAATTAAATCTGGCCCTGGAACGCACCACATTTTCTGCCTCCTGAACCACATGGGTGGGGCTGTTCCAGAGAATGGGCTCTACTACTGAGACATTCCGTTGGTTGCCAGAGGTCTTAAAGGTTGGCTGGGTGTATATAGGGAGACACAGTCTGTTACATACCCTTGTCCTGAGTTATTTAGAGCTTTGGATGTTATCTTAGCAACAGAACCATGAACTTGGTTCAGTAGCTAATAGGAACAAATGCACATGCATATACCTGCCACACAATACTATGAGAAAATATGGTAGGGATGGGGTCTGCATCTATCATTATCATTATCATTATTTGTATACTGCTCCACATCAAGCAGATTCCTGAGCGGAGAACAATAAAAAGACAAAAACAGATAAAAGAAACAAAAACAATACATTGAAAACAAACTAAAATTAGATTGGTGGTTGAAGAGCAGAGAAGGCTTCCTGGAACAAGGAGGTCTTCAGCAGGTGCCAAAAGCAGCACAATGATGGAGCCTGCCTGCCTGACCTCCAGAGGCAAGGAGTTCCACAGAAATGGAGCTACCACACTGAAGGCTTTTCTCCGGGTGGACTCCAATCGGGCCGTAAGTCCATGTGGAACCACCAGGAGAATGTCCTCCGATGACCTCAATGACCGGGCAGGTTGATATGGGAGGAGGCGCTCTCTCAGGTATCCTGGTCCCAAGTTGTTTAGGGCTTTGTAAAGTAGTACCAGAATCTTAAACCTGGTCCGGGAGCAAATACCGGTAGGCAGCCAGTGCAGTTCCCTCAACAAAGGAGTTGCATGCTGAAAAGGGGCAGCTCCTGACAATAGCTGAGCTGCTGCATTCTGCACTAGCTCCAGCTTCCAGAGCAGCCTTAAGGGCAGTTAGCAGACAGAGCAGGTGCACAGGGCAGGTGACAGCCCTTTGGAGCCATTCGGGGCTGTGATGGCTGGCATCATGATTGGAGTCACAGTGCTCTGCTGTTTCCACTGACACCAGCCACGGTAGAAACAGATGGGTATTGACTGAATACCCTTCTGTTTGGGTCAGCTTCTGTAGATGCGTGTTTGTGTGTCACCATAGAGGCGGAATCTCATCTTGTCTTCTTTTCTTCTCCTGCTCCTCTTCTCCTCCTCCCCAAGGTGAACGGTTGCCAAAGCCAGACAAAGGCAAAATGCGCTTCCACAAGATCGCCAATGTCAACAAGGCACTGGACTTCATCTCCAGCAAGGGGGTCAAACTGGTATCCATTGGGGCTGAGGGTGAGTGTTGGAGTATGTGATAGAAGCTGGAAGTTTTGCAGAGCACCGTTCTGACTTCTGTCTCTGCTGTCTAAGGCAGGAGTGCAAAACCTTGGCTGCTGACACAAAAGAAAAGGCAGCTGGGGGCTGCCGCTGATGGTGGGTGGAGCCAGAGCCAAAAGTGGGAGGCATCTGCAGGATTGCATTACTCTTTGTCTCCCTGTGCCACCCCATCTCTTCTCTACCTCAAACACACATACACACAATGGAAGAGGAAGAGGAAGAGGAAGCGGTTCACAGAGGGATGGTTTGAAGAGCAGGAGCGGGCCTGCAGTGTTGAAAGAGCTGGATGATGCTGAGGACCGCATGAAATTAAGCTGAGAACTACATGTGGCCCTTGGGTCACCTATTTCCCACTTCTGGTCTAGGGCTAGGGTGACCCGATAGTGCTTTGCTCTTGCCCCCCACTGTGGGTTTGTGTATGCCTAATAAACAACTAAGCTGTCAGAGACATACCCTTCCTCCCGACCACTGTGGACTGAGGCACAGTGGTGTAGTGGAGCCGGGACTCGTAGGGAAGCAACACCGGCACTTTTTTGATGAGCAGGGATGCTGATGTCATCTGCCACCCTCACTCAGACTTCCCTGTTATCTCTCTGAGCTGAGCTGCAATCCTCACAGTAGCAGGGGAGAAATTAATTTTACCAGCAGCACTATATTGTTCCCTGTTGTAATGCAAAGTCTTTTTGGGTGGCTTGGTCTTGAATGGGCAGTTGAGAGACCCATTAGCTTTACCAAAGACCTGCTCCTGATGGAGATGAAAACTGCTAGAACTGGTTAGTTAACACGGATCGATATGGCTGCTTGCATTTTGGGATTCTACCTGGGGCGGGCTATGGGGACTGTCATGATGAGTGCCTTGCACTTCAAAATTTATAATTGTGGCATTATAGACAACTAGCTCACCAATCAATATTTCTGACGCCGCGTCTCTTTGCTTTCTGAAAGCAGCAGAAAGGAGAACTGCACCCTGCTTCATTGCTCCTTAACTTGACCAGCAGAAAAGGAGCTTCCCCATCCTGCAACCACACAGGATGTTCCCTCCGCCCCAAAACCGTTTTCTGGTGTGGAATGAGAATGTGCCAGTCCCTGGCAGCTAACAGTCTTCAGACCAGTTTTGCTCCACAGAATGAGAAACAAAGAGCGAGCAAAATGCTACCTTTGTTCTTGGACTCACTAATGTTCAACTTACAGAAAGCCTCATTTTGAGTGACCCTTTGGAAGTTCAGGCATTGGAGAGCTAAGCAAAGATGATGCTTCCACACAGGATGACATGGGCCCCATCAATGCTGGGTGATTTCGAAAACAAAATAGCAGAAAGATTTGAGCAGGGACTACAATTATTATGATGAGGATAATAATAATAATATTATTATTAATAATAATAATAATAATAATAATTATAATAATAATAAATAATAATCATATTATTATTATTATTATTTATTTATTTTTACCCGCCTCTCCATCTAGATCGAGGCGGGGAACAACAGAAAATATAAAATACATAAACTAAAACAACACAATACATACTATTAAAACATCTTAAAACATCCTAAAAACATCTTAAAACATCTTTAAAACATCTTTAAAACATCTTAAAAGCATGCTAAATGATGATGCACACAGACACCTAGGTCACATAATCCTTAGCTGGGCTGGAGGGAGTGGGTATCTGGATTCCAGGTACTTCCTAGCCATTCAAAAGGCCAGCTATTGAGAACAGTCAGCCCATCTCCCCAACAAAACAAAGATACTTGGCAACAAAGGCAACTTGGCAAAGGAGGGGCCATAGCTCAGTGGCAGAGCCTCTGCTTTGCATGCAGAAGGTCCCAGGTTGAATCCCCAGCATCGCCAGGTAAGGCTCAAAAAGAATCTTGTCTGGAACTCTGGGGAGCCACTTCCAGAGTACTCAGTACCGGGCAAGATGGTATGACTCAGTTTAAGGCAGTTTTCTTTGTTCCTAACTTTCCCAGGACTTTTCAGGCAATCTCCAGCAGTCATCCTAAATCCATTAACCCTTTTCTGTCCAACTCCCCAATCTCACAACAATACAGTAATACCTAGGATTGCAAGTAACTTGGTCTGAGAGCATTTTGCAAGACAAGCAATTTTTAAAAATAAATTTTGACTTGATAAACAAGCGACATCTTGCAATACAAGTAGTGTAGGGATGTAACCGCTCGCCTCGAGTGGGCGTAGCGTGCCGAAATCGGCCCCGCTCACGCCCGCCAGAGACTCGCTTTGATATAAGAGTGTTTTGGATTACAAGCACGGTTCCAGAACGAATTATGCTCTCAATCCAAGGTATTACTGTATTAGCATTGATGCAGGTTTTTTTTTTTCCTGCAAAGCATTTCATATAGGTTATTTCCAGAATCCTTACAATATCCCTATAAAGTAGGCCATGATTGTTATCACCATATTGCAGATAGGAGATAAGGTTGTGGCTGAAGCTGAAAGATTGTGTCTTGCCTAAAGTCATCCAGCGAGATCAAAGCCAAAGTGAAATTTGAGATAGGATCTGAAGAACTTAGAATGAGACCTTGTGGATCAGACCAGTGTGGGTCCATTGGGTCCAGCATCCCACAGTGCCTCTGGGAATACCACAAATATGACATGAGGGCAGTATAGCAGTGGAAGACCGACAGCCTGGTCTTCTGTGCAGGTTCAATGCTAAGGGGGTAGCGAGTCCTAGGGCGGGCCTTCTCCAAGGTCCCCAGCGACTATCACCCTTAGCCCAGAACAAAGGGATAACTTATAGCCACAAAAGTATCTTTTATAAAACAAGTTTATTTACAAAATCACCTTCACAAACCCAGACACACGCCAGCAATACAGTTTATCAGTACGGTACAAAGTAGCAAGCAAGAAGTCTCAAGGACACCGTGATTTCAGGGCTCTCAGCTAGTTAGTTCAGCTCGGGCTCCAGCAGAGGCCCGGTCAACCGCATGCTGCTAGCTGGGTTCCCGGCGGAGGTCCGGTCTACCCAAGCGGCTAGCTGGGTTCCCGGCGGAGGTCCGGTCTACCCAAGCGGCTTGTGAGTAATTTCAGCTTGGTTTCCCGGGGATCCGGTCAACCCAAGCGGCCAGTGATTTCAGCTTGGTTTCCTGGGGGTCCGGTCAACCCAAGCAGCCAGTGATTTCAGCTAGCTGGAGCACGCCGGGTGCTGCTACCCGGGGTTGCCGATCCCTTCGTTCCCTTACCCCAAGCATGGGGCAAGATTGCTGATCAGGTCCAACAACTCAGTTCCCTTGCACAGGGTGTTTTATACCTTGGGTTTCAGGTAGCCCCTCCCTCCGTAATCAGGTGGGTTGCCAATCAGGTGGGTTGCCAGCCACCCTCACTGAGGGGCGGCCTTTTGGGTCAGGTGGGGTGACGCCTTCCCCCTGTGGGGTGGGGTCCCTTTGAAGCCACTTGCTTAATGGTCCCATCCTGTGGTGTTGAATGGTCCTTTCTTATGGGTGCCGAAGTGTCTGCTTTGGCGAGGTATTCAAGTCTTATGTAGATGGGGCTGATATACGAGAGCATTGACGAACCTGGGGATGCTTCCTGCCTTCCCCCCCTGGGGTGATTCTATGCAGATGTTGTTTGTCCCCTTTGGTCTCTGTGGAGACTGGCTGTCTCCCCCCCCGGGTCTCCTTCCCCCCACCTTGGTGAGTGTGTGTGTGTCAGAAAGGGGTTTTAGGTTGGCTTTCTCCACATCTCCCCCCCCCGGGGAAAAGATGGCATTTGGGTCCCACACCCCAATTTCCCATCGACTTGCCCATCACCTGAGAAAGCCCGGGAGAGTGCATCAGCCAAGACATTGTCCTTACCCTTGATGTGCTCAATTTCGAAGTCAAAGTCTTGCAACGCCAGACTCCACCATAGGAGTTTTTGGTTGTTGCCCTTGACTCTATCTAACCAGCACAGGGGGGAATGGTCAGTCTGCAGGCGGAACCGTCTCCCCCAGAGGTAGGGGCGCAACTTGGTGATGGCCCACACCACGGCCAGGCACTCCTTCTCAATGGTGGCAAGACTACGTTCTCTGGGCAGGAGCTTCTTGCTCAGGTATGCAACGGGGCGCAGCCCTTCTCCCACCTTCTCCTGTAACAACACCGCCCCCATCCCAGCCTCAGAGGCATCCGTCTGTAGAACGAAGGGGGATTTGAAGTCTGGGGCTTGCAGAATGGGAGCTGCCGTGAGGCAGGCTTTTAACCCGTCGAAAGCGGTCTGGCAAGCCGCGGTCCACTGGACCCTGTTCGGTTGGCGCTTCTTACAAAGATCAGTCAGAGGGGCTGCTAGCTGACTGAAGTGTGGCACAAACTTCCGATAGTACCCTGCAAGTCCCAGAAAAGCCTGCACCTGTTTTTTGGTTGCGGGTTGGGGCCATTTCTGAACCGACTCGATCTTAGCTTCCATGGGTTTGATGCTCCCCCCTCCGACCCGATGTCCAAGGTACTCAACCTCCCCTAGCCCCACCTGGCACTTCTTTGCTTTCACTGTCAACCCAGCGTCCCGGATCCGCTGGAAGACCCGCCAGACATGCTGCAGATGCTGCTCCCAAGTGGAGCTAAAGATAGCTATGTCGTCCAGATAGGCACAGGCAAATTCTCCCAACCCGTTCAGCATTCCATTCACCAGCCTCTGAAAGGTTGCCGGACCATTCCGGACTCCGAAGGGAATAGTGGTGAACTGGAATAAACCCAGGTGTGTGACAAAGGCAGACTTGAGAGCAGCATCCGCGTCCAGCGGAACTTGCCAGTAGCCCTTGGTGAGGTCTAGGGTGGTAATGTACTTGGCCCTCCCTAGCTTCTCCAGCAAGACATCCATGTTGGGGATGGGGTAGGGGTCAGGGACGGTCACCTTGTTGATTTTCCGATAGTCCACACAGAACCGCACCCCCCCATCCTTTTTGGCCACCAGGACAATCGGGGAGGACCATGGGCTAGAACTAGGGACGATCACCCCTAGGTCTAACATGGCTTTGACTTCCTCAGCAATGACCTGAGCGTGGGGTCCCACCGCCCGGTATGGCAGAGATTGCATAGGGGGGCTTTCACCCGTTTGAATGGTGTGCTGGATGAGTGGGGTCCGCCCGGGGCGGTCTGAGAACATGGTCCCAAATTCATCCAGCACCCGCTTCATTTGCTCCCGCTGAGCCTCGGACAGGGCGGGTGACAGTGAGATTTCTTCCATTCCCCCACCATCCCCCCATTCTCCCAACAGATCCCCACCAGCGAAATCCTTATCATTATGTTCCTTCACACAGCCCAGTCCCGCACCCCGGTCCACATACAATTTCAACATATTCACATGAAACACTTTACATTTTTCAGGAGTCCCAGCAAAAAGTATTTTGTAGTTGACTGGTCCAAGTTTCTCAACTACAGTCCCCGGACCCTCCCATTTAAGACACAGCTTGGCCGTTTTGAGGGTACGCAGAACCAACACTTTATCACCCACCTCAAAAGTCCGGGCTACTGTGGTTTTATCATACAGCTCCTTTTGCCGCTGCTGGGCTGCCTTAAGATGCTGTTGGGCGGCTTCTCAAACGCTGTGGAGGATGTCCCGTAGCCGCCGCAGAAAAGTGTGAACCGGCACGGGCGAACTGCCGGCAGCCCCCTCCCACTCCTCCCGCAACAAAGCCAAGGGCCCCCGTAGTTCTCTGCCAAACATCAATTCATTCGGGGAAAACCCGAGGCTTTCCTGCGGAGCATCTCGGTAGGCAAAGAGGAGGTAGGGTAGGGCTTGGTCCCAAGTTCCCGGGTGACGGCTAGCGTACGCCTGGATCATTTCCCCAAAGTCTGGTTGAAGCGTTCAACCAGTCCGTTGGTCTCGTGGTGGTAACGCACCGAAGTTACATTGTCAACCCCCCCCAGGTCCCACATCTTCTGGAACAGTTTAGACATGAACCCGGTGCCGCAGTCCGACACGACCGTGCGGGGCATTCCCAAGCGGGCAAAGAGAGAGAGCAGAGTCTTAGCCAGGCTGGCTGCAGAGATGGAGGCTAGCGCAAAAGCCTCCGCGTAGTGGGTGGCAAAGTCCACTACCGTCAGTACAAACTTTTTCCCCGTCTTGGTGGGCGGGTTCAGGGGACCCACTATGTCCATAGCAATCCGTTCAAAAGGGATCCCCACCACCGGAAAAGGCTGAAGGGGAGCTCTTGGGTGATCACGATTGTGTCCCACTCGCTGGCACACATCGCAGGACCAACAGTAAGCCTTAATGTCGGAGGCGATCATGGGCCAGTAGAACCCCTCTGTGATTCGAGCTTGGGTCCGCTTCTGCCCCAGGTGTCCTCCCCATGCCACGTCGTGGGCGAGGTGCAACACGGCGTGGCGGTACCGTTGGGGAACCACCAGTTGCCTTTGCTTGCGCCCCGGTGCCACCTCCCCCTTTGGCTCGAACTCCCGGTACAAAGTTCCATTGTCCCAGACAAATCTTTCGGTGGCAAGGGATACCCCGGGGTCTTGGTTGGCCAGAGCGCGACACTCTCGCAAGGATGGGTCCAGTCGCTGGGCTTCCTTGAATTGGGCTTGTGTCCCAAAGTCTTTAGCCATCTGAGCAAACCCTTCGTTCTTCGGGGGCTCTGCTATGGCCTGGTTTCCCCCGGGGTGCCCCGCAGGGGATGGGGTCACCCCGGGTGGTGGAGGGGGCACGGGCTTAGGCTTTGGGACCGGTGCGGTTACGGGTGGCCCCCCTCGCCTTGCCTGTCCCCGGGTGACGACCCCCATCTTAGCTTTGGCCACCCGGAACGCGAGGTCGTTCCTGATGATGATGCCCCACTTCTTTTGGCGATGGATGATTACGTCCATCTCTCCTTCCCACCCCTGGTACTTGATCCGGACCCGAGCGATGGGGACGGTGATGTCGGGGGAGTTATAGGGTTTGATCGTACACGTACGTCCTGACAAAAGTTGGGACCTCTCTACGTGGTCCCGGGGCAGAGCCGTTACATCTGCCCCAGTGTCCCTATACCCCACCCTGGGAACATTATTGATATAGATGGACTCACAGAATTGCTTGCGGCTCCATCTCAGCTGGTCCGGGGAGGCGATGCGATACAGCGATGCACGGGGTTCAGGACGGTAGGAATCCCACTCCTGGAGATCCTCCTCGGCACCGCGATCCTCGGGGATGCTTGCATGGAGGGAGAGGACCGACCGCCGCTCGTCGTCGCTGTCGTCGTCCTGAGCGGCTGCAGCACCCGCGACGCGTCCTACTTTCCCCGGCGAGGGACGGGCATCCCGGTTCTTGGGTTGGAGCTTGGGGCAACCCCGCCGCAGGTGTCCCATCTCGTTACAGTGGAAGCACGCCCCAGACCGAGGGTTTTGGTTTCCCTTGGTCCGAGGGGCCTCCCCGCGCCGTCGGGGCAGGCCCTTTTCCGGCTCCGGGTTCTTCTCGGCCATGGCCGCGGAACTTCCCTTGGTGGATGGGGCCGTCCGGTATAGCCCCATCTCGTCAGCCATGATCCCCGCTGCCTCACAGGTACGGGGCTTCTGATCCCTCACGACAGCGGCCAGCTCCTTCGGGATGGTGGTGAAGAACTGCTCCATGGCGATCAGCTCGACAACTTCCTTCAGGGTGGAGGCCCAGGAAGCCTCCACCCAGGACTCGCAGACGTGCATCACCTGGGCTGCCCATGCCACGTGGGTGGTCCCGGGGGAAGGTCTACCCTCTCGAAATCTCCGCCGGCAATGTTCGGCGGTGAGGGCGAAGTGTTGCCTGACCGCTGCCTTGAACGCCTCGTAGCTTGCCGGGGTCTTCCGCAGATGAGCCCCGAGGAGGTCAGCCAGGTCCCCACTGACCTGGGTTCGCAGGGCGGACAACCGCAAGTTGTCGGGCACCCGCTGCTCCTGGCACGCCATTTCGAAAATGTAGAAAAACATCAGGACATCCTGCCCTGGCTTGTAGTAGGGGAACGCCTTGCGGTCCCACGACGGAGGGGGAAGAGCGGAGGGGACAGTCGGGGGAGTTTTCCCCGCCTCGAGCTGCAGCTTGGCCAACTCCATCTGCATCCGGATCATTTCGCGCTCGTGGGCCATCCTCTCCCGCTCGTGTGCCATCCATTCCGAGGGAAGCTCGAGGGGCTCCAGGGGCTCCAGAGGAGCGGGGTCGTCGGTCACCACATCCTCTCTCCCATCTCTCGGAACTGGGATAGGGCGGCCCCTGGGTTCGGGCACCCTGGGCCAGACTCACCAGCAGCTCCCTCTGCAGCTCCATCTGCCGGATCCGTGCCGCCAACCCCGGGGTGATGGGGGTTGCGGGCAGGGGCCGCCATGGCTCGGCTCCCCCAGTCGCTCCGTCAGGCTCTGGGTCGCCCATGATGATCCTTAGGCTCTTGCTACTTTGGGTCTGGGAGATATTCTGGGCTAATAAGTTATCCCACCTCTGCCACCAAGTGGAAGACCGACAGCCTGGTCTTCTGCGCAGGTTCAATGCTAAGGGGGTAGCGAGTCCTAGGGCGGGCCTTCTCCAAGGTCCCCAGCGACTATCACCCTTAGCCCAGAACAAAGGGATAACTTATAGCCACAAAAGTATCTTTTATAAAAACAAGTTTATTTACAAAATCACCTTCACAAACCCAGACACACGCCAGCAATACAGCTTATCAGTACGGTACAAAGTAGCAAGCAAGAAGTCTCAAGGACACCGTGATTTCAGGGCTCTCAGCTAGTTAGTTCAGCTCGGGCTCCAGCAGAGGCCCGGTCAACCGCATGCTGCTAGCTGGGTTCCCGGCGGAGGTCCGGTCTACCCAAGCGGCTAGCTGGGTTCCCGGCAGAGGTCCGGTCTACCCAAGCGGCTTGTGAGTGATTTCAGCTTGGTTTCCCGGGGGTCCAGTCAACCCAAGCGGCCAGTGATTTCAGCTTGGTTTCCCGGGGGTCCGGTCAACCCAAGCGGCCAGTGATTTCAGCTAGCTGGAGCACGCCGGGTGCTGCTACCCGGGGTTGCCGATCCCTTCGTTCCCTTACCCCAAGCATGGGGCAAGATTGCTGTTCAGGTCCAACAACTCAGTTCCCTTGCACAGGGTGTTTTATACCTTGGGTTTCAGGTAGCCCCTCCCTCCGTAATCAGGTGGGTTGCCAATCAGGTGGGTTGCCAGCCACCCTCCCTGAGGGGCGGCCTTTTGGGTCAGGTGGGGTGACGCCTTCCCCCTGTGGGGTGGGGTCCCTTTGAAGCCACTTGCTTAATGGTCCCATCCTGTGGTGTTGAATGGTCCTTTCTTATGGGTGCCGAAGTGTCTGCTCTGGCGAGGTATTCAAGTCTAATGTAGATGGGGCTGATATACGAGAGCATTGACGAACCTGGGGATGCTTCCTGCCTTCCCCCCTGGGGTGATTCTATGCAGATGTTGTTTGTCCCCTTTGGTCTCTGTGGAGACTGGCTGTCTCCGCCCCCCTGGGTCTCCTTCCCCCCACCTTGGTGAGTGTGTGTGTGTCAGAAAGGGGTTTTAGGTTGGCTTTCTCCACAATAGCCCTCCCTTGTTGTTAGTCTCCCAGAAAGTGATATTTAGAGGTACGCTGTCTCTGAACATGGAGGTTCAGTTTGCCTATCATTATTTTCTGGTCATCATTAGTGGACACATCTGTTGATGTCAACCTTCACTTTCCACTCCCACTGCCTTTCTCTAAACTTCTCCTCTCCGCCCCTTCCTGCCGTTCCAGAAATTGTGGATGGGAACCTGAAGATGACTCTGGGCATGATCTGGACAATCATTCTCCGATTTGCCATCCAGGACATCTCAGTGGAAGGTGAGTATGAGAGCTGGGATGCAGGTAGGGTTTTATTCCTCATGTCATCCCAGTCAGCCTTCCCAGTACCCAGCTGGGGAGGGGCCATAGCTCCATGGTAGAGCACCTGCTTTGCAGGCAGAAGGTCTCCAGGTTCAATCCCCAGCATCTCCAGTTAAAAGGATCAGGTAGCTGCTGCTGCTGGTGGTGGTGGTGGTGGTGAGAAAGACTCTTCTTTGCCTGAGATCCTGGAGAAATGCTGCCAGTCAGAACAGACAATACTGGGCTAAATAGCCTGACCTGGTATAAAGGCAGCTTCCTATATTCCTAAGGGTGGGACCACAATTCAGTGGTAGAGCCCATACTTTGCATGCAGAATCCCCAGGTTCAATCTTGCCAGTCAACCCTAGGCTAGAGGAACCAATGGTCTGCCCCGGTATTATAAAACCGCTTCTGTGCTGATGTGTAGAGAGGAGATGCATAGAGGGAATCCTGGCTCTGGGTCTTGGCTATCACAGAAGGGGTGTTGCCTTAGGGTGCCTTTCTTCCCTTCTCTTCCAGAAACCTCCGCCAAGGAGGGGCTGCTGCTGTGGTGCCAGAGGAAGACGGCTCCCTATCGGAATGTGAATGTGCAGAACTTCCACATTAGGTACAGGGCAGTGCAGGATGGGTGGTAGATGTGATTCGCGGCTTGTTGTGTTGGGTAACTTGGGTTAATTGTCCACTACGCCAGTTAAGCACAGCGACCAAGGTTAATGGGCCACAGCAGGACTAGCCCAATATATTTTGGCACTTGAGACAGAAAATCTAAATGGTACCTTCCTGTCCCTCCATAGTAAAAATACAATAACAACATCACTGTGCGATCCTGTGCATGGACGTGCATATCTGCCTGAGCAATTGTATGATGTGCTGGCTAGTGCAGAAACGTTTTTTTAAAATACTGTAATGGGTAAAAACCATGTGTGTGGGCTTGATCTGTAGCTCGTGTGTGTGTGTGTGTGTGTGTGTGTGTGTGTGTGATGGCTACTTCAGCTTTTCCTGTTTATCAACATGTTTTTATCATTTAAACTGATATGTTATCTTTTAACTTGATATACGGTATTAAGATCTGGTGTGTTAATGTCTATGTTGTAGGCCGCAACCCTAAACACACACACTGTTCTTCATTAGAAAAGTTATTAATACCTATTTAGAAAAGACTCATACTCTTAAAAGAATCAGAGCTGATGGAGTGGCCCTGCTTCCCTTCTCTCCTTCTCCCTCCATGCTTCCTTTTTTGCATGTTATGCCTTTGCATCTCGGAATGGAACAGCTGCCATTCCTCTGACTAGGATGCTGGTCAGAAGCTGATTGGAGAGGGGGTGGCGGTACCTGGACCCAGCTGAAGACACTAGGGGCTCACTCTCGCTCTTTCCTTCTTCTCTCTCCATGTCCCACCCACCAGCTGGAAGGATGGCCTGGCACTCTGTGCCCTGATCCACCGGCACCGCCCTGACCTCATTGACTACGCCAAGCTCAGAAAGGTGCTGGCTTCTTCTTGCATCCTGAATGTAGCCCGTCCCTTCAGGCTCTCTGCTTCTCACCTCTGGAATCCGGCTGCATCTTTGTACTTTGTCTTACTGGCCCCCTTTGGGGCAGCCTGTGATTCCCCCCACCCACCCACTCGCCACACACACACTACCTCCCCAGCATTATGATGGGCATTTTGCTAAGGGAGGCGGCATAGCTGAGTGGCTGAGAGCCTGCTTTGCATGCAGAAGATCCTTGGTTCAGTTCCTAGTTAAAGGATCCTGTAGCAGGTGAGGGGGAAAGAACCTTCTCTGCCCGAAACCCTGGAGAGCCATTGCCAGTCAGAGTAGGTAGTCCTGGATGACTAGGCTAGATGGACAAATTGTCTGATCTGGTATAAGGCTACTTCTAATGTCCCTAGGAATGGAAATTCATAATGAGCAGCAAAATCCGGCCTCTGGGTCAGGAGCTGCCCACCAGCATGACTCCTCCTCCCCACCTACAATCTTGCCAGCCCCTCCCTTCCACAGTGTGGGGACTCACACAGGGCAACTGTGTCAATCTCTGCACAGGATGACCCCATTGGGAACCTCAACACAGCCTTTGAGGTGGCCGAGAAATACCTGGATATCCCCAAGATGCTGGATGCAGAAGGTGAGAAGCCAGATGTCTGTGTGTGATTTAGAGGTGAGGGGTGGTGAGGTGGGCTTGGAACAGAATAAACCTAGGGTTTTCATATGGCAAGTGAACCAACCCCCCAAACTGCCACTGGGGGACCACACATCCAACCCACTTACTGTGCCATAGACTTCTGTAGCTTCTGCTGGGCATCCTTGTGATGCACATGCTGTGGCCGCACTCTGGAGGGCCCTCTTTATTGTGCCTTTGCCTACCTTCCACTTCAGCGCCTGCCTTCTTCCTACAGATATTGTTAACACCCCCAAACCGGACGAGAAAGCCATCATGACATACGTCTCCTGTTTCTACCATGCCTTTGCTGGTGCAGAGCAGGTAAAAAAAAAAGTTCTTCTGAAGCTACATATCTGCAGCTGAGAGCCATAAAAGTCAAGTTGTTTCCTCTTCCATTGTTGTCCATAGTACCATCAATGTGCTTAGTGCTTTACAGAGTACATGAGTTCAAGTCCCTGCCCCGAGGAGCTTACAATCTAAAATTCGACAGGAGGAACAACAGAAGGAGGAAGGGGAGGGAAGCAGAGGCCGGGGTGGGCAGGGAAGCGATGTGCAGTTGTTTCATTTGCAAGTGCTTAGGCTCTTGTTAGAGGCATATTTGCAGGAGGGCACGAGGATTTGAAGGTGTTATATGGATTGATGCATCTAAATAAATTTACTGGCACTGCAATCCTGTACATGTCTACTCCAAACTAAGCCCCATTGAGTTCACTCCTAGGAAAGTGCATAGAATTATAGCCTTAATTTCTCTCATTTTTTTCTGGGTTTGTTTTGCAAAATTCTGCCCCCCGAAAACGTAAGAGCTACTTTCCCCACCCCACCTAAATCATGCTGTCAGTGTGAAGCATGTACATTGAGCCCTAGGCATGCTGATCAGACAAATGTACAAAAATTTAGAGTTGCAAAGTGGGAGACTTAAACACTGAATTCTTGGTCTTGGTGTCTTTAACTGGAAGGACACCACCCAAGCTAATCTGTTTAGGGCTCGGTATGTATGGAAGTGTCTGTATAGGGGAATTAGATGACCTCCAGGTGCACCCCAGTACTCCAGCTCTAATCTCTGTCTCCCCCCACCCCCTGCTTCCAGGCTGAGACAGCTGCCAACAGGATCTGCAAGGTGCTTGCTGTCAATCAAGAGAATGAGAAACTGATGCAGGAGTATGAGAAGCTGGCCAGTGAGGTACTTTGAAACCACCCATGTGGAAGTTTTGTTCTCTAGGCTGATCTCTTGTTCCTATCAGGAATGGGAGCACTGGCTGCAGGAGCAGAATTCCTGGTTTCAGTTACCAGGATTAGGAGTGGGGTTCAGCATTTACGACTGGGTTGGGGAACCTTTTTTCTACTGAGAGCTGCTTTCCCTTGTAATCCTTCGAGAATTGCATGCCAGTTGTGGGTGGAGCCAAATCCAGCAGTGGGTCAGAAACAAAAGTGGTCACGGCCACCCCTTTTCTCTCTCTCTGCCACCCCTTCTCCCTTTCTGTCCTGCCACCCGATTGTCCTCTCTTTCTACTACTCCCAGTTCCTTCTCTCTTTTTGCTTTTTTCCCTCCCTCTCTCCCTTTCTGCCATCCTTTCCTTCTCCCTTTCATGCCACCCCCATTTCTCTCTCTCTTTCTGCCACCCTCTCTTTCTGTCTCTCTCTCTCTGGGCCATAGCTAAGGGAGGGGCCATGGTTCAGTGGTAGAGTCGCTGCTTTGCATGCAGAAGGTCCCAGATTCAACCCCCAGCTTCTCCAGGTAAAGCTAGGAAGGAATCCTGCCTAAAATCCTGGAGAGGTGCTGCTGCCAGTCAGTGTTGACAATATTGGGCTAGAAGATGGACCAAGGTCTGACTCAGTATAAGGCAGCTTCCTACGTTCCTGTTCTCTCTCTCTCTCTCTCTCTCTCTCCCTCCCTCCCCACCCCCCCTCTCTCGCTCTCTCCCCTCCCTCTTCCCCACCCTGCAGGCTGTCAAGACCTGCCAGAGGTCTGAACTGATTGCTTGCAGAGGGCTTTTGAAATTAGGCCAAGTCTTTAGGACAGGGCCTGAGATTTAGGACAGGGCCTAGAGGGCCAGATTGAGACTCCAGGCCTGAGATTCCAGGAATCTCAGGCCTGGAGTCCCAATCTGGCCCTCTAGGGTTCCTGCACTACTGGGTCACAGCCTAACCTAAGGGGGTTGAGTGTATCCCCAAATGTATGCCTGGGCTAACAGTGGGTCCCAGGTCTAACAAGTTTGAAGACTTCTGGTCAATGGGACTGTACCTTGGCTCTGCACTCTGGATAGACTAAGCCTTCTTCTGTTTCTCCCTGCCAGCTCCTTGAATGGATCCGCCGCACCATCCCCTGGCTGGAGAATCGCGTGCCGGAGAAGAGCATGAGTGCCATGCAGCGCAAGCTGGAGGACTTCAGGGACTACCGGCGTGTGCACAAGCCCCCCCGTGTCCAGGAGAAATGCCAGCTTGAGATCAACTTCAACACCCTGCAGACAAAGCTGCGCCTCAGCAACCGGCCAGCCTTCATGCCCTCTGAGGGCAAGATGGTCTCCGTAAGTCACGAGCAGGGCAGGGCAGGGCAGAATGGAAACAGGCGGCCCACAACCCATGGGATAGGCTGCATTTCACATGGTCGACCAGGACCTTTCCTCTCAAGACCGACTTTGATAAGAAGTGCAGTATACCTGTGTTCCAGAGGCAGAAATGCCCAGTTGCCACATGACCCTGTGGATCTTTCTTCCGGCAGATGTGGCACATACCTAAATCCCTGGGTTGTGGCTTGCTTGTGATGCAACCCATGGCTGCTCTAAAGTTCTTGAGGAGTTTATTTGTGTATTTATTTATTTCAGAACTGGTATGCCATCTTTCAGGGCAAACCATCCCACATAAAAACATAGTACATAAAAACAATACTTCAAAATTCATCATATACTAATAAAATCCTCAATCAAAACTTTTTAAAACATACATTACAATGGCAGCAGCTAATGCAATACACACATTAATTAAAAGCAGCTCAAATGAAACAGTCTTCAAGGTCCATTTAAAAGTTTATCATGTGGGGGCCATGCGTACCTCCCTACAGAGGGAATTCCACTGATCCAGGGCACCACCAAAAAGGCCCTGTCTCTCATGCCGGCCAATCTGATAGATCTTGATTTGCAGGCCCACAAGCAGGGCCTCTGAGGTTTAAAAAATGAGTAACTTCTTAGATAGTTAAATGGAACAAAAATTTGTAAACAACATCGTAAAATTTAACACTGAACATGTTCTTAATATGCATTTGGGCACCATCCTCTGGGAAGAGCTCCTGCACAAAGCCCATAGAAATTTTCTGCACTGGAGCAGCTCTTGTTAATTTTGAATGGGCTTATACATAACTTCCCAATGGATTGTGCCCATTACACACATTGGAAGAATGCAGTGTCTCAGCCTGGATTTTGCAAACTTTTGTAGTTGTAGTGTTGTTTTGATTCTGCCTTTGATTCTGCTCATTTTTGAGGCTCTGGGATTATAATTTAGAAAAAGAGCAGAGTGGGGGAACCTTTTAAGAATGTGTATATGTATAATAAAGATTTATATACCGCCTTTCTATAAAATATCCAAGGCGGCTTAGAGTCCAGATAAAAATAACCTACTATAAAATAGGAATAATAAATATAATAACAAATCACACCAGTGGAAAACAGTCTTTAAAAAAACAAACTAAATGGCAGCAAGAGAATAAAATTATACAAAGAATGAAACTCCACAAAAGCTAACCAAAACAAAACTGTCTTCAGTTACCAGTATAAAAAGTGAGCAGTGATAGGGCCTGCCAGCCAGTTGGAGCTCACTTGGGAGGCTTAATCAATCCATCAATCAGTCAGTCAATCACATCTTAATTAAGCTTTGCAATCCCACTGGAGAGAGAAAATAGTGCTCAGGAGAATGGAAAGTGGTTTGAGAGTGGCATCCCTTCCCAAGGGGTATGCACATGTTTTTTATGTCTCATTGTTGCTTCCCTGTCAAACAGGCAGTTTAAAAAATATTTTTAAGGTTCTGTTTACAAGAGGCACAAAGGTAGAATGAGCATATGCAAGGCAAGCTACAGGCCCTCTTTTAAGCCACCTTCAGTTCTCTGAAAAAATGGTCTCCAGCTCCTTTGTTCTTTCTCAAGCAGATAAATGGTTGTTCCTTTGTTAAAAAACAAAACAAAAACCCTCACAAGCATTTTATCCATTGACCAAGCATCAGAGGGGCAGGAATTAACAATGCAAACCCACATGCTGGTGTGGCAGCCTTTCCCGGATTTCTGCCCTCAGGAGTGCACATTCAGTGGTGGGCATGGTTGGGTCTTGCTAGCCTGACGTGAGCTTGGGATGAGGCTGTGCCCTGTCTGCCTGCAGGACATTGCCAATGCATGGAAAGGGCTGGAACAGGTTGAGAAAGGCTATGAAGAATGGCTGCTGACCGAGATCCGGCGCCTGGAGCGTCTGGACCACTTGGCAGAGAAGTTCAAGCAGAAGGCCACCCTGCACGAGAACTGGACCAGAGGTACTCCACCCCCTGAGCCCCTGCCTTGATGTCTGCTCATGGCCAACACCAGTAGTGTAGTAGAGGCAGGGCTCACAGGGATGCAGCGCTGGCATTTTTTTTTATTAGCAGGGGCACTGATGTCATCTGCCACTCCCTTAAACTTCCCTGCTCCCTCTGAGCTTAGCTGCAGTCCTCACAGTAACTGGGGGGAAATTAACTTTCCCAGCAATAATACATTGTCCCTTGTTATAATGTAAGGTATTTTGGGGTGGCTTGGCCTTGAATGAGCAATTAAGACCCATTAGATTTACAAAAACCCTGCTTCTAGTGGATGAAAATGGCTAGGTCTGGTTTGTTGAGAAGGATAAACGCAGCTGTCTGCAATTTTGGCCTCTCCTTGGGGGTGCGGCTCTGGGGACTGTCACAATGAGTGCCTGCACTTCAAAACTGACTGCTGCACCATTGGCCAACACCCGTGCCTCCCACCCACCCACCCACCCACCCACCCCAGTCCAACCTCTTAGTGGCCCTCTGCTTCCTCCCATCGCAGGGAAGGAGGATATGCTGTCACAGAAGGACTACGAGTCAGCCTCCCTTTATGAGATCCGGGCGCTGATACGCAAGCACGAGGCTTTCGAGAGCGACCTGGCCGCCCACCAGGACCGCGTGGAGCAAATTGCAGCCATCGCACAGGAGCTCAAGTGGGTGCCAGGGAGAGACCAGCACCCCTTTTTGGTTTGGAATGAATCCTGGGCACCCTGGATCCTAGCTGCTCCCCAATCCAGCCCTTTAGGGCAATCTGGTGCCCTCTGGATGTGTTGGACTGCAGCTCCCATAATCCCCAGCCTGCATGGCCCTCCTAAATATCTGACTTCCTGAAGCTGGGGATTGATGACACACTTTCCATCTGACTTCCTGAAGCTGGGATTGGGGCCACACATCTCTTCCCACCTGGCCATGGCAAAGTGTAGTGGTCCTGCTGGCCTGGAACACTGTGCTGTGTCTGTCAGAATCCCAAGAATGCCAGATTTTATTTGGGTGGGGGGAGGAGAAACTCAAAACTTAACTCTCATGATTGTGTGATAGTAGGGATCTGTTGATGGCTCTGGCTCAAGCTGAATTCAGCAGGGGCCTCTGTGTCCCACTCTGCAGGGATCCGGTCCTTATTTGGAATTGTTGGGAGGCGCTACAAGAATGGAAAGAGAGGAGAGGGTAGGGAGAGAGGAAAGGTGGGTCGTAGGAGCAGAGAATAGTGGCTGCAGGGCAGAGGAAAGGACATTGTGTGACCGCTGGAAAGCATTTGCTCTACGCTAGTCCAGTTTCTCAGATTTCATTGGCTTTTTCTTCATCTTAAGCCTTAAATCCTTAAGACTTAAGGACTAGAAAAACAAGGTTAAACTAGATGTGATGTTCATAGCATGGGTCTCCCCATTTTTCAATCCCACAATCCTTGTGTGTTCGCACCAATAAGGTGTGTTATGTTCTAGTTATTCTTGCAACTATTTTTGTATTCCTTGCCAAGTCACTGGTAGAGCATTTGGATGAAGTTAACAACAGCACCTTGGTGGTGTCTCGTGTAAATTTTGAAAACTGGGTCTTTGTACTTACCTTTTGCACAACATGCACTAGGACTAGTTGTGAATATTCAAGCAGTCTGCAAGCATGGGTGATAGGCAGAGAGTTTTCAAGTGAGAAATGTGAATTCTGCTTCCCAGATAAACACCCACGCTCTTGTTTACAAGGCCACACCTCTGTGGAGGTGATAGAGTGGGGAATCCAGAGCTCATTCTCCTCTCAAGAAGTAGTACATCCTGTAATTAGGACTAACATCTTTTTAGGCTTTCTTTTTAAATGAATGCTGAAATTCTCAGATGGTGCTACTTGGATGGGAGACCCCTCCTCTAGTTTCCTGCATTGAGCAGGGGGTTGGACTCGATAGCCTTGTAGGCTCCTTCCAACTCTATGATCTATGAAATCTATGAAATCTATGATGATGGTTTATGTCCTGCCTTTTTTCCTCTTGCAAGGAACTCAAGGCAGCATACATAATCCTCCTCCTCTCCATTTTATCCTTATAAAAACCCTGTGTGGTAGGTGAGGCTGAGTCGGTGACTGGCCCAAAGTCACCCAAGAAACTTCATAGCTGAAAGGGGACTAAAGCTCAGGTCTCCCAAGTCCCAGTACTGCACCACACTGGCTATTTCCCAAAAGGAACTCAAGGTGGCTAACAAAACAGATGCAGAATTACTGCTCTGCCAGTCCCACACATGTGTATCCCTTCATCAGCTTGCTTAATTCACTATTGGACTCTAATACAAGATAACCTTGGCATGAGTGGTTATGGGTTCAACTTGCAGACGCATAACTTTCTTGATTGGTGGAGTTTGGGTTGCCGACTTCCCATTTGTTGTGATCCATGCTTGGGGTGGAGTTGGTCTCTGCTTTAGGACTTGTGGCTGGGGGATCGGATTGGAGGGGGGCTTGTCAATTCTGAAATTCTGCTTTGAGTGAGGAGATCCACAAGCCCATCTCTCTGTCTCTAACTATTGTGGCCTTCCATTGTAGTGAGCTGGACTACCACGATGCAGCATCTGTGAACTCCCGCTGCCAGGCCATCTGTGACCAGTGGGACACCCTGGGGACGCTAACTCAGAAGAGAAGGGATTCCCTGGAGGTGAGAGAGTGAAGCTGGGGGATTCGAACCCTTTGTGTGTGGGTGGTGAAGGGTGTGGCCCCACAGACTTTGTCCTCCGATGACCCTCATCCTGCCTTCTCTTTCCCCTGCCCAGCGGGTGGAGAAGCTGCTGGAGACCATTGACCAGCTGTACCTGGAATTTGCCAAGAGAGCTGCCCCCTTCAACAACTGGATGGACGGAGCCAACGAAGACCTCCAGGACATGTTCATTGTGCACAGCATTGAGGAGATCCAGGTGAGCTGGTCCTTGGGAACCAGTAGGGTCTCACACATGCTGAGCAATTGGGGTGAGACTAGAGCTAGCGCCTTCCTTATAAGATTTTTAAAATCTATGTTCATAGAGTAGGAGGGGGAAATCTAGTGGAGACTTTCTGGAGCAGGGCTGCCATCAAGGGTAGGCATGGTTGGGCAGCTGTCGAGGGATCACACCCCAGCAGGGGCTCACTGGCAAGTACCCACCCACCCACCCCTGGAATTGCTTTCCCTCCTCTTCCCCATTGCAATCTGCTTGTTCACCTGCCTCTCGCTCTGGCCCAGGTAATGGAGGTGTTGGTGAGAAGGAGACATCTGTGAACCTGCTGCTATGGAAATTACCCACAGTGTCCAAACATAGCATTGCTCTGGGCATTGTGGACAATTTAAATGGCAGCTTCCCAGAAGCCCCCTGCTGCTGCTCTGTAAGCCAGGGCAAGGGAGGGCAGGACCAAAGCAGATGTCAGCACCTCCTGGGGTGCTTGGGCCACAGTAGCTGTTCCCAGATGTCAGGTGCTGATGCTGTACCTGAGGTTATAGGAGAGCTGGAGAAAGTACAGGAAAGGTCAACAGGGGTTGGAGCAACTTCTAGTTGGAAAAAGGCTTTTTAGCTAAGATAAAGTGACTAGGGAGGGGGTGGATGTGATCCAGATTCATAGTATCACGAACCATGTGGAGAACATGGATGAATTAGCAAAAGATTCAGGCAAAGGGAAGAAAGAATCCATCATAAAGAAAAGAGGCAGTGCCAGAGGTGAGAGGAAAGTAGAGGACAGAAAGACCTCATTTCCCTCAACCTACCTTCCCCCTGCCAGCAGCTAACTTAATATTCCCCCCCTCCATAGAGCCTGATCACTGCCCATGAGCAGTTCAAAGCCACACTGCCTGAGGCTGACAAGGAGCGCATGGCCATCCTAGGCATCCAGAACGAGATCCAGAAGATTGCACAGACCTATGGCATCAAGCTGTCGGGCATAAACCCCTACACCAACCTCTCACACCATGACATCTCCAACAAGTGGGACACGGTGAGAGCAACTTTTAAAACACCCACACAGTGGTGCTTCAGAAGACTGCAGCAGATGTGTGAGACTCTGAGGAGACTGTTCAGGCAAATACTGTTATTGCTGAGACTTGGGTCATCCACAAGTTGCTGTGCTCCACCCATCCTCCTCAGCTACAGTCTCCACCTGCCTCTGTGTGTTCCCCTCTCAGTGGACAAGGCAGGCAGCCTGATGGAAGCCCTTGGTGGGAGTGGGAATGGGGTGGGTGGGCAGGTAGATACAGCTCTTCTGCCAAGTCCAGTCTGTTCATCTGCCTCTGAGATGAAAGCAGATGGTTTTCTAGTGACAAATGAGAAGCCTGATCCTCCAGCACAACATCCAGGAAGAGGGAGAGAGAAAAAAGGGGGTGGCAAAAAGAGAAAAGGGGTGACCCACTCACTTTTGTCTCGAGCCTTGGCCACCACTGGCTTTGGCCCTGTCCACTGCTAACATGCAGCCCCTGACAGATTTCCTGTGGGCTGCAAAGGAATGCGGCCCTCAACAGAAAACTGGTTGCTCACCCCTGCCTTAAACTAGTTGGTGAGTTGGGGAATATAGGAGGGTGTTTTCCAGTGTCAGAGGCAGTCTGCCTATGTGCACCAGTTGCTGGGGAACATTGGCGGGAGGGAGGGTGCTGTTGCACTCATGTCCTGCTTGTGGGATCCTGTCGGCAGCTGGTTGGCCACCGTGTGAATAGATTGCTGGACTAGATGGACCCTTGGTCTGATCCAGCATCAGAGCTCTTCTTATATTCTTATGTATAAACAGGTCCCAAGGTGCCATGGCATGTTTACCCTTTTTTCTTTTCTTGAGAAAGGCCTGTCTTCAGAGTTGTGCTTTGGAAGTCCTGCTTTGATCCTAGTCAGTGGGGGGATTGGGTTCCTCCTCTCCTCTCAGGACTGCCCTAGCCCCCTCACCTGCCAGTGAGGGTCTCAAGCCCAATTCTCTTGTGACCCTGCCCCTAGGTGAAGCAACTGGTCCCACATCGTGATCAGACCCTGCAAGAAGAGTTGGCAAGGCAGCAAGCCAACGAACGCCTACGACGCCAATTTGCTGCTCAGGCTAACATCATTGGACCCTGGATCCAGGCAAAGATGGAGGTAAGGCCCTCTTCCGCCCCATCCACCAATGCAAAGTGCTAGCAGCATTACCCACACGCCTCTGGGACTGGGGTGTGTGTGTGGCAGATTTCTGGTTCTGGGGAGTGTCTAATGGGTTATCTATAGGGTGGGTAGGTGAGAGGGGCATTAAAAGCAAGGGAAAAAATCATGTTGGAAAGAAATAGAAGTGCAGAAGTCAGAAGAGGCAGTGTTAGTCCAAATGCAGAATCAGGGTAAGCTTGAAACTCCAGAACACTTGAACTGCTTTTCTTACAACCCAAGTGTCCAACAAGTAGAATCTCACTCGTTTTTCTGGATCGCCACCACCACCACCACCTTGCAACTCTCTACACACCATCCATGTGGCTGATCCAACAAATAGCTTTGGAAAGGCTCCTAGCCCTGGTGAAACGATCCTCTAAGCAACGTGTTATCACTCGTTTGCCAAATGGGGAGTTCCTTGTTGCCAGTTCCCAGTGAATCTGTCTTACCTGTAACATCCCATAACCTATAGAGGTAGGGAGCCCCATGGGATTAGCACCAGGTGCCAGGATCCTAAGCCCCCTGGCTAACAGCAGTTTCCTCTCTGTCATCCCTTGGCAGGAGATTGGCCACATCTCCGTGGACATCAGCGGGTCCCTTGAGGACCAGATGAACCACTTGAAACAGCATGAGCAGAATATCATTAACTACAAGGTGAATATTGACAAGCTAGAGGGCGACCATCAGCTCATCCAGGAGGCTCTCGTCTTTGACAACAAGCACACCAGCTATACCATGGAGGTGGGTACCGGCACTGCAGAAGGCCAAGGGAAGCACAGGAAAATGTGTGAATGTTGTCAACATTCATTCCTGGATCCAGGGCCAGCTCTTCCATTAGGTAGACGGAGCTGGCTGCCTCAGGTGGCAGATGTTGGGGGTGGCGGGCAGGGAGTTGCGGTGAGGTGCTGGAGGGCAGGGCTGTGTATGCTGTACAGGCTGCCCTGCACCCCCTAAGTTAGCCTGCTGCCCTCAAGGGAGTTAGAGACCTTTATCCCTATGCCAGCGCTGAAGTCCAGTCAGTTCCTATACGTGGACCAGGGGTCGGAGTGTATGTACCATCTTGTCTTTGCCTCAGGTAACAAAATGTCTTGGATGGCCCTAGGTGAATTGCACAGAGAATGTGGTGTGGTTCCTGCAAGTAGAAAGGGGTGTGTGGGAGAGGGAGAGCAGGGGGGAGGGAGGGAGGGGGAGAGAGCGAGAGAGAGCGCGCGCAACCAACCCTTTGGTGCTGGTCCATCTCATTTTGCAATGCCTACTCTGGTTGACTGCAGCACATTCGGGTGGGCTGGGAGCAGCTGCTGACAACCATCGCTCGCACCATCAATGAGGTTGAGAACCAGATACTGACCCGTGATGCCAAAGGCATCAGCCAAGAACAGATGAATGAGTTCCGAGCCTCCTTCAACCACTTTGACCGGGTAAGGCGCTCCCAGCCCAGATGTCTGATCCATCAGACACCCATCACCGCTTCCATGTGGAACCCAACCCCAAGCGTGCAAAATCAGCCTCCTGCCAAAACATCTCTCTGTTTCGGTGCATGTGGCCCTCGAATCTAATCCCCAGGCTTGTGAATCACTTTCTAGCCAAGTGGGCCAGTCTACAGTAGAGCATGGGGCCCGGGGCCCGGTCCCTTCTCCTAACCACATACACACCGTGCTGCCACCCACCCCATGTCTGGATTCAGACAGCTCGTGATGCCAGCAGCAAAGAGTGAAGGCCTTGGCTGGGCTAAGACCCTTACTACCCATAGAAAAGCTCAGGTGAGCAGCAAGTGGTTTGACAGCCGACTGCAGGGCAGGTGGGGCACATTGGCTGCCCAGTTGCCATGGACACTGTTCTGGCCTCTTTTTGCAACAACTTGACCCTTCGTTGAAGCCAGCTGTGAATAAGCCATGAGAACTCTCTGGGACAGGACTTTGTTGAACAAAGGGCCTGTTAGTAGCAGAGGGAGGGGAAACCATAGCATACGGGCAGCCGCTGCTAGTGCTTTAGAGAATGTCTTGCTTCAAGGATATGCTTGAGGTTGGCATCTGCTTCTCACCTAACAGCTCCTTTTGGCTCCTTGCAGAAACGAAATGGTATGATGGACCCCGATGACTTCCGTGCCTGCCTGATCTCCATGGGATACGACCTGGTATGAGGCCAGCCCCTACTTGGGCGGAGAGAGCTTCCCTCTCGCCTGCTACAAGGGCCAAACTAGTGTGGTTTAACATCCTGTGTTAACCTTTTTTCTAAAAAATCCTGCAAAACAGCAGCGTTGGGGGTGGGGTGGGAATCAGAATTGAGACCAAGGTGGGAAGGGAGGGGGGTTTACCCTCATCTGAAGTCCTGCAGAAAAGCAAACACCCCTAAACTTATTTGCATTGGGGAAGGAAGCTCCTCTTGGCATTGTAGGTAACTTGGGTCTTAGCCCAACATAGAGCAGAACTGTCCAACAGTTGTGCAGCTGTGTGACTCCTGTCACCTGTGTCTATCTCAATGATTGGCAACCCAGATTGGCTGATGGGCTCCTGCCTCTCTTCTCTACCTGTCTGATGACTCCTACCATTTCCAGGATGCTCCCAGAGGCCCAGCCCTACCTAGCTAGACAGAGAGGAGAGAACCATGTAGGCAGCATTACTTGTGTTTTTTTTAGTAAGGATGTTAGAGAATTCCATTTAGTCCGCATTTTAAAGCAACCCGACCTAATTTGCACATCCCAGACCTTAACATGTGGTCCAGAATGCTGTTATCCTAACGACTGCACACTTCTCCAAATTTTGCAGTGAAGCTCCTGGCTCAAAGAAACGTTGTATTTTATGGGGAAATGTATATAATTTAAATGCAATGTGAGTTTTAAAAAAAATCACAGAACAGGACAGACTTACGACTGAACACATGTAACTGACAGACTGAAAATAGTCTGATCTGTCCACCCCTAGTTTTTAGAAGCTTCCCTTCCCTTGCAGAGAATGAGCCTGTTAAGAAACTTGCCAGGACTAAAAGGGTCCCGTTATCTGCAAGTAGTGGTGGGATTTTGGGTCTTGAGCTCCCAGTTGCCAGCATCATGATAGCAAAAACTGAGGTTGGGGAAGGACTGCTATGGAGCAGTTTACAGTCCTGGTCCGAGACCCAAAGGTGGCTCCAGTGGGGAGAATTTTTGGAAGCCTCTCTCCTTCTCCCCACTCCTCCTGTTGACCAGAGTTCCTGTTGCTCCTAGGGTGAGGTGGAGTTTGCACGCATCATGACACTGGTGGATCCCAACAACACAGGTGTGGTGACCTTCCAGGCATTCATTGACTTCATGACTCGTGAGACAGCCGAGACTGATACAGCTGAGCAGGTTGTGGCTTCCTTTAAGATCCTGGCCTCAGACAAGGCAAGTGCTGCCCTAGAGAGTAAGGAAGAACCTGTTTTGGGGGGTAATCTTTCTTGTCCACAAAAGTGGAAATGCCCTCTCTGCTTTATACATAGGAGCCTGCCAATTATGTCGGGCTGGTCCATATTCTGCAAAATTGTACTGCCCCAAGAATAACTTTAGAATCTGGGAGGCAAAAACAGAACTTTGCTTTCAGAGAATCTCTCCTCCACACACCCCTTTCTCTCCCTCACATTTCAAGACTTTCTTGATAAGGCAAAAAAGTGTGAGGGGAATGTTACTTAGTGAAATCTTACAACTAGGAGCAAGCCTGAACAGCTCTGTAACACAGTGGCAAGCGCTTAAGGAAAATACCCAGTCCCACCCAGACCGCTTTGGTGGTACTTCCAGTGTGGCAGCAGAATCAGGAGGTCTATAGAGCCCCTGCTGGACCACCCCTCTGCCTACAACAGCGAGCTGTTGCAGGCCTGACCAAGGTGGGCTTAGCAAGACTTGTCTTGCAACGTCCCTTGATCCTCCCATCTGGCAGCAGCAAAGAAAATACACACAGATCCTGTAACTGGGCGCTTTTTGGCCTATGGAGTAACAGGCTGTCCCCCTTCTTCTGCAGAACTACATCACGATAGAAGAACTGCGCCGGGAGCTGCCACTGGAGCAGGCTGAATATTGCATCAGCAGGATGACGAAGTACTCAGGAGCCGACGCTGTGGCGGGCGCTTTGGACTATGTCTCCTTCTCCAGCGCCCTGTACGGGGAGAGCGACCTGTGATTCCCTCCCCTAAACCCCAAGCCCACCCCTTCACCAGAAATGGCACGTGGGAGCAGAATGAACTCCCCACCCGTGGGGAACCAAAGCAAACAAGAGTCTTATGCCCATGGAAGAGGGGAGAAGCCACCACATGCCCTCCCCAAATCTCCCCCAATGCTGAGCAAGAGGCTGCGAGATCCCCCATCTCCACCCACAAGCCAGGGCTGGTGTATTCAGGGTGGTCTTGGCTAGGAAACCCTGTCCTTCGTAGAAGCTGCTGTGTCTGTTCCTCGCTGCTGAGCTAGTTGCGCATTCCCCCAGTCAATGCTCTACCTTCCCTCCTCCCCGTAACCTTTTTCTTTCTGGCCGTCCCTGCCCCCACCCCCAAATGACGCAAGAGGCAAGCTCCGCTCTTTCTTAACCATCCCTGACGCAGGGCTCTTATGAAACCACAAGGGGCCTACAATGTGTAAGCTGCCAAAATCGATGCTGGGGTGGGGTGGAGGATGGGGCCAGAGGAAGCAGGGGAGGGCTGGCTTGGAAGGAATGCAGTACCAATAAACCACACACACTGGAGGCCCAGCCACTGTAGAGGTGTCTTTTCTGGTCGTACATGGGCAGATCTAGGAATCTGTGGAAGGCGTGTCATGAGTGGCTCTTGGCTGCCCTGCCCAGCACCCCTTGGCGCAGCCCTGGCATAACTTTTCAAGGCTGCGACCCAGAATAGCAGCACTAAGGAACTCTTGCTTGGCCCAGGAGAGACTGCATCAGCACGCAAGAGGATGTCTTTGGGTGTAAGGCCACCTGTGGAGGCCTGCCCCTGTCCTGTACACTATGAACTCCCCCACCCCCCAAGTGGAAGCCCCATTCCCTACATGCCTCTTCTGGAATATGAGGGCATAAGAGGGCTGTGCACCAGCAGTCCACCAAGGGCAGACAATGCTTAAATTATAAATTGATTGCCACTTGCAGATAAAGGTTAGGGGAAAGGTAAAAGGTGAACCCTGGCTTTCCTGAAGCCACTTCCCATCACCACCTCCCGTCTTGCCTTTCAGAGACAAGCACATGTTCAGAAAAGTGCCTCACCTTCCCTACCCCATCAGATGAACTTGTCTGTGCCTGCTTATGAGAACTTGTGTTACAGAACCTACACATACACAACCAGCTCCACACACGAGTGCCTCTCGCACACAGGCCTGCTGCTGTGACACAAGCAGCAAGTCTGAGCAGCATCATGGAAGGATAGGCACCAAACCTCAACTCCAGGATAAGCTGTGTGTCGTCCCTTCCACTGACCCATTAAAATGACAAAAGGGCCTCCTTAAAGTATTTTAATAATAAAAAATAGAGCTCTTTGGGGGCTGGAGGAAAAGAAGACCCCCAGGGATCTATAAAAAGGGATGGGAGCTGGCTCAGGGCAGAGGTGTGCAAGAACGCAGGCAAGGCTACACGTCCACCGCAAACAGGTAAGCGATGGCTTCTCCAAGACCCGTAGAAACATGGGCTGTGGGAGGGAGCTCTGGCCACCCTCAGCACCCTCACACAACTACAGTCACAGAATACAGGGGCTGGGGCGGGTGTAACCATCACAAAATACAGGGGCTCAGACAAGAAAACCATCTTGAAATTGGTTAAAACATGTCGTGCAGCCCCATGTGCCACTGTGGACGCAAGGGTGTGTTTGAAGAAAAAGGTCTTAGCTGGGTGTCAGGAGCACAGAGAGAAGCTACTGATGCTGTTCGTGGGAGAGGTCAATCTGGACAGGGAGCAGATGGGCAGGTGTCCGAAGAAAGCTGGATCCGTCATAGGGTGCAGGAGGAGGAGGAAAAGCGCCACACCCAGCAGATAGAAGAACACCACCAGGAACCGATGGGGGTGCTCCAGCGCCGCACCCACAGCAGGGAATCCAACGTAGTTGCAGAAAGAATGGCAGAGGACAGGCCCAATGAGGTGTCCTGTGGGGAAAGAAAGCAGGTCTGAGCAAAAATCCTGTACCAAAGAACATTTAATCATAAGAAGGTCCTAGACTGTAGAGAAACCCTGCATAGATAGAAAAAAAGTGGTTCTGAGTAAGAGTTCCCACCAGAAGTCTCTAGTAGTGCCATGTGTGCGCGCGCGCACACAAAAAAAAACACAATTAGGCAAAATAATAATTCATCTTAAATCATTCATCTTAAAGAAATCGTAGTTGATCAATCATGAGTTTTAATTAATTCTTCAATGATTTGATCTGCTTAAATTTGCATGTAAGGGAAAAACTATGCTAATGAAACAAGCATACACTGATTTCACGCATCATCAGCAGCAGCAGCAGCATCATCCTGCCCTCTCCCCCAACCCCTTATTCTCACAACCCTGTGAGGTAAGTTAGGCTGAGAGAGAGTGACTGGCCCAAGGTGAGCCAGTGGGCTTCATGGCTAAGTGGAGATTTGAACCTGGGTCTTCCCAATCTTAGCCCAATGCTCTAACCACTACAGAGTTGGTGCTCTAGACCAGGGGTCCTCAAACTTTTTAAACAGGGGGCCAGTTCATTGTCCCTCATACTGTTGGGGGGCCGGACTATAGTTTGAAAAAAATATGAACGAATGGATCAAGTAAAAAAAAAGGACCCGGTTCCTTTTTTTTTTTAACTTGATAGGGGTGAATTTTTTCCCCCTTAAATGGAAAGTTATTTTTATTTATTTATTTATTTCATTTCATTTCAATTTTATACCGCCCAATAGCCAAAGCTCTCCGCCACGAGTCAGCATCCGGGTCCAGAGAAAGGGAGAGGGAAAAGGGGAGAGGGGGAATGAGAGAGAGAGAAAGGGAGAGAGCTGAGTATCGGCAGGAAATTATGTAATTACACTGGATGCGGAATACTGACAAAAGAATCAGCTTCAACCGTTGTTCAAAGCGAAAGAGTTAAAAAAAAGTCTGCTTCTGCCAATCGGCCACCGGGCCGGATAAAAAGGCAAGGCGGGCCGGATGTGGCCCGCGGGCCTTAGTTTGAGGACCCCTGCTCTAGACGAAGCACAGGTGTCACAGCTGACATAATCTCAGAAGCAGCTTTCCCTCTTATGTGAAAGAGATGGGGGGGATGCCTCTTCTTCTAAGGCGTTTGCCATCTTCAGTTTGATGGTACATGTTCTAGTCCTAGTTTATTCCCATCATATACCTGGGATAGGGAATTTGTGTAACAAGTGAGACCTGCAACAGAATGCTGTGGTATATCCTCACTCCCTAACCGGAAAACTCCTGGTCAGGGTGCCCACCAGTTTTACTAAAAGCTGCATGGGGCTCAAGCAAGCCAATTCCCTCTTCCTCCCCTCCCTCACAGTATTGTTTTTTTCCTTTCCAGCGGACATTTAACATTCTGTGGCTCCTAGATGTCCAAGTATCCCCCCAGTCCTCACTGGGCTGGGGGTGGGGGGTGGGGGTTTGCACCCTTTAAAGAAAGTGTTGTACTTCTGCCTACCTCAGGGTTTACCCAAGCATGCCAATACCCCCCTCTTGTTTCTTAGGGGCCCAATTTTGGCTCAAATCTTGTTAGCACTCAACCACTTGGGTTTACTATTAGAGGGAAAGATTATTGGAACTCTCATTCATTCACACACACTCTCTTCCTCCCTCCCTCCCTCCCTCCTTCTCTGGGGAGTAGTTGAGCAGGAGAGGAACTGTTCTGCCACCCGTACTACTAAATTCTTCCACAATTGATTCTATCCTTTCCCATCTCCCTCACCAACCTGTCCTGATGAAGATGAAGGCTGTGTATGCTCCAAAAACAGCTGTGTAGGAGAACTGGAACACTGCAGAGGGAGGAAGCAGTCCATCAGAAGTGTGGGAGCAGATTAGAAGAAGACGGAGGGAATGGGGCAATATAGTTCTTCAGCCAGAATCTTTTGATGGGCTAGGAGTGTGCGTGCACACACAACATACAAACTGTGCCAGGCATGTCTACACACCACAGCTAAACTGGAGATCAGGGGATATAAACTCTAATCTGGTAGTTTTCTACATTCAGAAAGCAGGTCAGGCCATCTGGCATTCTATAGTAGAGGTGTTGAACCTCTTTCAGCCCAAGGGCTGAATTCCACTTTGGAGAAGTTCTCGGGGGCCACATTCCAGTGGTGGGTGGCGCTGAAGGCAAAAGGGAGTGGGATCAAGAGTACCAAAATATTGTAGCTTCAAGCTCTTACTGCCAGTAACTATGCCATAGGAGAGGCATTCCAACCTTTTGAAATGGGGAAACACAAATGCACAAAAGCCAGGAAACCACAAAACATTGGTGGACGAGGCAATGGGGGCTTGGCTAACTGGGAAGCCCTGGAGGGCTGGAACTGGCCCTCAGGCCTGAGGTTCTACACCCCTGTTCTATAGTCTTTTACGATCTCTATGGAAGCAGGCCCCACTTTGGAATATGAGGACCTGTCTTATAGCAGGTCTAGCCCACTGTTGCCTGCTCTGGTTGGCAGCTGCTCTCTCTGATGTCTCATGCAGAGAAGGGTCTTTCTCATCACCTATAACTTGATCCTTTTTTAGCTGGAGATGCCCGGCATTGAACCCAAGGCCTTCTGCATGCAAAGGCAGGTGTTCTGTCCCTGAGTTCTTGTCCCTCCTATAAGAACACAGGAAGGTGTCTTATACCAGATCAGACCTTTCATCCGATAAGCAGGCAGGCTCCCAGAGAGCGAGCGAACAGGGAGAGCGAACAGGGAGAGCAAACAGGAGTTTGGCAGCGGAGTAGAACGACAAGTGCTGCAACAGCAAGTGCTGCTGTACAAACAACAACTACTAGTGCTGCAAGGGAAGGGTGTGGCCTGGGAGCTGAAAGGGAAGGGTGTGGCCTGGGAGCTGAAAGGGAAGGGTGTGGCCTGGGAGCTCATTCTGTTCCTGACTCCCAGCTGAGCAGGAGCACAACAGGAGAGAGGCTCCAGCTGTTTCTGGGACTGTGATAAGCGGGCAGGCTCCCAGAGAGCGAGCGCACAGGGAGAGCAAACAGGAGTTTGGCAGCGGAGTTCGGCAGGGGAGGTCCCTAAGAAATTTTCTAGGAAGACAGAAACATAAAGGGAACAGAGCACTATGGAAGGAAAGGACTCAGCAGTGGTGGTGACCTGCAAGGGGTGTGCAATGTTTGTTTTCCTGCCGGAGATCAACATGGCCTACACGTGCAACAAGTGCAAGCTGGTCACGCTGTTGGAAGAAAAGGTCAGAGGACTGGAGCAGCAAGTGTCAACCCTCAGGAGCATAAGAGAAAGCGAGGAGTTCTTAGACAGAATGGTGGATCTACAGCACCAAAGCACAGTACAGGAGCCAGAAGGGCAACGGCAGGATGAGGCGGAGTCGGAGACTGCAGAGGCAAGGGAAAATAACGTAGGGGGAACTCCCTGGAAAAGAGTGACTGTTAGGAGCAGAAGAACTAGAAGATATTCTGCGCCTGTGGAAGCAGTGGAGTTATGGAACCGCTTCCATGTACTTGAGGACGAGAGCAGAGGACAGCCTGCAGAGGACGGATTACCGGGCACCCAACGTGACAGCGAGCAAGAGGCTGAGGGTCAGTCAAGTGGAGGCAATCAAACCAAGGCCTACAGCAAGAGGAAGAGAAGAGTACTCGTAGTGGGAGACTCCCTCCTGCGGGGGATCGAAGCCAAAGTATGTCGCGAAGACCCATGGACTCGCCAGGTGTGCTGTCTCCCCGGGGCACGGATTAAGGATGTGTCAGAGCAGCTGCCGAGGCTCATGCAGCCCACCGACACATACCCCTTTCTTCTCTTCCACGTGGGTACAAATGATACTGCCAAGCGGAGTTACAAAGAAATCATGGCAGACTTTGAAGAGCTGGGAAGGGAACTCAAGAACTTCGGGGCCCAGATAGTTTTCTCATCCATCCTTCCAGTACTTGGAAGGGAAAGGGAAAGAAAAATACTCCGAGTGAATGACTGGCTACGAAGGTGGAGCCGACGTGAGGGATTTGGATTCTGGGACCACGGGCTACACTTCCTGGAAGATGGACTGCTGGCAAAGGATGGGTTGCACCTCACAAGGACTGGGAAGAATGTGTTTGGCCACAGCATGAGGAACTTAATCAGGAGGGCTTTAAACTGAATCCAACAGGGGAGGGAGACATAAACTCGGGGGTACCAATGGAAGAAGGCCTCTATGCCACAATGGAGAGAACAGCTCCAGCGGTGCCCATTGATAGTCTACCACAAAATGTAGGGGAAAAGTCGGACTATAAAGCACATAGTCTTCGATGTCTCTATACTAATGCCCAGAGTATGGGCAACAAACAAGACGAACTTGAACTCTTGATACATGAGGGCAAGTACGACTTGATAGGGATAACTGAAACCTGGTGGGATGACTCCCATGACTGGAATACAGCAATTGAAGGGTATAACTTGTTCAAAAGGAACAGAAGCAACAGAAAGGGAGGTGGAGTTGCACTGTATGTTAAAAATACGTATCTCTGCACAGAGATACAGGAAGAGGAGCTTGGCAGCCCCATTGAGAGCATCTGGGTTAAAATAAAGGAGGCAAAGAATAAAACGAACATGGCGGTTGGAATCTACTACCGACCACCCAATCAAGGAGAAGACGAGGATGGAACTTTTGAAAAGCAAATTGCCATTGTTTCAAGGAGGCACGATGTGGTAGTAATGGGTGACTTCAATTTCCCTGATATCTGTTGGGAGACTTATTCAGCCAAACATGGCCCCTCCAAGAAATTCCTGAGCTGTGCTGCTGATAACTTCCTCCTACAGAAAGTGGAGGAAGGATTAAGGAACTAGAGGATCGGCTACCCTTGACCTGATTCTAACCAACAGAGACGAGTTAGTGGATAAAGTGGCAGTTTCGGGAACTCTGGGGGAAAGTGACCATGTTATACTTGAGTTCTTGATTCTAACGGAAGCAAAAGCTGAGTGTAGCCAAACACGTACCCTGGATTTTAGGAAAGCCAATTTTAACAAACTCAGAACAATGATTAGTAAGATCCCATGGCAAGCGACTCTCACGAGAAAGGGAGCCCAGGAGGGGTGGGAGTTTTTAAAAAAGGAAATTTTAAAGGCACAATTGCAAACAATTCCCAAAAGGAAAAAAGGCAGAGGGCAGCAGAAGAAGCCAATGTGGCTTCACAATAAACTCAAAGATGACCTGAAAACAAAAAAGGACACGTATAGGAAGTGGAAGGAAGGACAGGCTACAGGGGAAGAGTACAGGCAGGTAGCACAGAACTGCAGGAATAGTGTCAGGAAGGCTAAAGCTGAGAATGAGCTAAGGTTAGCGAGGAATGCTAAAAGCAACAAAAAAGCTTTCTTCAGATACGTGCACAGTAAAAGACAGAAGAAAGAACTGGTGGTTCAACTACGCGATGAGGATGGCAAATTGATAACAGAAGACAAAGAAAAGGCAGAAGTGTTCAATTCCTACTTCGGCTCGGTCTTCTCCCAAAAGAGGGTCTATGACCCCCCGGGCAAACCTGAAGTGCAGACTGAAGGGGCAGGATTGCAGCTTGAGATTGATAGGCAAATGGTCAAGGAGCACCTGATTACTCTGAATGAGTTTAAATCTCCAGGGCCTGATGAGCTGCATCCTAGAGTAATAAAGGAACTGGCAGAAGAACTCTCAGAACCACTGTCTATTATCTTTGAGAAATCATGGAGGACAGGTGAAGTGCCAGATGACTGGAGGAGGGCAAATGTTGTTCCCATCTTCAAAAAGGGCAAGAAGGAGGAACCTGGGAACTATAGGCCAGTCAGTCTGACATCAATCCCCGGGAAGATTTTGGAGCAGATTATAAAGAAGTCAGTCTGCAAGCACCTTGAAAACAATGCAGTGATTACTAGAAGCCAGCATGGATTTGTCAAGAAGAAATCCTGTCAGACTAATCTGATCTCATTTTTTGATCGGGTAACCTCCCTTGTGGACTGTGGGAATGCTGTGGACATTATATATCTGGACTTCAGCAAAGCTTTCGACAAAGTGCCTCATGATATCCTGATTAGTAAGCTAGCTAAGAGTGGGCTAGATGGAACAACTATCAGGTGGATCCACAATTGGCTACAGAATCGGACTCAAAGAGTGCTTATCAATGGTTCCTTCTCCAACTGGGGAGAGGTAACGAGCGGGGTACCACAGGGCTCGGTCCTGGGCCCGGTGCTCTTCAACATTTTTATTAATGACTTGGATCAGGAGGTACAGGGAATGCTTATCAAATTTGCAGATGACACAAAGTTGGGTGGAACAGCTAATACTCTGGAAGACAGAAACAAAATTCAAAGTGACCTCGATAGGCTGGAGCGCTGGGCCGAAAACAACAGAATGAAATGTAATAGCGATAAATGCCAAGTGCTGCACCTAGGGAGAGGAAACCAAATGCAGAGTTACAGAATGGGGGACACTTGGCTCAACAATACTACAAGTGAGAAGGATCTTGGAATTGTGGTAGATCACAAACTGAATATGAGCCAGCAATGCGATGTGGCTGCAAAGAAGGCAAATGCAATTTTGGGCTGTATTAATAGAAGTATAGCTTCCAAATCGCGGGAAGTGATAATTCCCCTTTACTCGGCACTGGTTAGGCCTCATCTTGAGTACTGCGTCCAGTTCTGGGCACCACACTTTAAGAAGGACATAGACAAACTGGAGAGGGTTCAGAGGAGGGCAACAAGGATGATAAAGGGACTGGAAACAAGGCCCTATGAGGAGAGACTGAAAGAACTGGGCATGTTTAGCCTTCAGAAGAGGAGACTGAGGGGAGATATGATCGCACTCTTCCAGTATTTGAAGGGATGTCACACAGAGGAGGGCCAGGATCTCTTCTCGATCATCCCAGTTTGCAGGACACGGAATAATGGGCTCAAGTTACAGGAACCTAGATTCCACCTAAACATCAGGAAAAATTTCCTGACTGTCAGAGCAATAAGACAATGGAATCAACTACCTAGGGAGGTGGTGGGCTCTCCCACTCTGGAGGCATTCAAGGTGCAGCTGGACAGACATCTGTCAGAGATGCTTTGACCTGGATTCCTGCATTGAGCAGGGGGTTGGACTCGATGGCCTTGTAGGCCCAGCAGAGCCCACTGCTACATCTGCTGGCCTGCGGAGGAGTGGGGCAACTGCCCTGAAGACCTGCAGCCCAGCCAGCATTTTGGGCTTCTCCAGGGAGGGAGGTAAGCTGGTGACTTCCACCACCTGCAGCCAGCTTTTTCCCTTCCCTGGTGGTTCCCTGCTGGACTGGGGCCCTGCCTCTGCACTGGACTGATTGGGGAGTGGTGCCAGCTGCCCCAGCAGAGCCCACTGCTATATCTGCCGGCCTGCGGAGGAGTGGGGCAATTGCCCTGAAGACCTGCAGCCCAGCCAGCATTTTGGGCTTCTCCAGGGAGGGAGGTAAGCTGGTGACTTCCACCACCTGCAGCCAGCTTTTTCCCCTCCCTGGTGGTTCCCTGCTGGACTGGGGCCCTGCCTCTGCACTGGACTGATTGGGGAGTGGTGCCAGCTGCCCCAGCAGAGCCCACTGCTACATCTGCCGGCCTGCGGAACGGGGCGGCGACGCCCCGGCGGCGACGTCCCCAAAGGGGACGACGCCAAAGGGGACGACGCCAAAGGGGTCGCCCCTTTGGGGGAGCCACTTGGGGGGTGGCACGAGGGCGAGGGCCCTCCCCCCTGTCTGAGCTGGGTTGGGGTTTTAGGGATTTTAGGGGTTGGTTTTAGGGGTGGGTCTCCCGCCTGATCGGCGGAAGCAGGGGGGGCATGTGTTCATCTCAGGGAGATGATGGGGGGAGTTCCGGGGGGCAAAACATACCATTGTTGAGCGGCAGACGCTGGCAGAGTGCTAGGGGCAGGCCATGCCGATTAAGGGGAACAGGGGATCGATGCTTAATATCTATCCCTTGTTCCAGGCCTGCCCAGAGCCAAGGGATAACTGGGGGGGGTGTGGCTCCTTCCCCACCCTTGCATTTGCTGCTGTGTAATGCCAGGTCCGTTACCCAAAAAACATCTGTAATCCATGACATGATCCTGGATGAGGGTGCGGACCTGGCATATATTACGGAAACCTGGCTGGACGAGGCCGCTGCTCCAACTCTGGCGGCCTTGTGTCCGGCTGGTTTCTCGTGTGCACAGCAGCCAAGGGTTGGGGGACGGGGAGGGGGAGTGGCTGTTATCTACCGGGAGTCCTTGGTCCTCACCAGACTCCCTCTCCGGGAGACCAAGTTTATTGAGTGCATGTACTGGAGGTTGGGTCCAAAGGGCAGTCTGGGGATTCTGCTCGTGTACCGTCCACCCCGCTGCACGACAGACTCCCTGGCCGAGGTGCTGGAGGTGGTCTCTGATGTGCGTGTATTGTCCCCCAGGCTATTGGTGTTGGGGGACTTTAACGTGCATTCGGGGGCTGCCCTCACGGGGGCACCTCGGGACTTCATGGAGACCATGGCTTCCTGGGAGCTGCACCCTGTATTAACTGGACCTACCCATGTAGCCGGTCATGCGCTGGACTTGGTTTTTGTTTCTGGAGAGGGGGGAAATGATCTGGAAATCGGGGGTATATCCACCACCCCCTTGTCATGGTCAGATCACTATCTGGTGGGGTTGGATTTCTCGGTGCCACAACCCCTCTGCAGGGGTGAGGGACCTATTAGGATGGTCCGCCCCAGGCGTCTTATGGATCCGGGTGGATTCCTGAACGCGCTTGGGGAATTGGAGCACACAAACGGTAGCTCGGTCGAGACCCTGGTGGATGACTGGAATGCTGCAATCACCAGGGCATTAGACCGAGTTGCCCCGAAGCGCCCTCTTCGCCTAAACAGAGCTCGCGCGGCGCCATGGCTCACTCTGTCGCTGCGAGCTCTGAAACAAGAGGTGAGAAGGCTAGAGCGCCGATGGCGAAATTCCCGCTCCGAAGACGATCGAACACGGGTTAGAGCTGCATCTTCAGCCTACCGGGTGGCGGTGAAGGCAGCAAAAAAGAATTTCTATGCTGCCTCCATTGCGTCTGCAGAGTGCTGCCCCAGGAGGCTGTTCCAAGTGGTCTGGAGTCTGGTCGGTCCAGTTGCTCCGGACCCACTGGAACAGTCAAAAGCCTCCTGTGAGGCTTTAGCGAAGCACTTCGCAGATAAAATCGATCGGATTAGGAGTGGGATATCGTACGTCGTGGACACAGGGAGTGAGCAGGAGGAGGCCAATGGCAGACCGGTTTTGTGGGATCGGTTTCGGCTTCTTCCTTCTGATGAAGTGGACAAGGTGCTTTCATCTGTGAGGCCGACCACCTGCTTGCTTGACCCTTGCCCGTCCTGGCTCATCATGAGCTGTAGGGAGAGACTGGGTGAGGGGATCAAGGCGGTGGTGAATGCCTCCCTCGAGGAGGGAGTGCTGCCATCAGCCCTCAAGGAGGCAGTAATAAGACCGCTTCTAAAGAAGCCCTCCTTGGATCCCCAGGTTTTAAACAACTTTCGCCCAGTCTCCAATTTACCATTTCTGGGCAAGGTGATCGAGCGGGTGGTGGGTGCTCAGTTGAAGGCACACTTGGATGAAGCCGATTATTTAGATCCGTGCCAGTCGGGCTTCAGGTCTGGACATGGGACGGAGACGGCCTTGGTCGCCTTGGTGGATGATATGAGGAGGGCTTTGGATAGGGGCGAATGCTCCTTTCTAGTCCTCCTCGATCTCTCGGCGGCTTTTGATACCGTTGACCACGGTATCCTCCTGGACCGTCTGGAGGGGTTGGGCTTGGGAGGCACTGTATTGCAGTGGTTCCGGTCCTTCCTCTCTGGAAGGTATCAGAGGGTAATTCTCGGGGAAGAGGCTTCGGACCCTCGGCTGCTCACTTGTGGAGTGCCGCAGGGTTCCATCCTCTCCCCGATGTTATTCAACATCTACCTCAAGCCGCTGGGAGCTATCATCAGGAGGTTTGGGGTGCAGTGTCATCAGTATGCAGATGACACGCAGCTCTACCTCTGTTTTAAGTCCTCACCAAGGTTGGCCGTTGAGACCCTGTCCAAGTGCCTGGAGTCAGTGGCTGGCTGGATGGGAAGGAACATGCTGAAACTGAACCCCGACAAGACCGAGGTACTTCTGGTGGGGGACAAGGGAAGGTTAGGGGATGTTGACCTGGTGCTGAATGGGGTACATCTACCCCTGAAGGACCAGGTCCGCAGCTTGGGGGTCATTCTAGACTCCCAGCTGTCCATGGAGGCTCAGGTGGCAGCTGTGAGCCGGGCAGCGCTGTATCAACTCCATCTGATACGGCAGCTGCGCCCCTACCTTCCTAATCACCTGCTCCCATCAGTGGTTCATGCCTTGGTCTCCTCTCGCCTAGACTACTGTAATGTGCTCTACGTGGGGTTACCCTTGAAGACGGTCCGGAAGCTTCAGCTGGTACAGAACGCGGCGGCTCGCCTGATTAAGGGCAGCCGCCGGCATGATCACATCACGCCAGTGCTTAATGAGTTGCACTGGCTACCAGTTGCTTGCCGAGCTGAATTCAAGGTGTTGGTTTTGACCTTTAAAACCCTACACGGCTCCGGCCCAGCTTATCTCAAGGAGCGCCTCCAGCAACATCAAGTAGGCCGCTCAACAAGGTCTGCCACGGACGGCCTTCTCCTTATCCCATCAGCCAGAGCAGCCAGGCTGGTGGGGACTAGGAAGAGGGCCTTCTCTGTGGCGGCCCCCACATTATGGAACTCCCTCCTTAGTGACCTTCGCCATGCCCCCTCCGTGATGAGCTTCCGCCGTGCATTAAAAACATGGCTGTTCAGGCGGGAATATGGGGTGGGTTAGGTTTTTAATAAGAATTTTTTATTTTGTTTTAATCATTATATTTTATTGTGTTTTACTGTATTTTAATTGTACATCGCCCAGGGTGGCCGGGTGACCGGCCAGATGGGCGATTAAAAAATATAATAAATAAATAAATAAATAAATAGGCCCCTTCCAACTCAACATTTCTATGATTCTAGCCCAGTATTGTCTGCTCCGAGACTGACAGCAGCTCTCCAGGTTCTCAGGCAGAGGAAAGGTCTTTGTTATTTATTTATTATATTTATATCCCACCTTTTTTTCTTGCAAGGAACCAAAGGCGGCTTACATAATCCTCCTCTCCATTTTATCCTCACAGCAACCCTGTGAGGTAGGTTAGGGAAGGGTCCTTCCCCACTTCTTCCACGCCAAGTGTGCGATCTGCCACTCAGCCAAGGTTCTTCCCCAAAGTGGTAATGTGATCATCTTTTTTTGTTTTAAGCTTCTATATCCAACATTCATACAGAATTTGGTAGAAGGCGGCATCCCATCTTTTAAAATAAAAAGTCTATACCAACTCGCCCGCCAACCTGTCCACTTTTTGATGATGGCAAAAGCACAGACGATCCCGTACCTGCAGAGAGGAATATACTGGCTGTGCTTCCTTGGCGAAATCGCAGCTGCTCAATGACGTGGTGAAAATGAGCTAACAGGAGTAGGAACAAAGGTACATATAAGAGTATCTGGCAGGAAGATGGCCGGCTGTATCCCACATCGCCCACCCAGTGGCCGGGGCCTCCCCAAAAGTGGCCAACTGGTGGCAGAAAGACTTCCTGTAGCACTCCAGATTCAGACAGCTGTTGTGAACGAGCAAATGCCTGCCTCCTACCAAGCTAGCGGAACTGGGGCAAGGGAAAGCTTCAGTTTAGGCCCGTCAAAATGTGTCGGCCTCGTGCAGAACAGGCTAGGAAAGAACTGAAGATCTGGGGAAGGCAGGGGGAGCCCAAAGAATTTCTTGGCAGAGAATATTGTACTCACCGACTCCAAAGAAGAGGGGGCAGGTGAAGATGGCAGGCCCCAATCCCGTGCAGGGGACGAGCATGGGCAGCATGCAGGCCCGGAACACCAGCTCCTCTGTGAATGGTGCGATGACCTGGTTGCGGAGCCAGCGCATGTCGGTCAGACAGAGAACCCAGAATCTGGGGTCTGGGGGGGGGAGCAGGAGCAACGTTACTGACACCCCACCCACCGACACCTCAGCAGCAGGCACGGACAGCAGAAATGGTCGGCACCTCATTGGGCATCAAATCAGGGTGAATGAAGGAGATTGTTGGGGGGGGGGGATTTGCTGCCATGTGAGAAATGGCCACTTGTTTTTCTATACCTAACAAAAGGAAAGACTTCCTCTAGAAATACACATATGCATCTATGCCTTAATTGCAGGCTTCTTGAAGTTGTGACTTGGTTGAGGGTTTAAATGAAACTGCACACTCCAAAGACGTGTGGAAAAGTAAGCATTAGGTTGAAAGTTGGCCCCATCCATAAAAGGACAACAGTTTACCTAACAGTGAAATCCTATTCGTGCCTGCTCAGAAATAAGCCCCATGGAGTTCCATGGGATTTACTCCCAGGTGGGCACATATAGTAGGGGTGCAGAACCTCTTTCAGTCTGAGGGCCAAATTCCATTTTGGAGAAGCTCTCGGGGGCTGCATTCCAGCGGTGGGCAGGGCCAAAGGCAAAAGGGGTGGGACCAAAAAACAGCATATGGCAGCTTTAAGGTCTTGCTGCTAGTAACTAAGCCTTAGTAGAGGCATTTCAACCTTGTGGAATGGTGGGGAAAAACGGCAGAAAAGTCAGGAAACCACCAAATAAACAGTGGTTGTGGGGAAAGGCTGTGGGGCCAACTGGGCAAACCCAGAGGGATGGATTTGGCCCATGTGCAGTTCTGCATTCCTGGTAGATAGGATTGCAGCCTTAGCGGTTGTCTGATTAAATGTGTGTTCCACACTGCTGGCATACTGAAATCAGCACATTGCAAATTCCGAGCACAATGTTCTAAGATGACAAAAGGATGGCAGAATCCCTTCTGCCTTAGATCAGCGGTGGGCAACCTGCAGGCCTCAACCTAATTTTAAAAGCCCTCTGCTAGTGCTCAGTTCAGGTCTCTGGCAAAAGCAATCTGTCCCTCTGACTGCAGCCCACTGGGTAGAAACGAAGAGGGAGGGAGAGACAGATACTGAGAGAAAAGGGGGTGATAGAAAGGGGTGGCCACATCTACTTTTTGGTTCAGGGCCCACCCACCTCTGGATTCAGCGCTGCCCACTGTTGGCATGTGACTCCCAACAGATCATTCCCAAGGGAATATGACCCTCAACAGAAAAAAGGTTGCTCACCCCTGTCCTAGAGCAGGGATGGGAAACTTCTTTTGGCCCAAGGGCCAAATTCAATTTCAGAGTTCTCAGGCCCACATTCTAGTTAAGGGTAGGGCTGAAGGCAAACAGGATGGGGACAAAAATACACAAAAAACAACAACCCCAGCACATTGTAGCTTTAGGGCACAATCCTAAATTTGTCTTACAACTCCCAGCATTCCCCAGCCAGCACAGCTGGCTGGGGAATGCTGGGACTTGCAGGACCATTTTCTGTCTAAACATGCATGGGATTGCACCCTAAAGCAATTATTACCAGTAACAAAGCCTGAGGAGAGGCATTTCAACCTTTTGAGAGAAAAACTGCACAAAAGCGGTGAAGTCACCAAACGATTGGTTGTTGCAGGGAAGGGGGTGGGGCCAGGGGAAGAAGGCGTGGCCATCTGGGAAAATCATGAGGGCCAGATTCGGCTCCCAGGCCTGAAGATCCTCACCCCGGCCCTCAAGGCTTGCTCTCTTGCTCTCTAAGCACTACCATAATACTATGACAATAAACACAAACTTACCAAACAGAACTCTTAAACCATCCATCAGGTCCCAGGGCCAGTCCATTGATAGCTGGATAAGAGGGCCAAGGAATAAGACCTGAGAGAAGGAAAAGAACATTTTCACAAGCACATCTAAAGACCAGCATTTGAATTTCCTGTAGGCTGTACATCTAGAAGAGTCACATTGATCAAGGTGGGCATTCAGGTATGGGTTGGTTTTTTTTACTATTTCAATCTTTAAAAAACGTTTTATTTCAAAGTTTTAAACCAATACAAATCGGTATAAATCAACACCAATCATTATTCAAAATTCACATAATAAAAAGGCTATATATACACATCATGTACTCACGAAAGACAGAGTCTTCTCTGTGGTGGCACCCAGATTTTGAACTGCCCTCCTGAGGGAGAGATGATTGGCACTGTCCTTGCTTTCTATTCAGTGCCAAATCAAAATGTTCCTTTTCCCCCTGGCATTTTAAAAGTGTTTTTTTTTTAATCAATTGATTCATTTGTTTGTTTGCTGGTTTTATAATTTATGTACCTCTTATCTTGTAATTATATTATTATTATTATGTGGTATTTCCTTTTTTATAACATTATGTACATTGCACTGGGAACCTTTGCGGATGACGACTAGCTTTTTATATACAGTGTTTTATTTTTTAAAAATGTATAAACTGCCCTTCATCCACAAGAGAACCTAAGGTGGTGTACATAACACTGTAGAAGAACAAATACCATATAATAATAAAATTACAAAGTAAGAGGCATAAATCTATTCAACAACAACAAAAAACCCAACAAATCAATTAAAGAAAAAAACATATTGTGGTGAAACACTCTGTTTCTTAAGTCTATTTCAAGCAAGAATTTACTCCAAGCTTCATAATAATACATAACAGATTTTCCCTTTCACCTTTCCTGAAATCAAATGAGGCAGGCAAATTTCACAGTGAGGACATTCGTTTTTAACAAGATTTCGCTCTCCTGTTCTCTACAATGGGGGAAAAAACCTCACAACCTATAATAGCACCCTGCAGGCATTTTTTTTCTTTTATATGGTTTTGTTTGTTTTGGTGAAATTCACATTAAAAAAATTAATTAAAAAAAAGACATACTTTGGAACATGGTCAAAATCAAAGAAAGCCAGGTTCTTAGAACTGTAATTCTAGGCATACGTTTTTTAAAGGCAGTCCTGCTGAATCCTGGCACAGAGCTGCCTGACCAGAGCACACTGCAACTCAATACCAAAGCAGTCTTTGGTATATTTCACAACTAACCCGGTCACCATAAGCGACCAGGAATTCCATGCAGGCGAATGTATGGGTTGGCGGGGGGGGGGGATCTCTCCATTCCTCCTCTAGCCTGCTCAAACCATGCTGGCTGTGTAGGAAGGGACGCCTGTCTCCCAGCTGTGCTCCTTCTCCACCAGCCTGTGCAGTAGAAGGCACTGTTTTTACTCACTTGCCAAGAGGCGAGCATCCTGCGTTTCCTTGCTGGCTGCAGAGAAGGGGTTTCCTCCCTACTCTGTGGCCATCACGGAAAAAACAGGCCGCTAGCCTCTTAGCAGGCTAGTAAAAAAAATGAGTACCGTAATTGCAGGCTAGTAACTTTACCAAGGCGAGCCACACTTACCATGGTTAGCAGCAAAGGCAGCAGAGTTGCTGGTATGATGCCCTCGAGTCGGAAGCCCATCAGAGCAAGAAGGGATGTACCTGGCTGAGCAAAAGAGGAGACTCCTTCATCAGCACCATGCAAGCACAACTGCCACCACCACCACCACCACCTTGTCTCTACTGACTGGCCATGGCTACTGGAGATCCTATAATTCAGGGGTGGAGAACCTCTGCTCTACCTGGTGTTGCTGGACTGAAACTCTCATAATGCTAGCAGGGGCAGATGGGAGTTCTGAGTTCAGTTACACTGAACTCCCCGCCCATGCTTTAACTGGAGAATGATCATGGGACCTGTATACATGCAAAGCATGTGCTCTGCCACTGAGCTGGTAGCTCTTTCCTGGTGCTTACACAGCAAATAGCTCAAGATGACTCAAGCAAGCAAGCCAAGCCAGAAGGGAAGGCAGATTATCTCCCACCCATCCACACACATGGCTAATCTGTCCCTCAGGAAAATTCTTTTCCAAATATGGTGACAGTATATGGTTTTGCTTGTAGTTAGTGTCTTCTTACAGGCAAACCATCCCAGTATCATCCTATGTTGTCTTGGAAGGCCCTGCCTAGGAGGAATGGGGAGCCCCACATGATCCTAAACAGATGGTCCTTCCAAAATGTAAAAGTACACAACGGAGGCATCCAAATACAGTCTACCTCAATTTGGGCACAATGCAGCGGCCAGGGTTTTGACTGGCACTGCTCACACAGATCTCGCCAGTTTAAAAGGAGCTTCACTGGTTGCCTATTGCCCAATTCAAAGCGCCAGTGCTCACCTTTAAAGCCTTACCAACCTGCCTGCACACTAAAGTCATCAGATGATGCCCTTCGCCAAATACCACCTCAATCAGAGGTGAGTTTGTTTCAACGGGGCTTTTTCAGCACTGGCTTCAGCTACAGAACACCCCCTCTGGGGAGAGACGACTGGTGCCAATGGAGTTGCCCTTTAGGCTACAGGCAAAGGCCCTTTTTATTCACCCAGGCCTTTAAAAACTTTTACTATCTTAAGTACGTATTTTAAACTCTCTGCTTTTATCTGCTGCTTGTTTTGTATGTATTTATTGTTGTTTTAATTTTTGAAAACCACCTTAAAACTGTTGAAAGAATATTCTATTATAAGGGCCCAATCCTATGCATGTTTAGTTAAGAATAAGTCCTTCAACTGACTGGTCATGCTGAGAGGACTTATTTTCTGCCTAAATAGGCATAGGATTGTGCCCTAAATGTTTTAAACTAACAAAGGTCTTTGGGCTGCCAGACATCTCCAGATACTTTTGGCCAGACATTTCCAGACCTGGCTGAGCGGCCGTCTCACCTTAATGCCCGTCACCTCTTTCCAGGCCCAGATGAAGAACGGTGAGAGGCTGGAGACAATGAGAACGCTGGTGAAGCGGCGCTTGATGACAGCTGGATGGTCCCTGGAAGGAGAAAAGCCCAGTGGTAGAAACTTGGGAGGTCTTGCAGGGGAGAGGCCCTGGGCCTACCCCTCGTACAGGTGCAAGACCGCTCAAGCCAGGGCTGCAGGCACTCTGGGACTGTTCACATGATCAGCTTATCCTTGGAAAGGGCCCCTTGGCTAACTTCAGCCTCAAACGTGTTTCCCCATTCAGAGGATGAATTCGAGGTCGGAGTGAGTTTAAAAAGGGATTAAAGGAACCCAAAGGGCTCTTGACCGACCTGTGCCTCATCCGTTTCTGGGAGTGATTATATAAGCAGGCGGGTCGTCTCTCGGGGTACAGCTGCGAAAGACACAAGCCAGAGATTCCCTGGGACAGGTGGGCGCAGCAGCCCGCAAAGGCGCCTGGCTGCTAACCTCCAGAAGGCCCTTCTCTCTGCAGACCGAGCGTGTGAACGAGTCTGAAGTCTCGAACCAGCCCCGGGCCCTTTCCGAACCCGCCTGGAGCGGAGCGCTGGGGAGGGGGGCGTTCGCAGACCGTCTTTTCCACGGGGTGAATATTGCGCCCGGATCTCAGGTCAACTTCGGGTTCTCCTGGCCAGTGGCCCTTCCCTTCCAGGGTGTCTTTTGGGGGGCGGCGGAGAGTTTTTGCAGTGCCCCAGGAGCGGGGAAGGTCACCGGGCCAAGGTCTCCCTTGCTGGGACGCAGCCGACCCAGCCGGGGCAAGTGAGCCCGCGAGGAAAGCCCCCCCAGGCAGCTGATGAGGCTGGAGCGCCCCGGCGCACGCGGGGCCGAAGCGCGGCTCGCACTCACCTGGGCAGGTGGCTCTTCCACACGTAGAGGCTGCCCACGTAGGAACAGGCCAGGCCGAGGCAGGAGACGAGCGAGGCCCAGCACAGCCCCGAGCCGGAGCCCCCCGGCCCGGCGGTCTCCTCCGACATCGAAGCGCCGCAGGAGTGCAGGGCCGCCCGGCCGAGGCAGGCAGGGCCGCGTGGAGGAGCCTCCGCCTCCAGGCCACGGAAGAGGAAGCCGGCCCAGCCCAGCCGAGCGGAGCCGGCGGGGGAAGAGCCGAGCGGCCCGAGCCCGCGCAGGAACGGCGAGACCCCAGCCCGGCGAGGCGGGGGCTCCACCCACCGGCCCCCTCTCCTCTCCCCGTCCTGCAGTCTCTCCCCATGGCAGGCTCCACCCCGCCCCTCCAGGCGCCCACTGAGCGCCAGCTGGCACCCCCCCCCCCGAAATGCACAGCCCCTCTCGCCAAGCAGAGTGGTTTCCCTGGCGGCTTCAGCCCAGCCTCGCTTGCTGGGGAGCGGGTGCCTTTTCTTTAAATGTGTACTTTTAACTTTAACAGGGTTGGAAGAAATTCAACAGATACAGACCACGGTGGGGAAAGCTTCTCCTATCGCATTTCTGCCTGTTATGCAACTGGGAAAGGCAGAGGTGTCGTCGTCCCCAAACACACATTCAAGAAAAAGTATAGACCAGTGTTTCTCAAACTGTGGGTCTGGACCCCCCCCCCCGGGGGGCTCTCAGCCAACCTTCAGGTGGGTCTCCGTGCTGCAGCCTGCCCAGTACCTCTTTGCTTGACCATCCTGTGCCATGGCCACACCATGCACACTGGTTAATGGTTGATCTTTTTAATAATTCATAATAGTAATATTTAAAAACTGGGAATAAAGAGGAAGGGGATAGGAGAAGGAAGCTGTTAACAGAGGAAGTGAATGTAAACACAGCAGAGAGGGATGAAAGGGCAGTTCAGGATCAGGTACAAGATGGGTGTGAAAGAAGATGGGGAGAAGAAATGACAGAAGATGGATAAGAAGACTTTGAGAGGCATGTGGGAGGAGGAAAACAATATAAAGTTTTCTCAACTTAGGATAGGAGTGTCTAACTTTTGGGGCCAGCGAGCACATTTGGAATTTTGAGAGGGCACTCTCACAAAATGGCTGCCATGAAGGGACTTGCTCATTCATAAAATGGCTGTCATGGTGGACATGGCTAGTCACAAAGCATTTCACAGAAGGCAAACTAGTGAGACTAATTTGAAAAGTAAGTAATCCAAGAACCGAAGTACAAGGCAGAGGTAGGGGTCTGAGGTCCAACATACAAAACCACTGTTTTGAACTCAAATATTTTGAACCCAAATAAATGCCAGCAATTTGCTTTGCAGCATGGCAGTCTGCCAGTTAAAAAAATAATTTTAAATAATCTTAAGAAATAAAATTAAAATCAGGAGAGGGAGGGAGCCTGATGGACGCCAAGAGAGGTGTCCATGGGCACCGTGTTGGAAACCCAGACTTAATGCCTCTGGATCAGCAAATTCTTCCTGAAATAGAGAGGCTGACCTATACTGTGGAGTCAATCGAACACAGGTTAGAGCTGCATCTTCAGCCTACCAGGTGGCGGTGAAGGTAGCCAAAAAGAATTTCTATGCTGCCTCCATCGCATTTGCGGAGTGCTGCCCCAGGAGGCTGTTCCAAGTGGTTCGGAGCCTGGTCGGTCCAGTTGCTCCGGATCCGATGGAACAATCCAAAGACTCCTGTGAGGCTTTAGCAAAGCACTTTGCAGATAAAATTGATCAGATTAGGAGTGGGATTTCAACGTGTGTCGTGGATACAGGAAGTGAGCGGGAGGAGGCCAATGGTAGACCGGTCTTGTGGGATCGGTTCCAGCCTCTTCCTTCTGATTATGTGGACAAGGTGCTTTCATCTGTGAAGCCAACCACCTGCTTGCTTGATCCTTGCCCGTCCTGGCTCGTTATGAGCTGCAGGGAGAGACTGGGTGAAGGGATCAGGGCGGTGGTGAATGCCTCCCTCGATGAGGGAGTGATCCCATCAGCCCTTAAGGAGGCCGCAGTAAGACCACTTTTAAAGAAGCCCTCCTTGGATCCCCAAGATCTGAACAACTTTCGCCGTCTCCAATTTGCCATTTCTGGGCAAGGTGATTGAGCGAGTGGGGGGGGGGGGCTCAGTTGAAGGCACACTTAGATGAAGCTGATTATTTAGATCCATGCCAGTCGGGCTTCAGGCCTGGACATGGGACGGAAATGGCCTTGGCCACCTTGGTGGATGATATGAGGAGGGCCTTGGATAGGGGCGAATGCTCCTTCCTAGTCCTCCTCGATCTCTCAGCAGCTTTTGATATCATGGACCACAGTATCCTCCTGGACCGCCTGGAGGGGTTGGGTATCGGAGGCACTGTATTACAGTGGTTCCGGTCCTTCCTCTCTGGAAGGTACCAGAGGGTAGTTCTTGGGGAGGAGGTTTCGGACCCTCGGCTGCTCACGTGTGGGGTGCCGCAGGGTTCCATCCTCTCCCCAATGCTATTCAACATCTACCTAAAGCCGCTGGGGGCTATCATCAGGAGGTTTGGGGTGCGATGTCACAATATGCGGATGACACACAGCTCTACCTCTCTTTCAAGTCCTCACCGAGGTTGGCCGTTGAGACCCTGTCCAAGTGCCTGGAGGCAGTGGGTGGCTGGATGGGAAGGAACATGTTGAAACTGAACCCTGACAAGACCGAGGTACTTCTGGTGGGAGACAAGGGGAGGTTAGGGGATGTTGACCTGGTGCTGAATGGGGTACATCTACCCCTGAAGGACCAGGTCCTCAGCTTGGGGGTCATTCTAGACTCCCAGCTGTCCATGGAGGCTGAGGTGTCAGCTGTGAGCCGGGCGACGCTGTATCAACTCCATCTGATATGGCAGCTGCGCCCCTACCTTCCTAATCATCTGCTCCCATCAGTGGTTCATGTCTTGGTCTCCTCTCGCCTAGACTACTGTAATGCGCTCTATGTGGGGTTACCCTGGAAGACGGTTCGGAAGCTACAGCTGGTACAGAACGCGGCAGCTTGCCTGATTAAGGGCAGCCGCCAGCGTGATCACATCACACTAGTGCTTAAGGAGTTGCACTGGCTACCAGTTGCTTGCCAAGCTGAATTCAAGGTGTTGGTTTTGACCTTTAAAACCCTACACAGCTCCGATCCAGTTTATCTCAAGCGTCTCCAGCAACACCAAGTAGGCCACTCAACAAGATCTGCCACGGATGGCCTCCTTATCCCATCAGCCAGAGCAGCCAGGCTGGTGGGGACTAGGAAGAGGGCCTTCTCTGTGGCGGCCCCCAAGTTATGGAACTCCCTCCCTAGTGACCATCGCCATGCCACCTCCATGATGAGCTTCCACCGAAAAAATCCTTTTCTTTCACTTTTACAAATAAATACTGCATTTTCCCAGCTCTAAAAAACTTGCCAAAAGTTATCTTTAGACACAGAACTTTACAGGGGTCCAGACATTGTCATATTCCATTTGTAACCCCTCCTGCATTTTCCCACCACTTCTTCCATCTTTTACTTACCAGAAAAAAATCTGTTAAGGAAAGAAAAATGGAATAGCTATGATTGGTAGCACTAGGAGCCCTCTGTCTAGAAGCACCCCAGTGAATTAATCACCTCTCTCCTCAATTAGACAAGATGGGGATTTTATTTAATTTAGAGCTGGGAGAGATGGGGGGTTTGTTTGTGGGGCATTTATTTGCCAAGGTTGTGAACTGCTCTACAATTAATCTTTGTAACAGAAGAGGCCAGGGACCAATGAGGATTCCCCCTTTTATTAGCCTACACAGATAGTCTAAATCACACAATATTTTCATTAGCTATGTCGGCTGTGACCATTTCAGGATGTCCACTTGGCCAAATTTGAGACCTCCCGATTCCAAAAGTCATCATCCTGCAAGACAGAGCCAAATCTGGGGTCAGTAATGGACTGGATGAGGAGGGCCGATAAACTGAAACTCAAAACTGGCAAGACAGAGTTGCTGCTGGTAGTGGGTAGTTCGTTTAGGGAGGCAATATTAAACTTGTTCTGGATGGAATTGCACTCCCTCCAAAAGATCAGGTTCGCAGTCAGGGTGCTGACGGGAGGCCAGTGAGAGCCCTATGTCAAGTACCTGAGACCCTGGTACTTGAAGGACTGCCTTCCACCATACACGCCTTGTCCTAACCTTATTTTCAGAGGCACTCTTCCAAAGTCTCACACCTTCTGAAGTTAGGGAGTGGTGACCAGGGAGAGGACCTTCTCAGTTGTGGTGCCCCACATATGGAATGCCCTTCCCAGAAAGGCTTGCCTGGTGCTGAGTATGATGTCCTTTTGGCACCAGGCAAAAACATTTTATTTGCCCAGGCATCTCAGAATATTTTATAGCTAGCTTTGACTATGGACTTTTAATCCACCACTTTACCGAGGCTTCTGCTCTCAGATTCTTTGTGGGATTAAGATTGGCTCCTTTACACATGTTTTATTCCGGGGGGGGGGGGGGTTGGGTTGTTTCTCTGCCTTTCCATATGGTCCATTACACAACCACTAGGTGGTGATGTGGTATAGCAGAATTGCAAATACACTAGGGTTTCATGCCGCCATTCACGTATACCAGACTTTCCTCATTAGGAAAAGAGCGCTAAAATGGTTGCAAACATGGGAGGCCCTGGAGAATGATGTTGTGTAAAGCACCCACAAACCACCGTGAGTGAGGAATCACTAGTGCACAATAAATGCCTCATGAAAAAGGCTCTACGAGTTTTATTGTTTTGCTGGATTTTATCACTGTGTCATGCTTCTGTGTTTTTAAATCAAACATTAGTATTTCTATTTTTTATTGTATTTTATTACTCTTTAGATATGAGCTGCCCTGAGGATTTTAACTGAAGGGTGGCATACAAATGTTCTAAAAAAATAAATATCTTATATTACAGGCCCCAAGGTTGAGTTCTTGCCTTGAAAACAGGTTTCAAGGCTAGGAGCTGGTGAACCTGGTTCCAATCAAAAGGACAGGTTGCTTACCTGTAACTGTAGTTCTTCGAGTGGTCATCTGTGCATTCACACACATATGGGTTCTCTGCGCCTGCGCTGAGATCATTCGGGAAACTTCTAAAGCTGAGGTGAATTGGGCGGGAGCCCCTCCCCCCGCGCGTGTCCCTTAGCGCGGCTCCCGCCCATCTCCTCAGTTCCCTGAGACCGCCTATTGCGACCGTCGGGACCGAGGATAACATTGCAAACGTTTGATACCGTAAAAAGAAAGACGAACTCGGCATATACTTCGATATCGAGTGGAATAGTTAAAAACGGTGTCCCAACCCATTCCCTTTTGGTATCCATCGAACTCGATGAAGACACCGAGCGGGGAAGGAGGGCGGGTTGTGTGAATGCACAGATGACCACTCGAAGAACTACAGTTACAGGTAAGCAACCTGTCCTCCTTCTTCGTGGTCTCTGTGCATCACACACATATGGGTAGATTAGCAAGCTGACTTACCGGAGGTGGGTCGGTGTCGGTAGTCAGATGGTGACCGAAGACAGGACCGCCCTGCCGAATGCGTTCTGCTCTCTGGCTCGAACATCGAGGCGGTAATGCTGGATGAAAGTAGAGGGGGTAGACCAGGTCGCCGCCCTACATAAGTCCAGTAAAGGAATGCCTTTTCCGAAGGCTGTCGAGGTCGATAGAGCCCTGGTTGAATGGGCTATTACGGACCCTGGTAAAGAACGTCCAGCTAATTGGTAGGCAAGTTCAATAGTGTCCACTATCCAAGAGGATAGTCTTTGCTTGGATACAGGATGGCCCGATTTAGGGAGGCCGTAGCACACAAAAAGTTGATTGGTTTTCCTTATCGATTCTGTACGGGCTTTGTAGAATAGTAGGGCCCGTCGGACGTCGAGGCTGTGCATCGACCTCTCGATCGTTGACGATGGGGACGGAAAGAACGTTGGTAGAATAATGTCCTGTCCTAGGTGAAATTCTGACACCATCTTCGGTAAGAAAGTTATGTCATGTCTTAGGACGACTTTATCTTTATGGAAGGTTGTGTAAGGTGGGTCCACTTGGAGAGCGTGCAGTTCACTCACTCTTCTTGCCGAAGTAATCGCTATTAAAAATAGTGTTTTGAACGATACCAGTCGCAGGTCTGCTTTAGCCATGGGCTCGAACGGTGGCTTTGTCAGAACATTCAGGACCAAGGGTAAATCCCAACCTGGGACTATGTTGCGGACTGGAGGTCGAAGATTTTTAAGCCCCTTCAAAAATTGTTTGATTAATGGATGTACAAATAAGGACGTCCCCGTTGAGGCAGTTCTGTGCGCTGTCAGAGCTGCTAGATAGACTTTGATTGACGAGAATTTCAGGCCACGGGTCATTAGCGAGTGGAGGAAATCGAGAACGGTCGAGATCAAGCAAGTCATTGGGTCTTTGCCTAAAGGTGAGACGAAATCAAGAAAGGCAGTCCATTTCCTGGCGTAGGAGAGCCTTGTGGAAGGTTTCCTTGCTGCTAAGAGGATCTCCTTCACCGCGTCCGATAGGTCTGTATCTGCCGCTATCTGATTCTCCAGGCCATTAGGTTTAGAGAATGTAGGTTGGGGTGAAACACTTTGCCTTTGTGTTGTGTTAATAGATTGTCCTGTAGTGGTAATGGGAGATAATCTCCCTGCGAGAGGTTGAGCAGGTGTGCAAACCAAGGTTGACGCGGCCACCGCGGGCATACTAGGATGCAATTGGTTTCGTCCCGAGCTATCTTGGCGATCACACGTGTAAGAAGTGGGATTGGGGGGAATAGGTAATAGAAGTCGCCGCTCCAGGTCATCAGGAAGGCATCGGTGATCGAATTCGGGTCCGAGGCTGCCCTGCTGCAGAACATGGGGCACATTGTGTTTTCGCTGGTGGCGAATAGGTCTATTCTCGGATGACCCCAGCGTTGGAATAGTGAGTTGGTCACCTTCCTGTCCAGCGTCCATTCGTGCGATTGCATCGACACACGACTCAAAGTGTCTGCTAGTACATTGGATTTTCCTGCGATGTGGATCGCTACAAAGGACATTCCTCGAAGTAGAGCCCATTCGTAGAGCTGCATGGTCAGTCTTGCGAGGCGCGTCGATCTCGTGCCACCCTGTTTGTTTATGTACGCGACCACCGTAGTATTGTCGGTCACGACTTGAATGTGGCAGTTCGAGAGATATTGCTCTAAGGCTTGTAATGCTTTCCAAACGGCCATCAGTTCCAGCCAGTTGATGTGTTTGGAAGCTTGTGTGGACGTCCATGTGCCTTGTACGACGTGATCGCCTGAGTGGGCCCCCCATCCCAGCAACGATGCATCCGTTGTTAATATGCGGTTCGGCATCGGAGACTGGAACGGTATGCCCGCGTTCAGATTCGACTCCTGTTGCCACCACCTCAAGGACTCTCTTACGGCTCGAGGAAGATATAGGCGGACGGATGGTTTGTCTTTCTCTGGTTTGAACTCCTTGATGAACCATGTTTGAAGGGGTCGCATGCGAAGTCTCGCATATCGTACGACTGCAATTGTTGAGGCCATATGTCCTAGTAGGCGTTGGATCGTATGAGCGGAGCATATTGGCTGCTTTGAGATCCTTTTTGCGAGTGTCCTTACTTGACGCACTCTGTCGTTTAGTAGATAAGCCCGACCTTCGAAGGCGTTTAGTTTCGCGCCGATGTACTGTATCTCCTTTACTGGTTGAAGGACCGATTTCTCCACATTCAGGCAGAGTCCCAGGTCCTCTAGGAGGTACAGGGTCTCTTCCAGAGCGCGCTGGAGCTCCCGTTTTGATTGAGCCACTAGTAACCAGTCGTCCAGGTACGGGAAGACGGTGATGCCTCTTGCCCGAAGACTTGCACAGACCACAGCCATACACTTCGTGAATACCCTCGGCGCGGTGGAAAGTCCAAATGGAAGAACCACGAACTGGAAGGTGTCATCTCCCACTCGGAACCGAAGGTATTTTTGGGTGTCCTCGTGGATGGCGATGTGGAAGTACGCATCCTTGAGGTCGATGGATGCAAACCAATCGTTCCTTCGGAGTAGTGGGAGAAGCGATTGGAGTGTGACCATACGAAATCTCTTTGGTGGGATAAAGAGATTTACCGTGCGAAGGTCCAGGATCGGTCTGAGTCCTCCTCCTTTTTTCTTTACGATGAAGTACCTGGAGTACAGGCCGTCCTCCAAGTTTTCTGCGGGAACCGGTCGTATTGCTCCTTTTTGCAGGAGGTTCGACATCTCTTCTAGTAGCACTCGAGTTGGACGGGTGGTCTTGATCCCGAGAAAAGGAGGGAGGGCTCCGAACTCGATCCTGTAGCCGTGTTCTACTATGCTCAACACCCATCGATCCGTCGTGATGGTCCTCCAGGACCGGAGGTGTTGATGAAGCCGGGAGCCGAAGAGAGGTGCCTGAGGTGGTGGAGACGAGGTGGTCGGCCTGCTGGTGTCGAGAGCAGGTTGGGCTGGAGGAGACAAGTCGGTCGGGCTGGTGACGGAGTCAAAGGCGCCGTCGAGTGAAGTCGCCCCCCCTCCGCAAGCCCCTCGAACGCTGCTGAGGGTATGAGCGTTGTGGAGCCTGAGGCTGTGGGGCTTGAGGCCGACGATTCCCACCTCGATACTGTCCAGCTGGTTGGTATTGCGAGGAAGGATATGGGAATCGAGACCAACGTCTTGGCCTAAATTGTTGAGATGGGGGCTGGCGGACAAGTCCCATCTTTTTGGCCGTCGCTAAAGCCTTTTGGGCGGAGTCGAGGGAGTCGTCCGTGGTGGCGTTGAACAACCCTTCCCCGTCAAATGGCAGGTCTTGTATCTTCGCTCTATCATCGGGAGTCAGATTGGTAGAGCGAAGCCAGGCGTGTCTCCTCAAAGCCACGGATCCGATCATCGACCTAGCGTGGCTGTCGACCTGATGGCGGGCCGTGTTCATCTGAAGGGCACCGATACTGGTTGCCTCCTTGATGTATTGCGCCGCCAGGTCTCTTTTGTCGTCCGGCAGATAATCACAGAGGTCTCCCAGCTTCTCCGTGATGAACATCTGGTATCTAGCTAGCAGCGCCTCATAGTTAGATACCTTCAGCCCGAGGGAAGACGAGGAATAGATCCTACAGCCGTAAGAATCTAATGTCTTACCCTCTTTGTCTGCCGGCGTCGTATGCTGTCTTCCCCCACGAGACTGCGCTGACTTAACTATGAGCGAGTTCGGGGTCGGATGGGAAAACAGGAATTTAGCTCCTTCTTCCTGGATTTTGTACATTGACTCCAGCCTCTTAGCTGTTGGTTTCGTAGAGGCCGGAGTTTTCCAGGTCTCCTGCACCGTCTCCAGCAGTGTTGGCAGGAAGGGAAGGAGCAGGTGGTTGGACTGAGTGGACTTCAGGACCGCGTAGATGTCGTCCTTTGCTTTTCCTTTCGCGGTCTTCGCCTCCACTCCTAGAGCTGTCACCATCCGGCTGACGTGCTCGGCGAAGCTGCCCATGTCTTCCGAAGGGGAGATCGCTTCCTTGGATTCCACCCGTGCATCTGGTGAAGTGGAATGGGAGGAGGAGGCCACTGAGTCCGAGTCCGATACGTACGCCAATCCCGACGAAGAACGAGTCGCGACGACAGGGGCGAGAATCGTCTGGGCAGTCGAGGTCGAGGCGGTCGGTTGGACTACGGTCTCGACGGGTGCCCGAAATACAGACGTACTCTGTCTTGGCGCAGGAGATCTGGACCTATGTCCGCGCTCTCGAGGTGGGGAGCGTCGGTGTCGGTAATAATGATCGCGCCTCCTCCGTTCAGGCGAGCCTCGAGATCGGGACCTGTAGCTCCTAGATCTCGAGTCCGAATAATAGGAACCCGACCACGATCTGTCATCGCGGCGGCGGGAGTAGACTGATCGGGAGGCAGAATCCCTCGAGGTCGAATCGCGGCTTCGGTATCGAGGAGAGCGTGATGGTCTGTGCGCCCTCCGCTCCTCCTTAGCGTATGCTGCTGGGGGCGAGAGACGTGGTGGAGGACCCCTCGAGCCCGAACGGGGTCGTTCCATCGATGGCGAGGCCACAATTTCTCCCTCCGACAGGGAGGTGGTTATAGTCGGCGGTTGCTTGTTTGGGGTTTTCGAACCCGATTCTCGATCTCGAGGAGACGTCGTCGAGATCGGGGGAGACTGGGGGGCAATCGGTCCCGTAGCTCGATCCCGAGCCCCAGTCATCGCCGACATTAGTAGAGCCGTACGCTCTGAGACCTTCATGGCAGCTGAGGTAGAAGGCTCAGCGTCCTTGCTAGGTTTGTCCGCCATTTTCTTTTTCAGGCGTTCCGCCTTGTCTTTATGGGCCTTTTTCGCCAATTTCTTTGCCGCAGAAGTATCTTTTGCCGGCTTCTTGGCTGACTGGGATCCCCCAGGTTTCTCCTCCGGATCAGGCCCTTTAGCTGATAGAGACTGCTCCCACAGGAGAGCTCGCAGCTTAGTTTGGCGCTGTTTTCTGGCCTGTTTTGTAAAGGCCTGGCAGTCCTGGCAGGTCTCCATTTTATGGCCTTGCCCCAGGCAAAGTAAGCACAGCAGGTGCTTATCAGCGGGTGGGATTTTTGTCCCACACCGCTAGCATTTTCTAAAAGGTGCCTTCAGAGGCATAGTTAGAATTATAAAGAAGAGATTAGGAGATAGGTGGATAAGATCGGGGGAGAGATACGGGTATAGTAAGAGTTTTTTTGTAATAATTTTTTTTTTTTGAAAAGGGGATAGACTAGTCGAAGAAAGAAAAGAGAGAAGATTCTTAAGGAAAAGGGATAGGAAAAAAAGGCTAACTCAGCTATTAAGCGACTCCGGAGAGAGGATAGAAGAACCCGACGACTACACGCAATGGCGGTCAAAGAGGAACTGAGGAGATGGGCGGGAGCCGCGCTAAGGGACACGCGCGGGGGGAGGGGCTCCCGCCCAATTCACCTCAGCTTTAGAAGTTTCCCGAACGATCTCAGCGCAGGCGCAGAGAACCCATATGTGTGTGAATGCACAGAGACCACGAAGAAGAACCCACATTTGCAGTTTTGAAAACTGGTTAGAGACTCTCAAAATGGTTTGCAAAACCATCATAGATACAGCTTCTCTACTGGGCCAGAACTTGGCCCCGTTTTGCAGATGGGATATCCGAGTCAGATGGGTTGATGTAACTCATCAGGACTCAAGTAACCTGTCAGGAATTTTTGGTGGTTAACTCCATTGGTAGTGGCAGCGTTTACTTCCTACACTGCCTTCAAATTATTAACTGGGATGGGCCTTTTCATTTTGCTTTGGTTTGATGGTGGAATGTTTCTTGACAAACCTGACACAGATTTTCATTACTCCCAGATTGGCTGACTGACGGAGCTGCAAACCTCTGTTGGCTTCTGTCTAGGAAAGCACCATGTCTGGTTGTAGCAGGACATGAAAAGGAAGAGCTTGAAGAAGTGCCTGGTTCTGCTGAGAGACACTCTCTCTTTTCCTTGGTGCTTGCCTCCCCAGAGACATCTGGATCTTCTGAACCCTCCAAATTCTTACTTGGTGGCCTCCTCTTTTTCATCTTGCTTATTCCACCAAACTCTGATCTGTCAAACAAAAGTCCTGCAGGACATAAAACCAGGGCAGGATGCCCTTGGTGTGCATGAAGCTACATGCTCAAATACAGTTTGTGTATCACACACAGTGACATCTGAACAGCCCTGAATAGTCCAATCTTGTCTGATCTCGGAAGCTAAGCAGGTTCGGGCCAAGGGATGACCACCTTGGAATACCAGGTGCTGTAGGGAGGGACCATAGCTCAGTGTGATAGAGCACATGCTTTGCATGCAGAAGGTGGTCCCAGGTTCGATTCCCGGCATCTCCAGGTAGGGCATGGAAAGAATCCTGCCTGAAACCCTGGGGAGCCATTGCTGCCAGTCAGTGTTAACAGTACTGGGCTAGATGGACCCCAGGTCTGACTCAGTATAAGGCAGCTTCCTATGTTCCTACATGCACAAGCATAATGAACAAAGCTCAAGCAGCACACAGGGTCAGATCAACCAAACAACAAACTGGGCAGCTGCCACTAGGTTTCCATCGTTCTTCTTCCATCCCATATCACACATCTGCAACATTAACTCAAGAGCTTCTGGCAAGGCCCTGCTCTAGTTCCCTTTGCTTTTTGAGACCAAACTGGTATTCTCTAGAATGGGTGGGCGAACTTTTTTTTTCTGTTCAGGGCCATACTCCCTCAGGGGTAATCTGTTGGGGAGGGGGATGCAAGCCAGTGGTGGGCTGATCTGAAGATTGCAGTAAAAAGGACCAGAATCAAAAGCGGGTGGAGCTGCTCCTTTTCTCTCTTTCTGCTACCTCCTTTTCTTCCCCCAACCCTAACAGTCTGCCAGGGGTCTGAATTTACGTATCCTTTGCAGCAAGTTTTTGAAATTTGGCAGAGGGCTACAGGTTGCCCACCCCTGCTCTAGAAGTAGAGCCTTTTCTATTGCAGGCCACTTGTGTTAGAATTTTCTCCTCTGAGAGACCCACCTAGCTTGCTCTATATTAGTCATTTAGGAAGCAGGTTAATGCCCAATGGGCATTTGGAGTTTGAGAACTAATTGTTCTGTGATGCTATTTCTGCTTGTTTTAAAATTGTTATTACTTTTTTTAAGCAATCAATATTTATTGTGTGGTCACAGACCCATAAAAACTATCATTACTTTAAATCTTGTTTTACTGTTTCTATGGTGTTTCTATATTATTTTATGAGGTGGTTGTTTTTTATTCCTTTGAGGGCTCCTACTAAGCCAAAAGGTGGACTGGAATTTAATACATAAATAGGGGCACCCGCTAGGGCTGAGTTTTCTCTCTCTCTGCTAAGCAGAGAATTCCTTACTTATGTTGTAACCCAATAGCTCCACCTGCTGAAAACTGAAGAAATAACCACACAGTGCACCTCAACCATCGGGGGTGGGTGGGTAGGTTGATGCCCCCAAATTATTAATAACTCCTGGCCTCCACCAAGCACATTCTGTCCCTAAGATAAGCCGAGAGACACACGTTAATCAGCTTCAACTTTGGCTTTCAGTGAAGTGCAATCAGTCTCACTAACAGGTGACTAGGTGATAGGATGTTTTTCCTCAGGTTTAAAACAAAGCCCAAGGGCCCAATTTAACATAGCTCCATAGACTGTAGAAAGATGAAGGGTCAAAGCATTAATTTTCTCCCCTCTCAAAATGTTTTAAAACACATTTTATTTTCAACACGACAAGCACCCATTGGTGCCAGCTTTGTGTGCTGAATATTATACAGATGAAATTATTATTGATAATTTAATACCTCATTAAGTGAGCTGCAAATTGCTAGGACTTTCAAGAGGCACTGAGGTTCTTGACCAAGTCATCATGGGGAAATCTGTGGCAGAGCAAGAGGAGGCAGGGTCCTAGAATCTCAGTTTAGCATCTAAACCCCAAGATCTCTGTCTTGTCTTCTTATTTACTACACACACACACCTATCTACCTACCTTCTCCTCCATAGCTGCCTCCTTGCTCCAATCCTGCAGAACCTATGTATGAGCACAATAGCTTCTGATTGGCAGAGGATAAAGCAAGGTCTGTACTCATCTGCCCCTCCTCATCATTTTTAGGCAATAGCTGCAGAAAAAGAAGGAATACAAATTACATTAGGGGCTTCTCTACACAAGGCATTTATTGTGCACCCATGTTCCCTCACTCACAGAAGTTTGCGGGTCCTTTTCATGATGTCGTCTTCCTCCAGGGCCTCTCCCGTGTTTCCCAGCCATTTTTGCAGCTTTTTTTTAGAGCGAAGAAAGTGCAGTATTATCTTTTATCGCATTAGGTAGTGCTAGAAAATGGCTGTTTTTTCCTGCAATGACATTATATTGCAGCGCCACCTTGTGGTTGTTTAATAAAACATAGAAAAGCAGAGAAATTAAACCCCCGGGGGGGGGGGGACCACGTGAAAAGGATGCACTCTTCCACAATGAAAACAGAAGGAATCTCAGTAAAGCTGCGGGATAAACACCTCATGTAGAGAAGTCCTAGAATAGATCAACAATAGTGATATAACACTTCAGGCTCAGCAAAGTCATTGTGTAGGCCTTATCTAATAAAGCTTTGAGAGGCTAACAATGTTCTATCTCATCTATCCCCAGGACAATCCCATGAAGTCAACCACTATATTATTATATCCCTTTTACAGGAGGGGGAAAATGAGGCTGAGCATGTTGACTTGCCATGTCCATCCCATTAACCTAGGGCTGAGTTGGGAGTTGCACCTGGTCTTCTTGGCCCCAAGTCCATCAGTAGAACACTCATCAATAAAGATTAAAGATGCTTTATTACAGAATGGGCTGCACAGAGACCCAAACTAGACTTCGGAAGAAATAATTTCAGTGGGAGATTAACTCTAGCAGCTGTGACCAGGACGGTGCTGAGCAGATGGAGAAAACGCAAGGATGGACAGCTAGAGCACTTAAGAAGAGAAACTTGCCCTTCTGATGTGACATGCATTGTTGGGCTTCCATCTGTTAATAATGACTTTGTTGAGGGTTTCTTTGATGGTTACCTGGAGCTCCTGGGTATCTGCAACCTACAGATAAAGCGATAGATAAGATAGATAGACAGATATGCCCTAGCAAAATGCAGCTGCAGCACTTGCTCTCTTGTATATCCTTCTGAGAATATGAGGATGTTAGATGACACACTTAAGGTGACATTTAAATGAGTAGCTTGGAAGCTTGCCTAATTTAACTTCATTCATTCATTTATTATGACATTTGTATCCTGCCTTTCCTCCAAGGAGCTGAATGCAGTGCACATTCTCCCCCACCCCCAGGTAGATGGTGTGTGTGTGTGTGTTGTATGTGTGAGTAAGGTGGTGACTGGCTGAAGATCACCTAGTGAGCTTCATGGCTGAGTGAGAATTTGAATGTGGGTCTTCCCAGTCCAAAACTCTAACCACTGCTCCTCACTGGCTCTCAGTGCCTTTTATAAGCTAACCATGTCATCTGATCTAGGGGGTCTTTGCCCCCTTGCAGGTTTGTATTTTCACTCTGAACAGTTTACCATGAATAGCTTTTGTTTAATTCATCAGCTCACTTCCCCTTCTACATATCCCTTCTTGAGTAAGTTCAAGGAATACGTCTAGAAGAACTTGCTGTCCTATCCTACACTTATTTACACATTTTTATTCTACCAAAGCAATAGCTCAATGCACTATTCTGTAATGTAAATCACCACGGCTGTACCTGCAAACCCTGGAGACACTTCCTTCTGAACTCACTGTCAGTGCTGCTTGAAATTATACTGGAAATGGCATCTACCATGATGGGCAAAGAGTGTGCCAGTTTCTGCTGTTCCTGTGAAGACCCAAGAGCATTGCATGGCACCTGGCTGCCTCACAGCCTAGGCCCTATACTAATTGCAAGGCAAAATACCCCCACCCTGAGGTCTGCTTCTTGTGGACACAGTTTCAGGACTGGATAATTCCATCACTTCTCCAGAGACAAATCTATGAGCAGAATATAACAGGAATTTGGGATCCTGCTGCAAAATTCTTCCCACCCTCCCAACCCTTGACCTCAACGGTCCTGATCTTTCTTAATTAAATTCTCACTTGGATCACTTTGTAGTGCTGCTCCAGTATTCCATTGACAACTCCTTGGATGGAGCCTTTTACAACCTGCTCACTGCACAAGAGAATAGGACAGAGATTGGATAGGATCACTTGCCGGTTCCCTGCACCATACAAAGAATGAAAATGACAAAGGATTAAATCCAGGTAAAGGGCAGTGGGCCTCAAATGATCAAATAGCAAATGCAAGAATTAGTACAAGAGGTATGTGCCCAAAACCTTGCAGCAACATTGATTTTAATAAAAGGAGACACTTTTTGGTACTAACAATTTTTTCCTGATTGACTCCAAAGGATGAGCCAGAAAACAGGTAAAGGGTTATCAGATTGGGATCAACCTCTACTCATGAGGCACCCCCTGCCCCGCAGGAAGAACATCATGGCAAGGGGGAGACCAACCTGGGTCAATATATCAGCCAGAGAAAGAACAGCTGCAGGGGGCTTGTTTCATCCTTCCCTGCCAGAAATAACACCTAGAAGAACTTTGAAACTAGCCTTTTGCTTTTTTCCTCCTCCTTCCCAATCCCTTTTCCTTTTGTGTTGTGCCTTTTAGATTATAATCCTGAGGGCAAGATTATAATCCTGTTTTAATGTTAATCTTTGTAAGCACTCTGGGAGCCTTTTTCGGTTGAAGAGTTGGGTAAAAATGCTTCAATTAAATAATAACTTCTGTGCAGTGTGAAAGCAGATATATTTAAAAAGGGACAGGTAAGATTTGTTCTTCTCTCAACCTAGTAAATTTCCCAAAGCAGAGGCATTCAAGGCGAGGACAGTGCCCTCCTCTTAGAATATAAAGACCTGCTTTTAGAAATCATTTTAAACCAAGAAAACTGTGAAAAAAATCACACACTGATAAAATGTATACTGATGCAAAATAGGTACCTATAAACGGGAATCCATAATTATTCACAGTCGGGTCTCTATGACAGGATCAGAGCATGTTCCGAGCCCAAAGCACTCCAAAGCTAGAAGAGCGCATGCGCTCATTTGGGCTATGAATGTGTGTGTGCACCCTTCAGTTCTGTGATACCTACAAGCACCATTACACTTTGTTCTTAAACTGAGCAGTTATGGGGGGGGACACTTCTATTTTCCTGGCAATCTATAGCTTTTTGCTTTAATAATAGGTGTGCAGCACCACTAACTGCCCTAAGTGTTCCATCTGCATGGAATTTACATTTTTATTGAGGAGTAAACATGCCTTTAGGCATGAATGAAAGCTTAATTTAAATTATTTGTCCTCTGTTTTATGGCTTCCAAGATTAGGAAGCTTTCTCACCCCAACCCCCTTGGGTTAAGTGGGGGTGGGGTGAGAGCTTTAATGCATTCTTGATTAGCTGTGGTACCATAAATTTCACTCTGTGGCCCCTCTGGCCAGCTTCCAGAAGATGGATCATTCTAAAACAACCGGTACATTACTCACCACCCCCACAACAATGTACAGATATAAGCAGCTGTACATACAGAAATTATAGACTGGCTTGTCCTGAAATTGATTAGCGTAAGTGAGAAAGAGGAAGAGCAGCAGCGTCTGTTCCTGAGCATTTGGGTCCTGTTTGTGGCTGGTGTGAAGCTTGTATCTGACATCAGGCTTTGCTGTATCTGTGAGAATAGATCACATGGCATATGATGTACCTAGGTAACAAAGACAGGGATGAATGACTGTATCTAAGGAACTTGGTGATATTTTATCGGAGGAGTTTTCCTTTACCAAGTAACTGTCTGGGGGGGAGAACTAATTCCCCATTTCATGCTGCACCCCCAGTTTAATATATCATGAATTAATGCTCCTTCCTATACAATATGGCAGACCTGAAGGCATCTTTGTGAATGTGGCTTATGCTGGCTCAGCTTGTCTGAGCGTGGAAAGCTAAGCAGGGTCAAGCCTGGTTATTACTTGGATGGGAAACCTCTCCTCTAGTTTCCTGCATTGAGCAGGGGGTTGGACTCGATAGCCTTGTAGGCTCCTTCCTTCCAACTCTATGATCTATGAAATCTATGAAATCTTCACAAAATAGCCACGATCAAGAGACATCTAAATAAGACCTTTGCACTTATTTAGGGCAGCATGTCAATCTTGGGCAAGCACAGAATTTATTTACCGGTACTTAGATTAGTAGCCCATTCTAACCAAAGAACTCAGATGAGTAACAGCACTGTATAGCTACAGAAAGGTAGGTTGCTATCCCAGAGTACTCTAAGGCCCAATTTAAATGCAACACCAGACATGTAAGAAAAAATAATCTTCAGCATCAAACGGCATCTCTTTTAAACCAGGTCACCTTGCTTCCTGCATATCCAGCCTGAAGATCTGCTATCTGGTGTGGTTTCTGGACCATAAGACATAATGGTACAGCAGAAGGAGTGTGTTTGGTTTGGATGCAGGAGACTTGGATTCAAATCTGTGCTCCGCTGTGAAGCTCAGTGGGTAGCCACACTGAGCTTTTCTTTTCTTTTTCTTTTTTAATTTTTTATTTATTTAAAATTTTTCAAACAATATATAAAACAACTAAATAACAAACATACAACTTATATAGTGCTCCCATCACCACGGGACCAAAGAATACATTCTATCTCTATAATCTATTGTTATTCATTATTCCAAAAATACAACATATCTTGACACGGCATACTCCCTTTCCCCTTATTTAACACAAAATCCAAAAATAAACCCCAGATATCCTTAAAATTGTTTTTCTTTAATTGTCCCCTTTTACATTTGATATTACAAGTTAACATATAATTTAAAGCCATATCCCACACTTCTTTATACCAGTCAGTGATAGAGAAAACTTGCTGAACTTTCCATTTTCTTGCTATCATTAATCTACCCACCGTTAACAAATTTACAATTAATTATTTAACATTTTGAGGACCAGCCACCTTTTCGGTTATTGATAACAATGCTAATTTAGGACAAACTTCTAAATCAATACCAACAATTTCTGATATTTCTTCAAAAATCATTTTCCAAACTCTGAGCTTTTCTACACAAGACTGTTAATCGCTGTATCTACTTTTGGTTTTGTCACAGAATTGAGATCTGAGCTCTACACACAGCTTTTCCTTTCCTGCTTTTCCTTTACATAACCTCTAGGTGGCACTGAGCTATAGCAGAATGTTGCAATGACACAAGTAGGAAAATACCTTTTCTTTCACTTTGAGAAATAATATGCACTCTAAAAAAAAACCCAGGAAAGCAGGACTGGAGGATCACGTCATTGTCTAAAGAACCGATAAACAACTGTGAGTAAGGAATCACAAGCACATAATAAATGCTTAGTGTAGAAAAGCTCTCTCTCTCTCACCTACCCCTAACGTACAGAGTTCTCATGAGGGTAAATAAGGTAAGTATAGAAAAGCCTTTTGTGCGCCGGAAAATATATATTATATAACATTTCTGCTTTCAGTTCCAGCAGCTCATGAGACTGTCCTCAGGAAAGTTACATGGATTAGCTCATTCTGATGTAGCTTTCCCACGTTCACACTAGGCACCTCAAAACGAGTAACTGTGCAAGTGACAAATATATCACATTTTACCTTCTCCCCAGTACGGATCCAAATTCAATGTTGCCTGGTAGGCATATTTCTCCCATGCTGCTAAACATGAAGGATCTTCAAAGAAAGAACATGATGCCTCCTTTGTGGGGAACAACACAGGCAGGCCGGCTGGGTCATAAAGAAATATATATTGCTGGCTAAAAAAGACAACTTGAATGATGGCATTGGTGTGTTATTGACATTAGTACAAAAGGTATTTATATGTAACCCCAGTCAGCTTTGGGTCAGCTAGCCCTGGGCCCATTTTCTTGCTATGAGTCCTCACTAATATTTGATTTCTTTCTTTATTTACAGCATTTTTACCCCGCTCTTAAGCCAAAAAAGGCTCCCAGAGCAGCTTACAAAGATCAATGTTAGACAGGCCCTGCCCTCAGGCTTACAATCTAAAAGACAAATCACAAAAGAGAAGGGGATTGGGAAGGAGGAGGAAGAAAGCAAAACTCAGGCACCAGTTCTTAATTACAAGTTACAATAATATAGCAACCCAACAGTGAAAGGGTGATCATCTATCTGGTGGGACTGTGCCAAAATGCAACTACCGTTATTTTGGGAAATGGTCACAGACAAAACTGCACAAATTTACAAAATGTGAGCTACACCGTAACTAATTAAGGATGCTATTAGGTTATAACAATGATGAGGACACAAGCTGTGTCTGTAAGAAATTACTCCATAACATCCTGACAGTGGTGCATCTGGCTATAGCACACAAGTAGAGCTGTGTTAAACCACTGACAGAAAGGGACTGAGTGAGTGGAGACAAAACATTTGCACTCTGTTGATCATGGATAAGAACGTGCCATGCCCCCACTGGAGGAATCCTCCTCTGAGGAAGAGCTGGAACTCCCAGAAGCAGACAGTGCCAATGATCCACCCATGTCAGGAGACCTGGGGGAGCCTGGGCCCTCAGGGGAGATCACTGCTAGTCCCTCCCTGCAGGAGGACGGGAGTTCTGCCTCTGAGGCAGGGATGGGGACTCGGACTCGAGGACTCGACTCGTGAGTCGGACTGAGTCCCCCCTCTGACTCGACTCGGACTTGAGTCCCAATATTTTCAATGGGACTCGAGACTCGACTCGGGACTCGAGACCAAGGACTCGTGTTCCAAAATCGTGTTCCTCAAATGCAACATGGATAGGTTTTAGGAAGTACAGCAAGTTTATTTTTTAAAATCATTTCCCTAAAATGCAACCTTTCAGGCATTTTGGGTTTGTCTGCCTGGTCTGTTCTTGCCAAAATCAGTTGCAGAGTTTTGAAATAAAAAGGCACACTTGTGCCTAGAATTTATTTAAGCCTGCCACACATCTGAAGTAGCCTTATTTTGTTGGGGGAAAACCCCATTGATTTTAATAGGGACTCGTGGAGTCAGTTTTGAGAGGGACTCGTGACTCGTGAGTCACCATTTTGGACCAAGGACTCGGACTCGGACTCGAGACTCGGGTCCAAAGACTCGTGACTCGACTCGTGACTCGAGACCAAGGACTCTTCAACATCCCTGCTCTGAGGAGGAGGCTGGGTGACCACCTAGCCTCTGAGAGTGTTGTCGCCTTGAGAGGCAGGCCAATAAGGCTCCTTTGAGAAGTGCTCAATTACAAAGGAGGACTCCTTGGGAGCAAGGCCCTCCTCCTGAGTAGGACTTTAGCCAGAGGACCTGTAATGCACTGCAGCTGAGTCCTGGGTGTGCTGGAACAGCATTGTTCTTTCAGTGCTAGTGTTGTGGTTTCCCTGACCTTGCCTTGTGATTGACCCTCTGTGCCACTGACCCTTGGACTCCTGCTTGACTCTGCATTGTATTTGACTACTTAACTGTGCTTTGACCTTTGCTTGTATCTTGACCACTCCTACCTTGGACTGATCCCATACTGGACTGAAACCTTTGTGCTTGACCATTTGCCTGTTTTGTTGCCTTGCCTTTTGAATTGCCCCATTATTTGGGGCTTTTCTACATGAGGCTTTTAACCTGCTACTTTACTATCTACTTCTGGATTCTTTGTGGGATTAAGATTGGCTCCTTTATTATTATTATTTTTTTAAATTTGTTTATTTGAATTTTAACATATACAAGACAACCGAACAACCAACAAAACATCTAATCCATTACAGAAATTGTATTAGATCAGAACAAAGTAAATCCCCCCCCCCCGAACCAACATTCAAAGGAACAAATCTGGCTGGGCACCTTTTCCGGAGTCTTTTTCGGCCATAAAGTAGTCAGTTTTGTGATAGGTGGATATTTGTAAGTTTATTGCATCCAAATGTACTGGAAGGCTTGAGGTATTTTAAGATTGGCTCCTTTATACAGTATGCTATTTGCAGTGTTTTTTCTTTTTTTGCCTTTCTGTATGTTCCATTATACAACCACTAGGTGGTGCTGTGGTATAGTGTAATTACGAAACTAAATACAGTCATGCCTTGGATTGAGAGCATACAGTATTTTTCCATGTATAAGACTATACTTTTTCCAGAAATTGTTAGACTAAAAATTAAGGGTCGTCTTATACACAGAAGTAAGCCGAGGAGAGAACCGTGCGGTTGCGAAACTGCCCAGTGGGGGGCGTCTTATACATGGGGGCGTCTTATACACGGAAAAATACGGGTAATTCGTTCCGGAAACGTGCTTGTAATCCAAAACACTCTTATATCAAAACGAAATCCCCCCAAAAAAATTTGTACAGAGATTTTTAATTTAAGCCGTACTACAGTACTTGTATTGCAAGATGTCGCTTATATATCAAGTCAAATTTTTTTTAATAAATATTTAAAAATTTGCTTGTCTTGCAAAACACTCTCAAACCAAGTTACTTGCAATCCAAGGTATTACTGTATGTATATTATCAGTGCAACCCTATACATGTCTGCTCAGAAGGAAGTCCCACAGAGTTTAGTGGGGCTGACTCCCATATAAATGGGTACAGGCCTTATGCTGCAATTTTATACCCACTTACCTGGAAGTAAGCTCCAATGAATTCAGTGGTGACAGCTTTAAAAAGGGATTGGACAAATTCATGGAGGAGAATGCTATCAACAGCTACTAATCCTGATGACTCTATGCTACCTCCAGTACCAGAGACAGTATGCTTCTGTACACCAGTTGCTGAGGAACATGGATGGGAAGGTGCTGTTGCACTCATGTCCTGCTTGTGGGATCTCATGGGCAGCTGTGAACAGAATGCTGGACTAGATGGACCCTTGGTCTGATCTAGCACAGCTTTTATGTTCTTTTCTTTGTTTTTTGAAGCTCCACAGCAGTAGCAGTTGAGCAAGCAAGGCACCCTGCTTTCCCCAGAAGGCAGAGCAAAAGACTGAGGGTGTGTCTCCTCCCAGGAGGGGAAAATATCTATCTTTTAGCCCTGTCATCTCATGGAGAAGAGTTAACTCATTCCTGTCCTGTTAGCACCACCATCTGCTGCCCAAGGAGTTGAATCCAGTGCTTCACTGATTTCCTTTTTCCCATAACTAGAACGGTGATGCTAGGAATCTTAAGACTCTTACTTAGCTTGAGAATCATGAGCAGTATCATGGACCAATACACAATATAACTGCCTTCCCCCATAAAGTCCTGTCTCTTCAGCTGTAGATGGTACAAGGTGTGACATACCCCTCCCCATCAAAAGGCATTGTGCAGCTATTCTGTCTTTATTTCAACATATTTTTTGGTGGAGAGAAAAATGATAGAAGTGATGGGAAAACAGGGAAAGGTTACAAGATAATGACATCTGGAGCCCCTTGTAAAATTCCATAAATGAAGAAGGGTGATTGTGTGATAAAAGCCTCATCTGGAAGCACCCGTAGCTCTCCAGTTCTGTCCTCCAATATACAGTGAACCCCACTTCATCTCCAAGTTCTCCATCACCCACATACCATCTGGGACATTGGTCACAGCAAGGATACAGAGACAGCTGCTAGCCTCACTGGTTGGTTAGGGAATGGTTTCTGGCAGGGTGACAGGCCCACAACAGGTGTAAGCCTCAGCTCTCCACTGAAGCCTCTTTCAGCTACTTCATCTGGAATGAAGAGACCAACTGGCTCACCCATCATGGGGTGGATTTTGTCACAGATCATATCCCTGGATAGTGACCTGGTCATATCCACACAAGAAAGTGGTGGGAGTTAGAAAGGAAACGGAATCAAAGAAATAAGCCAAAATTGACTAGTGGCTAGAGCTAGACCATCTGACTTTCATGCCATATCAGAGATCCGCCTGTTAGGAACTGCAGGGCTCATACTGATTTGGTGGCCTCAGATCCTTGCAGAGCTACTATCACTTTGTTGGGCTTAACTCCTGTGCAAAACAAATTCCCAATTCAGCAATTGGGAAACCACATTTTGTGGCTGGCGATTCACATATATTTAATTAGCATAATTTGTTGGGGGCAAGAAAGTGGGGGAATTGGTTCCTGCTTGTCAGGCCCTTGTTGTGTGTTCATAGGCGACCTCCTGCGGCCAACATTGCTGGCCCTACTTCTGGGGGCTAAACTGGCTCTCCAAGGTACTTTTCGACAAAACCAGTGACCCCCACGGCCCCACCCCAAAACCCACACACCCAGTTCTTGCCTCCCAAATCCGCCAGGTGGCAACAGACTGCTTAGGACATAATAAGCTCTCTTCTGTTCTGCCCCCATTTAAAACCAACTCAGACACTATTTTTTTGCAAGCAAATAATCTAGGTGCCTGAAGCAGGGTTTTGTGGCTAGAAGATTAAGGAGATGAAGTGTTCTGGTGCCCAGACTCCTTCACCCTGCAGCACTGCTTAACCCTCTCAATGCGCAGCATTTATCCTAAACTCAAACTCTGTCTGCAGTGGAAATTTACCAAGGTCATCTATAGCAGTGCTCTTGCACTGTTCCCATTCATTGCAATGGGGCTAGTACAGAACTTTCCAGTAGATTGAGCCCATAGATTTTTAGCTCCAGTTTGATAGAATATATATATATATATATATATATATATATTCTATCAAAGTTCTCAAAGTACCTCATCTATTCTTTGAATCCTTCTGTCTGAAAAAGGGGGAACAGCTGTTCAACTCTTAGGACTGGAAACATTTTGCTAATGTCACTGAACCCCATTTCCACTACCTGGCCTTAAGGGTCTACACATACCGGTACCCATAACTGCTTACTCAGCACCTGCATCACAACCCCCTCCCCCCTACTTCTCACCTCATAAAATTACTCCCATCAATGAGTAGCTTTCTCCCATCTGGCGAACAGGTGCTGCTATTCTTTTCTGAGCTAGAGACCAGAAGAGAGAGGTTTGAACAGTCACTCCTTTTGGTATTTTTAAAATAATAAATCAGAACACCAACAAAAATGAGCAAGTCCCTAATAATACACCCTTTCTTTGCCTGTTCTCATTAGCAATTTTAAAGTATCTCTACACACAAAGGATCAACACAGAATGTGCTCACAGCACAGCCTTTCTGTTGCAGAGCTGACCAGTCAATTTTCAGTACTTTATAGAGTACTGATAGTAGCTTGCACCAGGGCACTATATTCATTGTTTGAAGTGGAGAGGGAAAGAAAGACAATGAGAGAGAATGAAAATGTTGCAGTGTGAAGTGCTCCTGTTCAGGGTTCCAGCCAACATGAGAACATAAGAAGAGTCATGCTGAATCAGACCAAGGGTCCAGCATTATGTTCACACAGTGGCCAACCAGCTGCCCATGGGAAACCCACAATGTGAGAGCAACAGCACCCTCCTGCCCATGTTCCCCAGCAACTGGTGTACATAGACATACAACCATGTCTTTTTTCAGGGTACTCTATTCTGTCCTCACCCCTTCCGGTTTTCTGTTACTTCCCCCATCAGTCAGTCAGCATTCTGTAACCAATGAGCATGTTCAGAATCAGTCTTCATTGGGCTGTTCTGGGTGTGGCCCCTTCCTTAGTTTCCCCCACCCACAAAGACCTTTTGTACTTCTGTTGCAAACCTTGGTGTCCTGCTGCTCAAGCCTGCTGATACCCCCTCCTGTGTGCAGATGGTGCTGTTTTGGCTACATAAGGTTCCACACTTGCAGAATGAGTTTGTTATTAGTATATAGGATAATCTAGAAGATAAACAAAAGGTGGTAGCCATCTTGCAAGCTGGTCATGGGTCTCAAAAGGATTGACACCCTCTGATGTTGGAAATGTTTTTTTAAGGTGAGGCAATATAGTGAAGTTAATCTGTGGACTGTATTTTTTATATATATATAAATATGTTTTATTAAATTTTTTCAAATCTTACAGCTACTAATGAATACAACAAAAATACAACATAAACATTGTGCACCCCCCACCTCTTGGGACCAAGTTATATTTCTCCCCCATAATCTGTGGACTGTAACACCATACTGCCTCATCTCTGTAAATGCTGGGAAATATTCTGTGGAGAAAGCCTAACACAAGTCTGCACACACACAAACAGTCTTCCCCTAAGGGAGGGGGCGAGGGAAGAGAGATGAAGTCACAGGAGAAGCAGCCAGACAGGTCGTCATCTCTAACAAGGAAGAGTCTCGGTAGAGATCCACAAAAACCCAAGAAAGACCATCAAGGACCATCAAACTATCAGGGCAGTCTCAAAGAGCTGTAAAGTACCAGTACGTCACCTTCTTCCCGGGCAGGAATAAGCCCACCTGAAACGAAGGGGCAGGCATAAGCCCCCACCTGACCTGGAGGGCGGGGAGAGCGAAAACTCCGGGGTAGAAAACCCCTCTCCCTTCCGGTAAAGGGTTGTTAGGAACCCAGGGTACTTCGGGGCCAGTTTCGTCCTTCAAGCGGCAGCCCAAGTAAGCCAGTCTCATCCCCGGATCGGCCGACCCGGAGCCAGGCTAAAACTGACTAAGCGTAAAGTCTCTGATCTGAGGTAATTGACCAGATTCAATCCGCTAGCCTAAGAGCCTGTTCATTGAGTAACGCAGGGGTCAACTAAGGTTGTGTTGACATTGTAGTATTCCTGGAGAGCTGTTAGTTCCGCTCCGTGTTTTGTGTAAACAAATAAAAGCCGTATTTGGTCATTTAAAGGGCTTCGGTTTCCTCTTGTGTGCGAAAGCCTCTCAGGTGGTCGCCAGCGCTCGTACGGGCTGTAACTCAGTGCCGGTTAACCCGTTAAGCGCCGAACTCACGCAAAGGATCCTGCTAGTGATCCTTCACATATTCCCATTGCAGGCTTAGAACTTTTATTATGTGATAGCAGAGGAGACATATCACACCATGAGGGAAAACGTATCACATGCCCGTGCTATCACTATTTGCAAGATGAAAGGGTAAGCACTAGAAAACCAGGCATCTCAGCATTGCCCCTAGACAAGAGCATGTTGAGTGATTCGCAGCAAAATTGTATAGGTGTTTACTCTAAAGTGAGCCCCACTGTGCTGCTTTAGGTTTCATCAGATATGACAATGTTATTATTTTTGTGTTAACTATGAAGTCACATTTGATGTGTCGTTTTCACACCTGTGGGTGATGGCACAAAACTTTGGCATAGGTTTGGAGGAGATACCAGATTTGGGGGTTTGTAGTTAACACACTTGGGGTGCAATCCTATCCAGATGATCTAAACAGAGGCTGACGATTATCCAATGCAGAGCGGAAGGAGCGGCAGAGGCGACCTTCCCCCGTCCTCCCGCTCTGCATTTTTGTTTTCTGCTGTCTAGCTGGAACACTTTGGATGGGAAGGGAAAGAGGCTGCAGAGGACACAGGATGCATTGTACCCTGACCTCTGCAGTCTCCTCCCCTCCTCGCCCCCTTTACCCCCTCTCCGAGGTCGAGTTCCTGACCTTGGAGAGGCAGCCAGTGTGGTTCTTTCTGTGCCGGCTGGGGGGGGGGGGAATTGGAGCACAGATTCTCATCTCCGAGGTTGGAGCTCTGTCTCTACCCTCAGATCTGGGAATCCGAAATATCCTATGACCCTCTAGATAGGGGCCTCTGGATCGCTCCCTTAGTTTCATTTATCTCTTTATCAAGCAGAATGGAATGGCGGCGGCAGAGCCTCAGATACGTACACACACACACACACACACACACACACCACATTGAATAATTGAAAAACTAAGCTACATGTTGCTAACAAACATCTTGTCAGTAATGCAAAGCTTTGTAAACAGTCAGTTTCCAGCAATGCAAATGCTTAAGCTGCTGGCTGAGCAGGTTTCAACACTTTTACTGAAGCCACAGCAGTATAAACATTTCCTCATCGCCTGATTTTCCAGATCCCCCAAGCCAGGACAGGAGCTCCAGTAACTTTAAGGCTGGATGGAGGGGAGCAGCAGCAGTTCCACTGAAAAGCACACACCTTCGAAGTCACTGATCCTATGGACCTCCATCCCACCCCCAGATCATGCAAAGATCCCACCCTCTATCTCATTCTTTGAGAGAGAAATGTATAGGACTTTTTAACCTTTCACAAGGGTTCTTCCAACCAATATGAATGTTGTTTTTTTTTAAAAAAGTTGTTAATTATACAAAAACAGATACAAGCTAAGCAAAATCCCATTTGTTTTTTGTAGTTATATAGGAATTGCAGTCTTTCCGGCAGACTGGAAAATATTAATTTTCTGTTATATGGAGCACAAGTTTTACTATTGCAAATGTTGTTAGACTTCTCAAAGTTTCAGGACTTTTAACATATAAAATATATTGGGAAGTGGAGGATTACACCAATCACTGTCACAGGTAGCCACTTGCCAAGGGTGAATAACAGTTGGGACCAGGAAAGGGGCTTGCAAAATATACTGCTGAAGTCACTGCAGATAAAACTGGAAGAGAATCAGTGTTGGACTGGGACTTGGGAGATCCGGGTTCTAGTCCTTGCTCAGCCATGAAACTCAGTTGGGTGACTTTGGACCAGTCACTGACTCTCAGCCTAACCTACCTCACAGGGTTGTTGTGAGGATAAAAAGGAGAGGAGGAGGAGGATTATGTAAGCCGCCTTGGGTTCCTTGCAGGAAAAAAGGTAGGATATAAATATAATAAATTAATTAATAAACCAGCGGTGGGGAACAGGTTTTAGGTAGGGGGCTAAATTGTCCCCCACTGGACCCTTCATGGGCTGGATGAAGTCAGTAGCTGTGGCCATGCCCGTTTACATCATCGCCCCACTCATTTTGCCTTTCTCCATGCTGAGAGAGGCACGGAGAAAGGGACTCAGCTAGTGCTGTCAGGAGGAGCTGCTCTTCCTAGCAGCACGGGGGCAGTACACAACTGTACACAGAAAATGCCATTGGTCCCTGGCCAAAGCCTTGGCTGAAGCTTCTCCAGCTGCCACTTTGGCTGGGGACCAGCCTCATCTGCTCTGCACCTTCCCCCATTTGGGATGATGTGGCGTGGGTGAACCACTTTGTGTGTCGCTCCCTTTCCAATTGGAAGGGGGAGAGGTGTGCTATGGAAGGGGAATCCCCTTGTGAACTCCAGTCTGGGATTCCTCTCCCTGCCTCTTCCCCAAGCACCCAGTAACTTCCAGGCCAGGGGGTGGGGCTTGGGGAGGGGAGTGGGCGAGGTCCATAGAGAGCCCAAGCCTCTGCGGGCTAGAGCTTCCCCATTGCTGCTGTAAACAGTGGGCAAGCTAGATACATTTTTGGTGGTCTGATGGTGTGTGAATGTGTGTATACACATACATGCCTATACACACACACACACACATACACACACACACACACACACACACACACACACACACACACATGCATACATACCCTGGATTACAAGATATAACTGAGAATCAAAAACTGCTCTTCAGCCCTTGTTCCTGGTATTCAACAAGGTTATACTGAAAGGCAGATTATTCAGTTTAGTGTGTGATCTTTTAAAGGTGTTGTTACAAGTTTGCTTTTGAGACAAAGGCAGAGAAGGAGTGATCATATCAGGCGGAAATGCTCACCCACAACTTTAGAGAGTAAAAGGGAAATGGATCAGATTACTCCCTGCCAGGTATTTTAAAGCTGTTTGAAAAATTGTAACCTGCAAACCCTGCACTGAAGCCTACCAAAGAACAAGGCCAAGTAGTGGTGGCCATTTGTCCTACTTTACACAGAACAGTCCTCTATTTGAAGGCATTCTCTAACTGAAAGCTGACACATCCAAGTCTGGTTCAAAGAGAAAGAACCATAAAAAAGGAGAGCAGGGGGACCATGCACAGTGAGCAGCACCTGCACAGCAGACTGAGCCGCAGGAACACAAGTCATCTGGTCACAGTCTACCCCACTATGGTGAGATGGATTGTATTTCTATTTAAATTATACTCATAATTTCTAAATTTGTATCTATATATATAAATTAGCATATGACATCTGTCCTCTTTCATCTGTTCGTGTGGGGGGTTTTTTGGTGATGCATTTCTTCTCTTCTTCGGCAACGTGTAAGTGGCCACCCTAACGCCAAGACTATTGACCTGGTTCACAATCAGCCCATTTTGTGAGTGTGACGTGAGAACCCGGAGTGCTGGGTTGTTTAGGGGCTAAACAACCTAGTGGTTAACCCATGGCCCTATATTTTGAAATTAGGATCATAGATGCTGACACTGGCAATTTAAGAGAAAGAAAGGCTGGACTGGACAGTCACTCTTCCCTTGCCTCTCACTGCCAATGTGAGACTGGGCTTTAGAGCTGCAAGACCAAGGGTTAAATAAGAGTCCTGTCAAAGGGGAAGCCTAACTCAGGCAGGCCAAATTGCCAATCTTTGCCAACTCATTCAGGACTGTTTGAGGCCCTTTCTGATGCCCAAAAAGGAAGAACAGGACATCCTTTGTTTTTGACACGCACTCCGAGTGCCAACAAGGCTCTTGGATGCCACCAGGACAGACCTGCCTGCTTGCAGAACTCAAGATCGAAAAGAAACCTGTAAGTATGTTGGCTTTAAAATGTTCAGTATAGCATGCCAAGCATGTAACAGTGAAATGGAACTGAATTTGTGGGCTTCTGGAGCAACAACAAAAGATGGTAACAAGATCTATGTTTAGCAGTTTTCTGTTGATAAAATTCTGAATTTCTGTTGAGTAAAAAAAAAAAAAAAGCATAAGCTTCAGGGGAGCTGGAAATGCACATGAAATAAGAAGGTGCTGTAACTTATGGTAGGAGCTGAGCTTAGATACAAATCGAGGCAACTTTTACATGCCCATAAGTGAGCAGTGTTAGGTAGTGAAAGTCCATAGTGGACTTAGTGGTTATTCAGGGGGGAAAACCCACCAACTCACACACACTTGCTAGCATGCTGTTATTTAAAAGAGGAATAAATATCACTTCTTCGTGAGGATCACATCCAGCAAAGACATGCTGGGGATATCCCAGAGTTTTTCTGGTTCTATTTACTGCATTAGAAGTAACAGTCTCTGTTGTGGGAGGGAGCAAAAGGGAACTGAGGACCTTACTCCTGGAATGTTCACACACACACACACACACACACACACACACACTCACACACACAGATCTGGAGTAAGGGTAAATATAATTTAAAGTGGAGTTTGTACCCAAATCCTTCCTTGCTTTAATTCTTCTCTCAGTGAAAACAATGCAGGAGTGAAAGAGCATTTAATGCCCTAGAGTTCATTTGTTAAACTGAAGTAACTATTAAGGTGAGTACGGAATTACTGATTGTGAAGGGACTTTTCTTTTGTCATTTCTGAGGGAGCCTCTCTCAATAAGAGGACTCTCAATAGTTGGTGGATACTGACAGAAATGGAGCCAAAATGAGGCCACCGAGAAACAAGAGGGAGGTCATACTTGGGGAGAGCCCAAGGTTTACAGAAGTACAACACACACACCCAAATAAAGGGGCACTCCCCCCCCCCCAGCAAACCTCCTAGCCTAATTCAGACTGAGCATGCGTAGTAGCCACAGAATATTGAGTATCAGAAAAGTGGAAAACCGGTGGTGGCGGGGAATCAAATGCCCTGATTCAGCCCCTTTCATAGTGGCCCTCCAGATGTTGTTGGACTCCAGTTCCTAGCAGCCTCAGCCAGCATGGCCAATGGTCAGGGATAATTAGAGCTGTAATCCAAGAACATCTGGCAGGCCTCAGGTTTCCCACCCCTGGCTTATAGTATCCTGGAGGGTCTGACTGGCTGGGTGGAACCCTGATCAGAAGCACTCCTGCTAGGAGGTAAGAATACGCTGCAACATTTTTTTGCAGATCTCATTTGTCACATCAAATAGCGATGATATTCTATTGAGTAATGGTTAATTCAGCCATGAATAGCAGGTGTTTCAAGTGTCTGCCAAACCTATGGAAGAGAGACATGCTTCAGCTCTCTTTTCCCCAGGCCAAGGATTGGGTTCTTTCTGTTTTTTGGAAGCAGGCCGTGACGACTATCGTTTCATGTCAACTGGCAGAGCAACTGAACCATATAAATCTTTTGCAGCTGACATTATAACTTTGTGGATGAAATGTTTACTCACCTATAAGTCTCAGCAGAAATGGAACCATTCACTTTTACACAGTAATGAAATTTGATCTATAAAGCAGAGCAGCAGAAAATTAGCTTGACTCAAAACAGCTAAAGAACACAGAAAGTCGCTTTATACCGAGTCAGACCATGGTCTAGTTCTGTATTGTTTACATAGACTGTGGCAGCGGCTCTTTAGCATTTTTTATCCTCCTTCCCCTAAAAAGAAAGTAAGATTCCAGTCCTCCTGACTGAGAATAAAATACCAATTCAAAGCAGGAGATAGGAAACTGCCTTATACTGAGTCTGACCTTTGGTCCTTCTAGTTTAGTATTGTCTACACTAAATTGAATTGAATTGTCTACGCAGACTGGCAGCATGTCTCCTGGGTTTTAGACAGGGTTTTTTCCAGCCCCACCCAGAGATGCTGGGGATCGAACCTGGAACCTTTTGTGTGCAAAAGAGGTGTTCTACCACTGAGCTACAGCCTTTCCTTGTAAGGTAGGTAGCCAGGGCTTCTCAGCTTGAGGTATGTTTTCCATTCAGTTTTCATCCCAACTATCTCTATTTTTACACAGACTAGACTTTGGCTGGTGCAAGTTTTCACTGTCCAGCTTGCGTGCTGGCTTGGGGGCTGGTACTGAAACTCTAGTCATATCTCATGCTCTCCATGCTCATTCTTTGTCAATCAGCCCACAGAAGACCCCATCATAAATTCCATTTAACTTTGCACCTAACCACTCCTTGAAAAATCCAGAGTGAGATTTGAGAGAAATCCAGAGTAAACATATAGGTTCACATGCAGACAATGGCCAGCCCACTTCACACCCTAGCTCTGCTGGCGATGGATGAAACACAGCTGATGTGACACGCACAATCTCATTCCTCTTTACAGACCTCAGAAACAATGGGTGAGTTTGCACAATACGGTTACCCACCTTGCGAATAACCTACGCACTTCCTGCTGTCAAAAATAAGTGCTCGCAAAAAGGGGGTGAGACGTAGATCTCCCCTTTCTGGAGTACCTAAAGGCTTGGGGAAGTGTGGAAAAGGTGGGGGCACTGAGAATGGTCAGGGCAGTACTTAAAAACTGAAGAATCATACTGCTAAGGGGGAGATATATTTGCCAGCCTCTTTTGGTGCAAAAACCCCTTCGCCACTTTGCTTTCAAATTGACAGCTCGCCAATTGACAGCTGTCAAGTGTGCACAAATTAACCCACTGTATATGGAGCCTCACTTGGTCAATGTCCATGGATGTTGCCTAATGCACTTTGACAGCAGACATTTACCAGGGCATTGCCCAGGCAAGACTCTATATTTCGGGCAGGCATAAGTGCAAACCTGTGCACCTGTGAAAGACTGACTTTTTTAAAAAAGCAAAAAACAATCTCAATTGCACACATTTGTGCCTTCCCTCCACACAAAAAAAGGGTAACAAGCCAGTGATGGTCGCCCCAACATGCTGCTTGGGCATTGGTGGAGTACGGTAGCTGTCACTGGTGGCAGCACGGATGGGATTGCCAAGAGTGGCAAGGGTTTTTTGTCACTCTTGCCAAACAGCTCGCTCACTGCTTCCCGCAACCCACAAGGATGATTGGTCTCCCGGGTTTGGACGACAAGACAACCCATCATGGGGTCAACAACCCCTAGAACAAGCCATGGGTTGTCAGGGCAGCTTGTTGCCCCAAAACAAGCTACCCTGCGGGAAGCAGACCAAGTTCGCATGACAGGACAACCCACCCTGGCTAGTTACCCATGCCATGATGGGTAGTCGTGTTGGGCGAACCGAATGCCGATGGCTGCATACTTCACACTGTCAGTAGCCGATGGCATTTAAAAACAAACAAAAAATGGCAATTGGATTACTTTAGAGGTCAGGAAGCAGCATTTTCATCTCATCCAGCTCCCAGAAAGTCTCCCTGCCCCCCAAAGTGAGCCCCCGCTGCCTTTAAAGCTTATGTTTGCAGCCAATTAATCCTGAGGAGGCTTCAGAGTAACATTCAGCAAATCAGAGTGAAGAAGCAGGGCCTTACCATTGTGTGCACAAGGCTGATCCTATGGATGAACTGCTTCATTGCTAAACAATCCTCTTTGAGAACTCCAGATTTTTCACAGAGCTAAAAAGCCACAAGAAGCACCTTGTTAAGGCCTCCTTTCCAAAATATTTGAAAAACTGTATTTCATTCTTTAAGCTTCCAAAGCTTTCCATTTATTCCTGCTTGCCCCTTTGCAAGGCCAGGAAGTCCAATGTTTTAATTTAGAAACAAAAAACACTGTTATAAGAAAAGGAAAATGAGAGGGCATGCAACTTTTTTTGTCTAGAAAACACTTTAAACCAACCAGACCCTGTGAGATACAGCAATTTCAGCTCCCTTTCAGCTTACCATGTGCTTTGCCAAGTTTGGGGGACTGATGCTGAATCTTCAAACTCATCTGGTTGCACATGGCATTGGCACACACTCCACCCCCTTATGTAAAAGTGTTTACACACCACATGAACCCACACCAGAGACTTATCCTACACAAGGGGATTTTCTTCACTAACCAGTTCTGATCAGAATCCAGGTCCTTAACCCCATCATCATGTTGTAAACAAGAATCTAGGGCACTTCCTTCATTTAGTAACTGTGGGCACAGCTGTACCAGAAACGCTAATGTGCTCTACATTTGCTGTTCTGCTTGTGCAGGGAGAACTCTGGTTTTTCCTAGCAATTTTCTGTGGAATTTAGGCATCCCTAGCCCATTATACTGTACACATGTTCTGAAAAAACACTTCCCAGAGAAAACAGCCATAAGCTCTACACTTGACCAGTCATGGTTGGGGGGCGGGGAGGGCAGCTCCTGGCCCTTCTATATCTGGAGGTGTTTGTTCTTTGATAACTGCTCAGTGCCCAGCAAGACACTCCAGCAGCAAGCTTTCAAAGGTGATTTCAGAAGAGGCTTTTGTCACAGAATTTTACAGGGGGTCCAGACACCACCATCTTCAACTCATAACCCTCCTGTGTTTTCCTGCCGCTTCTTCACATCTTTTTTTTTATAGCAGAAAATCCATTAAGGAGAAAAAGATGGAATAGCTGTATAATGCCTTCTAACTGGTAGCATTAGGAGCCCTCTGTCCTAAAGCACCCCAAATCTAACAGTATTCATCCCTATAAGCCACAAGGCTCAACATGCTCTCTTTGATTTTTCTGTTTCACTGTGGCTACCTGTGCACATGTAAGGAACTGCTATAGATGGGAATGCCTCTAGGTATGTCTACACTACATGTTGAAACTGGTTTAGCTATACTGCCTCTTTAACAGAATTTGTGAGGAACCCAAGTCATCATCATCTTGCAATCCATAGCCCCTTCTTGCAGTCAGTCAGTCAGGCGATCACTCGTGACCGAGTAAGGTTGTCTTCCAGGATAAAAAAGAAAATTTACAAAAAGGAGATTTTAAAAGGAGAATTCTAAAGAAAATTGTGTAGACTCTAGCGATGGGTCCGTAAGTGACTGTGGAGGCCAATTCTAGATCCACACATGTTCCCACAGTGAGGACACAGCTTACCAGATGGAAGATGGTCTTGTAATTTGACGTGCTTTTCGCTTAGCACGTTTCTCCCTTTCACCTTGCACTCAAGCTTCTTCAAAGTCCATAGAACCTTTGTGAAAGGCCAACCTCCAGTTAGATCGTTCATGGGCCAGAGCTTCCCAGTTTTTGATGTTTATATTGCATTTTTTTAGATTAGCCTTAAGAACATCTTTAAACCTCTTATATTGACCACCGATATTCCGCTTTCCATCCTTGAGTTGGGAATAAAGTAACTGCTTTGGGAGACGGCAGTCAGGCATTCGAACAACATGACCGGTCCACTGAAGTTGGCGTTGAAGGATCATTTTTTCAATGCTAGTAGTCTTTGCTTCTTCCAGTACACTGACATTTGTTCGCCTATCTTCCCAAGTAATTCGCAGGATTTTCCGGAGGCAACATTGATGAAATCTTTCAAGGAGTTGGAGGTGACGTTTATAGATAGTCCATGTTTCGCAGGCATACAATAAAGTTGGTAATACAATGGCTTCATAAACCAGTGTTTTGGTCTTCTTACAAATATCCCGATCCTCGAACACTCTATGTTTCATTCGAGAAAACACGGCACTTGCGGAGCTCAGACGATGCTGGATTTCACTGTCGATGTTAGCTGTAACAGAAAGATAGCTGCCAAGATAGAGAAAATGATCGACATTTTCCAGTATTGCCCCGCCAAGCTGGATAGATGGCATCACCAAAGGGTTAAGTTGCACTTGCTGATGAAGCACTTGGGTTTTTTGATGTTAAGTGAGAGACCAAGTTTTCCGTATGCTTCTGCAAAAGCATTTAGGATAGTTTGGAGATCATCCTCTGAATGTGCGGAGACCACATTATCATCAGCATACTGAAGTTCCACAACCGAGGTTGTAATTACCTTACTTTTTGCTTTCAGCCTGCTGAGATTAAAAAGCTTTCTATCTGTTCGATATATAATTCCCACCCCTTCTTGCAGCCCCAAATTCATTGGCTGTGAATTGTGACAGTAACAACCGTTTTGGAGAAGATTCCAGTTTTGTAGTGTAGACCTCCAGCAGGGTTGGTTGGAATAGTTGTCTCACTCAAGCATCTCTTTGAAGAGAAGACAAGAGGACAGGAAACACAAGAAAAAGACAGCTGCAGTCCCCCCTCCCCCATCACCACCCCTGCATCTGTGGAGGTTGGTGCTGTAAAAACCACAGAGGCTTTGACACTAGAGCAGCATCCTCAGCTGTTGGGAGGTTGCTGGAGAACAGACTGGCTAGGCAGAGACAGCACAAGCCATTTCTCATGGGCAAACTAGACATGATGTAAAATGGATCTTTGCATTTAATGTGCAATTTTGTTTTGTTTTCTAAAAAAATACAAATACAAATAATAGCTGCTGGGGGCAGCTGATAGTTATTGGAAATGCAGCCAGCAGTGGGGTGAGGGGAGTTACCGGTAAACCCTTTCCTCCTCTGCAGCAGTCCTAGCAAAAATCTCTCCTTTGAAGCTCCTATTTGCAGCAGGGGGGCGAGCGGGGAAATGTGCACTTTTTTTTTTAATGGCAAAGATGCATTTAATGTTACAATTTGTCCTCTGAAGGTTGGAGGCCTCAACAACAGGGTCCAGGAACACACAGACAGGGGCAACACTTTTATCTGGAACCAGCTAGTGTTTAAAATGCTGGCACAACCTTTCAGGTCAAGGTATCTAAAAAAGAAGCAAAGCCCCCAAACTAGTAAACTCCTGTATCCTGTAGTCTCCCATTAGTTAGAGGTAGGAAGCTTTCGCTGTTAAAGATGCAAGACTTTGTTGTGAGCTGCAGCTGAATTTAATTCCTTCCCAGACTTCTTACAGGCAACTACAGGAAAAACTTGCAGGCCAAATCTTACAGAGCACAGATGCTTGAAGAACAGGGAGCAGAAGGAGCTTCAGTGAAATCCATTACTAGCAAAGTGCAGGTGGGCAGAATGTTATCATGGGCATTCACAGTGCTTCTGCCTGGTTTGTCCACATTGAGAATTTAAGCTATCAGCTGGGCCCTGCAGGATATTTTGCACCAAGTTTAAGAACTGAGGGGACAAATCCACAAGAGAGGCTCACCTCAAAGCAGAGCTGAAAAGGCATGGTGTGCAGAGTTTCATGAGGACAGCCCCTTTCACTTGGCGTCTTGCTGTGGCATAAAGGCAGCAAGCCTTCTAGGTCTGCAGGAGGGAAAAATGACCAAACTGAGACAAATGTTGTAAAACAAACAAAGAACCGAAAACTGGAAGGGACTCTCCCTACCAGTGGAGACAGGATATTCAGCTAAGCCCTGCCTCCAGAGACCAATGGGTGGATTTTTTAAAAAACATGTCACCATCTGAGGACTACCTTGCCACTTGGTCTCTCTACCTTGCCACTTGGGCATTGGTGGGGCGGCTGGCACTGGCCCAGGTGAACTTGGTAAGAGTGGCAAGGGGGGGTTGCCATGCTTGCTAAGAGGCTCACTTGCCACTTCCCTTAACCCACGATGGGGACAGTCGCCTGGGTTCAGATGACATGCCAACCCATCGTGGGTGAAACAACCCCAAGAACAAGCCATGGGTTGTCAGGGTGGCTTGTTGCCCACGAACAAGCCACCCTGCAGGAAATGGTCCAGGTTTGCACGACACAACAACCTGTTGTGTCATGCGAAGCCAGTCAAAGAATCAGTTAAAGGTGACTCAGTTGCTTTTCCCATTGCCTTGTAATCCATGAATTCACCAATAGATAGCTGTTTATATTGTTTACTTTGGGGCATAGAGACTTTCCTAGTGATATTCCACCTTATTTTACACTGTTTCCGAGTCAAAACCATCTCTGTTGACTGGCAGCTTTTACTAGAAGTTTACAAAAACCTAACACACAGTTCCACAGCAGATGTCAGCTACCTGCAGGGCACTGGTCCCACCAATGGACTACCAGAGCTGCACAAACTCAACAGGCCTTTCACAAGGCTCTGTGTTCCAGGCTCACTGTTTTTCCTCTTTTCCCAGATGCAGTGATTCAGGAGCTGCAGCAGTTAAAAGAGGCAGGACAGTCCTGATATGCTGCAGACTACAGTTGTTACCACATTTACAATCTCCTCAGGCCAGGCCCCAACCCCGAAGGCTGGGGCCCTTAATTAGGAGCATGCCATTCCCTCCTGGACCCGCCACCAACGCTGACTTCACTCGCCCTATATAATTTCCACAGGTAATGCTCAATGCCTTCAAGACCCTGGGCAGCTGCACTAGCATGTATTTCCACTCCTTCCACTTATCCTCCGCATTGTCCTTTCCCACCAAGGGGTTCAAGAAGGGTGATGGTGGGAGCTAGATAGTCCTGTGTTTGGGATTGAACTAGATGGCCTTTTTGGTCCCTCCCAACACTGACCATAAGGTAAAACTAGCAACTAAGGAGAAAACAGCAAGGTTTATATTTAGAGCAGCTTATCTACAGGTCTTCCAGATGAGCCTTTTATCCTGCCATCGCCCAGTCTCCTTCAAGGAATTTATGGGGGGTTCAGACATTGTTTTCTTCCATTTGTAGTCCTGTGTTTTCCCACCACTTTCCCCATTTTTTTTTCTTACCACTGGAAGAACCCAAGGAATCTATCACCCATGCGTCTCTAGAGCAGGGGTGCTGAACAGTATTTGGGTGAGTAGACAGATTGCCCGCCCCATTTTAGTGGGTGTGGCCACACCCAGGAATGTCATAGCTCCATTTTAGCCTTTCTCCGTGCTGGGAGGGGCATGGAGTTCCATGCCTCTCTCAGCATGGTGAAAGGGACCTGGCCTGCACTGGGAGGAGCAGCAGCCACTCCCTGCAGCACTGGCCAAGTCCCTGGCTTTGCACAGTGCCCAGTATCCCCATGGGGGCACATGCTGCGCGAAGCGAATCAACCAGCGACAGGAAGAGTGGTCACTCTTCGCAACACCGGCCAAGTCCCTTAGCCTCATGCGCACCTGGTGTCCCTATGGCCGCTCTTCCGAGCGCTGGCTGAGTCCCTGCCAGCCCACAGCCAAGCTGTTATCTCTGATTTTAGATAGGAGAAAGCAGTGGGGATTTCCCTGCTTGTTGCTCCCCCTCACAATGGGGGGGGCAGGTCCTACCCCCTGGAGCTCCTTAGGCCGGATTGGGGATCTTGGTTGGCCGGATTAGGCCCGCGAGCCAGGGGTTCTGCACCCCTGCTGTAGAAGCAATTTTATTTTTTCAGGAGGCACAAATAAAGCTCGTCGGCGTGGGACTGTTGTCCTTGCTCTGCAAAAACTGTGAAATCACCTAGCATCAACTAGGAAGAAAAATAACTAGCCACTATAACTCCCACACTGATGTTAATGTGACAAGGAATCTGCCACCTAGAGCCAGTACTTAAATTATGCAGAGAAAGATAGGGGAGCCCTTAATGAATTCCACCAAGCTTGGCCCTTGGCTTCCCCAGTTTTAGGCAAGTCATGCCCCCCATAGCTTTCTAAAGACAAAATGGGATGCAAGCCTCAAGCCTTAGCTATCACAAAAGTCAGAAAATCTACAGCCACGAATGCCAGTTGCTGGGGAACATGAGCGGGAGGGTGCTACTGCATTTGTGTCCTGCTTGTGGGCTACCTATTGGAGCATCTGGTTGGCTACTGTGGGAAACGGGATGGTGGACTAGATAGTCCTTTGGGCTGCTTGAGTGGAGCTCTTGTGTTCTTAACCTTCAGACCATGGAAATTGGTAAGATATTTACCTCTGTGCATCTGCTCACTGAGAAGTTTGTGGCAGAAATCACCCTTTGCTGAAACTGCAGGGAATAAATAAGGGGTCAGCTTTTGTTTATTTAATTTCAGATTTCTACTCAGCTTTAAGAATACTTGTTCACCATCACCACGATATATAGAAACACTGTAAACAGTCCTCCGAACTGTAGGTGGGGCACCCATGGACCCTACTTTAAAGAGGACAGTCCTCTATTGGAAGGGATGCTCTGTTTGAAGGGCTGTCCAGTTCAAAGATAAAGAACCACAAGAAAGGAGAAATGCAGGGGGCCTGAAGTTGCCTATTCACCGTGAGGCGTGAGCAGCACCTGGACAGCAGACTGAGCAGCAGGCAAGCAAGTCACCTGGTCACAGTCTTCCCCACTAGTCTGAGATATACTGAATCCCTATTTAAATTGTAATTATTTCCAGTTTTGCATCTATCCATCTAAACTAACATATGCACATTTTATGCAAGTATTTGCCCTCTTTTTTGCTGATGCAATGCATATCCTTTTTCTTTTCTTTTTTGTGATATGTAAGTGGCAACTCTGTTGGCAGCCATGCAGAGAACATTTGGGTCTGAAATGGCTGCTGGAAGGATAAGAGTTATTCCTAGTTGGTAGATATGAGGATGGTGGCAATCTTGTCTGGTTTCTTTTCTTTTCTTTTTTTCATTTGTAAAATATTAGGGCTCTTCAGATGTAATGGCGGCGGTGTTCAGAGGCAATTTGTGGGTTAATTAACCCAAGAGCCAGTGCGGCGTAGTGGTTAGGGTGTTGGACTGGAATTCAGGAGATCCAGGTTGAAGTCCACACTCAGCCATGAAACTCACTGGGTGACTTTAGGCCAGTCCCTGACACTCAGCCTAACCTACCTCACAGGGTTATTGTGAGGATAACATGCAGAGGAGCAGGAGGACCACATAAGCCACCTTGATTCCTTGTAGGAAAGAAGGCAGGATATAAATATAATAAAGAAAGAACGAAAGAACAAACCATGGGTTAACTAGGGGTTGTTTAACCCACGAACAAACCCAAGTGCCAGGGTTTGTATGTCACAGTACGAACCTATGAATGTCACATTCATATATTGTTGCAGAAAACAAAGTGGCTCATGCATAGCACGTCCCCACAATTTGTGGGTTAATTAATTAACTCACGAATCACTGCTGAATGCCACTGTTACATCGAAACAAGGTCATAGAAACCTTCTGAAGGAGCAATTTTAATTATACTCACTAACAGTTGCACAGTGGGATTGATTCACATGCTGGAAAGAATCTTCAATGTCCACAGAAACCACAAGTGTTCCTTGTACTGTAGAGAACCCCTCCGGCTGTTCTTCCTTTTGATACTGAAGGTGAATGATTAGATACTCTAAAATCTGAAATTGTAAAGCACCTTGAGAAATGGGCAGGAAAATATGAAATCATCATGTATAGTAATCAAATTCTTGTTTGAGAAGGAGTATAGAAACATGATGTTCCTGATCTGCTCATTTAAGCACCAGGACAGAACCCACCAGCTGGCCTTAGAAATGGTAGGCACAGTAACATGCCCTTAAGGCTTCCATGGGTTTACAAGCATTTTTGGACCCAACACTGCAGTCAGCTTCTCTTACCTCTTGCCTGTGGCTTTCAACTGTTCCACATTAGTCTACCACACAATTCTAGAATGTAGATTTTAATGTAAAGTTTTAGTTTGCCATAATAATTATGTTTTATTCTGGTGGGTGCTTCTAGATGAGGCTTTTATTGTGCAATTGCTCAAATATAGAATTTTATTGGAGGGGGTATTACCAGATAACAGATGCTTCCAGATGGAGCGGGTCCTAGCACTAACAATCCAAAGGCATTATGCAGTTATTCCATCTATTTTTCCTTAACCGATTTTCCATGATAAGAAAAAATTAGTGGGGAAACATGGGAGGGTGGAAGACGACCCGCCGTAAAATTCTGTGAATGAGGCAGGACGATGGTGCAATAAACTTTGTCAAGAAGCACCCCCAGCCTTCCATCTGTAATCCTCCCATGTTTTCCCACCACTTCTCTTGTCTTCTTTCTTACCACCACAAAAAATCCATTAAGGAGGGAAAGATAGAATAGCTGCATAGTGCCTTTTATTGGTAATGCTAGCTGTCGTCCATCTGGAAGCACCCTGTGTCTACCCTGAATATCCAAACATGGTTCCTTCTCTAAAAGGTTTGAACATCAGCAATAGATAAAATTGGTTGTTGTTCAGGTGTCTCTAGCCTGTCCAGGCTAGTTGTATATAAAGGTTATTAGTCTTATTGGGAAATACCTGCTACTGCTCTTTCTATTTTGCTTTGTAAAAGCGCTGAATACCCAGACACCCTTAATCCAAGAGCAAATTCTGAAATCTTGGCCAGGGAATCACTGCAAAGCTGGAGGAAGGGGGGGACGACAGCCGGCAACAAATGTCTGTCCCAGAAAAAAAGGCATTTGGGAAAACATTGGCAAAGCACACCAAACAACAAACCTTTTCTCTTAGATGTATAATCCCTGCAAGCAAGGTGAAAAGCAGATTAAAATCTCACCTAGCAGCCCCCAGTCAGCATCACTATCTCCCTTTTCACAAAACTGCTGCCTCAGGTGAGATATTTCCAAAATGCCCCAACTGACTGAATGCTGTTCTGTCCGTCTGGGGACAGAAAGAGTTGGGTTTCATCACTGATGAAGGGACAGGCAAGCTAGGTGAAGGCCAAAAGGTTGCTTGGATGATAGGTTTCAGGACCATCAGTCTGTGGGGTTGAAACTGTGGGTCAAACCACAGAGATCCATGAATGCATCTCCACCATCTTTAAACTTTTACAAGTAGCAGCCTCGGGTTGGGGGCTTAATCTGGACTGGGACTGGTGTGGAACAGGGTGTGGCACGGGGAATCTGGTGTGGCATGGGGAACGGGATTTAACCCTTTACTCATGCTATTTTCACCCTGAAAATACACCTCCCTCAGTCGCTATTTGCAGCAGTTGGAAAAATATACAGACATATGTAACTGAACTAGACATATGTAACTACAATCTCCACAATCCCTGACTGTTGCCCTGCTGGCTGGGGCTGATGGGAGTTGGATTCCAACATCTGGAAGGTCACAGGTTCCCCACCTCTGACATACACCAGTGTTTTGGCAGGCGTCGTGTTATACTGTTACAGAAGGGAACAAAACCTGATAAAACAATCGATTCCTTCTAAGCTCAACAATTCCCCACCCACCATGCTTCTTGCGCCACTGCCTTCCCCCCACCCCACCCCATTCCCCAGCAAGGGTTGCAGACACAGCAGCAGTCATGCAGGTTGCATAACAGGCTCCCCAATTTGCCAGCAAGGGAAAATGAGCCTTCCCTGCAACCCAGAAGCTATTATTCTTTGCTGCTTTGCTTCCCCGTAATAAAATTAATCAATAGACATGAGGCAGCTCTTAATTTGCTTCCTGCTGGCCATGGCCTCTCCCAGAAGGGTGAGCTCTCTCTCAAATAGTTCTCCTGGCAAAGACTCTCATGGCAGAACTGATCACTTAGGTTGGCAAGTACTGTGGGCTGCTTCACGGGTTCAGCCCCCCCCCCCCCGCACCACAAATTAAACATTTAATGTGCATCTGTGAAGCTGTAACCTGGGCAAGCGGGGAACATGTGATTCTGGCTGAGTGTTTAATACAGGGACATGGGATTAGGAGCCATTCAGACTATTTACACAACAGTCAGCCGAGGTGTTATCTTTTTTTTTTTGGATGAACTTCTGTTAGGACAAGAACAGGCCTTGTTAAAATGTAACCAAATCAGTTTAATAATCTGATTAAGCAACATTAAACAAGAAGTCTCCACTTTGGATGTAATGAGGAACTCTGTTTTAAAACAAGTCAGGATTTCTGTGCCAAGAGCTAGTATGCAAGGCCCAGGGGAGAAATGTGCAGGCCCAACAGTCATTCCCAATTTCATAAACCAATCTCTCTATTAGTGGAAATTACAGTGGAGCTGTATATTAATGTTTCCCTACTGCTAAAGGCTTGGATCTTTCAGCTGTCATATTTGATCATAAACAACAGTCTTATGGCACCTTAGGAACATAGGAAGCTGGCTTGTACTGAGACTAATGGTCCATCTAGCCCAGTATTGTCAACACTGACTAGCAGCGGCTCTCCAGGATTTGGGGCAGGGTTTTTTCCTGTGCTACCTGAAGATGCCAGGGATCAATTGCAAAGCAGGTGCATGCATTACAACAACCCCACCTTAAAGATTAACAAATTGATTCTAGCATAAGCTTTCGTGCATCATCATGCATCTTACCACTCAGGGATTTAATTATATTTAGCAGTATCACAAATAAATAAAGTATATATTGCATTAAGTGTATATTGAGCCTTCCCCACCTGGTGAAGTCAGTGTGGTGTAGTGGTTAAAGCATTGGACTGGGACCCAGGAGATCCGGGTTCTAGTCCCCACTCGGCCATGAAGCTCACTGAGTGACTTTGGGCCAGTCACAGACTCTCAGCCTAACCCACCTGACAGGGTTATTGAGAAGATAAAATGGAGAGGAGGATTAGCCACCTTGGGTTCCTTGCAGGAAAAAAGGTGGGGTATAAATATAATAATAAATAAGTCCAGACATTTTGGACTTCAATCAACCCAAGCAAGCATGGGCAATGGGTCAGGAATGCTGGGAGTTGTAGTCCAAAAATCTGGAGGGCACCAGGTTGGGGAAGGTTGGCATTATTTGATCATGTGCTCATATTGAAGTGGGTGGAGACTTTCAAGCATCCCCGCTTTCTTTTGTCCTTTGAAAGGTTTTGCTCAACAGAAGGCTCTCAACTTGAAAGCTACAAATCCCAGAGCAAAACAGCAAGCATTCTCAGCAGCCGCTAGAGGGTAGACGATCATGTACATCAGTTAAGCACTCAGGTTCTAATGCCGACTCTGGATCCTGCAGCTTCACAGATCAGAGAAAACGAACATACATTTAGGATGCAATCCTATTAGTGTTGGGCTGGGACTCAGGGAGATCCAGATTCTAGTCCCTGCCTGGCCATGATGACTTTGGGCCAGTCACTGACTTTCGGCCTAACCTCCCTCACAGGGTTGTGAGGATAAGATGGAGAGGAGGAGGAGGATCACGTAAGCCGCTTTGAGTTCCTTGTGGGTAAAAAGGCGGGATATAAATATAAATAAAATTAGGCTAACTTGCCCCCTATTCCATTCTCACCTCAGCACCCCTCTCCATACATACCCCGGCCCCCTAAAGCTCCCCAATAACATCGCACAGCTACAAGCCCACCTACTCCCCCCACCCCACCAGACCCCGCTCCCAGCACTCTCAACAGCCCCGCATCATCACCTCCTCACAAGCTCAACCAGAGGGATTATATCTATATATATTGTTGTCCATTCTTGCTTGCTCCCTTCAATTCACACCTTTCCACCCTTCATCCCATTCACACGCCCATCTGACGCGCGTACCATGCGTGCCGCCGCCGCCGCCCGCCCTTCCCCCTCCATAGCTAGGCGCGCGGCCGTTTCTTTTCCCGCCCAAAGTCGCAGCGCGCTCCACACACACACACATACACACTTCAGACCTGGGTATCTGTCATCTCCCATCGCGGTTCACTCTTCCCTCTCTTTCTGCGGAGCCTTCTTCATACACACACTTCAGACCTGGGTATCTGTCATCTCTCATCTAGCTAGCTAATAGATATCGCCAGTAGTTTTAGGTGAGGTACACCCCCTCCCCTGTGATAATCCCACTTCTGTTTATTTATTATATTTATATCCCACCCTTCCTTGAAAGAACCCAAGGCGGCCCACACAGCTCTCCTCCTTCTCTCTATTGTGAACCCCGCAAAACCCCTGTGAGGTAGGTCAGGCTGAGACCCAGCGCCTGGCTTAAAGGCACTCAGTGAGCCCCATCTGAGTGGGAACCAGAACCCAGATTTCCAGAGTCCCAGCCCAACATTCCAATTACTACACCACACTGGCAGGCACAATTCTTCCCCACACACTTTTATTTATTTATTTATTTGTTTATTCATTCATTATATTTATATCCTGTATTTTTTCCTGCAAGGAACCCAAGGCAGTTTAGATAATCCTATCCTTTTTATCCTCACAACAATCCTGTGAGATAGGTTAGTCTGAGAGTCAGGGACTGGTCCAAAATCACCCAGTGAGCTTCATGGTCAAGTGTTCAGACAGCACAAGAACCCACGCTCAAGGGTTGAGTGTGGTTGTCACTGAACCATGGGTTGTTGAAACTTGGGTTATCGTGTTGTCTGAACCCAGCCGAGATAAACCATTGTGAACAACACACAGTTCACAACCCAACAACAAACCATGGGTTCTCTTCATGGGTTGTTCGTGGGTAACAAGCCATGGCATGATAGACATGATAACCCATGTTTCAGCAACAACCCATGGTTCAATGACAACCCATGTTGTTTGAACCCAGTCCAGGACTTCTTCAAAGCTCGTTCGGCCCCTCCACCTGGACAAGTAGTTTTCCCACCCCCATATTGCTAGACCCCTGTCTGTGGTTACTTGAAGGAAACAGGTACTTTTCACATACAAATTATAATTAAGCCATAAACTGGAAATTAAAATAAGGCTGCAATCCTAAACATGTTTACTTGGAAGTTAACTCCATTAAAGATTCAGTAGGACTTACTTCAGATAAAATAAGTTTGTTTATTTATTTATTTCATTTTTTATACCACCCAATAGCCGAAGCATGGGAGGTATCTATATATTACCACTCTTCCAGAAATTGTACACGTGGGACAGGCATTGCCTCACCCCCAGTGCAATTTGTCCCCACTGTATTTCTGCACTCTCTCTCTCTCTCTCTATAGTAATACCTTGGATTGCAAGTAACTTGGTTTGAGAGCGTTTTGCAAGACAAGCAAATTTTTAAATATTTATTTTAAAATGTTTGACTTGATATACAAGCGACGTCTTGCAATACAAGTACTGTAGTACGGCTTAAATTAAAAATCTCTGTACAAATTTTTTGGCGGGAATTTTGTTTTGATATAAGAGTGTTTTGGATTACAAGCACGTTTCCGGAACAAATTATGCTCTCAATCCAAGGCATGACTGTATTATATATATTCTGGTGCTGCCACTGCCATGGGAGAATGCAATAGTGTGTATATGCATGGAGATAAACAGATCTTTTTTTCTTTCTTTTTTAAGAAGTCAGGCTACATAATGCCCACACCTCATGGCTTGTATTCCTGTCTTGAAATTGTAGATACTGTTTTTTGGGGGAATTAGTGTGGAGTCAGGCAGAAGCTGTGTTTGTGTACAATAGTTAGGTTATGAGGCTTTCAGGAGTAGTCCCTTGGGATTTGACTGTGCCTCGCCATTACTCCCCCCCCTTACTTATTTCCCCCCAAGAAACAACAGTCTTGCGGACTCTAGTCCATGAAAGTTTATGCCAGAACAAATTCACTAGTCTTCAAGGTGCCACAAAGCACTTTCTTAATTTTGTTGCAACCGCCTTTAGCTAAACTAAAAACTAGAACTAAAACGCTTTTTTCAGAACTGTTCTTTACTTCCTGCTATGTCAGAGCAGCAGGAAGGGAAGAATGGTGGCAACATGGCCTAATGAAGTCTGATTGGCAGTCCTTTTTAAAAACTGTATCCTTTCACTGCTGACTATCACCACCCCGTCGAGTAGAGGGGACACTGCTTATTTCAGAACCCACAGAAATAGATCCCGAGTCTCTCTTCTATTTGACATTTTGCTTTGGCAGCTCTCAGTTCTCAGGCCCACGCATGTCCATGGGTGATGAGATTGGCAGGGCTCTTTGAGGAATTGCTTGTGCACATTATGTTTTTGATGAATGTAGCATGGGTTACAACAGCTAGTAACAGGTAGGCTGCAGTCATTTGTCCTTCTTCCTCCCTCAGATTACTTTTAGCAAATTACTTTTAGACACAGCTTAAAGAGAAGCTAGCTTTGCAGACAGGTTTTTATTTATTTTTATTTATTTATTTAAAGCATTTTTATCCCACTTACATATAATTACTAAAACAAGACAGTCCCGGCCCACAAGCTTACAATCTAAAAAGGCACAACACACAAGGAAAAAGGCACGGGGAGGGAAGAAGAAGAAAAATTACGGGCACAATCCTATGCACGTTTAGACAGAAAAAAAGCCTCCAGCTCCCAGCATGCTGGGAGTTGTAAGGCTTTTATCGGTCTAAACATGCATAGGATTGCACCCTAAGTCTTTCAGCAGGGTTTGTAGAATGGACCCACTTCCCCCTCTCTTCTCCCTCAGTGCAGCCTGCCTGCTGTAAAGGCTGGTGGAGGTGACAACTGAAGGAGGAGGCTCCTACTTCGAGTAGTCACATTAAAATGTATGGGACTTAAGTTAGACTAACATTGGATATAACCCGGGGCTGAAAAGATGTCAGATTCCTAGGTGCTTGCATAAAATGTTAGACACATGGGTTCTTTCCAGCCATACTTACAGTAAATGCAGCTGTTACCTGTAGTACAGCAACCAAGAGGTAACAAGAGAGCAGGTTCCTATCCATTCAATCACTTTGGAGAGTTCTGGTTTATGGTTTAGCTTTTGGCCAGCTCTCGCCTACTACTCCTTTGTTATGAGGTTATCCTGGGGACAGGTTTGAGGGTTGTACTTGTATGTACCTCTGGCTGGATGACAAGAGACGCTTCTTTATGTTTCTTATTCCAAGTGGGCTACACTGCCGCTGTCCCTACAACTGAATTTAGTAACACCAGCTCGCCAAACTGACTGCAGTGTGAAACAGATCAGATAGCGCGCGCACACACGCCCCTCTCAGTCTCTGTGGAGCTCCTGCCGGCTACCCGTGGCCTGTGTTGGACTATGGCTTCTCCTGGACTCTGGGCAATCGACTATGAGGTTTATGGGGATGTCCAGGGTGAGTCTGTTCCATTTTTTTCCCACCTCACCCCCTTTCTCTCTATGGGGTTTTTGTGTATGGAGATGGTTGTTCAGTTCCCCTGTGGCTCAGGCTGCAAATAGTATAGTCCTTGAAATATGATGCCAGCAGCCTACAGATTCCTGCTTCCATTCTAGCTGCAGTAAGGCAGCCTGGATCTGCCCTGAAGCCAGAATGGCAGTCTGCAAGGACCCCAAAGGAACTTAAATGAAGTCAATACTGGGGGGTGGGGGTGGGGGGGGTGTTGGAGGAGACTAATTGGGAGCATTAACGTAATTTGCTGTTGAATCCGCATATCTTACAGCAGAGTAGGGAGGTGGTTATTCTCCCTAGTGCTGAGATCTGGGTCATTTCAGGGAAGGAGGCTGAGCATCCTTGATTCAACCTCATTTACTTGATTTTTTAAAAAAAGAAAATCCACAAAAACCACATACAATCTATTAAAACAAAATTGTAACATGAGCTGTGACATTCAAGAAGGAGCATAGCCTAAGCAACCATAGCTCAGAAATAGGAACTCAGCTGTTTCCATGGTTTAAAAAAAAAAAAAAGGAAAGAAAGAAAGAAAGCTGGGATCCCTGTGGAACTTGTGCTGCATCCTTTTGGGTGCAATCCTATGCATATTTAGACAGAAAAAAAGTCCTACAACTCCCAGCATTCCCCAGCCAGCCATGCTGGCTGGGGAATGCTCGGAGCTGCAGGTCCTTTTTTCTGTCTAAACAAGCATAAGATTGCGTCCTTTGTCACTTAGGACAGTGACAGGATGTGGTATGCTTGCCTTTTGAGAGATTCCTGCCCTGTCCCTTAAAGTATAGGATGGGGCTAGCATTCACAATCTCTCAACAGTGGGCAAAAATAAAATATAATGCTGTTATCTGCAGGGCCTAGCTATGCGCTGAGTTACTAGGATGTCATAGAATGTTCAACAATATTCTAACAGCTCAAATTGAATATGTCTGTAATGGAATGTTGACCATGAATGCAGTTTCCATGAGGGAAGTGAAAGATAATTTTTGGATGGAGGAACTTCACATGGGGCACAGTGACAGGAGGAGCTTCCATGAGCTGTGTTCCCATGTAATGGTAAGCCATTAATTCTAGCTGATTAAACTACAGTGTGAGCAGGCAATGTGCTAGTGCATACAGCCCATTTGCTTCTGCTTAACCCTTCCCTTCATGCAAGCTGATAAACAAGCTAGACAGAGACAGCTCAGTGCGACATCTAAGCCCAGGATTATGGCTTATTGCACCCAAACAATCTAGAATCATAAACTAGCTTAAATCATGGTTTGATGTTGGCTTATGAATGTATTCTTGACTTGTTTGGGTGCAGTAACCATAATCACAGGTTCGTACTTCATGCCTTTTTTCTTTACCTGCTTTCACGAAGGGAGGAGTGGGCCAGGAGCAAACAGGCTGCTTCCACGAGCATTCTGCTCATTCACATTGTGGTTTAATAAACCAAGATTGTTGGCTTATAGTTATGTGTGGAAGCAGCATATGGGTCAGAGTAACAAGGGGGTATCAAAGCCACAGAGGAGATGGGAGCAAAATTTCAGATAGACATGAACCAAGCAACCTTTTAAGTACCGACCGGGGCAAGATCCCTTGGATAGATGGGAGAACCTTGAATGACAGGTCCAGATGGCACGTACAACAATTAGGAACAAGGAGTGTCTGCAGATTAGGATAAATTGGATTGTCACAACAAGGTATTGAAGTGGCTGGGTAGATGACACTACTACAGTCAGAACCAGTGGCTGCAGCACCTGTGCTTCAAGAAAGACCATACAGGCCTGTGGCTTACGCTGGCTCAGCTTGTCTGAGTGTGGAAAGCTAAGCAGGGTCAGGCCTGGTTATTATTTGGATGGGAGACCCCTCCTCTAGTTTCCTGCATTGAGCAGGGGGTTGGACTCGATAGCCTTGTAGGCTCCTTCCAACTCTATAAATCTATGAAATCTATGAAAGATTAGATCTCAAATGAACTTTTCTATACCCTGAACAGGCTGGATGCCTGCTAAAGCATCCCTTTCAACCACTAACCCAAATAAAACATATACATAATGCTAAGAGTTCACACAACCCAACAGCAGACCATGGGCTCTCTCTTTGGGTTGTTCGTGGTTAACAATGATTTATTAGCATGGTGGCATTCGCACACCACGACAATGCAGAATTCAACAACCCCTACCATAGATTAGCATTCTCTGCTAACTAGGCCACTATCTCTCAGCCTTCACAGGGTTGTGAAGATAAGTGTGTTGGGGGTGTGGGAGAGCCATAAATGCTGCCTTGAGCCCCTTGGAAGAAAGGTGGGATATAAATGTAATAAATAATAATAAACATCAGGAGGAAAGTTGGAGATATCAGTCATAAAGACTGGAACTTAACTTGCTAAAATACAAAATCATAATCACTAATGAGAATTAAATTAAGATGAGGCTTAGTGTGGAGCTTTTGGGGTTCCTACATACGCACACACGCACACGCCTCCTCATGTGTAACCAATTGAGGCCAGTTGAGGGGGCTGGGAGGAAACGAAAGCCTCGGTGCCTAGATGCTTAGGGCTTTCATATGTAAATAGTTCAAGCCATGAGGTATGACTCATGAGCCTCCCTCATCCTGACTGGCCAGGTGAAGTTCAATCTAATTGGCTAAGAGGCAGCAGAGGAGGGATGGGGGGAAAAGGTATATTTCCCAAAGCGTGGTTTTTTGGTCTTTGTCCTGGATCGCGTGGCTACGGGCTACCCTGGCTATTGGGGATGGCAGCAAGCCAAAGAGAGGCCCCAAGCCTTTGGGGGGGGCATCAGGATCCAACCCCAGTTAGCTCCTGGTGAAATGAGCTGGATGAGGGCTCTAATGAAGGCAAGCCTTGTGGGAGTTTTACCCATCTCAGACCTGCGGGTAGATGGAGTAGTTCTCCTCGGGCGGCAAGGCTGTGCTGGATTTAACCCTTGAAGAGAATACCCTCAGGTAACATAGGTATATGCCTGAGAGATATTAAGGAATCAGGTATTATTGTTTTGCAGCTTTACTGTGTACTAAAGTGTCTCTCTCTTTATTTTGTGTGCTTCTCTCATTTCCCCTAATCTTGTTGTTTAAATGCTACCAGAATAAACCTTGTCCTGGTTTTACCCCACATGGTGTTTGTGGATTTGCTCTGCTTGGTTCAGTATCTAAGTCCAGTTTACAGAATTGAAGGCGAGTCCCTAAACAGAGATTCAAGTAGGATTGCAGACAGCTGAGGCTGGCAATCTGGTATCTTGAGATCTCAGGGGGTCTTGGTTCCTTTGGGGTAGGTAAGGGTGGGGTGGTGGTGGGCCAGCCCGCCCCCTCTTCCTCCACACTTAGTATTTGACTGGTCAAATAAAACCGTTGTCAACTGACCAGTCAAATATTGTCAAAATCATAATCAAGCATTTAAGATGCTGTCTAGACAGCTGCCTAGACGCTTTCTAGACGGCCATAGGAAAGTTGGAGTCCCAGCTCTGACCTCAGGAAAGCACTCCGAGGTCGGAGGAGCTGGAACTCCGACTTTGGAGCGCCCTCCTTCCACCCTCGCAGCTGGCGTGGTTCTTTGCATGTTGGCTGCGGCTCCAAAGATGGAAGATCGACTTTGATGCCGGTGTGGAGTAGGGGGTTCCAGGGGGTGGGGAGGAGAGAAGTGAGGCACCGCCATCCTATGAGGAATCCTGGTGGTGCCTCTGGCTCCTCTCCTCGCAAGCTGGTGTAAAACAGACTGCTGAAATTGGCCATCTAAGTTTTTGGAGAGCGAAGGAAGCACGGAGGCAATCCTTGGGCGCTCCTCCCACCCTCAACAGGATGCCAGTAACCCTCCGAGTTTGGAGAGTTACAGGCAGCCACATTGGATTGCTCAGTAAAACACCAATTTATTAGAACAGTAACAAAACAAAAACCCCAGATGCTAATTACAGGATCTACTTTCTTTTAGTCCCTCGCAGAAGCTTCGCTAGATCATGGAAGCCTGGCTCAGCTTGTCTGATTGTGGAAAGCTAAGCAGTGTCAGGCCTGGTTATTACTTGGATGGGAGACCCCTCCTCTAGTTTCCTGCATTGAGCAGGGGGTTGGACTCGATAGCCTTGTAGACTCCTTCCAACTCTATGATCTATGAAATCTATGAAGCGTAAGCAAGTTAAAATATGCCTAGCTAACAACCCTACACATGAATATGTCTGCTTGGGTGTGCCCTAGGAATTCGTGTTCTGAAATGCCTATGATTGCAACATGTTGCCAACAGGTGAAGCCACAGGGCTTGATTGGGAAGGAAGAGTAGCATAGCCTGCTCTCAAATGAGAGGTGTGTGACCCTGAAACCTCTGTACGGTTGGGGAACAAAGCATTCTCACTCCTGCCATTGCTATTAGATGACCCCATGATGCAGTAAAAAGGTAGGATTCACTTACACAAGGGCATTTGTGACTTCATGGAATACTTGACAATATTTGATTGCCATCAAATGGCAGGTGGTCAGGTGACAACGCCCCAAAATGAGAGTCATTCATTGTGATGCAATTGGATCAGTTTGTGCCTATTGCCTCTTCTGATGCTGGGGTGTGGAAACTCTTACAGCCTGAGGCCTGAATTCCATTTTGGAGAAGCTCTCAAGGGCCACATTCCAATGGCAGGCAGGGCCAAAAATACCTGCATATTTTAGCTTAAAGCTCTTACTGCCAGTAACTAAGCATTAGCAGAGACATTTCAACCTTTTAGAATGGGGGGAAATCTGCAAAAAAGATGGCAAACCACCAGGGGAAAAGAGGTAGGGGTAGGGGGCATGACTATCACGGGAACCCTGGAGGGCTGGATTGGGGCCCCAGGCCTGAGGTGCTGCACCCCTGCTCCAGAGGAACAGACAGTCTTGTGTGGTTGGTAGTAAAAAAAAAAAAAAAAAAACAGAGTTATTGGACCCCTTCCTTGACAGATTTTAATCACCAGTCCTTGGGCTCTGAGTCTGACAATCCATCCTCCAGTCTTGCATGGATTTGTGGGTGCTTTGGCTCTTCTGTGGTGGGATACTCCAACTCACTATCACTATTGGAGGGATCCAATTACAGGGTTATGACACCACCAAACCTTTGGCTGTAGGACTTAGGTCACTTATGTTTGTCACCAATACCTGGATACGATCACTGACTGATGTACCTTTCTTTCCTCTCCTAGGTGTCTTCTTTAGAAAGGTAAGACATATCCCACTGTGGGATGTGGAGAGGCATTCTACAGCATAGCTAAATGTGTAGTGTTCCCCAAACCAAGGTTTCAGAGGCAGAGGCTGCAGTTTCTAGTTGGATTGTACATTACTGGGATACCTGGAGATAACTCCAAGTACCTCATAATGTATTATCCAAATAGAAAGCACTGCTTTTCATTTATACTTCTCAAGCCAGATTCAAAAGCCTGTACCCCTCCTGCATGTAGGAACAAATTTAGCAAGTGGGTTGGATCCAGTGGTGCTGCTGTTGTGGAAAAATTGATCTACTGCGTTGTGTTTTTAAGAGGTTCTTAGAGAGGAAAGTTTATTAGTGAATTCATGGATGGCATCTGAGCACAGTCAGGAATGCCAACAAGAACACAAGGGAGACACTTCCATTTATACTGAATAATATCATGTAGAGGTCAGGTGACAATTGAGTCAGTACAGGAAACTGAGAGACAATTCAAAAGGAGACATTTAAACCAAAAACAAAAGATCAGGTATTGCTCATCTTCCAGCCATCATGCTAATCAGTAGTCTTTCCCAAGGTGATAATCCCAAAGTGATACTGGCTCACAGTACTTTTAGCATAAGCAGGAAAGAGGCTTAGGCAAATCAATAGATGGGTGATTTGCCCCCAGGGTTGTTCTACAGAAGGTCAAGGAAAGGGTCTGACTCTTGACATGTCAGGACATGTTTCTGTAAGGTAGAAGGAAAGGTCTGACTTCCAGGCCTTTCTGTTTAAACTAAAGCATGGACAAATTTTACTTCTACATTCCCCCATTTTGTGCTTTTATAGCACAACTAACATTTGTAACTTATTCTATGCAAATATTCTGTAAGCGGTTCCATTCAGCATCTAATGCTTCCTTTTCCTTTTCTCTCCCTTGATCAATCCTTTCAAGCATCATTATTTTTTCTTTTTGAGTCAATAAAGAACTTTTGCTTCTGCTGCATGTAGTAAAACAACACTTGCTTAACAACAATAATATATAAAACCCAACAAATACAAGCAATAGGGTTATTAATCCATGAACTATTGCTCTACTCCAGCTTCCTAGGTTTGGTATCCAGCTTGTTAGCCAAGACCATATTTCCAGGCTTTTGTCAGGGGCAACAAAAGCAATTTCACACAGTCCCACAGTTTATCATTAAAACTCTTCCAGGTACTACATTTAAGAGAATTGCCCATAGTTTGATTACTTTGGGAGAACTAATTTCCATAATTGGTGCAGAATATGGGTTTGGCAGTATGGTTATTTCTCCAATCTCTGTGAGGGGTAAAACAATGCTTACATTGACTTTGTCCTACAAATGTGGAGGGCTGATTTTGTGTTTTGTTGCATGTAAAACACCATTCCCCCAATGTAGGAACAACTTGCAACAACTGGACCCTTTAGAGTACAAGGGTCTGTTGGTGAAGGTCAAGTTTACTAGTGTAATGGGCACTGGCCACATGGGAACTCTTCCCTGGGAATGTACTGGCATGTGGCTACATACTCTTAGCAGTTGGTAGCATTAAATCTTTGTGCAAACTTTAAAAAAAACTGAATGTAAGTATTTTCCTGGAAGGCAGATTGGATGAGGACTATGAGCTCTAAGAATATACCCATACTCCATTTAGCCATATTGTTTCAAATATTAATATATATATCAATTAAGGCAAAAGAACCACCAGCCACTAACAAGAGCACAACTACAGGTGTTTCTTCTTGTTCTGACTTTGATGTACTAAAGGGCTGATAAGTAAGGCTCCTGGCTCAGGCTGAGGTGGTGTTCTTCTAAAATGATGACATCAGTTCTTCTCGTCCGATCCTCTGAGTGTTGTCTTTGATGGTCATCCCGTCCGAGGTCTGAGATGATATTGATGTCCTGGCACAAATTCTTCGGTTTCAGGGGAAGAGGTTACTAGCACATTTCACCCTGAATTGGTGGAGGCGTTATTGTGTCCTCATTCTCATCGCGGGTAGAGATGTTGGGAGGCTTGGATCCACGTTTGGAGTCCTTGGCACTTCACAGCTTTAAAGTACCTGGTATGGTGCTTTTCCACTTTGGATCCAGCAGATGATCTTCTTTGATGTATCTTAATACGAATCCAGTCACTTGGTTCAATAGTGTCCTTCAGTGCTGGGCTTGTGCTGAGCCACCTCTCTCTGTGAATAAAAAGTCTTCACACATCTCATTAGGGCCTTGCAGTAATTTTGAATTGTATCATCAAGCAGGTGTATATGTCTGGCTAGGCCTAGATTGGTGTCTCATTAATATCCCATGAGGGGTCAAGTCCAGTTACTTGATTTGCTGTGGATCTCATACTCATGAGGGCTATGGGCAGTGCATCTAGCCATTTTAGTCTTGTCTCTGCACATATTCTAGCCAGTTTGCTTTTCAGTATTCTATTATGTCTTTCTATAGCTCCCGCAGATTGTGGATGATACAGGCAATGGAAATGTTGCTGGACTTGTAATGTCCTGCACACTTCTCTTACCACCTGTCCAGTAAAATGTGATCTCCTGTCACTGTTTATGGAGCAAGGTATTCTGAATCTGGGGATCAATTCTTTTAGCAATTTTTTTTTTTGCTTACTGTTGTGGTGTCAGCCTTCACGCAAGGGTATGCGTCAACCCATTTAGAATACATACAAATAACTACAAGAACATATTGATAGGAACAACACTTGGGCATTTCAATAAAATCAATTTGTATATTTACAAAAGGTCCCCAGGGTGTGGGGTGCATGCTCATTTTGGTTTTTTATTTTTTTATTTTTTATTTTTACAGGCTTACCACTGTTATGAGCCTGGCATACCGCACATTGGGCACAGGACTAGAGTTGCTGCAGATGTAAAATTTAATCCAAACCAATCTTTGTTAAACAATTCAATGATCCCCCCTTTGCTCACATGCGACAAGTCTATGGAGCATGTGAGTAATTTAGGGAAAAGAACTCTGGGCATCACTAGGCGGCCGTCTGAATGATGCCATAGAGTCTTTAGAAAGAAAGCATTTTGCCAATTTCCATGTGTCTCCTCCCCCCCCCCCTTTTCTGGGGTCAAATTTTGGATAGCAGCAAGATTTTGCAATTCAGCTGTATTAGCAGATGCTTGTGACATCGCTATAAAGTCTGGCAAGGGGGAGAAATGCAGGAAGAATTGACCTTTTAAAATTAGGCTTGCCTGTCTTTTGCCAGGAAATCTGGAGGGGTTAACAATAAAAATCTTTAGCAAGGTAAACCAAGCTTTAGAAAACTAACCAAATGCTACCTTTTAAAACACAACAAAGCCAAAAAATAAGGCACTTATGCAACCAAAGGTTTAAAAATACTGGGATGCCAAAACTATTAGCAATTAGAAGCTGCAATTTTAAAATGCAGTGACAACTGTGATGGGATTCATAGATATAGAGTTGGAAGGGGCCTACAAGGCCATCGAGTCCAACCCCCCCACGCTCAGACAAGCTGAGCCAGCATGAGCCACAAAGGGAGCACTTGTGTAATTTAAACTAGAACACTTTTCTTGAAAACCAGCCTAATAACAATAAAGTGAAACAGGAATTGCAATTCTTTTAGTATCTTGGTGCTACTGTGCTATGTTGCACCCAAATACTATTTAACAAAAGTTTTCTGCTAGCTTGCCATAAAGCTACTAGCCAAGCATGAATTCTGAAATTAAACTGCCCAAATTAACCAACGATGCCTTGTTGGTTTGCCTTTGGCAAAAAAACCAACTAAGCATGGATTGTGTTAAAGAGGGGAGGGGTAAAATTCAGGGAAGCCCACTCTAACAAAACTGGGCACTAAAACTTAAAGGCAAAACTTGAATGCAGCCACAAACACTCATGAGTGTTGCTGCCATTTTAAAAAATATTTTATTTAATTTTGCTAGCAGCTATAACAAATCATTTTTCTTTTCATTTTGGGACTTCTGGCCTCTAGTTCAGATCTGAGGAAGTATGTGCTTTGGTTAGGAGCACACTCTCTCTCTCTTCACTAAACACAGGACTGGTGGAGACTCCAAAAGGCACCAAAACTTTGCTTATGCTCAGGAACTCTTTGCACAAAAAGCTCACAAACGTTTTTGTTATTGTTGTTGTTTTTCTTTAACACAACACAGGGGTCTTTGAGTACTTCTTAATATATATATATATTTAAAGATACGCATTCTCTTTTTTGTTTATGTTTTTGACACTGCTTAACACAACTTTCTTTCAAATAGCTTTTTTCAAAATCTTTACTTCTTATCACATCTTTTACAACTTTCTTTTGCCTGCATAACTTGGGCAGAGAGGGTTTTATTTCCTTTTTTTTTTATGCCCTTCTGTTTGCAATTCTAATGTTTCTTTTGCATCTGCCCTTGTCCAACCTTTCTCTTGGCCTAGTTTTTCTTTTCCTTATCTTTTTTTCTTCTTTTCCACATTTTCCTAAATGGCCCTCTTCCCCCCCCCCCCTCCTCGGGGCAGAGGGGACAGTCTACATGCCTTTAAATAATCATCTCTTTTCTTTTTTTCAAAAACCTTTTGGCTCCACTCATTGGTGAAGCTCTTGAATCTTCTGTGAAAAATAGTTAACCATTTCTTTTTGAGCTTATCCTGCATCAGCTGTAGTCTCAGAGAAAAAGCCTGCCTTGATCAGGGGCAGACTCTTTCTGACCTTTTAAAGCTAACACAGTTCAATTCTCAAAAGGCACTAACACTTTGTTTATGCTCAGAAAACCTGCATTCTCAATACTCAGACTCTCTCAAAAATACTTCTTTTATTTACAGGTATTAATCTTGATCTAGTCAGTTTTAGGTTTCACTACTGTAGTAAGGGCATCTCTAGAATATTTCATTGCTGAAGCCTTCTATTTGTAGAACATTTAACTTCTTTGCTTTGACTCTGATTTCTCATAGAAGCGCATCAAGTAATTTCATTTGCATCTCTATAATTTAACAGGATCATTAAACTTTGGATCAGTTACTGGCCATTTTTTTTTTTCTTTCTTTCTTAAGACTACTGTTGGCAGAACAAGTCTTAAGTAATTGATTTAAGTCTATCCAGGTAGGGATATAAATAATTACAGTCTCAAATTCTTCCTTGAATTTGACTGGTTCTTCTCACAAGTTAGGAAATTATTTTACTATATTCCTTAAATCTCTTGGTGTCTATGGGTCATGGACAGTCACTAGAGTCTTATCTCTTGCAGGTACCTCTTACTTAGTGGAGCCAGGGTGACTGACCCATAATTTGGGGTGACTAACAGTCTTTGAGAAGGAACAGAGCCAGGCAAAGTGGTTGCTTCTGGGTTCTAAATTTTTCTGGGCATCTAGTTCCTTCTGTTTACTGCTCTTTCTGGCTAGGCAGAGGTGGGTTAGGGTGAAGGAGTGGCCACTGGGGTAGTTTCAGCATCATCATGCGAAAACCTTCTACTTTCATCCTCATTTTGGGGTCTTCTCATGTAGGGGTGGGTAAGGATAATCATTTACAGGATCTTGCTTTTTCCCCCAAAAAACCTCATTTTTCTTCGCTAGCAATGGATATAAAGGAGCCAATGGTGGTGGTTGGCTGCAGGCCTGCTTAAATTTTAGTTGATCTTTTAATATATATATTTGAATCTTTCAAGCTTTTAAGCTTGGATTCATGCATGCATTTTGAAGCTTCTTCATACCAATTAAAATACACTTCCCATTGAGTCTGAGGTACCTTACTTCCTCATGAGCGCTCCCCTTAAGTGCACTATCCTGTCCAAGTCAAACTTTCCTCCCAGTGGGAACTGTTTACTAGGATCATCCTTTGTCATGACATTCCATTTCTCGAGAAATTTACACACCTACCTATGGCCATAAGGTGTGTACCTATAACATGCTAGCATTCCCTTGGGGGGGATCTCCTTTGATCTTGCACCCCCTATTCTTCACACTCATACAGGACACTCATCCAGGGCAAACTTATTGAGGGATGTTCCTCATTTGAGTCTCAGACAGCGGCTCAACACCTTGATCGGCTCACTCAGTCTTTCAACTGCGGCACAATCCCTTTTTGTCGGCTCAGTCAGTCTTATGACTTCAAATGGGACTCATGAGTCTTGGAAACAGGAAAAGGGATTTACTTGCTCTACTGGGACACAGGGTTCCACTACATACTGGTTTAGTATGTGGTTTAAGTCCTGGTCCTGATCAGCAGATTCATGAACAGTCACACATCACTGGGTCACGAGGTTCCACTGAGCCCACTTGCTTTTGAAACACTGCCGATCATTGGGTTTCCCCTCACGAACAGGTTCAGGGCGTCTTGACTCAGCTTAAGTCTCAGACCTGGTCAGCAACTTATACACTCATCCGTGAGAATTTTAGGAAGATGTGCCTTTTCCACACAGTAAAACCATGGGTACTGGGCAAATTGGGAAAAGGGAAAAGGGAAAAGGGTCTGTCTGTTGGGGCACGAGGTTCAACTTTCGCCTAGTCCCAGCCCTGGTCAACAGCTCATAAATCTAGCAATCATACTTTCACAGACATGCATACAATCCTATAGGAAATTTCTTTCGTCTCTAAAACCTCATGGACTCAAAGTTCAGATCGCGTTGGAGGGAAAGGATAGTCTGCTAGAAACAGAAGGACACACACCAAAAACCCAAAAGAGATTTCAAAAGGTCTCTTACCTGGGTTTTGGCGCCTGGGAGTTTAGTGGTGTTTCCCTGTTTCAGGCAGGTCCAGTCCCTTGAAGCGATCCGAGTCACGGCACCAAGATTGTTGTGGAAAAATTGATCTACTGCGTTGTGTTTTTAAGAGGTTCTTAGAGAGGAAAGTTTATTAGTGAATTCACGGATGGCATCTGAGCACAGTCAGGAATGCCAACAAGAACACAAGGGAGACACTTCCATTTATACTGAATAATATCATGTAGAGGTCAGGTGACAATTGAGTCAGTACAGGAAACTGAGAGACAATTCAAAAGGAGACATTTAAACCAAAAACAAAAGATCAGGTATTGCTCATCTTCCAGCCATCATGCTAATCAGTAGTCTTTCCCAAGGTGATAATCCCAAAGTGATACTGGCTCACAGTACTTTTAGCATAAGCAGGAAAGAGGCTTAGGCAAATCAATAGATGGGTGATTTGCCCCCAGGGTTGTTCTACAGAAGGTCAAGGAAAGGGTCTGACTCTTGACATGTCAGGACATGTTTCTGTAAGGTAGAAGGAAAGGTCTGACTTCCAGGCCTTTCTGTTTAAACTAAAGCCTGGACAAATTTTACTTCTACACTGCTAATTTTAGATCCTGGACTTAGGGCACAATCCTATGCATGTTCAGACAGAAAAAAATGTCCTTCAACTCCCAGCATGCCCCAGCCAGCCATGCTGGGAATCGTAGGACCTTTTCCTGTCTAAACATGATTTGCACCTTTAATGGCCTTTAGACAGCCATTTTCTATTACTTCAGTTGTGAAGCACACAGTTAACATTTACAGTATCTTCTCTCCCCCGCCACGGCCATTCCATGGTTTAGAACTTCTTTTACATTCCTAATACGTTAGAGCAACTCACCGCGCCCCCCCCCCAAAACCCATTTGCCAACTCTGATAAAACAAAATAATGAATACTCTGAGCATGTGCAGTTTCACATGTAAAACTCACTTAGATCATAACACCATTGTGACTACAGGAATAAAATGGAGTTTGCTTCTGCTGCCCTGATGCTAAAGGCATTTACTTGGGAATGCACCATTTTGTTGTAGAAAAAGATAACACATTTTTAAAGTAAAAATAATAAAATGAGCATCTGTAACCATGCCTATGGCTTACGCTGGCTCAGCTTGTCTGAGCGTGGAAAGCTAAGCAGGGTCAAGCCTGGTTATTATTACTTGGATGGGAGACCCCTCCTCTAGTTTCCTGCATTGAGCAGGGGGTTGGACTTGATAGCCTTGTAGGCGCCTTCCAACTCTATGATATATGAAATCTATGAAAGACATATACATACCTGGCCCCCTGACTATAACATGTCTTTAAAATAAGAAGAAAGGAAGGAGGCTGCAGTGAGCAGTGTCAGCTCCAGTGGGTCCCGGCATGCCTATGCTGGTCCAGGTGCTGATACTGGGCCAGTTTGCCAATGCTCCCATCACCTGCCACTCTCTTGGAGGTCATTTGTGGGTGGGGGAGCTGGGTTGCGTGGCCCTAGACATTGGCCCCAAGGCCCAGTCCTGAACCACTGGTTGGATCCATGGTGGTTATGGATACCCAGGGAAGCTGCCCATAGCAGCAGACAAGAGAGGATGGGATTTGGACGGGAAACCAAACAGACGGGATTTATTTATTTATTTATTTATTTCATTTCATTTTTATACCACCCAATAGCCGAAGCTCTCTGGGCGGTTTACAGCAATTAACAAGACAGTCCCTGCCTGCAGGCTTAGAATCTAAAAAGACACGACACACAAGGAAAAAGGAATGGGGAAGGAAGAAGAGGGAATATTAATGAATACTCCTGGCAGGGCTGGTGGAATGGATTAAAAGGAATAAGGTAGGCCTGGATTACTAGTAGCAACCCACAGACAGAATAACATCCAATACTATGCCAGCATGAATTTAGGAAGTTTGCATAGATTTCCCTGCCAATGCGAAGGATAGACTGGGATTCAATCAGGGCCTTAGAAATCCTTGCAGGAAGGTTTAATTCATAAGCTTTGTCATGAGCCTTGAAGCGCTGGGAATTTCTCTCCATATGGATTCAAACAAGCAGGGATGATATTTCCACATGTACTCTGCAGCTCAAGAAGACTTGGGCAGTCCTTGGGAGGATGTAGCAGAGCCCCAGTCTGAAAAGCAAATTATTATTGTCAAACTGCCTTTCTTTGTTCCATTCCCTCCATCAGTGCCTCAAGGGAATAAAATATTTGGCTGTCTGAAACAGCCATCACAGACCATACACCACTGACCGAGCTTCCATGTCACCTCACATAATCTCAAAACACAGGATTTCTCAGTGAATGCAGTTCACATATTCAGCTGCCAGTCATCTCAAGTGAGGAGAGACACTGAGCGATGTATGTGGGATTGTGAATCAGCCTTAAAATCTCTTGGGTGCTTCCCTGACCTCTATCTCTCTGGCTTCTTCCACTAGTACACAGAAGAGCAGGGGAGGAAGCTGGGAGTGGTGGGCTGGGTGAAGAACACTGCCCACGGGACTGTGACTGGACAGGTGCAGGGGCCAAAGGACAAAGTGGAAATAATGTAAGTAAGAGAAGCACGGCTCCTTCTGCAGTTGTCTAGGGCAGGGCTGCATTTTGATGAATGGATGGGTGGGTGGGGCAAAGCACAAAGTCTAATGGACACGGAGGAGCCCCTTGCATTGCTTAGGTGCCTAAGAAGAGGTCAGAGTGGAGGTGGGGAGGGAAAAAACATAGAGTCATATATTATAGAGTTGGAAGGAGCCTACAACGCTATCGAGTCCAACCCCCTGCTCCCCTGCTCGATGCAGGAAACTAGAGGAGGGGTCTCCCAGCCAAGTAATAATCAGGCCTGACCCTGCTTAGCTTTCCACACTCAGACAAGCTGAGCCAGCGTAAGCCACAGGCCATTATGATTCCATTCATCATGCACAGATTCACACACAACTGCCAAGATTGTCTGAAACTGGAGACCAACCTTGGAATTTGAATCTCTCAAATCATTATTTATTTATTTGATTTATATCCCCCCCGGGCTTGCTACCAGCCAACAATAATAAAAACTGAAATTTAAAACAAAAACTTTGTTAGAACAATCATAAACAAATACATTAAAAACACAGCAATACAAGAATAAACACAGCACACAACCCAACAGATGAGCTTACATGTCAGAGGCCTGCTTGGCATGTAATCTGGTAGAAGTCCAAGAGGGCTACAGTTAGAATTGTTCTTTTCTCTCCATACCTGCTGGCTGAAGAGCAGAATGCCTGCACTCATGAGCAGATTCTTAGTGGATCCACCACAGCTAGGCCCCATTCATCTATGATTTGAGCATCCCAACAACACCTAGGCTGCTACTGCTACTAATTATTTAGCAGCTACTTAGCTGCAGCAATGCACAAGGTGCTGGACAGAGTATAAGAAGTTACACGTCCTCGTTCTCAGATCAGAGACTCTCTCTTCAGCAATCCTTTCGTTAAAAATTGAGCCACCCCACCTGGACACTGGGCTAATGTACCAATTCGGGTGCATCTTGCTTTCTCTCTCTCCTGAAAAAGGTAGGTCAAGTCAGGAGAGCAAGGTTCACAGCAAAGTTCAAAAGCCTGATCTTGGTTTTGTTCAAATTTAAATTGCAACAGCAACACATCTTAAAACCATTTGTCATAGCTACTTTTCTATTCTTCCTAGTATAGCCAGAGATATAGGGAGCTCCTGGTGGTCCTGAAACATTGCCCCCACCACCATTCCTCAGCGGCACCCCCAGTTTTATCTGAAGGAAAATAACTGGTGGAAGGGAGACAAAGGCCTACTATAATGGCTCCACTATCATTATCTGAAGAGAGCCCCGCATTTGCAGTTTACACAGCCTTCTTCCCTCTCCACCCCTCCCTTTGAAATATCTAAATAGGGCACCTCCCCAGACTCTGTCCCCACAGTGAATTAACACCCTGTAAATCTGGGACTTGGGTCAGCTTGCAATTAGGAAGCTGCTCCAGGAGGAGATGAAGAAAATTGCTCTATGAATTTGTGAGCAGCAGTAATAGAGGGGGTGGGGAGGGGAGGTGGAAAGAGAGAGAGAGAAGATGTGGTTGCAGGGCGACCCTCGGGATTTGTGGTGATGTGGTGATGGTGGTGGAGACAGCTTCTGTAACAATGGGCTCTGTCACCTTCAGAGAGATGACAACCGGAGGCAGTTTCTATAGCAACGAGTCTTCTCCCCCATCACCTTGAAGATACAGAGAGAGAGAGAGAGAGAGAGAGAAATATGCAAGGAAACTGGGACAGTTTCCATAGCAACCTGCCTCTCCATATCTTCCACCTTCACGTTGGAGGGGGAGGAGGAAATTGGGGCTGCATCCATAGCAACCACACTACTCCATCCCTTGCCTTCCTGAGTAAGAGATAAGTAGGCATTGAGATAATCCATAGCAACTAGTATTTCCCCATTTACTCTCTTCTCCCCCTCCTTTTTTCAGGTCCTGGCAGGAAATAAAAAGCAAGGTGTACAACCTTCAATTTATCCCTCCCTCACCTCACTTTTCAATTAGGGTTCAGGTGGGAATCATAAACAGACAATTGGGTCTGTATCTCCCCCTCCCCCTCCCCCAAACACACACACTTCAGTTTTTGAAATGGAATACCAGCTGGGCAAGATTATTGTGTGTGGGCAGTGTGTGAAAAGTTGTTTGCTTATGTTGATGGGGGCAGCTTCATTCATGGGTTCTTTCAATACCTGAAGATACAGAAAACTTTCCTTTGGGTTCCTTAGATGTAGAGCACTGGTATAGGAAGGTGCTTTTGTATAGCTCTTTATATTTTTTCCTCAAAAAAACCCCTTTTTTCTGAAACATCAGCAAGTGCCACAGCTATTTTCCATTCCAGGCTTAGAGCAGGGGCCTCTCCTTTCTCTGTTTCATTTCACTCACTATATATAATTTATTCCATTTCTATACCGCCCAATAGCTGAAGCTCTCTGGGCAGTTTACAACTACATATAATCAGTTAACAAGACAGTCCCTGCCTGCAGGCTTACACTCTAAAAAGACACAACACACAAGGAAAAAGGAATGGGGAGGGAAGAAGGGGAAAAATTAATTATATATACTGTACAGCCATTTCTCCAAAGGGTTCAAGGCAACATACATAGTCTCTCCCTTTTAATCCTCACAACAACTCTGTGAAGTAGGTTATTTATTTTATTTTATTTCTATACCGCCCAATAGCCGAAGCTCTCTGGGTGGTGTACAACAATTAAAAAAGGCTGAGAGAGAGAGTGACTAGCCCAAGGTTGCCCAGTGAGCATCATGGCTCAGTGTAAGATTTGAACCCGTGACTCCCCGATCCTAGTCCAAAACTCTAAACACTATGTCATACTGGCTTTTTTTGGCCTAAGCTGTAAAGCACCGAGTACATTGCAGGCAAAGCCTAAATAATAGTAGCATTTTTATTATTTATATGCAGTTTTTGTACACTGCTTTTCAACCATAATGGTCCTCAAAGGTGTTTCACAACCATTCATTCATTCATTCATTCAAAATGATAATACGTAATTTAAAATAATGGAGGAAGAGGGGGGGCTGGCTGGCCCGCCAGACTCCCAACCCTTTCCTCCCTGCAAAGGGAACCCAGCACTTGCCACCATGTGGCCCTGAAGGGGGGGCTGGCTGACCCGCCACTACCCCACCCTTGCCTGCTGGCAAAGGAACCAAGACCCCCAGAGATCTCAAGGTACCAGATTGCCAGCCTCAGCTATCTGCAACCCTACTTGAATCTCTGTTCAGGGACTCGCCTTTAATTTCTGTAACCTGGATTTAGATACTGAACCAACAGAGTACTACAAAACCCATGTGGGGTGAAACCACGACAAGGGCTCGTTTCTCCACAAAAATGATGGCCAGCATTTACCCTGCCAAGGAAAGCAAAACAGCAAATAGCAGATGAAAAACAATTGGACAGTGTCAAAGCTCTAAAATTATAAGGTGATATCAAAGCAAAAAGGCACAACAAAATAGACAGGTTTTTATTCCTGTCCAAAAGGGAGGTAAAGTGCTAACCTGTTCTCAAGCAGTCAGGAATTCTACTGTTTAGAAGCCACCACCAAAGAAGCTCCTGCTTTAACTGTTCATGACAAGAGCCTGAATGATCCCTAAATTTGGAGAGGGAAAGGAATTTATTCTACCCAGATTGGTTAGTGACCCCTGAGGTCTACCCCCACACGTTTCTTCTGTGGCATGGGTCACTTCTTTGAGTCATCTGGAGCTATTTGCTCTGCTTGCACCTCCCTGCAGCATACCCGATTTCTTTCTGTTGCACATGGTGGTCTGGGTTGCATGAGCAGATGTCAAAAAGATCTGGCAGATGATGACCCAGCCTTCTAGCAATGTGTGTGTATGCTGGACTTTTGGTTCTGTGAACATCCATGTTCCTGGACACGCGGCTGAAAGGGAGAGGTGGATAGCAGGGGAGTGTTGTTGACTTGTGCTTCTTCTTCCTCCAGGAAGAACTGGCTACACAGCGTAGGAAGCCCCATGTCACGTATTGACCAGGCTGTGTTCTCCAACGAGAGGGAGATCACCCATCTGGAGTTCCAGTCCTTTACCACCAAGTATTAGAAGCAGTTGGCTGATCAGGATGGGATGGCCACCTCTAAGTACAAAGAGGCATTTTCTACTCAGAAGGAAGCACCATTCTCTCTTTTGGGAAAAAGTTCTGCTGCTGACCAAATTAGACCGTGCTTTAGACCCATGGCACTTCCAGCACCTTTTCGGGTCCCCCAGTCACATATGATTTCCAGTGCTCTTTTTGCTGCTTTACACCACTTACACAGGGGTGAGTGGGGGAAGAGAGCTGCTGTTGGAGGGGCCTGGCCAAAACCCCACCCTGCAGGAGACCCCTAACATCTCCTCCCCTCTGAAATGTTTTCATGTGCACCATCAGGCAATGTTAGAACCCTCTTTGGGACAAACCTAGTAATGAAAAGCTTTTGAATAACAGATAGCTCCTCAGTTCCTCCCTTGCACACTGGCAGGCTGTCCCATCCCCCTAATATCAATTTCCGCTCAGTAAGAATGTGAACTCATTAAAGATTATCTTTAACAGAAAGAAAACAAACTGCCTTTGGGGGGCGGGATTAGACAGGGTCATTGTGTGTGCAGGGCATTTTTGAATAAAGAAGATAATTTCTGTTTCTGGGAAATCTTATTGAGAGACCAGAAGATGGAGTTAGCAGGGAGAAAGTGATTTTGAGAGTTGCAATGAATTAGTGTTGGTAGCATGCTGCAGGCATTCTGCTGGTGAGGAATGTCTTGCTTTCTAGCTCTTATGGCTCAGCTGTGTGATTTAAAAATAATTAATGTACTTTTTTTCTTTTCTTTTTCTGCACTGCAACTTGAAACGCAGAACTTGCATGCTTTGTGAAGAGTTGTTCCTATTCTGTTAATCCCATCCACACACCCCTGTGATACAAAAGAGGGATTTCCTCTTGTGCTAATGCACAATCTTCTGTGTGCACTGTTGCCTGCACTAATAAAACATACTACATTTATAATAGTCTGTTGTTCTTTTCAGTTGCTGGATTGCTGGAGCATCTGAACAGTGGAGAACTAAAATGCTTCACTAAAATGTTACAAATGCTGCAGTATGTGTGTGCCATAATTAATACAGGTAAAGGTAGGTGATGGGCATGGGATGGTGGTGGTGGGAATAGGGCAAGATATTATGCCTAAAGCACTTGTACTAGGAGAAAAATCCAATTAGCAAAGCATTCCCCAACCCTGTCAGTTGCTTATTCTGAGTTGTTCCTGCTTCTGGATATAGTACATGCAGTTTGGAAAAATTGGCACACCCATCACAGAATCGCTACAGAGAAAAGTTAGGCATGGACTCGCTGCACGTCTAATACAAGTTTTTGCACATTGATTGCAGATGCTCTTACCCTTTTGCTACATGTCTATAGTTGAGCCTTGTGGTTTTAGGGTCTTCTTTATTAAGCCTGGAATAACAGAGTGGGTATTTTAGACTTTCTGGTTGCAAAGAAAAGCTTTGAAGTTGCCAAGGCTGAAAGGCAAAAAGAATGACAAACATTCTTTGAAATCTCTCTTGATGCGGGGTGTGGATGTCATGCTTACTATAGTCTTTTTGAGCAGGTAGGAGTTGTAGCAGCTCTTAGTTACAAGGGTGTGCTGGAGGGTTTTAAACTGGTGTAACACGTTTTCAACAAAGACCCACACTTTGTCACAGGGTGACTGCCTTGCACAAATGTCCCCACATGAAAGATGGCACTGCCTGCCTACCCTTTGGGGTTGTTTATGATTATGAATGATGCCTTCACCACCTTTTTGCTGTGGTTTTTCTCCGGGAGCAGATAGCCTCGGAAATTAACAGGTCTGGTTTGTATACACTTTGAACACAGAATGGTCAGTGTTTTGAAGGTAGTAGATTTGTTCAGGTACAGATGAAACAAATAAGACATGGTACATAGAACCACCATAGGATGGGGAGGGGGCAAACATGGATCATCTTCTAGTCCAAAACCCTTTTGCAGCAAATGTTAACTTTGGGAGAGGAGAAAAGTTAAACTCTCCCCAACCCCTGTGTTGCAGTCAGCATGGGGAACTTTGTGAGTTGTGGGACTTTTTTCTGTCTAAACATGCACAGGATCGCGCCCTAAAGAATCTCTTCCATCCCCGAAGGATGTGTTCCCATTCCCAACAAAAACAAAGATGAGGACAATTGTCCTGTTGGGTCAAATGAACTGACCATGTAACTCAGCATTCTGTCTTCCAACAGTGGCTAGCTAGATAGTCCAAGGATGCTCATAAACAGGACATCAAGTATTTTAAGGTATTTATTTAATAATAATAGTTAGTTCCCAGTGTCTAGAAATGAGGCATCCTGTCTCTGAACATGGACATTGCATGATTGTGGCTAGTAGCCCCAACTGATCTACCCTCCGTAAATTCAGCAAAAATAGCCTTTTCACACTTGACATTAAAAAGCCTGCTTGTGCCTTTCTTATGCTGTTTGTGCCATGTTAGGCATAATTAGGAAAGGGATTTAAAATAAAATGGCCAATATCATAATGCCCTTATACAAAGCTATGGTGCAACCACAGAATACTGTGTACCATTCTGGTCACTGCACCTAAAAAAGCACATATTGTAGACTTGGGAAAAGTGCAGAAAAGGGAAACTAAAACGATAAAGGGGCTGCAGCAACTCCCCTCTGAGGAAAGGCTACAGCATCTGGGATTGTTTAACTTAGAAAAAAGGCGAGTAAGGGGAGACAGGATAGAGGTGTACAAAATTATACATGGTGTGGAGAAAGTGGATAGGGAGACATTTATATCCCTCTCTCATAACCCAGGGTTGTCCCATGAAGCTGATTAGTGGGAGATTCAGGACAGATCAAAGCAAGGACTTTTTCACACAGTGCAAAGTTAAACTATAGAATTCACTTCCACAAGATGTAGTAATGGCCACCAATTTGGACAGCTTTAAAAGGGGATTAGACAAATTCATGGAGAAGAAGGCTATCAATGGCTTCTAGTTCTGATGGCTATATGCTACCCCCAGTATCAGAGGCAGTATGCCTATGTACACCAGTTGCTGGGGAACATGGGTGGGAGGGTGCTGTTGTACTCATATCCTGCTTGTGGGCTCTTCTGATGTTCTTCTGATGTGGAAGAGAAACTTAACTGAGCATTGTAGGCAAAACCAACAGAGTCCTGCAGCACCTTAAACACTAACAACTGTATGATGGTCAGCTTTTGTGGCCTAGAGTCTACTTCATCAGATTCTAGGGCAAAGTAGGTTTGAGGATAATTTATCCTCAAAATCAATCTAAACCTCATCTGAATTCTATTTCTTTTTTTGAAGCCATTTCTGCTAATGTAGTGGCCATCACAACATCCCTGGGCAGGGAATTCCAAAGATCAGTGATGTGTCCTGTGAAGAAGACATACGGTACTTCCTTTGTATAAACTGCTGCTGCGTTTCTATTTATCCCAGGGACTGACACTTAAAAACAACCACCACCTGGGTGCTCCGCATATCCACCATAGTTTGATTTGCAGTCTGCCACCTTTCCCTTGGCTAGAGCAAGGGCGGGGTGTCGCCCTTGTGCTTTGGATGCTGTGGGATGACGGCAGAGGGAGGTGGTGGATTGCAGGATTAAGATGTAAACGAATGGTTGTGAATATAAATTTGAATTTGTATTTGAAATAAGAGACCCCTGTAATGTTATGAAGAACTGGAAAGTGCTGAAATAAGAAATACCCAGTTGCAGGGGTCATTCTGACCTAACCCATCATCCACTGACACCACTTTGATCCATCATAGTGGTTTCCTTCATTGGAACATACGAAGGTACATTATACAGAGTCCATCTAACTCAGTGTTGTCTACTACAATGGCAGTGGCTCCCCAGGGATTCAGATGGCAGTCTTTCCCAGTCTTACATGGAGATGCCAAGGATAATATGTCTGAGTCAGTTAGCATGCAAAGCTTATGCTCTACCATTGAGCAATTTTCCCACCAGCACACACCCCGTTCTCTCCGATAATTCATACAGAGTAACTACCATCAACAACACCCGTTTCATGCAATCTCTAATGCAGGTTTGATAGGATCTCTGTTTCAGCCCTAAACACAGCATGGGTTATGGGCTGCATTCAGGGCTGGTGCTGAGGGTAGCCATGTTTGGGCATTTGCAGAGGGCCCACACACAGAGTGGGTTGACTATGAACCCTTAACCCAAGCCAGGCTGGGCAGTGGCAGGGAGGTTTTGGCCTTGGAGAATGTACTGCTGAGCAGGTCCAGTGCTGAGGGTAGGCATGGTTGGGCATTTGCAGAGGGCCCACAGCCCACCATGGGCCCACTGACAAGAGCCCCCTGGAGTTGTATCTTCACCACTGCAACCTGCCTGTTCACCTACATCTCACTCTGGCCCAGACAATGAGGGTGAGCAGGAGCAGCAGCAGATGCCATGGCCTACTTGCTCACTGGCTTGCTGCCTGTCAAGCAAGTGGTGGCAATGATGAGAAACAGGAGGAGGAGCAAGAGGAGCTGGTGACAATGGAGAGGAGGAGGTAGACTCACTGAGGGAGGGGTCCCATTGAGGGCATCTAGCCCAAGGGCCCTCCAAAACCTGGAGCCGGCACTGGGTGGGGATACTTCCTTTAATCACACTATTGACACATTGACAAAATCAAACCTACTCTTATTGTATTCCACCTTAATTAACTGGACCACCGTAATTAGAACGTGTTTTGGGTGTATGGAGAGGCAGCTATTCTGTACTGTGGGATCTTGTAAGGACACCCACTGGGGAAAGGGGTCTCCCTGTGGGAAGGGCATCTCTCCCTGGCTGGGTGAGGCCAGGATCAGCTCCGGATCTTGACTAGTTTGGGGTCTCTCATCTCCCCCTACCCCCACCGCCGGCAGCGAAGGCCGCGTGCGGGCCCGGCCCGGCTCCCCCAGCGGGGACGCGTGAATGGCGGCGAAAGCGCCCAATAGGTGATCCAGCCTGGCAGCTGGGAGGCGGGGGCTCGTTGGCAGCCCATTCCGCAGCCGGGGCTGCTGCTGGTGCTCCTCCATCGAGGGGAGGAGGAGGAGGAGAAGGAGCGGGGAGAGGCTGCACGCTGCTCGCACGCCTGGGTTCACCCCGGCGCCACCTGTGATGCTGACGCTGGAGAAGCGGAGGGGAAACGGCGGTGCTCGCATCGGGCGCGCCTTGAGCCGAGGGAAACGCCGGGCGCCTGCGGGAGGCGGCGGTGGGTGAGCTGCGATTCGGAAGGGCTCGGCGGCGTTGGGTGCGGGGGGAGGCGTTTATTGTCTCTGCCTCTCGGCTTCGGGGTGGGATCCCGCCTGCCGCAGATCCTGCTGGACAGGGCCTTGGAGAGGGGAGGAGGCGCCGGCGGCATCCTCCAAGCTCTCTCCAATGCGGCACCTGGAGAGAGCGCGCGAGAGGCGCCCAGCTTGGCTGGCCGAGGGGCCCGGCCCGAGGCTTGGCTGTTCTCTTGGGGGAGCTGTGGCCCGGCCGAGCGGGGATCGCTTGTTGTTGTTTTTTTTGAGGGGCGGCTTGCTGCTTCTTCTTCTTCTGGGGTCTCAATCGCCTCCGCGGGAGAGGAGATGTTGGCGCAGCGTGGGCAGCCCGTGCGCTCCCCCCAGCGAGGAGGGCGGGCGCGGGGATAGAGAGAGACACCCAGTCCGGTGCCCAGGAGGACGGCTCGCATCGCCTCAGCCCCCGCTCCTCCGGTCTCTCTCTTCCCCCTGCCTGCCTGCTTGCCAGCCAGCGGCTCGCATTGCCAGATGCCCCCATATTTCTTTCCTTTAATAAAAAAAAAAACGGGAGGGGGGGACAGAAAGAACAAGAAAGGAAATAAAAAGGGAGGGGGATTTGTGTTTGTGTCCCTCGTTTCAGCCTCTTTCTCTTTCATCCCCCCCCTCCCGTCGCCGCGTGGAGCCAGAGACCCAGGGGAGAGGAGACCCATTCATTGATTCAGATGAAAAAGTGGATCTTGGGCTTCGTTTCGAAGAGAGGTGCCTGGGCTCAAGTCTGTTGGAACCTTCCCCCCGCCCCCCTGGCACCGCTTTTCATATAATCACACTGCATAATGTGATGTAGTCGGACCCGGCGGCGGGCTGCACATGCTCAGAGATCCTCGCGTACCACATTATCGATCCTTCCACCCACCCCCTCCCCAAGGCATGGCGTTCAAGAGTGGGTGGTTGTGTTTTTGTAGGTGGGGGGAAGGGGGCTGGCTCAGATTAAGGCCTGGTTGCCAGTCCCTTGGTGGCTCCGTGCTCACGCTGGTTGGAGTTGTGTGGGTGGGGGTCCATTTCTCCCCCCCCCCCCCCCGTTTGCCCCACCATTTCTCCTTCATATTCTAGATTCCAGCCTAGGGCAACGGTTGCATTTATTCTAATTCTTCGTTGCATTTATATCCTGGCTTTCCTCCAAAGAGCCCAAGCCCGGTGTACATGATCTGCTTCTCCATTTTACTCTTCACAACAGCCCTGTGAAGTAGCCTAGGCTGAGAGTCAGTGACGGGCCTCAAGTCACCCAGGGAACTTCATGGCCACGTGGGGACTTGCACTGGTACTTGGGAGATCCAGGTTCAACACTAACCATCAGCCACACTGTACTGTATCGATCTTCCTGCCTCTGCAGGCGCGTGTAGATAATATCCCCCCTCCCCAGCTAATAATTTGTGGTTTATTTTGGAAAGGGTTGTTCCCTTTTCAGAGCAGCAGGGACATGTTGGGTTATTCTAAGCTGCTATCGGCTGCATTTCAGGAGGATAAAAGAGAACTCACTGTGGCCTACAAAGGTGTTTTAAAAAAAAACACCTTCCTCGCTTCTTATCAGGTCCACGTGGGCGGGGATTATTGCAGGGTTAGATACTGTACAAGGAAAAGCTTGGGAGTAAAAGCCAGGTAGGTATTTGATTTAGATCGGAAATAATTGTTCCCTCAGTACAGTGCATGTTGGCATAAGCATAAGACAAGCTTCAGTGCCTGGGGCAGGATGTTCACATAGCATTCCCACCCCCCACCCCCGCCACTCTACTCCTGCTAAGGAATGGGACACGGTCCACTGGGAGTTTCTCCTGCACAAGCTCCCTTGAAATTAACAGGAGCAGAGCAAAAGCACCGGGTTGTGTGTGTCCCGTCCCCGTCCCCCATGGATGAGGTTTCTCTCAGTGACTTGTGTCTCCTGCCTGTTCTTGGCATCTTTTAATGCAGCCTTCCCCAACTTGTGGCTCTCGAGAGGTACTGGACTACCTCTCCATCATCCCCAGCCAGCAGCTGGAGGTTGGGGAAGGCTGCCTTAACAGCCCCTGAGGAGCCTCATGTCACCTCATAACACAGGTGACTCTGATCATCTTGACTATAATCTTATTATCAATCTTGTTAGAAAATTCCGACCATGTCACAGCTTTGGAAGATATCTTTAAAGCGCACGTTCTCCAGAATTTGGAGAGATGCTTCAATTTATGCAACCCGCTCCCCGCAAATCTTCCACTTGCTGCTTACAGTCCTATCCTTACTTATGTTTGCTTTGAAGTAAGTCCCGCTGTGTTCACTTTGTGCCTAGGACTAGTTTGGTGAAAATGCATTGAAAGACAAAAATGTTTCAAAATCTACGTGTGTGTGTGTGTGTGTGTGTGTGTGTAAGAGAGAGAGTGGTGTGTGTGTGTGTGTGGGGTAATTTGTACCATCAACATTCTAGATCAAGGGCTTTGGGATTTGTTCTTTGACTACCTGAAGGCAAGCTTTAATTGTTCCAAGTTTTGCATTGCTAGCTCATTTGGAAAAGGATGAGGATTTTATGGATTATATATCATTGCATATAAGAGAGAAGAAGAGAGAATATTATTGCATGTAAGAGAGAAGCAGCTGTTTGTTCAGGATTATTAAGAACCAGTGGGACCTGCAACAAAATGTTGCAGTATATCCTCATCGCCTTAAGAACCTTGCTCCTATGCAGGCTTCCAGCCAGCCTGGAACTGGAGCTTGGTAGTCCTGTGGTAGCCTCTGCCCTTAAGGATGGGTTTAATGTTTTTCCTCTCAACTTCCACTTCTGGATGTCCTGGAAGGTCACAGAACCTTGTCAGGCAGTTGTGGGAGGTTTTAATTATTTTTTTGAATTATTTTTTTGAATTTAAATACTTCCGCATTTCTTGGCAGTCCAGCAAGTAGGTAGAAGCGGCTGCGTTATTTTCTTGGTGTGTGTGTGTGTGTGGGGGGGGGCAGTTAAGCTTCCAAAATGGATACCTACTCAGCCGCCCGAGTTGCCTGTTAGATGGAATGATTTCAAAGCAGTGTATGAAGTGATAGAAGAAGCAATCTATTATTATTGTTATTGTTATTATTATTGATAACAATAGCCAGTGTGGCATAGTAATTAGATTGTTGGACTGGAACCCGGGAGATCTGGGTTCTAGTCCCCGCTCGGCCATGAAACTCACTGGGTGACTTTGGGCCAGTCACGGACTCTCAGCCTAACCTGCCTCACAGGGTTGTTGTGAGGATAAAATGGAGAGGAGGAGGAGGATTATGTAAGCTGCCTTGGGTTCCTTGCAGGAAAAAAGGCGGGGTATAAATATAATAAATAAATAAATAATATTAATAATGTCATTATCTATAAAACTTGTCAGTGTTCTGAGTCATAGAATCATAGAATAGTAGAGTTGGAAGGGACCTATAAAGCCATCGAGTCCAACCCCTTGCTCAACGCAGGAATCCAAGTCAAAGCATCCCTGAGTCCCTGACAGTCCTTGAATTTTTCTTTAGGGTTGATTCACAGACACTTGCATCGCTCAGTGTTTCCTTACCATGTGGCTAACTGCTGAATGTTTGAACAGCCTCCACTGAGAAATCATGTGTGTTGAAGTGACATGTGGTGATAACAGAAGCTCGATCTGTGGTGTTCAGTTTGCAATATCACTTTCAGACGTGCAGATTTGCACTAGATGTTGCTGTCGTCATGTGTGAACTTGCCCTTAGGGGTGTGTGTGTGTGTATGCGTGCGTGGGTGTGTGGAGAGGGATGTGTGAAGGGGTCTTTTTACAGAACAGTGGACCCGATGAAGTGGATCTTAAAGATGGTTATGCCACCATCTTGTTACATAGTAGTGGACCTGATTAAGAGGATTCAGGGCTAACATTGAGACAAAGTTTAGATCTGCAGTTAGTTTTGAATACCAGGATTCGGCCCTGGAGCTTGGTCTTTGTTGGTTGCATTTATATCCCACCTTTTTTCTTCCAAGGAGCCCAAGGCAGCGTATGTGATCCTCCTCCTCCTCTCCATTATATTTTCACAACAGCCCTGTAAGGTAGGGTTAGGCTGAGAGTCAGTGACTGTCCCAAAGTCACCCAGTGAGCTTTATGGCCAAGTGGGGACTAGTAACCAGGTCTCCCGAGGTCCAGTCTAACACTCTAACCACATGACATTAGCTCTTTGGAAGGGGAGGCTAAAGAAGGTAGTGCCTTTGAACATGTGCAGAGTGTGTTTCCCTCACCACTTCCTAAATGCAACCAGCCCAGCACAACAGGCTAGGAAGAAGGGGCATCCAGTTTTAGTGGGCATGACTTCCAGGTAACCTTAAGCTCTGGTACCCCTTGATTATTATCATTTTATTTTATTAAAGGAGGATTCCCATTCTTTCTTTCCTATTCTAACCCACCAGAGCTGGGGTAGGGAACGTTTTTTCTCTTAACGGCCTGCTGGGGCTGAAATCCGTGGTGACTGGTGCTAGAGCCAAAAGTAGGTAGGGATACCCCCTTTCTCTGTCTTTTCTGACCCCACTTTTTCTCTCCCCGCACAGTGGTTTGCTGAAATGTTTATTTGTAGATGGCTTTTGAAATTAGGGGCATGGGTTCCCTACCCCTGCACTAGAGTTTCCAGCCATGATATGGGGTGGAAAATTGCCCACAATGCTTTATTATTCCACATAAAATTTTCCGTTTCGGACATTCATTAGTAACAACGAATTGGTGCCAATTGGAGATACAATATTAGGGAATCTTGGCAGTTTCAAAGTTGTAGATGGCTGGCTGGCAATGGACCATACACAGTTCTTTAGGTTGCTAAAATGTACTGGTGTGTCAACAGTTTCCCGTAGCTTTTGTTTTTTTCTTAAATGTAAACAATGTAAGGGAAGTGTCCTTACATCCATCTATCTATCTATCTATCTATCACATGTATATCCCGCTTTTTTCCTTGCAAGGAACCCAAGGCGGCTTACATAATCCTCCTCTCCATTTTTATCCTCACAGTGACCCTGTGAAGTAGGTGAGGCTGAGAGTCCGTCACCCAGTGAGCTTCATGGCCCAGTGGAGACTAGAACCTGGATCTCCCGAGTCCCAGTGCAATGCTCTAACCACTATGCCACACTGGCTTTATAGAACTATGTACACAATTTATATTATAGGATTTAAACAGGTCCCTGTGAGGCCATGGGAAGGGCCATCCGGGTAAATCCAGAGGGTTTGGGTACCCAGGGCTGAGGTTCTGCACCCCTGCAAGGAACCCAAGGTGGCTTATATAATCCTCCTCCTCCTCCATTTTATCCTCAGAACAACCCTGTGAGGTAGGTTAGCCCCCGCCCTTCTCTGCAATTGAGTTCAGCCCTCAGGCTGAAGGAGGTTCCCCCACCACTCCTCTAGGGCATAAGAAAATTTTCAGAGGCAAACTGAATCCCCCCATGCATATTACCTTAAGCAAATAGGATTCCCCCCCCCCTCGGAAAATTTCCCAATTCAAAATTTTCTGGAAAATTGTATCACCTTTTTTTAGAGCTGTGAACAGAATCCAGAAATCTCGTAGGTTGCCTGCTGCCACTCTGGAATAGCCTTGTGCCATCACTTCTCATCCCTTAAGAGAAGGAGAAGCAGAGCCCCATCTGGTAACAGAGCCCTGTAGCCGAGGGGGGGGGGGATGACATCACTCAACATCTTGACTCTGATTGTGGAAGTCTTTGATCTTGCAGAGATGGTGGTGGCAGAGAGTGAGGGAAAGGAAAATGGAAGTCTCTCCCCCCCCCCCCCCCCATATCCTGGATTTATGGGCATTCTGTTGCAAAATCTGAACTCTTCAGCATTTGGTTGAAGAAAATAGCTTTGCAAGGAGGTTTATGCAACAGTGGCGAGCAAGCCAGTATTAAGTTGGCAAAAGATTATATTATCTGAACTTAAAACCAGCAAGCCAGTAAGTATTAAGTTGATAGGCTGCCCAAACGCAGAGGAGAAGTTTTGTTGAGGCCAGTATGGTGAATTGTAAGGATTTAATTTGATGATTTTAATCTATGAGTGGTATTTATTGTATTTTTAATTCAAGTATGTATTGTCTTGGTTCTAATTTTATCATTTGGACGTATTTTATCTTCAAGGGATGCTTGGAGGTTTCATTTTGAAAGAGACTCCTGTCTTAATTTTATCCTTTTTATACAGTTTGTGTATACGCATCTGTATTTTTTGTTTTGTTGATACGACCAAGATAGTTGAAGCAACAAATAAACAATACTGGCAGCGCAATCCGATGTGGCTGCCCGTAACCCTCAGAACTCGGAGGATTGCAGGCATCCTATCAAGGGCAGAAGGACCGCGGAGGTGAAGGATGCCTCCACGCTTCTCCCACCCTGCAGAAGATTTAGACAGCCGATTTCGGTAGTCTTAAGTCTTCTGGTCCTGCTCACGAGGAAGACAGGCTCGGGTGCCGCCAGGATACATCATATCCCAGTGGAGCCTGACCCCTCCCCTCCTCATTCCCGCCCACAAACCTCTGTCTCCAAGGTTGGTCTTCTGACCTCCGAGCCACAACCAGTGCAGGAAGAACCACACTGGCTCAGTGAAGGTGGAGGGAGGGTGCTCCGAGGTCGGAGTCCCAGCTCCAAGGTCGGAGTCCCAGCTCTGACCTCAGAAACATGCTCCGAGTCCAGAGCTGAGACTCCGAGTTCGGAGCTGGGCTAGACAGCATGTAGCAGCCGGCCGTAGGATTGTGCCCTAAGTTGATAAAGTGAGAGATGCTAGGAAACCCACTTTGCACATGTTCAAAAGCACTTTTCTTTTATCTTCACGTCGTATGTCTTGAAACTCAGCTCTTGCAAGCGTTACTAAAACCTAAACCCACAAATGAAAAAGTCAGTTCCAGTGATGTCAGCTTATATGTAGATTTTCATAGATTTCATAGATAGAGTTGGAAGGAGCCTACAAGGCCGTCAAGTCCAACCCCCTGCTCAATGCAGGAAACTAGAGGAGGCGTTTCCCATCCAAGTAATAAACAGGCCTGACCCTGCTTAGCTTTCCACACAGACAAGCTGAGCCAGCATAAGCCACAGGCCTGTATTTTTCTCGGTTTTTTCTTGGCAGCTCCAGAAAGATTGTTGTTGAAACCAAATGGCAATTTAATTGTGACCTTTTAAATTGCAAAAGATGTCAGAATTGCGTGGCACACGCTAGCAGAGTTATGACATCCAGTTTCAAGACAGATGGATGAATGGGAATAACAGGCATGAGAGCTCCAGCAACGAGGTTCACAAAGTCACTAGTCCACATTGTTGTTTTTAATTATCCTGTCTGCTGCGTGAATTCTTGGAAGTCAGATTTTTTGGGTGAGTGTGCTGCTGACTAAGTTTGTTCCTATAGATATACCCATGGTTGTCTTCTTGAGATGTGCTTGTCCTGGTGCAGCCAGACATTGGTTTGGATCCGGGATTTGCACTCTGCGAGACTAAAGGCCCTGGAGCTCTGCCTGCAAAAAGTCCCTCCAATTTTGGGGAATCCCCACACACATACCACAGCTCACCCCATTCAGCAGGGGTGACTCCTGACTCTCTCTGCCTAGCATTTTCAGGGAGGGCTAGGGGAGCTGCGGTGGGGGGGAGGAGGCGGGGAAGTCCACTTCTGCCAGTGTAGTCAGGATTGGTGCTGGGTACTGAAAAGATCCTGGGCCCACAGGACCAAAAAAAAAAAGAAAAAAGCACAAATTTGCATATGCTAATTTACATATGCTCTAAAGCAGGAGTTCTCAACTGGGGGGAATTCCTCCCAGGGGGGGATTTTAGGGTTGGGGGGGGGAATTGGGACCACAAACTCAAACAGTTGGAATACTGATCTTTCTACAAATTACAAATCTACAGATTGTACATAATATACAGGATATTACACCTTATTGTATGGCACAGATTAAATTAAAAATAAAGATAAATATTTCAGTTGTTATCTGTGGAAATATTCCATGTATAGTTGTTATATATTATATGCATATTATTTGGAATGCAACTTTTGAGTCAGACAATCTTGGAAAGGGGGGAATGACATTCTGACATATGGTGAAAAGGGTGCATGGGGCAAAAAAGGTTGAGAACCACTGCCCTAAAGTCTCTCTATGTGTGTGTCTCTAGAAGACCCTGTCTCCTAAGGACACCCCTATTTGTAAAGGATGTATGGACAGGGCAGAGGAGAGCATTTGATTCAGAAAAAAGCCTCAGGCAGAAAGATTCGAGTGGGGGGCAGCAGGAGGGGAAGCACATGTGGGCAAAAAGCCAGCCAATCCAGGGGGATCAGATGCCACAGAGATCCTCAGGGCCCCTGGACCTTTATTTCAGCAAGTGCCCCTGGACAGCAGGGTGGTGGGGCAGAGGGCTTCCCAGAGATCCGGGGCTCCAAATGAACGATTCAGGGCTCCGGTCCTAGTGGGCCACCCCCTAAGACTGCCTCTGAGTGTAGTTGATCCAGCATAAATCTGGATCCGACCTATTGTGTCTGTGGCAGGGAGGTTTCTACCGCTGTTTAGCACCAGCTTGGCTTATCTTACGGTGCCCAGTCAAACACACTCCCCAGTGCCACATTCAAGTCCCATTTTACAGGAAGGTATTGAAAAAATTATCCCCAAACCGGGCTGCATCCCAGCACTGAATTGGAGGGGGGGAGAAAGAGAGCACTTGTTCCGTGGGAACGGCCATGCCCCTTCCTTCATTGTGTGTCCTAGAAGGAACCTTTCCCTTTCCCCCCTCTTTGTCTCCTGCCTCCCACCCCCACGCCAGCTGGCTCTCTGTGGTGGACATCCCTGAGGGTGCCTTGAGATGCTATTGTCCTACCTGCTCGCCCCCTTGCAACCGCCTGCCCCTTCCGCTTGCCTGCACTGTTAAATCAACCAGCCCCCTCCCACTTCTGTTTCTGCTTCGGGTGGGGAGAGGGAGATTGGGCTCGTAAGGTCTCCTCTCCCTCCCCACCTCACAGGTAGGAGAAAGACAGAGGGAAGGGAGTGAGGTTTGGGTCTCAGGTGGGCTGCAGAAGGCCACAGGTGCTGTGGGGTGAATGGTTGTGGGGGGGTGAACAGGGCTTAGAGATCCCTCTCTATCCCCCCCCCCTTTTCTCCTCCTCCTCTACTGTGCATGTTTGTGTCTTCATGGGTGTCTGGATGGGAAAGCCATGCCTGCTGGTTTGTACACTTGGCTGCTTTATCTCTGTGCCTCTATGTGCAGATTAAGGACATTCGAGAATTTTGTTTCCGCCTGCAACCCCGAGAGCAGGAGCGCACCCCACAAAAGGATGTGCGTGTTCTTGAGCTGGTGAGCGCATTCGAAAAATACATCCTTTTTGAAAAATGCACACTTTAAAATGCGCATCTTCACACTTTTCGTCAGTGGGGTGTGTGTGCGCATTTGGGTGCATGCTTTTCCCCCCCCCGGAAAATCTCTGAGCTCAAGCCTCACCGGTTATCCCATCACAAGTATAGAAACGTGTGGAGAGCTTCTGGATGGTCCTCACCCAGCCGCCGTGCGGATGCCACATATGTTTTGAGCATGGCAAATCTGTGCCAAAGGCTTTGGGAAGCCCTTGGGCAAGATGCTCTCAGTGGGCCCTGGGTGGGTGCCTGCATTGCTGTGCACTCCGAGCCCAATCCTTCTGGTCCCAGTTCGCCCAGCCACCCAGGGCAAGGCAAGTGGGGGCTGCTGCTCCTTTTGGTTTCTCCTGTCACTACTCATTTGCTTAGAGGGCGACATCTGGACAGGGGGAAGGTGTTGTAGCTCAGTGGCAGAGCACCTGCTTGGCATGCAGAAGGCCGCGGGTTCGATCCCCGGCATCTCCAAGTAAAGCTGGGAAAGAATCCTGCCTAAAACGGTGGAGAGCTGCTGCCAATCCGTGTCAACAACACTGGCCTAGGTGGACTCAGTACCAGGCAACTTCCTGTGTTCCTAACGGCAAGAAGGAACAGCAGCAGAACCAGAGGTTCTGGGAGTCAGCAGTGGGGTTGCCTCTGATGCTGGCCACTGTCTCTCGTCTTGCTGTGGACATATCGGTGTCCTGTGTTTGTGAGTGCCTCTGCATTTCCAGGATCTCAATGAAATGTGTTTTTGTGTGCGCGTGTACTGTCTGCGTGCAGTTCTCCTTTAGAGTGTTGGCGTGTGCAACTGCATGCACAGCTCTTCCCTGACATGCACTCTTGCTCCACACATCCTGTATTAGGCTTGTGCAGGAGAACATCCCAGTGTACTGTGTCTCTGGGGTTATATCTGCCTGTCTTCCATTGGATTGCCCTTAAAAATGTTGGAGGATATGGGAAAGGGGTTGGTGCTATACTGGTTAGGACGAAGCAGAGTTTTCCCCCTTATGCGTAGCCTGGTTATTGAAACTGGTTATCACCACGTGGGTTGTTAAACCCTGGAAAAAGGCACTTTAAAGGAACGGATTGTCCATACAAGGTTTAAAACTAATAAAGACATTTATTAGTTTTACTTACAGTCCATTTATTCATATATGCAGGATGCATATAGGCAGGTTAGAGTCTTTGGGTGTTAAGAGTCTGCTTCATTGGAGATCACTGGCTGGAAGCCAGCTCAGACTGTGTGTCCATCAGGTTGGAGAGGGAGAGAGAGCGAGAAAGTAGGGAGGAGGGGTTACAAAACATGCACCCTGGGGATTGTTCAATTAACCCTTTCCTCCCACTCTAACTAGTGGTTACATTACCTCGTTGATTTAAGCAGGCAACATTACAATTTCCATCAAAAGATGCCCCCAGTTCACCAGTTGAGGTGGCCAGATACATAGGCTCTTGCGGAGGTGACTCCCGGCTTATGCTGGCTCAGCTTGTCTGAGCATGGAAAGCTAAGCAGGGTCAGGCCTGGTTATTACTTGGATGGGAGACCCCTCCTCTAGTTTCCTGCATTGAGCAGGGGGTTGGACTCGCTGGCCTTGTAGGCTCCTTCCAACTCTACCCTGAGCCTGGAAGGTACTCTGACATCAAGCGACTTCTGCACGCATAATTCCATTTTATTGTTTGTGTAATTTAAGGTGCAATCCTATGCAAGTTAAGACAGAAAAAAGGCCTACAACTCCCAGCATGCCCCAGCCAGCATGCTAGACAGAAAAAAAGCCTACAACTCCCAGCATGCCCCAGCCAGCATGCACGACAGAAAAAAGGCATACAACTCCCAATATGCCTCAGGCAGCATGTTAGACAGAAAAAAGGCCTACAGCTCTCATGATGCCCCAGCCAGCATGTTAGACAAAAAAAAAAAAAAAGGCCTGCAGCTCCTAGCATGCCCCAGCCAGCATGTTAGACCAAAAAAAAAAAGGGAAAAAAGCCTACAGCTCCTAGCATGCCCCAGCCAGCATGTTAGACATAAAAAGGCCTACAACTCCCAGCATGCCCCAGCTAGCATGGCTGGCTGGAGTATGCTGGGAGTTGTAGGCCTTTTTTCTGTCTAAACATGCATATGACTGTGTCCTTACCTTTCTGTACCCAATGCCCAAGCTATCTGGGAGGTTCGCAAAATTAAAACCCTAAAATATAACACGAAGCGTAATATAAAAGCTTTAAACTTTTAAAACAGAATATCACCAAAGTAAAAAAAACAAACCCACTACAAGTGGCAGTGTAAAACTAAAAACACATTTAGGGCGCAAGTTTAGACAGAAAAAAAGGTCTATAACTCCCAGCATGCCCCAGTTGGCATAGCTGGCTGGGGCATGCTGGGAGCTGTAGGCCTTTTTTGGGGTCTAAATTTGCATAGTTTTGCGCCTTTAAAACCCAAATGAAAGGACTAAAATCCTGGGGAAATAAAAAAGCCTTCACCTGGCATGAAAAAGACCACAACATAGGTGCCAGGCAAGCTTCTCTGGGGTGGACATTCCACAACAAGGGTGCCCCCACTGAAAGGGCCCTCTCCTTAATAGCTACCTGCCTTGCCTCATTCAGTGGGGGCACCTGGTGGTTAGCTTCTGAATATGATTGTAGTGTCCAGGCTGGTATATATGGGAGGAGACAATTCTTCAGGTAACCTGGCCACAAGCCTGATCCTCTATTTCCCTCCCAAATGCCCCAGAAGCTGAGTCATTCTGTGGTATTGTGGGTAAAAAAGAAGAAAAATGGCTACCACCACAAAACATCATGGCTGCCAGTGACATCCTTTTTAAAAATTTACCCACAATGCCTCAGCACTCCCAACAAGATACACCCTCCAGGGCCACCACAAAACCCAGAGTCGTGGCCTCTCATCTTTACAGGAGCCTTCTGCCTCCTTTACATGGCATATTACCGAGCCCACCCTGGAGCCAATCGGTGTCATATTATGTGGAGGAGAGCAATTGGAAGATGCGCAACATGGCAGCTCAAAAAAGGCAGGCACCATGTCCAGATTCACGAGAGCGATCACTGCACTGAGGTAGCACTTGATAGTGTGGACAGTCCTGAGAAGACTTAACACATTGTTCCAGAAATGTTAAGAATGGAAGAACATAGGAAGAGCCCTGCTGGATCAGACGAAGGGTCCATCTAGTCCAGCATTCTGTTCACACAGTGGCCAACCAGCTGCCCACGGGATCCCACAAGCAGGACAGTGCAACAGCATCCTCCTGCCCATGTTCCCCAGCAACTGGTGTACATAGCAAAATGCTTGTTTTGTGTTAGCTTTTTTTTTTTTTTACGTTGTGGTATATGAACACTGTGGGGAAGGGGCTTGTTTTGTATGTGGCAGCATTGAATGGGGTTTTTGAGGGGAAGGGAACAATTGCTACGTTCACGCTTGCGGCGTGAACATGTCCCACTTTCTTGGGTTGTGCTTCTGTTTACACCCCGTCTGTTAATGGCTCTCAATCCAATCAGGGATTAAGTCTTCATGATATTAGCAGTGCAAGGAGGAGGGTATTTTGTGGTGTGGGGGCAGCAGTGAGGGATATTAGCAGAAATCCTAGTATTTGCTTGGCCATAGCCGATCCATCAGTTTGCAGAGGGCAGGGAAGATGTGGTTCTTGCTGCTTTTCTGCAAAATATCAAATGAGGCTTAAGCGGCACTTAATTTCTGAAATGAGAGGTGCTGGGGCTTAAGGCTACCCCTTGGACTAGTAGTCCTGCTCCCTTAATCCTAGAGATATGGGTAGGCGGTGGATACTGGGGGGAAGGTGTTGATGGTGATCCACTCTGTACATGTTCAGGGGCACCTTCCTCTGCAGTTTCATATGTTCCAGAGCTGATGCCCCACACTAACAAAAAAAAAAAGGCTCTCTGGGTTGAGTCCTCCTGGGTCAATGGAGGACCTGAGCTGCAAACAAACTCAAGATGTTCCAGAAAAACCTAGAGACGGAAATAACTTTGGTTCTGTAAAGGGGGCCAAGTTTTAAAAGCAAGCTGCATTTGGGGCACTCAATAAATACAGGTTTATTTATTGGTGCATACACCATTGTGTATAGAATCTGGCTTTCTAAAAATAAATAAATCCCAGATTAAAAGAGAAAGATTTTTTAAAAAGAAAAGATTCTAGCCCTCATGCTTATGGGGCAAACGTTTTTTGTTGTTGTTGCTGAAAAAGCGCAGGTAGCGTGTGCCTCCTTAGCTGGAGTCCTTAAGAGTATAAGCTTCCTTTGGCACTCCAAAGCTAAGAATAAACTGTTCAATTGGCCTGCATAATCTGTGGATTAGCTACTCTTATGCTCCTGTGTTTGGCGCTGGGCCCCTCCTGACTGCCTGGCTTTGCCCTGCCAATAGTGGCGGGCATCAGAGCACATGGGGAAAGGATTGCCTGCTTTTTGCACCTAGGCTTGATGTCCATGGGGTGGTAGTAGTGGTGGTCTTGATTCTTCTTCTTATCAACCATCTTTACTGGCACTTACCGGTATGTTCAGAGTACTGGAGCACAACATATGGAAGGTTGCATTTCTGCTCTTTATTTTTTCTCCCCTCCTGCCTATGGCAGCTGAAGCTCAGCACAAGCCAAGGGAAGTTGTGCATCTATCTATCTATCTATCTATCTATCTATCTATCTCCCTGTATTTTTAACACTGTTATTTATGGGGAAGCCAGAAATAATGATGGTTGATCACATAACAAGCAAGGGAAACTGGCATCACTTTGAAACAGTATGCTTTTGAAAGTGGCTGATACTCCCCCCCCCCTTCTTCCCACTCCTTCTGAATTGTCCTCCCTAAATTCCTGTGTTAAATTCTTTGGCTGTTGACTATCTTGGTTGGGTTCAGACAACACAATAACCCACACTCAAGGGTTGAGTATGGGTTGTCATGGACAGTTGATGTACCGTGGGTTATCATTTTGTCTGAACCCAGCTGCACTAACAAACCATGGTTTGTTAACCACGAACAACCCATGAAGAGAACCCATGGTTTGTTGTTGGGTTGTGAACCGTGGGTTGTTCATGGTTAACAAGCCATGGCTTGTTAGTGCGACTGGGTTCAGACATGAGAACCCACATTTCAACAACAACCCATGGTTCAACAACAACTGACACTCAAACCTTGGTTTATCGTGTTGTTTCAACCCAGTCTCTGCTTCTCCAGCTCTCTGAGGGGTGTGTGTGTATGTATGTAGGGCAGGGCAGGGGTGCCGAAGCTCAGGCCTGCAGACCAAATTCGGCCCACTTGGGTCCTAATTTGGCTCTCCTGGGTTCCCAAGATAGCCACGCCCTTTCCCCGAATCACCAATGGCTTGTTGGTTTTCCAGGTTTTGTGTGTGACATTCCCTCCCACCCCACATTTTGAAAGGTTGACATGCTGCCTCTAAGGCCTAGTTACTGGCAATTCTTTAGTTTTAAGCTAAAATATGCTGGGATTTTGCCCCTCCCTTGCCTTTGTCCTCACCTCATTTTGCCTTCGGCCCCGCCCACTTCTGGAATGCAGCCCCCCCCCCCCCAGCCTCTCCCAAATAGAATTCAGCTGTCGGGCTGAAAGGAGTTCAACACCCCTGGTGCAGGGAAAGGATAGTTGGCTTAATCCCTATATATATCTTGGCCAAGCATGTGCTCACTCAGTTGCAAGTGGCTTCTGCCCTATTAAGCATGTGGGGCAGCAAGAGATTGCACATGCACGGTGGTGAAGGAAAGGCATTCTGCACATGTTCACTGTGTACTTTTCCTCCCCATATTCCAGGATGTAGCCCAGATGTTGAAAAGCAGGTGCCAGGGCTGCTAGCCCTCCTGCACAAATGAACGCTGGGGAAAAGCAGTAGGTAAAGAGAACAAGAAGAGAGAAGGGGGATTTTGGTGAAGGGAAAACGAGTAGCAGTTTATTCTGTGGGAGGAAGCAGAATCCACTGTTTGCTGGCAATGGAGGTGGGGCTGTTGCTTAATTTCTCAAGAGCTTGGAGCGCTGGTGTGCTAATCTGTGTGGGAGATATTTATTAATTTATTTTATTATATTTATATCCTGCCTTTTTCCTGCAAGGAATCCAAGGTGGCTTACATAATCTTCCTCCTCTCCATTTTATCCTTACAACAACCCTGTGAGGTAGGTTAGATTGAGAGGCAGTGATTGGCCCAAAGTCACCCAGTGAGCTTCATGGCTGAGTGGGGACTAGAACCCGGATCTCCCGAGTCCCAGTCCAACACTCTCACCACTACACCACACTCGCTCTCCAGTGCCATCACTCTAGCCCTGTTCAGGTGTTCTGTATCTGAGTAGACCAGGGGTAGGCAATGTGGCACTAATACGTCCCTGGACACCTTTCTTGGTGCCCCCCCCAAGGTACCCACCCCTCCCACTTAAATTTTTTAAAATACATTTTCTTACCGGCAGCTGGGATTGCTGTGAAGTAGGCTTCTGTTGGTGTTGGAAACTTCTGGGTTCAGAGGAGTTGTTTAGTGTGTTGGGGGCTCAGCCCCCCCCACTGCCTTGTACTCAGTCTTTGGGGCAGGTCACATGTCCTGTGCCATGCCTCCCGAGGCAGCCATGTTGTGATGGTGCCCAGGACAGTTTCTCAAATTGCCAGATGTGCCTGCAGCCCAAAGCGGTTGCCTACCCCTGGAGTAGACTACCCCCTGCCCCAGAGGCAGTGTCCCACTAGGGCTGGAGCCCCAAATCTTTCATTATGAATAAATAATGGGCAGTTTAGATAAGCAAATCTGTGCTTTGTGTGTGTGTGTGTGTGTGTGTGTGTGTCCTGTGGGCCTGAGGCCCAGATCTTTTCGGTACCTAGCATAGCCCCTGCTTTCCGCCCTCCTCACGTGTTTCCATAGAAGGCAACTTTCTGAAGAGGGGGGGGGCTCCGGCTCCTGCATCTGTGGGGCTCTCCGCGTGATTTAGAATGCTGCTTTCCCAGTGTTCCATATTGTGTGGGGAGTCCCCACAGATACCGGAGACTCTCCTCTTCAGAAAGTCGCCCTCCAGGAGTAGGAAACGTATCTTCCTTCTTTCTGAGTGAGTGGGGAGTGTGGCGTGGCTGCCCCAGCCTTTTCTGCAGAGCGGCAATTTTAGTGTAACCTAAACCTTCCCATGAGGGGGCCCTCTGGGTTCCCCAGTGCCTCAGCCTCCAGTCTCAGCTGTTCATCTGCTGCTGTTGCTTTACCGAAAAGTGGCATCTGCTTCCCGCACCGCCTCGATGCTTTGCTTTCCCTGGAGCAGACGCGGAGGGCGCATCCCAAGCCCCTGGGAGATCAAGCCGCTGGGCGAGCCGAGTGACCCGGTTTGGCTGCTTGACCTGGATTTGGCACCGCAGAGGCCGCAGGGAGTCTGAGTCACTGGGGCTGTGACCCAAATCTCCACGTCAAGGGGGTACCGGTTGGCAATGACCAACTGCCCCAGTGTATATCCCTCCCAGCCGGAGATTCCAGCTACTGGATATTTGTTTGAGGCACGGGGAGGGAACTGGCAATCTTTCCAGGTTAAAGCAAGATATTTATTAGGTATTGCAAAGTAGTATGCAAGGTTTTGAGTTCACCAGGGCTCTTCTTCAGGCTGGATGTCAAAAAAACCCCATGCGACCCCAAAGAGGCGGCAGGGAGAATGGAGAGTGTTGAGCTTGAGGGAGGCTCAAGTCTGCAGTTCGTAACTGCTGCAAGAAGGCAGGAGAGGGTGTTTTGCAGACTGAATTTGGTTTAATTAATTAATTAATTAATTTGTGTCCTTTTAAACCGCTCAATAGCAAAAGTTCTCCGGGTGGAGTACAATACATTAAAAACATAAGAGCACAAACTTCAAAAAATAAAAACACTGCAAAATAAAACCAAGATAAGACCAGCAGCAAAGAAGAAAACCATTACAGCGTCTTCCTTTTGTTCTTTTCTTTCCTCTCCTACCGGAGGCTGGACATCATCATGGCTAAACGGTCTTTAGATATGACCGCTCTAAACAATGATATTGCGTTGCCCCACACCATTCTTTAAGGTTTTTCAGCCAAGACCTCCTTCCTACATTTCTTTTCCCATTTCTTTTCCATTGTATAATCAGCTGCAACAGTCTCTATTTTTCATTTCTCATTATATCACCAAAATATTCCTGTTTTCTGCATTTTATGTGTCTTGATCTTGGTACATTCTCTTTAATACTTCTTTGTTGATCACCCTCTCGGTCCATGAAATTTGTAACATCCTGCGATAAATCCACATTTCAAATGCTTCTATCTAAAACTAGCAGTGGAATAGAGTACTAAAAGCATTAAAAGCAGTTCTTAAAATGCCTGGGAGAATAAAATGATATTCACCTGGCTCTGAAAAGACCATAACGTAGACTCCAGGCGAGCTTCTCGGGGAGAGCGTTCCACAAATGAGGTGCCACCACTGCAAAGGCCCTCTCTCATGTAGCCACCCAGTTTTTCTCATTTGATGGGGGCACCTGGAGAAGGCCTTCTGAAGATGATCTTAATGTCTTGATAGGTAAATATGGGAGGAGCCGTTCTTTCAAGTAACCTGGCCCCAAGCCGTTTCGGGCTTTGAAGGTTAAAACACGCACTCCGAATTGGACTTGGAAACAGACTGGCAGCCAGTGCAGACGGAGAAGAAATACTGGCATAATATGATCACGTCGGCACATCCCAGTTAGCGGCCTAGCTGCCCTATTTTGGACTAACAGAAGTTTCTGGACTGATTTCAGAGGCAGGCCACGTAGAACACGTTGCAATAATCCAAACGGTTTTCTGTGCTGGATGCAAAACAAATCTTGGGCTGCTGCAGCAAGGCCTGCCAGTACGAAGGAGAGGCGGCTGCCGCTCGCCCTTTGAAAATAGCAAAGGCAGCAGTCAGCTGGGTCAGACATCCCCAAATCTGCTTGCCTGCTCGCCAGGGGCGAGTGACTTCTGGCCCACAGCGAGTACCGTATATCACCCTGATCCCTACCAGACAGCTCTCGTTTCCACAGTAGTTTTCAAGCAGGGAAGGAAGAGCAGGAGTTGCCTTAGAGCTGTTGCATAAACTGCTGCTTTTTCTTACCCTCTTCATACTCAGTGCAAATGAGAGGAGAGAGACCCCCTGCCTTTCTTCCATGCTCTCTATGCTTGCCAGAGGAGGCTGGGTGTGTGGGGAGAGGGCTAGTGAGCAGGGGCATCGCTAAGCCTGGACCGATGGCCCCCCGGCCCCGAATCAATTTCCCAGAGTCCTGAGCATTCACTGGTACCAATAGAAGGTTTTTTTTGCTTAGCAGTTGCCATGCAGGGGGGGGGATTTTCAGGGGGGGATTGCAGCTGGGGAGGGAAGGGTTAACCTCCTTCCCACACACTGCAATGTCTTCCCACCCACCCCACAGAGCAATGAAGGGAGCAATCCTGTGGCACCTAGACAGAAGAAAGTAGATCTCCAGATGTTCTGGACTTCAATTCCCAGCATTCCTGACCATTGGCCATGTTGGCAGGGACTTCTGGGAGTTGAAGTCCAACACACCTGGAGGGCTCCAGGTTGTCTACTCCTGTCCTGACTGAATCAGCTTGCAGCAGCATCTCTCACGTTCACCAAAGGAACCTTGTATCCTGCCAGGTGGCTCTCCAGCCTCTGCTTAAATACTTCCAATGGAGGAGAGCCCACCACCTCCCGAGGCAGCGTATTCTACCATCCAACAGCTCTTACCGTTAGACGCGTCTCCTAATGCTTAGCTGAAATCGGCTTCCTTGCCAATTCCACCCACTGGTTCTAGTCCTGCCTCCATCTTCTGTGTGACTCTGTCATGTTGCCCCCTGAATCTTCTCCAGGCTAAACGCACCTAACTCTTTCAACCGTTCCTCGTTGGACTTGGTTTCCAGACCCTTCACCATCCTGGTCACCCTATTCGAGCCACACTGAACTTTGTAAAAGTCTTTCTTAAAATGCTCTCTTCAGCCTGCAGTCCTGTACACACTCACCTGGGAATAAGTCCCATTGAGCTTGGTGGACATGTGTAGGATGTGCTGTAAAGCAGCCTTGCCTGCCCTGCTCTCTTCCTGCTGAAAACAAACCCCTCTGTTTCAAGGGCCTGTGTGAGGCTTTCATCCCTTCCCCAGCCAAGCTAATCTTTCACTTAGCCACATAGAAGTAACACTGTTGGTCAACTTTCTGTGCCTGACACCTTCCCCGTGAACTTGCAGAATGTTTCTGAATGTTCTGTGACATCACAGTAGCTCAGCGAGTCATAATGGGGGCTTGCAGACAGGCAACAGATACGAAAGAGCTGGGTTTTGGCTTCCTATCTACAGTATTTTAAAAATGTGTTGCCCACCTCAAGGCCTTTGAAATGCTGTGGGTTAATCATCAAAATAGAAAGACTAACCATTTCTCCTCTTTTGTATGTGTCTTCCAGGTCCTTGTATGAAGAACTCAAGCAGACACCCAACAGGGGGGAATTGGATACCCTGACGGCGTGGCTTTCGGAGTGGCAGAACCAAGTTGACTTTGCAAGTAAGTGGAGCCTGGCAGCTGTGCCTTAAATTTGGAGGATGTAGATGCAAAATATTCTATCATTCTGGCCTGTTTTTTTTTTTTAATTGTCACAACAACCATGCGAATTAGGATAGGCTGAGAATGAGAGAGGCTTGCCCAGCATCACACAATGAGCTGTATGGCTGGGAAGGGCTGTGGCTCAGGAGACCTGGGTTCAAGTCCCCACTCGGCCATGAAGCTCACTGGGTGACTTTGGGCCAGTCACAGACTCTCAGCCTAACTGAACAACTTTCAGTGTTGATAAAAATGGAGATGAAGATCATGTGCTCCTTGGAGGAAAAGTTGGAAATATAAATGTAACAAATAATAAATAGAGAGGGGGGGGGGGAGAGAGAGAGAGACAGACAGACTTCCTCATTCTCAGGGCCTAGTCTGTCCTCCAGACATTACTCCAGGGGCTAGAATAAGCAAATTGTTAACCTCTATAAGCTGGCATCTTCCAATGGTAGGGCTAGTGCGCATGTGCATGGAGAGAGCATGCACGAAGTCATTGACTTTGGGGAATTTGAGAACTGAACATGCATCTTCTGAAAGATCCTTCCAAGTAGCAGATGGGGAAGTCAAATGGATGTCTCAGCTCTGCCACCTCTCCACTGAGGAAGGGCCGTGGCTCCATGGTAGGGCACATGATTTGCACACAAAAGGTCCCAGGTTCAGTCCCCAACATCTCCAGGCTGGGTAAAAGATCCAGTTTATGGTGGAGAGATGGAATATGAGCTTGTACTGAAAAAGATGGACCTATGATCTGATTTGGTATAAGTGCAGCTTCCAGTGTTCCTGTTTAAATCAGCCCTTCATTTAGAACCATGAGGACTGGAATCTTATTTTATGTTTAGTGGAAGGATGCACTGACCTTGGGGAATTCAAGAACTTGTGTCTCCTGAAAGATCCTTTCAAGTGGCAAACTGCCAGTGAAATATACGGTATGTCCTGATTCTTACCACTTTTCCTTTAAGGAAGGGCTGTCCATGGCTCAGTGGACAGCCCAACCAGCACATGTGTTGCATGCAAAAGGTCCCAGGTTCAATCCTGGTATCTGAAACCCTGAAGAACCACTGCCAATCCGTGTAAGCGGTACTGAGCTAGATGGACCAATGGTCTAACACATAGCTCTTCTGCACATGGCATTTGTTGTGCGCTCATCATTCTCTACTCATGGTTGTCTATGGGTTCTTTAGACAATGTCGTGACCCTCCAGTTTTGCTTCTGTTTGTAAACAACACTTTCTGTGAGTTTTTTTAGAGCAGGGAAAATGGGGTATTATTTCTGAGGTTGAAAGAAAGGATGATTTCCTCTTGTGTATATGTTCCGCTATACCACAGTGCCACCTAGAGGTTAGGTAGCAGAAAAGCAGGAAAGGAAACACTCCTTGTGTAGTGCTCAGATCTCAATTCTACGATGAAACCGAAGGCCGATGCAGCAGATTAACGCCTAGTGTAGAAAATCCTGCAGTCTAAGGCTGCTTCCTAGGTTCCTTACAAATAAAACTGAGCAAGAATGGTGACCACACCTTGGTTAAAATGTGGGCGTATAAATGGGCTATAAAAATGTGCTTTGGGGACCAGATCAGCCCTGAGGGGGGTGGGTGGGCGAACAACTTGGTTGCCCATCTGTGACTTAAAGAGCAATTGGTGCAGATTGAGGGTTATGATTAAAAGGCAATTGCTCATATTTTTGCTACCAGGCGTGGGAGGGTGCTGCATGGGTTTCTTTGAGTGTCGCTGTTTTGCCTTGGACAGTGATGCAGCTAGGATGCAATGGTCTTGGGGGGGGGGGGCTTTAGAAGGCCGCGTGTATTATAGTTGTGAAGCACACAACTAACACTTCTCTCCCCTGCTCCCTGCCCAATGGCCATCCAACGCTTTCCATCTACTTCTATATTCTTGTTTGCCAGCCCTGCACCGTTTTTGCATTTTGAACTCGCTTGAATCATAGCACCATCAGGACTACAGGAATAAAATGGAGCATGCTTCTAATGCCCTCATCACCTGCTGCATTCTGGGTGGTCCTTTTGGGGGGGCCCTGGGCTGCGGGGCCCTAGACTTTGGCCCCAAGATCCACCCTGGTTACGCCACTGGCTCTGGGCAACAGCTGGGCCACTTTTAGGCTCTTCTCTCTGGTCAGAAACTCACTTAGCGCAAAAGAGAGGACCGATCCGCCCCCCACCGGACGTGCGGCTGCTTCTGTGCTGAATGCCGCCTGCTAACATACCACAGCAACCTGGGCACTGCCCTGCTTTGCTTCTGGTGCCAACCGTAATGGCCTGCCTGTCTTGGGAAGCCACGGCGTTGATGGATGAAGCATTTTAGTGCACGGATTGCAGACAGGAGGGCACCGTCCCACGGCTGCGTCTTGGCAAGCAAAGCAACAGCCCAAATTAGACTCAGTGGGGGATATTGTTGTTAAATTCACATTCTGCCTTTCCTTCCCTCCCCCCCACCCTCAAAAATTGCTCAAGGTGGCTGCCAAAATTTTGAAAAACAGCACCACAAGTTTTGCAGTAAAAAGGATATTTATAACTGTTAGAGCCTGGTACACACCCACACATACATTTGATCTTAAGGATAATATATCCTTACAAGAGATCTGCATCTAAAGAGAGCTGGTGTGGCCTAGTGGTTAGAGTGTTGGGCTGGGACTCGGGAGAGCCAGGTTCTAGTCCCCACTTGGCCACGAAGCTCACTGGGTGACCTTGGGCCAGCCACAGACTCTCAGCCTAACCTACCTCACAGGGTTGTTGTGAGGATAAAATGGAGAGGAGGAGGAGGATTATGTAAGCCCGTCTTGAGTTCCTTGCAAAGAGGGGAAAAGGTAGGATATAAATGTAATAATAAATTAAAATAATAAATATTCTGTTTTTCCTGAAATAAGTAGGGGAGATTCACTTCGCTCCCTGCCCCACAATCTCAAACTTTCTTGTGACGATGGAATCCTTCCGACTCCCTGACAGTATTAAACACCAAGAGGCCAGGCTGTGTGATGGGTGACATACATAACCCTCCTCCTCTCCATTTTATCCTCACAACAGCCCTGTGAGGTAGGTTAGGCTGAGAGTCCGTGACTGACCCAAAGCCACCCAGTGAGCGTCATGGCCGAGTGGGGACTAGAACCCGAGTCTCCCGAGTCCCAGTCTAACACTCTCACCACTACGCCACACTGGCTCTCATACAAGTACAGTAGTGCATTTTAAGCTCACTTAAATCATAGCACCATGATGACTACAGGAATAAAATGGAGCTTGCTTCCACTGCCCTCATCCTATGCCGCTCTCTCGGAGGTCATTAGCCTTCCCTGGCCTCTGGGGCCGTGGACTTTGGCTCCTAGAAGCTGCTGCTGCTGCTGCTGCTGCTGCTCCTCCTCCTCCTCCTCCTCCTCCTCTCCTACTGGAGGCTGGACATCATCATGGCTAAACATTCTTTAGATACGAGTGCTCTAAACAAATATATTGTATTGCCCCCACACCATTCTTTAAGGTTTTTCAGCCAAGACCTCCTCCTTCTTCCTACACTTCTTTTCCCATTTCTTTTCCCTTGTACAATCAGCTGCCTGCAACAGTCTCTATTTTTCATTTCTCATTATTATCGCGAAAATATTCCCGTTTTATGTGTTTTATCATTTCTTGGTCTTGGTACATTCTCTTTAGTACTTCTTTGTTGGCCACCCTCTCGGTCCATGAAATTCGTAACATCCTGCAATAAATCCACATTTCAGACGCTTCTATCTTTTTTTTTATGGTTGTCTGTGTTAAAGTCCTAGCAGCACCACTGGCTAGAAGGGAAGCAAAGCAAAGACATTTTCCTGGAGCATTTGGGGTGGGGTGGAGCTGGGCGGCTGCGATGTCACAAAAAGCCTTCCATCATCTTGAGGAAGACCAGAGGGACGGGAAGCCAGTCTGCCGTGGGGCTCCCTCGGTGAAGGCCGCATGCTTCTGCGGTGGAGCCCCTGACAAATGAGGCCTGTCTTGAGAGAGCGGATGAGAGCTGTGGATGCAAAGCAGAGCTGGTGCGTGCGCGTGCGCATGTGTGTCTGGAGCGTTAGTGTTGCCTTCCACTAACCAGAAAGGCTGCCAGAAAGAGGCCTTTCTCTTAGGAGGTCTTTGCAAGGGGCTGTCCCTGCAAGTGAGTGGGGAGGGGGCATACACAGAACCTCCTCCCACCCAGCCGGTACTACAGCACTGCCTTTGAAGAGGGTTCCAAAGCTGCAGCTTGTGCAAAATGTGATAATTTAGGTGGCCAGATGGATAGCGGGGCCCAGAAAGCCTGAGCAGGTAACCGATTCTGGCCCGCTTGCACTGGCTGCCTGTACATTTCGAAGCCCAATTCAAGGTGGTGGTTTTACGGCTTGGGACCCCGATACCTGACAGAGTGCCTTCCCCGATATGAACCTGCCCATATGCTGTGATCGGCGTCCAAAGCCCTTCTCTGAGCGCCTCTTCCGTGGGAGGTTCAGGGGATGGCAATGAGGGAGAGGGCCTTCTTGGTGGTGGCCCCCTATTTATAGAACGCTCTCCCCAGTGAAGCTTAGGAGTTGCCGGTGGGCCCCCCTGCTGGGCTGTGGGCCTTGGCAGGGCTGATGATGCCAACCCCTGACTCCAGCCCTGTCGATGGACCAATGGCATGACTTGGTAGAAGGCAGCTTCCTATTTTTCCACTGGGGGAGGGATTGACAGAGAGTCCTTCACCTTAACATGCAAATATTTAGATCAGCTTGAAACAGTTAAAAATGATTAGCAATAAGATGATGAGGGCCCGATAAAAAACCAACATTAAAAGGCTGCATCGTATGCCGTCAACGCCCTCGGCGCGGAGGAAAGTCTTAACCAAGCGCCAAAAAGATGAGAATGTGAACAGAGTGAGTCAGTGTGGCGTTGCGGTTAGAGTGGACACTGTAGAGCTGGAAAAATGGCAGAAAAGGGCAACTACAATGATCAAGGGGCTGGAGCAACTCCCCTACGAGAAAAGGTTTCAGCAGCTTAGGGATTGTTTAGCTTAGAAAAAAGGTGAGTGAGATGAGGCAAGATAGAGGTTTACAGAATTATGCATGGTGTGGATAGGGAGATATTTTTCTCCCTCTCTCATAACACTAGAACCCCAACGGGGTCATCCCACGAAGCTGATTGGTGGGAGATTCAGGAAAGATAAAAGGAAGGACTTCTTCACACAGCGCAGAGTTAAACTATGGAATTCACTTCCACAAGATGTGGTGCCGGCCACCAATTTGGATGGATTGAAAGGGCATTGGACAAATTCCTGGAGGAGAAGGCTATCCGTTGCTCCTAGTCTTGATGGCTATATGCTACCTCCAGTCTCAGAGGCAGTCTGTCTCTGTACTCCAGTTGCTGGGGAACATGGGCGGGAGGGTGCTGTTTTGCTCCTGTCCTGCTTGTGGGTTTCCTGTGGGCAGCTGGTTGGCCACTGTGTGAACAGAATGCAGGACATGATGGACCCTTGGTCTGATCCAGAAGGGCTCTTCTTATGTTCTTACCCCACCCCCTATTAGTGTTGTGTTTTGAGAACTTCCCCACAAAATGTGAGCTAAGTATTCTGTGCATATGAGTGACTGTGTGTGTGCATGAGAGAGGAGAGAGCAAGTGAGCGAGAATGTTTTACCTTGGAGCTTGTGGTGGCGCCACCGGAATCCCCATGTGTGCTATCTGTGGCAACCGTGCGCAAGGATTTAAACATTTTCCACATCACTGCAAACTCTCCACGTGCCAAAAGCTGGTTTCACAACTTTTCAAAAAACAGGCACTTTCCTCAAAGCTTCCTGAAAGCCAGCCATGCTAGTCTGTTGCAGCAAAAACGACAAAGCATCCTGATTGATGCACCTTAAAAGGCAGACAAATACATTGTGGGACAAGCTTTTGCAGGCTTGAGTCCATTTCATCTCCTGTATCTGATGAGGTGGACTCCGGTGTAGGAAAGGTTGTACCGTAATGCATTTGTTTGTCCTTAAGGGAGCAATCTTATGCCTGTTTAGACAGGAAAAAGGCCTACAACTCCCAGTGTGCCCCAACCAGCTATGTTGGCTGGGGCATGCTGGGAGTTGTAGGCCTTTCTTCTGTCTACAGAGGCATAGGATTGCTCCCTAAAACTCCCTTACTGCAACAGCCATCATCCCTGATCATTGGCCATGCTGCCTGGGGCATGCTGGGAGCTGTAGGCCTTTTTTTCTGTCTAAAGATGGATAGGACTGCACCCTTAAGCTACAAGATGCTGGGGAGGCAGAGTTGGTTGATATCTTCTTCATCTATGGTTGGGGGGAAAGAGATGGGAAAAGATGCCCCAAAGCAAAAAGAAATATGATAAGCACAAGAGATGTTTTATTCCTCAGAAATAAACAGCTGCAGGGCATTTTGTACCACACGTAGGTCCTCCTTCATGGAAATATTATTATATTTATATTCCACCTTTTTTCCTGCAAGGAACCCAAGGTGGTTTACATAACCCTCCTCCTCTCCATTTTCTCGTCACAACAGCCTTGTGAGGTAGGTTAGGCCGAGAGTCAGTGACTGGCTCAAAGTCACCCGGTGAGCTTCATGGCCGAGTGGGGACTAGAACCCTGGTCTCCCGAGTCCCAGTCCAGCACTCTGACCACTATGCCACACTGACTCTATAGAACAATGTACACAATTTATATTATAGGATTTAAACAGGTCCCTGTGGGGCCACGGGAAGGGGGCGTGGCCATCAGGCAAACCAGGGGGGTGGTTTTGGCCCCTGAGGCCTGAGGTTCTGCACCCCTGGCATATGTCTTTTTTTTAAATCATGAATGAATTAAAGAAGAGTGCTTAGTTGCTTACATTCAACCCAGCGGAGTGGAGAGGTATGAGCAGAGCTGGCAGTTTTGTGTCTGACAGTGTTCGCCGCTTCCTTTTGCCCTTGCAGGTGGACACAGGCCCCGTGCCGAAGTCGCCATGAGCAGCACACTATCTCCCACTGACTATGACAGCCTGGAGATCCAGCAGCAATACAATGACATCAATAACCGCTGGGAAGTGGCCGACGAAGACTGGGACAATGAGAACAGCTCGGCCCGGCTTTTTGAACGCTCCCGCATCAAGGCGTTGGCAGGTAAGGGGTGGCCACGCTTTTATTTCAGACCAGGTTCCTTTGGCCCCATGTTTGTTGTAACGGTTCAGCCTTGGAACGTGTGCCTTTTGAGCATATGCAGAGTGTACCTTTCCCTCCCCATTGAGTAACCCCCCCCCCACCCAAATGCAAGCCCGGTATTTTAGAAGGTATTTAGGATCTGTAGCCCAGGGGATAAGGCACCTGCTTTGCATGCAGAAGGTCCCGGGTTCAAGCTCTGCATCCGCTGTTAAATGGATTAGATAGCACCCAGGTGGATCACTTGTGGCCTGCCAGATGTTTTGCCGTACAACTCCCATCATCCCTCACCGTTGGCTATGCTGACTAGGGCTGGGAGTTGCAGGCCAACACTATCCGGCAGCCCACCCCTGCGATGAAGGGGAAATCCCTCCTCTTCCAAGTCCCTGGAGAGCCACTGCTGGTCAGAGCAGGAAATATCGGGTCAGATGGAGAAACAGTCTGACCAGCTTCCTGGGCCCCTGTTTTATTCTACATTTTACTCAATACACAGTTCTCCCCCCTCTCTGCCGCCTCCAAATCATAAAATTCTTGAGGGGTTATTCTCAGATGCTGCTGGCTAGGTTAAAAGTGTTTCCTTTCATGGACAGTGCCAGAGATCGAGTGAGCACTGAGGCCCCTCGTGGGGCCAGCCATGCCACCGTTTTCACCTCTGCAACGGGCTCCTTAGGAATGTCGGGTGAGACTTTGGAGCAGCTCAGTGCAAAGAGAGAATGTTTGCACAGCGCCTGCTGGGTGGGGCCGGCGACGTGGCACCTGCTGTGCAGGCAGAAGGTCCCCGGTTCAGTCCCTGGCATCTCCAGCTAGGGTGGGGGGAAACCCGGTCTGCAGTCCTGGGCAGCCTCTTCTGGTTAGCGCAGACAATATTGGGCAAGAGGGACTGACTCAGTATAATGCAGCTTCCTATGTTTGGAAGCGGGACAGGTGAGTGTATCCCAGGTTCCATTCCCAGCATCTCTGGTTTTAAAGCAACAATGAGGATGCAGGTGACGGGAAAATCCTCTCTTCCCGAGACCCCGGAGTGTCACTGAGCTAGATGGATGAGTAGCCTGAGCAGGGATGTGCAGATCCGCAAAACCATGAACTCGCTGAAGTCCTCCGAATTCCATCTCGAAGCTCATTCTGACTCGAGCCCATATCAGACGAAGAGCTTTGTTTTATTCTTTTTGCATGAAAATCCGTGCGTGTTTTTCCAAATGAACGCATCACTCGTGACCACAGATTGTGTCCGAGTCCATGTTCAGTCCGGAAGGTGCGAACTGAGTAAATCCTAATAAAAAACGAACTGAAATGAATTTCTCATAACATCCCTAATTATTATGCAGCTTCCTGTGTTCCTGTGGGGTTTCTAGATAACATCCAGTCCTGAGTGCGAGGGGCACAGCATGAAATAAGAGACCCAGCCCCTTTCCCCCACTCCTCTCCAGTGTATGGGGGGTGGGGGCAAAGGGGACTAGGTGAATACTGCATAACAGGTGGGGCTCACCGGAGCGGTTCATGTACTGCAGCCCCACCATCATCTCTTGTCCATTAAGGAGTGACGTAGCGGTTAGAGCATTAGACTGGGACTCGGGAGATCTGGGTTCTAGTCCCCACTCAGCCATGAAGCTCACTGGGTGACTTTGGGCCGGTCACTGACTCTCAGCCTAACCTACCTCACAGGGTTGTTGTGAGGATAAAAGGGAGAGGAGGAGGACCATATAAGCCCTCTCTCATAATACTAGAACCCAAAGGGGTCATCCTACAAAGCTGATTGACGGGAGGTTCAGGACAGATAAAAGGAAGGACTTCTTCACACAGCACAGAAGTCAACTATGGAATCCACTTCCACAAGATGTTGTGATGGCCACCAATTTGGACAGCTTTGAAAGGGGATTGGACAAATTCCTGGAGGAGAAGTCTATCCTTGGCTACTAGTCCTGATTGGCTATAGGCTACCTCCAGTATCTGAGGCAGTCTGCCCGTGCATACCAGTTGCTGGGGAACATGGGTGGGAGGGTGCTGTTGCACTCATGTCCTGCTTGTGGGTTTCCCGTGGGCAGCTGGTCGGCCACCGTTGTGTGAACAGAAGACTGGACTAGATGGACCCTTGGTCTGATCCAGCAGGGCTCTTCTGACGTTCTTATGAATCCTAGAGCTGGAAGGCGCCATTCAAGCCATCGAATCTGCTCAGTGTTGAAATCAACTGTTGGAATCCAGTTGAAGCATCCCTGACGTATGGCTGCCCAGTCTGTGCTTGAATACCTCTAGTGTTGGGGAGCTCACCAGTCCCCTGGGCAGTTGGTCCCATTGTCTGACTGCTCCTAAACTTAGGAAGTTTTTCCTGCTGTTCATCCGAAATCTGCCTTCCTGTAACTTAAGCCCATCATTTCATGTACTTTACAGTCTTGGATGATAGAGAACAGGTTGTGGCCCTCTTCTGTGTGACAGCCCTTCAGCCCATCCATTTACTCTCCACTTTCATTCCACCCCCACCCCCACCGCACTTCCATCCTCATCCCACAAATAAAGGTTTTGGACCATTTAGTGGCTGTTACAGCACAGGAACAGAATTGTTCTGGCAGCAGCTGCACAGGGTGGGTGAAACCTGGGGACTGTAGCACATGTTTCTCTAGGGTATGATGGGAGTTGTAGTGTCGGAAGGCAGAAGACACTCCGTTGGTTTTTTGTTTGTTTGCCGCAGCAGACTTAACACGGCCACCTCTCTGGAAACAGTGACACTCTTCCTGCTCCTGGATGATTTTGAATGTTTCCTGGATGTGCTAGTTGGCCAGGTGTTCCTGAGAAAGCATCCCCTTAGCGAGGGCTGTGCAAGCCATGCTCAGAAATCCTTTGTCCCTCACTGTTGGAAGGCGCAGTCTGCCTGGGCTATACTGTAAGAGGAAGCCACACCACTTATTTTCCCGTGCGCAGTGCAGTGGATCGTAGGCTGCAGTTTCTCAGTATTGCATGTGGCTTCGCTGGGGGAAAGGCAACGTGGTGCCCCCAAGGCAGCAGTGCATCCCCCAAACACCTTTCTTGGTGCCCAGCAAGGTGCCTTATCCCTCCCACTTAAAATAAAATTTAAAATATACAGTTTTTTACTGGCAGCCGGCACCGTTGTGAAATAAGTTTCCGTTGGTGCTGGAACTGTGGGTTCAAAGTTGTTGTTTAGTGTGTTGGGGCTCAGACCCCACCTCTGCCTTGTACTCAGATTTTGGGGCAGGGTGCTTGTCCTTTGCCACACCTGCCCTGGCAGCCCTTTTGTGGCAGTGCCCAGGAGAGATTCTCAAATTGCCACGTGTGTCCATGGCCCTGGTCCGAAAAGGATGCCCACCCCACCCTGGGAAGCTTGACTCAAAATCCCTGTTTGTTGTAACTGTTATTAAAAATGTATTTATTTATTATTATTACTATTATTATTAGAAACAGTTATACACACGTGGCTCTGTTCTCTCTCATAGTCCCCTCCAGTAGGCAGGTTTCTCTTATCCCCATGTCTCAGATTGGGAAACTGAGGCTGGCTCGCCCAAATTTTATATTGAGAATTTGTGGCAGAGACTCGGGGAACTTTGAATGGGAGGCCTCTCTCCGTTCTGTGCCCTGCACTCTCTCCTCTGGAGCCTGCTGATCTGTCTCCTGGGAGGAACTGAGGCATTGAGGATTGCCCGATTCGCAGTCGCCAAACCTGGCTGAAAGAGCCGAGAGCAACGTGCCCTCTCCCCTGCCTTGTTGGTCACTGTCTGCTGCACTTTGCCCCCGATTCGAATGGCCTTGCTTCTGTGTTTACCTCCCTCCCTCCCCGTTTGGATATCATGCTGAGAGCGAGGCTGTTTGCTACCATGCGTAGACCAGCCCCAGAGATGTGACGGCTCCTGCGTGCATGCGTGCACTTAGTGTCTTTGATTGGAGGGTACTCTTCCTACATGGATAATTTTTGGGGGGGCGGGCAGCTAGGTCAGGGATGCAGCTGCTCAGCCCACAATATCCAGGAACATCAGAAAATCATACATGCCAACAGCGATCTCAGTTTTCTAGGTGCCGGTCCTTATGTTGCCAAAACGGCACCATCCGTGCAGAAGAGGGGAGGTATCAGCAGACTTGGGGAAACCCCACATTTTGCAGAAGTATAAATATCTTTACGAGAAATTCCCTTGCATGGGGGATCTCCTCCCCATGTAAAACACACACACACACACTGGGGATTGATCACATTCATTTAGCAGAGAATGCTAGCTGACTGTTGGAGGAGGGGGGGGGAAATGGAAAACAGGTGGAGGGAATGGAATCGGGTATTTTGGGAAAGGGCGTGGCTGCCTGGATCCCTGAACAGGAGCACTGCACACCGCAACATTTTGTTGCATGCCCCACCTGTGAACTCTTAATTGCTGCATGTTTACCACTAGCACCACTTCCTCTCCCATAACATAGGCCCCTCTTTCTTCCCCCAACTGGGGCATATACACCTTTTAAATTTCAAAAAGGGCAGGCACTGAGTTAAGCTTTCTGGGAAGCTTGATGCAAAATCCCTGCTAAATTTATTTAGTGCCCTCAATGCGCATGGATGGTGTTTGCAGGCCTGCAGCAGCAGAGGCCACCTCCAGGACCACCTCCCCGCCAATGCCTCGTTCTAAGGAAAGAACCCACATGGCGAGGCATTTGGGCCATGTTCTCTGGAGAGCTGTGGCCAGCATAGCTTTCTGGAGCGCCGGTGCAGTGTGCAGTTCTCCTAACGGCGGTCCAGGGTATACGGGGTTCGCCTCCCTTTGGGATCCACCGCCTGAGGCGGGGACACACATCCCAGCTCATGGAAGGGCCGGCCGTGAGCACTTAACAGGGTAATAAGCAAGAATATGACCAGTCCCTGCCCTGAGGAGCTTACAGACTGAAATTCACCACCGGGGAGGGAGGGGGTGACAGAGTGAGAGGGGGGAACAGAGGGAGGGGAAGAAGATGTAGGTGAGGATAAACGGGAAGAATGTTACATTCAGCTCAGTTTCTAGCTGAATGGAGATGAGCTGCCGGTTCTGTGATTATTATCATCTGTGATGAAGGAAAGGCATTCTGGTGACTTGGTTCATTTCATTCATTTATTTCATTTCTATACCGCCCCACAGCTGAAGCTCTCTGTGCGGTTCACAATAATTTGTACATAAAAACAATAAAAGCATACAAAATAGTTAAAAAGATTAAAACCCAAATTTAAAAACACAGTTTAAAATAAGGGTTGAGTATGGGTTGAGTGTAGGTTGTTGTTGAAACGTGAGTTATCGTGTCGACTGAACCTGGCCGACATAACAAACCATGGTGAACAACCCACAGTTCATAACCCAACAACAAACCATGGGTTCTCTTCATGAGTTGTTCGTGGCTAACAAACCATGGCTTGTTGGCACAGCTGGGTTCAGACAACACAATAACCCACATTTCAACAACAACCCACAGTTCAGCGACAACCCATGCTCAACCCTTGAGTGTGGGCTATCGTGTTGTCTGAACCCAGTCTGTGTGTGCACCAACTATACAGTTGCATATCCCAGGGCTATTCATTGTGAGCTCCAGAACTGTCTATAATTCAACCTGAGGCATTGACCCTACGAGCTCTGGCTCCCAATTCAGTCAACTCTCCCACCCTCTCCCAGAGCTTGAGAACACACGAACTCTACCACCCCAAATACCCTTTGCTCTTAACGTACTGGAGAGACTTCCCATAATTGGTTGGAGTTCCTGATGCAAGCTCTCAAAATTGGGAGCAGGATCCAGGAGTTCTGCCTCAGTCTCCTTTGTGGTGATGTAGCAGTGTGAGTGTTGGACGAGAGCTGTGAAGATCCAAGTTCAAATCCCCACTCAGCCAATGAAGTTGGCTGGGTGAGTTTGGGCTGGTCACTACCTCTCAGCCTAACCTTACTTGTTGTAAGGATTTTTAAAAAAGGCAGCGGGAGAAACATATACACTGTCTTGAGCTCCTTGGAGGAATAACAGAATATAAATGTGCGTGTTGTTGTTAAACTACTATTTATTTATATTTATAGCCCGCCTTTTTTCCTGCAAGGAACCCAAGGCGGCTTACATAATCCTCCTCCTCTCCATTTTATCCTCACAACAACCCTGTGAGGTAGGATAGGCTGAGAGTGAGTGACTGGCCCAAAGTCACCCAGGGAGCTTCATGGCCGAGTGGGGACTAGAACCCGGATCTCCCGAGTCCCAGTCCAACACTCTAACCACTACACCACACTGACTGTCACTAGACATGGGGAGTTGGACCTCTTTTGGCCCGAGGGCCGAATTCAATTTTGAAGAAGCTCTCGGGGGCCACATTCCAGTGGTGGGCGGGCCTGAAGGCAAATGGGGTGGGACCAAATGCAAAGGAGGCAGGGTGAAAAATACAAAAAATTCCAGTAGATTTTAACTTAAAGCTCTTCCTGCCAGTCACTAAGCCTTAGGAAAAACTGCACAAAAGCCAGGAAACCACCCAACAATCTGTGGTCACTGGAAAGGGGGTGGGGTCCGGAGAAAGGGGCGGGGCCACCTGGGGAATCCCAAGAGGGTCAGCTTGAAACTCCAGGAGGGCTGGATGCGGCCCTCGGGTGTGAGGTTCCCCACCCCTGCGCTAACATAAGTTGCGTCGATATAGATGGAGTTAACTTCCCAGTCAGCATTGCAGCCTGGTTCTAGTTTCCAGTTTATGATACAAAATATAATTTGTGTGTGAAAAGTGTGTTTCCCTCAAGCAACCACAGGTGTCCAGTGGAGAGCTACTCGTGTACTGCTCTTTGTAGTAGGTGTGCTACTTCGGGATTTGTTCGATGAGAAGTGGCACATAAATACTGATGATGATATTAATTATTATAATATAATAACAACAACAACAATAATAATATAATTTGGTGTTGCCTGTGCCCCTATCTACCACCATTCTGTCTCTGCTGATGGTGCTGTCTGTGTTTGAAATTTTGCCATTTCAACGTGGGGACGTTTTTGTATGCCTGTGTACACCAGTATGCCCGTGCACACCAGTTGCTGGGGAACATGGGGTGGACCCTCGGTGTGATCCAGCAGGGCTCTTCTTATGTTCTTATGTTGTAAACTTCACAGTGCAAAGTGTGGATCGGCTTAACTGAAGGACTTGGGTCATTATCCATTGTCCCCGGGAAAGCAGACACGAGATAGTCAAGACAGAAACCAAGGACGCAGGTGGGCAGCCTTGGGCCATGCTCCCAGAGCCTGTCCACCAGCGGCTCTTGCCTAATCAGGCCCACGCCAAGCTCTGCCGCTGCCTCTCCAGCCCTGTAACGTCTCTCTGTGTGTGCGTGCGTGCGTGCGTGCGTGCGTGGACGGGAGGATTGCCTGGGAGGGGCCGCAGTAAACAGATATTTAATGACAGCCTGAGATGATACTGAACAGGGTGGGGCATGCAAGCAGGAAATATTGGAAACTGGTGGGAGGATGGTGAAGCGGCAGCGGGGGGCGGTGGCGGTGGCGGCGGCACAGCCTGAGTGTGTGTTTGCGAGGCGGGGAGCCAAGTTATTGTTCTGTGTGGAACAGGATGCTGGAAGAGCAGGCTTTTGAATTCCACAGAACTCTTCCCCAAGCACAGATGTTCAGATCAACAAACAAATAAACAAATAAATAATAAAATATTTCCTATGTGGAACAGAATGCAGGAGGAGCAGACTTTAGAATTTCACAGAACTCTTTTCCAAGCATAGATTTTCAAAGCAACACATTAATAGTAATAACCACCAGTGTGTAAGAAAATATACAGATGAATAGAGTTGTTGTGGACAGTTCTGGGCACACAATCAAGATCGATTAGCACAGTTCAACTGCCTATTGTACTCTCCAGTTGAGCCTCAGGCTGGCCTGGAAGCCCTGTCTTCTTAAATCCCAAACATGTAGGAGCTAGCAGTGCTTTCTCAGTGGTGAGAGGAGGACACTCTGTGCCTGTTCAGAGGTGCACTCTTCTTGCTGATTACATCAGATGTTCAGAGGGTGAGCCCTGGTGTTTGGGAAACCAATTCTGGTGCTTGGGGCTGGTCCATATGAATAGAGCCCCTGAACAAGGCAAACTACAGAAGGGCCTTGACAGATCCCAGGCCTTCAGAACAGCTTTATTTCTCTTGTTGAACATCTTACCTGAAGAAGAGCTCTGTGTCACACCAAAGCTTGCGCTGCAAAATTGTGAACCGCAGCTGGACCATAATCAGCTGTCCCTGTTTGGATTATTAGAAGCATCTATTTTCTCTTTCCTCCCCTGAAAGCTCCCCCCTCAGCCCCTGCTGGTCACATGACGTCTCCCAGAAACTGGATTCCAGCTCTCCCAAGTGCAAAATCAGGAACCAGATATAGGGCCAAGAGTGATTTTGCCGGGCCCCGCCAGGGTAGGGAAAGCTGCGGGACAGCAGTGATGGCCACACAAAGGCAGACAATGGGATGCAAATCCCTCATTGTTGGCCCTGGCGGCTGGGTGACTTCATCTGTCTCTCCCCCGCTCCCCGCCACAACTCAGTCTCTCTGTTTCTAAAACCTGGGAAACCAGCAGGCTTGTTTTTCCCTTTCATATTTATTCTCTGTCCCGGAGCAAATTTGAATCCCCCTTGTGCCCCCAAAGGCACCTGCTTCTAGGTGTGGTTGGCAAGGAGGCAAGATGCCCGAACATCTGGGTTCCCTTGGTGGTAGAAATGTGGGGTTTGGGGGGGGGGTCTACCAGGTGGCTTGAAATTCTGGGAAGTGGCTAATTTCTGAAAAGAGGAATGGTGGTGTTCAAACCTGCTTGGAAAAGTCTGACTCTGGCAGTTGTCTCACCCCGCCCCCCCACCTCAGAAAAAATTACTCTGTATGGTGTACCTACTCATAGGGATGTTCGAAAAATCTGTAACAGATACAAATGAGTTCGGATTTCTGTGAATCTGACCTGTGGATTCTGCAGCCGACCAGCTTTCCCCGAGTTGGATGGAATCCACAGATGTGCGGACCAGTGTGTTTTTTTTTAATTTGTGTAATTTTACGCAAATTTAGTCATAGAAAAATACGAAGGGAAAAAAAACACCTACCAGAAATGTGCATTTCCCCCCTTAGGCTAAAGCTTGAAAATATGCATGGGGTGTGGGTTTGCGCATTTTCGGAAGTGGAAATTTGCACAAGTGTGTATGAATGCAAGTTCTGGAAGGGGGGGAAATGGATTCTGTCAGTGAGTGGGCGACGGAACAAAAGGCGCGTGGCGATCCGCGAAACGCAGGCGGAACGGATTTAACGAAATCCATACATCCCGCCCTATTCAAAACATTTTTGTTATTATTACTGTGGGCTTTGCAAATAAATAGGTTCTGGCGAATATGACTCTCAGCTAATTATGTCCATTTTGCAGATTGGGGAAGAGGGACTGAGAGAGACTGACTGATCTAAGGCCATAGGATAGCTGTGTTGGTCTTGAACCCAGCTCTCCCAGTTACAGGGAGGAGGAGAGGACCAGAAATGAATTGGATAGCGCCCATTTTGAATGCAGGAACTCCAGGATAGAGTGCCTCTCTGTGGCCATCTCTCTCACTCTATTACAAGGTAACCACACCCCTGAGGTTAGAGGGGAGGGACCTTGGCTCAATGGTAGAGCCCCTGCTTTGCATGCAGATGGTCCCTGGTTAGATCCCCTGCATCTCCAGGTAGGGCTAGGAAAAACACCTGCCCGAAACCCTGGAGAGCCCTCAACAATACTGAGCCAGATGGACCAGTGGTCTGAGTCAGAAGGCAGCAGCTTCTGAAGTCCCTAGTTAGAATCACCCCTTTATTTGGAACCATGAGGACTGGAAACTTACTTCCTTTTTAGGGGAAGGGCCATGGCTTAGTGGTAGAGCATCTGCTTTGCTTGCAAAAAGTCCCCGGTTCAATCCCCGGCATGTCCAGGTAGGGCTGGGAAAACTGCATGAAACCCTGGAGAGCCCCCGCTGTTGGTCCGTGTGGATAGTACTGGGCCAGATGGACCCAGGATCTGACTCGGTATAAGGTAGCTTCCTCTGTTCCTATGCAGTGGTCAAGGATTCCCCAAGTCAGGAGAAGAGAGGGAGAGGCCCTAGCAGCAGCACCCCGCCTCTCTCTGTTTTTGTTTGGAAACTAACTGCTGGATTAAACCCCCTCCCCAGAAAACCTCCCAAAAGGGGGGTTCCACAGAGTCTTGGCAATCATTTCCCCCCACTTTTTGCTCTCACCTGTAAAGGCCTTACTCCTGGGGCTTACATAAGAAGAGCCCCCCTGCTGGATCAGGCCAAGGGTCCATCTAGCCCAGCATTCTGTTCACCCAGCGGCCAACCAGATACTCACAGGATCCCACAAGCAGGACAGGAGTGCAACAGCACCCTCCCACCCATGTTCCCCAGCAAATGGAGTACATAGGCAAACTGCCTCTGATCCTGGAGGTAGCACATAGCCATCAGGACTAGCAGCCACTGATAGCCTTCTCCTCCAGGAATTTGTCCAATCCCCTTTTTCATAGATTTCATAGATCATAGAGTTGGAAGGAGCCTACAAGGCTATGAGTCCAACCCCCTGCTCAATGCAGGAAACTAGAGGAGGGGTCTCCCATCCAAGTAATAACCAGGCCTGACCCTGCTTAGCTTTCCACACAAGTTGGTGGCCATCACTACATCTTGTGGAAGTGAATCCTATAGTTTAACTCTGCGCTGTGTGAAGAAGTCCTTCCTTTGATCTGTCCTGAATCTCCCTCCAATGATGGGGTGACCCTGCTGGGTTCTAGTATGATGAGAGAGGGAGAAAAACGTCTCCCTCTCCACTTTCTCCACCCCATGCGTAATTCGGTACACCTCTATAAAAAAACTCCCCTTCCTCCCCTTTTTCCTAAGCCAAACAATCCCAGCTGCTGTAACTGTTCCTCATAGGGGAGTTGCTCCAGCCCCTTGATCATTGGAGTTGCCTTAGGACTTAGGACTTAGTTTAGGGCTTAGGACTGCGGGGAGAACCCAGGCTATTCAGTAAGAGCTTTGGCTAACACCCAATGCTGAGATTTGCGAGTTTGTTGAACTGTGTGTGTGTGGGGGCTGCCCATCCCTCCTCCCCTTCCATGTTTGCCTGGGCTCAACACGCACTCACATCTCCAGCATTCAGGGCAGCCCAACCTGTTTTTATGTAAATTTCCTCCCTCGCCTGGGAGAGGGCAGCAAACTCCCTTGAAACACTCAACTCACGCCAAGGTGCTGGTGCAGGTTTCCTTCCTGCTACCTGGGCCCAGCAGACAGTCGGTTTGTGGGGGGGGGGGGGACGAGGAGCGGGCACAGGGGGCTTCAGCGTGTCCAAGTCAGCCTGCGCATCTGCCCCAGGCGCAAGGATGTACCAACCTGAGCCAGAACCGATGGAGGTGATCCGGGGTCCCTCTCCGCCCCCTGAGCTCTCCCCGGCGGCTTTCATCAACGCGGTTCAGTACGCTAACGTCTTGGAGGGCCGGTTCAAGCAGCTTCAAGGTAGGGTGTGTGGAGAACGAGGGAGTGGGGGGGGGCTTGGTGGAGAATTGGGATGGGGACGTTACCAGTGTGGAGCCCTGCTCCTCGCTCCCCTCAAATCTCCCTGTCTAGTAATCCGTAAGGTGTTGCAGGGAATTAGTTCGACACATGCTGGATTTTGCAAGGGGCAGAGGCAGCTGCATGGCTGAGATTCTTTGGGGCCGTGCCCTGGTGACCCCTGCCTGAGATGATTGGGGGTGGGGCTCTATCTCCCCCCCCCCCATTGTCCTGAAGGTTGAAAGCAGGCCCGACTAGAGAGACGCAGGAAAGGCAGAAGCCTACATGGACTGTGTGCCCTGTAATGCAGAAGGGTGATGTGCAGACACCCGCCTTGGTGCTCCCACCAGCACTGGGGTGCCCTACTCCCCAGTCCGGTTCAGCCAGCAGCACCGTGACCCTCAACTTTCTCCCCGCCTCCCCACCCCCATTAGTCATTCGAAAGATTTGTATCCTACCTGTCAACCAAAGCTTCCACGCTGACTACCAATTGAATTCAACATTCACACTGAATTCAAACAGGAACATACTTTTAAACAACATCGGAAAAAACCTGAAGCAGCAGTAAAAGCAGCAATAAAAGCCACAGTAGGGATAAAATAAATCCTCCATTAAATGCTTGGGAAGCATAAAGTGACCTTCTCAGCTGTGTATCTCTAGGGTCCTCTAGGATCTGGGGGTCACCACCAAAAAGGGATCCTAACTTTGGCCGCCATCCCACCCTCCTCTTAAGGCAGCAGCAATCTTATGGCATCTTGACTACATCCTGCACCTTCTCTCCCCCACACACACCTAATCCTGCTAAAGTTTCACCCCAAGTTGCTTAACCAGCATATGCAAGATGACTTGCTTGCACTGCTTGCTGTTAATTCCTCTGGAATAAGGACCGTCTCCCCTGCTTCCGTAGCCCACTGCGAGCAAAGAGCTGGCCAGGGGCACCTTTCCCCACTTTAGTTAACACAGAATGCAAAGATACAATCCTGTGAACTTTTGCCACCCTTAAAATATATTACAGGAGAGGACAGTATTTTGTATGGAAGTGTAAGAGGACTGTATGGACAGTATTGTGTTCATACCAGAATCCCACGGCTGTCCCCCTCAAATCCTGCCTGCATAACATATCTCCAGTCCCGCCTGCTCTTCAAGCAGCCTGTCAACCACGCTGGCCTGCAAGCCCAAATCTGACACCCTCTTCTTTGGCAGGACACCTGTGTGAGCCGGCAGGTGGGCAGGGGGTGCTGGCAGTTGCCTTGAGGTGGTGCCTTCAGAGTGGAGGATGTTTCTGAATTTGCAAAACCGACTTTCCTTTAAAAGATGTAACCACAACCCGTTTCCATTCCGTCTCCAGATAATCCTGCATTGGGGGGGGGGGTGCAGGGGTTTCACGGGAAAACATAAATTGGGAGGCAAGGGAAGGAGACCATAATGGCTTTGGAGTTTCATTTGGGGTTTGCCAATTGCGACATGTGATCTTCCAGTGATGCAAAACCTTCTGGGTTCTTGCCCACATCTTTGAGATTTGGGAGGTGGGTTAATCTTGTGCAAAAGCTCAGCCCCGGTGCCTGTTTTGTACGCCAAGGCTTAATCCTGGAATATATGAACCAAGAAATAATGAAAGCACAGCCTCTGCGTGCTTGCCTGAGAACCTTTTACTACTGGGTAACCGTTACCAGACTGGCACACATCTGTGAATCGGGGCCCATGCTTCCAGGTGCATTATGTGTTATCTGCAGTTGACAGATATACCAGAGTACTGAGGTGGTGGTGGCAGGGAATTGTAGAAACAATGGGACCAAACAGGCATTGAAATGTAAGGGTAGCAGTGGGCCCTGTGACGTTTGTGTGCAGATCCTGAATGTATGCAAAATAAGAAAAGAGGGTCCCGTTCACTGCAGCAATTGTTGGCAATAACGCTGTCTTATCAGCTCTGCTCTGCTAATTAAACACCTGTAATAGGAAAGAAACCCAGGGTTTTGATTAAGCCCGAAATGAATAGAATCAAATTTGCTGATCAATTTTAGTTCAGCACTTTCCCACCAGAGCCTCCCTTTTGAAGTCTTTTTACGCTGCAGCCTGGCGGCTGCCTGAGGTCAACAGCAACAGCAGAGTGTCCAGAGAGAGAGAGAGAGAGAACGATTTCCTCAGGGATTTCTGAATGCTGTTGTTTTTCTCGAGGTCTGATTTGGGTCCAAATTCGAAACCCACCCATCTGTCTCATGCACATGGCAGGAAGGCATTGTGCACAAGGGATGACTTACATACCATGCAGGTGAATTAGCCCCCTGATGGTACATGACTTGCTGCGATCAGCTTGGAATTTTGGAATAATGTTGTCGGTGCTCTCACAAAATGGCTGCCATGGTTGGGGCAAGGCGGGGGCTGGGGGGCTTGCCCATTCATGAAATGACTGCCATGGTGGTCACAGAACACTCATTTCCCAGAAAGTAAACTGGTGAGAGTAAAAGGAAAGTAACGTGCTCAACAACCAAAGTACAAGGCAGTGGAGAAGCCTGACCCCCCCAAACACAAAACCTCGCTCTTTTGAGCCCAGATACAGATGGCACTGAAGGGGGACACTGTATGCTATGCATGCCGGTCTCCCAGTAACAACAACTTATGAAATAAAATTAAAAATCACGAGGGGCAGCGAGCCTTTTGGGCGCCAACAAAGGTACTCTGTGGGCACATTGGGACTTTGGAAACTCCTAGTCTCTTGAGTTTCTGGGGTGTAGGGAGTAGTCGTCACACTCATAGGATCCATTCAGAGTCGGTATTTTAGATTAGGGGGGCTTTCTGTAAGTGAGGGCAAGTCTGCTCCTCCTCCCCTCCTCCAGTGTTTGAGAGAGAAGGGTCATTGTCCAGGATGGGCCGTAGATCATTGAAGATAATTCTCTCTTCCGGCCTTGGGGCCAGGCCTCTCCTTGCTTACAGACTGCGCAATCTAACATCTGGGCACGGCGCTGGAGGAAGGGTGTGTGTCCTTATTTCAGTCTCTGGCAAAGGGGCTCCGGGCTCGGGAGGGGGGGTGTTAGTTCTGGGGCTCGCATGCACACAGCCCAGACTCCCTTCAACTAGCCTCCCTTTCCTAAAGTACTTCTGTGTCAAACCCAGCTCTTGCATTCAGACCCGGGGTTAGCACAGCACAGGCCGTGCTCTGGCATGTCCCGGTGACTCAGGCAGAAGGGCAGGCTGAGCCCCCGGCCCTGCGGAGGCTGTCTCTACATGCACCGCTGTGTGCAATGGGTCGGGGCCGCGGAGCGGCACCTGCCCGGGCTGCAGGGCAAATGCCAGCTGTGCGGAAGGCCGTGAAACGCAGCCACGGCCATAAACCCGGAGCGGTGTGACTGTGTATAGAAACTTAAAAGTCAAGAATTTGTATATATAAAAAATAACCATAAAATATAGTAAAATAGATTAAATTTTATAATGTAATATAAAAATTTCCAGAAATGTTTTTTTAAAAAATTATATATATAAAACATGTATAAGGACAACAACAATTACGTAGACCTGTAAAATACAACGTCTTAAGGGCTGAAGATGATACAAATGTCCTTTCAGACTTGAGGACCTCTCTCTCTAGATGAAGTAATATTAGTGCCAAAGTTTTTTTTGTTTGGTGCTTCCAGAGAATGTCCTCACAGCATGTAAGCTTTCTTAACTTGTGTGTAGAAGCCAAACGCGTTTCGGCCCAAAGGCCTTCTTCAGTGGCCCTGTAGTTTTCACTAAGGTCAATATACAAGCTAATGCTCTGTATCACTCCAATTCAAGGTTGGTTTCATCTACCAAGCTCCTGAGGCAATGCTCATTGGTAGATGGAGTGATGGAGTGATACAGAGCATTAGCTTGTATATTGACCTTAGTGAAAACTACAGGGCCACTGAAGAAGGCCTTTGGGCCGAAACGCGTTTGGCTTCTACACACAAGTTAAGAAAGCTTACATGCTGTGAGGACATTCTCTGGAAGCACCAAACAAAAAAAACTTTGGCACTAATATTACTTCATCTAGAGAGAGAGGTCCTCAAGTCTGAAAGGACATTTGTATCATCTTCAGCCCTTAAGACGTTGTATTTTACAGGTCTACGTAATTGTTGTTGTCTTATACATGTTTTATATATATAATTTTTAAAAAAACATTTCTGGAAATTTTTATATTACATTATAAAATTTAATCTATTTTACTATATTTTATGGTTATTTTTTATATATACAAATTCTTGACTTTTAAGTTTCTATGCTTTGTGTTTGTCAGGATTTTAAACATAGTCCCTTGTTGTATGTTTCCGGTGTGACTGTGTAGCCATAGCCCAAGCCAGGGGTGGGCACACAAGACCTCCTTTTGCAGTGGCAGGGATGTTTTGGGCTTGGAAATTGTGCTGCTGAGCGGGGCTGGTGGAGGGTTGGCATGGTTGGGCATTTGCCGAGGGCCCACAGCCCAGCGGGCCCACTGACAATAGGACTTGCTTGTCCTCGCCATTCCAACCTGCTTGTTCGCCCGCCTCTCGCTTTGGCCACACAGCAGTGGTGGTGGTGGTGGTGAGGAGAAGCAGCAGATGCCCCGCCCGGCTTGCTCCCTGGCTCTCTGCCTGTCAAGCAAGTAAGTGGGAGCCATGATGAGGAAGAGGGAAAGGAGCAAGAGAGGCTGGTGACAATGGTGGTGAGAAGGTAGACTTACTGAGGGAAGGGGGCCCACGGAGGGGGCCCTGCCCAAGGGCCCTCAAAAACCTGAAGCCAACCCTGCTGCTGAGCACGTGCAGAGTAAATTTCCCTTGCCAGCTTCTCTGGTCCCCTTACCCTCCTATCTAAAACAAAGAATGAGCCATCTTTTCATGCTACAATATGTTGATTTTTGGGGGTATTTTTGGCTCTATCCCGATTGCCTTTGGTCCCGCCAGCCACTGGGATGCAGCCCCCTTAGAAAGAACCGCTCTGAAATTGATTTCAGCCCTCAGGCTGAAAGAGATTACACATACACACACACACAAACACAATATAGCACATAGGGTGGAGACTGAGACCGAGAGTGAGCGGCTTGCCCAAGGCTCCCTAGTGGATTTATGGAAGAGGCGACATTCAATCTTCTGACTTCCTGATTCATAGCTCAGTCTCTTAGCTGCAACATCTGCTCAGAAACATAAAAATAGCAGAATAGGTGCTAGAATACCTCAAAGGCCTGGGAGAACAAAAGTGTTTTTGCCTGGCACCTAAAGAATTGCAGAATATATCCTTTAATGACTCCTGAAAGTTAGCACAGAAGCCCAAGAGATAAAAAGTTAGTTAAAGATTGCTGGAAATGCTGAGATCACAAGCCAGGTGAAGTTAACAACTTAGGGCTGTTCACTGATAAAAGTGTTTTTAGTTGATCTATTTATCTGCCATTTAACCATTTTGTTGATTAAGTAAATTTGCCTGTTACCAAAATATCAGTATGGGTTCCTTTTTGAGATATTGAAGGAAATGTATGGGAACGTAACAGTTTACCAAACAACCATCACCATGCACTGCTAGCAGGAAGGACCACCATTAACAATTTGTGTTCTGTTGCCTATTACAGTAGCACCCCAGAAACAAAATAGCTTCAAAAAGTGTGCCCCATTTGTTTGTTACATTTTACATTTATATCCTGCCTCTTTTCCTCCAAGGAGCCCAGGTGGTGTACATGATCCTCCTCCTCCTCTCCATTTTATCCTCACAACAACCCTGTGAGGCAGGTCAGGCTGAGAGTAACTGACTGGCCCAAAGTCATCCAGTGAGCTTCATGGCCGAGTGGAGACTAGAACCTGGATCTCCTGAGACCCCAGTCCAACACTCTAACCACTACACCACACTGGCTCTCAGTGACTTTGAGCCTCACTGACTAAAATTCATGCTCAGCCATTTTTACCACGCCCCCCCCCCCCATCAATCAACCAATGGATTCCGTGTCTTTTTGGATCAGTAGGCATATTTGGAATTTTGAGGAAGTGTCATGGGCGCTGTCACAAAATGCTGTGGTAAACGCAGCCGGTTGCAGAAAGCCCAACTGGTGAGGCTAAAGACAAGTAACTTGCCCAAGAACCTGAATACAAGGTATGGGGTGGAGGCTGAGCCCTGAAACGTAAAACCACATCCTTGAACCACCGGTTTTCTGCTCCAACAGAAACCCGATTAACAGAAAGGCAAAGTAGTGATGTTTAAAGCCCTAAGAACTTGAATATGTAGCAAGCTATATTTGGCCTATTCAGGCCACTGTTGTGGTTTGCTGCTGACTGTTTTTCAGCAGCTGCTGCTGCCACCACCACAAATTAGGGGGTGCACATAAGGTCAGGGGGCCACATGCGGCCCCTAGGCTGCTCACTCCTGCTCTGGAGGATAGAACCTCTCCTTGGCTAGAAAATGGAGGATGTGGCATTTCTACAGTAACCTTCTCATACTGCCAGTCCAGATGATGTCACTGTGCAGGTGCAGGAAATTAAATATAAAAAGCCTGTGGTCACTTGAGGAGTTAGTTCAAACTAAGGGATCCTTGCTGTGCTTTGTCTCCTGTTCTTTCTCATTGCCGTTGGCCCTTCCTGAGGTATCACCTAACTGGCAAATCATTTCATCAAACTACCTGAACCGTTTCCATCCCAGCTGGTCGTGCTAAGAACCAGAACTGGCACCTGTGCTCTCGTATTTCCTCCTCCTCATCCTCTCTTCCTCTTCTGTCACATCTTTTAGATTGTATTCAGCCTGAGGGCAGGGGCTGTCTTACTGCTGATCTTTGTAAGCCATCCTGGGATCTAAAGAGCACGGTAAAATGCTTTAAGTAAAGAAACAAAAATAAATAGAGCCAGTGCGGCGTAATGGTCAGAGTGCTGGACTGGGACTTGGGAGATCCGGGTTCTAGTCCCCACTCGACCATGAAGCTCACTGGGTGACTTTGGGCTAGTCATGGTTGACTCTCAGCCTCACCTACCTCACAAGGTTGTTGTGAGGATAAAATGGAGAGGAGGAGGAGGAGGATTATGTAAGCTGCCTTGGGTTCTTTGCAAGGAAAAAAGGTGGGTTATAAATATAATAAATAAATTATTAGCCCCATGCAGAATGACTGCAAATAGTGTGGGAGTTAGCCAGTGGTGGCTCCAGGTTTTGGGCAGGCGGGGGGCTTGGCCAAGATGCCTTCACTGTGTCTCCCTCCTTAAGTGGGCCTCCTCTTCCTCCTCACTCTCATCATTATTTATTTGTATTCCCTCCCCCCCCCCCCAGCCCAATCTGCACAGTTGCACAAGGTGAGTGGAGGATGCAGCTCCATCTCGTCACCCTTGTAGCAGGCGAACACGCAGTGACAATAAAGAAGAGGCACAACGGGGTCAGGAGACTTAGGGCTGTGTCTGGAATGGGCCCCTTGCAGAGTTATGGGCCCTGGGGGGTACCCGGCAATGCTGACCGCCCTGACGCCATTTCAGTAAGGGTCTGGATAGGGGGAGGGAATTGCATAAGGCTTTTTCACCTATTTATCTCTCTGGGAATTGGGTGAGAATTGGCCCTGCCCACGGCAGCGGTGGTATCCAGATGTAAGCCACGCCTCACGGAAGCAGCTCTGCCTCCGCTAGCGTTTATTTTATTTATTTACAACGTTTGTATACTGCCCCATATCTAGAGAGATTCTGGAGTGGTGAACAATAAAAAGATAAAACAGATAAAAGAATAAAAAACAATGCATTAAGAACAGGATAACATTGAGAGCCAGTGTGGCGTAGTGGTTAGAGCGCTGGACTGGGACTCAGTAGATCTGGGTTCTAGTCCCCACTCGGCCATGAAGCTCACTGGGTGACTTTGGGCCAGTCACTGACTCTCGGCCTGACCCACCTCACAGGGTTGTTGTGAGGATAAAATGGAGAGGAGGAGGGGAATAATGTAAGACCTCTCTCATAATACTAGAACTTGGGGTCATCCCATGAAGCTGAACAGTGGGAGGTTCAGGACAGATAAAAGGAAGGACTTCTGCACACAGCACATAGTTAAGCTATGGAATTCACTTCCGCAAGATGTCATGATGGCCACCAATTTGGACGACTTTAAAAGGGGATTCAGATAAAGTCATGGAAGATAAGGCTATCTATGGCTACTGGTCCTGGTGGCTATATGCTTCCTCCAGTATCTGAGACAGTATGCCTCTGTACACCAGTTGCTGAGGACCATGGGTGGGAGGGTACCATTACACCCATGTCCTCCTTGTGGGTTTCCCGTAGACAGCTTGTTGGCCACTGTGTGAACAGAATGCTGAACTAGATGGACCCTTGGTCTGATCCAGCATGGTGCTTCTTAAGCTGCCTTGGCTTCCTTGCAAAAGGAAAAAAGGCATGGTATAAATGTAATAACAACATCTATATAATGCTCTTGCTAAGTGTGATGTGCTCCCATTCAAGCTGACCTTTTGGTTCCATCCCAAAAGCTACGTATTCCCCGTGCTCCCAACATTGTGTGTCTGATAGCTTTCTCTTGGGCAGACGGAATGTTCCCATACTTTCTGCAACATCACGGCAGCTCAGCCAATGGCTGCTGGCAGCTTGCAGGCAAAAGGCAGCTTTTAGCTTGGGAGTGCAGAAGTTACAAGGCCTACCTTACCAGCGGGGGCATGGAGTGTGTTTTGTAGAGAAGAAAGAAGGGGGAAGCACCAAGTATGGATGCCTGGTAGCCAGCTGGGCTGCAGAGAGACTGCCTCACTCTGAGTGCTGCGTGCTTTGTCTTGCAGATGAGCGAGAGGCCGTGCAGAAGAAAACTTTCACCAAATGGGTCAACTCTCACCTGGCCCGGGTCACGTGCCGTATCAGCGACCTGTACAGTGACTTGCGAGATGGACGGATGCTTCTGCGTCTCCTAGAGGTTCTCTCCGGGGAGCAGCTGGTGAGTAGCTGAAAGAAGGAGTGTCGGAGGCGGTGTTAGGGGGTGGCCCACTAGGACCGGAGCCCTGAATCTTTCATTTGGAGTCCCGAATCTCTGGGAGGCCCTCTGCCCCACCACCCTGCTGTCCAGGGGCACTTGCTGAAATAAAGGGACAGGGGCCCAGATTATCTCTGTTGCATCGGATCCCCCTGGATAAGCTGGCTTTTTGCCTACATGTGCTTCTGCCCCCCCCCTGAATCTTTCTGCCTGAGTTTTTTCTGAAATCAAATGCCCTCCTCACCCCTGCCCATACATCCCTTTTTAATAGGGGTGTCCTTAGGAGACAGGGTCCTTTACACACACACACACACACACACACAATTTATAGCAGATGTAAATTAGCATGTGCAAATTTGTGCTTGCTTTTTTTTTTTTGTCCTGTGGGACTGAGCCCCGGATCTTTTTGGTGCCTAGCACCACCCCTGAGGAGCATCACGGGCCCCACCGGGCAGGGACAACCTCCTTGAACTGAAACAACACCCCGAAAGTTTCAGAGCATTTAAAGACAAATCTAAATCCAAATTTATTTACTTACAGTCATGCCTTGGATTGAGAGCATAATTCGTTCCGGAAACGTGCTTGTAATCCAAAACACTCTTATATCAAAACGAAATCCCCCCCAAAAAATATGTACAGAGATTTTTAATTTAAGCCGTACTACAGTACTTGTATTGCAAGACGTCGCTTGTATATCAAGTTAAAAAAAATTAAATAAATATTTTAAAATTTGCTTGTCTTGCAAAACACTCTCAAACCAAGTTACTTGCAATCCAAGGTATTACTGTATTTATTTCATGATAAACATGAATCACTTACATTAGAGACATTTCTAAGCCATGTACAAAAACAAATCTTCATACTGCAGACAAGATGGATCCTGGCCACGTGGGCAGCACATAACTTACTTAGCTTTTCTTTGGGAGATACTTTTTAAGGACGGGGAATCTCAAGGGCTTGTTGACTGCAGGGGGTCCAGAACAGTGTCTTCCATGTGTAGCCCTCTAGTGTTCCCCCATTGCTCATCAGGGAAAAAAATAATCCATTAGGGAGGAAAAGGTGGAATAGCTGCACGGTGTCTCCTGATTGGTAGCACTAGGAGCCCTCTGTCTGGAAGCACCTTTAAAAATATAGATACATATTTTTAAGGGTGCAATCCTATGCACGTTTAGACAGAAAGGAAGTCCTACAACTCCCAATAGCTGCCTGGGGAATGCTGGGAGTTGTAGGACTTTCCTTCTGTCTAAACGTGCATAAGATTGCACCCTAACTGTGGTGCGAAGTATTGACTAGCTAAATCCCTTTATTTACATCCGTTTCATTTCCTTCTTTCTTTTTAAAACTTCCAACATCCACCAGTTATCGATCGACTGGGTCCTTCCAGCAAAGTTGATAGGCAGCACATGCAGGATAGTTCTCCAAACATGCAATCGAGCTTGGAGAATATAAACGTTTTCGCAAGCAAATTTTGTGTTGGAACAATTTGGGGGAAATAATAACTTTTTGGGGCAAATTGTTCTGACTCAAAAGAATTAGCTTGCCAAACTGCTTATATTCTCAGATTTTAATTATTATTCTCCCAGTTGCATTGTCTTCCTGGAGCGAAGATGAATCTTCAGACAAGCTTGTAACTTTGTACAGAAGCACATTTTGTAACAAGAGGTACTTTTCTACAGAGGATGACACTGCAGCTTTGAAGGATCGCACTTACTCATAATTAGTTTGGGAGAACTAGTACTTACTAATAGGTCAAGGTGGACTCTGACAAAGAACTCTTCATGAGGAAATAGAAGGTAGTGATCATTTGATCGTTGAAATATACTTTTTTTTTTTTTTTTTACTGGTGATCCATAGTTGGTGATTTATAGCAGGGGTGGGGAACGTTTGGTCTTCCAGATTTCATAGATCATAGAGTTGGAAGGAGCCTACAAGGCTATCGAGTCCAACCCCCTGCTCAGTGCAGGAAACTAGAGGAGGGGTCTCCCATCCAAGTAACAACCAGGCTTGACCCTGCTTAGCTTTCCACACTCAGACAAGCTGAGCCAGCGTAAGCCACAGATGTTGTTGGACTACAACTCATATCATCCTTGCCCCATGCTGTCTTGAGCTGATTGGTGCTGGGAGTCCGACTTATGGAAGGCCACCACTTCCCCAGCCCTGATGTTTAGTACTCATGTTACTGGGATTTTGTATGTGTGTTTAATCTTTTATACTGGGTTCTCCGACGTGGTTCCCATTGGCATGAATGAGCTCTCAGGCACCTCTCTTGGCTCCCCGTTCCCTCCTGATTTTTATTTTATTTCTAACTTCTTTTTTTATTACAAACATGTTTTCATTGGCAGGCTGGAAAGGGAAGTGCTGCCCTCCAGCACCATCTTTATTTGGGTCCTAAAGAGTGGTTTTGTGTTTTGGAGCTTAGCTTCCATCTCTGCCTTGTTCTTAGGTTCTTTGGCAAGTTATTTTTCTTTGTCTCACCAGTTTGCCTTCTGGGAAATGACTGCTTTGTGATTGGCCATGCCTCCCATGGCAGCCATTTTATGAATGGGCAAGCCCCACTCCGGCAGCCAGTTTGTGAGAGTGCCCATGACACTCCCACAAAATTCCAACTGTGCCCGCCGGCCCAAAAAGTTTGCAGACCCCTGTAACTAGTACAAATACTAATTGCATATAACTGGGTTCCTTCAGTTGTTGTGTTGCTGATTATGGGACTTGTAACCCAACAGCCTCTGTGAATTCAAGATTGGGAAAAAACTGCATAGCTTGACCAAGGAGCAGAATCGAGACTGAGCTACATAGACTGATGCAAACTTGTTTCTCCGTGGTCATTTTCAATTTATTTTTTTAAAATGCATATACCGCCTGCCAGCCATTCTTCTAGGGTGCTATACACGAAAAAATAAATACAAAACAGGATAAGTAATATCATAGAACGCCTGGGTGTTTCCTCAAATGTGCAAGTCAGTGATTACAAAGCTCGTTACACAAGATTTGCAACCCCCAATTATTTATTTATTTATTGTATTTCTATACTGCCCAATAGCCAAAGCACTCTGGGCAGTTCCCAACAATTGAAACCATAAAATACGACATAAGATAAACTTCTAAACTTTTATAGTGCAAGGCTACAGTATGAAATAGAAGTAAAAACCAAAGTAAAACTTAACAGCAATTCAAAGATTTAAAATACAGTAACAGGTTTAAAAGAACAGACCCAAATGTCAGTTTATTTATTTATTTAATACATTTTTATACCACCCAATAGCCGAAGCTCTCTGGGCAGTTTACAACAGTTATAATGGGTTTCTCATAAACCCATTCGTTGGGGAGCTTTAGCTCAAGATATCCATTTCTGACCATTTCCAGAGGGAAGCCATGGTAGTCTATTGTAGCAAAGCGTCTTGTTGCACCTTAAAGACTAACCCATTCTGGCAAAAACTTTCAAGGATTATAGTCCACTGCCAGGTTTATATACTGCATTTCATTTCCTTCTGACCTTGCTGTTTACAATTCTCTCCCCCTTCTCCCATGTGTACTCTATAGAAACCAGAAACTCTCCATAATACATTGTGCATCTGATGAAGTGAACTTTAGTCCACGAAAACTTATGCCGGAATACGTATGTTAATCTTTAAGGTGCCACGAGACCCTTCGTTGTTATCTCTGACCAGGATCACAAAGCGGACGCACACACAAAGTGGTGAACTGTGATCTGTCATTACATAAGAACATAAGAAGCACCATGCTGGATCAGAGCAAGGGTCCTTCTAGTCCAGCATTGTGTTCACACAGTGGCCAACCAGCTGCCCACGGGATCCCACAAGCAGGACAGGAGTGCAACAGCACCCTCCCACCCATGTTCCCCAGCAACTGGTTTACATAGGCAGACTGCCTCTGATACTGGAGGTAGCACATAGTCAATCAGGATTAGTAGCCATTGATAGCCTTCTCCTCCATGAATTTGTCCAATCCCCCTTTAAAGCTGTCCAAATTGGTGGCCATCATGACATCTTGTGGAAGTGAATTCCATAGTTTAACCATGTGAAGAAGTCCTTCCTTTTATCTGGAGCCAGTGTGGCGTAGTGGTTAGAGTGTTGGACTGGGACTTGGGAGACCTGGGATCAAGTCCCCCACTCAGCCATCAAGCTCACTGGATGACTTCGGGCCGCTCACGGACTCTCAGCCTCACTTACCTCACAGAGTTGTTGTGAAGATAAAATGGAGAGGAAGAGGAGGACTATGTAAGCCGCCTTAGGCTCCTCGTAGGAAAAAAAGTGGGAAATAAATAAATAAATCTGCCCTGATTTTCCCACCACTCAGCTTCATGGGATGACCCCTTTGGGATCTAGTATTATGAGAGTAAGGGAGAAACATGTCTCCCTCTCCACTTTCTTCACACCATGCATCATTTTGTACACCTCTAGAATGTCTCCCCCACTACATTCAGTGGTTGTGACTGTGCATGTCCACAGGTGTGGTAAATTCCTGCCCAGTTTCCTAGGAGTAATGTATTATTTTGTGGGATGAATAAAGGACCCGTTGAATTTGTTGTAGGGGAATGAATTGGAGAATGAACTGCCTGGGGCAATTGGAGTAAAGTATGATTCCTGCATCTCCTTCACGTCTCCTTAGACCTCTTCAGGCTAGGGCAACGTCAGCCACTGCTCCAGCAGCAGAGAGCGAGGGAGAGAACTATACAGCTGTTCCCAGAATTCCACGCTTCGCCTCCCTCACAGCAGAGAGGGGGAACAGTCCGTTCCCAACCCAAGCAAGGCTGTTTTTCCGGTTCCTCAGCAGCCTGGCAGCAAGATCCACCCTGCCTGGTGGCTTGGCAGGTGCTTCTGCCTTGCCTGCTGAATTTTCCGGCAGATGTTAAGACAGAGAGAGAGAGAGAGAGAGAGATGCTGAAGTATGCTAGAAGATGTTACAGACCTTAAGGGATGATGGGAACCGAGCAGATCTAAGCAGGGTTAGCTTGGACCATCCCAGCCAATCTTTCCCTACAGCAGGGAGGCACTAAAAGGTCCAGCACTTGGCCTGGTGGTGCCAGGTGAATGCATGCATGGGCAGAAACCAACACAACACTCAATTCTAGCATTTTGAAGGAATTCAAGCAGCCTGTACATTTCAATCATATGCAGAGGCTTTCCTCTGGCTGCCATCATCATCTGAGATTAAGCAGGCTGCAACTAGGGATGGGTGGCCACCAAGGAAGGTGTCTGGGGCACATTGGGGCCCATGGGCTTCATGTTGCCGACCCCTGCTATTCTCCTTCCCTTTCCCCAGGCATTTCAGTCCTTCAGTTTCTGTTTTAAATCTGTTATTGTATTTTAATCTTTGCGCTGCTGCTAGGTTTTACTCTGGTTTTTACTTCTATTTTATACTGTAGTTTTAAACTTTTATAGTGCATTTTATCTTGTGTTTTAATTGTTGTGAGCTGCCCAGAGAGCTTCTGTTGGGCGGTATGGAAAGGCAATAAATAAATCAACCAATACTAGTCTCTTGGCAGGCTAGTAAAAATTTGCAGGCGAGCTAATAACTCTGCAGGCTTATGCAGAAGGCTGGCTTGGCCCTGCTCTTGAATTAACCAGCAGGCACATATTTGGGAAACACGTTTGCCTTTATGACCCAGAGAGGGAATGACTGTCCCAAAGCCAGCCCAGCAAGATTGATGGATAAACCACCTAAAATTGCCAGGCACCAGGCAAAAGCAAGAAAGGCCCTGCCCGTAGGCTTACAGCTGAAAGATAAATGAGAGACAATGAGAGACACAGTAGGAAGAACTGAAAGTAAAAGGGAAGGAGGAGATTCATTTGAGGTAAGAACCTAAGACGATCCCTGCTGTGGGATCAGCATCCTGGTTCCCACAGTAGCCGCCCAGACGCCTCTGGCAAGCCCACAAGGAATGGAAGGCCATAGTCTTCTCCTGTGGGTGCTTCCCAGCAGCTGTTCTTCCAGTGGCATTTTGCCTCGGAGCCTGGAGTTTGCGCGTAGCCATCAAGACCAGTGGCTTTGTTGCCCACGGATTTGTCTTAATTCCTTTTTAAAAATATTGGAAGCCAAGGGGCCTTCACCACATCTTGTGGCAGCAAGTCCCACAGGTTAGCACTACGCTGTCTGGAGACGTCCTGCCTTTTGGGCAGGGGTGCAGAACCTCATGCCTCGGGGGAGCAGATCTGGCCCTATAGGGGTCCCCAGATGGCCACTCTCCCTTCGCCTGAACCAACTCCTTCCCCTAACCATGAATTGTTTGGTAGTTTCCCAGCTTTTGTGCAGTTTCTCTCACGTTCTGAAAAGCTGAAATGCCTCTCCTAAAAGCATTAAGCTAAAATATGCAGGTATTTTGGGCTCTTCCCTTTTGCCTTTGTCCCCGCCCACTCCTGGAATGCAGCCCCCCACCCGAGCTTCTCCAAAATGGAATTTGGCTCACGAGCTGAAAGAGGTTCAATGCCCCCGGCTTTTCAGTGCCCTGAATCTCCTTCTCAGTGCTGGATTGGATGACGACGGGTTCTAACAGGATGAGCTGTGGTGCAGCTAGATTATTTTAGACCCTGGACCTAATGGTTTTGGGGAGTGGGGGCAGGAGGCTTTAGAAGACCATGACTGGATTCAGACAACACAGTAACCCACACTCAAGGGTTGAGTGTGGGTTGTTGTTGAACCGTGTGATGTTGTGTTGTCTGAACCCAACTGCGCTAGCAAGCCATGGCTTGTCAAAAATTAACAAGCTGTGAAGAGAACCCATGGTTTGTTGTTGGGTTGTGAACTGTGAGTTGTTCACCATGGTTTGTTATCTCAGCTGGGTTCAGACAACACGATAACCCACGTCTCAACAACCCACGGATCAACAACAACCCCCATTCAACCCATACTCAACCCTTGAGTGTGGGTTATCATGTTGTCTGAACCCAGTCCATGTGTATTACTTCTTGTGAAGCATACAACTCCCACTCACTCACATACACACACACATCACCATTCCATGCTTTGCAACTGCTTCTCATTTCTAATAGGTTAGAACAGCAACAAAGCTGTTTGCCAACCCTGATTGTATTCTGAGCATGTGCTGTTTTGAATTTTAAACTCACTGAAATCATAGCACCATTGTGACTACAGGAATAAAAATTGAGTTTGCTTCTGCTGCTCTGATCACCTGCCGATTTCTGGGTGGTCATGTGGGGACCGTGCACTAGTTCAGAACAGTCTGTGCATGTTCTTGACCAGTGCCTGGTCACAGTATGGGTTGGGTGGAGGCTGACAAACTGAGACTGAATCCCAACAAGACAGATACTCAGTGACTGGCTTCAGACAACAAGATAACCCATACTCAAGGATTGAGTGTGGGTTGTCATTGAACCATGGGTTATCGTGTTGTCTGAACCCAGCTGTGCTAACAAGCTACGGTGAACAACCCAACAACAAACCATGGGTTTTCTTCCTGGGATGTTCGTGGTTAACAAGACATGGCTTGTTAGTATAGCTGGTGCAGAACACAACATGATAACCCACGTTTCAGCAACAACCCACGGTTCAACGACAACCCACACTCAACGGTTGAGTGTGGGTTATCATGTTGTCTGAACCCAGTTTATGGGTGGGCAGTTCCCAAATATAGGAATTGATGAGCTTTCCTTTTCTACCTGAGGTTGCACTCCCTCAGAAAGAAAAAGCAATGGATTCATAATTAGAAGCCAAAGTTACTTCTGTGGCAAGGAGCACCTATTCCCAGCTTTAGTTGGTGCGTCAAATATACTTTTTCCTAGACAGGGATAGCCTGGCCGCTGTATATGCATTGGTGACCTCCCATTTACATTACTGTAATGCACCTTATGTGGCGTTACCTTTGTGCTTGGTCCAGGAGCTGCAGCTGGTCCAGAATGTGGTAGTGTCCTGCTCACTGTGGCACGGGGACAAGCGCTCCAGAGTTTTAGCCAAGGTCAGTTCCAAAGGAAAGGCCAGTAGGCAGTCCAAGCACAGGCAGTCCAGAGAAGAGCAAGATCTGCTGGGGAAATACAAGGCAGCATTCTGGGAGCTGGTGCACAGATATTATTCCAGTATGCCTAGAACTGAAGACTTAACTTTCAGGGCCCTCCCCTCGAGCACAGCTGCAGACCATCAGTGCCACCTGAGGAATGGCCTACTCATGAGTAGAGCCTTGCTCATAAGTATACCTTTAAACTATGCATTTAACATATAGTTTGGCCCACAGCAGCAGCCAGAGTTAGAACCACAGTGGTTCAAAACTGGGGGCGTTGTCCAAGGGACAGAGGCTTGTAAAAATTAAGTTTAAAACACAGATGTCTCTGATCTTTGGTGGGGAAAAGAGAGCTGGGTAGCTGGGGAGTGTGTACGTGCCTGTGCATACAGGGCTTTGTAATTATTCTGGTAGAGACATACACACAGAGAGAAGATGTGTCAAAATAGAAGCCCTGTGGATTTTGCAGAAAAAAGAAACCTTGAAGCAGAACTAGAGAGATCCTTCCTGGCTCTTCTTGCCAGTTCTCCCCTGCAAGACTGGTGTTGGTTTTCCAATTCATCTTAACATCTCCCACGCATGTTTCATTATGAAGCTCCGCCATGGAGTAAACAATCCTCATGGTCCGAATTGTATACAGTAATACCTTGGATTGCAAGTAACTTGGTCTGAGAGCGTTTTGCAAGACAAGCAAAAAATTTTAATAAATTTTGACTTGATAAACAAGTGACGTCTTGCAATACAAGTCGTAGGGATGTAACCGCTCACCTCGAGCTGGCGTAGCGGGCCGAAATCAGCCTCGCTCATGCCCACCATAGACTCGCTTTGATATAAGAGTGTTTTGGATTACAAGCACGGTTCCGGAACGAATTATGTTTGCAATCCAAGGTATTACTGTATTATGACTTCTTTTTAACAGGGATTTTGCAACTAGGATGGTTGGGGAGCCAAAGTCAGGTAGCAGGTGGAGTTTTTGCATTGATCTGGAAGATACCTCAGAGAAGGAAGTGGAACAAGCCAGTGACTCAAGGGTTGAGTGTGGGTTGTTGTTAAACCATGGGCTGTCATTGAACCGTGGGTTCAATGTTGTCAACCCAGCTGCACTAACAAGCCATGGCTTGTTAACCACAAACAACCTATGAAGAGAACCCATGGTTTGTTGTTGGGTTGTGAACTGTGGGTTGTTCACCATCGTTTATTATCTTGGCTGGGTTCAGACAACAGGATAACCCACGTTTCAACAACCATTCATGGTTCAACTGAAGTGGTCACCTCTTAACTCGGATAAGGACAACGAGGACCAACTCGGGTTATTGGAAAAAGGTTTATTGTGCACAATTGGTCCTGACCTGTGGACTGTGTCGCAGAACCCCGGGCGGGGCTTTACAACAACTTTTATAGCATACCTCAGTCTGGTCATTTGGCAACAGTTCTTACATTGGTCAGCAATGGTCAAGACAAAAGGGGTTTGCCTTAGGGGAGGGGGATTTCCTTACAAGGAGACAAGAAGATGATCTTACAATCAAGCAGCTGCTAGGTACTATCTTATCTTGATCATGTAGGCAGGGCTAGGCAACAAAGCACCTCAACATTTGTTAGCCTTCAACAGCCATTGACGGCCATTGTCAGTCATTATCAGCCATTGACTACATTCTTTTAGTATTGGTCATGACCCTGGCAGTCTGCCTACAGTGCCTGGCTTGAATCTCTTGTAAGTTTTTCTTTTAACTATTTCGTTCCCTTCACTCCTCCCCTTGAAACTTCAACATCTATCTGGAGTTTCACCCTGGGGGATGGGGCGATACTCCCACATAGCCAGGACCTGGGCAGCCGCCCTTTTTTCTGCCAATAGGCTTAGGCTATTTTGGATTGTCCGGACCACAATAGGGAGGACACAAGGCAGAAAAAAGGGCGGCTGCCTAACAAATGTTGAGGTGCTTTGTTGCCTCACCCTGCCTACATGATCAAGATAAGATAGTACCTAGCAGCTGCTTGATTGTAAGATCATCTTCTTGTCTCCTTGTAAGGAAATCCCCCTCCCCTAAGGCAAACCCCTTTTGTCTTGACCATTGCTGACCAATGTAAGAACTGTTGCCAAATGACCAGACTGAGGTATGCTATAAAAGTTGTTGTAAAGCCCCGCCCGGGGTTCTGCTTTGTGACACAGTCCGCAGGACCAATTGTGCACAATAAACCTTTTTCCAATAACCCGAGTTGGTCCTCGTTGTCCTTATCTGAGTTAAGAGGTGACCACTTCACAACAACCCCCCATACTGAACAGTTGAGTGTGGGTTACTGTGTTGTCTGAACCCAGTAGTATCTGCCACCCCACTCAGACTTCTCTGTTCCCTCTGAGCTTGGCTGCACTCTTCACAGTAGCTGGTGGAAATGCATTTTCCCAGCAACAACATATTGTTCCCTGTTGTCATGCAAAGTATTTTGGAGCAGCTTGGTCTGGAATGGGCAGTTAAGACCCATTCCCTGTTAACAAAAGACCTGATGGAGATGAAAACTGCTAGAACTTGTTTGTGGTTAGGGATCTTCCTGTATTTTTACACTCTCCTTGGGGACGTGGTTATGGGGACTGTCATGCTGAGTGCCTGCACTTCTGCATTTACCACTGAGGCAGTAGATTGAGGTGGGCCAAGGGTTGATCAGGATCTACTGGTTGATTTCTGGATGATTCAGAGTAGATCAGCATGTCATTCCTGACTCACAATTTTTTAACAGCAGCAACAAATTGACTCCCTTAACGCCAAATTAAGAAAGGTGTGGGATGGAGGGGTGTGTGTGGTCAGGAGTGGATGTTGTGAGGGCTGTGAGCTCAGTTCACTTCTGGTACTCCAAATACATTTGTTCCTGGGCTCAAATTCTTTAATTCTGAGTCTTTGGCCTCCGGCTCTGGGTGGTGGTGGATCTTGGGTTTGCCGTAAAAACAACAAAGAAGCTGGAAGTCTGCCCGCGCCTGCAGTGGATGAGTGCTTCTTCTCACAGCGCAGAGTTAAACTATGGAATTTGCTACTACAAGATGTAGTGATGACCACCTATTTGGAGGGCTTTAAAAGGTGATTAGATGAATTCATAGAGGCAGCCAGAGTTATATAGAGTTATAGAGGAGAAGGCTATCAATGCCTGCTAGTCCCGATGGCTATATGCTACCTCCAGGATCAGAGGCAGTATGCCTTTGTACACCAGTTGCTGGGGAACATGGGTGGGAGAGTGCTTTTGCATTCATGCCCTACTTGTGGGTTTTCCATGGGCAGCTGGTTGGCCACTTTGTGAACAGCATGCTGGACTAGATGGACCCTTGGTCTGATCCAGCTATTATTATTATTTTATTTTATTACATTTATATCTGTGAAGGATCAGCCTCTGGATCCTTTGCGTGAGTTCGGCGCTTAACGGGTTAACCGGCATTGAGTACAGCCCGTACAAGCAAGTGAAACCGCCTAGGAGGTTCGCGTACACAAGAGGAAACTAGAGCCCTTTAAATGACCAAATAAGGCTTTATTTATTTACACAAGATACGGAGCGGAACTAACAGCTTCCTAGGAATACTATAATGTCAACACAACCTGAGGTGACCTCTACGTTTGTCAATGAAACAGGCTCCCAGGCTAGCGCATTGGGATTAGTCAGTTACCTTAGACTAAAGACTTTACGCTAGTCAATTTCAGCCTGGCTCCGGGTCGGCCGATCCGGGGATGAGAACAGCTTATTCCCGCCGCCGCTTGGAGGATGAATCTTGTTTCCAAGCACCCTGTGTTCCCAACCACCCCTTACCGGAAGGGAGAGGGGTTTTCTACCCCTGAGTTCCCGCTCTCCCCACCCTCCAGGTCAGGTGGGGGCTTATGCCTGCCCCTTCGTATCAGGTGGGCTTATTCCTGCCCGGGAAGAAGGTGACTACCCTGATAGTTTGATGGTTCTTGATGGTCCTTCCTTGGGTTTTGTGGAATTCAACCGAGACTCTCCATTGTTGGGGATGCCGGTCTGTCTGGCTGCTTCCCCTGTAACTCAATCCCCCCTCCTCGCCCCCCTCCCTTGGACGGAGACTGTGTGTGTGTGTGTGTGTGTGTGTGTGTGTGTGTGTGTGTGCATACATACTCGTGTCAGGCTGTCTCCACAATATCCCTCCTTTTTTTGCTCCTGAATGAGCCCAAGGCGGCTTACGTGGTCCTCCTCCTCTCCATTTTATCCTCACAACAACCCTGTGAGGTAGGTTAGGCTGAGAGTCCGCGACTGAGTTCAGACAACACAGTAACCCACACTCAAGGATTCAGTGTGGTTTGTTGTTGAACCATTGGTGGTGGTTGAAATGTGAGTTCTCATGTTGTCTGAACCCAGCCGAGATAACAAGTCATAGCTTGTTAACCATGAACAATCCATGAAGAGAAGCCATGGTTTGTTGTTGGGTTGTGAACGGTGGGCTGTTCATCATGGTTTGTTATCTTGACTGGGTTCAGACAACACGATAATCCATATTTCAAAAACAACTCATGGTTCAACAACAACCCATACTCAACCCTTGAGCGTGGAGTGTTGTCTGAACCTACTGGCCCAAAGTCACCCAGTGAGCTTCATGGCCGAGTGGGCACAAGAACCCAGATCTCTGAGATCCCAGTCCAGTCCAACCACTACACCGCTCTGGCTCTCGCACAGCTCTTCTGTTCTCATGAGAGGGCCAAATGGCCCATTGTTTGCAGGCAGCTGCTGACTGCCATCTTATATCTGTGCTTGGCTGTTGCGCAACGCCCGGCTCCTTGTTCAGACATTTGCATGCAAACGGGGATGCCGCAGGCATGGCAGTGGGATGCTGTTGAACCTCCTCATGCTGTCCCCAGAGTCCCTCCCACACTTCCCTTCCCAGCTCTCCAGTCCCGGTCGCTGCCTGGGAATTGCAGCTCCTGGCCCACGCTACCATTTCCTCCACTTGCCTCATTCTGCCCTCGCTGGGGTTGGTTCCGCCCTTCCATTCAGCAGTGTGTTTTCAGGGCTTGCAAACGGAGAGGAAATTCTTCTTCTGGGCAGGGCACCTGACCTGCCCCTCCCTCCTCAGCAGCACCCAGGCAAAGCTCTTCCGGCAATGCCGTCTGGGAATGTTGTGTCGGGAGGCAGTTCCCATGCTGGTCTAACCGGCTGCCTGGCTGGTGCAACCTGGTGTGGCAGGCATGGGCTTGGCATGTTGCTGGATTGTAGGTATGCTGGGCGTGCTCGGAAGCAGGTAACAGGGTGTGCAGAAGATGGTGGCAGAAGCACCTGCGTGAGCGCGGGAAACAAGGAGGGATCCGTGATAAGAAAAAGGGAGTAGGAGACAATGGAGGAAAGACACTTCTTGCCTTGAGGCCCCTGGAGAGCTGCTGTCAGTCAGCATAGACAGTTCTGCGCTAGACAGGCAAATGGTGTCATTTGTTAGAGAGCAACTTCCCATGTTCCAAGTCACTTTCTCTCAATGAAGAGACCGACCAAGTGTGCAGCAGCTGTGAAAAAAGGCAAATTCTATTTTGGGGATCATGGCTAGCGTCAAGGGGAGGCATGGTTGGGCACCTGTCGAGGGCCCACACCCCAGCAGGGTTCCACCGACAACAACCCACCAGAGTTGGTCCTCCTCTTCACCGCTGCAGCCTGCTTGTTCATTTGACTCTCGCTCTGGCCCAGACAATGGTGGCAGTGAGAAGGAGGAGCAGCAGATGCCGCCGACTTACTCACTGGCTCTCTGCCTGGCAAGGAAGCAAGTGGTAGCAATGAGGAGAAAGAGGAAGAGGAGGAGGAGCAAGAGCAGCTGGTGACAATTGCAGGGAGAAGGTAGACTCACTGAGGGAGGGGGCGCCATCGAGGGCATCTTGCCCAAGGGCCCTCCAAAATCTGGAGCTGGCACTGTTGAGGATCATTAGGAAAGGAATTGAAAATGAAACCGCCAAAGGCATAATGCCCTCATACACTATTCCGAGTGACTACGCTTGGAATACTGTGTCCAGTTCTGGTCATAGCACTTCAAAAAGGGTATTTATTGTAGACTTGGAAAAGGCGAAGCAAAGGGCAACCAAAATGATCAAGGGGCTGGAGAAACTCCCCTCTGAGGAAAGGTTACCGCAGCTGGGACTGTTAAGCTTAGAAAAAAGGCGAGTGAGGGGAGACATGAGAGAGGTGTACAAAATTATGCATGGTGTGGAGAAAGTGGACAGGGAGACATTTTTCTCCCTCTCTCATCATACTAGAACCCAAAGGGGTCATCCCATGATCGGTGGGAGATTCAGGACAGATGAAAGGAGGGACTTCTTCACGCAGCACATAATTAAACTGTGGAGGAAGGGGGGGCTGGCTGGCCCGCCACACCCCCACCCTTTCCTACTCCAAAGGAACCAAGACCCCCAGAGATCTCAAGGTACCAGATTGCCAGCCTCACCTGTCTGCAATCCTACTTGGATCTCTGTTGAGGGACTCGCCTTTAATTCTGTAACCTGGATTTAGTTACTGAAGCCACAGAGCAACCCACAAACACCATGTGGGGTAAAACCAGGACAAGGTTTATTTGGTAGCATTTTACAACAAGATTAGGGAAATGAGAGAAGCACACAAAATAAAGAGAGAGACACGTTAGTACACAGTAAAGCTGCAAAACAATAAAACCTGATTCCTTAATATCTCTCAGGCACACACCTGTTACCTGAGGGTGTTCTCTTCAAGGGTTAAATCCAGCACAGCCTCGCTGCCCGAGGGAGATTACCACACCTACCCGAAGGTCCGAGATGGGTAAAACTCCCACAAGGCTTGCCTTTACTAGAGCCCTCAATCCAGCTAATTTCACCAGGAGCTGCCTGGGGTCCTTGGCTTACCGCCATTACCACAGCCGGGTAGAACAAAGACCAAAACCCACGCTTTGGGAAATATACCTTTTCCCCCCTCCCCTCCTCCTTGTAACTCTGCTGCCTCTCAGCCAATTAGATTGAACTTCACCTGGCCAGTCAGGATGAGGGAGACTCATGAGTCATGCCTCATGGCTTGAACTATTTACATATGAAAGCCCTATCCGAGGCTTTTGTTTCCTCCCAGCCCCCTCAACTGGCCCCACTTGGCTTACACATGAGGAGGCGTGTGTGTGTGTGTGCGCGCGTGCGTGCATGCATGCAGGAACCCCCAAGGGCCCCTTTCTCCACACGCTGACTATGCGCACCCCACCCCAGCCGGTTCACACATGAGGGGTGTGTGTGTGTGTGTGTGTGTGAGAGAGAGAGAACCCCCCCCAAAGGCTCTTTTCTTCACATCAACTATGGAATTCACTTCCACAAGATGTTGTGATGGCCACAAATCTGGACGGCTTTCAAGAGGGATTGGACAAATTCCTGGAGGAGAAGGCTACCAATGGCTACTACTAGTCCTGATGGCTATATGCTACCTCCAGGATCAGAGGTAGTCTGCCTATGTACTCCAGTTGCTGGGGAACATGGTCAAGAGGGTGCTGTTGCACTTCTGTCCTGCTTTTGGGACCCTATGGGCAGCTGGCTGGCTGCTGTGTGAACAGAATGCTGGACGAGATGGACCCTTGGTCTGATCCAGCAGTAGGACTGCTCTTACGCTCTCTCAGCCCAAGTCCCCCACCTGTGAGAACAGGAATGAGAGTCACCTTAATTATACTCATTAGGTTTGTTCTGAAGGAAAGGGCTTTGAAACCCTTAAGAGGAACGTGCAAAGAAAAATGCAGCTAGGACTGTAATTACGGAGCAAGAATTCTGGGGGGTAAACAGAGAAGCAGGGTGAGCAGCCTTTCGCAACCTGGTGCTCTCTGGATGTGTTGGGCCGCAACTGCCATCATTTGCAGCCAGGTGGCTGGGCCTGCTGCAGATGATGGGAGTTGTAGTCCAAGACATCCGGAGGGCACTGGATCAGAGAATGCATTGGCTCCTTTGTGAACTAACACCCTCTTCTGAGTGGTTTATCCTTGAGAATTGAGAGGTTCTGAGACTCACATGCTCAACTTTGAAAGTCCTTTTCCACAACGCTTGGTGGCATGGAGAAGGAATTCTGGACATGTTCAAGGAAACTGAGACTGGGACTCATCCATTGGACAGAGAACCAAGGACCACTGGGAGACTGCACCTCCCTGCCTTCCAGGAAGACCATCATGGCAAGGGGGAGACCAACGTAGCTCCCTACTTCGGCCAGAGAAGGAACAGCTGCACGGTGCTTGTAGCACCTTTCCCTGCCAGAAAGAACACTCATAAGAAATTTGAAACTAAGAACTTGTGCCTTCACATTTCCTCCTCCCTCCCAATCCCTTTTCCTTTTGTGTCGTGTCTTTTAGATTGTAAGCCTGAGGGCAAGGACTGTCTCATTATTATTAGTCTGTGTAAGCTGCTCTGGAAGCCTTTTTTGGCTGACGAACAAGGTTAATATACTGTAAATAAATGAATAAGAAATTTAACAGATTTAAGGAGCAATCCTATGCATGTTTAGGAAGAAAGAAAGGCCTATGCCTCCCAGCATGACCCTGGGGCATGCTGGGAATTGTGGGCCTTTTTTCTGTCTAAATGTGCATAGGATTGCACCATTTTATTTAAAAATATCTCTAAGTGGTTTACAAGAGAATTTAAATACATTGTAATATACATTAAAATACAATTAAAATATATAACAATTGCTGAAACATTTTTATAACTACCGGTAATAAAAACACTTAAAGCAATTAAAACCAATACAGCACCACAAACATACTGCGCAGCATACTCACTCAGGGAAGGCCTGGGGAAAGAAATGGGTCTTTGGTTGGTGCCTAAAGCCTGCTGCAGTTGGTGCCTCCTGAATACCAGCGGGGAGGTCATTCCACAAGGTGGGAGCCAGCACCAAGCAGGCCCAGTTCTTGGTTGCTGTAAGATGACAATCTCCAGGTCGTGGTTCAACTAGCAAGGTCTCCTCCGATGATCTTAATAAGCAAACTCTCTCTCTCTCTCTCTCTCTCTCTCTCTCTTCTTCTTCTTCTTCTAGCCCAAGCCAACCAAAGGCCGGATGCGCATACACTGCCTGGAAAATGTGGACAAGGCCCTCCAGTTCTTAAAGGAGCAGCGCGTCCATTTGGAGAACATGGGCTCGCACGACATTGTCGATGGCAACCACCGCCTAACGCTGGGCCTTATCTGGACCATCATTCTCCGCTTCCAGGTACAAACCAAGCCCCACTTTTCCTTGATTTCCCCTCGACTCAGGCCCCCAAATGTCACCCTCTTCCTTATCATCTTCTCCACCCGAGGCCCACAAACAGAACTGTGTACCTGCTGCGATTCCACAGAAATTCAGAAAAAAGAAGATTGGAACATGGTAGCTTGTTTGCAGAATCCTATTTCCTAAGAACATCCACGTTCATTTCAAAAGAGACCAAAAAATACCACACACGAAAAGCAAGTTTCTAGCCCTCATGGCAAGGATAGAGAGAGGGCAGCTGAATAATATTTTCAGCAGTTGTGAGGGGGCTGGGAGATGCAGTACTGTTGCCCCCTTTACTAGAATAAAAGGTGGCCTACCTCACAACAAACATCCAAACGTTGGTGAAGACCTTCCTGTTTAGAAACGTCTTCAGTGTTAAACTTTAACTTGCTATTTTAATCAGTTTGTACTTTTAATATATATTTTTAAAAAGATCGCCCATTACATTGACTGGGTTTGCATGACATGACAACCCATCATGAGTAACTAGCCCCAATGGGTTGTTGTGTCATCTGAATCTAGACCACTTCCTGCAGGGTGAGCTGCAAGTGCGCTCTTGCAGCTGTCAGATATTTGTAGTCTTGCCTGGTCAATTTCCATGCATGTTTCAGCTGTCAAAGGGAGCCTGAAGTGGAGTAGGTAACATACATGGAAACTGACAAGGAGAAACTGCATATAGACTAATTTGCGCAAGACTACACATATTGGACAGCTGTAAGAGTGACCATTAAAAAAAAAAAATGAACAGAATTGTGCAATTTTCTGGGACTGAAAAAAAAATATACAACCCCAATTGCGTATTTTTGAGGCTCCAAAAAGAAAAAATGGTGGCGAACGAAAAGGGGTAGCAATCAGAGCGGGGAGGGAGAGACAAGACAGCTTCTGCTGTGAAGGGGCTACCAGCTGGAGGACTGAGGGGAAAGGACGGGGAGAAGAAGTCACGGTGAGTCTGATGGTTTGCTGGACGCATGGGTTGTTCCATCAACAACCCAGACTGCATACCTTATTCACAATTTAGCTTGTTGTGCAAACACAGCCATTGTGTGTTTCTGTTGCTATTTTTTTCTGTGTTATGTAATGTTATAAATTGGAGGGGTGTTTTTAAGAGTGCAATCCTATGCCTGTTTAGACAGAAAAAGTCTGAAAAAGAAAAAAAATGCTGGCTGGGAGTTGTAGGATTATTTCTGTCTAAAGGATCGCTCCCTACATTATTTATGCTTTGTGAGCCACCTAGAACTCCTTGGAGATAAGGGTGGATGCAAATATTTAAAAATAAAAAAAAAATTATGCAAAAAAGGCAGAATGAAGTTATGCAAAATAAGAGACATATTCAAATTTTGTCACTTTGTGCAGACCAGAGATTTCTGCTTTGTTTTCAATATGAATTTATGCAAAAAAAGCAGAATACATTATGCAAATATTAGGGATTTATTCAAGTTTCCTCACACTATGCAGGCCGCAGAATTCTCCCTTGTTTTAGTTTGACACAGAGTTCGGATCGGATTGGCACAGATTTTTAAATCAGTATTTTAAAAAATAGAGTCACCGAGTGTATGTCGTTGTGATCATCCTCAGCTCTAATCAAATGAGACATTTTTGTTCTCACTGTCCTCTGCTGTAGATCCAGGATATCAGCGTGGAGACGGAGGATAATAAAGAGAAGAAGTCTGCTAAGGATGCTTTGCTGCTCTGGTGCCAGATGAAAACAGCCGGGTAAGGGAGATATTGGAGTAATGTGGGCTAGGGACTCCCCACCGCCACCACCACCCTGTGGGCTAGGTCCGTAACTGGCTGCCCCTCCTTGTGAGGCCAAATCCAGCCCAACTGTGTGTGACACAACCCAGATTCTTCTGTCTTGCTTTTAAACATGTGTCAGGAATTGATGTTTCAAGAAGCCAGAAAGAGTAGCGGGGAGAAGGAGGGGTGGCTATGAAAGGCACTCTGTACATGTTCAGAAGCTCAGTCCAATATTCCTAAGCATTTTACTGTAGGGCAGGGGTTCCCAAACTTTATGGACTTGTGGGCACATTTAGGAATTTGAGAAACTGAGCACCACCACAAAATGCCTAACAGTGGATCGCTGCTTTGGCATCTACCTGTCACATCTATGGATCTCAGAGTGCATCTTCTTCAGCAAAAGCTTTTGTTTCAAGTCTATTGGACAGCGCAACATCTCTTTAATGAAGGATTGTCTAATTCAGCTAATTCAGCTGGTGGTGCAATGCTGCTAATGCTTCTTTTAAACATGTCTTGGTAATGTCCAGTAGTTGCTTCTTTTTGGGAGGAGGTTATTACACAGATAAATTTTGAACTGGAACAGTCTTTAAGATTCACTGATATAAACACTCTTTTAAATTGTTTACCTTCTTCACGGAAATTAACAAATGGAAAGGGAAATGGATTCTCCATGCCCTTTTGATAGCTAAAAGACTGATATTACAAAACTGGAAGGATAAACACTCACTTCTTATAATGAGGACCTTACAACGCTTTCAATACAGTAATACCTTGGATTGCAAGTAACTTGGTTTGAGAGCGTTTTGCAAGACAAGCAAATTTTTAAATATTTATTTATTTATTTTTTACTTGATATACAAGTGACGTCTTGCAATACAAGTACTGTAGTACGGCTTAAATTAAAAATCTCTGTACAAATTTTTTTGGGGGGATTTCGTTTTGATATAAGAGTGATTACAAGCACGTTTCTGGAACGAATTATGCTCTCAATCCAAGGCATGACTGTATATGAATGGGTGGCATATAGACGCCACCTTCAAATGGATACTTATTTGGATATTTGGTCTGCTTTTGTTGAAGCCTGTGTATAATTGCTAGAAAGTTGTATGCATTTCATACAAATCCATGTACATATATTAAAAAACTGGGAAAAATTAAAAAAAAATCTCAGGGCCCTTTGCGGGTGCCATTGGACGTGTCTATGGGCATTATTGTGCCCATGGGTGCTGCGTTAGGGACCCCTGCTGTAGGGTCTTCATGTTTGGCCAATTTTTTTTTTTAGAGATGGTGTAAGGATGTTGCCTTTGTGTCTATAAACTACGGATTAGTGTTTGTTGCTACCTGCTTTGAACCTTAGGGATGAGTCAAAATTAAAAACTTGTAGCAAACAAAATAAACAGGAGCATCTCTCCCGGTCCTTTTCCCTCTATCCCTGCGTGTTTACAGGTACCCCAATGTGAACGTCCACAACTTCACCACCAGCTGGCGGGATGGCCTGGCTTTCAATGCAATTGTCCACAAACACAGGTCAGTGGTGAAGATGCTGTTACGTAATTTTAGTCTCTGGACTTCATAGCCTTGCAAGGCTCATTTAGAAGCTACTGTGTATTATGTCACTTACGTCGAAATATGTTCAGCAAGCCCATCTGCTTTTGGAGTCCCTTGTTCATTTATCATAAACGTCCAGTCACGAGGGCTAGAAACTTGCTTTAAAAAGTAAAACAGGGAAGTTAAGATTCTCCCAATGCTGAGAAATGGGCAACACCAAGTTTTGTCGCTTTTTTGCAATTGTGTGGCATCGTAAGATACACACCACCCTGCCTCTGTCTCCCCATCTCTGCTCAGCCGCTTCCTCAGCCTATGAAGAAAGGGTACAACATCTGAGAGATTGTTTAGCTTACAAAAAGGCGAGTGAGGGGAGACATGATAGAGGTGTACAGAATTAATCATGGTGTGGAGAAAATGGACAGGGAGACATTTTTCTCCCTCTCTCATAGTACTAGAACCAAAAGGGGTCATCCCAGGAAGCTGATTGGTGGGAGATTCAGGACAGAGAAAAGGAAGGACTTCTTGACACAACACATGATTCAACTATGGAATTCACTTCCACAAGATGTCGTGATGGCCACCTATTTGGACAGCTTTAAAAGGGGATTGGACAAATGCATGGAGGAGAAGGCTACTAAGGGCTACTAGTCCTGATGGCTCTATGCTACCTCCAGTATCAGAGGCAGTCTGCCTATGCACACCAGTTGCTGGGGAACATGGGCAGGAGAGTGCTGTTGCACTCATGTCCTGCTTGTAGGTTTGCTGTGGGCAGTTGGGTGGTCATTTTGTGAATAGCATGCTGGACTAGATTCATAGATCATAGAGTTGGAAGGAGCCTAAAAGGCCATCGAGTCCAACCCCCTGTTCAATGCAGGAAACTAGAGGAGGGGTCTCCCATCCAAGCAATAACCAGGCCTGACCCTGCTTAGCTTTCCACACTCAGACAAGCTGAGCCAGCGTGAGCCACAGGCCTGTATGGACCTTTGGTTGATCCAGCAGGGCTCTTCTGTTCCGTTTCCCCTATCCCCATCTCTGTGTTGTCTGTCGTGCGTAGGTAGTACATCTGTACTCAATGCTAAGAAGCAGAAGAAATGTTTCACCTCCAGACCATTGTTTAGAGAGAATTATAATTTCCTTTTTCTTGAAATGTGAGAGTTTGCGGCCATCAAGTGAAGTTGGCTGGCAGCAAGCTTAGGGCAGACCAAAAAATAACAGAAAAAAGTGGAAGGAGCACAATTATCATATGGACCTCTTTGCTTCAGGAAGTTGCAATGGCTGGTAGCACAAGTGGTTTTGGAAGTGGGTTAGCTACAGATTCACAGATGATTGGTCTGTCAGTAGCTATTGTCCAGGATGGCCATGAAAGGAAAACTCTGTGTTCAGAGACAGAGAAACTCTGGGAATGCTCTGCTTGTGAGCTTCTGGATGCATCTGGCTGTCCACTGTTGGTGACAGAGCACTAGGGCTACATGGACCTGTTGTTCTGAGCCAGCAGGGCAATTCTTACATTCTTGGTGCGTGCGTGCTTTTCACCTTACTGTCCTCAACAGGCCAGACCTGATAGACATTGACACCCTGAAAAAATGCAACGCACACTACAACCTCCAGAATGCCTTCAATGTTGCCGAAAAGGAACTGGGCCTCACAAAACTCTTGGACCCTGAAGGTGGGTTCAGTCAGCAGCAGCTGGTGCCCATTGGGGCTGATGGGGGAGAGGGCAGGGCAGCTAAGTGTAACCCCTAACCAAGGGGTCACCGTAGGCAGAACCACGGGGTTCTCACCACAACAGGAACCCATTACACAGAAAGGGCATACTGAGGCATGCAAATTAACTTCAAAATCACAAGTTCAAAGCAAAGGGTTGTGGTGGGGTGTTCTTTCTAACCCACATGGCAACACAATAAAGCATTCCTTTGTACTCACATTTCTCTGCTTCGTCAGCAACCCACTGCACAGAAGAAGGCAAACCGAGGTGAATAATTTCAAGATCATAAATGTAAAGATGAAGGGAGGCAATAGGGGGTGGGGAGTGCTCAGCAGACTACAAAACGGGGGGGGGGGGGGAGGAGAGAAGAAAAAGTAGTGGGGGGAATTGGGGAAAATAGCGAGGTGCTAGGGACTTATGACATCCCACACATACACCCTGGAATTGCTCCCAGATTCCCAGGATACCATTAAAAAAAAATAGAGGGGGAAGAGAAGAAAAATTGGAAAATTAATAGGAACTCCACCCCCACCCTGTAATCATTTAACACCCCCCTCCCCACCTGTAATTTAAAAAGAGATGCAATTACAACACAATCCTGTGGCTGCTAGACAGAGTCTATGGTCATAGGGTTTTTCAGAGTCCCAGCTCCGACTTCAGAAACTTGCGCCGCCGCCGGTGTGGAAAGAACCGACCTTGGAGACGGGCTTTGGGGGCCGGGGAGGGGAGGAGCCAGGCTCCACCAGCATCCGAAGTATCCTAGAGGTGCCTCACACTCCTTCCCACCCGCTCCGAGGCTGAACACTTAGACGAAATCGGACGTCTACGTGTTTTGTATGATGGGAGGAGCACAGAGGTGACCTTTGCCTCTGCTCTCTTCCTGCTGTACATGGGATGCCCGTAATCCTCCGAGTTCAGAGGGCTACGGGCAGCCTCGTTGGAGTGTGCCCTTAAAAAAAAGCAATTTAAAAGCAAAAAAGCAATTTAAAATGCAGCTGGGTACTCCCAAGCCAGCTGGCCTTTCCACACACCTCCAACACACAAACTCACAAAGGAAGCAATCAAGCTACCTTCTGGCTGTAGCTACTGCCTCTTCCTTATGTGGCTTGGGTGGAATTCAGATGTCCATCTAAGAAAGCAGGCATCAATCACCTACTTTGCCCTGTTTCTCTCACTTCTCCCCTGTTCTTCCGCTTCTCCCTAGACGTGAACGTGGACCAGCCGGATGAGAAGTCCATCATCACTTACGTGGCCACCTATTACCACTACTTCTCTAAGATGAAAGCCTTAGCTGTGGAAGGGAAACGGATCGGGAAGGTACCATCAGGGTGACTGGGGAGGGGGGGTTCAGGTAGGGCGAGGCGATGAAAAGCCCCCTGATCCAAATGTTGCCAGCCATGTTGGGGGTGCAGAAAGAGAGGCAGGCGGTTGGGGAGATGATGCGATATTTCATCAGAGTGACCGGGAGTTTCAAAGTGTGCAGGCTTTGGGGGATCACTAGAAAAAAGTATACCGGTAAGCAGAATATAAAAAGGCAGGTTGGACTGTCAGGAAGCCTTGGAAATAACCCCACAAAAGTTACAAGTCTGCAAAACTTTTTCTAACCCACTAAGAGGGCCAGCTCGCTGCATTTCCATGCTGGCAAGGGAGGAAGGAAGTCTTCTCCTCCGTGGCCAGCACAGAAATGCAGGCTACTGGCCTTATAGGCTAGTAAGGAAAAATCCCTTGCTCCGTGGCCAGTGCAGAAATGCAGCAGGCTGGCAGAGGAGATAGGAGTCCTTCCTCGTCTAGCCCACATGGAAGAAGTCCATTTTCTTTCCTCTACAGCAAACACAAGCCAAGCCAAGCGACCTGACAAGGCAGATATGAATGCTCTGTCCTTCCCCTGCCAGCTTGCTCACTCGCCTGTGTGCAATTGCTGGGAACCTGTGGCAATCAGGCGAGGTGTTAAATGCAAGGCAGCTCCTAAAGCCTTTTAGGTGACATCCCTCAAACATCCTGCACTGTTTGTCCCCATCAACTTTACTGTGTTTTTAACCACAGTAACCTCGCCCACCTGTCTTCTCTCCCCCCACCCCATGTCCGTTGCTTCCCCCTTCTCTCTCTGTCTCACAACCCTGCTCTACTACCAATCCAGAGTAGGACTATTTGGAACTGTTGGGTTGTAAGGAGAAGAGATAATAGAATCCTAGAGTTGGAAACAAGGGTGCAGAACCTTAGGCCTTTGGGCCAAAACCGGCCCTCTCGGGTTCCCCAGAGGGCCCCACCCCCTTCTCCTGGCCCCACCTTCTTTCCCCCAACCACCGATCATCTGGTGGTTTCCCGGCTTTTCTGCAGTTTTTCCAAATTCTAAAAAGTTGGAATGCCTTTCTTAAAGCTTAGTTACTGGCAGGAAGAGCTGTAAGCTAAAATAGGCTGGTATGTTTGGTCCCGCCCCTTTTGCCTTTGGCCCCGCCCATCACTGGAATGCAGCCCTCGAGAGCTTCTCTGAAATGGAATTCAGCCCTTGGGCTGAAAGCGGTTCAACACCCCTGCTTGAAAGGCTAAAACCAGCACTCTAAATTGAGGCCCGAAAACAAATTAGGAAAATTATGCAGATAATGTGAGAGCAGAATGGTAGCGCTCCTAGGAAGGGGGGTGGAGTGTCTCAGGCCGGCAGTCCTTTCCCAGGGTCCCCCAGCAGCCCGAGTGATGCAGGTTCCCCCACCCAGGTGCTGGACTACGCCATCGAGGCAGACAAGCTGATCGAGAAGTACGAGACGCTCGCCTCTGACCTCCTGCAATGGATCGAGCAGACCATCTTGACACTGAACGACCGGAAGCTAGCCAACTGTCTGAGTGGGGTGCAGAACCAGTTGCAGGCCTTCAACACCTACCGTACCGTGGAGAAGCCCCCCAAGTAAGTCAGGCCCTCGTAAGCCTCAGAGGTGGTGTTAGGGGCAGCCCACTAGGGCTGGAGCCCCGAACCTTTCATTTGGAGCCCCAAATCTCTGGGAGGCCATCTGCCCCACCACCCTGCTGTCCAGGGCCACTTGGTGAAAGAAAGGCACAGGGGCCCTGAGGATCTCTGTGGCATCTGATCCCCCTGGATGGGCTGGCTTTTGGCCCACATGTGCTTCCACTCCTGCTGCCCCCCCTTGAGTCTTTCTGCCTGAGGTTTTTTTCTGAAATCAAATGCCCTCCGCTCCCCTGTCCACACATTCCTTTTTACAAATAGGGGTGTCCTTAGGAGACAGGGTCCTTTAAAGACATACAGAGAGACAGAGAGAGAGAGAGACTTTAGATGATATGTAAATTAGTATATGCAAATGTGTGCATTTTTTATTTTTTTTTTGTCCTGTGGGCCTGAGCCCTGGATCTTTTCAGTACCTAGCACCGCCCTAAGCCCAGTGCCGAGGGACGTAGCAATGCCGCAGGTTGACCGAGGGTGCCGGAAGAGAGCATATCAGTCTCCTTAAAATCCTTGTCCGCTCATGTGTAGGGTTGGGCGGGGGGAAATAATTCAGTTTGAATTTTAATGTGGTTGTAGTGCCTAGAGTGTTGGATGAGAACTCGGAAAGACCTGGGTTCTAGTCCCCATTCAGCCATGAAGCTCAATGGGCGACTTTGGGCCAGTCACTGACTCTCTCAGCTTCGACTACCTCACAGGATTGTTGTGAGGATAAAATGGAGAGGAGGAGTAGGATCATGTACGTTGCCTTGGGCTTCTTGGAGGCAAAATGGCAAGAAAATAAATAAATAAATTGAATTTACTGAATTTTGTACTTTTGAAACACTATGTAAACCAAAAGCCAGTTATTCCTCAAAATTGGAACTTCTCTGAATTTTTCAGTGGAGTTCTCCAATCAAAAAATACGCACAAAAAACATGTGTATCAGAGAAAACAACATACAAATTGCATGATGTTAGGAAAACTGCTTGCAAAAATGTGTATATTAGGCAAAATACAAAAATGTATCTGCTAGGAGAAATGCGTGCAAAAATGCTTATGAATTTTCATTCAAACTTTAAAAAAAAAATTCTCAAACTTCAGGACGAACTGAATTTAAGATTGGAAATATGAGAAACAGAGAAACCACAATTGATAGATTTGTCTATCACTACTCATGTAGTGAGAATGGGACTCCCATCTGATCCATTCCCTCCTCCTGCCTATGTTTTCAAATGTGCATTGTTGTTCCTTAACCTGGGCTCCCCCCCCCCCCCATTCCCAGGTTCACGGAGAAGGGGAATCTTGAAGTTCTGCTTTTCACCATCCAAAGCAAGATGAGAGCTAACAACCAGAAGGTTTACATGCCCCGGGAAGGGCGGCTCATCTCTGACATCAACAAGGTGAGGTGGCGTGTGTGGAAGGCGGGAGATGGAAGTGTTTAGGAATAGTAGAAGCTGCCTTATACTGAGTCAGACCCTGGGTCCATCTAGCCTAGTATTGTCGACACAGACTGGCAGCAGCGGCTCTCCAGGGTTTCAGGCAGGATTCTTTCTTCTTCTTACCTGGAGATCTCGGGGATCGAACCGGGGACCTTCTGCATGCAAAGCAGGGGCTCTACCACTGAGCTATTTAGGAACATCGGAAGCTGCCTTACACCGAGTCAGGCCCTCGATCCATCTAGCCCAGTATTGTCGATACAGACTGGCAGTGGCAGCTCTCCAGGGTTTCAGGGTGGGGAGCCTTTCCCAGCCCTACATGGAGATGCCGGGGATCGAACCTGGGACCTTCTGCACGCAAAGCAGAGGCTTTACCAGTGAACTACGGCCCATCTCCTCTATGGCATCTCTGTATGCATGTATGTTTCTTAGGACCAGTCCAACTGCCCAAGAAAGCAAAGTGGCTTTGAGGCAGGAGTATTTTTGGTGAGGCCAGCTCCTGCCGATCTATAGGTGTTAAATTTGCATGATGGATTCTGGTGTGTGTGTGTTTAACCTCCTATAACCACCATGATTTCAATTTTAAAGGAAAGGAGGGTAGAAATGCATTGAACAGAAGTAAATAGTAGATGAATGCTCCAACAACAACAACAAAAATGCTGCGCCCAAGTTCAGTGTTTGCAGATTCTAAATGGAAACCATCAGCTGATAACTATTCATGATTAATAGGACAACCCTCTCATTTAGGCAGGTTCCTGGAATCTGGGTTTAATTTAATCCAGGATCAGCCCAAGAACTCAATTTCAACTGCTGGGGCTGTGGCAGCAGTAGTAATAATAATATATATTATTTAAATGATAGTGTCCCTGATAATGTGCAGAGTGCCTTTTTGGAATTCTGCAGCCATATCAGGGCCCAGAGCTTCAAAGCACGCTGGATCTCCTGACACCTCTCCTCTTAGAAATTAAATGTGCAATCTTATGCGTGTTCAGACAGAAAAAAAGTCCGACAACTGCCAGCGTTCCCCAGCCAGCACAGCTGGCTGGGGAACGCTGGGAGTTGTTGGACTTTTTTCTGTCTAAGTATGCATAGAATTGCACCCTAAGGGACTGGTTTTCGATGGGAAGAGCCGGTTCCATTATTGTCTTCCTCCCCGTCTGCTCCCCCACCATACTGTCCACAGGGCTGGGAGCGGCTGGAGAAAGCAGAGCACGAGCGGGAACTGGCCCTGCGCAACGAGTTGATTCGGCAGGAGAAGCTGGAGCAACTAGCCGCCCGGTTCGACCGCAAAGCGGCCATGCGCGAGACCTGGCTGAGCGAGAACCAGCGCCTCGTCTCCCAGGTCAGTTCTGTACAGAGAGCGAGAGCAAGGAGCCTGTGTGCGAGGCAGGGCTGGCTCTCCCATGGGTCACCGGCACCCATTCCCCAACAGGGTGTTCTAAAGGTGATGGGAGGGGGAATCGGGCTCATTCCACCAGCCCTGTTGGAAGACCACTTAAAAAAAAAAAAATCCTCTTCCCTCCCCATCCCTTTTTCCTCATGTGTCGTGTCTTCTTAGATTGCAAGCCTTTGCGGGCAGGGACTGTCATGCTTTACTGATTATATGTAGGCTGCTCTGGGAGCGGCATTAAAAGACTTCAAATGCGTAATAAATAAATAAATAAATAAATAAAATGGTGCTTGTGTGTGTGGGGGGGGTGCCATTTGCTGTTCTGCCTCAGGCAACAGAGTGTCTTGGGCCAGCCCTGGGAAGAAACACGCAATCTGTCCTCCCCCACAACCTGCAGGATAACTTCGGGTCGGATATATCGGCGGTGGAGGCCGCCGTGCGGAAGCACGAAGCCATCGAGACGGATATCGTGGCATACAGCGAGCGCGTGGCCGCCGTCAATGCCGTAGCTGCCGAGCTGGAGGCCGAGGGCTACCATGACCTCAAGCGGGTGCTGGCACGGAAGAACAATGTGGCGCGGCTTTGGGATTACCTGCGTGAGCTGGTGGCGGCCCGCCGCGAGCGCCTGACGCTCCACTTTGAGCTGCAGAAGATGCTGCAGGACCTTGCCTACCTCATGGATTGGCTGGAGGAGATGAAGGTAGCGGAGGGCCAGCAGGTGGTGGGCCTGCGAGATGGGGCTGGCAGGGGGGGCGGGTTTATGTCCTGCACAGGTGTGAATTGCATCGATGTCAGATGCAGAAACCACTGAAGCAAGTGTGAGTATTGGGGTTGGATTGAACCCCGGGCAACATACTTCATAATAAATTGCCCCTGGAATAGACACGGGACTGTGCGTGATGTTTCCCCCACCAAAGGGAGTTGGCACATTCTGTCCCCAATGTCTCCTCCAGTCTTTTGGCACATGGCTCCCGACGGGGAGGCTGGTGACCCCTATGTCAGTGGGGCTCCTTATCCATTGCAGCTTTTATTTTAAGCTGTATAGGAGCTCTCCATGGTGCTGTTCTCCACCCCCAAAATGGGTTTGCCACCATGGAGAGCTCCTATAAAGCTCAGGATAAAAGCTGCAATGGGTAAGGAGCTCCACTGACATAGGGGTCACCAGCTTCCCCCGGGTCCCGAGTGATTGTAACCTCTTCCCTCCTGAAGGGTGTTTGTGTTTGTGTGTGGCTTGGTTCAGACAATCACCTAATCCAGGGAAGGGAAACCTGCAGGCCTCAACCAAAGTTTAAAAGCCTTCTGCAAGCGGTTGGTTCTGACCTCTGGCAAAAGTGATCTGTCTGTTTCCTGTTTGGGCAGGGAGGAAGAGGGATGTGGGCGGGGCGGGGGGGAGAGAAGGGGGTGACAGAGAGAGAGAGAGAGAGAGAGAACGTGTGCAAAGGAGATCCTCCGCCCACTTTTGGCCCCGACCCCACCCACCACTGGCATACAGCCTCCGACAGATTACCGCCCGAGGTAATGGAGCCTCAAACAGAAAAACAGTTTTCTACCCCTGACCTAAACCATGCTTTAGGTCAGGGGTGGGGAACCTCAGGCCTGTGGGTAAATCCGGCCCTCCTGTGGGTAAATCCGGCCCTCCTGGCATTCCCCAGATGGCTGCGCCCTCTTCCTCTGGTCCCACTGCTTTCCCCCAACCAACAATTTTTTGGGTAGTTTCCTGGCTTTTGTGCAGTTTTCCCCTCATCCGAAAAGGTCGAAATGCCTCTCCTAAGGCTTAGTTGCTGGCAGGAAGAGCTTTAAGCTAAAATATGCTATTATTCTTTGTATTTTTGATGTCACCGCTTTTGTCTTTGGCCCTGCCCACCACTGGAATGCAGCTCCCAAGAACTTCTCCAAAATGGAATTCAGCCCTTGGGCTGAAAGGGTTTCCTAACCCCTGGTTTAGGAGATCAAGAGTGAGCTGGGGTGATCCTCAGGCTTCTTCATGCCCCCTTCCCTCTCCCCCTCCGTCATGCCCAAGGGGAGGAGATTGACATCTTCTGTTTCCGCTACAGAACGAACTGTAGCTCCACATTACATTACATATGAACTCGGGGGAACTGTTGTTTGTTCTAACCAAAGTTAGTTAAGAAATCAGGATCCGAAATCATAGTTTGAACTTGGCTTGTTTTCACTGGGTTTGTTTAGGACAAACCACAATTCCACAAGTTCATCTGCATTGCGGAACTGTGGTTTGTTCTAACCAAAGATAGTTAAGAAATCAGGATCTGAAATCATAGTTTGAACTTGGCTTGTTTTAATTGGGTTTATTTGGGACAGACCACAATTCCATGAGTTCGTATGTGATGTGGGATTGTGGTTTGTTCTAAGGCAGGGTTCTCCAACCTTGGGTCCCCAGATGTTGCTGGCCTACAGCTCCCAGCATACCCAGCCAGCATGGCTAATGGCAAGGGATTCTGGGAACTGTAGTCCAGCAACATCTGGGGACCCAAGGTTGGAGAGCCCTGTTCTAAAGGGAAAGTAGAAACTGTCACCGCCCTCCGTGCACATGAAGGAGTAGGAGAGGGGAAAAGGGAGCACATGAGCCGGAGACACATTCATTAATGCTGGCTCCACTCTAGCAGAACTTACTCCTGAGTAAATATTTCTTGGACTGGGGCTACAAGGCATCCTGCCATTTTTCTACCCAGTTGCTTTGGCTTGTGGGCTCTGGCTTCTTGTTGCTTGTGTCCCAGGCCCCACCTTAATATGGGTAGGGTTTGGAGCACCTGAAGAGTCTGAAAATCCAAATCTCGTGCCATTCTGTGAACCTTCCCTATGGGACCCTTTCCTCATCTGTTTTAATGTCTGTGCCACAGAGGCTGTATGGAGAAAGTGGATGGCTGTGAAAGTTCATGGGAAAGTTTGTTCTTGTTGGTTGGAAGCGGAGTGCATGTGCATGATTGTACAATATGTGTGTGTGTGTAAAGGGATTTCCTCCACCCCTTGCATGTGAAGCAGAGCCATGTGATTTTTGGTGGCTTCGGTGTTGGGCCAGTTGGTTGCTTCCTTAGGGACCGACAAGCAGGGTGGTTGGGGTGATAGCGGGTGACCACGTTCGGCTCTCATCCTCGGTTGTGCTTTCTTGCAGGGCCGCCTCCAGTCGCAGGACTTTGGAAAACATTTGCACGGCGTAGAGGACCTACTGCAGATCCACGCTCTGGTGGAGGCTGACATCGCTGTCCAGGCCGAACGGGTGAAAGCCATCAGTGCCGCTGCCCAGCGCTTTGCCACTCCTGGAGAAGGTGAGGTGGTACTCAGAGGAAGGCCTCAGATGTTGATCGAAGTGTGGTAGATTCAGGTTGGGGGAGGCGCTCCGTCAGGTATTGTGGTCCCATATGGAGCCCCCTTAATCCCCCTGTAAATTCCAGTCTCGATGTTGCCTTTGTTCCGATCAATCTGGCCTTTCCCTGAGGCTTCCTGAACAAAGTTATAACATGCTCTGTGCAAGATGTAATTTTGCTGGAGCTCCTGCAAGTGCCACCTGAGTGCGCAGCTGTCTGCATTTCTGCTTCCCCCTTCCCTGCATGGGGAACGAGAAGCAGGAGTGACACGCAGCTGGGTGGCACTTCAAAGCACCAGCTGAGTGTGCAGTACTTAGTACACCGCTCAATTGGGAGTGAGAGCAGCATGCTATGCAAGGGAAAACCCTTGTTATCTCCTTTCTGTGATCAGAGATGGCAAGGGATTCCCCTGCATGCTGCTACCACTCCCAAGTGGCTTGAAGGGATTCCCCCTTTGTTATCGCCAATCACAGATTGGCGATAACAAGGATATGCCTCTCCTCACTTCTGCCCCAAGCTCCTGGTAGCCTCCAGGTTAGGGGGTGAGGCTTGGGAAGGAGGAGGGGCTTGGGGAGGGGAGTGGGTGGGGCCACAGAGGTAGCCCGAGCTCCTGCAGGCCGGGTGGGGAATCTCTGCAAACCAGATTAGGCCTGTAGAGGTCCCCTATCCCCGGTCAAAGCACTTTTCATCGCTCCTCTGCAAATTTGTTAGAATTATCTACTCGATCCAAGTGGCACTGAGCTTTTTGGCAAGTTAAGATAAATGTTGCTAAACCAGGATTGCTGGGTACCAAATTCTGAGTAATCTAGTGCTCCAGGTTTAGCAAAGCCACTTAAGGACCTATGACAACGTTGAAGACTACTACCTACCCTGCCATAGAACAATGTTTAAATCTAGTTTGGGCTTAAATTACAGTGACATTCAGTTTCTGAATATGATTTTTAGATGCATTTAGGAAGGGATTGGCTCAATTCAGCCTTCATGTCAAGTTGTCATTACGGAGGCTTAACTATGGTTTGGTATGATTTCTGAATTGACAAGCCATGGTTTGTGACCATATGACAAAACCGGGTTGTAAACCAGGATTTTCAGGCTCCGGAGGCTGCAGCGTCATGGAGTTGGGGGGAAAGTGATGGCTTTATGATGTTTTTGGAAGCTCAACCCATGACTTCGGTCTAAACTATGGTTAGCTAAAACCATGGTTTGGCATGATGTTAAATTGAGAGCCATTAGAATTAATACAAAGACTGCAATAATCTACACCCGGGTTATCATTCCTTTACACAGAGCAGGGGTGGGCAACTTCTGGGGGTCTGGGAGCCACTTTCCAGTCCCTGGAACCCCCCACCCTGAGGGCCACACTCCCGCTCCTGACACACTGACAAAATTCGGTGGTGCGGCAGAGCCAGCAAAAGAATCAAACCATGGTGGCGGCTACAAAGGAACAAACTTAGTTGGAAAACAAGCTAAATGTGTCCCTTTTAAGTCTCTGTTGCGATTTGCCACTGAAATCCGGTGGCAAACCGCCTATTTTTTTGCTGTCATGGAGCCAAATTTCTGCACGGGTAGTGGGGGCCGCACTAGAGCCTGGGGGTTGCATGCAGTTGCCCACCCCTGACTTAGCATGTGGGTCATGTGGTGGGGATAGGGAACCATTCACAACCAGCAAGGGGGGGGGGGAGTTTAAGTCTCCCTTGTAGATTTTTCAGGCATTTGCCTTTTTTTTTGCGGCCTGCAGGATACAAACCCTGCGAGCCCCACCTCGTCCAGGAGCGCGTGGCAACGCTGGACCGGTGCTACCGGGAGCTGGTGGCACTGGCAGCGCAACGGCGTGCCAAACTGGAGGAGTCGCGCCGCCTCTGGAAGTTCTTCTGGGACATGGGTGAGGAGGAGGCTTGGATCCGGGAGCAGAGCCAGATCCTCTCCTCGGACGACTTCGGCAAGGACCTGACGAGTGCACTGCGCCTCACCAGCAAGCACAATGCCTTCCGCGACGAGATGAGCGGCCGCGCTGGCCCGCTGCAGCAGAGCATTGCCGAAGGCCGCCAGCTGGTTGCCGAAGGTCACTTTGGAGCCGCCGAGGTGGCCGAGAGGATCCGGGAAATCGAGGAGCAGTGGGAACAGCTGGAGGCTCTGTCGAGCAAACGGGAGCGGCGTCTCCTCCAGGCCTCCAACCTCTACCAGTTCCAAGCAGATGCGAATGACATGGAGGCCTGGCTGTTGGACGCCCTCCGCTTGGTGTCCAGCTCCGAGGTGGGCCACGACGAATACTCGACCCAGAGCCTGGTGAAGAAGCATAAGGACGTGGAGGAGGAGATTCACAACCACCGGCCCGCCCTGGACGCCCTGCACGAGCAGGCCCAGAGCCTGCCGGCAGCCTTCGCCCACTCTCCTGAGGTGGACGGGCGCTTGCCTGCGCTGGAGCAGCGCTATGAAGAGCTGGTGATGCTGGCTGAGCATCGCAAGCAAGCCCTGCAGGACGCCCTCAACCTGTACAAGATGTTCAGCGAGGCAGACGCTTGCGGGCTGTGGATCGGCGAGCGGGAGTACTGGATCGAGACCATGGACGTCCCGGAGAAGTTGGAAGACCTCGAAGTTGTTCAGCAAAGGTGAGCAGAGTGGAGCCTGGGGACTCCTGTGTCAGTGGGGCTCCTTATCCGTTACATCTTTTTGTTTGAGCTTTAGAAGAGCTCTCCATAGTGATCCATGGTGGTGAACCTATTTTGGGGATGGAGTTCAGCACCATGGACAGCTCCTATAGAGCTCAGAATAAAAAGATGCAATGGATACGGAGCCCCACTGCAACAGGAGTCACCAGTCTCTCCTGGCATTGGCCCAGTTTGGCTTGGGAAGGTGAGGAGAAAACTCCAGGCCTTCTCCTGCTCTCCCTTCTTGGGGTTCTTTATCTCTGAACCGGACTTGGACTGGGCAGCCCTTCAAGTAGAGGAGGTCTTCAAATGGAGGACTGTCCTCTGTAAAGCAGAACACATGGCCACTGCAGGGGTTGGCTGGTGATTCCTGTGTCGGTGGGGCTTCTTATCCATTGCAGGTTTTTGTTTGAGCTTAGTAGGAGCTATCCATGGTGCTCCATGGTGGTGAACCTATTTTGGGGGTGGAGTCCAGCACCATTGATAGCTCCTGCAAAGCTCAAACAAGAAGATGCAATGGATAGGGAGCCCCACTGACTCAGGAGTCACCAGCCTCCCCATGTTCCTCCTTCTTACCCAGAAGTGGGGTGCAAGTGTGTGTGTGTGTGTGTGTGTGTGTGTGTGTGTGTGTGTGTGTGTCCCCTAATTAAGTGCTTTGTTTGGGACACTGGTCCCTGAAGAGAGGAAGCAGTCCCATATTTTTTAAATGTATTTATTTATTTGTAAATTTATGAGTCGCCTTTCCACCCAATTAGGGCCCCCAAGGTGACTTTCCTTGGAACAATTTAAACACATTTAAATTTTTTAAAAAAAACTTTAAAACAGTTTGAAAACTCTGAAAACAACACTTTAGAAACAATTTGAAAACTTTAAAACAGCACCAACAGTAGAAATTGAGTGCAGCAGAGAATCATGGAAAGAGAGTGCGGAGCTGAGAGATTTAAAACACTCATACAGAACAGAAGAGATTTGAACATCCTGCTTAAAACGTGAACAGGGAAGGGGCCAGCCTAACTTCCCTTGGGAGAGAGTTCCACAGGGGGAAGAGGCCGTAGCTCAGTGGGAGAGCAGCTGTTTTGCATGCAGAAGGTCCCAGGTTCAATCCCTGCCATCTCCAGGTAGGGCAGGATCTCCCTGACCCATCTCCCCTTTGACCCTCGTCATCCCAGGTTTGAGACACTGGAGCCAGAGATGAATAACCTGGCCTCTCGCATTGCGGCAGTGAATGAGATCGCAAGCCGGCTTTTGGGCACCGACCACAGAAACAAGGACAGTATCCAGGCCACTCAGGAACAACTCAATACCAGGTGGGTGCTCAGAGATGTGTGCATGGGGCAGGGCAAGTGGAAACGGGGCAAGGAGAGAGTACAGCAGTTTGAGAGTTTGAGCAGGAGAGGGTGAAGCCCCTTCTTTTGAAGTTCCCAAATACAGTTAAGGCTTCTCTTCAAAGCAGGAGTGGGGGTCCTCTGAATTCAGTTTCGGAGCAGCTCTCAGGGGCTGCATTCCAGTGGTGGGTGGGGCCAAAATGCCAAAAATACCAGCATCTTTTAGCTTAAAGCTCTTACTGCCCATAACTAAGCCCATGGGGAGGCATTTCAACCTTTTAGAATGGGGGGGAAATCTTCAAAAACGCTGGGAAAACTGCCAAACAATTGGTAATTGGGAAGGGGGTGGGGCCAGGGGAAGGGGCTGTGGTTATCGGTGCAACCCCAGGAAGGCTGGGGTTGGCTGCTGGGCCGGAGATTCCCCACCCCTGCTTTTAAAGTCGGTGAATTTCCCGTTCACATAAAAGGGTAGGAGGCAGCCGTGGCAACGCTGAGCTGGATCAGAGCCAGTGTGGCGTAGTAGTGAGAGTGCTGGACTGGGACTCGGGAGATCCGGGTTCTAGTCCCTGCTCGACCATGAAACTCACTGGGTGACTTTGGGCCAGTCACTGCCTCTCAGCCTAACTTACCTCACAGGGTTGTTGTGAGGATAAAATGGAGAGGAGGAGGAGGATTATGTAAGCCGCCTTGAGAGCCTTGCAGGAAAAAAGGCGGGGTATAAATGTAATAAATACATAAAAATAAAAAATCTGACCATCCCTCCTTGCTCGCAGGTGGCAGCAGTTCCAAGCCCTGGCCAGCCGCAAGAAGGAGTCCTTGACCTCGGCGCTCAGCATCCAAAACTACTACCTAGAGTGCAACGAGACCAAGGCGTGGATGCGGGAGAAGACCAAGGTGATCGAGTCCACCCAAGGTTTGGGCAACGACCTGGCCGGCGTGATGGCTCTGCAGCGCAAGCTGGCGGGCATGGAGCGGGACCTGGAGGCCATCCAGGGCAAAGTGCGGGACCTGCGGGAGGAGGAGGCCCGGCTGGTGGACCAGCACCTGGAGCAGGCCGCTGCCATCTCAGACCGCTTATCCGAAGTGGACGGGACCTGGGACGAGCTGCGGGGGACTATGCGGCGCCGCGAGGAGTCTCTGGGCGAAGCCAGCAAGCTGCAGGGTTTCCTGCGCGACCTGGACGACTTCCAGGCCTGGCTCTTGCGCACCCAGACCGCCATCGCCTCGGAGGACGTCCCGGCTGCCCTGCCAGAGGCGGAGTGCCTGCTGAGCCAGCACGAGACCATCCGGAATGAGGTGGAGCACTACAAGGGGGACTACCACCGCCTGCGGGCCATGGGGGAGGAGGTCACACAAGGCCACACCGACGCCCAGCACATGTTCCTCCAGCAGCGCCTCCAGGCCCTCGACACCGGCTGGAACGAGCTTGGCCAGATGTGGGAGAACCGGCACCAGCTGCTCTCGCGGGCCTACGGCTTCCAGATCTTCCTCAGGGACACCAAGCAAGTGGAAGCGGTGCTCAGCAACCAGGTAAAGGCTTTGAGGAACAGGGACGTGGCGCCTATCCTTGACCAGTGGCGTCGGGGTCAGTTTGCAGGCAGTCTTCGTGACAGTCCCCCCGTAGCCACATCCTCGTTACCATTTTGAACCTGTCAGCTGGGAGTCAGGAGTGCTGGGAGTTGTAATCCAAAACATGTGCAGAGCACCAGTTTGGCGAAGGCTGCTGATTGGTGGAAGATTCAGGACAGATGAATGGATGGCCCTCTTCACACAGTGCATAGTTAAACTATGGAATTCACTTCCACAAGGTGTAGCGATGGCCACCAATTTGGAGGGCTTTAAAAGGGGACTGGGCAAATTCATGGAGGAGAAGGCTATCAGTGGCTACTAGTCCTGATGGCTATATGCCACCTCCAGTATCAGAGGCTGCCTGCCTATGTACACCAGTTGCTGGGGAACATGGGTGGGAGGGTGCTGTCGCACTCATGTCCTGCTTGGGGATTTCCTATGGGCAGCCGGGCAGCCACTGTGTGAACAGAATGCAGGACGTGATGGACCCCTCGTCTGATCCAGCAGGTCTCTCCTTGTGTTCTCATGAAGGCACAAGTGGCCCAGATGGGCAAATAGTCTGTCATGGGAGAAGAAGGCAGCTTTCTTGGAGGGCTGCATTGGTACCGTAAACTTGAAAAGACATTGTAACTAGGGAAGGACCATAGTGCAGCGGTAGCGCAGCTGTTTTGCATGCAGAAGGTCCCTGGTTCAATCCCCAGCATCTCCACGTTAAAAAAGGAACAGGCAGCAGGTGATGGGGGGGGGGACACACCTTCTTTGCTGGAGACTCTGGGGAGACTGCTGGCAGGAAGGACAGAAGGCAGAAGGCACCTTCTTATGGTCCTATGCAAGAATCCTTCATCTGAACAGCCCGATCGCATCTGATCTCAGAAGCTAAGCAGGGTCGGGCCTGGTTAGTACTTGGAGGGGTGACCACCTTGGAATGCCAGGTGCTGCAGGGAGGGACCAGAGCTCAAGTGTGAGAGAGCACATGCTTTGCATGCAGAAGGTCCCAGGTTCAATCCCCGGCCTGTCCAGGTAGGGCTTGGGAAGAATCCTGCCTGAAACCCTGGAGAGCCGCTGCCAGTCAGTGCCGACAATACTGAGCTAGGTGGACTAATGGTCTGACTCCGTATAAGGCAGCTTCCTATGTTCCTGTGAAGTACAGGCGCTCATCGTGACGGTCCCCAGAGCCATGACCCTCAAGGAGAGAACAAAAATTGCAGGCAACTGCGTTGACCCATATCAACCTACCAGTTCTAGCAGTTTTCATCACCAGGAGCGGGTCTTTTGTAAAACGAATGGCTCTGAATTGCCCACTCAAGACCAAGCTCCCCCCAAATACTTTGCATGGCAACAGGGAGCAATGTTTGTTGCTGGGAAAATTCATTTCCTCCCATCTACAGTGAGGACTGCAGCTAAGCTAAGGGGGAAACAGGGAAGTCTGAGTGGGGTGGCAGATGATGTCAGAGCCCCTGCTGATAAAAAAAAAGTGCCAGAGCTGCGTCCCTGAAAGCACTGGCTCCACTACACCACTGCCTATGTTATAAAAAGGGAGCTGCTTCAAAATGGTGGTGCCATTTTGGCTGATGTCCTGCCCAGCTCCTTGTTGTCTTTCACCTTGGCTATTATTTCCCAGCCTCTGACCCTAACAGATCACCTGACTTCCAGACCTTTCATTCCCAGGATCTAAAGAATCTGATGCCATTCAAAAAATAAAAAATAAAAATCAAACGTACATCTAGGAATTTGGGGTGTCATCGATTGTTTCCCCCCTGCTGTCATAAGGGCTGACTCCATCTTCTGCTGGCCTTGTTGCTAGAATAAGTCAGAGGGAAGTCCCTTCACAGTATCCACCCTTTGCTTCAGGCCTGTAGTCAGCCTAAAGATTTGGGGGGGGGGGGGTTCATCTGGTCTGCAGGCCTTTGAAAGACAAAATTGTAAACTGTTTTTTAATTATTTGTTATAAAAAAAAAATGTAGGGAGGGCAGAGAAAATTTAGCAGGGGACAGGCCCTTCCTGGCCCACCCCCAACTACAGGCCTGCTTTGCCTCTCCTTGTCTGGGGCGTGCCCTGATGCTTCCTTGGGATGACCTGTCCTTTTTTCCTTGGCAGGAATATGTGCTGACTCACACCAGCATGCCTGGATCCCTCCAAGCCGCTGAGGCGGCCATTAAAAAGCATGAGGATTTCATGACCACCATGGAGGCCAACGGAGAGCGGATCAAGGGGTTGGTGGACTCTGGGCGGAAGCTTATCATGGAGGACGGCCTCCACTCGGACAAGATCCAGGAGAAAGTCAATTCCATTGACAGTCGGTGAGTGAGGCAGTGAGTGAGATTGGTCTCTGTGGGAGCACTGGCTGGGCGCCAATCTGGCTTCGGGAATAGAGCAGGACATAGCAATTCAGAACAAAAAGGAGGCAGATTAGGATCGACTGGTAGATCTCCGGGTGACTTGCACCAGATTGATTTGAGTGATTTGCAGCAGAGCCAGTGTGGTGTAGTGGTTAGAGCATTGGATTGGGACTCAGGAGATCCAGGTTCGAGTCCCTACTCAGCCAGGAAGTTCATTGGGTGACTTCGGGCCAGTCGCTGCCTCTCAGCCTAATCTACCTCACAGGGTTGTTGTGACGATAAGATGGAGAGGAGGAGGACCATGTAAGCCACCTGGGGTTCCTTGCAAGAGGGGCACCGGGTTGGGGAAGGCTGGACTGTAGTAACTTCCAGATTAGACTACTGTAATGCATTGTCCATGGGGCTGCCTTTGAAGACTGCCTGGAAACTGCAGTTAATGCAAAATACAGCGCTAGACTCCTAACTGGGGTCTGCTCATCGAAACACACATATAATTTTGTTGCAGACATTGTAAGCCCTCCTGGCAAGATGAAAGGATGGGGGGGGGCAATAAGCTGCCCCTTCTGAATATCTCAAGACCTGTGTCTTCCCCTTGACCCCCTCCCTTCCACCCCACTTTCAGGCACAGGAAAAACCAAGAAGCGGCCCAAGATCTCTTGGCCCGGCTCCGTGACAATCGAGAGCTCCAGCACTTTCTACAAGACTGCCAAGAGGTGAGCAGGGCCAGGTCATTCAGCAGCATGGGTGGACTTGGTAGGGGTCGGGCGGTGGGATTGGCTCCCTGAAGGCAGTTCAGTGGGTGGAATCAAAGGTGCGAGGCAACCCCTGTAGCCCCTGTTGGTAGAGCCTGATTCTTGGCTAACAACAAAAAGGAAGTGGGACCTGCAACAAAATATTGCAGCATGGAGTACTCCCGTTGACTGCTCCATATAGCCATGCCCTCCTCCATAATAGTCCATTCCAATTCTCCTACCACCTGGTTTTCCATGTGTGTCCCCCTTCCTTTGTACGCCTTGTCTTTTTAGTTTTTAGCAGGGGCCCTCTCTCTCTCTTTGGGGCTTTTCTACAAGAGGCTCTAATTGTGTGCCCGTCATTCCCCACTCGCGGTTGTTCACAGGTTCGTTAAACGACGATGAGCCTCCAATTTCACTTCTGCGTCTAACAAGCACTTTGGGCGAGATTTTTTTAGAGCAGGGAAAATTTGGTATTTGTTTGTCAAAGTGAATGAAAAGCTTTTTCCACTTGTGTGAGTGCGCTATTCCGCTATACCACAGTGCCACCTAGAGGTTATGTAGTGGAAAAGCAGGAAAGGGAAATGCTCCTCGTGTAGTGCTCCAATCTCAATTCTGCGATGAAACTGAAAGTAGATACAGCTGATTAACAGTCTCATGTAGAAAACCTGTTGATGTGAGCTGCTTTGGGAGATGAGAATTGCCTAAAAAGCAGAATAAAAATGCAGCAGATAAATAAATAAATCTGCATTTGGTGACTTCAGGGTTTGGTGCTGACTCTCCCTAGGGAACCCCCTCCGCATAACTCTCTCCTCCTGCCTCTTCCCCCAGCTCACCCTGTGGATCAACGAGAAGATGCTCTCAGCCCAGGACATGTCGTACGATGAAGCCCGGAACCTCCACACCAAATGGCAGAAGCACCAGGCCTTCATGGCAGAGCTGGCTTCCAACAAGGGCTGGCTGGAGAAGATACAGAAGGTGGGTCAAATCTGCAAGAAGGATCCCTGTGGCCCTTCTTCCCCTCCTTTTCCAACATACCTCTGCATTGGAGCTTTAAGTCTTGCTGAAACCACGTCATCTCATCTGGATGTCCTGCTCACTGATGCTGCAAAAGCACACTTTGCACATTCTCAGGGAAGCTCTTTGCTTTCCTTCATTGGTTCCTTGATAAGAGGGTTGCTGGGACTCGAGTTCACTTTGAAGATTGAAAGCCCTGTTCAGGAAACCCAGAGGTGGCTGTGGTTTCTTCTGTGGCAAGACAAATAAATGTTAGACATGCTCAGAGGCACTCTCTTCTTTACTACAACTACTACTGCAACATATAACAGGACTGAACTGTGGAACTGAATAATAATTTGTGTGTGTATCTAGATCTAGATATATATAAACACATTTATATTCCACCTTTCTTCCATCATGAAACTCAAGGTGGCTACATGTGGTTCCCAGGTGGTCTCCCCTCCAAGCACTGACCAGACCTGGACCTGCTTAGCTTCAGCAAGGTGGCTGCCTCTTGTGCCTTCAGACCATGACCATATATATTGTATATATCCCTCAGTTGCTGGGGAACATGGGCGGGAGGATGCTGTTGCACTCATGTCTTGCTTGTGGGTTTCCCATGGGCAGCTGTTTGGCCACTGTGCGAACAGAATGTTGGACTAGATGGACCCTTGGTCTGATCCAGCAGGGCTCTTCTTATGTTCGATATAAAATGATACTTTGGGGAGGGGCCATGGCTCAGTGGTCAAGCCCCTGCTTTGCATGCAGAAGCTCCCAGGTTTAATCCCCAACATCTCCAGGTAGGGCTGGGAAAAATACCTCCTGCCTGAAACCCTGGAGAGCGGCTGCTGCCAGTCAGTGTCGACAATACTGGGCTAGAAAGATCAAGGGTCTGACTCAGTATCAGGCAGCTTTCGATGTTCCTAAGCTCAAAGCACATAACATCCATTACCTTCTCAGTAATCCTTACAACAACCTTGGAAAGTAGGCAATGTTCTGGCCTTTTACAGCAGGGGTGTTGAACCTCTTTCAGCCTGAGGGCCAAATTGCATTTCGGAGCAGCTCTCGGGGGCCGCATTGTAGTGGTGGGTGGGGCCGAAGGCAAAAGGGGTGGGGCCAAAGTCCTAGCCTATTGTAGCTTAAAGGTCTTGCTGCCAGTAAACTTAAGCCTTAGGAGAGGCATTTCAACCGTTTAGAATGGGGAGGGAGGGACTGCCCCAAAGCCTGGAAACCGCCAAACAAGAGTTGGTTGCAGAAAACAGGACATGGCCTTCTGTGGAATTTTGGCGTTTGCCTGCCTTGGTTGCCACCTAGTTTGGGACGTGGTTTGTCAGGCAGTCTTGCTGCAATGCTCTCCCTCTGTGTCTCCTCTTCGGCAGGAGGGGGAGCAGCTGGTAGCAGAGAAGCCGGAGCTGGAACCCGTGGTGAGGGACAAGTTGGGTGGCCTGCAACAGCTGTGGCAGGAGCTGGAATCTAGCACTCAGAGCAAGGCTCAGTGCCTCTTTGATGCCAACCGGGCTGAGCTCTTCACGCAAAGCTGCTTCGCCCTGGAGGCCTGGCTGAGTGGCCTGCAGGCCCAGCTGCACTCGGATGACTACGGCAAGGACTTGACCAGCGTCAACATTTTGCTCAAGAAGCAGCAGGTAAGCCCAAGCGGGTGGTGCAGTCCGGAGAGAGCAGCTCCAAGGGAAGAATCGTAGCTCCACTGCGACGACTATGCAGTTGGAGAAAGAATGGGGGAATTGCTGGATCTTTGCTCCTGGTAGGAAAAGGGGCAATTAGAGAAACAGCCTGTGTGTTGAACCGAGTGGCTTCCTGGCTGCGGTTTGTAGCACCACAACACCCTGAGTATGAGCCAGCAATGTGATGTGGCTGCAAAAATGGCAAATGTTATTTTGGGCTGCATTAATAGAAGTATTGCTTCCAAAGCACATGAAGTGCTAGTTCCCCTCTACTCAGCACTAGTTAGACCTCATCTTGAGTACTGCGTCCAGTTCTGGGCACCATACTTTTAAGAAAGATGCAGACTGGAAAGGGTTCAGAGGAGGGCAACAAAAATGATATAGGGACTGGAAACAAAGCCCTGTGAGGAGCGACAGAAGAAACTGGGCATGTTTAGCCTTCCGAAGAGAAGACTGAGGGGAGATAGGATAGCACTCTTCAAGTACTTGAAAGGTTATCACACAGAGGAGGGCCAGGATCTCTTCTCAACCATCCCAGAGTGCAGGACACAGAATCATGGGCTCAAGTTACAGGAACCCAGATTCCGCCAGGACATCAGGAAAAACTTCCTGTTAGAGCAATACGACAATGGGACCAATGACCTAAGGTGGTCGTGGGCTCTCCCACACTGGAGGCATTCAAGATGCAGCTGGACAGCTATCTGTCAAGGATACTTTGACTTGGATTCCTGCATTGAGCAGGAAGTTGGAGTTGATGGCCTTGTAGGCCCCTTGAATCTAACTGCTATCCTGTGATTCTATTATTCTACCCTGTGGTGCTTCTCTGTTCCCACTTGCTCCCTTCCCGCCCACCCCCCTTTGCCTTTCAGATGCTGGAGAACCAGATGGACCTGCGGGAGAAGGAGGTGGATGGCCTCAAAGCCCAGGCGCTAGCCCTGAGCCAGGAGGACTCCAACACGGTGGAAGTGGACGGCAAACTGCGGGCGGTGGAGGACAGGTTTGTGGAGCTGCGGGCACCGCTGCGGGAGCGCTGTGGGAAGCTGCTGGCTTCCAAGGAGGAGCACCAGTTCAACCGTGACCTGGAAGATGAAATCGTGAGTGGCAGGAGGAATCGTGGGTGGTGGGGTGGCGGGATCAGGCGGGCCGAGCCTGAGAGGACGTGTCTTCCACAAAGAGTGGCTTCCGTATCGCAAATCCTTCATGTTCTGTGCTTCTGCTGCATGCTGGGGGTTGTTTGTAATGTACTGGGCGTCTCAAAGCAATTCCACAAGAAGATGTGGTATGGAAGGGAGCCAGTCCTGTCTTGCTGCGGCTGGGTCAAGCTCTGTCCTGGGGCAAAGTCAGAAGGCGGTGGGGAGATCGGAAGCACAGTACAACCAGTCAAGGAGGAGGGCAGTCCAAAAGCAGGGCCTGAGGCAGAGCCAAAGTCAAGCGCAGGCAAGCAGTCTAAATCAAGGAAGGAAGTCCAAGGAAAAAGCAAGGTCAGGAAAATGGTGTCGTTCCAACAACCTGCTGGTTTTGACTGAGAGCTTATATTAGGAGTCCCCAACCTTTCGATTCAGTGGGCACATTTGGAATTTTGATAGTGTTGTCATGTGTTTTATTTTCACGTATTGGCTGCGTTCAGACAACAAGATAACCCACACATATGGACTGAGCGTGGGTTGTCAGTGGACTGTGGGTTGTTGAAACGTGGGTGACGTGGGCGATCATGTTGTCTGAACCCAGCCGAGATAACAAACCATGGTGAACAACCCACAGTTCACAACCCAGCAACAAACCATGGCTGGGTTCAGACAACATGATAACCCACACTCAGCCACGAGCATCCCATGAAGAGAACCCGTGGTTTGTTGTTGGGTTGTGAACTGTGAAGAGAAAGCCTGCCCGGTCCTCCACATGAACTGTGGGTGGTTTGTGGTTAACCATGGTTTGTTCGCATGGCTGGATTCAGACGGCATGATAACCCACGTTTCAACAACAACGACAACCCATCCTCAACTCTTTAGTGTGGGTTATTGTGTTGTCTGCACCCAGTCAGTGTAAGGGGCAGAATATAATTTTAAAAAAATAAGTAAAAAGCACCTGGCTTTTCTCAGCCTTCATCTCCCCTCCTGTCCCGCAGTTGTGGGTGAAGGAACGGATGCCTATGGCAGTTTCTACCGACCATGGTAAAGATCTTCCCACCGTCCAACTGCTGATCAAGAAAAATCAGGTAAGGCTTTGTGGGATGTGTTCTGAAAGGGGAGTGGGAACGCTGTGGTTGGATCGACCCTTTATTGGACTTCTTTATGTAACAGTAGAACAGCAACCTTAGGAGCCAGGCTTAAGATTAGTTGGTTAAACCATCATGACTAATCCTCACCATCTTGCAAGTAAGTCTGCAAAAGTTACTAGTCCGGGCATAAACAACAAAGACTTTTGTGGCACCTTGGGGTGCAATTCCATTGTGATGATCGTAAGCCCCCGCACTTGGAGGCTTACGCTTATCCTATGCAGTGCGGGAGGAGCGGCAGAGGCAATCTTCTCCTCCCCGTTCTACTGCCCTGCATTTTTGCTAGACGGGCCTTTTTCCCTATCCCGCAAAAGTGTTTCGGAGGGGGAAGGAAAGGGGGCTGGAGAGGCTCCAGGGTAGCTCGTATCCTGGCCTTTCCAGTCTCCTCTCTTCCCTGCCCACCGAAAACGCTGCCTTTCCCCGGTCTCCAAGGTTGTGTTCCTGACCTCGGAGAGGCAGCCAGTGTGGAAAGAACCACAGGGAGGGGGGGATGGATCGCGGATTCCCCCCTCTGAGGTCAGAGCATTGTCTCCGACCTCAGATCTTGGAATCGGAAGTATACTGTGGCCCCTCAGATGCTGTCTAGGGGCCACAGGGTTGCTCCTTTGAAGATTTTATTGTAACATAAGCTTTCATGGACTGGACTCCACTTTACCAGATGCATGAAGTGTTACCTTTAGTTGCCTGGTATATTCTCTCTCTTTTTATATTTATATAAAGTTAGAGATCGATATGTTACAGATACAGGTACCGTATATCTACCTGTAACTTGGCAAAGGCAAGACAAAGTCTTGTAGATTGTTTATTCCACCAAAGGAGTTTTCTTCTGACCATTCAGATGTGTAATGATAACAAACTCTTCCCCAATCCACACTTCCATGCTAGGTTAAAAAGTTGTTTTATTGTTCTTAGGCTTGGTACACCTTTATAATGATTTGGTTGTAAATGTACCATTTCTTCTTTTGCATTCACACTAGGCTTTGAGAAAGAGAGAGATGTTTTTTTTTAAAAAATGGGACAAGATGGGAGTGAAATTCTTTTTGCTGTCCTTGCATCTTGCATTGCAGATCCTGCATTGAGCAGCGATCAGACTATTACATTTCTATACCACCCAATAGCCAAAGCTCTCTGGGTGGTTGACAACCATTAAAACCATAAAATACAACATAAAATACAATATAAACATTTGAAAGTTTTAAAACTACAGTATAAAATAGAAGTAAAAATCGAAATAAAAGCTAGCAGCAGTACAGAGATTTACAATACAGTAAAGGATTTAAAACAACAGAGACTCAAATACTAAAATTCCTGGGAAAATAGGAAGGTTTTCACCTGGCGCCAGAAAGAGTGCAACTTAGGTGCCAGGCGAGCCTCTCTGGGAAGTCCATTCCATAATGCAGGTGCCAAAGCAGAAAAGGCCATCTTCCTAGTAGCCACCCAGCTCACTTCCTTTGGCAGGGGCTCGTAGAGGAGGACCGCGGAGGATGATCTTAGGGTCCGGGCAGGTATATATGGGAGGAGACAGTCCTTCAGGTAACCTGGCCCCAAGCCATTTAGGGCTTTATAAGTTAATACAAGCACTTTGAATTGGGCCTGGACATGGACTGGCAGCCAGTGCAGATAGAAAAGCACTGGCCTAATCAGATCATGTTGGCCAGTCCCCATTAGCAACCTTGCTGCCTTATTTTGGGCCAGCTGAAGTTTCCAGACCGTTTTCAAAGGCAGCCCCACATATAACACATAGCAGTAATCCTTGGGCTACTTGACCTCCAAGGTCCCTTCCAACAGTATGATACTGTATATCGATACTGAGAGAGCGAGCAAGGAATTCTGGGATGCACCTTCCTGAAGCTCATTCCACATTGGACAGCAAAGTGCGAATGCCTTGTTCTTCGTGTGCCAGAGTCCATGCTCTTTCCAACCCTCTCTCAGACTCTGCAGAAAGAGATCCAGGGCCACCAGCCCCGCATCAACGACATCCTGGGGCGGTGGCAGGGGCTGGGGTGTGGCAGCCTGGAGGCGGAGCTGCAGGGCCGCATGGAGGCGTTACAGGAGATGTGGCAGGAGTTGCAGAACCAGGTGGAGCAGCGGCACGGGCGGCTGGAGCAAGCACAGATGGCCCAGCAGTTCTACTTTGATGCCGCCGAGGCAGAGGCCTGGATGGGCGAACAGGAGCTGCACATGATATCGGAGGAGAAAGCTAAGGTGTGTGTGTGTGTGTGTGTGTGTGTATTGCGTGGGGTGGGGGAGGGGAGGGACACATCTGGGTTGTACATTTATTTATTTACAGTATTTTTATCCTGCTCCTCAGTCCCAAGGAGGCTTCCAGAGCGGCTTATAAACTGTCGCTGAAACAAGGTGGTCTCTGCCCCGCAGATTTACAACCTAAAAAGACATGACACCTGAGGAAAGAGGAACGGGGAGGGCAGAGGAGATAGAAACAAAATGTGCTGAGGTTCACACTCCCCTGGAAGCTGCAGCCGGAAGATCTTCCTGCTAATCCTGGATGCGTGAGAGCTGGTCTGACAGCAGACAAAAGGCACTCTGTGCATGCTCAAAATCTCACTTTGCCTTTATCACTTCACAAATGGCGGTGAGGTGAAGCAGGACAGCTGTGCTTAAGTCTCCTCTCCCATGGGAAATAGATCCCCCTGACACCAGCATTCTCCTTATTTATTTTTATTTATTATTACATTTATATCCCACCTTTTATCCTCTTGCAAGGAACCCAAGGTGGCTTACATGGTCCTCCTGCTCTCCATTTTATCCTCACAACAACCCTGTGAGGTAGGTTAGGCTGAGAATTAGTGACTGGCCCAAAGTCACCCACACCCAGCTGAGTGAGAACTAGAACCCGGATCTCCTGAGTCCCAGTCCAACGCTCTAACTACTACGCCACACTAAGGGGAGTTCTGGGACTCAGCTTACCTAGAAGCCAAGTTTCTCTGTGATCTGAAAGGCCTGCCTCCCAACCCCAGATGCCTGAAGACTGGTTGCAGTTACTCAGCAGTGAGAAGAAGAGGCACTCTACACGCGCCCAGATGAACTCTCCCCTCATTTCCACATTTGAGGACTTGAATGCTGATGCGAAGAACGAGTTCTGGGGCTCACCCTTATACGGAGAAGAAGCACCCTTGGTCCACCTTCTCCCACCTCTTTCCTCCTGTTCCTGTTTGTGCTTCTCTTACCCCCACTTTCTGAGGGGGGAAAAAGCACCAAAACACTTCCTTCCCTTCCCCAGGATGAACTGATTGCTCAGGCCATGGTGAAGAAGCATCTCGTGATGGAGCAGGCCCTGGAAGACTACGCCCAGACCATCCACCAGCTCTCCATCCAGAGCCGCGACATGGTAAACAACGGGCACCCCGAGAGGTATGCAGATTCCTGCTCCCCACACTTCCGTGCCGATGGGCGGGGACTCCCGCCCTCCCCAGCCGCCCCTCAAAGCTCTCTGCTTCCAGCTGGGTGGGGTCAGCTCAGGTTGCCGTGCTGCAAGGCCCGCCTGGCTCTTACTACACCCATCCCTCTCTCCTAGAAGTCTTAGGCCAGGGGTGTCGAACCTCTTTCAGCCCAGGGCCCGAATTCCATTTTGGAGAAGCTCTCGAGGACCACATTCCAATGGTTCACCAGTAACTCAACCTTAGAAGAGGCATTTCAACCTTTTAGAAAAAAGGTTGGGAAACCACCAAATGATCGGAGGAACAGGAGTGAGGCTAGGGCAGGAGAGGGCAACTTCGTGCAGTCTGTGGGCCAATTCCCCTCTCCCCAGACCCGCCGCAGGCCGCCGTCCTACTGCTGTGCTAACGATAAAGCAGGGGGCAAAGTTTTTAAAAGGCCACCATGCGGGCTTAGAATGGACAAATGTAGCTTGAATTTGTTCAGTCTGAGCCTCCATAGAAACTGTGACTTTTAAAACCCTTTTTCCTGTTTTTTAAAAAAAATATAGCCACATCAGGGGTCTGTGGGTCCAAGTGCAGCCTGTTGGCCACATGTTGCACACCCCTGGGCTAAATGAATGGGGCGTAGCTCTTTGGGGAGCCCCAGAGGGCTGGATTAGGACCCCGGATGGGCTGGATTTGACCTCTGGGCCTGCGCTTCTGCACCCCTGACTTGGGGCAAGTGCTCATCATGTGAATCAGTTACCGCTTACCATACTTTTCAAGCACCCTTTTGTACTTGCACCCAGGAGCAATTGAAAGGTGTGTTTCTTCCTTCCTTCTTGTGCTGCGTGTTTACTAGCCCGGGATCACTTTCTACCTATTACATACCTTCTCTTGCTGGTCAACGACAACAACAATCCTTTATTGCAGTCAATGGACCATTCCTCATACAAGATAATACATACATACAGTACAACTAGTTAATTGGACACCTACCTTGGGAGGGATTTCCACAACCTGGGAGCGGCCACCACAAAATGTGCCTCTGAAAGTGGCGATCTCAAAAAGAAGGGCCTCTCCAGATTGACCCTGAAGTGGTTGTATATGGGAATCATATATAACCTATCAGGGAGCCTATGGGCTGAGAGCCTATCAGGGAGCCTGGGATGTATGCAAAGCAATAACAGAAAGTGGGGTGACAAGCATTTGCCAGGTTTTTTCAGGCCTAGCTGGTTCCAAACTTAAAGGATACAGGCTTCCTTGACATCCATGGCTGACATCTGTCCCCTTCCCCCCCTGCCTTCCCTTCCCTCTTTCTGGCAGTGAGCGGATCACTCTCCGGCAGGGCCAAGTGGACAAACTCTATGCCAGCCTGAAGGACCTGGCTGAGGAACGCCGGGCCAAGCTCCAGGAACATCTCCGGCTCTGCCAGCTGAAGCGGGAGGTGGATGACCTGGAGCAGTGGATCTCGGAGCGGGAGGTGGTGGCCGCCTCCCACGAGCTTGGGCAGGATTATGAGCACGTCACGGTACGTCTCCCCCTCCAGAGCCACCCATAACATGTGCAGAGGCAGGGAAGACCCCCTCCAGGTGTCATCTTCTCCCGCACTAGGGTGATTGGAGACCTCGAGTGTTGAATCTCTTTCAGCCCAAGGGCTGAATTCCATTTCGAAGAAGCTCTTGGGGAGCCCATTCCAGTGGTGGGCGGGGGCCGAAGGCAAATGGGGCATGACCATTGTACCAAAATACCTTCCTATTTTCGTTTAAAACTCTTGGTTGTGAAAACCTAAGCCTTAGTTTGGCAGGCTGACTGGAGTGGAGGAAGGTGTCTGGAAAGGATCACTTCGGTGCGCTTCCTCCCCATCACAATCCTGCTCCTCTCAGCCTGCCAAATAGCTGAGCAGTGGGCTTGCAGTGTGTGGGGGGGTGGGATTCAGAGGCTAGGGCCACCACCGGTGGGCTGCACTCAAGATCTTGCTCACTATTGCCAGTTTTGACTGGCAGTGCCTCTCCTGGGCCTCATCACCTGCTACTGGATCCTGTTCGTAGTAGTAGTTGTAGGTAAGAACGTCAGAGGGGCCCTGCTGGATCAGACCAAGGGCCCATCTAGTCCAGCATTCCGTTCCCCATGGGATCCCACAAGTAGGACAGGAGTGCAACAGCACCCTCCCGCCCATGTTCCCCAGCAACTGGTGAACATAGGCACACTGCTGCTGATACTGGAGGTAGCATATAGCCATCAGGACTAATAGCCCTGGATAGTCTTCTCCTCCAGGAATCTGTCCAATCCCCTTTTAAAGCCCTCCAAATTGATGGCCATCACATCTTGTGGAAGTGAATTCCATAGTTTAACTCCACGCTGTGTGAAGAGGTCCTTCCTTTTATCTATCCAGAATCTCCCACCATTGAGCTTCATGGGATGACCCCCTTGGGTGCTAGCATTATGAGAGAGGGAGAAAAATGTCTTCCTGTCCACTTTCTCCACACCATGCATAATTTTGTATACCTCTCTCATGTCTCCCCTTGCTCGCCTTTTTTCCAAGCTAAACAATCCTTGTCGCCCCACTGCCTGTGACAGCCCCCAGCAATGCTGATTATGGAAGGGCTGCTGTAGTTAATCGTCGGACTCGGCCATTTGTACTGTGGCTTGCATCCAACCATTTTGACTCTGGCAGTGCTCCATCCTTTCTCCACAGATGCTACGGGACAAGTTCAGGGAGTTCTCGCGTGACACCAGCACCATCGGCCAGGAGCGAGTGGACGGAGTCAACCGGCTGGCTGATGAGATGATCTCCGCCGGTCACTCTGAGAATGCCACCATCGCCGAGTGGAAGGACAGCCTGAACGAGGCCTGGGCGGACCTCCTGGAACTCATCGACACCCGGAGCCAGATGCTGGCAGCCTCCTACGAGCTGCACCGCTTCTACCATGACGCTCGCGAAACCCTCAGCCAGGTCCAGAACAAGCAGAAGCAGCTGCCTGACGAAGTGGGGCGGGACCTCAACACGGCCGAGGCCATGCAGCGGATGCACAGCGCCTATGAACATGACATCCAGGCGCTCAGCACCCAGGTAGGCTTTGGAGGGCGGGGCGAGGAAGGATCCGCACAATGTCTAGGTTCTGTCTACTGAGTGGCAAGATAGATGAGCACCAGGAAAGGGTGGCCCAGAGAGACTTACGGCTTACAAAGAAGCCCCTAGAATGGGGTGGGGTGTTGAACTTCTTTCAATCTGAGGGCCAAATTCCATTTCAGAGAAGCTCTCGGGGTGCGGGGTGCATTCTAATGGTGGGTGGGGCCAAAGGCAAAAGGGGCGGAGCTGAAATTATTATTATTACTATTATTATAATTATTATTATTATTGGTAGTAGTAGTAGTACTATTTCTATACTGCTAAGTATTTAAAAAATCCCTTAGCAGTTTCCACATAAATATTAAAATCACAAATAAAATCACATTTAAAATACAATTTTAAAAACAATTCAATTTAATAGTAATAGTAGTAGAAGTAGTAGTAGTAGTAGTAGTAATAATAATAATGTATTAATAATTAATTTATTAATAATTATTATTAATAAATTATAAATTAATAATTATAAATTAATAATTAATTTATTAATTATTATTTATATTATTATTGTTATATTACTACTACTACTACTACTATTACTATTAAATTGAATTGCTTTTAAAATTGTATTTTAAATGTGATTTTATTTGTGATTTTAATATTTATGTGGAAACTGCTAAGGGATTTTTTAAATACTTAGCAGTATAGAAATAGTACTACTACTACTACCAATAATAATAATAATTATAATAATAGTAATAATAATAATTTCAGCTCCGCCCCTTTTGCCTTTGGCCCCACCCATTATTATTATTATTATTATTATTATTATTATTATTATTATTATTATATTTCTGTACCGCTAAGTATTTTTAAAAATCCCTAAGTGGTTTCCATATAAATATTAAAATCACAGTTAAAATCACATTTAAAATATATATTTCTAAACAATTCAATTACAATCATCATCATCATCATCATACATAATACGATGCAGTCCAGGAGCAGTAAAATGGAACAGCATGGTTAATTTAATTATGGGCCAGGGAAAAGCCTGGGTGAACAGGTGCGTTTTCAGGAGGTGTTTGAAAGATGCCACATTTTCTGCCTTCCGAACTGCATGAGGGAGTTTTTTCCACAGGGTGGGCACTGCTACCGAGAAGGCCCGGCTGTCAAGGTATTACATGGCAATGTTCCAATAATTTTGGAATGACCAAACGCCAGCCTGTTTTAGCTGAGGGCTCTCACTGCCAGTAACTTAGCCTTGGAGAGGCATTCCAACCTTTTCGACTGGGGGGAAAACTGCACAAAAGCCGGGAAAACACCAAATAATTGGTGGTTGTGGGGAAGTGGGTGGAACCAGGGGAAGGTGCTTGGCCATTTGGGGGATCAGCTTGGGACCCCAGGCAGGCTGTAGGTTCTGCACTTGTGCCGTCAAAACTACCAGACCACAAGGTTTCAATTTAACCCGCTCGTTGTTGGAAAGAGTGTCCATCTTTCAATACAGTAATACCTTGGATTACAAGTAACTTGGTTTGAGAGCGTTTTGCAAGACAAGCAAATTTTAAAATATTTATTTAATTTTTTTTTTACTTGATATACAAGCGTCGTCTTGCAATACAAGTACTGTAGTACGGCTTAAATTAAAAATCTCTGTACAAATTTTTTTGGGGGGATTTCGTTTTGATATAAGAGTGTTTTGGATTACAAGCACGTTTCCGGAACGAGTTATGCTCTCAATCCAAGGCATGACTGTATTAAGCCCTGAGCAGCCCGATCTCATCTGATCTCTGAAGCTAAGCAGGGTCGGGCCTGGTTAGTACTTGGAGAGGTGACCACCTTGGAATACCAGGTGCTGCAGGGAGGGACCACAGCTCAGTGTGAGAGAGCACATGGGTTGCATGCAGAAGTTCCCAGGTTTGATCCCCGGCTTCTCCAGGTAGGGCTTGGAAAGAATCCTGCCTGAAAGGGCTAGATGGACCAGTGGTCTGACTCAGGATAAGGCAGCCTCCTATTTCGTTTTTCATTCCCTATTACAGTCACACAGCAGAATCAAAATAGGCTCAGAAACAAAACAAAAAGCAGATGTGCCCTGAACAGGTTACTGCTCCAAAAACTTTCAACGTAATAAACAAAAGCTCCCGCTCATTGTTGGATGGAGCAGCCATCTTTTAATATTTTATTGTTCAAACACTATTACAGTTACTGTACCAGAACAAATGTTTAAAGCCCCCAGGCAGGAGTGTGTCCTTAATAATTTTAGGACAATCCCTTTCAGCCCTTATTTCCACAGGTGGGGTCTCTCCCAACCTCAAACAATCAAAAGACAAAGAGCCTTCGTCCTGCTAGTTCAAGGGGCAGGAGCATAGAACATGGGAAGCTGCCTTACGCTGAGCCTGGGTCCGGGTCCATCCAGCCCAGTATTGTCGACATGGACTGGCAGCAGCTCTCCAGGGTTTCAGGCAGCATTTCTTTCCTAATCCTACCTGGAGATGCTGGGGATAGAACCGGGAACCTTCTGCATGCAAAGCACTAAGCTATAGCCCTTCCTTTAGCTTCTAGTCCTCATGATTCTGAATAAAGGGCTGATTTAAATAGGAACATCAGAAGCACCCTTATACGGAGTCAGACCCTTGGTCCATCTAGCCCAGTATTGTCAACACTGACTGGCAGCAGCGGCCCTCCAGGGTTTCCATCAGGAGGTTTTCCTACTTTCCTGGAGTTGCCGAGGATCGATCCTGGTACCTTCTGCATGCAAAGCAGCTGCTCTGCCCACTGAGCTACGGCTCCAGCTGCAGCTTGGATACTTGTGATGACAAGGGCCCCCTACCCACCTGTGGCTTGCTTGGGTTGGCAGGTGAAGCAGGTGCAGGACGACGCGGTGCGGCTGCAGAAGGCCTACGCCGGTGAGAAGGCGGACGACATCCGGAGGCATGAGCAGTCTGTGAGCGAGGCCTGGTCTGACCTGCTCAGCAGCAGCAGCGGGCGCCGGCACCTCCTCCTGGACACAGTTGACAAGTTCCGCTTCTTCCGCATGGTGCGCGACCTGCTGCTCTGGATGGATGACGTCAACCTCCAGATAGATGCCCAAGAGAAGCCCAGGTAAGGGGCGGATGGGAGCGGCTCTCAACAGGCTGGCCAAGTCCCCTACCCACCCCCTTGGGTCTGGCTGTGGGGAATAACTGTCCCCAACCTTGGAGGTGCCCAAGGTCCTATCCAGTGTCCCATGGCAGAATACAACCTACTTTTCAGAAAATGTCCCATGGCCATGCTGGCTGGGAATTGCGTTCTGGCACATCTTGAGGGCACGCTGGTGTGGAATGATGCTGTGAGGCCAACGTGGGCCCTTGGGTGTCTCAGCCAGCCTCCCAGTGGAGGTTTTGGAGGGCCCCTCAGTGGGCCTCCTCCCTCAGCAAGTCTACTTTCTCACTGCCATTGTCACCAGCTGCTCTTGCTCCTCATCCTCTTTCTCATCATGGCTACAGCTTGCTTGCTTGACAGGCAGAGAGCCAGCAGGCTGTGGCATCTGCTGCTGCTCCTCCTTGCCACCTCTTTTGTCTGGGCCAGAGTGAGAGGCAAGTGAACAAGCATGTTGCAATGGGGAAGAGGAGGAGCAGGTCCAGGGGGCTCTTGTCAGTGGGCTCCTGCTGGGCTGTGTGTCTTCTGCAAGCGCCCAACCATGCCTACCCTTGATGCCAGCCCTGCTGCCTCTCCCTTTGCTCGCCCCTGGCCTGCCCTTCTCTGCTTCAATGCAATTCGTGACGAGAGCCTGGCTGCCAACTTTCCTGCATTCCTTCCCTTCTTCTCAGGGACGTGTCAGCAGCTGATCTGGTCATCAAGAATCACCAAGGCATCAAGGCTGAGGTCGAGGCCCGGATCGACAGCTTCAACGCCTGCATCGCCATGGGCAACGACTTGCTGGCCAAGGGGCACTATGCCTCTGACAAGGTTAGGAAGGCCTCGTTTTGCACAAGGCGGATTCCCGGGGGCAGGTTGATGGAGCTTGGGGTGGCGGGGTGTATCTGTTCTGTGGAACAGGAATGACCTGAAATAAGGTGCACTTTCCTAATGAAGAATAGAGGTGGTAAAACTGTCCTGTTCGGTGGTCCCTGAAGACACAGGGGAAGCCAGTAGGAAGATCAAGTCATGAACTTAAAGGAACCTCTTTGATTTTGCCAGTCCTTGAGGTAAAACAAAGAAAATTATGTCTCCTCTAGTCCTCTCCTCCACAGTGTCAAGCAGACATAAAGCACTCATTCCCACAAAAAGAGCTGGGGGGGGGGGGGGTTTGAACCAAGACTCAGTGAATATACATGAAATTTAATCAGTCTCATGTTCTGAACTATAGCTGTCAGTTTCAGTTTCTACTTCTGCTTCTTCAGCTTTGTCTTCATCATGGTTATGATCATCTTGTCTGAAACATTTTATTCATCATTCTGAAAGAAAATATTGCATAATCCATTTTTTCCCCAATTTTCTGGAAAAAAACAAAAAAGGCTTTGGAAAAATTACGGGGGAGTCCATCCCCCCCAATTTTTCTGTTTTTTCCCCCCGGGCCTTCACATCTTTAGTAAATCTCCACCTGCTCAGATTAATTGATGACCCTGGGTTATTATTTTGTCACCTGAGCTCCCTACCCCATCCTTCTCCTTTTGATTATCAGATTGCAGAGAAGCTGACCCAACTGCAGGATCGGCGCAAGGAAATCAACGACAAATGGCGGGAGAAAATGGACTGGTTACAGATAGGTAAGTTGGGAGCAGGGAAGGGGTGTGAGGATTTATGGCGGGGCTACAGCACCTCAGGCCCGGGGGGCAGAGGTGGCCCACCTGGGGTCTCCATCCGGCCCTCTGGGGCTCCCCAGAAGGCCACGCCCCCTTCACCTGGCCCTGGCCCCTTTCCCCTGACCACCAATTCTTTGGTGGTTTCCTGGCTTTTGCGGGGTAGTTTTTTCCCCATTCTGAAAAGATCGAAATGCCTCCTCTGAGGCTTAGGAGCTGTCAGTAAGAGCCTGAAGCTCAAATATGTTGGTGTTTCGGCCCCACCCCCATTGCCTTTGGCCCCACCCTTGTCTTCAGTCCCACCCACCGCTGGATGTGGTCATCCACGGAGCCTTTAGGCCAAGTGGGCATTTGAGTCCCGGCCTCCTCAGTCCCAGAGGAACGCTCTATTCCTGTGACTCTTAAACCACAAATTGGGCCTTCTTGTTCTTTGTGGGTTTGGACCGTGAGCCACAAAGGCATCCATGTTTCACATCTCAGTGAAGCCATGAGCTTCCTGGGTGGCCCTAGGCACCCCACTGAAGCTGCCCACCCCTGCATTACAGACTTTAACGGTTAAGACCAGCACTTTGAATTAGGCCAGTAGCCAATGCAGCTCTTGTAAGATAGGACTTGTGTTCAGATTTTCTGCCCCCTACCAGAAAAGGCTTCCTGCACTGACTCTCTCTTCCTCTCCCCCCGCCCTGCAGTCATGGAGGTGCTGATGTTTGGGCGCGATGCTAGCATGGCCGAGGCCTGGCTTTCCAGCCAGGAGCCGATCGTGCGCTCGGCGGAGCTGGGCGGCAACGTGGACGAAGTGGAGAACCTCATCAAGCGCCATGAGGGCTTCCAGAAGTCGGCCTCCGCCTGGGAGGAACGCTTCCTGGCGCTGGAGAAGCTCACAACGGTTCGTGGGCAAGGGGCACCGAGTGAGATTTGGGGGGCGGGGGGGCAGAAGGGTGAGTCCTTGGGGAAACTGGAGGGATTGGGAGAAGTGCCCTTGTCTGCCCTCAAGCCCAGTTAGGGTGTTTGTTTTTGTATATATACATGTATTTATCTCCTAAAACAGAGGTGTTGAACCTCTGTCAGGCCATGGGCTGAATTCTATTTTGGAGAAGCTCTTGAAGGCCGCATTCCAGTGGTGGGTGGGGTTGAAGGCAAAGGGGGCGGGGCCAAAGTACAAAAAAGGCCAGCCTATTGTAGCTTCAAGCTCTTATTGCCAGTAACTACGCCTTAGGAGCAGCATTTCAACCTTTTAGAATAGCGGGGAAAACTACACAAAAGCTGGGAAAGTACCAAATGATCGGTGGTTGCAGCGAAAGGAGCGGGGCCATCTCAGGAACCCCAGGGGGCTGGATTTGGTCCGAAATCCACAACACATCAGGAACGCCAGTAAAATAACTGCACTGTACAAAACAAAAATCTCCAATCTGGAAGACTGGCAGCTGCTTCATAAGAGTTTAAAAGATATTACTGGTAACTAGTTTTGAAACCTGACATTTTTAGCCTGCCGCAGATCCATCAGGGGCCACTCACAAGATGATAAGAAAAGCAAGAGTGTCTGCATAAAAAATGAAAACAAAAATCCTAACCTAAAAAAAAAAAAACTATACACACATGCTTTTTTTGTTGTTGCTCGTACATGTTTGTCATTCTGTTGTCAGCTATGGCCTGCCATATTCTGCCTCTGAGAAATGCTGAAGCAGGGTGTGAAAGCAGTTCATGTTAGCTGCCCCAGTGGCTGGTCCTCAGAGGTATACTGCCTCTGAATGTGGAGGTTCCACTTCTACCTAATAGTTATTACTAGACGAATCCTCTGTGAATTTGTGAAATCCTTCTAAAAAAATAAGAAAGACACAAACATGAGAATTGCCCCGGACATGAGTATTGCTCTGGACATGAGAACTGCCTTGTGGAGTACGAAAGGGCCACCTATGCCAGCCAGATGGAATCATATATTTCCGAGCCTGATTCAAGGTGCTTGTTTCAAGCTATAAAGCCTTACACGGCTTGGGACCACAATACCTGACGGAATGCCTCTGGATCTACCCAGACACTACCATCAACTTCGGAGGCCTTCCTCCAAATGCCACCTCCGAGAGAGGCTCGGAGGGTGGCAACAAGGGAGAGGGCCTTCTCAGTGGTGGCCCCCCAATTATGATCTCCTCACTGAGGCCTGCCAGGTGCCAACTCTGTCATGCTTTCGGTGCCAGGTTAAGTCAACCCTCTGCTCTCAGGCATTTAATGGTATTTAATGGCATAAATACTATTGGGGCATTTATATTAGCTGTCTTTTTAACATGTCTTGTATTTTTTATTGAAATTGTTTTTACCTGTTTAAACAGTGTTAAATTTTATATAGTGAAATTTTATGTGGTATTTGATTATCTGTGTTTGTGGATTCCTGCATTGAGCAGGGGGTTGGACTCGATGGCCTAGTAGGCCCCTTCCAACTCTACTTTTCTATGATTCTATGATTCTATGAATTGTTGTGAACTGCCCAGAGAGCTTCAGCTATTGGGCAATATGTATTATTTATTTTTTATACTTTTATTTTAAAAGTAGTGGGGGAAATATAGAAATGAAATAATAATAATAATATTATTATTATTATTATTATTATTATTATTATTATTATTATTATTATTTAAATGAAATTATTATTATTATTTAATTAAATGCATCATTATTATTATTATTATTATTTAAATGAAATGTATTATTTCATAGATTTCATAGATCATAGAGTTGGAAGGAGCCTACAAGGCTATCGAGTCCAACCCCCTGCTCAATGCAGGAAACTAGAGGAGGGGTCTCCCATCCAAGTAATAACCAGGCTTGACTATTATTATTAAAATGAAATTTATTATTATTAAATAATAATAATACAAATATTTAAGCAGACGATTAGCAGCCATCTGTGAGGGATTCTGCAGCTACATCCATCATGTCAGAACCTGCATTGAGCTGGGTGATGGACTAGATGGTTCCTTCCAACTCTTTGATTATATACCGTAAGTCTTTTTTGCAGCAAGTTCCGTAACTTCTTTCTTTCTTTCCACCAGCTGGAAGAGAACGAACGTCGCCGTTGTGAGCAGGAGGAAGCGAGGAAAAGGAGACCTCCAACGCCGCCCATGCAAGAACTTCCAGCCCCATCACCGCAGAACCAGCATCTGGAAAGGCAGCACTCTCCTGGCGCCGATCATGACAACCGGTGAGAACTGGGAACCCAGACTTTTTGGGGGAAGGCAGACATGCAGGCTGAGCGAGTGGGTGGTCTGGGAGCGGGGACTCTATAGATTCGGCACAGGATAAAAGCAACGGCAACACAAATGGAATTAAAGTCTCTCCATTCCAAAGTTAAACCTGGGAAATTTATTTCCTTGAAGTCCAAAATGGTTATTCTGAGAAACAGGTGTTTCAGGCATGGGAACCTGATGTTCTGAGAAGTTGCAGCAGAGATGAAATTTGGCCAAATATTCAAAATCTGATGTTTCAGAACTTTTAAGTTACTGAGACCTGATTCACATGTAACTGCGGCAAACCATGGGTTAATTAACCTATGATTTGCTGTGGTGTGTGCCAGGCATAAGCCGTTCCAGATTTTGAACATGCAACTTCTGATCGGCCTGACTGTAGGTTGCTTCGTGACATGTGAACCTGGGCACTTTGGGTTGTTCGTGGCTTAAATGATCCAAGTCAACCTAAGAAGTAATTGTAGATTAACTTTGGGATGTTTAACCCTTGAACAACCCAAAGTGTCTGGGTTTGCACGTCACGCATCAACCTACAATCGGGCCAATCAGAGGTTGCATATTCAAATCAGAAGTCGCAAGCACCACAGCAAATCATAGGTTAATTAACCCACAATTTGCCACCATTACATGCAGACTGGCCCATAAGGTTAACTCTGGTGTGGCATCATTGGACAGAGCTCCTGGTCTTGCTCCTCCTCTTTCACCTTGTTGTCTGTCTTCCTGCCATCTCTGAGCGATCAGGCCATCAGAGGAGCAGGGAGAAGAGGCACCAGCCTCTTCAAGCAGTCTGGTCACCTCTCTCTGTGCCAGAAATCAAGGCAAGAGTCCCAATAAAACTTCTTATTGCAGTAATTAGTTATCAGCCTTTACTGCTGCAATAAATATCCAGAGAAATACCAGGCAAAAGTCCCGACAAAGAGATGATCACCCACAGTGCAACACCTGGAATAAGCCCATAAGATCACAGTTCCAAAGAAGGAGGGATGTTTTCCGGGTTTTTCAGTGCGTTGTCTCCTGCAAAGGCTACTGGAAGATGCACTGGTTTAAATACAGGGGAGCAGTTGCCAAGGATTGCTATCGGACATCCGATCCTGGCAGGGAAACCTGGCCCTTGAGCAGCTGCTGCGTCTCACCAGGTGTTTCTGCACTGCCCTCTTCTGCTGATGATGCACCAAAGGAGACACCCCCGAAACACCCTCTCCTGCAAAGACCTCCTCCTGCTGCCCTGTTCCCAGGGCCAACGTCCCTGGCTGAGACGCAGCAGCCTCCATCAAGGTCAAGTCTTCCAGCTGTGGAAGATAGGCCGTATCAGACTCTAGAGCAGGGCTCTCCAACCTTGGGTCCCCAGATGTTGCTGGCCTACAGCTCCCAGCATACCCAGCCAGCATGGCTAATGGCAAGGGATTCTGGGAGCTGTAGTCCAGCAACATCTGGGGACCCAAGGTTGGAGAGCCCTGCTCTAGAGCCTCCCCCCGTCTCTGTTCACTAGGCAGTGGGAGGCCTGGCAGGACTGAATTCTCAGGCCTCCGGTTTCCCACGACTGGGCCTGACTACAGCTTCTCCCACCGAGTCAGAATCGGGGTCTGAGGCTATCGATCCCCCTGGACGGGGGCACGGTCCCACATTCTGGGAGACGGTGCAGATTGGGCCAGGAAGAGAGACAAGCGAATGGGCAGTGCCAAGGATGGTGAGGAGGTCCCTCAGGGTGCACTCAGGGAGGGGGTCCCTAATGAGAGCATCTTGCCCCTGGGGCCCCCAAACCTGGAACTGGCTTTGCTTCTTGTTAAAGAATGTGCGAAGATGACGCAAAGAAAGGGGAGCAATGGCCAAGTTTGCAGGCAGTTGCGTTAATTATTTACTTGCCAAATTTATTTATTTTTAAAAATTTTTTAGCCATTTGGCTGATTTCTTTTCTTTTTTTTAATAAATTTTTATTTAATTTTTTTCCAAATCAAAATATAACAAAATACAACAATAACACAAGAATTTGACTAAAACTACATACAATAAATCATAAAGTGCACCCCCCCACCCTCCTAGGGACCAATTTAAAAATACCCCCCCAAAAAAACCCCAATCCTTTAAAATCCAGTAGCACCCAGAATTGGGGATATTGTACCTGTGGCGTAACCCCACAATTCAGTTCCCTAGTGTATGTCTGTTTTAGTATATTTAGTGAGTATAGAATGTTGAACTGAGTGGGTGTGGTTTGTGATGTCTTGGAAAGGGTGGGGGGAGGAGTATATAAGGAGTGTTTGAGTGATGTCAGAGTTAGTCGAGTTTAGTTTGAGTGGGGTTAGTGTGTTATGGGAGAGTGTTTGGAGTGTGGAGAGAGTTGGGAGTTAGGTTAGTTGGATTATTTGTGTCTTGTCAGGAGTTTTAAGAGGAGTCAGTGCTTGTATGAGGAGTGAAAGTATTTAGAATTGTAGGGACTTAGGTTAATTATTAAGTGTTTGGGGTAGGCAGATGTTAAGTTATTTTCTGGAACGAAGATGGTGAGAATTAAAGGAAACTTATTTTTATTTTGTTTGCTACCCAAATCCTACGTGTCAGCTTGGCGTTATTAACCTGCTTTACTTTTAAATCTACACACACACCTTTGTACCCTCAGTATCATAAATTTAAAAATAGATCCTTCATAACCAGTATTAATCTTTTCCCTCGTTAGTAGGGGAAAGGTTTCATTTGACCCTCCCCTCAGGTTTTTGTGCTGATGCTTAGCCTGAGAAGGGTTTATGCGCCTGGTCCTAAAGTGTAAGGGACCGTATCGTTGCAGTACCCCCCCCCCCAAAAACAGCCCCAAATAAAACTAGGGTAGTATACAATTCTACATTTTTGTAATCAGTTTGAAGATGGGAGAATTTGCTTGGGGATGTATTTGTGAGAGCTGGACTGACCCGGGTTCAAAAGCTTACCTAGCCAGTGACCCTCAGTCCTAGTCAGGCAGACGGAAGGAGGAGATAACAGCAGTTAATAAAGATTAAAGAGTTTATTTGTAAGACCCAATTACATGGGATTAAGGCAAGCAATGCATCTCTTACTCACTACATGATTGCAGATTCAAATCCAAGACCCCAGTGGTAAGGCTGAGATGAAGTGAAGTGACTGACTTGAAGTAGAAGTCCAGAACAAGAGAAGAGAGTGAGGGGATGTGTGTCTTACCCCAACTTATATAGTAAGACCCTATTTACAGTATCTATAAATAGGATATTACTCACCAGTTATATAACCTATTCTTCACAACATGTTGATTCCAACTTGCCCTATGAGTCTGAGTCATAGACCTTGACATTATGTCTGGTGACTGAAGACCTTGTGTACTTCACCTCAAGAAACATCCTCCATGTCAGGTGACAATCCTGATGTCAGGTGACAATCCTCGTTCTGCCCATGCAAAACCTAACATCCCCCTGCTTTTTGCATTTGTTGCAGAACGTGGTTATTTACCTCATACAACAGCAACAGTTTTGTTGACACTGATGCTGTTCTTTCATCTATGGACTTTGATAAAAAAAAAAACTTTGCAGGGATAACTTTACCTGCCAGAAATTTGAACCACCATCAAATCACTTCTGATGTATTCCTTTGCATGACACAGTTTTATTTGCAGACCTAAAACTGTTCTTTGTGTATTGCTATCTGCCTGCAGCATAGCAATCCTGGCTTTGGTTTCCTGAAAAAACTGTAATGGATTTTTCACATCAATCCCAGCATCATTTAAACATTTTTAACAATTAAAACTATTTAAACAAATGCAATAACTATTCAAGCTTTACAACAGCATAATAGCACAATACATAATACAATGCATTCAGTTCAACTTCAACCAAGTATGGTTATAAACATAACAAACCTCAGGTGTGTTCTTGTTGTTCTTACTATCACAACCACAACTGGCATTTCTGTGAATCTGTAAGCCACCTGTGCTCTGAGTTGTAACATAGTCTGAAGTATGATGATCCCTCCAGATAACACACAACTCCTTTTCAGAGCTCTCCAAGCATGTCCTGTTGGTCTAACAGCCTGCCTATTACACTGACAGCAATATCTGGCCTTGTTGCTTGCACAATGAAGCTCCACAGCCCAATGCTTCTGTGTAGCATTTAAACTGCTTTTCCATCAGCATGTGCTTGAAAATCCTCAATTATTTGGAGTCTCTCACTGAGCTAACTATCTCCAAATTCTCAATCACATCCATGATTTTCTCTGGTTTGTTGCAGTAAGATACTGCCCTCTTGGTCCCTCCCTCAACTTCTATTTACAGATAGACAGTTGACCACCAAGCAGTTTCAATTCAAAATGAAATTCCAAACCCTGGATCAATTTATCATATTGCTTTTATCTGCCCAGAAAAAACAATAGATCATCCATCTAACAAAAGTACATACAGTCTATGTCCTTGTTCCTCCTGTTTAACAAGCAAACATTGATCTGCCTCTCTGTGCAAATCCCAAATCCTGCAATGTGAGTTCAGAACAGAATTCCAGCCTCCAGCTGATTTCTACCTTTTCCTACAGAAAATCTCTAGACAGTTTTCTAAAGACTTCCTCTCATTTAAAATGCTTATGTTCCAATATTTCCAACTGTGAAATATTCATACATCTCTCCACATTCTTAAACATCAGTCTGTTTTCAAAGCAAATTGTTGTTGCACTCATCTCATGATTATCCAGCCCTTTTTTTACTTTAGCAAAATCACAAGCAACCAATCTTGCTATTTGAAACACATTACCTTGCAATCTGGTTAGTTTTCACTTTAAAAACCTATCTGGTAACAATGAGTTCCATGGACTGCTGTTTGTTTCACCATCTGTCAAGGTTCCGCTACTGCAGGGACCCCTTAACCTGCCTTTGGGAGATCTCTGCCTCTCCTCAAAGCCCCTCCCGTTCCAGGAGATCAAGTCCTTTTACAGCTTCCAATAGCATGGGTGTAGGCTGTAGACGTGGTGAATAAGTCACTCCAAACTCTCAGGGTAAACAACAACACTTTACTTATAATATTTGGGTATTTACTTAATAGAGTGGTTATAATTCAAAAGCAAGTATGATAAAATAAAACAAACAAACAAACAATCCAATGTTCTCTAGTTTAACTTCAGACTACCTATCTCCTATGCAGCCAGCCAGTCTCTCTCTCTCTCTCTCTCTGCTGTTTCTCTGCTTCTGCAGTCAGGCTCCCACTCAGCACTAACTGCTAGCTGACCACCCCCAAACATATATAGCCTTCCCAGGAATGGAAGGTTATAATCATGTGACCTTGAATAGGAGATCTAATTCTTAACTTCTATTGGGTAAACTAAAACTCTCAAACTCCCCCTCCCATCCAAGTGTTTGGGCCTTCAGGCTTCAACAAACTTAAGCCTGTGTAGGCCTCAATCCCTCACATCTTCCCCCCCTTCTCCTCAAGTGGAACAATTTCCCTTTTACAGAAGAGAATTGTGAAACGTTAACCTACACAAAAAGGCAACTGTTTTTTTGGTTATTTCCTAGACAAAGCATCGGCTATCACATTCTCCTTCTCAGGCACATGTTCAATGTTCATTTGAAATTCCTGCAATTTCCAAGACCATCTCTGAAGCTTGGAGTTGGTATTTTGCATTGTTTGTATCCATTGCAAAGCATGATGATCAGTCCATAAAGTAAATTCTTGTCCAAAAACATAAGGCTTGAGCTTGTCCAGAGCCCACACTACTGCCAGACATTCCTTTTGGATCGTAGACAGGTTTCTCTCCCTGGGTAAGAGCTTCCTACTCAGGTAGGCTACTGGATGTTTAACAGAGTCATAGTCTTGTAACAATACTGCACCTATGCCAGTCTCAGAGGCATCTGTAGCCACAATAAAGGTTTTTTCAAAGTCAGGTGCTCTTAACACAGGCTTTGAGCTTAAAATGTCCTTTAGTCTATCAAAAGCTCTTTGACATTCATCAGTCCACACAATTTTGTCAGGTTTACATTTCTTGGTTAGATCAGTCAAAGGTCCAGCAATTTCACCAAAATGGGGAACAAATCTCCTGTAATACCCAGCAAATCCCAAGAATGACCTGACCTGTTTCTTGGTTGTAGGTATGTCCCAGGTTCTGATAGCTTCAACCTTGTCCCATAAAGGTTGTGATATGGCCATTTCCAACCCTGTGCCCTAAGTATACTACCTCTGGCACCTTCTGCACCTGTAAAACTACTCTACTCCTCTCATAGTGTGGCTTCATCATATTTACATGTACTACCCTGGGTCTTTTTTCCGATTTTTCTTTAACCACCACATAGGTTAAATCATCCATTTTCTCTCTGACTGTGTAGGGGCCTTCCCAAGCAGCCTTAAGCTTGTCTTTGCGCAGAGGAAGAAATATCATTACCTGATCCCCTACCTCAAATACTCTAGAGCGTGCCTTTTGATCATACCAGAACTTTTGCACCTCTTGGGCTTTGGTTACATTGGCTTGAACTAGTTTACAGAGTGTATCAAGGGCTTGTCTAAGTTTTAACACATAATCCACCACTGAGGTTTTGTTTTCTACAAGTTTACCTTCCCAGTTTTCCCTCAGGAGATCAAGAGGGCCTCTCACTCTTCTGCCATACAACAGCTCGAAAGGTGAGAATCCCGTTGATTCCTGTGGAACTTCCCTGTAGGCAAAAAGTAGGTGTTGCAGTTTGTCATCCCAGTCATTTGGGTGTGTGTTTACATAAGCTCTAATCATTCCTTTGAGTGTGGCGTTAAATCTTTCCACCATTCCATTGCATTGAGGGTGATAAGGAGTGGTTTTCAAGTGTTTTACCCCACAACACTTCCACAGACACTCCATTATCTCGGAGAGGAAATTTGACCCACAATCTGTCAAGATTTCAGAGGGAAATCCAGTTCTGCAAAAGATAGTTAGCAAAGACTCAGCTACAGATGGAGCATCTATAGAGGCTAGTGCTACAGCTTCCGGGTATCTTGTGGCAAAATCCACCACTGTGAGGATGTACTTTTTTCCCTTGCGGGTGGGTTTAGTGAAAGGCCCTACAATATCCATGCCCACCCTAAAGAAAGCTTCTCCTATAATAGGCAGAGGCTGCAAAGGGGTTTTACTGTGATGCCCTGCCTTCCCCACACGCTGACAGGTTTCACAAGACCTGCAGTACTCTGCTACTTGCTTAGCAATTCCAGGCCAAAAGAAGTTTGCCATGAGCCTTTGTTTAGTCTTGTTTTTCCCCAAGTGCCCTGCGCATGGCACATCATGGGCTAGTTCTAGCAACCTTAGCCGGAATTGGTTAGGTACTACCAGTTGCTTTAGTAGTTCCCAGGTTAACTCTTGGGTTTTTGGTAACCACAGCCTATACAGCAATCCTTTCTCCCAAATAATCTGCTCCCTTCTTTCCTCAGAGAAGGGTCTCTCTTGAGGGAGAGCAACTCTTTTCAGAGGCTCCAAACTAGGATCACTGAGGACTCCCTGCTTGAATTCCTCTACTCCTCTTAAATCAGGAAAAGGGGTCTCTAGTGCCTTCTCCTCTACAGAACCACCTGCCTCGGTTGTTTCACTGGCTTTCAGGTCTCCAGGTTGCATGAAGGCTTGTTCTGTTGTTTCGGTTTGGGGAGGGTCTGGGGTTGGTTTTGGACCTTCCGGAATCACTGTGGGTTGTACCTCTAGTACCTTTTCTTTTACCCCATCAGCTTTTACCTGGTCCTGTCTTGAAAGTTCCTCCCTTTCCTTTTGCTTGTGGGTTACCACACATATTTGAGCTTCGGGCCCCATTATATCCTTTCCCACAATGATAGGGGCAAATTGGGTTGGAGGTTCCATCACCCCAACTTCATACAGACCCCTCCATCCCCTCCATTCTATGGATAACCTTGCTACTGGGACTTCAAAGGAGGGACCATTCACTCCCTGGATCTCCATAGACATTCCTGGTACCAAATCTTCAGGTGTCACCAAATCTGCTCGGATCAGAGAAACATCAGCTCCGGAATCCAACATCGCCATAATGGTCTTATCCTTTACATAGACAGGTTCTTTAAACTGATTATTAACCTCTTCCCTGTTGGTGATCACAAATCCACAATTATAAGGTTTTTTTATGCTTGCTACACCTTGTGGCTTGGTTTGTTCGGGTTTAGGACTACCTGAGTTAGCTGGTGTTATTGCTTGTAACTTGGGACAGCTATTCTTGATGTGGCCTGTCTGACCACACGAATAACAGGCACGGTCTCTGGGGTGAGAAGGATCAAAAGGAGGTTTTTTGAACTCCTTTTTACTTGGGGCTTCCCATTTCTCCCCCTTCTTCTCAGACTCAATCCTGGGGCCTAACCCTTCCCGGTTTTCAATCAGTTTGTCAGCCATTTCTGCAGCTTGGTTTACAGTTTCAGGATCTTTATCCTTAACCTTCAGTTTTATTTCTCTGGGCAACCGAAAATAAAACTGATCCAGAGCCATAAGCTCTAGCACCTTTTCCCTGTTGTCAGCTTTTGCTTCATTCACCCATTTTAACAGCAGGTTTTTTAATTTTGTTGCAAACTCTACCATAGATTTACCAGGTTGAGGTGTTAACCCTCTGAACTTTTTCCTAAAGTGCTCAGGGCCTAACCTGAACCTTTTAAACACAGTTTCTTTGAATTGAGCATAGGAAACAGCCTCCCCCTCTGGCATGCTATTATAAATCTCTGCCAGCTCCCCTTTGATTAAATTAGGCACAAACTTCATGTAATCACCCTCCTGCAATCCCCACTTCTGTGCTGCCCTTTCAAAAGTGGTCAAGAACACTTGTGGGTCTTCTCCTGGGGTGTATGCTGTGAAGTCCTTCGGGGTAACTCTGACAGACTGCTCCTCTTTGAATTTCATCATCCTTTCCTCGTGTCTGCGTTGTTCTTCCTGGGCTTGAAGTTTCTCCTGGTGCAGCTTTTCCTCATGTCTGCGTTGCTCTTCCCGCAGCTTTTCCTCGTGTTTGCGTTGTTCTTCCCGCACCTTTTCCTCATGTTTGCATTGTTCTTCCTGAGCTTTAAGTTGCTCCTGCCGCACCTTTTCCTCGTGTCTGCGTTGTTCTTCCTGGGCCTTAAGCTGTTCCTGCTGCAGCCGAAGCCTTTCCCACTCTAACCGGGTCTCTTCTTCCTTCTAGCCGCAGTTCCTGTTCACGGAGCTCCCATTCTTTTGTTTGGGGTCCTGCTACACTAGGGCTAGAGGATGCAGCTCCTTCTATTGCCGCCTGGGAGATCAGCATAACTTTCAGTTCTTCTGCTGTTTTCTCCTCCCATGGCAAATTGTCCTTTTTACACTGCTCAATCAGGGCAGTTTTGTTCATGGAGAGATATTGGCTCATCCTAATTGCCTCACTGGGTCCCTATTCTGCAGTCCTGAAGTTAAAACATACACTGCTTTTGCTAGCTCTATTAGTAAAAAACCCAATTTCTGTTTGGAGTGCTTAATCTCACTGTTCAGGATCGCTCCGCTGCCACCATCTGTCAAGGTTCCGCTACTGCAGGGACCCCTTAACCTGCCTTTGGGAGATCTCTGCCTCTCCTCAAAGCCCCTCCCGTTCCAGGAAATCAAGTCCTTTTACAGCTTCCAATAGCATGGGTGTAGGCTGTAGACGTGGTGAATAAGTCACTCCAAACTCTCAGGGTAAACAACAACACTTTACTTATAATATTTGGGTATTTACTTAATAGAGTGGTTATAATTCAAAAGCAAGTATGATAAAATAAAACAAACAAACAAACAATCCAATGTTCTCTAGTTTAACTTCAGACTACCTATCTCCTATGCAGCCAGCCAGTCTCTCTCTCTCTCTCTCTCTGCTGTTTCTCTGCTTCTGCAGTCAGGCTCCCACTCAGCACTAACTGCTAGCTGACCACCCCCACACATATATAGCCTTCCCAGGAATGGAAGGTTATAATCATGTGACCTTGAATAGGAGATCTAATTCTTAACTTCTATTGGGTAAACTAAAACTCTCAAACTCCCCCTCCCATCCAAGTGTTTGGGCCTTCAGGCTTCAACAAACTTAAGCCTGTGTAGGCCTCAATCCCTCACACCAGCTTCCATGTTTTGTTCTTTATCCAAAGAATTCAACTCAGCTTGCATAGCCTGAAGCTATGGTTTAACTTCCTTAACAGACAATTTTTCACCTCTTTGAAATTTTGAGTTTTCAAATGGCTTTTCCTGCAAATTCATCCTGATATCTCACAGGTTGTTTGACTCACCTGATCCTTACCTCATCAGTTATCAGGTTCCTGTTCCAATGAACTTGCACCAATGATGAACAATCATTTGTTTATCCTCCATCCTCTGAACCAAATGTGTATTAGAGTTTGTCAAATTTACCTGACAGTCTTTCAGCAAATGCTTCTCTATTCTGACTCTGAGCCTGTTCTGCATTAACAGAAATATTTTTGAAAAATGATCTCACCTTTTCATTCAGCATTATACTTAACACTTCTAGATAATCTCACTATCTAAGTGTTATTCATGTTTTAGAAAAATTCCATGTAAGCCTCCCTTACAGATTTCTTCTAATGTTGAGGTGTATGTACCTACATATCAGATTCAAGATCCTGAAATGTTTCTCCAGAAGATTCTTCCCATACACAACTTTTCATAAGGTGTACAGTTCAACACAGAACTAAAACTTTCTATCATGTACATAATCAAAAACATTTAAGAGCTTCTACCCAAACCTCATTAGCCAAATTAGCATCACCTCTTCTGAGTGTTTGTTTACTCTTCCACACAATCTATGTGTTCAATACTACATACTACATAGAAATGAATCAAAATATGCACTGAATTGAACTTCCCCCCCATCTCTCAAAAGAAATAGGTAACATGGGTAATATGCTTGTTTCCCACCCAAGCACAAAACACCTTGACTCTGTTCAATACTCCAGCTTTTCTATCTAACATGTACACAACCTTGTACCTAGTGTATTGATCAATTAACATCATGAAATAACGTGCCTCTCCTCTAAAAACCATCAGAGTTCCCACAAGATCACCAAGAACAAATTTAAATGATATGAACTGGTTTTTCAGCTTGCCTTCCAGTTTACCTGTTGAAAGTTTGTTTTCCCTTGTATATGTGCACAAAATTACCTTTCATGTGAAAATTACAATTTTCCAAATGCTTTCCCCATCATACTGCTTGCATTTTCTTTCACTGCCTGTGAATCTAAATGATCAAACATCATGTGATATGCATCATCATCATCAGGCGATCACTCGTGACCGAGTAAGATTGTCTTCCAGGATAAAAGGAGGAAATTCTAAAGAAGATTGTGTAGACTCTAGCGATGGGTCCGTAAGTGACTGTGGAGGCCAATTCTAGATCCACACAGCTTCCCACAGTGAGGACACAGGTTACCAGATAGGAGATGGTCCTGTAAAGGATTCGTTTGACGTGCTTTTCGCTTAGCACGTTTCTCCCTTTCACCTTGCACTTGGGCTTCTTCAAAGTCCATGGAACCTTTGTGAAAGGCCAACCTCCATTTAGATCGTTCATGGGCCAGAGCTTCCCAGTTTTCGATGTTTATATTGCATTTTTTTAGATTAGCCTTATGAACATCTTTAAACCTCTTATATTGACCACCGATATTCCGCTTTCCATCCTTGAGTTGGGAATAAAGTAACTGCTTTGGGAGACGGCAGTCAGGCATTCGAACAACATGACCGGTCCACTGAAGTTGGCGTTGAAGGATCATTTTTTCAACGCTAGTAGTCTTTGCTTCTTCATCTATGTGATATGCATGCATGTACATGTCATACATATAAGCATTTAACTTTTTATAGTTGCATCAGTACAACTTTCCATCTCTTTATTACATAATTACAGTATGATAAAAGAAATAATCCATCTCTTAGCTTTGCCATATAAACATACCTACTAATTATTCAGTATTTTACATTTTGCTCCAGAGAAAATTCACAATATACTCAAGTCATATATACATTCAGTACATTTCCTGACATTTCAGAGCATATTACACTTTCTTGAGTCCAAGTGATTCAAACTTTCAAGAAATGCAGTTCTAAAAACATGACTTTTAAAACCTGATCATTTGTATAGTCCTCCTTCTGCTTATTTATGTCCAACACAGAAAGCTTGGTTTAAACAATCCACTGCTTCTGTTCACAACCAAAATAATGTCCATTTTGTTATGTCCTGGGTTAAAACAATGTTTTTCCCCATCAGCAGCACCCCTGCTGATTTCAAGCCCCTTCTTCTGTGATCCCACATGAAGAAAATGAAGAACAGCTTCCCATTTGAAGCACAGCTTTCTCTGTTCAAAAACTGCCGCGCTGTTTCTCCCCTGCTGTTTTAAAACCACGCCCCTGCTGGTTTGGTACAGCCTCCTGTGTAGTATCAAGTTTCCCAAGATGCGTTCCAGTCACACGTGACTTTGCTGCGACACACACTCCAGACGCTTTACCCACGTCAGACGTAATCCATGTCGTTTGTAATCCGAGCTATTTGTTGACACAATGCAAAAGATAGCTGATCCGCTGCTGAGCAAAGAAGCAAACTGTAAAAGAAATATGATCCTCCTTCTGTTGTCTGTCTCAAAGAGTAGACACAGAGCCTCCTGGAGATATTTCCTTGCCCAATACAGCTCCTTGACCATCACTCCAGCAAGCTGTGGAAAACGAAATCCTTGTGTCCAACGTTGTTCACTGTTCAGTAGCCTCGGATCTGCCAAGCCTGGCACCTCCGTTCCAGCTGCTTCCAAAACGAAAAATCCTTCGTCTCTCTGTCCTGCATTTTTCAGTTGTGCTGCATTCCAAGCCGCTGTTATCAGCATCCAGCTCTAGCAACATCGCCTTCCCGGTTGTTTACATTCCAACCTTCCTACATTTGTAAACAATCTCTTAACCTCATAACTGCCAATCTCCTGCGTCCCTGGATTATCTGGACCAACAATCAGGGTTATCTGCACCATCTGGGTTATCTCTGGTCGTAATCTGGGCCCATAACCAGATGTGAGAGCTGGACTGACCCGGGTTCAAAAGCTTACCTAGCCAGTGACCCTCAGTCCTAGTCACGCAGACGGAAGGAGGAGATAGGGGATGTGTGTCTTACCCCAACTTATATAGTAAGACCCTATTTACAGTATCTATAAATAGGATATTACTCACCAGTTATATAACCTATTCTTCACAACATGTTGATTCCAACTTGCCCTATGAGTCTGAGTCATAGACCTTGACATTATGTCTGGTGACTGAAGACCTTGTGTACTTCACCTCAAGAGACATCCTCCATGTCAGGTGACAATCCTGATGTCAGGTGACAATCCTCGTTCTGCCCATGCAAAACCTAACAGTATTCCCTCTCCACCCCAAATTGGTTTTAAGAATTGGGCAGGGAGGAAGGGTGCGTGTGTGTTTGTGGACTGTGATAATTACATTTGCAGGAAGGTGCTGGGAGAGAAGAGAGGAGGCTAAAAGCAATGGCAGATTACCTATCTGATGATTTAATGGAAAGATCAGTTGGGACACACACAATTTATTTATTAAAAGAAAGATAACAATATGAAAAGGCAGGAATCAAGGTTCTCAGACTATTGTACCCTTCCCTTTGCAGAACTTTGCTGGAAAGCCATGGTGGTGGTCTACCACGGAGAGGGGGATCCTTGCAACAGCTGAGCAAGATAGATCACTAGAGATCCACCAGGATCTTATGCTTTCCATTATAACAGCCTTCCCTCTCCCCCCCAGTCTGGTGCCCTCCAGGTGTGTTGACTACCTCTGCTGGCTGGGGATGATGGGAGTTGTAGTCCAACCAATCTGGAGGGCACTGGGTTGGGGAAAGCTGCACAGTGACTGTTTCGAGAGGGGATAGCCGGGTTAGAGTCTGCACAATTTTCTTTAGAATTTCCTCCTTTTAAAATTTTTCTTTTTGTAAATTTTTTATCCTGGAAGACAATCTTACTCGGTCACGAGTGATCGCCTGATGAAGATGAGCCGGGTTAGTCTGTGGCAGCAAAACAGTGATACTGGAAGAAGGAGATTTATTTAACACCTTTATAATGGCATAACCGTTTGTGGACTACAGTCCATTTCTCAGATTCATGGTTACAGATACACACACACACACACACACACGGTTGTGGGGGCGCTTGTAAGTAGCGAGGTCAGAGGGAAATGAAGGGCTTCTCTACATCAGGCTTTCAACACTTTACCGTGGCTTCTGCTTCTGGATTCCTTGCGGGATTAAGATCTGCTCATTTACATGTGTGTGTGTCCCCCACCGGGAGTTTTTTTCCTCTGCCTTTCTATATGTTCCATTATACAACCACTAGGTGGTGCTGCGGTATAGCGGAATTGCGCGAATTTATTAGGGTTTCATGCTGCCATTCACACATATATCAGACTTTCCTTGTTAGGAAACCCCCTCTCCCTCCCTCCCCCACTAAAATGGTTCCAAAGAATGGGACAGGCCCTGGAGGACGATGAGTCATGTAAAGCACTTGCAAACTACTGTGGGTGAGGAATTGCGAGTGCACAATAAATGCCTCGTGTGGAAAGGCTTGAAATGCATAAAGTACAGGCAGTGACCATTCACAAGAGCAGTTGTTGCTGATAACACACACATCCTGGCATTAGGTAAGACAATTAACACATATAGTGCCAATTTTTTAAAAAGGGAAAAAACACCACCTTTATCCTGATTCATGCCATAATAAATTTGTTAGCCTTTAAGATGCCACAAGACTCTTTGTTGTTGTGATCTGCTTGAACTTCAGCACTGACACGCACCTCTGTCTGCCTTCCCAGGAGTCCTGGAGAGAGAGTTCTGTCACCGGAGCTGCCATCTCTGAATGGGATCAACCCCGATTCCGAGTCTCCACAGGTGAGACATGAGCCGTGGGGAGGGAAGAAAATCGGAAGATACCAAGTTGATTGGCTGGTCAGCACAGCCTGAGGTGGAACCCTAGAACTATAGAGTATAGCAGAAGCACAGACTAGGACTGGGGGAACCCAGGTTCAAAGCCACAGAGCTTACTGGGGTGACCAGTATCAGAGGCAGTATGCCTGTGTACTCCAGTTGCTGGGGAACATGGGTAGGAAGGTGCTGTTGCACTCCTGTCCTGCTTGTGGGATCCTGTGGGCAGCTGGTTGGCCACTGTGTGAACAGAATACTGGACTAGATGGTCTCTTAGTCTGATCCAGCAGGGCTCTTCTTATGTACTTATGGTCTTATGATCTTGGGCGATTCATGATCTTTCAGCCTCACCTACCTCATAGTGTCCTGCTGTGGTTGGTTCAGGCTCAGTCCTGAGGCAGCCTATGGGGCAAATCCATCTCAAGGGTCAAAAAGCAGGCAGAGGTCAGAAGCACAGGCAAACGGTCCAATACAAGCACAATCCAAGAAACAAGGTCTCATCAGGAATTCACACTAAAGATCATTCCAAAGAAGCAAGGTCAGGAAAGCTAGGATGCAAGGTACTAGGAGCTGAAATAAAATTGTTGTTACAGCAAGCAGAAGGTCACAACTGAAGGCTCATACAGCCAAGTCTTCCAGTCCGCACTCCGGTGCAGTTACAGCTTGAGAAGCCTTGAAGAAGTTCTCCTTGTGAGAACCCTTTACTCATGAGGAGCCTTCCTCTGAAACACTCTAACCACTGCGCCACACTGGCCCTCAGACATGGTTCTGGCATGTCTCTTGAGTTGCTGCCACTCTCAGGGGCTGGGTGTTTGCTCAGCTTCTGTCTCAGAACCAGACTTCTCCTCTTGTGGGGATGGAGCCACGGACATCCCCCCCCCCCTGAGGGCCCAGGCTCCTCCTCATCTGTCTCCCAGTCTCCTGGCCTGGTTGCTCCTTGCGACGGTTTACCTCCAGAATCTCTGGTTCTGCTTCCAAAGAGGATTTCCCCAGTGGAGCCATGACACCCAGGACCACGACATGTAGGGTTATTGTCAGTATAAAGAGAGCAAAGACTCGTTCTCTGCTGCCCCAGAGAGCAGGACTAGATCACATAGGAACATTGGAAGCTGCCTTAGACTGAGTCAGACCATTGGTCCATCTAGCCCAGTATTGTTGACTGGCAGCGGCTATCCAGGGTTTCGGGCAGGATTCTTTCCTAGCCCTACCTGGAGGCCGGGGATCGACCTGGGACTTTCTGCATGCAAAGCATGTGCTCTGTCACAGTGAGTTATAGTTCCTCTCTATGTAATCTCATGGGCTTATGTTACAGAAGGGCAGATTTCAGTTGAACATTAGGAGAAATGCCTCGACGGCAAGAGAGCCAGCATGGCGTAGTGGTTAGAGTGATGGACTGGGTCTTTGGAGACCCGGGTTCTAGTCCCCCACTCAGCCATGAAGCTCACTGAGTGACTTTGGGCCTGTCACTGACTCTCAGCCTAACCTACCTCACAGGGTTGTTGTGAGGATAAAATGGAGAGGAGGATCATGTACGCCGCCTTGGGCTCCTTGGAGGAAAAAAGGGAGGATATAAAAGTAAAATGTAACAAACAAATGGGGCACACTTTTTGAAGCTATTTTGTTTCTGGTGTGCTACTGTAATAGGCAACGGAACACAAATTGTTAACGGTGGTCTTTCCTGCTAGCAGTGCATGGTAACGTTTGTTTGGTAAACTGTTACGTTCCCATACTCTCAGCCTTACCTACCTCACAGGGTTCTTGTGAGGAGCAAATGTAGAGGAGGAGGAGGATTATGTAAGCTGCCTTGGGTTCCTTGCAGGAAAAACGGTGGGATATAAATATAATAAATAAATAAATAGCAATTCTACTAGGGAATCTATTACCTAGAGAGGTGATGGGTGGGCTCTCCCTCCTTGCTGAAGGTCTTCAAGCAGAGGCTGTACAGCCATTTGTTGGTTCTGGATTTCCTGTATTGAGCAGGGGGTGGACTGGGATTCTAACCCGACCCCACCTTTTACAGATTTCGGAGACATCGGCTACGGTAAACGGGTCGCGTCTGGACTCCGTGTCCAAGGGGAAAGAGCCCAGCCCAGTCCCGTCGCCCAAGCCTCGCTCCAAACCGCCTGCCCTTGGCGCCGATCCCACTCAGTCCACCACGCTGCCCCTGAGAACACCAGATCCCTCGACCTCAGAACAGATGGAAGGGGTGCTGTGTCGAAAGCAGGAAATGGAGTCGCAGGGCAAAAAGGCCGCTAACAGGTGACCTGTGCATTCATGCGGGTGTGGAAGGGTAGTTTGCGAGGGAACAGAACAGAAGATTTGAAAAAATATCCCATTCGTGTTTATGGCAAGGATGGGGAGCCTCAGTTCTGGGGGCCCAATCTGGCCATCTGGGTTTCCCAGATGGCCATGTTCCAAACAAACAAAAAACCTTCAAGTTATCTCTGAGCCAAGGATCCTGGTTTGCTGATCCCAAACAAACCAGGATTGCAAGCCAGCAACAAGCTGGGGTTTGCTGTTGGCTTATAGATCCTGGTTTGTTTGGGAGCAACAAACCCAGTTGCCAGGTTCAGATATCATGGAAATTAAACCATTTCTGGTGGTTCAACTGCTCCTGGAAGTGGGAGGAGTAGAGTGTGAGTGAATAGGCTGCATGCACCAGCATACAGCTCATTCACGGTAAGCTAGGAAAAGCTAGAAATCCTGGCTTACCGTTATGTACAAATGCGCCAATGTGTCACAAACGTATGCTAATTTTCAACATAGGTTTTGATCTTCCTCGCCCCTTCCTTTCTCTTCCATCTTGGAATCTAACCGAGTGTGACAATTTTAATTAAAAAAAGAAGAATGCTCTAAGTATTCTTCTTCAAGATCTGACTCCCTAAATTATTTTTCTATTATCTTCTGATAAAATTAATACAGTAATTAGTAAATTATTAACCAAAACTTGATAGTTGGGAGTGCCCTAGATCAAAATATTTTCTAAAAGAAACTATAAGATCCTCCTCCTCCAATAAAAAAATAGATTTTAAATTTTAAAATGTTATGGCTGCAATCCTTTACACACACTTACCTGGGAGTAAATCCCTCTCTGTGGAGCTTACCTCTCAGTAGACATACGGTACATAGAATTCTGCTGTTAGGTTGCAGATTTGAACAGTTGACCTGGGAACTTGTTAAAAGGGTGGGGACCCATAAAATAAAAAAAATAAAATAAACATGTGGGTGTGAATTTTATACATTGATTTGAACTTAACCAGTTAAGATTGAGAGCCAGCGTGGTGTAGTGGTTAGAACAGGGGTGGGAAACCTCTTTTAGCTCAAGGGCCGAATTCTGTTTCAGAGAAGCTCTCAGGGACCATATTCCAGTGGTGGGCGGGGCCAGAGACAAAAGGGGGTGGCATCAAAAATACAAAAAACACCAGCATATTGTAGCTTAAAGCTCTTACTGCCAGGAGTTAAGCCTTAGCAGGGCCATTTCACCCTTTTGGGATAGGGCAAAAAACTGCACAAAAGCCAGGAAACCACCAAAAGACGAGTGGCTGGGAGAAAGGGGGTGGGGCCAGGGGAAGGGGCTGGGCCCTCTGGGGGACCACAGAGGGCCAAATTGGGGGTCTAGGAGGGCCAAATTTGGCCACATGGATTGAGACCCCAATCCCTGATTTAGAGCGTTGGACTGGGACTCGGGAGACCCAGGTTCTAGTCCCCACTTGGCCATGAAGCTCACTGGGTGACTTTGAGCCAGTAAAGGACCCTCAGCCTGGCCTATCTCACAGGGTTATTGTGAGGAAAAATGGGAGCTGAGAGAGAAAAAGACAGTGTACCTTGAGAGCTGGTGTGGCATAGTGGTTAGAGTGTTGGACTGGGACTGGGGAGATCCACGTTTATTTATTTCTTTACAGTATTTGTATACCGCTCCATGTCTAAGCAGATTTCGGAATGGTGAACAATTAAAAGATTTAAAAAGTTAAAAGAATAAAAACAATACATTTGAAAACAAGGTAATATTAAAATGGTGGTTGGACAGCAGAGAAGGCTTCCTGGAACAAGGATGTCTTCAGCAGGCGCCGAAAGCGATACAATGTCGGAGCCTGCCTGACCTCCAGAGGCAGGGAGTTCCAGAGAAGTGGAGCCACCACACTGAAGGCTCTTCTCCTACTGGACTCCAATTGGACCATAAGTCCATGCAGAACCACCAGGAGAATGTCCGATAACCTCAGTGACCGGGCAGGTTGGTGAAGGAGGAGGCGCTCTCTCAGGTATCCTGGTCCCAAGTTGTTCTGGGCTTTGTACACAAGTACCAGAACCTTAACCCTGCCCCAGTAGCAAATAGGCAGCCAGTGCAGTTCCCTCAGCAAAGGAGTTGCATGCTGAAAAGGGGCTGCTCCTGACGACAGCCGAGCTGCTGCATTCTGCACTAGCTCCAGCTTCTGTAGCAGCCTCAAGGACAGCCCCACATAGAGCACATTGCAGTAATCCAGTCTTGAGGTTACTAGTGCCTGTACCACTGTGGCCAAGCTATCCCTGTCCAGGAGAGGCTGCAGCTGGCAAACCAATCGAAGATGGTAAAAGGCACTCCCGAGCCGCTGCAGTCAGTTGGGACTCCAGTGACAATGATGGATCTAGGAATACCCCCAGACTATGAACCTGATCTTTCAAAGGGAGTGCCACCTGATCCAGAACAGGCAATGAACGTATCTCTCAGACTCAGGAGCCACTAACCCACAGGGTTTCCATCTTGCCAGGATTCAGCCATGATGCTCACTGGGTGACTTTGGGCCAGTCACTGACTCTCAGCCTAACCTACCTCACAGGGTTGTTGTGAGGATAAAACGGGGAGGAGGATCACATACATGGCCTTGGGCTCCTTGGAGGAAAGGCGAGATGTAATAAGTAAATAAACCGGCCACATCTTTCACTGCTTCTGACCCAGTGCGGGCAATACAGCTTTGAGTTGCTCAGGGGTGGTGGAAGCGGCCCTGGGAATGTGTTCACAGCTCCCCTTTTTCACCCCACCTTGCCAGGTCCTGGCAGAACATCTACTGCATTGTACGGAAAGGCAGCCTGGGCTTCTACAAGGACAGCAAGAATGCCAGCAACGGCATCCCCTACCACGGAGAAGTGCCCGTCAGCTTGCAGGGAGCGCAGTGCAACGTCGCTCTGGACTACAAGAAGCGCAAGCACGTCTTCAAGCTCGGGTAGGCTGGCGGTGCACTTTTGGCCAGGGGTTGCTTTGGCCACACTTTCTGTCGTTGAGTTTCCCTGGTTTCTGAACTCCACAGTTAATGAGCAAGGGAGGGTGTGGCTGCACTGGCCAGTCAAGTCAGGTTCTAATCACCCTGTTTAATAGTCCTGGGGAGCTTGAGGACTGTAGCCCTCGGAATCTTGGGAACTGTAGCAAAGGGGGTGGGAGAAGGATCTGGAGCAGAACTTTCAGAACCCAGCACAATGCCAAAAGTATTGTTCTAACAGGGCAATCCTATTCATGTAAGTGTGGATAGGTTTCCAGCCTGACGTTTGAGTTTTACAAAAAGTAGTGGGACTTTTTATCTCTCTCTCTCTCTCTTTGTAGAGGATACCCAGGCAGACGTATGAGACATAGGAAGCCCTGTTGGTTCAGACCAAGGGTCCATCTAGTCCAGCATGCTGTTCACACAGTGGCCAACCAGCTGCTCACGGGATCCCACAAGCAGGACATGAGTGCAGCAACACCTTCCTGCCCATGTTCCCCAGCAACTGGAGTACATAGGCATACTGCCTCTGATACTGGAGGTAGCATATAGCCATCTGGACTGGTAGCCCTTGATAGCCTTCTCCTCCAGGAATTTGTCCAATCTCCTTTTAAAGCCCTCCAAATTGATGGCCATCACATCTTGTGGAAGTGAATTCCATATTTTAATGATGCACTGTTTGAAGAAGTCCTTCTTTTTGTGTGTCCTGAATCTCTCACCAATCAGCTGCATGGGATGACCCCTTTGGGTTCTAGTATTATGAGTTTGGGAGAAAAATGTCTCTCTATCCACTTTCTCCACACCATGCATCATTTTATTCAACTCTATCATGTCTCCTGTTGTTCACTATTTTCTTGAGCTAAACAGTCCCAGATGTTGTAACCTTTGCTCCTTGCACTATAGATCTGTATAAAGTCAAGCTGATCTCCTTGCGTATAACCATGATTTATTACAATTTTACCAGAAAAGTGATAACAGTCACAGCAACATAAAAGGACAAAAAGAAGTTCTATTTTCAGTTCCTTTCCTAATGATCCCCACCGTGGAATGTTCCTTTTTCATAGCCACCATACTCTCTGTTGACGTTTTCATTGAGCCATCAAGCAGAACTCCAAGATCCCTTTGCTGGTCAGCTAACCGCCAGCTAAGACCCCGTCAGCGTATATGTGAAGTTAGGAAATTTGCCTCAACGTGCATCACTTTAGGCTTACTTTGAAGTGCATTTGCCTTTTTAATGCCTATTCCCCCAGTCTGGAGAGATCCCTTTGGAGCACAATCCCATGCATGTTTAGCCAGAAAAAAGTCCTACATCTCCCAGCATCCCCCAGCCAGCCATGCTTGGGGTTCTAGGACTTTTTTCTGTCTAAACATGCATAGGATTGCACCCTTAACCACCCTAACCAATTTGGTGTCGTCAAGATTGGGGGTGAATCTTTCCCTCTTTTCTCTCCCCTGGCAGGTTAACGGATGGGAAAGAATATTTATTCCAGGCCAGGGATGAGGTGAGTAGATCTCTAATGCTGCAAATACCACTCCTAAAGAATGGCCCTAAAGCCTCCCAGCCTTCTATTCCATCTGTGAGCTACATCCCATACGACAGCATCGGAAGCTGTATTAGTCAGCCGCTTGGTCTATCTAGCTCAGTGTTGACTGCACTGACTGGCAAGGGGCTCTCGTGTGTTTCAGACAGAACATGTAGAATTCTTCCAAGAGTCTAGATGGGGAAACGGAGCTCCAGTGCTGCTCACACTTCTTAAAAAAGAACCGTACCCTTTGGCCTGGAAGCGCCTCCTCTCTCATCCCAGAACTGGGGCAGATCTCCAGACACTCATTGGTGAAGGAAAGGCGCTCTCCCCTTGCTCGGAGGCATTCTTTAACTCCTGCTTGGAAATACGTGGCAAATCACTCCTTCTATTTCCGATGTCTGGAGGGAGAGTGCCACTGCTTACGTAACTGAAACAGCGCTGTCCATGCACACGGGGGACGCAGGTATCAGCAGGTTTGGGAAATCCCAAGCTTTGGAGAAGGTAGATAAATACATAGATAGAAAGAAAATGATAGGAAAAACAGTTAAAGGCGCACTCTTATGCTTGTTTAGATGGGAAAAAGTCCCACAATTCCCATTTTCCTCCTTCCTGCCCCCTACAATTAGCATTCCAAGGCCTGAGCCCATTCGGTTAGCAGGGTTGTTGGTGTTGGTGTGTGTGTGTGTGTGTGATAAAGCAATTGGCAAAATAATTGCTGGGAATCGTAGGACTTTTTTCTCCATCTAAACATGCATAGGATTGTGCCCTAAACCGCTCTACATGCAGAGGCAACCCCTGGATCCCAGAGGGATGCGATCAACTGTGATAAGAATCAATATTTTTAATGAAGCAGTTGGCCAAATAGTGATATATATTCTTGAATCCCTATCAAACGTTTCAGCTTCCGCCTTCACCAGTGACAGACAGTTCCCTGAGGGCCTGTGTGTCAGCCCTTATATTAACTGTCACTGATGAAGACAGTTTGTGTGTGCAAATCGTTTGATAGACATCAAAGTTTATGTATTTATCCCTGTTTTGGCAATTGCTTTATTATATGTATATTTTCAGACACACACATATAAAAAATAATAATCCTAAAGGAGTCAGTGATAATTTAGTGGCCCTGGAATGCTGACTGTAAAGGGTGGGTCGGAGGAATATAGGAAGGAGGAGTGGAATGGAATATCCTGGAAGTGGGCTTGGCTGGGTACCTGTTTTGCATGCAGAAGGTCCCCGGTTCGATCCCTGGCGTCTCCAGGTAGGGCTAGGAAAGAATCCTGCCTGAAACCCTGGAGGGCTGCTGCTGCCAGTCAGTGTTGACAGTACTGGGCTAGATGGACCAGTAGTCTGACTCGGTATAAGGCAGCTTCTGATGTTCCTATGACCACTCCATACGGCAACATTTTGTTGCAGGTCCCACGTATTAAGGTCTAATAGGAAAGACCTCTGAATATCCTCTGATTTAGAAAGCTGTTAATGCCCATTCTCATCACCACCACCTCTTAAGAGTAGGGGTATCCAGACTCACGGGGATGTAGGGAGACAGTGTTTGGCACGTAAGAATATAGCAAGAGCCCTGCTGGATCACACCAAGGGTCCATCTAGTCCATCTGTTCACACAGTGGCCAACCAGCTGCCCACGGGGAAGCCCACAAGCAGGACATGGGTGCAACAACACCCTCCCACCCATGTTCCCCAGCAACTGGTGTACCTAAGCAGACTGTCCCTGATACTGGAGGTAGCATATAGCCATCAGGACTAGTAGCCATTCATAACCTTTTTTCTCCATGAACTTGTCCAATCCCCTTTTAAAGCTGTCCAAATTGGTGGCCGTCATGACATCTTGTGAAGTGAATTCCATAATTCAACTATATGCTATGTGAAGAAATCCTTTTTTTACCTGTCCTGAATCTTCCATCAATCGGCTTCCCAGGATGACCCCGCTGGGTTCTAGTATTATGAGAGGGGGAGGAAAATGTCTCCCTCCCACTTTCTCCACACCAGGCATCGTTTTGTACACCTCTAATTTTGTACACATGCTCAGAGCGATTGACGCTTTATACTCCGCCTCCTCTCCTCCCTCTCCCCCCCAGGCTGAGATGAGCAGCTGGATGCGAGTCATTAACGCCGTCGCTGCCTGTGCCCCAACGCCACAAAGCCTCGCAGAGGATCAAGCCCCACTCATCAGCAAAGGCATGACACGGGCCCTGAGCATGCCTCCCGTGTCTCCTAACAGCGCCCCGGAAGGGACCGTCACTCTGCGGAGCAAAGAGACCAAGGAAAAAGACCGGGAGAAACGCTTTAGCTTTTTCAAGAAGAACAAATAGGGACACATGCGCGGGAGAAGCGGGGTGGAGATTGCAGCTGCTGGATTTGTGCAGAACTGATCATCGAGCTGGGCACGGCAGCCAGGGGGCTTCAGGCCGGGGGGGGGGTGTCGCCGGGGCATGACGCAACTGGCGGAGACCACGGTTGTTGTTCTTTTCTTAGTATTGCATGAAGCACCACCTCCATACTTTACAAGGAATGCCCCCCACCCCCCAAAAAAGCAAAGGAAAAAAAAAAGCAATGCTGCCTCTGCTGAAACGCGTCCACAACAGGAGGATTGAGTCGGAGGGGCTGTACTTGGGAGGGGCCGCCTTGAGGGGTGGGATGAGGGTGTTGCCGAAACACTGGGCGTCACGGTGGGGCACGTCTGGGTGGCCTTTGGAGGACCCATTGCTGTCATTCTCTTCAGGATGCCGGCCTTTCTGAAGTCATGCACGGCACGGGCATCGTGAAAGTGGGCACCGTGAAAGTTTTCCGTCACCAGGCGTCATCGAAAGGGCGCAGAAGCGGCGGTTTTAGCGTATGTTGTTGAAGGATTTTCCTCCTACGATCTCACCCCTAGTCAGGGAAATCTTCCCCCACCTGACCCCATTTCTCTCTCTCATCACTGATGTGCTCCACCGCAGTTGGCTGCCCCACCCCGCCCCGCCGCCCCATGCTGAGTCCTTCCCAGTCACCCAAGGCAGAATATGGACCGGAAGGAAGGAGACCTGCTTGCTAGCGTGGTTGGCATTTTGAGGAAAAGCCCATTTCCTGAGGCACCTCCCAGACCCAGGCCAACTTGGATGTAGGCAGCCCAGGGCCCTCTAGAAGTTTTTGACTAATCCCTAACTGTTGGCCATGCTGGCTTAGGCTGATGGGAGTTGTAGTCCACAGCATCTGGAGGGCACCAGGTTGTCTACCCCTGTATCTAACTGAACTTGATATGGTGGAACAACACTGCTTGAATTACGGGAGGTAAAGGTAGAGGGACCCCTAATGAAATCCACAAACCTTGCTTCCTACTTCCCCCAAATTTTAGCTAAATCATGACACCCTCCGATCGCCTTCTAAAAACAGTAGTTAAGGATAAGGGGGCCAGGTCCCCTTTGCCACACACCCTGGTAATTCAAGCACCGGTAAGACCCATGGATGAGAGCCAAGTCACACATAGTTTTGTTTACTTGAGTGTAACTGCATGCAGCACTGATTCAGATCAGGACCAGCACCCCCCCCAATAGGTTCAGCACCATGGATAGCCTCTTTCAAGTTTGGGATGAAACCTGGAGTGGATACACAGCCCCACTGAGATTGGCGTCACCAGCCTCCACTGAATTTTGGGGGGGAAATTGTGTGTGTGGTGGTGGGGGGAGATTTAGTTCTCCCCTCCTAGTTTGCACAGGTCCCAATCTGAATCGAGGTTGCATGCAGTTACACCAAAGTAAATAAAACGTATCAGGCTCAGTGACACAATGAACGTAACATGTTTGGCCCTTACAACATGGATCGTGATGAACATTTGTAGAGCACAAAGGGAGGGTGGGTGGGCAAGGCAGACCACCACTTTCTTCCAACTGTGCATGCTTCCAGGCTCGTCCTGCTGCTCACCCAGGGTTGGCTCAAGGTTTGAGGGGGGAGCCCCAGCAAAGTGTTCCCCCCCCCTACCCGCCAGCCCCAACTTGATCTGGCAGCTGAGTCTTGGAAACGACACACTAGTTTAACGTTTGTCACAATACCTCAGTGAAGCTGTGTCAGGAGCTCTGGTGCATTGTGGGAAATCTTGAAAGGTGGGCGGCTTCCCAGACTTTGCTGCCAGAGAAGCCCATGGGCCGGGCCTCCAAATCTGATGTCAGTGCCATAGGGGCTGAAACAGGCATCAGTGTCGGTGGGCCCTCGGCCCAAGGGTGCTGGGTGCCAATGCTGGCCCTACACCCACCACTCCACTTTAAATTACACCCCCTTACACACTTCACAGCTATGTGGCAGAGCTACATTCTAACACACAGATCTGCTGCCGTCACATTTAGTTACGGCTCTAGAGTCCCTGCCACTTTTGTACCCAAGAAGACCTCCCCAGAAAAACACTCCCCCCACACACACTGTCAGGCTTTGATTTCCTGATGCATGAAACAGAAGGACCTAGCAGTTACAATGGAGGACACCAAAAGTCCATCTAGTCCAGCATGGAAGGCTCACAAATAGTGCCTGGTGGGGAAGGAAAAAAGACATCCAACATCTGCTAGATGGAGGTACCCTGTCCCTGAACATGGAGGTTTGATTTTTCAGCAATCATGGCTCATGAACAGCTGCTAGACCTGCCAGCCACAGAGGCTCCAGCTGGTTTCTGTACTGTGCGGCAACAAGTCATGGATTTGGGGGGGGGGGTCCCCAAAGGAGCCTTGGGAATCAAAAGGGAACAAACGCTTTGCGCTGGGGGTGTTTGTGTGTGCAAAGCCTGGGGGTTAGGAAAAAGAAGCAGGGACATCTACGTCCAACAACCATATTGGGAAGAACCAGTGTGCCTCAGGTTGCGTCGCTGTAGCAGGCACTGCCTGGGCTTGCTATCCATCAGCTGCTTGCCTGGGTCTCTGTGGGAGCAGACTCAGCCACTGCCACCATTCTCATCCCGGACAGCTGACATGTTGCTCCATTTCCCCCCTAGTTCCGGTTGCTGACCCGTGTGTGCCTTCCTTTCATAATCGTAGCCTGCCCCAACTCCCTGCTACACTTTCACTCCCTCACCCTAGGAAGATAGTGACACTTCTCCACCCTATCAGGAAAGAACGCAGAAGCTGGCGCAGTCCAGGGCCCGCAGCGTCTTGGCTGCCTCCCAACGGGGCAGGATGTCCCAGCACAGCTTGGATTGCTGGAGGTAATTGGGGAGGGGGGTCCCATTTCTGAGGGAGGAGGCATGGCTGAAAAGTTGAGGCGCTCTGCCTTCCCAGCACACCTTTCGAGGGCCCTTGCTCCTGGCAGTGCCCCAGTGGTGTTTCTGTGCTCGTGGGAGACCGTTATTCACGTGTTTGCAGTGGCATCTTTCCGATCTTTTTTGGACAAATAAAGAGAATCTGTGTAGAGAAGAGTCAGCCTTCTTCGTTCCTACCCACTCTGCAGAACTGAACTTTTCTCCCCTTGTTCCTGTTGAAGACCAAAAAAAGGCCGAGCGGAGTCTCCCCTGCAGTTGCCCCTTTTACAAACAAATCTGGTGCCTGATAGGAAATGTTAATTTCATTTCTGCACCATCTTTCTGCCAAGGCACCCAAGGGAGTTTACATTTTTTAAAAACGAAAACATCAAAACAAAGCAAAACATCAGAATATTGTTTTGTCAGGCCACTTACAGCCCTTTCAGGAGTTGATGGCATGAGTTCTCTGACCTGGGCTTCTCTTCTGTCTTCCCTCAGAATCTTCTTGGTGAAGTTTTCCCCAGCACGCAGATTCCATGATGGGGAAAGCTACAATTGAATTTCTGCTAGCCCCCCCCCCCTTTAAGGCCACGATGCCAGGCCTGGTGTCGGGCTGGTATCATTGGGGCCTTTGGGGAAGGCCGTCAGTGGAAGCATGCCTGCTTTGCATGCAAAAGATTTGATCCCTGGCATCTCCAGTTACAGCAGGGAATAACCCCGTCTGGAACCTTGGAAAGCTGTTGCCAGTGATGACAACATTGAGCTAGGCCAGGGGTTCTCAACCAGAGGGGAATTCCCGGGGGGGGGGATTTTAGGGTTTCAGGGGGGGATTGGGACCACAGACTCAAACTGTTGGAATACTGATCTTTCTATAAATTACAATTCTACAGATTGTACATAATCTACAGGACATCACACCTTATTGTATGGAATGGCACAGATTAAGTCAGACAATCTTGGAAAGGGGGGGATGACATTCTGACATGATGAAGGGGGTGCATGGGGCAAAAAAGGTTGAGAACCACTGAGCTAGATGAACCAAGGCTCGATAAGACTTCTTAGGTTCCTATTTAAATCATCCCTTTAATCAGAACCATGAGGACTGGGATCTTAATATTTAGGGGAAAGGGGCCAGGGCTCAGTGGCAGAGAGTAGGCTTTGCGTGCAAAAGATCCTTAGCATCTCCAAGTAGGACTGGAAAACACTCTTGTCTGAAAACTTGAGAGTTATGACAATGCTGAGGTAGATGGACCAATGATCTGACAGGACAAGACGGCTTTTGTTCCAAGGTCCTGCTACTGACCACTACAGTCTCCTGGCCTGGTAGCTGCTCCTCTTGCTATTGCTCCCTGCTCACCCCCTCTGGCTCAGCTGCCAGTGCCTACTCGCTTGTCTGCCTTTTCTCGGCAGCATTGAGGTGGGCCCATAGTGTGGGGGGAGAGGAAGTGGGCAATTGCAGGGGAGGAGAGGGTCATAAGAAGAGCCCTGCTGGATCAGGCCAAAGGTCCATCTAGTCCAGCATGATGTTCACAGTGGCCAACCAGCTGCCCACGGAATCCCACAAGCAGGACAGGAGTGCAACAGCACCCTCTTGCCCTTGTTCCCCAGCAACTGCTGTACATGGGCATACTGCCTCTGATACTGGAACCATTGGCATCTTGCCCGAGGGGCTCCCAAAATCGGTCCGGCAGTGCGCAACGCTCATCTGTTCAGATTAGCGTTGTGCACTGCCGGACCGATTTTGGGAGCCCCTCGGGCAAGATGCCAATGGTTCCAGTATCAGAGGCATGCCCCACGTGGAGATCTGTAATTCGAGCAGTTTGAACGTTTGTGGAGAGAAGATGGAAGGGTGAATGTGGTGGGGGAACCCCAAAAGGGGTTAGGATACCCCCACTAGGTCAGAGGAAAGGAGGAACCTTTATGCTACCTGGCTACTGCCATCAGCTTCTGTCACTGTAAGGCTGCCATTTATTTATTTATTTTATTTATATCCTGCCTTTTTTCCTGCAAGGAACCCAAGGCGGCTTACATAATCCTCCTCCTCCACTCCATTTTATCCTCACAACAACCCTGTGAGGTAGGTTAGGCTGAGAGTCAATGACTGGCCCAAAGTCACCCAGTGAGTTTCATGACTGAGCGGGGAATAGAACGCGGATCTCCCGACTCCCAGTGCAACACTCCCACCACTACACCACACTGGCTCTCTTTTTGGCAGCCTTACAGTGGTGACGACAGCAGGAGTGCAGACAGATGTTTAGCATAAGAACGTACGGAAAAATCCTATTGGAGCAGAGCTCCTGAGCTCATCTAGTCTGGGGTCCTTTGGCTGAAGAGTGGCCGGCAAGACCTGCAAGCAACGGCTGCCTCTTGTATATAGGTTCCACTTCTTACCATAGCTCTTGACAGGCCTTGGCTCTGCAACTAAAAGAACAGAAAGGTACACCACCACCCCTTGTCCATGTCTTGTCTGGCAGGCTCTCTCCCCACACCTTCCTGCACATTGCTGCACCTGTGCAAAGGAAAAAGCTTTACTTGCTGGATTTCTGCCTGCACCACAGCTGTTAAAGTGTGGTGGTGGAGAAACAGCATGAAAAGAAAAGGCAACGCAGCTTCACAGCCCCCACTGAGGCTTTTGCAACCCACCCTGGCCATCAAGTGGCATAGTGGTTAGAGCAGGGGTACTGAACCTCTATCAACTGGAGGGCCGGAATCAGTTTCAGAGAAGCTGGGGGGGGCTGCATTCCAGGGGGGGGCTAACTCCCATAATTCTGAGTCAGCATGGCCAAAGGCTAGGGATTATGGGAGTTGTAGTCCAGCACATCTGGAGGGCACCAGGTTGGCGAAAGCTGATCTACTAGGGCAACCCACTCCCAAAATGCCAGCCCATTGCAACTTAAATCTCTTCCTGCCAGTAACTAAGCCTTAGTAGAGGCATTTCAACCATTTAGAAAGGGGGAGAGACTGCACAGACGCTGGGGAAAACCCCAACTGATCGGTGCTTGTGGGGGGGAGGGGATGTGGAAAGCTAAGCAGGGTCAAGCCTGGTTATTACTTGGATGGGAGACCCCTCCTCTAGTTTCCTGCATTGAGCAGGGGGTTGGACTCGATAGCCTTGTAGGCTCCTTCCAACTCTATCTATGAAATCTATGTGGCCGTCTAAGGAACACCGGAGGGCCGAATTAGGACCCAACAAGGGCCATATTTGGTCCCTGGGCTGATCTTCCCCACCCCTGGGTCAGAGTATTAGACTAGGCTGGAGGGACCTGGGTTCAAATCCTCACTGCCAAGAAGCTTTCACTGGGTGACTTTCTCTTCCAGCCTCACTTACCTCACAGGGTTGTTGTGAGGATAAAACGGTCTGGAAGAAAAACAAATAGGGTAATAATAATTACTGAAGGAATGAATATTAACCATACAGATAAGGACATCCCCCATAGCACCACCTCTTCTGAAACATTCCAGTCACTGCTTCTCCCCCCCCCCCCCATAAAACTTCATCATGGAAAACACACACCTCTCCGCCACTTTGGAACAACCTGACCCCCCATTGTGAACCTTAATAGAACAGTCCAGTCCCCCGCTCTATGGTATAACCCAGAGCCGCTCCTTTCCCGCCCTCCACATCTATTTGCCTATCATTGAACAACCTGTAATCACCCCCGCCCCTCACGCAGATTCATCAAATGGGACAGCCTATTGTCTTCCCGCACACCCCTGTCTCTCTGAAAATGGTGCGACCCGAACCTTTGCTAACGCGATTGGTCCCTCCGAACTGAGAAGAGAGACGAAGTACATGAGCCGATGTGGGCGGGGTTAGAAGAAAAGAGTGGGTGTGGCCGCCAGGGGTTGGGAGATAATCTTCCTCCGTTGACGCTGAGAGCCAATCCGCTCTACCCTCCGCCCAAAGCGAGTTCCGGTTGGCCAGACGCCCTTTGAGCGACTCCCGCCCCTGCCCACTCATAACGCGCGCCGGTTCCTCGCGGGGCCAATCGGGACACAGCGGAGCGGTTGCGGGTGGGGGAGGCTGCTCGGGGGTGCTTTTTCGTTGTGTCTGCCGCCATTTTGCGCTGTCGGCCGCTGTTGAGGTGCGTGGCGGGGCAGGCAGTGCCTCTGTGGGAGGTGGGGAGGCTGTGAACGGGCTGTGCGGAATTGAGGTTGGCGAATTGGGGTTTAAGCGGGGAAGGGGCGGGGGAGCTTGGAGGCTGGGCTGGGCTTATTAATTTATTTATAGCATTTTCATCCCGCCTTTTAGCCAGAAAGGCTCCCGAGGCGGTTTACACAGAAAAGAAATAAGACAATAAGGGCGCAATCCTACGGAAGTTTTGACAGGAAAAGAAGGCCTACAACTCCCAGCATGAAAGGCCTACAACTCCCAGCATGCCCCAGGCAATGGCTGGCTGGGGCATGCTGGGAGTTGTAGGCCGTTTTTTCTTTTCTAAACATGCATAGGATTGCGCCCTTATCTCTTTTCTGGACGGTGTCTGCGAATGCGGGGGTGAGTGAGGGTTAGTAGAGTTGCCTCTGCTTATTATGTTTGTTCGTTATTGACCCTGTTGCTTTAAATAACGATAATGGTCAGTGTCAGAGTCATTAACCATCATATCGTAGGGATAGTAATATATTCGATTATTTGCTTTAGTAATATGATATAGATATTAACTTACTATTATTTATTCTAAGTATGTATTTATAGATTTATATACTACTTTCCATATTTAAAAGTAATATCCTAAGCGGTTTACAAGGGAATTTAAAGACATCAAGGTGCAATCCTATTCAAGTTTAGATAGGAAAAAAAGCCTACAACTCCCAGCATGCCCCCTAGTTGGGTTGGAGCATGCTGCGAGTTGTAGGCCTTTTTTTCTGTCTGAACTTGCGTAGCATTGTGCCCTAAAATACATTGTAATATACATTAGAATACAAATAAATATATAATAACTGCTAAAACAGTTATATAAAACATTAAACCGAATACAACATCATCATTAACAAACTGGGCAGCACACTCCATTATATATGAGCAATGTTGCTATTAATATGCAATATTAGTTTTAATAATATATTCTAGTAGTAAATTTAATATATCAATATTATCCAATAGTACCAATATTAATCTCAATACTGATCTCAATTTTTACAGTATATAATATGTGTGATATACTTATCTGCCCAGAGAACATTGGTTATTGGGTGAATTAAAAATATAATAAATAAATTTATTACTAGTATTATATCATTCAAGTTAACATAGGATGTTAACATACTGTATTGTTAGCTTTATAAAACTAATAACAGTAATGATAAAGATATTGTCAGTATTACTCATATAGTAATATGTTACTTTTTAATCTGGTGCATTATTATCTTTGATAATTTAATAAGATTATTAATATTATATCAATAAGTGTTTTATGGTGCTCCTCAGACAAAAAGGCTCCCAGAGCAACTTGTATATAATCAAATATCCATTTGTATTAATATCAATATTGACAGTACATAATACTTATTACTATTTTATATTATTGAAGGTAACATAGGATGTCAACATGCCATATTGTTAGCTTTAGTAATGCACAAGTAATGACAGTAATGACAAAGAAGTTTTCAATATCATCTATAACATATTATATACTTTATTAGTACTGACAGCATTGGTAATAAGCATTAGTGCTATTCAGGTGATATCAATATTGATATGCCATATTAGCTTTAATAATATTAGTAATAGGTAATTCATAATATGTTTTCCACATTTGTGTTAAGGCAGGATATAAATATAATAAATGAATAAGTTCTGAATCATTAGGGGAGCCTGTGTCCATAAAGCAGGCTCCCCTCTATACGTGTTCCCCTTCCCCTGCAGCCAGTGAGGCCACACTGACAGGGGCCTCCTCCCCACAATGACGATCCCTTTCAAGATAACACCAGATGAGGTTTTGTGAAATTCAGTGAGTGTTTTTGAATTGGGGAGTTCTTTCTTTGATCAGTGAATCCTGACTGGTTTAATTTCTCCCCCCCCCCCCCCAAAGTGTCTAATGCTGGTTGCTTGTACCTGTTCGAATGCAACCTAATGCCTCTTTCTTATCCCCTGCACCCAGCTCTAGCCACCATGGTGAAACTTTTTATTGGTAATCTTCCCCGGGAGGCCACAGAGCAGGAGATTCGCTCCCTTTTTGAGCAGTATGGGCGGGTTCTGGAATGCGACATCATCAAGAACTATGGCTTCGTGCACATAGAGGATAAGACAGCTGCTGAGGACGCCATCCGCAACCTGCATCACTACAAGCTCCATGGCGTCTGCATCAACGTGGAGGCCAGTAAGAACAAGAGCAAGGCCTCCACCAAACTGCACGTGGGCAACATCAGCACCAGTTGCACCAACCTTGAGCTGCGGTCTAAGTTTGAGGAGTATGGCCCTGTGCTCGAGTGCGACATCGTTAAGGATTACGCTTTTGTGCACATGGAGCGAGCTGAAGATGCTGTTGAGGCCATCAGGGGCCTTGACAACACAGAATTCCAAGGTGGGAAAGGGGTGGTGGCAGTGTAGGTTCTGAGCACGAAGCAAAAATGGGATCCCTATGCTGGCGTTGCCTCCCAATTGCCAGACCTCATCAGTTATGTAGTAGTGGTGCTATCTGCTGACTAGACCTAATCTTCCATTAGTCTGGCTTTTAACCAATTAATATGGTTAAAATATTAAATGAAAATAATGTACATGTGTCAGTGTTTCAGCAAAGTTGACGCTTTGAGCATCTTGAAGGGGGCTTTCCCACTGCTTAAAAAGGAAGGCCTCAATCCATTTTTTGTCAAAATTTGGGAGTATAGATGGTTCCCTGTGAAAACACTAGAACCAAAATAGCTTCGAGGCCTGTCAATTTTATGATAGATCCAGGCTTCAAAGATGTCTTAACAATGGATTTCAGTTGAGCACTGCCAATATTGGAAGGAAAACTTTAGAAGGCCCAAAATACTGTTTTCTGGCTATAAGTTTATTTTGCATCGAGTTTTGTACAGCAGGGAGGAAGGCAGTATCTTTTTGTCCTTCAATAGTCCCTAGGTCTTGGCTTTTTCTTAGCCCTACTAGTCAAATGGGATATGTAGGTGTTCAGTGTGTAAAATTTTGGTTGGTTAGTTACTGATTTTATTGACAAAAGCATGCAGCACTAGCAGCTTAAGAGTGGCAACCAAGATGGCCTCAAATCAGTGTGATATTGAGCCCATCTAGTCAGCCTTTTTGGCCCTGTGTGACCTAGGACAGAATCTTGATCACAGCCCTCCCAGCAGTTCCCTTGCCTGTCTTCCTTTCTTGACAGCCTGTCCCCCACCCCCCAAGCTTCCCTGTCTGCTTATTCCTTTCCTAACAGCAAGAAGTTCCTGTAAAACAAAGTAAAGCTTTTGCCCCTCTTTTTTTCCTCATGCCTCTGTTTCTGCCACCCAGCCTTCATGCAATTCCATGCTTGTCAGCCCAGTACCGTCTCTGTCTCCATTCCTTCAGCCAACTTGCTTCTGAACTCCCTGTGTCTTCATCTCTTCCAGCCTGGTTTCTTGGCCTCCTTACTATGATTCTCTTTTCTCCTTTCCTCGCGTTACTGCCAACAGCACACATCTTATCTTAAGACACTGCATGAAGTTTTAACTAAACTATCTTTTTACTTATGTCTCAAGCTGCAGTATTTATCAACATTCTGTTACTAACAGTTTCCTGCTGAGCAGTTAGAATGTTGTTGTAGTTCTAAGAAAATCTCACAATTGCCAGGGGCAGCTGCAAGCAGCCAAGATCCACTTTTTTAGCCTGTTATATATGCTAGTAACCTCTTCCTTCCTTTGATTGTTTGATTTTACATTTTTGGGGTTTGCATCTAATGTTGGGAATGCTGAGCACCTTAGCAGGTGTGTGGTTAGTGATTCAAAATCTGCAATTCAGTTGTTGGTGAAAATGTGTTAAAACAAGCTTTGGGGAAAATCCAAACTATTCCCCCTGAAAATTTTTCACTGAACTTGGCATCCTCTAAGTGTGAAATATAGTGGCAATTCATTGAAGTTCCCACTTTCCAATACTAATTAGCTGGAGTATAATTATGCAAAGTTCTTTTTTTCTTTTCCCCTTTTAGCTTTTCTGGAAAGATGGTTAGAATTTTGTTATATCATGATGGTAGGTAAGAAGCAGCACTGTATATAAAGATAGGTGTCTCTTGGGAAGTGGTCAAGAGAAGGAATTGAGCATGGCCTGGATTGTCACAAAAAGGAATTGGTCATTGCCTGGACTGTAAGTCAAGTGAACTTGAGGGTGGGTGAAGAGCTGGTTCATTTGAAATGGTTTGGCAAAGCTATTTTTGTGGTGGGGAGAGGCTTGAGTAGAGTCAAAATGGGGAGAAATACATGCAGAAGTGGACCATAATATTTATTGCGTATTAAGCACCTATGCAAGTACGGCAAGTCTCCAGCTTTCTGGGTTTTTCATTGTTGAGCATTTAGGGCGCCTTCATATGCTTGTTTTGGCAGAAAAAGTTCTACAACTCCCAGCATTCCCTAGTCAGCCATTGCCTGGGGAATGCTGAGAGTTGTAGGACATTTCTGTCTTAATATCCATAGCATTGCACCCTTAGACTATGTAGGCCTGCACCCTTGGCCTGCTCACTTGTTTTCATCTCCAAGGAGCAACTCCCAAGTTGTGGCTGCATTTAAACAGCACTTTGGGTGGGAACTTTCCAGTTGACATTCCTTGTGGACTCTACAGGGTACTCTGCTGCCCCATAGAGCAGTTGTGTGTATGCTCTTGGGTTCTGTGCTGACGTTGCCATATGACTAGATCCAGGCTGCTGTAGCTAACACACTGTGTGTGTTTCTCTGCCAGCAGTACATCACTCAGGCTTGCTGAAGAGTGCCAGGCCAGTCGTTGATGAATTCTTGGAGAATAGGTTTATAGCAGTAGAAAAAAAGGGCAAAAAAAGAGACATTGTCTGACTGGTCTCTCTGAATGAGTTTTTGCAGGGAAGGGCCTGCTCCTGTAGACCCCTGAAGAAGATGGAGAAAGTGATAGTTGACTTATCATCCACCAGCCCACACATGCACACCCCTATTAGGATGGATGACTAGCCTTTGAGGACTGTTGCCTGAGAAACCTATTGCCAAACATCTCCCTCCTCTCTACTTGCACATGCCCTTGCAGTATTTCTACACCCACCCAAAAAAGAAGCTTTCCAGCAACAAGCCACTTCATTGGCCTCATCAGCTGCCAATCAAGGATACATGTATGCAGGGGTGATGAGATATACAGATGGACACGTCTCCTGTATCTTTAATGGCTGTGGAGAAGAGATTTGGGCAGCCACAACTGATCATGCAGGGACGTGAGAAGCTGCTCCTGCACAGGGGAGAATTTGGAAAGCAGAGCCACGTGCCCTCAACTGAGGATCTCCCCCTTTCCAACGTGGGGTTCTCGGCAGGTTGCTGTCAGGGAGCAAAGCTGTGCTTGGAGATCTCGGGGGCAAGGAACTTCTCTTCCTCTCAAACGGCTGACCTGAATGGTGGGGTAGATCAAGGTTTCCCTGCTTCCAGAACAGTGCTGAGATCGAAGTGGGTTGAAAGGGCACAAATGTCTCTCAGTAAGAATGGCAGGAGGATTCCTGCCTCTGGCTTAAGTCAGCTGGGGTTGAACTTTCCCACTACTGCAGTGCAAGCAGCCTTTCAGCATGACGGCACATGTGCTAAACAGGGTTACTCTGTTAAAAGGTGGGGTAGGCCAGCTTGGTGAACAGCACCTGTCCTGTGTGATGTGGCCAGATGCCATTGCCCCTATGAACAGTAGGGCAAAGTGCAAGGCCAGTGGCAACAGGAACAAAAAGGCTCAATTTTGCCTTGTGCTATAGGCCAAGTGTTTAGAATGCATATGTGGTGCATGTCTCGTTCTGGTTAGGCTTGAGGAACTGGGCAGTCTTCCTTATGAATTCTTAAAGGGGTCAGTGTCTGTCTCTTCCCAGACAGTGGCCCAGGCATCCTCTGTGGCTCCTTCCATTTAGATGCTGGGCTAAAGGTTTCTCTAGGTGTGAAGCACACTACCTGTGTGTGATAGGCCAAGAGCAACACCGGTGCCATAGACAGGGATCTGAATTGACCATATGTCAATCCCCCATATCTCAGGAGCCCGGGAAGCCTAATCCTGCAAGAGCAGAATATATGGAGCACATCTGAATTGTTCCACACAAGCTCTTCTGGATATTGGCAGGGAATATTGACAAGCTCAAGGCAGTGCCATAGGCCCTGTCCACAAAAAAGTGGAATTTGAGAGGGAAGAATGAACAGGACAAGGGTGTTGTGGCTGTGGGACCACATCTGAGACTGTTCCTCTCCAGAACTTTTCGCATATGTTGCCAGGCCTCAAAGCATTCTCTTGTTATCACCAGCGGCCATAAATGTTCTTTTAATAATTGCAACTGTGATTTATTTGGAGTGTTCTGGTAGCCATATGCAGCCATACAGTAATTCAGTTCTTACAGTAAACACAAGACTCCTGGGGTCTGGTGTGTCATTCGTTCTTTATCTTAGCATTCTGCAGGCCTGCAAAAATATTTTTTTGTTTTTAGCAGCCAGCATCACATTTACAGGCTGAATGAAACACTTCACATTCCAGAGGAGGCTGGAACAACTCCTGCTGCTGAATGCTTTGCTCCCCAAGTAATTTACTGGCTGTTCCAAATGAGAAGGGGCAGAATCTCACCCTTTCTGCTGCAGGGAACAACCGGGCCCAGGAACAAGTGTTTGGTTGCCTCTTGTGCAGTTCGTTGTGGCGGGTTGGGCCAGCTGGCGTTGTTTTGGTGTTTTGTTTTTAATTCTGACCTGTGCTTTTGCTTTGAACTGTTCTTAACTGATCTTTATAGCTGCCCTTCTTGCGTCTGTTTCTTCAAGGCAAACGAATGCGCGTGCAGTTGTCCACCAGCCGGCTCAGGACCGCGCCCGGGATGGGAGACAAGAGTGGCTGCTACCGGTGTGGGAAGGAGGGTCACTGGTCTAAAGAGTGCCCAGTAGATCGCACGGGGCAAGTGCCCGAGTTGACCGAACCTTATAGCGAGCAATATGGAATGGTGCGCACCCCCTACCCTACGGGCTATGGGGACCCTGTGTATTACGATGACCCCTATGGAATGGTGGACTACTATAAACGGTATCGCGCGAGGTCCGCCGCTGCGGCGGCATATGGGGCTTCTGCATATGACGCTTATGCGGAGCACACCATGGCCCAGTATTCCCAGTACGCCCAGTACTCACAAGCCACAGCCATGGCCAATCGCCTCACTACCGCCTTAGACCCCTACGAGAGGGCCTTGCTGCCAGCCTCGGGAACTGCAGCAGCGGTAGCCGCCGCTGCTGCGGCCGCGACCTCTACATTTTACACCCGGGATAGAAGCCCTCTGCGTCGCTCGGCAGCTGCGGCTTCCACCGCTGGAGACGTGTACGGATACGAGCGTGTTCAGCTGTCTCCCGTCCCGCGATCCTCCCTCTACGATGTCCAGCGGTTCGGGCGGGATGCAGGCGCGGACAGGTTGCGATACTCCGCGTATTGAGTCTCGAGGTGAGAGCGTTTTTTCATGCGTAGCTTGGAGGAGGAGGAGGAGGGGGATGGCACATCCGGTGTGGCTGCTGGTGAGATTTGGGTGGAAGTGGCCTGCTGCTGTCTCTTGCTCTCTCTCGGGGGATACCTTCTTTATCTGCTGGGCTCTGGACCTCATTTGTAGGCAGCAGTATAGACCCAGTGCCTAGGACATCGGGAGCAAGCTGTGCTGCTGGGTGTGGGAAGCTTAGCTTGGACCACTGTCACCAGGCAAGAGGGAGAGGCTTCACTGTTCCTTGGACTCAGAGATATCTTCCCATGGGAAGAGCAGGATTAGGCCAGGCCTGTTGATTCCCACCCACCCCTCCAAACTGCCTCTGCTGCTCCTCCTTGTTGCCATTGGTCTGCACCTTCGCCTTCTGACTCACAGGGCTGCCAGTGCCCCGTCCCACCCTCCTTGCAGATGTACCTCAGTGCGCACCGCAGAGGCTACGATTGAGCTGCAGTAGCCACAGCCTGACTGGCAAGAGATGGGGTAGTCTTTTGGCAATGTTACTCTGAAATCTGATAGCAAGGTCTTGGGCACATGGAAAATGATCCAGCATCGTCTCTGAGCCTACACTCTCGGGGTCGAAGAGGTTCCTCCCCGCCACCCTTAAGGCACAGAGATGAGCGAGCCCGTGGCTTGTTTTCATTGGCATCAGGGTGTTGGGTGGATCATCCACAAAGTGCCTCGAGTTTTCTCCTAACAGGATAGTCTGCCCAAGGTGCACCTTTGACACCTTGTTCCATGACGTAAGCATAGCTGTGCTGAATCAGACTGAGATCTTTTAGACCAGCTTTCCAACAGTGGCTAAACAGACATTGGCCTTGTCTGCCCCCAGCATTCAGAGGTATCCTGCCCCAGTTCGTGGCTTAGAGCTGCTGATAGACCCATCCTCCTCCATGTCTAATCCCTTTTCAAAAGCCATGTAAGCCAGTGGCCATTACCACATCTTCTGACAGTGAACTCCTTCTGTTAATTAATGCTTTGTGTGAAGGATGACTGCTTTTGTCTATCTTGAATCCACCCACAATTATTTTCAGTGGGTGTCCCTGGAGGTCTAGTATTACATGAGGGGGTGAAGCATGTCTCTACCCATTTTTCCCATAGGGTTCATAATTTTATAAACCTTTTATGATATGTTCTCCCCCCCCCAATCTTTCTTTAAAAAAAACAAGATCCAAAAGCTTTCTGTTGTAAAAAAAAAAAAAAAAATAGGTGCTGTGACTCCTTGTTATCTTAGTTGCCCCCTTTCTGGACTTCTTCCAGCTCCTTTTAGAGATGGGGTGGCCAGAACAATACACAGTCTTCAAAATATGACCACACCACAGATGTTTATTATGACGCTTGGCATCTTATTTTCAATCCCTTGCTAATAATTCCCGAGATAGAGGGTTTTCCCCCCTTTCTCACCTCAACATTTTCCTAGAGCTTTCTGCCACACCCGACACCCTTAAGCTCTCTTCCTGGATAGTCACCCATCAACATATCTGTAAACTCTGTTATTCATCTGGATGTTAGCAGGCTAAATTGTGTGTAGTTTGGGGTGGGGAGAGTCTTGTAGGCTCGCCACACATGGACTTCTGTGGTCCTGTTGGGTGCCTCTTGCCTGCGACTTAATGAATAGCAGATGCCACCTTTGCTTGGCTGTCAGGTTTGCGTGATTGCCAGTGCATAGCAGGATTGCCTGAGACTCCTCAATATTTTGCCAGAATGGATCCAGCCTGAGCAGTCCTCACAGAAGCTGGGGGTTAGTGCCGCTGGCAGGAACCATAGCTCAGTGGTAGGACACATGCTTTGCATGCAGAAGGTCCCAAATTTAATGCTCAGCATCTCCAGTTAAAAGGATCATGTAGCAAGTGAGGGGGAAAAGATCCTTCTCTTCCCGAGACCCCGGAGAGCCGCTGTCAGTCAGCGTTGACAGTACTGAGCTGGATGGACCAAGGGTCTGGCTCGGTATAAGGCAGCTTCCTATGTTCCGGAGAAGGGGTTGTAGCTCAGTGGTGGAGTCCATGCTCTGTATGCAGAAGATTCCAAGTTAATCCCTGGCATCTCCCCTTCAAAAGGATGATGGGCAATAGGGGTGGGAAAGGACCTCCGACTGGGGGGCTGGGGAGGCAATGCCTTACCTCTGCTTCAGGGACGGAATTGTGAGTGTGAATGGATGCAGTGTGGCCAAAGGAAAGCGATTTGGTCATCCCAGACTGCTGCAATGTGTGGTGTTCTAACCAATTTGCCTACCTTTCAGGATATCTAGAAATCATCCGATACTGAAATGGACATTAGCACCCTAAGAACTGCCTATAAAAGGGGAGTTTCTTTTGTTCATCAAATGCTTCTTTTGTTTTTTTAAAAAGTGGAATCATATTAACCAGGAAAAGAACTCCTCTCCCTCTAAACTATTTTCCTCCTATTACGGCACAAAGCCAAGGTGAGATTCTCTGTAAACCACTGAGGGAACATGTTGATGTTATCTTTCCAGAGCTATTTGTGAAATAGTGGTTATAACCATGACCATTTTCCCTACTCTTCCTACCTCCCATCAGCAAGACAAGCACACCTCTAGATGCTCAGGAGTTTGGGTGGGCACACACACACCATCCCTAGAAGTGAAGATCTTTGTGCTGGAATCCTATATGGCAATGGTTCTGAGGTTTCCTTAGGCACAGAGATCCATCCTTGAGCCTTCAAATGAACTGTGTCTTTTATTTTTCAGGTAGGCTATTTGAGGGCTGGACGTCGGGTTCCTGAGGTACGTCCGCGGCAAAACTGCCAGGCTTCACGATGTGTCGATTTGTGTTTAGCATGGTCTCACTAATGGACATCTTGTGTCTCTTCAAGGCTTAGTGACAGCTAAATTTCTTTTTTTATATATTAAAAAACAACCCAACACCACCAGGAACCTCCCCAGGAATTGCTTGGGCAGGGGGAAGGGTTGGTGTTTGTGGGGAGGGTTGGCCGTTTTGCACCCTCCTGTCAGGAAAGGGTAACTGCCCTTGCTTTGTTGATCTCTGTCTAGATCTATATTTTAAGGTTAGACAGGGTGCCACTGGGAGAGCAAGAGGCAAATTCTCTTCTTCCTTTTGGAACCTGTTTGGAGCCACTGCCTTCTCCCCAGCTTAGTTTGTGGCTTCCCCTTCCCCCTGAATAGACTTAATTTTGGAAGTGAATAATCAGACTTTTTTCTTTTTCTTTTTACTATGAGAAGTCATTGTCATACTTGGTATTTTCCTGAGGTTTAGTCCCTCCCGTGGAGTCCTTTCCTCCTTAAATTTATATTAACCTGAAACTTTTGTTCTCTGAAGTTTGACAAACTTCTTCCCTGCACTTCCTCCATAAAATAAAACATTTGTAACAGATGCCTGGAAGTTTCTTTGTCTTGCGTAGCCTGGGCTTAAAAGACAAAAGGAGAGCTTGAACCACTTGTGAAGCCGCCGCGCCCCCCCCCCCTGAAACCAAGGAGCATATGTTAAGGCACTTTACAAGTACCTCCTCTCCTCCCAGCCAGCTATAAAAATCCGTCCCTGCATAGCTGAGAGCTGAAAGTTGCCTCCTTTTTATCTGAAAGCTTTCACGTATTAATTTCTCTTCAGAGTTAGGTTCTTTCACTTCATTGTGCAGGAAGCTGTGTAAGTGTGTTATTTGGTGTTCAAATGTTCAGGTGCACAAAAGCAGCAAAAACTGAAACTCGAGTCCTTTCTGTATAGGCCAAAAGCACGTTAAACTTAGATTCAGTTGATGGCACAGGTTTTTTTTTTAGTTTGCGGAATTGGGTACAGAGGTCAGAAGTTCCCAGGCAGCAATTAGTTGAAGAGTTGCAAAGTGTCCAGAGAGCATCCTGTTGAAACAGCTGCACCCCGTTCTTGCTTCGTTTTTAAGCCAAAGCATGCATAATGTTACAGGCTCTGGGACAATGCCCCTCCCCCCCACTTTATTGTGCATAGGATTGCACGCTACATGGACTTGACTTAAGCAGATGATGAAAAAATGCATTTGAATGTACGTTACAGCCCTCTTACATGGCCCAAAGTGTTCTGCATCCCGGTTTTGGCTGAAACAGGCAAATAATGTGTGTGAGGGGTGGCGGTGGGGTTGTCCGGCCTGGTCACACTTCTCCCTCTCCGATTGCCACTCCCTCCCTTGGCGCTAGTAGATTCTGTGGTGTAAGGCAGCCCCCTCCAACCTGGTGCCCTCCAGATGTTGGACTACAACCCCGCTGGCTGGGGGTTGTAGTCCAACATCTGGAGAGCACCAGGTTGGAGGGGGCTGGTGTAGAGCAGTTATTAGGAAGTGGCCCCTGCGCTCAGCTTCCCCCTTCAGCATGAAGGGCATTAGAACCTTCCTGGATCAGACCAAAGGTCCCTCCAGTTCCAGATCCCTGTTTCCCACAGGGCCCAAACAGATGCCTCCGGGAAGCCCATAAGCACTGCATGAAGGCAATAGTTCACTCCTGCTGTTGTTCAGAGGCTTGCTACCGAGGGAGCATACTGCCTCTGAATCTACAAGCTGCATATAGCCATCATGACTAGTAGCCAGTGATGGGCCTATCCTCCATGAAATATCTAATCCCCTTTAAGGGCCATCACCGCATCCTGCAACAGTGAATTCCATACGTTAACTGCATGAAGTACTTTTCTGTCAATCTCACCTTTTAGCATCTTTGGATGACCCTGGGTTCTAGTATTCTGAGAGGGAGTGTTGGAGTGGTACTCGGGAGACCTGGGTTTGAGTCCCCACTTGGCCATGAAGCTCGCTGGGAGACTTGGAGCCACTCAGACTCTCAGCCTAACCTACCTCACACGGTTGTTGTGAGGATAAGATGGAGAGGAGGATTCTTTAAGCCGCCTTGGGTTCCTTACAGGGAAAAAGGCGGGATATAAATATAACAAATTTTCTCTAGGTCTCCCTTTCCTCACCCTTTTTCTAAACTGAAATTTTCCTCATAGGGCAGTTGTCCCAGCCCCCTGATCGTGTTGCCCAGTACCGAACCTTTTCCAGCTCTACATCATCCTTTTTGAAATGCAGTCATCAGAACTGGACATAGTATTTTCAGCTTTGTTGCACCATGGATATGTATAAATGCATCAACATATTGGCAGGTGTTTTTTAAAAAATTGCTTTCCTAATGATCCCTAGCAAAGATTTTGCACTTTTTACAGCAGCTGAACACCAACATTTTCGTTCAGCTATCCACATACAGTCAGCTTAGACTCCCGTGACTGTATATGTGAAATTAAGAAGCTGAGCACTGGTACTGGCTACCAGCCCTGGGATCCACGAAGGCAAGGGTAGCAATGGTTACTAGGCCCCTGCCATGCCAACCTGAGTGTTCATCTTTGCCTCCGCTCAATCTCAAAGCAGCTGAAGTCTCTGAAGAGAGATGAGGCTGGACCTGACTCTGCAACCGATGTGTACAGGCTCATCTTATCCCTCACCTGCAACTGTGCCTGTTGCGTGAGGAGCAGCTTTGTATAGCAGTATGCAGTTTATCCCTGTGGGACTGATTGCTTCCAAGCAAAGTCTGACCATCACACTAATCATTTGTCTCCCAGCCTCGCTATTCTTCACTTGTAAAATAGAAATATTGGTTGTCTTTAACCAAGTCTTTGTGCAGCTCTGCAGTCCAGTTTTAGAATTTATTAAAATCCCTGTTCTGAAATAACTCTGATGTAGACTTGTATATGCAGCCTCACCAGAGTGGGGTGCACATGTGTGTGCACAGTAAGTAATTAGCTTTGCCCTGTGTCTCCACCCCCCCCCCTCCAGCTACTATTTTTATTTTTTAAATTATATTTATATCCCACCTTTTTTCCTGCATGGAACTCAAGGCGGCTTACATAATCCTCTTTATCCCCACAACTCTGTGAGGTAGGTCAGGCTGAGAGTCCGTGACCGGCCCAGAGTCACCCAGTGAGCTTCATGGCTGAGTGGGCACTAGAGCCTGGATCTTCTGAGTCCCAGTCCAGCACTCTAACCACTAGCCACCCTGGCTCTTAACCTGCAAATGGCTCATAGGTGTTTATACTAAGAACAATGTCATTATCTGCTTTCTTCCTCCGGCACTGCCTGCCTATTGTCTTGTACCTTAATACACTTGGAATGAAGGCAAAGCAGCACCCAAGTCCCAGTCCAACACTCTCACCACTATGCCACACTGGCTCCATTTTGGGTTTGTTTTTGGTTGGCAGACCTCTCGGTTCTAGTAAAAACAACCTTAAGATCCCACAAGCCTGAAGTTTGCTCAGCTCTGGTCAGTCACACAAAATGTGTTGCCTCAGGCAACTGGGAAGGCTGCTTTCTGTCTCACTGGCCAGTTTTTAATTATTGGTCCCTTGTGAAGAAATGCCTCTACCAAGTACCCTATAAAATGCTGCAAGTACAGGGGGATGACAAAAGCACAGCAGGCCAATATGGACCAGACTGAGCATGGGCTGAGCAGACCACAATGTGTGTAAACATGAGGATGTGGATCATGGGATTCTAGGGATGACCATCATTGGCATCCGGGTTACCTACCACTGCTAGGTAGGTTCACTTACACAGCAGCTATCAAGTCATGTTACATAGAGCAACTTTTCATGAGCAGAGAGAATAAGCCAGCAGAACAAGCCTCTTGGGGTGGACTCAAAACAAGCCAAGCTAGGTGCTGCTGGGGAAGTGGGAGTGGAAAACATTTCCTGGTTGCTCTCCAGTCTGACTTAAGGGAAGTTGCTTTCTGGCTCCAAATGTGACAGATTTTTGGTGTAGGCAAAACTAACCCTAAATATCCTGTCTATGGAAGCTTCTGATGTCCCAACATGAGGTAAGAGACCACATCCATGCAAGCTAGGAGTGGGGGAGGGGAAGACACTGATTTAATGGGCCTCAAAGGACTTCTCCCTTGTGTGCCTGGAACCGCCTCCCAGAACATCTCTCCAGATTCCTCCTCAAAACCCACCTTTACTCTGAAGCCTTTCGCTCAGGCTTCAATCTTGGTGCCCTCCAGATGTGTTGGACTATAACTCTTCTTGTCCTCAGCCTCTGTAGTGAATTTTAGACTAAGCTCCTCGGGGCAGGGACCAGTCCTCTTTTACTCTAAAGCACTAGGCACACTGATGGCACCTTAATAATAATAGGCTGTGTCGAGTCACTGGAATATATTTAATTCTCTCATGCCTTGAGCACACAGGAATTTTTCTGTTTCTTCAGCTGATGAATTAAAAGCTGCCAGGGTGATGTTGGCCAGTGTGAAAATCTGAGTTGCAGGACTGTTGGGATAGTACCTTTTATGGGCTCAATCTGTGGTGAAAGCTCTTGGGTGTGGTAAAATGCTTTCAGCTATAAAGAATCCTGTGAAACTCAAGCTTGCCCCAATGACAGCACTGTTGGTTGGTCCAACAAAAGCTACCTCCATAATCCTGTCTATTCTGCAGGACCAACATGAATGCTATGTAGCGCGGTAGCATGATAGGTTCTGTAAAAGCGCGGTAGCATGATAGGTTCTGTATATTGAGCACGGTCTTACCATTTGCATTAGGCAGAAAAGACTGGAGAGGTCTGGGTAGGGGAGGCAAGATGGAGGGAGAGTCGGCTGTGTCTAGCATAGGTCAGCAATTAGTGCTCCTGCACCAAAACCAACCTCCTGAAGGATGCTTAGCAGGCAAAAGTATGAAAGGAATTTGAGGCGTGGCAATGAATAACTGGCAGCCACTTTGTGGGATAGGAATTGTGGCCTATCAGCCCCCACCCCAATCACACATGGCACTCTGGGAAAACTAGTTGCTGACCAGGTGGCCAAGTCCTTCATCCACCCATCCCCAAAATTAAAATAAATGCATAGAATCTATTATCAGGTTCCCTTGGGAGATAGATAGGTAAGCCATTTGGGTCCCAGTAGAACTCAATAGTGGAACAGGACAAATCCCCTGCTGCCTGTGCCATCATCTCAGGGTCAGCCCGTCCTGCATCCTTCAGCGTTTAACGGTAGTACATCTACAAACTTGAGTCAAACTCTGCTACATGCCACTCTGCACCCAATAGCACCCCACCCCTCACTGGACCACAGCTGTCATCCACAAGTGGATGAGAACAATGGTGGGGTGGTTGGATGCAATTTCTGTGCCAGTCTCCCTGGCATTGAGGGGAGTGGTGTGCAGTAGAGTTCACAGTGTGCATCACAGATCTTTTTGCACATGGCACAGATGAGCAGAATCAGGCCCCTCTTGGGAGCATGCCAGCAGCATCTGGGCTGCCTCCCATTGGAAACCAAATTCTGGATGAGAGGACCCATCCAGCATTGCAAGGAAGTTCTTAATAGTGGCTGCCAGGACCCACGGAAACATGGCAACAGAAGGTGACAAGGCAATGGCGATGGGAAGGCAAGGCTAGAGGAAGCGGCTCAGCAGGCCTGATGTAGTCCGTTAGCCATATCTGCCATAGATATTGGAGCCTTTCAAAGATGCTGCCCATACTTAAAAACATGAGGGCTAGAAACATTTTTTTTAATTAAAGTGGAGGATGCCAGGAACCTCAAATTCTTCAGCAGAGTCCATTCGTTTGTGAAGAAGGCAATTCCCACAAACTCCTTTGAAGCATGGAATGAGCCAGGCGACTGCCAACCACAGTTGCCACTTAGTGTGTGTCTGCACATTCTATACCCACTTGGTGACTCTGCCATTAGCCCAAATCCACTGCCTGTCTCCTAGAGTTTTTGCTCTTTGAACCTCAGTAAAAGCGCCCTTGAATTCCCCATGACACGAGAAAAGGGATCTAAATTGATTGGGGCTGACTCCATGTTCCTCTGCCTTTGGCTTGGCTGAAGAGGAACGCCGCTTCAAAATCTGTGGAGAAATGTGGCATACATGCAAAGAGGTTATCTTCTTAACTGCCGCCTTGGCGTGGTGTCGAAGGACAGTAAATTGGAGGGAGTTTCCTTCTCTGGCTCCCTGTCTGGACTTCTTTCTTCAAGGCACTCGCACGACGCTCCTGCTGCAGCCAGTACAGCATCTCCACAGTGTCCCACTCCATCTTCTCCAGGTACGGGCGTCCCCTGAAAGTCACAGTATCGTTGAACGTCTGTTTGATGTGGTTCAGGATGACATAGAGCTCAGAGTCATACTGAGCCAACTCGGAGTGCAGGCGACTCCTGGTTTTGGATTCCTGCATTCGCAACATGAAAGACTGGGGCTCCCTGTCAAACAAGCGGTTTGGATCTGAAGCAGTTTGCTCAAACTGTTCCAGCTCAGCCAGCAGGAGCTCCCGGTCCTGGATAGATTGTGCTGCCTCCTCCCAAGCCTGGAGCATGTCTGGGAGCAGCAAGTAATATTGGTTGGAGCTGTACTTGATTGCCATGTCCAGCCTTTCTCGTTCTGAAAAATGGAGAACCGTCCAGAGTCTTTCCAGTCTTCTCTGCAGGACCTTGAGATCCTCGGCCTTGTGGTCACAAGAAAGGAACGTTCCCAATCCCCCCTTCATGATGCTGTCGGGATTCCACTTCCCAGACTGGAACTCTTCCTTCGTGGCTTGAAGCTTTGTGGCTTGCTTTATTGCTTCCCTCTTCAACTTCTCCTGCTCCTTGATTTCAGCCTGATCTAAAAGAGGTTGTTCTTCCTCCTCTTCCTCAAAGTCATACAAATGAAATATCACTGGTAAATAATCAGACTCCTTGGTGCCAAGGTATTTCAGATAATTATCGGTATTGAATGATGTCTTCCACCACCTAAACCAAGAGGCAAATTCTTTTTTAGCTTTCTTCCTTTTGAAGGGTAGACTTGGGGTTAGTGGCGTGTCTACCACTTCCTCGGGGCTGTACGGTCCAGTGGGTAGGATATTACTCAGCTCTTCATTAACAACCTGCTCACTTTTTTTCCTTGTTAATGTTGAGGAAGCAAAGCAGATAGACAGATCTAGGTTAGCTGCAGGGGATTCTGTCAAGGGACCGAGGTCAAACTTCAGGTGGTCTTTTGGGATGGTATTCATCAGTTCCTTGTACATCTCCCTGACCTCTTCCCCAGTGGAAAGATTAGCATCCAGAGATTTCAGGGTAGCGGTGCTTATCTCCCCCAGGAGGTGGTTGTAAATCGGTGGGTATCGCTCCATGGCCACAGCTTCTATGTAAATTCTTTCTGACACTTGCAGATCAGCTGCCTTCACAACCATCTTATTGGTGACTGTGAAGTTCACTGTTGCAGCCTGAGGATGAGAGGCTGGGGCAGAGATGATGGTGTTTCTCCGTTGCCTCTCAGAAGACTCCTCCTTTTGCAGGGCACTCAGCATTCTCTGGAGCTGCTCTTGGCGGACTTCATTGGCCTTGCGCCAGGTCAAGGCTTTAATGAGGGGAGGGAGTTCCGAATCGTCGTCCTGCTCTTCTTTCCACTGGCTGCTTTTCAGGACAGAACCTTGCACCAGCCTCCGGAGGTCCTCAGCCAGGCCTATCGACCCTTTGAGTTCCTCATCTTCAGTGGACTCATAATGACAGGGCAGATCAGGGCTGAGTGGGCGGGGAGTTAAATGGATTCCGAGTTCATCAGCTAGGAGCCGCCCAACTCTCATATTGGGCAGTGACTGGCTCCTCTTGAGAAAGGTGGAAGTAACCTGCTTAGCCCGTTGCGACTTAGTCTTCTCTTTTGAAGCAGCGGTACATGGGCAAGGCGTTGTGATTGCAGCACAGGGCATTTGTCCCAAGGCGGTACTCTTCCTCAGTACCGGTAGGTTCAACTGCTTTATTTTGTTCATGTCCAACAAGGGTAACTCCTCAAGCTCTTTGACATCCTTGGCAATCTTCTGCTTCAGCGTTGGCATGTGAGGCCTGGTGAGCCTGATGAAGTAGCTGATGGTGAAACCTAGGCGGCATCCCAGGTTGCGCGTTGACATCTGGCCCAACGGGCTATGTGGTTTTGTAGGCGACTCCGGTGGGCGGTTCTGCAGGGTCTTCATCTCCATTACCAGGCGGTGCCGGACAGCTGCCACATGGAGGAAGCTGGAGCAGTCCAGGGAGAGCTGGGCAGAGAAGCGGGTGAGGTTGGCGCAGTCAGTGAAGACACCCAGTGTATGGCGGTGTTCCATGAGACACAAGTAGTGAAGGAAGAGATGCTGGCACACCAGGCCAATGTAGACGACCAGGTGCTGGTAGAGCTCCCGGTTGGTCTGGGCGCTGAAGGCCGGGTCATACAGCGAGTGCTGGAGGTCCTTAAAGATGTGCTTGACCTCCGTCAGGATGATCTCCCTGAAGACCCGCTGGTCCCGTGACGGCAGGTGCATCCACTGAGGCCCCAGCTCTAGCCGCGCTTTTACCATCTGCAGGAGGGCTGTGAGGGAGATGGGCACCGGGACCGGCTTCTGTGCCGGTGGGATGGTGGAAGAGGAGGCCTGCTTGGAGACCGAAGACCTCACCCTGCTGTGAGAGGCGGGGAAGAGAGACAGCGGGGCCAGGATGCGCTGATAGAGGTCGTGCAGCTGCTGGGTAGCCCCTTCCGTGTCCTCTAGGCCGTACAGCTCGTGCTTGGAACGCGAGGCAGACGAAGCCATGGCGGTGGGGCAGGGGCAGGGGCAGGGAGGCAGGCTCGGCGACTTATTTAGCTGTCGCCATGGTTACTGCGCGCCTGGACGGGATGTTCCGGCGCCTTCCGGACGGAACGCAGAGCTCACCACTTTAGTTCCGGGGCTGGTATAGAGCGAGAGGAGATTTCTTAGGCTGCGCTATAGGAGGGCGTGGCCTGACCATAGAGATGGGGAAGGGCTAGCTAGCGCGGCAGGCGGCTAATCAGCTTGCGGTGCTCGGCTGTTGCTGTGTGTCGCATTCAAATAGGCCCGGGTGGGCAACATTTCCCGTTCGGGCCGAAGAGGGCGGCAGCCATGGAAGCAGCTTCAGGAGGGGACAGCGGCACCAGCTGCAAGGTGGGGGAGAGACACGTCCTACGGGGTGGGGGTGGGGATATGGGGTTGCCAATAATTTCCCCCAGCTAGGACTCTTGGGTTTCCTAACAGCCAGAAATGCAGCAGGTGAAGCTTTTCTTGGCATGAAGCCGGGGGGGCAGTGCTCTCGGATTTCTGCACAGACGAGGCCTTCCAGGGGTGGGAATGGTTAACTCCTATTGGAGGAGGAATTATAGCTCAGTGGTAGAGCCGCCCACCGGCTTTGCAAGCAGAATCCCAAGTGACAGGATCAGGGAATATAGATTGGTATAAGGTAGAATCTTGTGGGGGGCGGGGGCGGTGTCCAAGTACGGGTGGGTGGGTGAAAGGTTTGAGAGATCTCTTTCTCCCCCACTCCCCACTCCCCACTCCCCACTCCAATCCCCAACTTTGGTCAGCCAAATGTTCTCATAAGGAGGGCAAGAGGGTGATGGCTGCCCAGTATTGTTTGCCCCCAGCTACTGGTGATCAGAGCTCCATTTTTGTTGGTAGGCTTTGATAGACCTGTCTTTCTTGAGTGGAGATTTGAAATAGTGTTCCAGCCACTTGTCAGATATAGTTTTTCCCCCACTGACAATTTTGGCCTCATGTGGTACTTCCCTCCCCCCCCTCTCTCTGCAGTTGGAGTTTGCTGTCCAGATGACTTGCCAGAATTGCGTGGAGGCCATTCAGAAATCTCTGCAGAGAGTACCAGGTGATATGAGTGGCAGGGGCTATGGCATTCTCCTAAACTCAGTCTGAGAAGTGGGCATTCCCTTCTTTCCCCCCCTTCCCCTTGTGTAGTGAGATGTTATTTCACTCTTCTCAGAAACTGCAGTGGTGCCTAAAGAGCATGTGATGATATCAGCTCAATCATACGTCTAGCTCTTCATCTTATCTCCAGATGCTGTTCAATATCAGAAGACTTGTTCTAGGTGCCTCTACTGACTGAAGTACTTGAGGCAGCTTACAGTACATTTAGGGTGCAATTCTGTCGATTGCACCCTTGATGCTTGTAAGCCCCTGAACTCAGAGGCTTACAAGCATCCAGTGCAGAGTGTGAGGAGCAGTAGGGGCTATCTCCGACTTCCTGCTCTGCAATTGGCCATCTAGCTGAGGTGCTTCAGAAGTGGAGGGAAGGGAGCTGCAGTGCCTCCAGGATACCTCATATCCTGGTGGCCCTGGTCTCCTTCCCTCCCTGCCCCCTTTACCCCCTCTCCGAGGTCGAGTTCCCAACCTCAGAGAGGCAGCCGGTGGGGTTCTTTCTGTGCCGGCTGCAAGGGGGGTAGAGGGGTCGGAGTGCAGATCCCCAGCTCCAAGGTTGGAGCGCTGTCTCTGACCTTGGATCCGGGAATCCGAATTATCCTATGCCCACATAGACGCTGTCTAGGGACCATAGGATCACTCTCTTAAAATATAACACAGGGGTGTCCCTCCACATGTTTCGGCCTACAACTCCCATCAGTCCTAGCCAGCATAGCCAATGGTGAAGGATCATGGAAGTTGTAGGCTGAAACAAGTTGCACACTCCTGATATGAATCAGACAAGGTATTAGGGAGTGGCGAAGGTATATACGAGTTTGCCCTCAGGTGTTCCAGCTGGTACTCTTCTTTTGAATCTCTGAGCCATGGCAGGAGCAGTGGAGCCAAGGCTTATAGGGACACATTATGCAAGTGCTTTTTTTATTAGAGGGATGCCAACATCTGCCACCTCCCTCATAATTCCCTATTTCCTCTGAACTTAGCTGCAGTCCCTGTAGTAGCTTGGGAGCATCTGGACAGCCCTGAACATCCCGATCTCATCTGATCTTGGAAGGGTCGGGCCTGGTTAGTACTTGGACGGGTGACCACCTTGGAATACCAGGTGCAGTAGTGTAGGGAGGGACCATAGCTCAGTGTGATAGAGTGCACGTGCTTTGCATGCAGAAGGTCCCAGGTTTGATCCCTGGCTTCTCCAGGTAGGGCTAGGAAAGAATCCTGCCTGAAACCCTGGAGAGCCACTGCCAGTCAGTGTCGACAATACTGGGCTAGATGGACCAATGGTCTGACTCAGTATAAGGCAGCTTCTTATGTTCCTGGGAGCAATGAATTTTCCCAGCAACAATATGTTGTTCCTTGTTGTAATGCAAAGTATTTTGGTCTTGAATGGGCAGTTCAGACCCATTCGCTTGACAGAAGATTTGCTCCTGGTGGAGATGAAAACTGCTAGAACTGGCTTGTTGATAGGAATCAACACGTCTGCCTGCAATTTTGGACTCTCCTTGCGGGCATGGCTGTGCGAACTGTCATGCTAAGTGCCTGCATTTCAGAATTTAGCACTGCACCACTGAACAGATCTTGGAGGAAATGGATGCTGCAGCAGCCAGATGTTAGTCACTCGCAGAGCAAGGCTTCCTCACCTGAGCTGCTGACAATGTTGGCATCACTCACATTTTTGGTTCCCAGTGGCAGACGCAAGGAGCACTGTGGGAGCAGAGCTGCTTACAGGCCTCAGATGTTCCAGCTGCCTCTCTGCTTCTGAATCTTAGGTCCACAGCAGGTCTCGGAAGAGAGTAACCTCGACCAGAAAATGGCTGTCGGAGCAGCCAGATGTTAGTCCTTCGCAGGGTGGTACTACTTTCCCAGGTTGTTGCTACTATCTCTCCTATGGTTTTGGCTCCTGGCTATCAGGGCTCCCTTGGCATGTCCGCACAGACCTGTCCTGCATGAATTATCTAATCTTTTTTTTTAAAGTGGTCATCACAGTATTCTGTGGAAGGGAGTTATGGGCATTGACAAGGTGTTTATTTCATTTCTATACCACCCAATAGCTGAAGCTCTCTGGCCATTTCACAATTCGTGAAACAATACAATAAAAATAGCATTAAAACAGCATAAAAATGACGTTAAAAAAATGAATATACACAATTTAACAGCTGAAACAATTTTAGTACGATCAGACCTGTTAGAAGCAGCTGACATAAATGCCCCATGTTGAAGCAAGAACTTCTCTGAGATTAGGCAATCATTCTTGATTATCAGCAATCATTATTGATTATCAGCACGATGCTGGAGAATTCACATACAGAGTACATGGATTCTGACCCCCCCCCCCAACTTACAAGCTTCTTCTAGATCAGGGCTCTCCAACCTTGGGTCCCCCAGATGTTACTGGACTACAGCTCCCAAAATCCCCTGCCATTAGCCATGCTGGCTGGGTATGCTGGGAGCTGTAGGCCAGCAACATCTGGGGTCCCAAGGTTGGAGAGCCCTGTTCTAGATAATCATTCATTGGATGTTAGTCTAGCTGTAAACTTTCTACTTGCTGTTTTACTCATCATGTGACTTTCACGCAGCAGCTAAATTCTTTCACAGGACAAGGGCCAGAGAACACAGGCCTGTTGTTCTGTATAAGGCACTGTCCATGCTTAAGCCTTTGAAACAGCAATGCTAGCAACAAACTGAAACTAACACAGAATCTGCAAGCTGCAGATTTCTTCCTACACTTCACAATGCTCACATACCACAAGCAACCTTGAATGTGGATACTGCATTCTACACCCATCTTGCCATTAAATACCCTTAAGTGCTGTTAAATGTCTGGGAGGAGAGGGCAGTCTTAACCTGGCATCGAAAAGATGACAGAGCCATAGAATCATAGAATCATAGAAAAGTAGAGTTGGAAGGGGCCTACAAGGCCATCGAGTCCAACCCCCTGCTCAATGCAGGAATCTAGGTCAAAGCATCTCTGACTGATGTCTGTCCAGCTGCACCTTGAATGCCTCCAGAGTGGGAGAGCCCACGACCTCCCTAGGTAGTTGATTCCATTGTCTTATTGCTCTGACAGTCAGGAAATTTTTCCTGATGTTTAGGTGGAATCTAGGTTCCTGTAACTTGAGCCCATTATTCCGTGTCCTGCAAACTGGGATGATCGAGAAGAGATCTTTGCCCTCCTCTGTGTGACATCCCTTCAAATACTGGAAGAGTGCGATCATATCTCCCCTCAGTCTCCTCTTCTGAAGGCTAAACATGCCCAGTTCTTTCAGTCTCTCCTCATAGGGCCTTGTTTCCAGTCCCTTTATCATCCTTGTTGCCCTCCTCTGAACCCTCTCCAGTTTGTCTATGTCCTTCTTAAAGTGAGGTGCCCAGAACTGGACGCAGTACTCAAGATGAGGCCTAACCAGTGCCGAGTAAAGGGGAATTATCACTTCCCGCGATTTGGAAGCTATACTTCTATTAATGCAGCCCAAAATTGCATTTGCCTTCTTTGCAGCCACATTGCATTGCTGGCTCATATTCAGTTTGTGATCTACCACAATTCCAAGATCCTTCTCACTTGTAGTATTGTTGAGCCAAGTGTCCCCCATTCTGTAACTCTGCATTTGGTTTCCTCTCCCTAGGTGCAGCACTTGGCATTTATCCCTATTACATTTCATTCTGTTGTTTTCGGCCCAGCGCTCCAGCCTATCGAGGTCACTTTGAATTTTGTTTCTGTCTTCCAGAGTATTAGCTGTTCCACCCAACTTTGTGTCATCTGCAAATTTGATAAGCATTCCCTGTACCTCCTGATCCAAGTCATTAATAAAAATGTTGAAGAGCACCGGGCCCAGGACCTAGCCCTGTGGTACCCCGCTCGTTACCTCTCCCCAGTTTGAGAAGGAACCATTGATAAGCACTCTTTGAGTCCGATTCTGTAGCCAATTGTGGATCCACCTGATAGTTGTTCCATCTAGCCCACTCTTAGCTAGCTTACTAATCAGGATATCATGAGGCACTTTGTCAAAAGCTTTGCTGAAGTCCAGATATATAATGTCCACAGCATTCCCACAGTCCACAAGGGAGGTTGCCCGATCAAAAAATGAGATCAGATTAGTCTGACAGGATTTGTTCTTGACAAATCCATGCTGGCTTCTAGTAATCACTGCGGAGGGCCGCCACTGAGAAGTCCCTCTCTCTTGTTGCCACCTTCTGAGCCTTCCTTGGAGGTGGCACTTGTGTGAATGTTGTGTGAAACATTCCTCCTGTTCTCTTGGAACCTACTTTCAGTGGATGACAACAGAACATCTCTCTGTGATGGTTCTCTCCCTGCTGCTCCTGATCTTTTACATTTTAGAATGGGGGTGGGGACTGCACAAAAGCTGGGAAATCACTAAATGATCCATGGTTGGGGGGGAAGGGGTGGGGCTTGGGGAACCCCAGAGGGCCAGAATGGGACCCCAGGAGTGCCGGATTTGGCACACAGGCCCGTGGCTCCCCACACCTGTGTTAGAGAAACATCAATACATTCTATCAAGCAATCTTTTCCTGGATGATCCTTAGAGTCCCTGTTGATCAAATACTTGAGGGTTCAAATATTTCAATTACTGAGCAAGTCTCCAAATTTTTAAACGTACCTCTCCTGGCCAGACCATCCATGATTTTTTGTTGATCTCATTTTGATAAATGTGTGTGTATTCTATTTTTACAGTGTGCATTTTCAGTTTCTGTATCTCTCTCATTTCATTTTATGTTTGTTAAAGTCTGTGGTTGGTAGATTGTAAATAAATTAAAAAATTCTGTTCTTTCCCTCCAGGCCTCCAGGTGCTTGATATCCAGCTGGATAAACAGAGTGTGCTGGTGGAGACCAGCCTCACCACTGAGAAGGTCCAAGGTCTTTTGGAAAGCACAGGACGCTTGGCTGTGCTGAAAGGGATGGGAGGTGCCGTGCCAGGTAAGTCTCAGCCTGTCTCCTTCCGGCTTATCCTTTCTCCAGAATATCTCTGCAACAAACCTTAAACTGGGTTCTAAACAGATATTCAGTGTCATGAGAGCCAGTGTGACGTAGTGGTGAGAGCGTTAGACTGGAACTCGGGAGATCCGGGTTCTAGTCCCCCACTCAGCCATGAAGCTCACTGGGTGACTTTGGGCCAGTCGCTGACTCTCAGCCTAGCCCACCTCCCAGGGTTGTTGTGAGGATAATAATGGAGAGGAGGAGGATCATGTAAGCCGCTTTAGGTTCCTTGTAAAGAGGGAAAAGGCATGATATAAATGTAATGTAGTCGTAGTCGTAGTAATAATAATAATAATAATAATAATAATAATAATAATAGTAATAATGGTATTTTCCTCCCAAATTAACCTTGGGAATTGTCATTCTGTGAGGGAGCTCTATCAGAATGCATGTCATCACAGAGAAAAACCATGGCTAGCTAGTTAGATGTGCATATGGGAGTCGTGGGTTCAATTTCCTCTTCTGCTTCAGGTTCTTCTCTCACCCTCCCTTCTCATCAGTAAAATGGCTATTATCCTTTTCTGTTGGGGGAGGCCTTTTCTCCCTCCTGTTTTAATAATAATAATATATTATTATTATTATTATTCATTTATATACCACCTTATTTGCTAAAAAGCTGTCAAGGTAGTATTCAGCAATTTAAAACAATAAAACCTTAACATATTGACCTGGTTCGCACATAATGGCAAATCATGGCCACGAGCAGGCATGGGTTAATGGCTGGGTTGTTTAGGGGCTATCGTAGCTTGTTGATTAAAAGCAGAAGTGATGTACACACGGGAGGCAGTGCACCCACTCTCTCCTGCTCATGCATGGCAAAAGGTGGGTTAATTACAGTAACCCAAGATTTGCCATTTAATTGTTGTGAACCACCCAGAGAGCTTTGGCTATTAGGCAATATAGAAATGTAAGAAATAAGTAAATAATTTCATTTATTTACACCGCTCTCTGCATGGTTTACAAAGGTTAAAACCTTAAAAATACATTATAAAAGTCATATACATAAAAACATATAAACATACAACACACAGAGAGAGAGAGATATTAAGAACAATTTTTAAACCATCAGCCACAAGAAAAATTCAAGACCTGATTAAAACTTCATCATAGGTTGCCAAATGCCTGAGAGAAGGAGAAGAAGGAGGTCTTAACCTGGCGCCAAAAAGATAAGAGTTGGCGCCAGGCATGTCTCATTTTGGAGATAATTCCATAATTGGGGGGGGGCACCACTGAGAAGGCCCTCTCCCTTCTTGCTGCCTTCCGAGCCTCCCTCGGAGAAGGCACCTGGAGGAGGGCCTTGAACGTAGTGTATTGGTCGGTTCATGCCAGGAGAGGCGCTCCAATCAGGTATTGCAGTCCTGAGCCATGTAAGGCTTTATAGGTCAAAAACTGCACCTTGAATTGGGCTCAGAGATATACAGGCAGCCAGTGCACTCCGATTAAATAGTGAATAAATTACATGCGAACTGGCCCAATAAAACCCCAGAACTTTAAAAACAGTAAAAGCACTGTGTTAAACATAGTAGTAGCTGCACACCTCTGGAATGCGTTGACTTTGAGGGGTCCATCAGGCCCCATCCTTGCAGGCTTTTAGCAAGGCCCTGTAGACTCGCTTGTTTGCTCTGGGATTCCCCGGATTATGTTTTATTGGACAGTTCTGCTTTGCAGCTACAATTATGTCATTACTCCTGTCTAGATCAGATGCTTTATGCTGGCGTTAGTTGTTTTCAAGAACATTCACTGTTATAGTACTGATTCAGTTTTTATTATGAACTTCATTGTTGCAAGCTGCCTTGGGAAGGGCTTCTGCCCTGAATGGCGGCCTAGAAATATTTCAAATAAATAAATAAAACATTAAAATAGCTGCATAATATAACAGGCTAAATTAAAGAGATGTGTCTTCACACCCTTTCTACAAGCCAGGAGAATGGGGGCAAGTCGAGCTGACACATGTAAGGAGAAACTACTGGTACTCCATTGAAGAAGGGCAGCTCTTGTAACCTCCTGTTCCCTCACAGGGCCTCTTGGCAGTGCAGCTGTGGCCATGGTGTCTGGCCTTGGATTGGTACAGGGCGTGGTGAGGTTCTTGCAGGTCTCCCCAGAGAAATGCCTCATCGATGGTACTGTTGATGGCTTGCAGCCAGGGCTTCATGGCCTGCACGTCCATGAGTTTGGGGATGTCACCAGTGCCTGTGACAGGTGAGGGGGGCTGGTGGGAGCCTTTTCAGCTTTTGTGGGGAGGGACTGCAGCCCGGGAGCTTTGTTTTACTGACTGTCAAAGCCAACTTCATGTCTGCCCCAAATAGCTGCGGAGACCACTTCAACCCTGATGGGGAATACCACGGAGGCCCACAGGATGTGCGCAGGGTGAGTCGTGGCAGCTCCACCTATTGCATCATTTCAGTTAAGGCACAGGTGGGGAACCTCTTTCAGCCCGTGGACTGAATTCGATCTTGGAGAAGTTTGGGGGGGGGCACATTCCGGGGGTGGGCAGGGCCGAAAGCAAAGAGGGGTGGGGCCTAAAATACCAAAACGTACCAGGCTATTGTAGCTGAAAGCTCTTGCTACTAGCACCTAAGCCCTAGGAGAGGCATTTCAGCCTTTTAGAATGGGGGGAACCTGCACCAAAGTCAGGAAACCACCAATCGGTGGTTGGGGGAAAGGGGATGGGGCCAGGGAAAGGGGAGTGGCCATGTGGGGAACCACAGAAGGCCAGATTTCCCCCCACCCCCAGGCCTGAGGGTCTCTACTCTGAGTTAAGGCAATAACTCAAAATGTGCAGATTTTTGCTATGTCACAGAGTTGGGAATTTTTGAGTCCACGTTCTTGGTTTCTACTTGGGGATTATTTCTGCTGGGCATTTTAAAGCCTTAATACCATTGCATGATTTGTGGAGGGCCATTGTGTTATTATTGTAGCTAGGACTATGGACCAATTTTTAAGTTGATTAATTATGCCTTTATTTTTTTAAGCAAAGTAACTGATTACATTTTTAGTTTTTCATAGTGCCAAAACCTGAGTATGATGCCTTTCTGATATGTGTGCAAGAAGTCTGAAATAACTTATTATTTAATACATGAAAGCCATCATTCACCGTTAGAAGGAGCAGCCATATTTTTATTCCCTGTTATAGGAACTCACCACAACTAGGGGGGAAAATAAAAATAAATGAATAAATAATAAAAATAAAATAAATAATAAATGACTGCCCCGATCTGTAATTCCCTCCCATAAAGATTGGCCCTTGGAAATTATAATGGGCTCCCACCAATAAATCAACTGAAGTTTTAATTGATTGATCTACCAATTCAGGCTTCCAGCTCTGATTTGTGATGCACCCTGAGTCTTTGGGATAGGGAAGGCTAAAACTCCAAAGGTATTTCATGCTCCTGCATGATGCAGGATCCGACGGTCCAAAGTTTGGCTTCCTGGGCAGTCCAGCTTTTCTTTAAAAACAAAATTTAGTGTGTGTGTGTGTGTGTGGAGTAGTGTTGAAGGAAAGGGAGAAAATCACAGAGAGTCTTGTGGCACCTTAAAGACTAACAATTTTATTCTGGCATAAGCTTTCAAGGACTATAGTTCACTTCATCAGATGCACAGAGTATTATGGAGAATTTCAGGTTTTTTGTACAGGACATGTGGGGAAGAACTTGAGCAGTGAGGTCAGAAGGAAATTCAACAAAAATACTGATGGTGACATACACATTATTAACTGTGGTCATTTATGGTGCAGCTGATTTTGCTGCAATAAACTAACATGGCTACTCTAGGAAAGGAGAGGGGGACACCTTTTGCCTTGGTCACAGAGGGGCAGCATGTGGCGACTGTGTTTCAGCTACCGCCAGCTCTAGCGTGTCTGTAGAGCAGGGTTGAGCCTCTTTCAGCCCGAGGGCCGGATTCCATTTTAGAGAAGCTCTTGGGGGCCGCATGCCAGTGGTGGGTGTGGCCAGAGGCAAAAGGGGAAGGGCCAAAATACCAGGAGATTTTAGATTAAACCCCTTCCTGCCAGTAAATAATCATTTCAACCTTTTAGAATGGGGATAAAACAGCACAAGAGCCGTGAAACCACCAAATGGTTGGTGCTTGGGGGAAAGGGGGGCCAGCGGAAGTGTGTGTGTCCAAGTTGGGACCTTGTGGGCGGGCCAGACTGGGACCTTGGACCTAAAGTTCCCCATCCCTGCTGTAGAGCATCTTGTAGCCTTGCATTGCTGGCTGCCATTGGTGGAACCCCTCCACAATTGGACTCTGCCGCCTATTGCTCTGTCTTTCCAGCATGCTGGGGATCTTGGAAATATCTTGGCCGCTGCCAATGGAAGAGCTTCCTTCCGGATGGAAGACAACCGGCTGAAGGTGAGGCTTCCCAGAGCGAGCAAGCAGTCCAGCGAATGGGTTGATCAAATTATTATATTACAGTCAAACCTTGGATTGCAAGTAACTTGGTCTGCAAGTGGTTTGCAAGACAAGCAAATTTTAAAAATAAATTTTAACTTGATAAACAAGTGACATCTTGCAATGCAAGTACGTACTGTAGTACGGTCAAGAAAAATGAAGACTTTACACTATCATTCTTTATTGCAGCTTAAATTAAAAATATGTGTACAAATTTCTTTTCTTTTTTTTCCTTTTTTTAAATATTTTTTATTTAAAATTTTTTAAACAATACAAAGAAAATAACACACACATACGGTAACTAATATAGTGCTCCCATCACCATGGGACCAAATAATACAATGACTCTATAATTGTTCATTATTCCAAAAATACAACATATCTTGACAGGGTAAACTCCCTTTCCCCTTTTTTAACACATATTCCAGAAATAATCCCCAAATATCCTTGAAAATATTTTTCTTTAATTGACCCCTTTTGCATTTGATATTACAAGTCAACATATTATTCAATGCCATATCCCATACTTCTTTATACCAATCAGTAATAGTGAAAACTTGCTGAATTTTCCATTTCCTTGCTATCATTAGTCTACCTGCCGTTAACAAATTTATAATTAATTCTTTAACATTTTGAGGACCGATCACCTTTTCCGTTATTGATAGCAAAGCTAGTTTAGGACAAACCTCTAAATCAGCTCCAACAATTTCTGATATTTCCTCAAAAATCCATTACATTTTTACAACTCCACCACATATGAGCATATGTACCCAACTCCTGACATCCTCGCCAACACATTGGAGAACATTTATTATCTATTCTATTTAATCTCACCAGAGTCAAATACCATCTCCAAATTAGCTTATAAAAATTCTCTTTAATTCTTGTAGACATATTTTTCAATATTCGCCTATCCCAAATCTTGTTCCACTCGTCCTTTGATATTTCCTCTTCAAACTCTGTATCCCAAACTATTTTAAGATTTTCTGCTTGCTCTTCTGATTTCTGCAACATTTTATATAACATCTTTGTAAGACCCCTAGCTGATGCATTTCCTTCTATGAGTTCTCTAGACATAACCAACTGCTCAAATGCGGTGAAATCCCTTTCATGCTCATGTCTCCTCTTCCATTTCTTACCCCATTGTACTAATTGAATTAAATTTAACCACGAAATTCTTCCTGCCCCAACCCTATCAATTATTTGCTGTCTTGTCTCCATTTTTTCCAGCCAATCCATTAAACTTATCACCTTTTTCTCTCTAAAAATTCGTTCTAAATGTCTAACATTCTCGGGAAAATCCTCCATAACCACCACTGGAGTAAGCGGGGATATACCTGGTAAAAATATTTCCTTATTTCTACCCCAAATTTCTAACATATTTTTTAAAAAGTGATTTTCTAATCTTTTTGTCATAATATGTCCTTGTTTTGTAAATAAAAATTTCTCCACCCTATTACCCAATTCAAATGCTTCTATTTCCCACCACATAAAATCCTTTCTAACAATAATATCCATAATATATCTAAGTTGATTAGCTATATAATACCATTTTAAATTAGGGAGACCAAGTCCCCCTATTTTTTGAGCTTTATACCATCTATTCTTAGTAATCCTTAATCTTTTCCCCCCCCATTGCAATAGCTATTTAACATTACTTGCCAATCTTTGATTTCTTTCTCTGATATCTTATATGGTATCATTCTAAATAAAAAATTAAACTTCGGTAAAATCTTCATTTTAATCAAAGCTATCCTGCCGAACCATGATAGTCCCAATTTTTTATAATCCTCTATTTTATTTTTAACTTCATCTTTTAATTTTTTAAAATTCCATTCCCCTATTTTATCCATGTGTACAAATTTCTTATGGGGAATTTCGCTTTGATATACAAGTGCTTTGGATTACAAGCACATTTCCAGAACGAATTACAGTAAAACCTTGGATTGCAAGTAACTTGGTCTGAGAGCGTTTTGCAAGACAAGCAAATTTTTAAAATAAATTTTGACTTGATAAACGAGCAAGGTTTGCAATACAAGTATAGGGATGTAACCGCTCGCCTCGAGTGGGTGTAGCGGGCCGAAATCGGCCCCGCTCACGCCCGCCAGAGACTCACTTTGATATACAAGTGCTTTGGATTACAAGCACGTTTCCGGAACAAATTATGCTTGCAATCCAAGGTTTTACTGTACTATATGTATTATATTATATTAATATCCCACCTTTTTTCCTGCAAGGAACCTAAGGCAGTTTCCATAATCATCCTCCTCCTCTCCATTTTATCCTCACAAGAACCCTGAAGGTTGGCTGAGAGTCAGTGACTGGCCCCAAAGCCACCCAGTGAGCTTCGTGGCCAAGTGGGGGACTAGAACCCAGATCTCCCAAGTCCCAACCTAACACTCTAACCACTATGCCACACTGGTTTTCACTTTATCTCCACAGTTGTCTGTGGAAAAGCATAATCCAAATTATGTACCCTGTGTTTCTTTCCTACATACCAAATCTTGTGCTGTATAAGACCTTTCCTGGCTATTTTGTAATTTCACAGAAACATTCCTATAATCTTCCCCTCCTCTTTTATTTTTTATTTTTTAAGTACACTTAAACAATTTTGGTATATTTATTTAGGGCGTGCGTTATTATACTGTCCTTCATCAAATTTGATTGTAGGGCAGGTTACAAAATAGAGCTGAAAAATACAAACACCTGCAATAATAAAAATAAAATCAACAATAAAGGAAAAAGCCAGACATAAGAGTGCTTAAAATGTTCAGGCAAATAATGGCTTTTTTTTTTTTTTTTTTTTGGAAGCCTAAAAGAAAGGAATTGGATTGAGATGGAAAGTTACACTTTGTCCTCTTCATCATCCTAGAAACAATTAATATATTCTGCAGCCAGAATATATGCATCTCAGTCTCTCTGTAGATGTATGGTCTTGCTACCCCCTTGGCTCCCAGCCCATAGCTCCCAAACCGCTGCCCCACAAGCTCCCTTCCTGCCATCGGTACACAGCCTCTTCTGTCCCAAAGCCCTGTGTGAAATTATCCCCAGTTCAAATTACTCTTCATGGTGTCGCTCATGAAAGCTGCTGTACTTGGTAATATTCCTATTGTAGGCAGCTTCCCTCAGAGTAGTTATGATGTTCATGCAAATACCTCATAGCATCAAGTCAGCCAGTGGCTAAGCTGTTGTGTTGTGATAAGACAGCTGGGTCTGGGTTTTGTTTGTTTTTTGGCTCTGATGATTAACTACAGCAGCCCTTCCATAATTACCATTGTTGGGGGCCGTCACAGGCAGTGGAGTGACAAGGTTTGTTTAGCTTGGAAAAAAGGTGAGCAAGGGGAGACATGAGAGAGGTATACATAATTATGCATGGTGTGGAGAAAGTGGACAGGAAGACATTTTTCTCCCTCTCTCATAATGCTAGAACCCAAGGGGGTCATCCCATGAAGCTCAATGGGCGATTCAGGATAGATAAAATGAAGGACCTCTTCACACAGTGTGGAGTTAAACTATGGAATTCACTTCCACAAGATGTGATGGCCACCAGTTTGGAGGGCTTTAAAAGGGGATTGGACAACTTCCTGGAGGAGAAGACTATCCAGGGCTACTAGTCCTGATGGCTATATGCTACCTCCAGTATCGGCAGCAGTATGCCTATGTATACCAATTGCTGGGGAACATGGGCAGGAGGGTGCTGTTGCACACCTGTCCTGTTTGTGGGATCCCATGGGCAGCTGGTTGGCTACTGTGTGAACAGAATGGTGGAGGAGATGGACCCTTGGTCTGATCCAGCAGGGCTCTTCTGATGTTCTTATGACTGACTGTGTACACGTTGCTGTCGTCCTTCTTAGGTCCATGATATCATTGGGCGCTCCTTGGTGATAGATGCAGGGGAGGATGACTTGGGCTGTGGAAGTCACCCACTCTCCAAAGTCACTGGAAACTCGGGTGAGAGGTGAGAAACTAGCCAGGGTTGGTTGAGCAGTTCTTCTTCTCCGCTGCAAAGTGAGAGTTGCTACGCCCTGTGTTGGGAACTAGAAAGTTGCTTTGTTCCCGATCAGGCTATTTGTCCATCTAGACCAGGACTGAGCAGAAGATAGATCTCCAGATGTTTGGGGCTTCAACTCCCAGAAGCCCGTGCCAGCATGGCCAATGGTCAGGAATGCCAGGAGTTGAAGTCCAAGCCATCTGAAGATCTGCTTTCTGCCCACTGGTTGCCTACTCCGACTGACAGCATCTCTCCAGGGTCTTGGGCTGAGAAAGGTCTTTCCCATCACATGTTGCCTTACCTGAGCCTTTGAACAGGAGGTGCCTGGGATTAAACCTTGGGACTGTTTGCATGCAAACCATATCCTTGAGCACTGTAGTATATCCTCTCTGTAGAACTTGCCACTCCTGGAAAGATTGGCCCAACTGCAAGCACATCCATTGAATTGGGGAAGGAAGGAGGAAGAAGCGTCGGGCTCATCCTTGGCCCCAAACGCCAGGGAGCTTTAAATACTTCAGTGGGGGGGGGGTGTATGTTTAGGGTAAATTTGGGTCCGACAGGTACAAGGTATTTCTAGCTCCAAGGTAAAATGGCCCTTAGGCATGCTCTAAACGGGGCTGTGTTCTCAGTGCTAGAAATATATTGAAATTCTGCCCCCCCGTCCCCCCCAAGTCATTCCTCTTTCCTTATTCTACAGAACTGATTCTTTTTTTTGCAAGTAAGGGAAGGGCAGCAGATTTTTCAGGGCACTGTATATTCCAGCCTTGGGAAGCCTTGTTTCAGCCCCTCCCTTCTCTCCTGAGACTTCACCAGGCACTGCACTGCCCATGCATAGTTAGCTTTATCTGTGCAGCCATATGGGCAATAGACTTACTTTTAAAAATACATATAAAAGTTGGGACTCTAAAGATTCCAACTTTTCTATCACAGAGCAAATTCGGGGGGGGGGAGGATAAATCTATGTCTGGAAGCTGTGGTGGATGTGGTTGCATGGATTGAAGTAGATGCTTGTTGAATCTCCTCAGATCTGGGGAAGGGAGGGTGCAGTTGCACTTGTGCTGCTTGTGGGATCCCGTGGGCAACCCTTCATCACCTGGACCCCACATATATCGGAGCCTGTCTGTCTTTCTATCAGCCCCCTTCAGTCGTCCAGTCGGGCTCTGCTTTGTGGTCCTATGTAGGAAGTGAGTACTGTCACCTTGGGTCCCAGTGTTGGGAAAAAGGCGGGATACAAATAAATGTGGTGGTGGTGGTGGTGGTGGTGGTGATGATGATGATGATGTCAAGGCTAGAAGCAGAGTCTTTCTATCACTTGCCCCAAGACTGGAGTGAGGTACTGGCCTATAGGAAGACTTATGTGGCACATCTCTTCCATTTTGTTTTTGGGTTGACTGGCTAGCCTCCTAGCTCTTTTTTTTAACTGCTGTTTTATTCTGCTTTTCTAATTGCATCTGAGCCTTAATCAGTGTAGAAGCCGTCTTGAACTGTGGAAGAGCATCTAAGAAATGGTTTTAAATAAATGATAGTAAAAAAAAACAACCAAACCACGGCCCACGCTTAAGTGCTGTTTTGCAGCCAAGGATTCACGTCCACCCTTTTTCCTTTCCTTTCCTTGCTTTCGCAGAGTGGCCTGTGGCATCATTGCACGCTCCGCTGGCCTCTTCCAGAACCCCAAGAAAATCTGTACCTGCGATGGGGTGACGCTGTGGGAAGAACGGGAGCGCCCGATGGCCAAGCTGGGCTGGAGGGCCGCCAACCAACCGACCCCTCATCTGTAGGATTTCCAGTTCCGCCGCGCTCTCCTTGGGCTAGGACTTCCCAAGAACTCTCCCAGTCAGACTGCAGTGGGGAGTGGGGGTGGCAAGGATACCCATAATGCCTGGAGACCTTAACCCTGAAATCGCATAGGTAGGGCAGGCATATTTCTTGATATACAAGCTGGGAGGGAAGGAAAGGGCACAGCAGCTGTGCAGACATTGTTCTGTCTAGAAACATTCCAAAAGCAAACAAAAAGGGTTTTCCCTTTGGGTGGCAGTAAAACAAAGCACCGCTTTGCGCGTGCGTGATTGTTGTGGCAGTGCTCTGTGAATGCTTCTCTTTCCTGCTTGTACACGCTTCTCACTGCTCATCCTATACACACCCTTTGGGCTCCCTTTCGTGATTCGTTAAGAAGACTGCACTCAGTTTCCCAAATGGAGGCTCTGTGCTTTTAAGAGTTGCATGGCAGGCAGCAATTCGACAGATGCAACCTTGTGACTATGCAGTACTGGAAGCTTAACCCATTGAATGTCTGCATCTCGTGCAGTTCTGAAAAGCACAGGAGCCCACAGGAGCCCTGCCAAAGGAACAAGGTGGCAACATCAGGGCACAGCATCACTCATCTTTGTTGGCAGGGTATGTCCGATCAATTGAATCTCTCATCTGAATTAAGAAAGAATCCATCCTTTGTGGGTGGAGAATCAGCTGTTTTATTGAAAATTGTTACCCTTACAATGCCTTTTGGGGTCCATACATAAACAGGTCTATCAGCGCCATCCTAGGATGTCTTTTACGTGTGTATTTGCCAAGTACTATGGAAAAGTGCCTTAATTCCTGACACATTTGCTTTGATTCTGAAGAACTCTTGGTCTTCCCTTTGGGGGCAAGATGGCTTGGAGGAGCCTTGGAGGTGTCGCTCCACCCACCGATAGAGCTTCTCACTGTGACTATGTGTGTCATATACACAAGCTAACTGGAGATGACCCCGTTAAGCTGCATTTAAATGGGGAACGTAATGGATCCTCCCTTGTACGCTGCATGGAAAATGGGGGTGCTATGTCCAGTTCGTAGTTGTGAGTACAGAAGCAGTGGAGGGGTACTTTATTCTGAAATAATGCATAGTGTCAGGATGCGATCATGTTAGTTACGGGCTGGATTTTTAAGGCAGGGTCTCTCTTTGCTCCAGTGCAGCATCTTGGATGGAGGGAGAGATGTATGCATTTCTCTAGATCTAAATGTGTGCATACTCTAGACCTGTCTCCTTTATGTTCTTAAAACAACCATTAAATTTTACATCTTTCTTATCAGCTACCGTCTCACCTGCTTTGATGTGGAGTGGGAAGAATCTTTTGTGTGGCATTGTCAGGGTTCTTGACAGTCCGGGTTGATGCAAGATTTTTTTATTTGCCACTTTGCCAGGGCCAAAAGTGCAGCACGACAAACAAGTATGTGGCATCTGGGATTGAGTACTAGATTTGTGCTGGGTGGGGAAGCATCTGAGAAGGTAATTTAACTTGATGCGCCTTGGCCAAAACAAGGCTTCTGACAAAGTAGAGGAAGGTATCAGTAAGATTTAGGAAATTCTGAGCTCTGCAGAATTTTTTTTTTAATCTTTAAAATCTAAGGTGACAACCTGTCCCCATAAAAGAGCGAAATGAAGAACAAGCATGATGAGTGTCACCACCACCACTGTCTGGGCCAGAGCGAGAGGCTGCTGAACAAGCAGGTTGCAGTGGTGAAGAGGAGGAGCAAGACCAGGGGCCTCTTGTCAGTGGGCCGCTGCATGGCAGGTGCCCAGTCCTTAGGGCTGGTGTCTAAGATAGGCATGGTTGGGCACCTGCCAAGGAGCCACACCCTAGCAGAGGCCCACTGAGAAGAGCCCCCTGGACTTGCTCCTCTTCCCCATTGCAACCTGCTTGTTCACCTGCCTCTCACCGAGGCAACGGTAGTGGTGGGAAGGAGGAGCCACATATGCCATGGCCTCCTTGCTCCCTGGGTCTCTGCCTGCCAAGCAAGCAAGCGGCAGCCATGAAGAGGAGGAGGAGCAAGGGCAGCTGATGAGTAGATTCACCGAGGGAGGGGCCAGCCTGGAGTTGGCACTTGCCCTCTGCCATAGAACCTGGCTCAGTGGCAAAGCACCTGCCTTGAATGCAGAAGGGCCCAGGTTCGATCCCCAGCATCTCCAGGTAGGGCTGGAAAAGACCCCTGCCTGAAAACCTGGAGCCGCTGCTGCCAGTCAGTGTTGACACGGCAGCTTCCTATGGTCCATAGTAGACAAGAAAAAAGTATTAAGGGTGCAGTCCTATGCAAGTGTAGACAGAAGGCCTACAACTCCCAGCATGCCCCAGCCAACCATGCTGGGAGTTGTAGGCCTTCTGTCTACACTTGCATAGGGCTGCGCCCCAAAGGTATTAAAAGTGTAAAATTAAATTTAAAAAGTATTCGTGTGAGCCGCCCAGAGAGCTTCGGCTATTTGGCAATATAGAAATGAAATAATAATGGAACCCGCAAGTTCCGTCTCCAGATGATAGAATTGCGACTCTATAATTATTGATCTCTACGGGTGCTTTGAGGGAGAAAACGCACGGTGCGCCGCAGGAAGAAGAACCTTTAACGTCTCAGGAACGAGGCCGAGTACACAGACGTCGGCAGCCGTGGAGGGGAGAGAAAGGGCAGTAAGACTGCGCAGGCCCAGCGCTCGCACGCCTGTCATTATCAAGCAGGGGGCGTGGCCGCTCTTCCCTCAGAGGCCGAGTACTCAGGCGGCGGCCGTGGAGGGGAGAGAAAGGGCGATAAAATCGCGCAGGCGCAGCGCCCGAGCGCGTGTCGTCATCAGGTAGGGGGCGTGGCCGCATTCAAAGAGGCTGACGGTTGCCGATGGCCGTGGTGGTCCTCAGCAAGGACCGGTGATGGCGAAGCCCCTGCGAGGCAAGTTTATTGATTTTATTTCCCCGGGCAACGCGCTGCGCGTGTACAACCTCCCCGAGGGTGCCTCGGAGTCGGAGCTGTGGCAGCTCTTCGAGGAGGTGGCCGCGCGCGCAGTGCTGCGAGTGGACGTGAGGGGCAAGTTCGCCCTCGTGCACGTGCGCGACAGGGAGGCGGCCCTGAGCGCCCAATACGCGCTCCACCGGCGACTGCACCGCGGGAAACGCCTCGACGTCCGCCGCTGCCACACCGACAAGATCTACGTCTCCCACTTCTTGAAGCAGTGCACCGCCGGCGACCTCCGTGCCCTCTTCCAGGAGTTCGGGCCCGTCGCCGAGTGCGACATCTTTAAAGGTGGGTGGGCAGAGGGCGCCGTCGCCATTGACCGGGAGGCCAGGTCTCTGTTTCCGCACCGCGACGCTCGTGAGCCAGGCGTTGAAGCCATCCCCCAGCTAACCTTTCTCTGCGAATTTATTTATTTTTTCCTTCATTTTATAACTTTTTAAAAAAATTAAATCCCAGCCTTCACAAAAAAAACGTTTCCTAGGGCAACTTACCTAGAGAAGAAATAAGACAGACAGCCCACAGGCTCGCAATCTAAGAGACGACACAAAAGGAAAGAGGATTGGGAGGGGGGAGGGGGGAAAGTGAATTCAGGCACTAAAACCCTCAGTTGCAAATTTCAGCTGGTCTTGGAGTTGGATCTAAGAGTGGAAGGGCTGCTGTTTCCTCTGAAGGCCTCAGCAGTGGTTGTTGGTAGCAGAAGAGGAGGGGTGGTTGCTCTCAGCTGGAGCTATGTTCAGCCATGATGGAGGGTGCCTGACTGCTGCTTTCTCTCATGCTAATCATTTTTCCAGGTCTTACTATACTAGTGTAAACATTGCTTTGAGTGAGGAGAGAAGAGGGTCCCTAGATGTGTACAGAGTGCACCTTTCCTATTGAGTAACTGCAAGATATGCCGGCAAATGAATCCACCCTTCCCTTCTCTAGTAAATGGTGGCCAGTTTGTCTAACAAGGTGCCCTGGGAAACTCTCAAGCATCGTAAGATGGAGGTGGCTGTTTGTCACTAGGATCTAATACCCCAAGAACGCTGTCTCTGAACATGGAAATTTTCTTCATAAATTTTATGACTGATAAGAATGTAAGAGCCATACTGGATCAGACCAAGGTCCATCTAGTCCAGCATTCTGTTCACACAGTGGCCGACCAGCTGCCCACGGGAAACCCACAAGCAGGACATGAGTGCAACAGCACCCTTCCGCCCATGTTCCCCAGCAACTGGCATACACAGTCATCCTGCCTCTGAAACTGGAGGTAGCATATAGCCATCAGGACTAATAGCCATTGATAGCCTTCTCCAGGAATTTGTCCCCTTTTAAAACCATCCAAATTGGTAGCCATCACTACATCTTGTCGAAGTGAATTCCTAAGTTTAGCTGTGTGCTGTGTGAAGAAGTCCTTCCTTTTACCTGTCCTGACTCTCCTATCAATCAGCTTCATGGGATAACCTGTGGCTCTTGTATTCTGAGAGAGGGAGAAAAATGTCTCCATCTTGCTCCAGCACCATAATAACCATTGATACATGTTTTCTCCATTAATAAATACATTTTTGTACATTTTGGATATGTGGTTGAGGTCAGGTGACTAGCATTGTTTGCATGACTTCAAATGAGTGTTCTACTGAAATATAAATATTTTTATTGATTTTCTGTAACCAAAAACCTAAACTTTCAGTCCACTGACTACGGTATATTTGACATTAACTGAGTATATTTATTTGGAAGTAAGTATCACTTTGTTCATTGAGACTTACTTCAAATAACTGTGGATAGTACAACACACTCCATTATTTGCTTTTATTTTCAGTACCCCCATGCTGTGCAGTGAACTCCTTATAAATACTCCTGTAGGGTAAGAGTCATTCCTACAGATGCTCTGCTTCTTTCCCACCATAAGTATACTAGAACAGTGTGGACTTGGGGAGTGTAAAAGGTAGAAATTCACATGGCACATGCTCCTTGTACTGTGCTTAAAGGTATCCATTTGCCTAAGTCTCCATTGGCTGTACTCCACAGTGCCTCTCTCCAAAGGTTCTGTCACCATATAGAAGGGAATGACATAAATACAAACATTGTCTCTGCTTAGGCAAGAGAAGTCTCCCCTTCATTTTCATAGTGCTGAAGAGATATTACATATCAGCATCCCTATCATGGTTATTGCTTATATGCTTACCTGAATGTACCAAGGTTTGGGACAGCATGCCCCTCTGTAGCCTCTAGTGCAGGGGTAGGTGATGTGATGCCCACAGGCACCTTTTCTAGCACCAGATAAGATGCCCTGCCCCTCCCACTTAAAACAACACATTTCCTTTCTGGCATTGGTGTGAAATAGGTTCCCGTTGGTGCTGGAAACTGTGGGTTCAAAGGAGTTGTTTAGTGTGTTGCAGCTCAGACCCCATTTCTGCCTTGTTCTCTGTTGTTTGGACAGGTTATTTGCCTTTTGCCACACCTCTCATGGTGATCATTTTATGGTGGTGCCCAGAACACTTAAATTGCCAAAAGGTTGTCTAGCCCTGCTCTACTGAGCCAGGGTCTCTCTGGTGCTGTGTTCATGTTCCCATTTTCATCCACCCCCTCCACCCAAAAAAATTCTGAAGATTTTTTTCTGTGATACTGGTTGGTGGCAGACTGTGCTGTTTATGTTATAGAGCCATTGTGGATCTCAGTGATTTTAGTCGCAACTTCAAATCAAAATTGATTGTATAGTGGCCTGAGCTGTAAGAAAGCCAGCCACCAATAAACTCTTATGAGCCCAAGCCCATGCTCAAGTCATGGGCAAATGCATCGCTCAAGTGACGCAGATGAGAAGTTGTCCAGTCCGGCACTGAACCCAGAGGGCATGGGGTTCTCACACAACTGCCTGGTGAAGTATGTGTCCTGCAATGCTCCTCACTATTAAGCATATGCTGCTTGACTGCTCCATGTTTCTGAAATGCAGTTTTCAGCCACCGGGTGTCCAACATACAAACCCCACTTCATTTCTTGGTGAAGACATCAGTGTGCCATTTCAAAATTTTGAACGTAACTGGCTGGGTGCTTTCCTGTCCTCATTTCTGTCTGGCAGGAGAAAGTTACACTTGAACAGAATGGAAAACTGGAGATGTTAGGACATACTCCAGCACTGGTGCATTGTGGCCTAGCTGCTGCTGTGTCATACCACGCCTGGTCTATTTACTGACCTGTGCTGCTTCCCTTTTCAATAGCAATTGCTAAAGAGGACAGGATTGAAATACAGCCCAATGGAAGTCAGCATGGTTCACCCAGAAAGCCAGTCAAAGGGTGCTGACTTGTGGGGCCTTCACTCATTGGATTAGGGAAGGAAAATTAATGTGGGTCAAGTCTGACTAAATTTTACAGATAAGGGTGGGGGGAGAAGGTATAGAAAGCAGGGGAACTAGTGGTGAATATTTTGTAATACTTAACAGCCTGATCTTCTCTGAAGATGTAACGGGCAAAACATTTCTTCTGTTTTCTTGAAAGAATTGGCAAAACCTTCAAATTGTAGTGTTGACAGGGAAACCCATTGAGAGGTCTTTCTACCAAGTCAGTTTAGCCCTAAGGCTGGTAAGCAACTTCTTAAATATGTTGTTAGAGTTCTACCGCCCCTGAGATGAAGACCCAATCTCTCTCTCTCTCTCTCTTTTTTTGTCCTGTAGTCCCCAGTGTTAACTGCCTCATGTTGGAGCAGTTGCCAAATGCTCTTGTGCCTTCCTGTGGTCTTTTCGTAGCCATGGGCTTGAAAGACTTGCATGCTATTCGGTCACTGAAGGAAACTGTTATCGCTTGAGCACTCAGGACTAGGATGGGCAGACATTCCTTTTAGAGCTTTCCTGAGTCTGCCAGAATACTACAGGACCCGGCGTTGCACCATGCCTTACAAAGCAATGACTATAGAGGCAGCTGCCTCTTTGACCCCAATCCTATCATGAAGTGGGATGGGAGGGAGTTTCATAAGTTGTCCCACTGCTGTATTTCCAGTAAACGGCGTGACCAGGCCTTGTTCCTACACATCTCCTGAATGCCACTTTCAAGTGTTGCTTGCAGTGTGTAATCAAAAGCAACATCTCATTTGTTCCAGGACACCTGAACCATGATATTTGTCCATTAATGCCCTGTGTAGGTGGAGGTGTACAGAAGCACAGTAAACCTCAGAAGACTTGTTTGAGTACTTGGCTGAGTGTCCACTGGGAGAGATGTAATAAGGAATAGAGCCTGAGAGCTTCTGGCATCTACTCTGTGCTGTTGAGTATACAGAGTAAAAGGGTGACCTCGGTCCTTTTCTGGTTTGTGTGGCCACTTGAAATTCACCTTTGTTAAAGTAGTGTATAATTCTCCCTATTATGACCAACATAAAATGTAAAGTTGAGTCACAGACTCTCCAGATTAGGTCTCTGATTTTATCATAGCTCACCTTTTCCCTGAATGTGGATAGTTCAACTTCAAGACACCATCCTGGATGCACCAGAACACGAAAACTACTTTTAAAATATGCTTGTAGCTTTGCAGTGTAGTAGGTATTTTCTGTATGCCCAGGTATACGTAAAGCGGTAACATTTGAATGTGGAAGAGCTGTGTACTCTTTCTTTTTAATGAGGACCCCGTCACAACTGCATTAAAGTACTTAATATGTTGAAGGAGAGAGATGAAGCAGCACACAGATTTATTTATCATTTATTCATTACAAATTATATGTTGCCTTTCAGGATACAGATCCTTCCAAGGCAGCATACAAGTAACATAAACGATTAAAAAACAATAATAAGCAATTTTTAAAAAAATATATATTAAATCATCCAGATCCTTCCCAGAGGACACTTAGTGGGAGACGGCCCTGGGGGCAGGATGAGCTGAGGTGAAACAGGAGCAAGTGTTTGGTGCTATCCTCATCTACCTCTCTCTCTCTCTCTCTCTCTCTCTCTCTCTCTCTCTCCCCCTCCCTCCTGGAATCCTTCCCACAGAGTTATTGATGGTAGATTGCCCTCTGGAGCAGGCCCTGATGTCTGTTTTGCCTGCCTCTCTCTGCCTCTGGGGATTATCCTGAGCTGAGCCAAATGGGCAAATCCTTCCTGCAGCTGAGGTGGTGTGTGAGTTATGGGGCGGGATGGGGGGTCTGATGCTCAGGGTTCCAACATTTAGGGCAGATCGACAGAGCCTTGTGCCCTAGCTTCATTGTGGCTGTTAGAGTCGTAGAACAACCTATTTCAGCTGGTTCAGTCTGCATACTCCTGCTACCAAATAGATTGTGTGTTGCAGGTTGAGGCCTTCCTTGGTATCCAGGCCAAATTCAAGTAGGAGTGGGTTCTAGTATAAAATGTCATGTGTTCGTTATTGATAACCTTCTGTCTGCTACTTTATCAGGCTGTGCGATCATTCGCATGGAGAAGGACGAGGATGCTGCAGTGGCCGTTGAACGTCTTCATGGAAGGGATGTCAAAGGCAAAAGAATTCTTGTGGGATTCTGTCATATTGATAGTAGAAGGAGTTGTAACAAAGGCGAAAAGAAAAAAGAACGAAGCCAGGATTGCAGTGACCAGCCTTCTGCCTCCCAGGGAACATCCTACAGACACCCACCTGCAGCACCGCTTAAAATGGCCTATAGACCCCAGCCCACAACTGGCCAGGCAGCAATGTACAGAGCCCAGCCCTCAGCCTTGCTCGGAAATGGATATAGAGCCCAGTCCTCCGTGCCCCTGGGAACTTCTGGTGCCCAGCCAGCAGCCTCAGTGCTAACATCCTGCAGTGTCCAGGCGGCTGCCTATGAAGCCCTGCTGGCTGCTCCCAAAGCCCTCCCTTATGAGGCCCAGCCCACCACAACATACGCTGCCACATACACAGCTTCCTATGGGGTTGAACCTGTTCTCCCGGCATCTAACGTGGTCCAACCAGTAAGCAGCAAGACAGCTGTGCATGGTGCCCACCCTCCCGAGGTTGGCCATGCAGCTGCCTGCAGGGACCAAGCTTCATCTGCTCTGTCTGCAGCAAACCAGGCTGCTGCTTTTAGAACGTGGGATGCTGATGCTACTTCCTATGGAGCAGAGGTGTCTGCTTCACTTTCAACAGCTGACAGAGAAGCAGCAGAGGCAACCTGTGCAGTGCAGTGGTCCGTTTCTTTTCCCTTAGCAGCAGGTTGCAGAGCTCAGCCAGCATACAGTGGGCTGACCAGGACTGCGCAGCTGGCAGCCTCCAATTCAGGAACGTCTCTGTCAAAGGCTGCTGCTCTCCCTCCTCCATATGAACGTGTTCACCTCTCCCCACCGCATGGCAGCTGTGAGGATCTCTACAGAAGAACAGATGCAATTAATAATAGGGACATGGCTAAACCAGAAGCTGCTGCTCCCCTTCTGCCGTATGAACGTGTTCGCCTGTCCCCACCACGTAGCAGCTATAAAAATTTCTACAGAAAAACAGATGCAGTAAATAAGAGTCATGCAGCTAAAGCAGAAATTGCTGGTCTACCTCCGCCGTATGAACGCATTCGCCTCTCCCCACCACGTGGCAGCTGTTAGGATCTCTACAGAAAAGCAGCTGTGACGAATAAGTGGTATGCAGCTAACCCAGTGGTAAAGCTTTTCACCTGAATCGCAACTTCTGCCCAAGGATCTCTCAGCACTTTCAGAGGGACTCGAAGGAGCCTTCGCTGTGCGGCTCCTGGGAGGTGCCAGACTTCATGCTAATGCTCGAAACTGGCATTTGACTGAAAGCAAGTGTGGGTTGGGAGTGGGGCTCACTTATTTTTTCCTGCACTGGCTGTGCTGTTAGTTTCATGCTCTCAGTCCTGCTGATCTTGCAACCTTTTCCTGTGCTTTACTCTTTGTGGGGAGGGGGAGCAAATGTGGGCTGCACTGTGCCATTTTTCCTGCCTGCACATTTCTGTGGATGATTGCAAGTACATTTCTGTTAGAAGTCTGTTAGGCAGGAATCCCTGGGGACAGAAAATCCCTAGGCAAGAGGATGTGTGGAAGGATTCTTGTATACTGGCTCTGTACCAAACCAGATCACACTGCACAGAACAGAAAGTAGACCTTTCGAGCCTCCTTGACTGAGATTGCAAATAAGACTTGTGCCACCTTTAACTCCTAGTAATGACAGTGGAATATAGGGCTGGAATAATTCTTACATTTCCAAGAAGCTAGTGTAACTTTCTAAGATCTAATCCAATTATGGGAAGCCAGCCAATTATAGCACCCAGTATTCCAGCTTCCACTTCTAACATCAAGAGACTGGATTCTTTTTGGGCTGTGCTGTAGTTAGGGCTGAATTTGAGCTCCGTTTGGAACATGTAAAGTAATACATGAAGCCCCAGAGCATATGTTAAAATGCATGTTGCTCACCAATTAATGACAGGGAGCTTCTTGTGCCTGGTATTAAGGGATTTGAATTGCACACTTGTGCATTTGCCTTCAGGGTAGGTTTGAGTCCGTGTTTCCAACTTCTTAGGAACTAAGTACCGGTAACCACTACATGTAGTATTGTCCTCATTTCATAGTGCTGTTCTTGACATGCTCTTCTGATATAAGGCTCAAGATTCTGCTTAAATTCTTAGCAGGTATTATGGTCTTCCCTGGGTATTACAGCACAGCTAAACCATTGAAGGCCCCCCCCCTTTTAATCAACTATCTCTTAACAAGGAACAATTTTGACCTCTTAGATGACTACCATTTATCTGACCTCTCAGATTTTCCAGCATGGCCCTTAGACATTCTCTAAACAGGACTGTGTTCTCAGTGCTAGAAATATATTGAAATTCTCCCCCCCCCCCCCAAGTCATTCCTCTTTCCTTATTCTACATAACTGATTCCTTTTTTTGCAAGTAAGGGAAGGGCAGCAGATTTTTCAGGGCACTGTATATTCCAGCCTTGGGAAGCCTTGTTTCAGCCCTCCCTTCTCTCCTGAGACTTCACCAGGCACTGCACTGCCCATGCATAGTTAGCTTCATCTGTGCAGCCATATGGGCAATAGACTTACTTTTAAAAATACATATAAAAGTTGGGACTCTAAAGATTCCAACTTTTCTATCACAGAGCAAATCCTGGGGGGGGAGGAGGATAAATCTGTGTCTGGAAACTGTGGTGGATGTGGTTGCATGGATTGAAGTAGATGCTTGTTGAATCTCCTCAAATCTGGGGAAGGGAGGAGGATAAATCTGTGTCTGGAAACTGTGGTGGATGTGGTTACATGGATTGAAGTAGATGCTTGTTGAATCTCCTCAAATCTGGGGAAGGGAGGATGCAGTTGCACTTGTGCTGCTTGTGGGATCCCGTGGGCAACCCTTCATCACCTGGACCCCACATATATCGGAGCCTGTCTGTCTTTCTATCAGCCCCCTTCAGTCGTCCAGTCGGGCTCTGCTTTGTGGTCCTATGTAGGAAGTGAGTACTGTCACCTTGGGTCCCAGTGTTGGGAAAAAGGCGGGATACAAATAAATGTGGTGGTGGTGGTGATGATGATGATGATGATGATGATGATGTCAAGGCTAGAAGCAGAGTCTTTCTATCACTTGCCCCAAGACTGGAATGAGATACTGGCCTATAGGAAGACTTATGTGGCACATCTCTTCCATTTTGTTTTTGGGTTGACTGGCTAGCCTCCTAGCTCTTTTTTTTAACTGCTGTTTTATTCTGCTTTTCTAATTGCATCTGAGCCTTAATCAGTGTAGAAGCCGTCTTGAACTGTGGAAGAGCATCTAAGAAATGGTTTTAAATAAATAATAGTAAAAAACAACCAAACCACGGCCCACGCTTAAGTGCTGTTTTGCAGCCAAGGATTCATGTCCACCCTTTTTCCTTTCCTTTCCTTGCTTTCGCAGAGTGGCCTGTGGCATCATTGCACGCTCCGCTGGCCTCTTCCAGAACCCCAAGAAAATCTGTACCTGCGATGGGGTGACGCTGTGGGAAGAACGGGAGCGCCCGATGGCCAGGCTGGGCTGGAGGGCCGCCAACCAACCGACCCCTCATCTGTAGGATTTCCAGTTCCGCCGCGCTCTCCTTGGGCTAGGACTTCCCAAGAACTCTCCCAGTCAGACTGCAGTGGGGAGTGGGGGTGGCAAGGATACCCATAATGCCTGGAGACCTTAACCTTGAAATCGCATAGGTAGGGCAGGTATATTTCTTGATATACAAGCTGGGAGGGAAGGAAAGGGCACAGCAGCTGTGCGGACATTGCTCTGTCTAGTACAACAATGAAGTGGATCCCTCCCATCATGCTTTTGCTTATCTCTTGTGTTATTGTCTTTATTTGTAAGCCACATATGAATTGTTTAAATGAGTGGATTATTTCTGTCTTTCATGCTAAATTTCTATATGCATGTGCTTTGAAGTGGTACAATCTCAGGACCTTTCTGTGGGCATTTGAATCATTGTCTCTGGGCCCAATCCACACTTAATAAGACACTTGTCTTGGAGGTCTTAATTTACTTTTTTAAAATCTAGTTTTAATCATACCTTTTAACCTGCCCTGAGCCTTCAGGACAATGTTGGAGATAAAAACCTTTAAAGTTTATTATTTAAACAAATAAGACCCCCAAACTCCACAACAATGAAACAAAATTCCAAAGAATTAGAGAGCTGTCATTACACTTCTAGTGAAAAGCAAATGTGTACAGATTAGTAATGACAAGCAGTTGAGAGTTGCTTTTCTTGTAAAAGGGTCCTTAATCTTTTCTGACGGAGTCCTAATAGTCTACTATAAACAGATTAGGGAAAATACAAGCACTTTAACCTTGTAAACAGAGTGGGAACCGGTTCAGAGAAATCACAAAAGGCTGAAATGAGGCGATAAATCTGTGTTGAATGTTAGGCTGATTGGGAAATAACATTTTTTAAAAAAAAATTATTTAATTTTCTCAAACGAAAATAAGAAAATACAACAATAACACAAAAATTTTAAGATTACATAATAATAATAATAATAATAATAATAATAATAATAAATATTTTTTAAAAATAAAGTGCACCCCCCACCCTCCTAGGGACCAATTAATTAATATACTTCCATCCAATTGTGATTAGGAAATAACATTTCCCTTTTGGCAAATCCACAGTGAGCCTAAACATACCCAGGGTAGGGAGGGGGAAGAAAGCTATTTGCCTTTCTCTAAGACATTTCCCACACTCCCAAGGGCTGGCCCAAGGCATCCTGTAGCTCCAATCACCTTTACCATGCAATCCTCAAGTGTACCCTAAGAACCCTTACAATGGCTGCGTGTTGTTGTTGTTTGTTTGTTTGTTTGTTTCTTAAACATCATTCAAACTATTTGTTCCAAAACCATAAATGTCTGTGACTGGGATATTTAAAAGATCATGCCCCTGCATTAAGATCTTTTGCAGATGCCTTAAGGTGTCCCACATTCGTGGGATGAGCTCAATATGTGTGGGAACCTGATCGAAATATTTGGGTGCCATGACAGAAAAGGCCCTGGGGACAGGGTCTTTTATATTTCCATCAGGCACCCACACATAGTTTTAGGCACCAACCAATTAAAAACGTGTTTAGTTTCCCTAGGCTTTTAGTGGTACTTCATTGGTGAGAGGTTGTGTGTTCCATTTGTTTAATACTTGCTCATTTTGTTTTGTTTTGTTTCAATGGAAAGCGAGAAGAAAGCCAGTGGGGGAGATGGAAAATGAGTCTGGTTGCAGGGGAAGTGGGAGCTGGCCAGCCATTGGGTTCCTCTCACGCTGCAGCGCCAGAAGGACAGATGGCCCAGCTCAGAGAGGAAGAGGCTGGTTTGTGCTCTTCCTTTCTGAGTGTCTGAAAAAGAAAGAACAGTTGGAGGCTACTGTAAATCAGGGCCCTTGGCTTGATATTTGTGGGGTCACTAATCCTGCCAGGCCCTTAGAGCAGCATTGGGCGATATCGAAGGAACAGGTTTCTCTCTCTGGTCACCACAGTTTTGCACCATTCATACTTAAGAAGCCAAACATATCCATTAGATGGCATCCAGCCCAACCCTACGTAATGGCCCAGATCGATCCTTGTGCCAAGCCTCCAGCAGCAGCAGCTGCTGCCACCGAAGACCCTGCTCCACTTCCTCTGCCAGTTAATGCTAGCTGGCGATCCGCTCCTTCTGACACACCAGAAAAGTTGGGTTTCTCTTGAGGAATCCTCAAACAACACAATGAACCTTGAAAAGCGGAGCCAGTGGCTTCCCTGAGTGTCCCCTTGGAGTCACGGAAATCCCGGTGCCAGTGTTTTGCAAAGGAACCCTCCTCCAACTGTGGCGGATTGTGTGGCCCAGTCATGGCCCCTCCGCTTCACTTTTACCATTGGCCAAGGAGCTGGTTCTGAAGGAAGTGCCTGGCCACTGGCCTCCAAGTGGCTGCTGCTCCAGCAAGGTGGGCTAGCCTGAAAGGGTCAGAACCATGCCCATTCCCCACATGCGAACTTTCAGGCCAACCGTGATGAGCAATGGCGTCAGGGATGCGAACACGGCGATTGTTTCAGCACTTCAAGAACACTGGAGGAGGGTGCCAGGGGGGCTGGTGTGGGTCCCACTGGAGAACCCTCCCCACCCATCGAGACTATCCCAGCAGCAGCTTCAGATCCACCCCTGCCCCGAATGTGGCCTCCCAGGCCGCGTCTGGCTCATCTCGTGCTTCTGCAGAGTGGGGCGTGGGAGGAAAAAATGGCCTGCTGCTCTGAGCTATGCTGGGCAGGTGGATCAGGCTGCCATGTTAATTTCCCACAACACCCCTGACGGGAGTATCGCTCCTAGGCATTGTGGGAAATTAAAACAGCAGCTAGATTCAGAGCTCTGCTGCCTGCCTGCTCCTAGGTGGGACTGAGGGGGCCACCAGCAGAGCTGCCAAAGTCCACAGGCCCGGCCTAGCCCGGTTAGGGAGGCTGCTGCGATCCAGTGTGTAAGGCACTTGCACAACCTCCCAGGGCACACAGAGGGCCAACCCTACTTCACCCCTGTACCTGTGCCACCACAGCTGATGAGAGGGAAGAGCTCGGCATGGGGCAGGAGGCCTTCCTTCAGGAAGCTCTCCTGCAGCATCTTCTGTTTCCTCCGGAACCTCTCCTGCACTGTCTTCTGTTCCCCCCAGAAGCTCTCGTGCACCATCTTCTGTTCCCTCCAGTACCTCTCCTGCAGCCTCTTCATATCCGCTTTGAGTTGCTCCTAAAGGATCCAGGAGGCAGAATCTCGGCATAACCTCCCAACATTTCACAGATGAAAATAGGGGCACACGTGAATTTGTAGGAGGTATGGTTAAGCAACATGAAGGTGTGATCAAGAGGGCGTGGCCAAGGGTATGGCCAGGCAACCAAAGGGCATGGTCAGGTACAAAAGTTATTAGAAGAAACACACAAAATCTTATATACAGGCAGTCCCCGAGTTAAGAACATCCGACTTACAGACAACCCATACTTAAGAATGGACTTCTGGGTTCCTGGGCGCTATGTCGTTTACGTAGAGTACATACTGTAGTATACTACGCAATTTGCGTAATTTATGCAATTTGCGTAAATGCCGTTTTTAACATATAGTAGGCGATCACTCATGACTGAGTAAGATTGTCTTCCAGGATAAAATTACAAAAAGAAAATTATATAAAGAGGAAATTGTATAAAATTGTGTAGACTCTAGCGATGGGTCTGTAGGTGACTGTGGAGGCCAATTCTAGATCCACACAGCTTCCCACAGTGAGGACACAGGTTGCCAGATGGAAGAAGGTCCTGTAAAGCAGTGTTCTCCAACCTTGGGTCCCCAGATGTTTTTGGCCTACAACTCCCAGCATGCCACAGCCAGCTGGTTGGAGAACACTGCTGTAAAGGATTCGTTTGACGTGCTTTCCGCTTAGCACGTTTCTCCCTTTCACCTTGCACTCGGGCTTCTTCAAAGTCCATAGAACCTTTGTGAAAGGCCAACCTCCAGTTAGATCGTTCATGGGCCAGAGCTTCCCAGTTCTCAATGTTTATATTGCATTTTTTTTTTAGATTAGCCTTAAGAACATCTTTAAACCTCATACTGACCACCGATATTCTGCTTTCCATCCTTGAGTTGGGAATAAAGTAACTGTTTTGGGAGACAGCAGTCAGACATTCGAACAACATGATCAGTCCATTGAAGTTGGCGTTGAAGGATCATTGTTTCAATGCTAGTAGTCTTTGCTTCTTCCAGTACACTGACATTTGTTCGCCTATCTTCCCAAGTAATTCGCAGGATTTTCCGGAGGCAACGTTGATGAAATCTTTCAAGGAGATGGAAATGACGTTTATAGATAGTCCATGTTTTGCAGGCATACAATAAAGTTGGTAATACAATGGCTTCATAAACCAGCGTTTTGGTCTCCCTACGGATATCCCGATCCTTGAACACTACGCTTCATTCGAGAAAATGCGGCACTTGCGGAGCTCAGACAATGCTGGATTTCAGTGTCAAATGTTGGCTGTAAAAGAAAGATAGCTGCCAAGATAGAGAAAATGATCGACGTTTTCCAGTATTGCCCCGCCAAGCTGGATAGATGGCATCACCAAAGGGTTAACTTGCACTTGCTGATGAAGCACTTGCTGATAAAGCACTTGGGGTTTTTTGATATTAAGAACTCTATGCTGTTCCGACTTACATACAAATTCAACTTAAATACATTCTTAATGGAATTCATTCATAACCTGGGGACTGCCTGTATTATAATTATTGCATTATTATATATTATTTTATAATATTGTATTAGTGGCTTTTGTAAAAAAAAAAATTACCTTACTTAAACCTTTAATTGTTGATATCTGGTGTTTTTCATGAGGGGGAGGTCAGTGCTTGCAGGACAATCTCTTTTTGTTTGAAAATTGTCAGGATTGGTCCCAGCATTTTCAGGGCAGTTGGAAAAGAAGAAGAAAATGAGGTGCGGAGGAGGGGGAACTTTTGGGTGGGGGAAAATACAAAAAGACACATTGGGGTTTTGCTCCCCTTCAGGGTTTTGCTCCAACACCTCTACAGCTCTGGTTTTTAAGCACAAGGAGTAACGTTGAGGGGCTGTGTTCTATTAGATTTAAAGAAACACTTTAACTGGAATAATCTTACAGAATATAACTAACGAATTAAGTTAAAACAAACAGTGCAATCCTGTGCACAGTTACTCAGAAGTAAGTACACACACACACACACATCCTTGGTCTGTACCCTTCCTGCTTAAAGGGGACATGGGTAAAATGGCAGATTTGCTAATTCATAGCTCTGCATAACAAATCGGGAATCTGCATAACAAAGTAAGAAGGCTTGATGGCTTAAGTGTTTGAGGGACTGTCCCAGCAAATCAGTCCCAGCAAAACGGGCAATTAGAGGGTATGTTAATGGTATCACCATCACAATGGTTAAAATCAGTGGAGAATGCCTTGACTGTACCATTCATGGGCAGAGTTTGAACACAGCACCTTTGGGAGTTATTGTCTCACAACTCGCATTCTACAGCTGGGGTGCCACCACTGAAAAGGCTCTCACCTTAGTAGCCACCCAACTCACCTCATTTGGCGGGGGGCACTTAGAAACCTAGGAAGCGTCCTCATACTTAGTCAAGACCATTGGTCCATCTAGCTCAGTATTGTCAACACTGACTGGCAGTAGCTCTCCAGGGTTTCAGGTAGGATTCTTTCCAAGCCCTACCTGGAGAGGCCAGGGATCAAACCTGGGACCTTCTGCATGCAAAGCACATGCTCTCACACTGAACTATGGTCCCTCCCTACAGCACCTGGTATTCCAAGGTGGTCACCCATCCAAGTACTAACCAGGCCCAACCCTGCTTAGCTTCTGAGATCAAGCTGTTCAGGGCTGTTCAGATGGAGGAAGGCCTCTGAAGGTAATATTGTGTCTGGACAGATATACATGGAAGGAGATGATCCTTCAGGAAACCTGGCCCCAAACCAATTACAGCTTTAAAATTTAATACTAGCACTTTGAATTGGGCCCAGAAATGACTGGAAACCAGCAGGGATGTTGAAGAGTCCTTGGTCTCGAGTCACGAGTCTTTGGACTCGAGTCCGAGTCCTTGGTCCAAAATGGTGACTCACGAGTCACGAGTCCCTCCCAAAGCTGACTCTACGAGTCCCTATTAAAATCAATGCGTTTTCCCTCCCAACAAAATAAGGCTATTTCAGATGCGTAGCTTAAATAAATTCTAGGCACAAGTGTGCCTTTTTATTTCAAAACTCTGCAACTGATTTTGGTAAGAACAGACCAGGCAGACAAACCCAAAATGTCTGAAAGGTTGCATTTTAGGAAAATGATTTTTAAAAATAAACTTGCTGTACTTCCTAAAACCTATCCATGTTGCATTTGAGGAAAACGATTTTGGAACACGAGTCCTTGGTCTCGAGTCCCGAGTCGAGTCTCGAGTCCCATTAAAAATATTGGGACTTGAGTCTGACTCGAGTCAGAGGGGGGACTCAGTCCGACTCACGAGTCGAGTCCTCGAGTCCAAGTCCCCATCCCTGGAAACCAGTGCAGAGCACTGGCTTAATAGGATTATAGTAACCAGTCCCCATTAACAATCTCGCTGCCATATTTTGGGCCAGCTGAAGTTTCTGGACCATTTTCAAAGGCAGCCCCACGTATAATGGATTGCACTAATCCAAACAGGAGGTTACCAGAGCATGGATAACTGTAGCCAGGCTATCTCTGTGTCCAGATAAGGACACAGTTGATATATCAGCCTGAGCTGATAAAAGGTCTTGTGAAGGAGGAGACCACATGTGTACAAACACCGACTCTTCATCGGCTTTTGAAAGGTTTCCCTGCAGGCAGTAAAGATGACAAAGAACTCTGTGGCCTTTAAATGCAAAGAGATTTAACCGAGAGCTGGCATGGTTCACTGGTTGGCATGGGACTAGGGAGGCCAGGGATCGTAGTTTGGGGGGTAGGGATGTCCACGTACCTGTGGGGGGGGCACTGCCTCGCCTCTCCACGGTGGGCCCTCCCCCCGCTGCTCGATCTTCAGCGGCGCGGAGCAATTCTCCGTGCTGCTCGAGCAGGCTGCACTGGCCGCGACGGGACTGGCGCGGCCGCGGAGAGGCGAGCGGGCACCAGGACCCAGTAAGGCCCGCTCGCCTCTTCTGGGCATGAGCGGGGCCGATTTCGGCCATTACACCCGCTCGAGGCGAGTGGTTACATCCCTATTTGGGGGTGCTCCTAGACTCCGAACTGTTGCTGGAGTCACAAGTGGACTCGGTGACAAGGAGCGCCTTTTATCAGCTTGGACTTATTTACCAACTACGACCCTATCTGGACAGGCAGAGCCTAGCAACGGTGATTCACGCTCTGGTAACCTATCGTTTGGACTATTGTAACTCGCTCTACGTGGGGCTGCCTTTGAAAACGGACCGGAGACTTCAATTGGTTCAAAATAGAGCAGCGAGGCTGCTAATGGGGACTGGCCGACAAGAACACATTATGCCAATCCTCTATGAACTACATTGGTTACCAATTGAAGTCCGGGCCCGATTCAAAGTGCTAACATTGACATTTAAAGCCCTAAACGGTTTGGGGCCAGGTTATCTGAAGGAACGCCTCGTCCCATACGTGCCTACCCGAACCCTGAGATCATCTTCAGAGGTCCTTCTCAGACAGCCCCCTCCAAAAGAGGCTAGGAGGGTGGCTACTAGGGGAAGGGCCTTCTCAGTTGTGGCACCCCATCTCTGGAATCAACTCCCCAAGGAGGTGCACCTGGTGCCTACTCTTTATTCCTTCAGCTTCAGGCGCCAGGTGAAGACCTTTTTATTTACCCAATATTTTAATGGTTAAATTTTTATTCCCATTTTTATTATCACTGCTGTACCTCCGGTCTGATTCATCTGGCTGCTTTGTTTTATTGTTTTGTATTATATTGTACAGTAATACCTTGGATTGCAAGCATAATTCGTTCCAGAACCGTGCTTGTAATCCAAAACACTCTATATCAAAGCGAGTCTCTGGCGGGCGTGAGCAGGGCCGATTTTGGCCCGCTACGCCCACTCGAGGCAAGCGGTTACATCCCTATAACTACTTGTCTTGCAAGACCTTGCTCATTTATCAAGTCAAAATTTTAAAAGAATTTTTGCTTGTCTTGCAAAACGCTCTCAGACCAAGTAACAGTAATACCTTGGATTGCAAGTAACTTGGTTTGAGAGCGTTTTGCAAGACAAGCAAATTTTTAAATATTTATTTATTTATTTTTTACTTGATATACAAGCGACGTCTTGCAATACAAGTACTGTAGTATGGCTTAAATAAAAAATCTCTGTACAAATTTCTTTGGGGGGGATTTTGTTTTGATATGAGTGTTTTGGATTACAAACACGTTTCCGGAACGAATTATGCTCTCAATCCAAGGCATGACTGTACTTGCAATCCAAGGTATTACTGTATTTGTATTTCTATTTTAATGTTATTTTTGGTTTTAAGATTGTTTTTATCCTGTTTTTCTGTTTTTCCCTGGTAAACCACCCAGGGAGCCTTTGGGCTGATGGGCGGCAAATAAATATATTTAATAAATAAATAAATAAATAAAATAATAAAAAGCCCAGGGGTGGAGAGTTGCTCATCCATCAGCCGGATTTCGTCCAGCCTGCAGCATCTCTTCCCACCAACTAGTGGGGGAAAGGGCTGTGTCTGTAATCCCTTCCCTGCTGCTTGATTTATTCCTCCTGCTCAGTGGGGAACAGCTGAGCAGTGGAGGGGAAAGAGGTGGAGCTGTAGATCAATTTTTACTTTGTAGCCTGCCCCCCCCCCATGCTCCCCTGTTCACTGCTCCGTTAAGCAGCATTGGCAGCAGTATTTGTTGGGATTGTGTAGGGAGGGAAGCTTTAGCCTTTCATGCTGGCTCAGCTTGTCTGAGTGTGGAAAGCTAAGCAGGGTCAGGCCTGGTTATTACTTGGATGGGAGACCCCTCCTCTAGTTTCCTGCAGTGAGCAGGGGGTTGGACTCGATGGCCTTGTAGGCTCCTTCCAACTCTATGATCTATGAAAAAAAAAACCTGTCCTGTGATGCTGATGAAAATCTGCTTAGGAAAAAGCCTAATAGTGATGGGGCCAGGTTGATTTTCATCGGGATTGCTGGGAAAGACGGCTTAATACCCTCCTCCCCCATTATCCCTGTGAGAGTGAGATTCTTGAGGGGAATGGTTTGCCCTGCTTTTCTTGATAGGATCCCTTTTGATCTCCATTTCTTGCACAGGAATCCTCCTTTCTTGGAGGAGATCTCACCATGGTGATCCCTGCTTTTGTAACCTCTAGGCTTAATTAAGCTAATGTGTTCTGTGTGGGGCTACCCTTGAAGACAACCGGGAAACTTCAGCTAGTGCAAAATGCTTCTGCTTGTCTTAACCAATATTGTAAGGCGCAAACGTTTACTGTCAATATGACATCAATTTGTGCTGGTTGCCAGTATGCTTCCAGGATCAATTCGAGGATGCTGGTGCTTACCTTTAAAACCCTTTATGACCTGGACCCCACATATATCAGAGTCAACCTGCCCTTCTATCAGCCCCCATGCTAGCTTCAGTCCTGCAATCGGGCCCTGCTTTGTGTTCCTTCGATGTATGAAGTGAGTACTGTGATGGCAAAAAGCAGGGCCTTTGTATTAGTTGCCCCAAGACTGGAATGAGCTTGCCTGCCCAGAATTGTTGGTCTATAGCAGTGTTCTCCAACCTTGGGTCCCCAGATGTTTTTGGCCTACAACTCCCAGCATGCCCCATGGGGCACGCTGGGAGTTGTAGGCCAAAAACATCTGGGGACCCAAGGTTGGAGAACACTGGTCTATAGGAAGGTCTATATGTCACATAATTTCCATTTGGCTTTTGGTATGACTGGCTAGCCTGTTGGGTCTCTTTCTTTTTACTGCTGCCTTATTCTGTGGTTATTGTATCTGAGTCTTAATCATTGTGGAAGCCACCTTGAGCTGCGGAAAGGTAGCTGAGAAATGGTTTTAAATAAATAAAAGAATTGGGCAGCCCTGGCCAAGCTGCCATTTTATCTATCTATAAGATTTTTATCCTGCCCTTCCTGCACAGCCCAGACAAAGCAGAATAGATTACAAAGCACATAAAAATAGAATTACAATTTTAAAAATGCACTGCAGCAGCTAAAGATTTTTAAAAGTACCAAATGGAGGCCTGAGAAAATGTGTCTAAGTTCAGAGTCTTTTAAAAAGCTAGCAGCAATGGGGCTATACATGTTGTAGCAAAGGACTTATATCTGCCTTTCTTTCCTTGCTTTTGCAGAATGGCCCCTGGAATTGCCGCATACTCTTCTAGAACTTCAAGAAAATACATGCCCTGCCCCAGAGTGATACTGGGAGGAATAGGAGCAGCCTATGGCTGAGTCAGGCCGGAGGGTTGCCAGCCAGCCACCAACCCCTCCCCAGTTCTTCCAGTGCCCCCCTTGGGCTATGACTTCCAAAGAGCTCTCCCAGTCAAAGGGTTGAACAGGCGGGAGAATTTGGCCACAATGCCCATAAGGCCTGGAAACCTTAACAAATACACACACACACACACACACACACACACTCCTTGCATGGGGAGGAGAGAGCAGAGCAACCCTGTGGGCATTGCTTTGTCTAGAAACATTCCCCTCCCCAGAAAGTTTGCCCTTTGTGTGGCAGTAAAACAGACCAGCATCTCCCATATGTACAACTGTTGCAGCAATGTTCTGTGTATGCCTTTCGTTCCTCATTCCACAGAGTTGCTTGTCATACATATGCCCTTTGCCCTTCCATGATTATGCCTTCGTGTCCCCATGTTCCCTGACTGAGGTTGTGCCTTTAACAGAGAGGCGGGGAACCTCTTTCAACCTGAGGGCCAAATTCAATTTTGGAGTAGCTCTCCCTGTGGTGGGCAGGACCAAATGCAAAAGGACTGAGACCAAAAAGGAAGACCAGCATCTTGCAGCTTCAAGCTCTTCCTGCCAGTAACTAAGCCTTAGGGGAGGCATCTCAGTCTTTTAGAAGGGGGGGGGGACTGCAGAAAAGCCGGGAAGCCACCAAACAAATTTGGCCCTAGATCTGAGGTTCCTCACCCTTATTTATTTATTTTACTATGCTCATTTCCCGCCTTTTTTCCTGCAAACCCAAGGTGGCTTACCTAATCCTCCTCTCTCCATTTTATCCTCACAACAACCCTGTGAGCAAGTTGCGCATTTTCTCGAATGAAACATTTAGAGTGTCGAGGATCGGGGGAATTTGTAAAGAAGACCAAAACAGGTTATGAAGCCATTGTATTACCAACTTTATTGTATGCCTGTGAAACATGGACTATCTATAAACGTCACTTCCACCTCCTTGAAAGGTTTCATCAACGTTGCCTCCGGAAAATCCTGCAAATTACTTGGGAAGATAGGCGAACAAATGTCAGTGTACTGGAAGAAGCAAAGACTACTAGCATTGAAAAAATGATCCTTCAACGCCAACTTCAGTGGACCGGTCATGTTGTTCGAATGCCTGACTGCCGCCTCCCAAAGCAGTTACTTTACTCCCAACTCAAGGATGGAAAGCGGAATATCGGTGGTCAATATAAGAGGTTTAAAGATGTTCATAAGGCTAATCTAAAAAAATGCAATATAAACATCGAAAACTGGGAAGCTCTGGCCCATGAACGATCTAAATGGAGGTTGGCCTTTCACAAAGGTTCCATGGACTTTGAAGAAGCCCGAGTGCAAGGTGAAAGGGAGAAACGTGCTAAGCGAAAAGCACGTCAAATGAATCCTTTACAGGACCATCTTCTATCTGGTAACCTGTGTCCTCACTGTGGGAAGCTGTGTGGATCTAGAATTGGCCTCCACAGTCACTTACGGACCCATCGCTAGAGTCTACACAATCTTCTTTAGAATTTCCTCCTTTTATCCCGGAAGACAATCTTACTCGGTCACGAGTGATCGCCTGATGATGATGAAGAGCCTGGTGACAGGACAGAAATTCAAGAGATACAGCTTTGTGGTGATGGCGGAAACTTAACCCATTACATATCTCCGTGTTTAGCAGTTTTAATGGCACAGGGGCCCAGCTGGCAGGTGTGGGGAGGTGGCATCCTCCTCTGTAGTGACAGACTGACTTGGTGAAGCAGCACTCTTCCCCGCGCTCAGAAGGTGTGTCCTATAAAAGTAATCTTTCATCTAAATTGGAAAAGAATCCTTTGTGGATGGAAAGTCTGCTACTTTATTGAAAACTGTTACCTGTACGGCATCCTTGGGCCCAACCATAAATAAGTCCACTAGTACCATCCTAGGAGTGGTCTTGCCAAGTACCGTGGAAAAGTGCCTTCATTTCAGATACAATTTTGATTCTAAAACACTGGCTTGGGCTTCCTTGTTGTGGCAAGTTGCCAGGAAGGATCTTAGACAAGCCTTGGCAGGCATTGCTCCATCCCTTTTGCTATGATCGGTGGGAGGGTCAGGACAGGTAAAAGGAAGTACTTCTTCACACAGCACATAGTTAAACTATGTGTATTGTGTTTTTTATTGATTGTTGTAAACCGCCCAGAGAGCTTCAGCTGTTGGGCGGTATATAAATAAAAATAACTATGGAATTCACTTTCACAAGATGTAGTGATGGCCACCAATTTGGAGGGCTTTAAAAGAAAATTGGACAAAGTCCTGGAGAAGGCTATCAATGGCTACTAGTCCTGATGGCTATATGCTTCCTCCAGTATCAGAGACAGTCTGCCTCTGTACACCAGTCACTGGGGAACATGGGTGGGAGGGTGCTGTTGCACTCATGTCCTGCTTGTGGGTTTCCCGTGGGCAGCTGGTTGGCTGCTGTGTGACAGAATGCTGGACTAGATGGACCCTTGGTCCGATCCAGCAAGGCTCCTCCTTATGTTCTTATGATTACATATCATATATGCAAGGTAACATAACAAAATCCTTTAGACCACATTCAGTCAGGAAAGGTAATGGGTTGATCTCCCCTTTTCAGGGCATGCCTATGAGCAAAATGTGGATGCTTGTCCAGGTTATTTGTTGTGAGTATGGAAGCAATTGAGAGGGGTATAGAATCAACATTTTAGAGTTGGACCCTTAAAGATTAATCAATTAATTAATTCATATTTATATCCCACCTTTTTTCCTGCAAGGAACCCAAGGCAGCTTACATAATAATCCCCCTCCTCTCCATTTCATCCTCACAACAACCCTATGAGGTAGGTTAGACTGAGAGTCAGTGACTGGCCAAAGTCACCGACTGAGCTTCATGGCTAAGTGGGGACTAGAACCCAGATCTCCTAAGGCCCAGTCCAACACTCTAACCACTACAGCACACTGGTTCTCTTTATGGTTTTTGAGTTGTGTACTCCATTGGAAGCTCTTTCCGCAAACTGAACATTTATAGGGCTTCTCCCCTGTGTGAATCATTTGATGGTTTTTAAGGTGCGTGCTCTGTTTGAAGCATTCCGAGAATTTATAGGGCTTCTCACCTGTGTGAATTCTATGATGTGATTTAAGGCTTATGCTATGCCTGAAATTATTTCCACACTCTAAGCATTTATAGGGCTTTCCCCCTGTGTGGATTCTTCCATCATGACCACCACCTTTTATTTGTATGCCACTTTTCCTCAAAAATTGTGCCCAAAGCGGCTCACAACATGACAAATAAATAACAGTAAATATGATTTTTACAAAACATCAAAGAACACCAAATATAAAGAATTTACAAAATATCAGAGAACAGTAAATATAATTTTAAAAAATACAGTAGAAATAATTACAGATAACCACAAACAATTCAATAATTATTATACCAAGGTTAAAAAAAAGAAAGGCAAAAGCAGTAGCAGCTTTTGTAGCTGGAGCCAGTCAGGCCCCACCCTCCCTGGCCAGGTGTAATGAGCCAGGGAAGCAAGGACCAGGTCTTGCAGGACTCACAGCTAGATGGTCTTTTCCATGCCTTTTTAGGTGCATGCTGAGGGTGAAGCTCTTTCCACACTCTAAGCATTTATAAGGCTTCTCCCCGGTGTGCATTCTTTGTTGAAAATACATGGTTTTGCTATGCTGGAAACTTTCTGCACTCTGAGCATTTATAGGGCTTTCCCCCTGTGTGGATTCTCTGAAGTGATTTAAGGCTTATTCTTTCACTGAAACTGTTTCCACACTCTGAGCATTTGTAGGGCTTCTCCCGTATGTGATTTATGTTGTAGGCTATCACTGAAACTCTCTCCACACTCAGAGCATTGATAGAATTTCTCACCTACAGGAATCTTGCAACTAAGTGTCAGAATGCGATCATGTTGCTTTTGTGGCTGGATTTTTAAGGCGGGGGCTCTTTCTGTCCAGTGGTTGCCTTGGGAGGAGAAATGCATGCAAACTGAGGTATTCATACTTCTTCCATTATCCTCTAAGAACAACCATTAAATTTTACTTTCTCATTCTCAGCTTCCCAGTCTCATTTTGTTTGATGTGATTCTTACTATTTTTGTCTGGGTTGGCAGGGTGGGGGATGTTTTGTGGGGTATTAAATCTCCATTGAGGACTGAAATTAGAGATTGTGAACGGCCGCCGCCAGTCCTTTGCGTGAGTTCAGGCGTTAATGGGTTAACCAGAGGCTTCCCCTACCAATAGACACTGAGTGAAAGCTGAAATTGACTAGGGCAGGAATTTGTTTATAACAGGTTTAATGGAGTGTAGCATAAGAACTCCACTGTAAGCAAAGAGAGTCTATAAAACTTAATGGAGCATGCAACTTCAATACACATTTAGCTAGAAAGAAGCTTTGCAGACAGGCATGGACAGCACTGACCTTAAAAGACCCAAGTTCCTAGAAAGAGCCTCACCGCAAGTTGTTCAAGCTTACAGCGGTGTACCGAGCAGGGGTGGAGTTTCTTTGTCCTGACCGAAGTCACGGATGGTCCATGCAGTCCTGCACCTAACTTCCAACAACATTACCGGGGCTCGGTGCCCCTCTCCTCGCTCCCCACCTCCCTTCCTGTTGACAGGTGGAACTGGCTTTTCCTGCCAGGATTTTGGTGCCCTTGGTGCTTGAGGGTACTTGGCAGCTCTTTGAGACTGCCGGGGCATCCTGGAGCCCTCTTGGTGCTTGAGGGTGTTTCGCAGCTCTTTGAGACTGCTGGGGAAACTACTGGGGGGTATGTAGAAGAGGTGAATGCAAATGTAGGCTGATGCAAATGCATGCTCTGAACTGAACTGCCTCTGCCCTAGGCAGAGGTCATGTAGGTGGCGGTGTGGGGTGTGTGTGCCTGATCCGGCTTTCTCTCCACAGAGATGCCCACAAAAAATCAAATGAGACATCCAAGATTTTTTGCTGTAGTTGTGATTTATTGGCATAAGCATGTTCACCAAGAAACGAAATGTAGCATGTTTGCACTGTTTCTAACTCATGAATTTTGTCTGAAGGATTCAATTTCAATGTGTTTTTAAAGCATTTTTAATTTAAACTTTATTTTATTTATTTATACCATTTCTAATCCATCCAATAACCGATGTTCTTGGCCAGATTACAAACAATTAAAAGACTAAAATGCCATAGAAAGTTAAAAATATAAAATACTATGCAAAAGAATAAAATACTGTGGAGAAAGCCCAAACACAAATCTGCACTCACACACACACACATTTCCCCTAAGGGAGGGGGCGAGGGAGGAGGGATGAGATCACCGGAGAAGCAACCAGACAAGTCGTCAGCCCCAACAAAGGAGGGCCTCGGTGGAGATCCACAAAAGTCCAGGAAGGACCATCAAACTAGCAGGGCAGTCTCAAAGAGCTGCAAAGTACCACTACGTCACCTTCTTCCCGGGCAGGAATAAGCCCACCTGAAACGAAGGGGCAGGCATAAGCCCCCACCTGACCTGGAGGGCGGGGAGAGCGGGAAATCCGGGGTAGAAAACCCCTCTCCCTTCCGGTAGAGGGTTGTTGGGAACCACGGGTACTTCGGGGCCAGATCCACCTCAAAGCAAGCAGTCCGAGTACACCGTTCTCATCCAGGACAGCCTACCCGGAGCTAGGCTGAAACTGACTAGGCGTATAGTCTTTGGTCTGAGGAAATCGACTAGATTCAGTCCGCTAGCCTGGGAGCCTGCTGATTGGGTAAGGTGGGGGTCAACTAAGGTTGTGTTGACAGTATAGTATTCCTGAAGAGCTGTTAGTTCCGTTCTGTGTTATTGTATAAACAAATAAAAGCCTTATTTGGGCATTTAAAGGACTGCGGTTTCCTTTTGTGTGTAAAAGCCTCGCGGGTGGTCGCTAGAGCTCGGACGGGCTGTAATTCAGTGCCGATTAACCCGTTAAGCGCCGAACTCACGCAAAGGATCCTGTTGGTTATCCTTCACAAATACAATAAAACAGCTATTCTAGTGCAAATGCAGTCCAGCCCAAACTTACTCCTACACCCTTCAATTTGCAGCAAAGGTCAGTCTTCTTAAATTGCCCCTCAGCCCCCCCCCCCACAGCCCCAATCCAATGTTCCAGGGCTGTGCAGCTCAAGTGCTCCCCCCCATCACTACCTAAAGAGCGGCAGGTGATGAGGCCAGTGCCACAGCATCCTTTCATCCTTATTTTTTTTTTTAAAAAAAATTATAATTGGTGGCAAGCAGCTGGGCACATACATAGTTAGAGATGCTCAATTAATTTTTACTTTATTTATTTATTTAATTTATGACTTGCCCATCTGACCAGACATCTGGCCACTCTGAGCGATGTACAGTCCCCCAACACAAGAGGGGGGGGGGAAACACACACACAGTATAAAACACAATTAAAAACAGTACAAAACTTAAAAATCCTAACCCACCCCATATTCCCACCTGAAAAGCTACGTTTTTAATGCCTGGCGGAAGCTAATCAAGGAAGGGGCATGGCGGAGGTCACTGGGAAGAGAGTTCCATACATTGGGGGCTGCTACAGAAAAGGCCCCCCTCCTAGTCCCCACCAGCCTGGTTTGTCTGGTTGATGGGACAGGGAGAAGGCCATCCGTGGCAGATCTTGTTGAGCGGCCTACTTGATGTTGCAAGAGGCGCTCCTTGAGATATACTGGACCGGAGCTGTACAGGGTTTTAATGGTCAATGCCAACACCTTGAATTCGGCTCTGCAAACAACTGGTAGCCAGTGCAACTCTTTGAGCACTGGAGTGATGTGATCACGCCGGCGGCAGCCCTTAACCAGGCGAGCTGCTGTATTCTGTACCAGCTGCAACTTCCAAACCGTCTTCCAGGGTAACCCCACGTAGGGCACATTACAGTAGTCTAGGCGAGAGGAGACCAAGGCTCCTTTAAAGGAGACTTTAAATATATATATAACCTCATTTTACAACAAAACAGTAGTTATTCCCAAGTAAATGTGTTTCGCATCAGGGCAGCTGAAGCAAACACTATTTTATTCTCATAGACTATAGTTATAATAGGGCTATGATTAAGTGAGTTTAAAATGCAAAACTGCACATGCTCAGAGGGTGTGTGTTTTTCAGGGCTGGCAAACTTATCTTTTGTTTGGGTTGGGGGTTTTTTAAACTCTAATGTATCAGGAATGTAGAAGCAGTTGTGAAACATGGAAAGGCTGTGTGGAGGGTTAAGAGAAATGTCCAGGGTCTAGACTTCGCTAGCTGGCTCCATTACTTGCAAGCAGACTCATTCCACTTCTAACAGTTTAAAAAATCTATATATAATTTCCAATACAAAACAAGTCCCCAGTTAAAAATAAAAGGAACTCTGCTGCTGCTTTTTTGTGGGGGGAGGCACTTGTCCAATCAGGTGAAACCATATTGTTTTGTGTGTGTGTTTTTAACCATTGGTATCTATTGGCAACGTTCACTTCCGCCCCAAGGGGAAGGAGGGGAAGAAAATAAATATATTTAAGGGCGCAATCCAACTTCTGTTCATACAGAAAAAAGTCCTACAATTCCCAGCATTCCCAAGCCAAATGCTAGGAGTTGTAGGATTTCTTTTGCCTCTAGTTATGTATAGGATCGCGCTCTGAGTCGGTAACGTGAGTCATACGTACCTCTTTCATTTTTCCTAGCTCTGTGACGAGCTATCTTCCGGAAGCGGCCGTTTCAGAGAGACGCGCAGCAGTACTAATGCGCATGCTCGGAGAGCGGAGGCGCGAGACTCGCGCGGGCGGGGCGTCATACGCACGCGCGGTGCCTCGCCACCTCATTTCCTCTGCGAGTGCCGCTGCCAGTGCCATTTTGTGCGCCTTTTCCCCCCTCTCCGCCTTCCCCGGCTCCGCTCGTTGGCGAAGGCGAGCAAATGCACCCGGGCGTGAAGGTGTTCGTGGGCAACGTGCCCGAGGAGACCTCGCAGGTGGAGCTGCGCGACCTGTTCGAGGCGGCCGAGCCGGGCGAGGTGCTGAAAGTGGCCCTCATGAAGCAGTTCGCCTTCGTCCACATGCGGGACGAGGCGGCGGCCGACCGCGCCATCGGCAAGCTCAACGGGCACCTGCTCCACGGGCACCGCGTCGTCGTCGAGCACTCCCGCCCCAGGCCCACCCACACCGTCAAGATCTTCGTGGGTAACGTCTCGGCCGCCTGTACTAGCGGAGAGCTCCGCGTCCTCTTCCAGGAGTTCGGGCCCGTCGTCGTGTGTGACATTGTCAAAGGTACCGGCGACGTCGGCGGAGCGGTCGTTGGGGGGAGAGGCGGGCCGGCGCCCCTGGGCATGTGCAGGGCGCTTGAGCGAGAGGGCTCCCCTCTACGCATGTGTAGAGTGTGCGGCCGCCCTTTCCCTCCAGAGAAGGACGCAGAGATCGCCTCCTCCGCCCCTGAGAAGGCCCGCGACCCAGGCCCCCTCTTTCCCCTCCCGTTTCTCTCTCACTACTCGCAGTTAGAACGTGGAGGCGCCGCGGCTGGCAAATATTTATGGATTCCAAGCGCTTAATTTATATATATTTCGCCCCGTTCGTCCGCCGAAAAAGGCTGCCACAAGAGGTTTACAAGATCAGTAATAATAATTTAGTAGTAGTATTATCAGTATTTCCAGAGCACTTCTCATTTGCACAAATCCCAAAGTGGCTCACGAAGAAATAGAATAAATACAAATAATTAGTACTATATGAGAGACTGATTCGAAGGCAGATCATGGCTCCGGGAAAGCCAAAATAAAAAACGTTTTATAAAACTAGGAAGAGGGAATGGGCTCGTCTAGCTATCAGGCTTCATCACACAGTTCTCATTATGACCTTGTAAGCTGAACTTCACGGAACGCCCCTCCCCCCCCCCCCCCCCCCCCCATATATGATGAATGTTGAACGGTTCCTGAAAAGCTGAGTTCTTATAAGGGTCGGCCTCAAAGACAGATCTGGAAGAAATGTCACAAATATTACAGAGATCTGTAATAATAAAACAACAAGTGCTCTCAGTCTAAAAGACACTTTAGAAAAGGAAAAGGGGTTGACAGGGAGAAGGGGGAAAGGTAAACTTATTAGGTACAAAGTTCAGCAGTTCATGAAGCACTATCTACACAGCACAATACCTGCAGTTTCCTATTCCTTTGTTAGTGGCAGTTTATAGATGGACGGTGGAGAGGGCTCACAATCAGGAGGGGGTGCCTAATTTTGTATATAATTATTTAAAGCATTTTTGTCCTGCTCCTCAGCCAAAAAGGCTCCCAGACAAGCTTGCATACAAGAAAGTTCCTGCACTGCCTTGCTGGGTCAGAAAAAGAGTCCATCCTCCTCTCTCCAGCAGAGGGTGACCAGATTGCGTAGCTCCACCCTGGGAAACTTACCACTGGAGCCTTAAAAGCATAACTGTTGTGTGCTTCCCTCCTCCCACAACACACACACTGCAGTGGTCCAGCTCTTTTCTAGTTATACCAGACCATGGCAGAGTCTGAAATGATCAAAGATGGATCCCATCTCCAATATGCCTACTGCTGGATCAAAGGGTTTGAATCCTCAATGTTGGGAGAACTTGCCATCTTCCTGGTTGGGTCCTCCTCCAGGTTGACCTGTTCGGTATGGATCAGGGTCAGTGATATAGGGCTGGAAGCTTCTGTACCTGCTGTCAAGGGGTAGGCCTGAATCTTCAAGGATCTCCTGCCAAATGCAAATATATTTCTTCTTTTCCTAGTATTGCTTATTCTCTAACAAAGCAGTGGTATAATGTAATGTTTAAGCCACCACTGTAATGAGGCTTAAAAGACCTGCCTTCCCCATGCATGTCCTGCGATAGTGTAAACTCTGTCAGTTGGTTCAGTAGCAAAAGGCCGTAATTGAGTGGGATCTATGCAGAGTCATAGGACCCACTATTTGTTTACAGACACTCATTCCTGTTTTCTGATTAACAGAACATTCAGCTTTGATCCCAACACTGTGTGATCTCTGCTTTGTGTGCTGGTGGAGAACATGGTCAAAATACTATCCCTCACTCTCCTCTCAGTGCCCTGGTGAATTTATCATCAAAATAATTGGTCTGTCTTGAGGAGAGAGCTCTCTGAAGTTGCATAGCATGATATGCAACTTAGTCGTAGCAACTTGTCTTAGTGCAGTTGCATGATAGCATATAATTTAGTCTATGGGCGGTGTGAAGCGTCTACATAGTAGAGAAATGCCCACATGCCAGATTCCGTTTATTAAATAAAGTTCCATTCATTTATATAATTGAGAAATGTATGTACCACCCTTCATCAGATATATTCTAGGGCAGTTTACAGTACAAATTAAAAACAATAAATACAATAGATAGAAATAGATGTTGACACAAAAGGCACTTAAAACACTGAAAAATAGTAAGCTACACAGTAAGCTATATAAAAATTAATTAGTTCACTGATTTAGTCCATAGACTTCGCAATAAAACCTATACAAAAATTGACATAGGAGAATAAAATACAAAGCTGTCACTTAACTTGCAGAAGTAAAATCCTAAAACATAGGTCAGATATCTATATTAATTTAAAAAAATATATCAAAATTAATCTAGTTGGATATTTTAGACCGTATCCTTATTGCTCTTAGCAAATAAGAGAGAGCCAGTGTGGCGTAGTGGTTAGAGTGTTGGACTGGGACTCGGGAGATCCAGGTTCTAGTCCCTGCTCAGCCATGAAACTCACTGGGTGACTTTGGGCCTGTCACTGACTCTCAGCCTAACCTACCTCACAGGGTTGTTGTGAGGATAAAGTAGAGAGGAGGAGGATTATGTAAGCCGCCTTGGGTTCCTTGAAGGAAAAAAGGCGGGATATAAATATAAAAAATAAATAAACATTTAGATACAATTTCTGTAACAAACTCTTTTGTAATGGAAAGAATAAAAAGGGCGTAGTGTTCAGAGGATCTTATTTATTTATTTATTATATTTATACCCCGCCTTTTTCCTGCAAGGAACCCAAGGCGGTTTACATAATCCTCCATTTTATCCACACAACAACCCTGTGAAGTAGGTTAGGCTGAGAGTCAGTGACAGGCCCAAAGTCACCCAGTGAGTTTCATGGCTGAGCGGGGACTAGAACCCGGATCTCCCGAGTCCCAGTCCAACACTCTCACCACTACGCCACACTGGCCCACATCTTCCAGGATACAAAGAAATTGATGGGTTAATTAGCTCAGTACAGGAATCTCAGTAAAAATTAGAGAAAAGGAAATTATGGTTTATTGTTTCAATTTCTTCTGAACCACAAGGACATAGTCTATTGGAATAAGGTACCCCCCAAATCTCCAATCTAAGAGGGGTGAGGGTATCATATTAAAACGTGCGAGGGTATTTGGCTTGAGAATTAACAGAAGCCAGATGAATGCCAAAGGAGGGCAGGTCTTACTTACTCCTGCGAATGAATCTTGAAAATCTGTACCTTCGATATGCTGGATAATACAAGATCTAGCCTTATTGGGGCCATATAAGAGAAGCAGCAATGGAGAAAACCCTAGATTACATACTTCTATCATTTAGCATCTTCATCCATAAACTTCCGCAAAGTGAACTAATGTTAAATAGCTGGATGAAGAAACAGGAAACATTAAATGAAGCCAGAGTTTTAAAGCTAGAGACCAAGCCTTGGCTTTTATAGAGTTCAGGCCTACCTTGGGTCTCAAACCTGCAGCTGCCACTCATTTGGAGATACCAAAAATTGCCCTTAAGAAAGCTGTTTGGGCTTTTTCAGTGTTTGAACGCCGTATAAAGCCTGAGCAAGTGATTTAACAGTGAAAACTTGCAAGTCTGAGGGGATAGTATATAAAAAAGTAATTTAAAAGCTTGGGGAAATAGACATGTTTTTGCCTGATGCCTAAAAGAAAAGAGTAGTGCCAGGTGTTCTTTTTTGGGGGAGGGAATACCATAACTGTGGTGCCTCAACTGAAAAACCTTTCCTAGTCACACTTGTCTTATCTCTGATGGCAGGGTACCTGGAGAAGTGCCTCAGTAGAAGGTCTTAAAGTCTAGGCAGGTTGGTGTGGGAATAAGTGTTCCTTAAGGTAGGGTCCTACATTGTGTAAGGCTTTAATGATAAAACCCAATACCTTGAATTGGGCTCTGAAACCGGTAGCCAGTGAAACTCTTATCAGAACTGGTGAGATGTGTTCCCAGCAGGCCATCCTGGTTAGAATTCTAGAAGTTACATTTTGAACCAGCTGCAGTTTCTGATTGATTTTAAAGGGCAACCCTGCACAAGATACTAGTCTAAACAGGGGGCTGTCAGAACCTGGATCACCATAGCTAGGCTAACCCACTGATGGCATACAACCTATGATGGTAAAATGCATCCCATGCTGCCAAGGACACCTGAGCCTTGTGTGAAAAAGCTGGATTAAGGTGTACTCCCAAACATAGAACCTGGTCCTTCAGAGGGATTGCAACCCTACCCAGAATAGGGAACCACAGTATTGCCATCTTGTTGAGACTGAACTTCAGTTTATTGGCCTTCATCCAGCTCATCACTGAGCCCACTATGTTGCCAAATAAGAACATAGATTGCTTTGTTTGATCAGACCAGTGGTCCATTTTCTTATTACATAGGCCACCATGTACACACATAATGGTAAGCCAGGATTCCTCATTTTCCTTGCCTTACTGTGGACAAGTAGCATGCTGCTACATGCAGTCTGTTCACTTCCTCTTCACATAAGCAGGTAAAACTGACCAGGAAAGGATAGCTTGGTGTGATGTCTGAACCCGCATTTACGGTTTACTGCACCTAAACAAATCAGGATCGCAAGCCAGCTTTTAACCATGGTTTGCCAAGAGAGGAGCAAAGCATAAGCAAACAGGCTGTGTGCATGGACACACTGCAAGTCCACATGGTGGTTTAATAAGGTAGCATTCCTGGCTTTCGTTCTGTGCAAACGGGACGTCACCATTCTCTCTGCCTAGGCAGGAAAAGTCTACCTTTCATTTTCCTTGTGCTCTCAGGTAGGTATATATCAACATCCTTGTCATGGTTGTTACTTATCTGCAACCTGGGATGCACTTCACCTGGGATGTTTGGGACACCATGTCCATATGTTCATGTTCTCCCTCTTTCCCCCTCCTTCCCCCTGAAGAGTTGGAAGTTAGGCACCTACACATCTAAATAGTTTCCTAATGGATACGGGTTGGTGGCAGAGAGTACTGTGTGGGATAAAATCGTTTCATATCTGATGGATCCCTTCTAGATCTTGCTTAATAATTTTACTTACTACCATCTTCTAAACTAAACTGATTGTACAGTGGTCAGAGCTGTAAGCCCGCCAGCCACCAATAAATTCTTATGATCCCAAGCCCGTGCTTGAGTCATGGGCAAATGCATCCCTTAAGTGATGCAGATGAGAAGCTGTCCAATCCGTCCCTGAACCCAGAGTCACACAACAGTACCTGGCGAAGTATGTGTTGTGCAGTGCTCCTCACCCATGTTTCTTAAATGCAGTTTTCACCCACCGGGTGTCCGACGTACAAACCTCGCTTCATTTCTCGGTGAAGACATCAATGTGCCGTTTCAAAATTTTGAACGTAACTGGCTGGGTGCTTTTCTGTCCTCATTTCTATATGACAGGAGAAAGTTACACTTGAACAGAATGGAAAACTGGAGGTGTTAGGACATACTCCAGCGCTAGTGCATTGTGGCCTAGCTGCTGCTGTGTCATACCACACCTGGTCTATTTACGGACCTATGCTGCTTCCCTTTTCAAAAGCAATTGCTAAAGAGGACAGGATTGAAATACAGCCCAATGGAAGTCAGCCAGAAAGCCAGTCAAAGGGTGCTGACTTGTGGGGTCTTCACTCATTGGATTAGGGAAGGAAAATTAATGTGGGTCAAGTCTGACTAAATTTTACAGATAAGGGTGGGGGAAGAAGGCATAGAAGGCAGGGGAACTAGTGGCGAATATTTTGTAATACTTAACAACCTGATCTTCTCTGAAGATGTAACGGGCAAAACATTTCTTCTGTTTTCTTGAAAGAATTGGCAAAACCTTCAAATTGTAATGTTGACAGGGAAACCCATTGAGAGGTCTTTCCACCAAGTCAGTTTAGCCCTAAGGCTGGTAAACAACTTCTTAAATATGTTGTTAGTTCTACCGCCCCTGAGACCCAATAGCTCGCTCGCTCGCTCTCTTCTTTTGTCCTGTAGTCCCCAGTGTTAACCGTCTCATGTTGGAGCAGTTGCCAAATGCTCTTGCGCCTTCCTGTATTTTTTTCATAGCCATGGGCTTGAAAGACTTGCATGCTATTCGGTCACTGAAGGAAACTGTTATCGCTTGGGCACTCAGGACTAGGATGGGCAGACATTCCTTTTAGAGCTTTCCTGAGTCTGCCAGAATACTACAGGACCCGGCGTTGCACCATGCCTTACAAAGCAATGACTATAGAGGCAGCTGCCTCTTTGACCCCAATCCTATCATGAAGTGGGATGGGAGGGAGTTTCATAAGTTGTCCCACTGCTGTATTTCCAGTAAACGGCGTGACCAGGCCTGAAAACTTGTTCCTACACATCTCCTGAATGCCACTTTCAAGTGTTGCTTGCAGTGTGTAATCAAAAGCAACATCTCATTTGTTCCAGGACACCTGAACCATGATATTTGCCCATTAATGCCCTGTGTAGGTGGGGGTTTACAGAAGCACAGTAAACCTCGGAAGATTCGGTTGAGTGTTCTAAAGCACAGGTGGGGAGCTTGTGGCCTTCTAGATGTTCTTGGACTGCAACTCCCATAATCCTTGAGAATTGGACATGCTGGTTGGGAGTGGGACTCGAACAGCATCTGGAGAGCCAGACGTTCACCATTTCTGATCTACAGGGTAGTAAATGCCCAGCCTTATAGGCCATGATGCCATCCTCAGAGACTGGACAGAAGTGTGGGTTTCTCAGTTGCTGTTGTGCGCTCTCTCTCTCTCTCTCTCTCTCTCTCTCTCTCTCTCTCTCTCCCCCCCTCTCTTTTTTACCATCTTTAGATATACTCTTTTGTCAACAGTAAATTTGTCTTTCATCCATTGTTATCTCTTTGAATTAAACTATGCAGCACCTCTCTGGCCTCTTAACACGTAATATAATATAAATAAATGTTAATCGTTTCCCCCTTCTGTTTCTAATTAGGTTACAGCCCATGTTTGTCCTAGTTTTTAAAGAAATAAATAATCTTGCTGAGAATGGTGGGAATCGCTGTGAAAATCTGGCTTGTGTTTGGGCAGGCTCAGCATATTTCCCCCCAGAAGGAACCTATATACATGTGTGTGCTTGTGTGTCAGAATAGGCCCTGTTGTATACTGCAGAATGAATGAGTCGTTTGTTGGTTTAGCAGTCGACCCTTTTATTCTGTTAGGAAATAGTATGCAGCAGCCTAAAACTTTTTGAAGTAACACTCAAGCAATCATTGAGAATCAGAAAATTTGCCCCAGTTTTTGCAGCTACATGTGTAAAAATGGCTATTTTGTAAGTAGTGCCATGATCACCTCCGAGTGCTTCAGTTTTCCTCATACGGGGCCAGAATTAAAAGTCGCTTCTCTGATTTCATCTTAGTGAGCACAGTTCAAGAAATGGCACTCTAACATTTCTACTTTATTTATCCTACTTATTTGATAGGGGATGTGATAATTGCGGCCTACTGATACACCAGTTTTCATTGTCTGCAACCATAGTGAAGGAAAAAAACTTGTGTTTTGGAAAAGGGACACAAGTTTGCAGTCTTGAAGCCAAGGAGCAAATTTAGAGCACTGAACCTCTGGTTCACCTCACTGAATGCTTCTTTCAAGCACCATAGATTTAAATTGCATTTTTGCTTCAGCTCGATCCAGCCATGTTAGTTTATGATATTTGCTAGCTTGGAATACCCGGAAGCCTTAAAGGTGTCAGCAGTTTTGACCACTTGTTCCAACAGTTCTGGAAACCTTGAGTCTGTTAGGTTGCTTAATATGAATCCAGTAGGTAATAATGGTCTTAGCAGCCAGAGGTCCCTGTCCTGTGTCTGCTCTGACATAATGTTGGTGTCCTGGGAGAGTTCTCCCTATTTAGAACAACATAAAATGTAAACTTGGGTCATAGCCTCTTCCCCCCCAAAAAGAAGAAGGTATTTCTAAAAGCAGAAGGCCAAAATTACTGTCGCAAAAAAGGCGTATAGCTTTGCAGTGTAGTAGGCATTTTCCGTAGGCTCAGGTGACACGTTAACGTTTGAATCTGGAACAGCTGTATTCTCAGCCATTTTAATGGGGATCCCAGAGAACAGCATTGAAAGTATTTTCCTCAGGAAAGAAGTAAAGAGATTGAAGTAAAGAGATGAGGCACATATGGTGTGGTACATTTTGGCTGTCTTGGGATTATTCTGAGATGTGTGAGCTATGGGGACGGGACAGGGAGTCTGATGCTTAGCTTTCCCAAATTTAGGGCAGGTAGACAGTACCTTATGCCCTACGAAGTGCCAATGGCTTGTTCCTTCTTTGTGGCTGTTATAGTTGTAGAACAACCCACTTCAGCTGGTTCAGTCTGCATACTCCTGCTACCAAATAGATTGTGTGTTGCAGGTTGAGGCCTTCCTTGGTATCCAGGCCAAATCCAAGTAGGAGTGGGTTCCAGTATAAAATGTCATGTGTTCGTTATTGATAACCTTCTATCTGCTGCTTTATCAGACTATGCGTTCGTTCACATGGAGAAGGACGAAGATGCTAGAGCCGCCATTGAACATCTTAATGGAAGGGAAGTCAAAGGCAAAAGAATTAATGTGGAACTCTCGAATAAAGCTCACAAAAGGGGGCCAGCTGGGCACGTTGGCCAGCTGGCTGGTGGAGCTGAAAAGAAAATACCAACTGTAGAGAAACTCCAGCCCAGGAGTGATGGCTTGAGATCTGGTAATCTTGCCTTCCCGATGGCTGCTTCAGCTTATTCTTCACTTGAGAATGACTATCAGCAGCGCTTGAGCAACAACAATTTAACCAAATTCGACTCGCAGGACAGTCAGGCCAGACAAATATCCCCCTCTTATTTTGGAAGGGATAGGAGCCCCATTAGGCGCTCACCCACGAGAGCAGGTTACATGCTTCCCGTGACAGCCCAGCAAGCATCCTACAGAGACCAGCCTTCCGCCTCCCTGGGAACGTCGTACAGAGACCAGCCTTCAGCATCACTGGGCATGGCCTATAGACCCCAGCCCACAACTGGGCAGGCAGCAATGTACAGAGCCCAGTCCTCAGCCTTGCTCGGAAATGCATATAGAGCCCAATCCTCTGTGTCCCAGGGAACTTCCAGTGCCCAGCCAGCAGCATCAGCACTAACATCCTATAGTGCCCAGGCAGCTGCCTACGAGGCCCAGGCGGCTGCTTCCCAAGTCCCCACTTATGAGGCCCAGCCCACCACAACATATGCTGCCACTTATGGGGCACAGGCTGCTGCAACGTATGCGGCTTCCTATGGGGCTCAAGCTGCTGCCCTCTCGGCCTCGTACGGGGCCCAGCCTGCAGCCAGCCAGTCAGCCTTGTACAGTGCCCACCCTCTCTCAGCACAGTCAGCTTCATACGGAGTCCAGCCGGCTGTTGGCCATGCAGCTGCCTACGGGGCACAGGCTTCATCTGCTCTGTCTGCTGCATATGGGGCACAGTCTGCAGCGAACCTGGCAGCTGCTTATAGTATGCAGGATGCTGCCGCTGCCGCTTCCTATAAAACACAGCTTTCTGCTTCGCTGTCAAATGCCTACAGAGCACCAGCAGAGGCAGCCTATGCAGCAAAGCAGTCCACTTCTGTTCCCCTGGCAGCAGGTTACAGAGCTCAGCCGGCGTACAATGGGCTGACCCAGTCTGCGCAACAGGTGGCCTCCTATTCGGGAATGTCTCAGTCGGAAGCTGCGGCCCTCCATCCGCCGTATGAACGCACTCGCCTCTCCCCACCACGTGGCAGCCGTGAGGATCTCTACAGAAAAGCAGCTGCGATGAATAAGAGGTATGCAGCTAACCCAGTGGTAACGCTTTTCACCTGAATCGCGACTTCTGCCCAAGGATCTCTGCACTTTCAGAGGGACTCGTAGGAGCCTTTGCTGTGCGGCTCCTGGGAGGTGCCAGACTTCATGCTAATGCTCGAAACTGGCATCTGACCAAAAGCAAGTGTGGGTTGGGAGTGAGGCTTGCTTATCCTTTCCTGCACTGGCTGTGCCGTTAGTTTCGCGCTCTCAGTCCAGCTAATCTTGCAACCTTTTCCTGTGCTTTACTCTTTGGGGGGGGGGGGAGCAAATGTGGGCTGCACTGTGCCATTTTTCATGCCTGCACATTTCTGTGGATGATTGCAAGTACATTTCTGTTAGGTCTGTTAGGCAGGAATCCCTGGGGACAGAAATTCCCTAGGCAAGAGGATGTGTGGAAGGATTCTTGTATACTGGCCAGTGATGTGGGTTTTCTGGAAAATTTTGAATTGGAGAATTTTCAGTTTATATTGGAATATTTTTCCAGTGCAAATTAGATTAATTTCCCTAGGATCATTTGCATCAGAAAATGTTCTAATTTAGCATGTTTATTTTACTTGCATTTTAGCTATATAAAAAAAAGTAGCCCATGTTAATTTTTTGTCCCAATGCACCTAATATTGTATTTGAAATTTGCATACATTCATTTAGTAATGAACCTAATGGAAAATATTCTGCGGAAAAATTAAGCACTGGAAATTTTTCTAAATTTTCCACATCACTGATACTGGCTCTGCTGCCTGGCCAGATCCCACCACACAGAATGGAAAATAGACTTTTTGAGCCTCCTTGGCTGAGATCCCAAATAAGAGTTGCACCGGCTTTAACTCCTAGTAATGACAATGGAACATACGGCTGGAATAATTCTTCCAATTCCAAGGGGCCACTGTAACTTTCTAGGATCTACTCAAATTATGGGAAGCCAGTCCTGCACGTAGCACCTAGTATTTCAGCCTCCACATCTAACACCAGGAGAGTGGATTCTGTTTGGGCTGCGCCCCAGTGTTCAGCTACAGAACATGTGAAGTAATACATGAGCCCCGGGGCATATGTTAAAATGCATTTTGCTCACCAGACAATGACAAGGAGCTTCTTGTGCCTGTTATTAAGGGGTTTGAGTTGCACACCTGTGCATTTGCCTTCAGAGTAGGTTTGAATCCGTGCTTCCAGCTTTTTAGGAACTAATCACTGCATGTAGTATTGTGAGGCCTGGTCCTCATTTCATAGAGCTGTTCTTGACAAGCTCTTCTGATGCAAGGCTCAAGATTCTGCTTGAATGCTCAGCAGGTATTATAGTCTTCTCTGCGTATTACAGCACAGCCAAACTATCGAGAGACTCCCTGTGCCGTCTGACTCAGAGGTAAAATAGCCCCAGTTCTTGCAAAAAGGACAGTGGAGGAAAGATTGTCCCTTGGATTCCTCGAGTTGCCCCCTTTCTTTGTTTACATCTCAGTAATCCTCTTCTCTGCAGGGGCGGGGGAGGCTTTCTGCGTCTTAGAGTATGTATTATTTGGGGCAGCACCATGAGCTTTTTTTATTTATCAAATGTCTCTTCTCTTAACCAGGTACAATTCTGACCTCTCAGATGACCGCCGTTTATCTGACCTCTCAGATTTCCGCCATTTAGCAGACTCCCCCCATGCGTACCGCCATTCGCCAACAAAGGCTCAACTGGATTATCGCCGTCTCCCAGAAATGCAATCTGATTATGCCCGTTATGCGGGTGCCTATGGCGATTATTTGCGTAGCGCACAACTGCAGCTGCATGCTAGTTACCAGCGCCGTCTGTAGAGGATTCCCCCCGTCTCTCCTGGGGTGGGTCTGCGTCATTGGCGCCCGCCGTTGTAACGCATTTAGCATAACCCCAGCTGCTGCATCCTTGATGAGCAGTCTTTGCCTTTTGTTTTCGGAATATCCTTTTAGTCACTACTTTTCTTCCCACCCTTGGCAGCACTCCTGTATCTCTTTTGTTGTAGTTGTTGTCCGTTCGTATTCTTAAGTAAAGGGTGTGTCACTTACTTTAGTGAGCCATATGTGGCCATCCAAGACGAATAGTTTTCTAAGAACAGTTTTGTAAGAGAGAACAGTTTTCTAAGAGAGTCGTTTGGGTTGCCATCTCAACCTCAGAGTTAGGGCTCTGTGCTTGGCCTCAGGAGCGCTGTAAATTGCTGCATATTCATTTAAAACCAAAGTCCCAGGGCGAGGGTGGCCATGTGGTGAATGACGTTTGCGTCCGGTTCCTTGGTCCTGCCTTTCTCCAGTTCCCACCAGTGAAAAATAAAACTGTTCCTGTATTGAAATCCTCATTTAATGTCCTGGTTGAAAGGATCACTTGGTATCTTTTCTAAGTCAGCTCACTTGCTTTTATGTAACGGCATCCTTCACTGATTTCTTCTTGTGACTTGCCAGTATAGAAGTGTGCAAGTAAATCTGATGTTAGAAGTGAGTTCAGGTTGAGTTTTTATTTTGTATTACCTGTAAATAAAACGTGGGGACTGAAATTTTAGAAAATCAAGTTGTCTGTCGGTGTTGGTGGTGGTGATGTGTGTATGTCTCTGTGTTACATTTCATTTTTACACGTATGTAAACCAGCCCTCCCTAAACTGAGTCCTTCCAGATGTGGCCATGCAGGCTATGGCTGATGGAGTTGAAGTCCAAAATATTTTGAGAGACCCGGATTGGGGAAAACTGATGTAAATGGTCAAACTCAGAACCATCAGGAGCATCTCTGCTGAAGTGGACTTGAGGTGGGTGATTGCCAGGGATGGGGACTCGGACTCGAGGACTCGACCTGAGTCCCCCCTCTGACTCGACTCGGACTCGAGTCCCAATATTTTTAATGGGACTCGAGACTCGACTCGGGACTCGAGACCAAGGACTCTTCAACATCCCTGGGCTGTGCCAGAAGGAGTGGAGAGGAGCGTGATTGCCGGCGAAGAGCACATGGAAGCGAGATCTGCCGCTGCTCGGCCACTATGGACGGCTACCAGGAGTGCAGCCCCAACAGTGTGTCAAGATTTATTTTGATTGATGTGTTGCATACTTGGGAGAGGCAGAAGAAGGACCTGAGATTACGCTGTGTGGCTGTTCTGAGTGTGTTTCTGGTTCCAGCAAGTTCATCACCAGTGGAGCGGGTGTTCAGTGAGGGTGGAATTGTGATGAGATCTCACTGTTCCAGAATGGGGGCCAAACATTTAGAAAAAATCATGTTCCTCAAATGCAACATGGATAAGTTTTAGGAAGTACAGCAAGTTTATTTTTAAAATCATTTTTCTAAAATGCAACCTTTCAGACATTTTGGGTTTGGCTTCCTCTGCCTGCCTGTCTGGGGTTCCCAGCTTCCTCTGCCTGCCTGGTCTCTTCTTGACCAGTTCAACAGTTGAATTATCCAAGACAAAGGCCTCTGCCTGCCTGCTTTGGGGTTCCCTGCCTCCTCTGCCTGCCTGCTTTGGGGTTCCCTGCCTCCTCTGCCTGCCTGGTTATTTTGGGTTTTTCTGCCTGGTCTGTTCTTGCCAAAATCAGTTGCAGAGTTTTGAAATAAAAAGGCACACTTGTGCCTATAATTTATTTAAACCACACATCTGAAGTAGCCTTATTTTGTTGGGAAAACCCCCCATTGATTTTAATAGGGACTCGTGGAGTCAGCTTTGGGAGTGACTCGTGACTTGTGACTCGTGAGTCACCATTTTGGACCAAGGACTCGGACTCGAGACTCGGGTCCAAAGACTCGTGACTCGAGACCAAGGACTCTTCAACATCCCTGGTGATTGCAGTGGTGAATGCAGACCAGGCCTGTCATAACATTTTGAATTCTCAACATCCAATCTCCCACTGGTGCATAGACTATTTACAGGCCTGATAACTGTCCTTCAGGCCAAGGGCTTGAGGGACTGAGTGGTCTTTCTCCAGTGTTCTTCTGTTCCTGCAGTATCGAAGACTGGTTCCTTCCTATATAAATCGTAATGGTCTCTGTAAAGGTCTGTCCTTCCTGTGGTCATCTGCAGATCATCGGCAAATATAAATAATTTACAAAATATCAGAGAAGAGGAAATATAATTTACAAAATATCAAAAACACAAAATATAATATTCAAAAAATACAATAGAAATAATTACAGATAACCATAAACAATTCAATAATTATTATAATAAGGTTAAAAAAAAGAAAGGCAAAAGCAGTAGCAGCTATTGTAGCTGGAGCCAGTCAGGCCCCACCCTCCCTGGCCAGGTGTAATGAGCCAGGGAAGCAGGGACCAGGTCTTGCACGACTCACAGCTAGATGGTCTTTTCCATGCCTTTTTAGGTGCATGCTGAGGGTGAAGCTCTTTCCACACTAAGCATTTATAAGGCTTCTCCCCGGTGTGCATTCTTTGTTGAAAATACATGGTTTTGCTATGCTGGAAACTTTCTGCACTCTGAGCATTTATAGGGCTTTCCCCCTGTGTGGATTCTCTGAAGTGATTTAAGGCTTATTCTTTCACTGAAACTGTTTCCACACTCTGAGCATTTGTAGGGCTTCTCCCGTATGTGATTTATGTTGTAGGCTATCACTGAAACTCTCTCCACACTCAGAGCATTGATAGAATTTCTCACCTACAGGAATCTTGCAACTAAGTGTCAGAATGCGATCATGTTGCTTTTGTGGCTGGATTTTTAAGGCGGGGGCTCTTTCTGTCCAGTGGTTGCCTTGGGAGGAGAAATGCATGCAAACTGAGGTATTCATACTTCTTCCATTATCCTCTAAGAACAACCATTAAATTTTACTTTCTCATTCTCAGCTTCCCAGTCTCATTTTGTTTGATGTGATTCTTACTGTTTTTGTCTGGGTTGGCAGGGTGGGGGATGTTTTGTGGAGTATTAAATCTCCCTTGAGAACTGAAATTAGAGATTGTGAACGGCCGCCGCCAGTCCTTTGCGTGAGTTCAGGAGTTAATGGGCTAACCACTACCTAGAGAACTCTCTTTAAGCGCTCCCTGGCAAAGTGGATGGATTCAGCTACCAATAGACACTGAGTGAAAGCTGAAATTGAGTAGAGCAAGAATTTGTTTATAACAGGTTTAATGGAGTATAGCAAAACATACAAATAAGAACTCCACTGTAAGCAAAGAGAGTCTATAAAACTTAATGGAGCATGCAACTTCAGTACACATTTAGCTAGAAAGAAACTTTGCAGACAGGCATAGACAGCACTGACTTTAAAAGACCTAAGTTCCTAGAAAGAGCCTCACCGCAAGTTGTCCAAGCTTACAGCGGTGTACCGAGCAGGGGTGGAGTTTCTTTGTCCTGACTGAAGTCACGGATGGTCCGTGCAGTCCTGCACCTAACTTCCAACAACATTACCGGGGCTCGGTGCCCCTCTCCTCGCTCCCCACCTCCCTTCCTGTTGACAGGTGGAACTGGCTTTTCCTGCCAGGATTTTGGTGCCCTTGGTGCTTGAGGGTACTTGGCAGCTCTTTGAGACTGTCTGGGCATCCTGGAGCCCTCTTGGTGCTTGAGGGTGTTTCGCAGCTCTTTGAGACTGCTGGGGAAACTACTGGGGGGTATGTAGAAGAGGTGAATGCAAATGTAGGCTGATGGAAGTGCATGCTCCGAACTGAAGGTTGTGGGGGTGTGTGCCTGATCCGGCTTTCTCTCCACAGAGATGCCCACAAAAAATCAAATGAGACATCCAAGATTTTTTGCTGTAGTTGTGATTTATTGGCATAAGCATGTTCACCAAGAAACGAAATGTAGCATGTTTGCACTGTTTAACTCATGAATTTTGTCTGAAGGATTCAATTTCAATGTGTTTTTAAAGCATTTTTAATTTAAACTTTATTTATTTATTTATACCATTTCTAATCCATCCAATAACCAATGTTCTTGGCCAGATCACAATTAAAAGACTAAAATGCCATAGAAAGTTAAAAATATAAAATACTATGCGAAAGAATAAAATACAATAAAACAGCCATTAGTGCAAATGCAGTCCATTATCTTTCTATTGCTGGGTGAGGACAATGCTCAGACTCCGATAAAAGAGGCTTAACATAGCCCTGCAATGCTGTTGATATTGCAGGTGAGGCCAAGAGTGGTTTATAGCAACCCTGCAATGTAATGCTGCTGTTAACAGTGCTGGTGGTCGGACATAGGGCTGAGGCTGGTTTGGATTCCAGCCCAAACTTACTCTTACACCCTTCAATTTGCAGCAAAGGTCAGTCTTCTTAAATTGCCTCTCACCCCCCCCCCCCGCAGCCCCAATCTAATGTTGCAGGGCTGTGCAGCTCAAGCCCCCCCGCCCCATCACTACCTAGAGAGCGGCAGGTGATGAGGCCAGTGATTAACGTGGTGACCAGTGTCACCACGGCTGACACTGGTGGTCACAGCATCCTTTCATCCTTATTTTTTTAAAAAAAATACTTGGCGGCAAGCAGCTGGGCACATACAGTCATGCCTTGGATTGAGAGCATAATTCATTCCGGAAATGTGCTTGTAATCCAAAACACTCTTATATCAAAACGAAATCCCCCCAAAAAATTTGTACAGAGATTTTAATTTAAGCTGTACTACAGTACTTGTATTGCAAGACGTCGCTTGTATATCAAGTCAAAAAATAAATATTTAAAAATTTGCTTGTCTTGCAAAACGCTCTCAAACCAAGTTACTTGCAATCCAAGGTATTACTGTACATGGTTACAGAAGCTCAATTTATTTTTACTTTAAACATATATATTACCTGATTCTACAACAAAACAGTAGTTCTTCCTAAGTAAATGTGTTTTGCATCGGGGCAGCAGAAGCAAACACTATTTTATTCTCATAGTTATAATGAGGCTATGATTTAAGTGAGTTTAAAATGCAAAACTGCACATGCTCAGAGGGTGGGTGTTTTTTAGGGCTGGCAAACTTATCTTTTGTTTGGGTTGGTTTTTTTTAAAACTCTTAATGTATCAGGAATGTAGAAGCAGTTGTGAAACATGAAAAGGCTGTGTGGAGGGTTAAGAGAAATATCCAGGGTCTAGACTTCGCTAGCTGGCTCCATTACTTGCAAGCAGACTCATTCCACTTCTAACAGTTTAAAAAATCTATATATAATTTCCATTACAAAACAAGTCCCCAGTTAAAATAAAAGGAACGCTGTTTGCTGCTGCTTTTTTGTGGGGGGAGGCACTTGTCCAATCAGGTAAAAACGTGTTGTTTTTTGTGTGTGTTTTTAGCCATTGGTATCTATTGGCAACTTTCACTTCCGCCCCAAGGGAAGGAGGGGAAGAAAATAAATATATTTAAGGGCGCAATCCAACTTCTGTTCATACAGAAAAAAAGTCCTACAATTCCCAGCCAAATGCTAGGAGTTGTAGGATTTCTTTTGCCTCTAGTTATGTATAGGATCGCGCTCTGAGTCGGTAACGTGAGTCATACGTACCTCTTTCATTTTTCCTAGCTCTGTGACGCTTGCTCGGAGAGCGGAGGTGCGAGACTCGCGCGGGCGGGGCGTCATACGCACGCGCGGTGCCTCGCCACCTCATTTCCTCAGTGCGAGCGCCGCCGCCGCCATTTTGTGCGCCTTTTCCCCCTCTCCGCCTTCCCGGCTCCGCTCGTTGGCGAGGGCGAGCCGATGCACCCGGGCGTGAAGGTGTTCGTGGGCAACGTGCCCGAGGAGACCTCGCAGGTGGAGCTGCGCGACCTGTTCGAGGCGGCCGAGCCGAGCGAGGTGCTGAAAGTGGCCCTCATGAAGCAGTTCGCCTTCGTCCACATGCGGGACGAGGCGGCGGCCGACCGCGCCATCGGCAAGCTCAACGGGCACCTGCTCCACGGGCACCGCGTCGTCGTCGAGCACTCTCGCCCCAGGCCCACCCACACCGTCAAGATCTTCGTGGGTAACGTCTCGGCCGCCTGTACTAGCGGAGAGCTCCGCGTCCTCTTCCAGGAGTTCGGGCCCGTCGTCGAGTGTGACATTGTCAAAGGTACCGGCGACGTCGGCGGAGCGGTCGTTGGGGGGAGAGGCGGGCCGGCGCCCCTGGGCATGTGCAGGGCGCTTGAGCGAGAGGGCTCCCCTCTACGCATGTGTAGAGTGTGCGGCCGCCCTTTCCCTCCAGAGAAGGACGCAGAGATCGCCTCCTCCGCCCCTGAGAAGGCCCGCGACCCAGGCCCCCTCTTTCCCCTCCCGTTTCTCTCTCACTACTCGCAGTTAGAACGTGGAGGCGCCGCGGCTGGCAAATATTTATGGATTCCAAGCGCTTAATTTATATATTTTCGCCCCGTTCGTCCGCCGAAAAAGGCTGCCACAAGAGGTTTACAAGATCAGTAATAATAATTTAGTAGTAGTATTATCAGTATTTCCAGAGCACTTCTCATTTGCACAAATCCCAAGTGGCTCACGAAGAAATAGAATAAATACAAATAATTAGTACTATATGAGAGACTGATTCGAAGGCAGATCATGGCTCCGGGAAAGCCAAAATAAAAACGTTTTATAAAACTAGGAAGAGGGAATGGGCTCGTCTAGCTATCAGGCTTCATCACACAGTTCTCATTATGACCTTGTAAGCTGAACTTCACGGAACGCCCCTCCCCCCCCCCCCCCCCCCATATATGATGAATGTTGAACGGTTCCTGAAAAGCTGAGTTCTTATAAGGGTCGGCCTCAAAGACAGATCTGGAAGAAATGTCACAAATATTACAGAGATCTGTAATAATAAAACAACAAGTGCTCTCAGTCTAAAAGACACTTTAGAAAAGGAAAAGGGGTTGACAGGGAGAAGGGGGAAAGGTAAACTTATTAGGTACAAAGTTCAGCAGTTCATGAAGCACTATCTACACAGCACAATACCTGCAGTTTCCTATTCCTTTGTTAGTGGCAGTTTATAGATGGACGGTGGAGAGGGCTCACAATCAGGAGGGGGTGCCTAATTTTGTATATAATTATTTAAAGCATTTTTGTCCTGCTCCTCAGCCAAAAAGGCTCCCAGACAAGCTTGCATACAAGAAAGTTCCTGCACTGCCTTGCTGGGTCAGAAAAAGAGTCCATCCTCCTCTCTCCAGCAGAGGGTGACCAGATTGCGTAGCTCCACCCTGGGAAACTTACCACTGGAGCCTTAAAAGCATAACTGTTGTGTGCTTCCCTCCTCCCACAACACACACTGCAGTGGTCCAGCTCTTTTCTAGTTATACCAGACCATGGCAGAGTCTGAAATGATCAAAGATGGATCCCATCTCCAATATGCCTACTGCTGGATCAAAGGGTTTGAATCCTCAATGTTGGGAGAACTTGCCATCTTCCTGGTTGGGGTCCTCCTCCAGGTTGACCTGTTCGGTATGGATCAGGGTCAGTGATATAGGGCTGGAAGCTTCTGTACCTGCTGTCAAGGGGTAGGCCTGAATCTTCAAGGATCTCCTGCCAAATGCAAATATATTTCTTCTTTTCCTAGTATTGCTTATTCTCTAACAAGCAGTGGTATAATGTAATGTTTAAGCCACCACTGTAATGAGGCTTAAAAGACCTGCCTTCCCCATGCATGTCCTGCGATAGTGTAAACTCTGTCAGTTGGTTCAGTAGCAAAAGGCCGTAATTGAGTGGGATCTATGCAGAGTCATAGGACCCACTATTTGTTTACAGACACTCATTCCTGTTTTCTGATTAACAGAACATTCAGCTTTGATCCCAACACTGTGTGATCTCTGCTTTGTGTGCTGGTGGAGAACATGGTCAAAATACTATCCCTCACTCTCCTCTCAGTGCCCTGGTGAATTTATCATCAAAATAATTGGTCTGTCTTGAGGAGAGAGCTCTCTGAAGTTGCATAGCATGATATGCAACTTAGTCGTAGCAACTTGTCTTAGTGCAGTTGCATGATAGCATATAATTTAGTCTATGGGCGGTGTGAAGCGTCTACATAGTAGAGAAATGCCCACATGCCAGATTCCGTTTATTAAATAAAGTTCCATTCATTTATATAATTGAGAAATGTATGTACCACCCTTCATCAGATATATTCTAGGGCAGTTTACAGTACAAATTAAAAACAATAAATACAATAGATAGAAATAGATGTTGACACAAAAGGCACTTAAAACACTGAAAAATAGTAAGCTACACAGTAAGCTATATAAAAATTAATTAGTTCACTGATTTAGTCCATAGACTTCGCAATAAACCTATACAAAAATTGACATAGGAGAATAAAATACAAAGCTGTCACTTAACTTGCAGAAGTAAAATCCTAAAACATAGGTCAGATATCTATATTAATTTAAAAAAATATATCAAAATTAATCTAGTTGGATATTTTAGACCGTATCCTTATTGCTCTTAGCAAATAAGAGAGAGCCAGTGTGGCGTAGTGGTTAGAGTGTTGGACTGGGACTCGGGAGATCCAGGTTCTAGTCCCTGCTCAGCCATGAAACTCACTGGGTGACTTTGGGCCTGTCACTGACTCTCAGCCTAACCTACCTCACAGGGTTGTTGTGAGGATAAAGTAGAGAGGAGGAGGATTATGTAAGCCGCCTTGGGTTCCTTGAAGGAAAAAAGGCGGGATATAAATATAAAAAATAAATAAACATTTAGATACAATTTCTGTAACAACTCTTTTGTAATGGAAAGAATAAAAAGGGCGTAGTGTTCAGAGGATCTTATTTATTTATTTATTATATTTATACCCCGCCTTTTTCCTGCAAGGAACCCAAGGCGGTTTACATAATCCTCCATTTTATCCACACAACAACCCTGTGAAGTAGGTTAGGCTGAGAGTCAGTGACAGGCCCAAAGTCACCCAGTGAGTTTCATGGCTGAGCGGGGACTAGAACCCGGATCTCCCGAGTCCCAGTCCAACACTCTCACCACTACGCCACACTGGCCCACATCTTCCAGGATACAAAGAAATTGATGGGTTAATTAGCTCAGTACAGGAATCTCAGTAAAAATTAGAGAAAAGGAAATTATGGTTTATTGTTTCAATTTCTTCTGAACCACAAGGACATAGTCTATTGGAATAAGGTACCCCCCAAATCTCCAATCTAAGAGGGGTGAGGGTATCATATTAAAACGTGCGAGGGTATTTGGCTTGAGAATTACAGAAGCCAGATGAATGCCAAAGGAGGGCAGGTCTTACTTAGCTCCTGCGAATGAATCTTGAAAATCTGTACCTTCGATATGCTGGATAATACAAGATCTAGCCTTATTGGGGCCATATAAGAGAAGCAGCAATGGAGAAAACCCTAGATTACATACTTCTATCATTTAGCATCTTCATCCATAAACTTCCGCAAAGTGAACTAATGTTAAATAGCTGGATGAAGAAACAGGAAACATTAAATGAAGCCAGAGTTTTAAAGCTAGAGACCAAGCCTTGGCTTTTATAGAGTTTCAGGCCTACCTTGGGTCTCAAACCTGCCGCTGCCACTCATTGGAGATACCAAAAATTGCCCTTAAGAAAGCTGTTGGCTTTTTCAGTGTTTGAACGCCGTATAAAGCCTGAGCAAGTGATTTAACAGTGAAACTTGCAAGTCTGAGGGGATAGTATATAAAAAGTAATTTAAAAGCTTGGGGAAATAGACATGTTTTTTGCCTGATGCCTAAAAGAAAAGAGTAGTGCCAGGTGTTCTTTTTTGGGGGAGGGAATACCATAACTGTGGTGCCTCAACTGAAAAACCTTTCCTAGTCCACTTGTCTTATCTCTGATGGCAGGGTACCTGGAGAAGTGCCTCAGTAGAAGGTCTTAAAGTCTAGGCAGGTTGGTGTGGGAATAAGTGTTCCTTAAGGTAGGGTCCTACATTGTGTAAGGCTTAATGATAAAACCCAATACCTTGAATTGGGCTCTGAAACCGGTAGCCAGTGAAACTCTTATCAGAACTGGTGAGATGTGTTCCCAGCAGGCCATCCTGGTTAGAATTCTAGAAGTTACATTTTGAACCAGCTGCAGTTTCTGATTGATTTTAAAGGGCAACCCTGCACAAGATACTAGTCTAAACAGGGGGCTGTCAGAACCTGGATCACCATAGCTAGGCTAACCCACTGATGGCATACAACCTATGATGGTAAATGCATCCATGCTGCCAAGGACACCTGAGCCTTGTGTGAAAAAGCTGGATTAAGGTGTACTCCCAAACATAGAACCTGGTCCTTCAGAGGGATTGCAACCCTACCCAGAATAGGGAACCACAGTATTGCCATCTGTTGAGACTGAACTTCAGTTTATTGGCCTTCATCCAGCTCATCACTGAGCCCACTATGTTGCCAACTAAGAACATAGATTGCTTTGTTGATCAGACCAGTGGTCATTTTTTATTACATAGGCCACCATGTACACACATAATGGTAAGCCAGGATTCCTCATTTCCTTGCCTTACTGTGGACAAGTAGCAGCTGCTACATGCAGTCTGTTCACTTCCTCTTCACATAAGCAGGTAAAACTGACCAGGAAGGATAGCTTGGGTGTGATGTCTGAACCCGCATTTACGGTTTACTGCCACCTAAAACAAATCAGGATCGCAAGCCAGCTTTTAACCATGGTTTGCCAAGAGAGGAGCAAAGCATAAGCAACAGGCTGTGTGCATGGACACACTGCAAGTCCACATGGTGGTTTAATAAGGTAGCATTCCTGGCTTTCGTTCTGTGCAAACGGGACGTCACCATTCTCTCTGCCTAGGCAGGAAAAGTCTACCTTTCATTTTCCTTGTGCTCTCAGGTAGGTATATATCAACATCCTTGTCATGGTTGTTACTTATCTGCAACCTGGGATTGCACTTCACCTGGGATGTTTGGGACACCATGTCCATATGTTCATGTTCTCCCTCTTTCCCCCTCCTTCCCCCTGACGAGTTGGAAGTAGGGCACCTTACACATCTAAATAGTTTCCTAATGCTACGGGTGGTGGCAGAGTACTGTGTAGGATAAAATCGTTTCATATCTGATGGATCCCTTCTAGATCTTGCTTAATAATTTTACTTACTACCATCTTCTAAACTACATGTACCAGTGGTCAGAGCTGTAAGCCCGCCAGCCACCAATAAATTCTTATGATCCCAAGCCCGGCTTGAGTCATGGGCAAATGCATCCCTTAAGTGATGCAGTGAGAAGCTGTCCAATCCGTCCCTGAACCCAGCGTCACACAACAGTACCTGGCGAAGTATGTGTGTTGTAGTGCTCCTCACCCATGTTTCTTAATGCAGTTTTCACCCACCGGGTGTCCCGACGTACAAACCTCGCTTCATTTCTCGGTGAAGACATCAGTGTGCCGTTTCAAAATTTTGAACGTAACTGGCTGGGTGCTTTTCTGTCCTATTTCTAATGACAGGAAAAGTTACACTGAACAGAATGGAAAACTGGAGGTGTTAGGACCTCCTCCAGCGCTAGTGCATTGTGCCTAGCTGCTGCTGTGTCATACCACACCTGGTCTATTACGGACCTATGCTGCTTCCCTTTTCAAAAGCAATTGCTAAAGAGGACAGGATTGACAATACAGCCCAATGGAAGTCAGCCAGAAGCCAGTTACAAAAGGGTGCGACTTGTGGGGTCTTCCCTCATTGGATTAGGGAAGGAAAATTATGTGGGTCACGTCTGGCTAAATTTTACAGATAAGGGTGGGGGAAGAAGCATAGAAGGAGGGGAACTAGTGGCGAATATTTTGTAATACTTAACAACCTGATCTTCTCTGAAGATGTAACGGGCAAAACATTTCTTCTGTTTTCTTGAAAGAATTGGCAAAACCTTCAAATTGTAATGTTGACAGGGAAACCCATTGAGAGGTCTTCCACCAAGTCAGTTTAGCCCTAAGGCTGGTAAACAACTTCTTAAATATGTTGTTAGTTCTACCGCCCCTGAGACCCAATAGCTCGCTCGCTCGCTCTCTTCTTTTGTCCTGTAGTCCCCAGTGTTAACCGTCTCATGTTGGAGCAGTTGCCAAATGCTCTTGCGCCTTCCTGTATTTTTTTCATAGCCATGGGCTTGAAAGACTTGCATGCTATTCGGTCACTGAAGGAAACTGTTATCGCTTGGGCACTCAGGACTAGGATGGGCAGACATTCCTTTAGAGCTTTCCTGAGTCTGCCAGAATACTACAGGACCCGGCGTTGCACCATGCCTTACAAAGCAATGACTATAGAGGCAGCTGCCTCTTTGACCCCAATCCTATCATGAAGTGGGATGGGAGGGAGTTTCATAAGTTGTCCCACTGCTGTATTTCCAGTAAACGGCGTGACCAGGCCTGAAACTTGTTCCTACACATCTCCTGAATGCCACTTTCAAGTGTTGCTTGCAGTGTGTAATCAAAAGCAACATCTCATTTGTTCCAGGACACCTGAACCATGATATTTGCCCATTAATGCCCTGTGTAGGTGGGGGTTTACAGAAGCACAGTAAACCTCGGAAGATTCGGTTGAGTGTTCTAAAGCACAGGTGGGGAGCTTGTGGCCTTCTAGATGTTCTGGACTGCAACTCCCATAATCCTTGAGAATTGGACATGCTGGTTGGGAGTGGGACTCGAACAGCATCTGGAGAGCCCAGACGTTCACCATTTCTGATCTACAGGTAGTAATGCCCAGCCTTATAGGCATGATGCCATCCTCGAGAGACTGGACAGAAGTGTGGGTTTCTCAGTTGCTGTTGTGCGCTCTCTCTCTCTCCTCTCTCCTCTCTCTCTCTCTCTCTCTCTCTCCCTCCCCCTCTCTTTTTACCATCTTTAGATATACTCTTTTGTCAACAGTAAATTTGGTCTTTCATCCATTGTTATCTCTTTGAATTAAACTATGCAGCACCTCTCTGGCCTCTTTAACACGTAATATAATATAATAAATGTTAATCGTTTCCCCCTTCTGTTTCTAATTAGGTTACAGCCCATGTTTGTCCTAGTTTTTAAAGAAATAAATAATCTTGCTGAGAATGGGGGAATCGCTGTGAAAATCTGGCTTGTGTTTGGGCAGGCTCAGCATATTTCCCCCAGAAGGAACCTATATACATGTGTGTGCTTGTGTGTCAGAATAGGCCCTGTTGTATACTGCAGAATGAATGAGTCGTTTGTTGGTTTAGCAGTCGACCCTTTTATTCTGTTAGGAAATAGTATGCAGCAGCCTAAAACTTTTTGAAGTAACACTCAAGCAATCATTGAGAATCAGAAAATTTGCCCCAGTTTTTGCAGCTACATGTGTAAAAATGGCTATTTTGTAAGTAGTGCCATGATCACCTCCGAGTGCTTCAGTTTTCCTCATACGGGGCCAGAATTAAAAAGTCGCTTCTCTGATTTCATCTTAGTGAGCACAGTTCAAGAAATGGCACTCTAACATTTCTACTTTATTTATCCTACCTATTTGATAGGGGATGTGATAATTGCGGCCTACTGATACACCAGTTTTCATTGTCTGCAACCATAGTGAAGGAAAAAAACTTGTGTTTTGGAAAAGGGACACAAGTTTGCAGTCTTGAAGCCAAGGAGCAAATTTAGAGCACTGAACCTCTGGTTCACCTCACTGAATGCTTCTTTCAAGCACATAGATTTAAATTGCATTTTTGCTTCAGCTCGATCCAGCCATGTTAGTTTATGATATTTGCTAGCTGGAATACCCGGAAGCCTTAAAGGTGTCAGCAGTTTTGACCACTTGTTCCAACAGTTCTGGAAACCTGAGTCTGTTAGGTTGCTTAATATGAATCCAGTAGGTAATAATGGTCTTAGCAGCCAGAGGTCCCTGTCCTGTGTCTGCTCTGACATAATGTTGGTGTCCTGGGAGAGTTCTCCCTATTTAGAACAACATAAAATGTAAACTTGGGTCATAGCCTCTTCCCCCCCAAAAAGAAGAAGGTATTTCTAAAGCAGAAGGCCAAAATTACTGTCGCAAAAAAGGCGTATAGCTTTGCAGTGTAGTAGGCATTTTCCGTAGGCTCAGGTGACACGTTAACGTTTGAATCTGGAACAGCTGTATTCTCAGCCATTTTAATGGGGATCCCAGAGAACAGCATTGAAAGTATTTTCCTCAGGAAAGAAGTAAAGAGATTGAAGTAAGAGATGAGGCACATATGGTGTGGTACATTTTGGCTGTCTTGGGATTATTCTGAGATGTGTGAGCTATGGGGACGGGACAGGGAGTCTGATGCTTAGCTTTCCCAAATTTAGGGCAGGTAGACAGTACCTTATGCCCTACGAAGTGCCAATGGCTTGTTCCTTCTTTGTGCCTGTTATAGTTGTAGAACAACCCACTTCAGCTGGTTCAGTCTGCATACTCCTGCTACCAAATAGATTGTGTGTTGCAGGTTGAGGCCTTCCTTGGTATCCAGGCCAAATCCAAGTAGGAGTGGGTTCCAGTATAAAATGTCATGTGTTCGTTATTGATAACCTTCTATCTGCTGCTTTATCAGACTATGCGTTCGTTCACATGGAGAAGGACGAAGATGCTAGAGCCGCCATTGAACATCTTAATGGAAGGGAAGTCAAAGGCAAAAGAATTAATGTGGAACTCTCGAATAAAGCTCACAAAAGGGGGCCAGCTGGGCACGTTGGCCAGCTGGCTGGTGGAGCTGAAAAGAAAATACCAACTGTAGAGAAACTCCAGCCCAGGAGTGATGGCTTGAGATCTGGTAATCTTGCCTTCCCGATGGCTGCTTCAGCTTATTCTTCACTTGAGAATGACTATCAGCAGCGCTTGAGCAACAACAATTTAACCAAATTCGACTCGCAGGACAGTCAGGCCAGACAAATATCCCCCTCTTATTTTGGAAGGGATAGGAGCCCCATTAGGCGCTCACCCACGAGAGCAGGTTACATGCTTCCCGTGACAGCCCAGCAAGCATCCTACAGAGACCAGCCTTCCGCCTCCCTGGGAACGTCGTACAGAGACCAGCCTTCAGCATCACTGGGCATGGCCTATAGACCCCAGCCCACAACTGGGCAGGCAGCAATGTACAGAGCCCAGTCCTCAGCCTTGCTCGGAAATGCATATAGAGCCCAATCCTCTGTGTCCCAGGGAACTTCCAGTGCCCAGCCAGCAGCATCAGCACTAACATCCTATAGTGCCCAGGCAGCTGCCTACGAGGCCCAGGCGGCTGCTTCCCAAGTCTCCACTTATGAGGCCCAGCCCACCACAACATATGCTGCCACTTATGGGGCACAGGCTGCTGCAACGTATGCGGCTTCCTATGGGGCTCAAGCTGCTGCCCTCTCGGCCTCGTACGGGGCCCAGCCTGCAGCCAGCCAGTCAGCCTTGTACAGTGCCCACCCTCTCTCAGCACAGTCAGCTTCATACGGAGTCCAGCCGGCTGTTGGCCATGCAGCTGCCTACGGGGCACAGGCTTCATCTGCTCTGTCTGCTGCATATGGGGCACAGTCTGCAGCGAACCTGGCAGCTGCTTATAGTATGCAGGATGCTGCCGCTGCCGCTTCCTATAAAACACAGCTTTCTGCTTCGCTGTCAAATGCCTACAGAGCACCAGCAGAGGCAGCCTATGCAGCACAGCAGTCCACTTCTGTTCCCCTGGCAGCAGGTTACAGAGCTCAGCCGGCGTACAATGGGCTGACCCAGTCTGCGCAACAGGTGGCCTCCTATTCGGGAATGTCTCAGTCGGAAGCTGCGGCCCTCCATCCGCCGTATGAACGCACTCGCCTCTCCCCACCACGTGGCAGCCGTGAGGATCTCTACAGAAAAGCAGCTGCGATGAATAAGAGGTATGCAGCTAACCCAGTGGACTTCTGCCCAAGGATCTCTGCACTTTCAGAGGGACTCGTAGGAGCCTTTGCTGTGCGGCTCCTGGGAGGTGCCAGACTTCATGCTAATGCTCGAAACTGGCATCTGACCAAAAGCAAGTGTGGGTTGGAGTGAGGCTTGCTTATCCTTTCCTGCACTGGCTGTGCCGTTAGTTTCGCGCTCTCAGTCCAGCTAATCTTGCAACCTTTTCCTGTGCTTTACTCTTTGGGGGGGGGGGAGCAAATGTGGGCTGCACTGTGCCATTTTTCATGCCTGCACATTTCTGTGGATGATTGCAAGTACATTTCTGTTAGGTCTGTTAGGCAGGAATCCCTGGGGACAGAAATTCCCTAGGCAAGAGGATGTGTGGAAGGATTCTTGTATACTGGCCAGTGATGTGGGTTTTCTGGAAAATTTTGAATTGGAGAATTTTCAGTTTATATTGGAATATTTTTCCAGTGCAAATTAGATTAATTTCCCTAGGATCATTTGCATCAGAAAATGTTCTAATTTAGCATGTTTATTTTACTTGCATTTTAGCTATATAAAAAAAGTAGCCCATGTTAATTTTTTGTCCCAATGCACCTAATATTGTATTTGAAATTTGCATACATTCATTTAGTAATGAACCTAATGGAAAATATTCTGCGGAAAAATTAAGCACTGGAAATTTTTCTAAATTTTCCACATCACTGATACTGGCTCTGCTGCCTGGCCAGATCCCACCACACAGAATGGAAAATAGACTTTTTGAGCCTCCTTGGCTGAGATCCCAATAAGAGTTGCACCGGCTTTAACTCCTAGTAATGACAATGGAACATACGGCTGGAATAATTCTTCCAATTCCAAGGGGCCACTGTAACTTTCTAGGATCTACTCAAATTATGGGAAGCCAGTCCTGCACGTAGCACCTAGTATTTCAGCCTCCACATCTAACACCAGGAGAGTGGATTCTGTTTGGGCTGCGCCCCAGTGTTCAGCTACAGAACATGTGAAGTAATACATGAGCCCCGGGGCATATGTTAAAATGCATTTTGCTCACCAGATAATGACAAGGAGCTTCTTGTGCCTGTATTAAGGGGTTTGAGTTGCACACCTGTGCATTTGCCTTCAGAGTAGGTTTGAATCCGTGCTTCCAGCTTTTTAGGAACTAATCACTGCATGTAGTATTGTGAGGCCTGGTCCTCATTTCATAGAGCTGTTCTTGACAAGCTCTTCTGATGCAAGGCTCAAGATTCTGCTTGAATGCTCAGCAGGTATTATAGTCTTCTCTGCGTATTACAGCACAGCCAAACTATCGAGAGACTCCCTGTGCCGTCTGACTCAGAGGTAAAATAGCCCCAGTTCTTGCAAAAAGGACAGTGGAGGAAAGATTGTCCCTTGGATTCCTCGAGTTGCCCCCTTTCTTTGTTTACATCTCAGTAATCCTCTTCTCTGCAGGGGCGGGGGAGGCTTTCTGCGTCTTAGAGTATGTATTATTTGGGGCAGCACCATGAGCTTTTTTTATTTATCAAATGTCTCTTCTCTTAACCAGGTACAATTCTGACCTCTCAGATGACCGCCGTTTATCTGACCTCTCAGATTTCCGCCATTTAGCAGACTCCCCCCATGCGTACCGCCATTCGCCAACAAAGGCTCAACTGGATTATCGCCGTCTCCCAGAAATGCAATCTGATTATGCCCGTTATGCGGGTGCCTATGGCGATTATTTGCGTAGCGCACAACTGCAGCTGCATGCTAGTTACCAGCGCCGTCTGTAGAGGATTCCCCCCGTCTCTCCTGGGGTGGGTCTGCGTCATTGGCGCCCGCCGTTGTAACGCATTTAGCATAACCCCAGCTGCTGCATCCTTGATGAGCAGTCTTTTGCCTTTTGTTTTCGGAATATCCTTTTAGTCACTACTTTTCTTCCCACCCTTGGCAGCACTCCTGTATCTCTTTTGTTGTAGTTGTTGTCCGTTCGTATTCTTAAGTAAAGGGTGTGTCACTTACTTTAGTGAGCCATATGTGGCATCCAAGACGAATAGTTTTCTAAGAACAGTTTTGTAAGAGAGAACAGTTTTCTAAGAGAGTCGTTTGGGTTGCCATCTCAACCTCAGAGTTAGGGCTCTGTGCTTGGCCTCAGGAGCGCTGTAAATTGCTGCATATTCATTTAAAACCAAAGTCCCAGGGCGAGGGTGGCCATGTGGTGAATGACGTTTGCGTCCGGTTCCTTGGTCCTGCCTTTCTCCAGTTCCCACCAGTGAAAATAAAACTGTTCCTGTATTGAAATCCTCATTTAATGTCCTGGTTGAAAGGATCACTTGGTATCTTTTCTAAGTCAGCTCACTTGCTTTTATGTAACGGCATCCTTCGCTGATTTCTTCTTGTGACTTGCCAGTATAGAAGTGTGCAAGTAAATCTGATGTTAGAAGTGAGTTCAGGTTGAGTTTTTATTTTGTATTACCTGTAAATAAACGTGGGGACTGAAATTTTAGAAAATCAAGTTGTCTGTCGGTGTTGGTGGTGGTGATGTGTGTATGTCTCTGTGTTACATTTCATTTTTACACGTATGTAAACCAGCCCTCCCTAAACTGAGTCCTTCCAGATGTGGCCATGCAGGCTATGGCTGATGGGTTGAAGTCCAAATATTTTGAGAGACCCGGATTGGGGAAAACTGATGTAAATGGTCAACTCAGAACCATCAGGAGCATCTCTGCTGAAGTGGACTTGAGGTGGGGTGATTGCCAGGGATGGGGACTCGGACTCGAGGACTCGACCTGAGTCCCCCCTCTGACTCGACTCGGACTCGAGTCCCAATATTTTTAATGGGACTCGAGACTCGACTCGGGACTCGAGACCAAGGACTCTTCAACATCCCTGGGCTGTGCCGAAGGAGTGGAGAGGAGCGTGATTGCCGGCGACGAGCACATGGAAGCGAGATCTGCCGCTGCTCGGCCACTATGGACGGCTACCAGGAGTGCAGCCCACAACAGTGTGTCAAGATTTATTTTGATTGATGTGTTGCATACTTGGGAGAGGCAGAAGAAGGACCTGAGATTACGCTGTGTGGCTGTTCTGAGTGTGTTTCTGGTTCCAGCAAGTTCATCACCAGTGGAGCGGGTGTTCAGTGAGGGTGGAATTGTGATGAGATCTCACTGTTTCCGAATGGGGCCAAACATTTAGAAAAAATCATGTTCCTCAAATGCAACATGGATAAGTTTTAGGAAGTACAGCAAGTTTATTTTTTAAAATCATTTTTCTAAAATGCAACCTTTCAGACATTTTGGGTTTTGGCTTCCTCTGCCTGCCTGTCTGGGGTTCCCAGCTTCCTCTGCCTGCTGGTCTCTTCTTGACCAGTTTCAACAGTTGAATTATCCAAGACAAAGGCCTCTGCCTGCCTGCTTTGGGGTTCCCTGCCTCCTCTGCCTGCCTGGTTATTTTTGGGTTTTTCCTGCCCTGGTCTGTTTCTTGCCAAAATCAGTTGCAGAGTTTTGAATAAAAAGGCACACTTGTGCCTATAATTTATTTAAACCACACATCTGAAGTAGCCTTATTTTGTTGGGGAAAACCCCCCATTGATTTTAATAGGGACTCGTGGAGTCAGCTTTGGGAGTGACTCGTGACTTGTGACTCGTGAGTCACCATTTGGACCAAGGACTCGGACTCGAGACTCGGGTCCAAAGACTCGTGACTCGAGACCAAGGACTCTTCAACATCCCTGGTGATTGCAGTGGTGAATGCAGACCAGGCCTGTCATAACATTTTGAATTCTCAACATCCAATCTCCCACTGGTGCATAGACTATTTACAGGCCTGATAACTGTCCTTCAGGCCAAGGGCTTGAGGGACTGAGTGGTCTTTCTCCAGTGTTCTTCTGTTCCTGCAGTATCGAAGACTGGTTCCTTCCTATAAATCGTAATGGTCTCTGTAAAGGTCTGTCCTTCCTGTGGTCATCTGCAGATCATCGGCAAATATAAATAATTTAAAATATCAGAGAAGAGGAAATATAATTTACAAAATATCAAAAACACAAAATATAATATTCAAAAATACAATAGAAATAATTACAGATAACCATAAACAATTCAATAATTATTATAATAAGGTTAAAAAAAGAAAGGCAAAAGCAGTAGCAGCTATTGTAGCTGGAGCCAGTCAGGCCCCACCCTCCCTGGCCAGGTGTAATGAGCCAGGGAAGCAGGGACCAGGTCTTGCACGACTCACAGCTAGATGGTCTTTTCCATGCCTTTTTAGGTGCATGCTGAGGGTGAAGCTCTTTCCACACTAAGCATTTATAAGGCTTCTCCCCGGTGTGCATTCTTTGTTGAAAATACATGGTTTTGCTATGCTGGAAACTTCTGCACTCTGAGCATTTATAGGGCTTTCCCCCTGTGTGGATTCTCTGAAGTGATTTAAGGCTTATTCTTTCACTGAAACTGTTTCCACACTGAGCATTTGTAGGGCTTCTCCCGTATGTGATTTATGTTGTAGGCTATCACTGAAACTCTCTCCACACTCAGAGCATTGATAGAATTTCTCACCTACAGGAATCTTGCAACTAAGTGTCAGAATGCGATCATGTTGCTTTTGTGGCTGGATTTTTAAGGGGGGGCTCTTTCTGTCCAGTGGTTGCCTTGGGAGGAGAAATGCATGCAAACTGAGGTATTCATACTTCTTCCATTATCCTCTAAGAACAACCATTAAATTTTACTTTCTCATTCTCAGCTTCCCAGTCTCATTTTGTTTGATGTGATTCTTACTGTTTTTGTCTGGGTTGGCAGGGTGGGGGATGTTTTGTGGAGTATTAAATCTCCCTTGAGAACTGAAATTAGAGATTGTGAACGGCCGCCGCCAGTCCTTTGCGTGAGTTCAGGAGTTAATGGGCTAACCACTACCTAGAGAACTCTCTTTAAGCGCTCCCTGGCAAAGTGGATGGATTCAGCTACCAATAGACACTGAGTGAAAGCTGAAATTGAGTAGAGCAAGAATTTGTTTATAACAGGTTTAATGGAGTATAGCAAAACATACAAATAAGAACTCCACTGTAAGCAAAGAGAGTCTATAAAACTTAATGGAGCATGCAACTTCAGTACACATTTAGCTAGAAAGAAACTTTGCAGACAGGCATAGACAGCACTGACCTTAAAAGACCTAAGTTCCTAGAAAGAGCCTCACCGCAAGTTGTCCAAGCTTACAGCGGTGTACCGAGCAGGGGTGGAGTTTCTTTGTCCTGACTGAAGTCACGGATGGTCCGTGCAGTCCTGCACCTAACTTCCAACAACATTACCGGGGCTCGGTGCCCCTCTCCTCGCTCCCCACCTCCCTTCCTGTTGACAGGTGGAACTGGCTTTTCCTGCCAGGATTTTGGTGCCCTTGGTGCTTGAGGGTACTTGGCAGCTCTTTGAGACTGTCTGGGCATCCTGGAGCCCTCTTGGTGCTTGAGGGTGTTTCGCAGCTCTTTGAGACTGCTGGGGAAACTACTGGGGGGTAGAAGAGGTGAATGCAAATGTAGGCTGATGGAAGTGCATGCTCCGAACTGAAGGTTGTGGGGGGTGTGCCTGATCCGGCTTTCTCTCCACAGAGATGCCCACAAAAAATCAAATGAGACATCCAAGATTTTTTGCTGTAGTTGTGATTTATTGGCATAAGCATGTTCACCAAGAAACGAAATGTAGCATGTTTGCACTGTTTAACTCATGAATTTTGTCTGAAGGATTCAATTTCAATGTGTTTTTAAAGCATTTTTAATTTAAACTTTATTTTATTATTTATACCATTTCTAATCCATCCAATAACCAATGTTCTTGGCCAGATCACAATTAAAAGACTAAAATGCCATAGAAAGTTAAAAATATAAAATACTATGCAAAAGAATAAAATACAATATAAAACAGCCATTAGTGCAAATGCAGTCCATTATCTTTCTATTGCTGGGTGAGGACAATGCTCAGACTCCGATAAAGAGGCTTAACATAGCCCTGCAATGTGTTGATATTGCAGGTGAGGCCAAGAGTGGTTTATAGCAACCCTGCAATGTAATGTGCTGAACAGTGCTGGTGGTCGGACATAGGGCTGAGGCTGGTTTGGATTCCAGCCCAAACTTACTCTTACACCCTTCAATTTGCAGCAAAGGTCAGTCTTCTTAAATTGCCTCTCACCCCCCCCCCCCGCAGCCCCAATCTAATGTTGCAGGGCTGTGCAGCTCAAGCCCCCCCCCCATCACTACCTAGAGAGCGGCAGGTGATGAGCCAGTGATTAACGTGGTGACCAGTGTCACCACGGCTGACACTGGTGGTCACAGCATCCTTTCATCCTTATTTTTTTAAAAAAAATACTTGGCGGCAAGCAGCTGGGCACATACAGTCATGCCTTGGATTGAGAGCATATTCATTCCGGAAATGTGCTTGTAATCCAAAACACTCTTATATCAAAACGAAATCCCCCCAAAAAATTTGTACAGAGATTTTTAATTTAAGCTGTACTACAGTACTTGTATTGCAAGACGTCGCTTGTATATCAAGTCAAAAATAAATATTTAAAAATTTGCTTGTCTTGCAAACGCTCTCAAACCAAGTTACTTGCAATCCAAGGTATTACTGTACATGGTTACAGAAGCTCAATTTATTTTTACTTTAAACATATATATTACTGATTCTACAACAAAACAGTAGTTCTTCCTAAGTAAATGTGTTTTGCATCGGGGCAGCAGAAGCAAACACTATTTTATTCTCATAGTTATAATGAGGCTATGATTTAAGTGAGTTTAAAATGCAAAACTGCACATGCTCAGAGGGTGGGTGTTTTTTAGGGCTGGCAAACTTATCTTTTGTTTGGGTTGGTTTTTTTAAAACTCTTAATGTATCAGGAAT